>CM077668.1:195918060-197234310 GCA_039707655.1 Elymus sibiricus
CTTGCCGGTCTTCTTCTTATTCCCTCCCCCTGGAGCTTTGACGGCAAGGGCAAGTGCCTCGATGGCAGCTGCTGCCACTGCCTCCCGGTAGAGCTTGTCAGCACAGATGATTGCGTCCTTGTAGTTTGACTTGATGGTAAGGACCCCCATCGGCCCCGGCATCTTGATGATGTTGTACGCATAGTGCGACACGGCCATAAACTTTTCCAGGGCTGGGCGGCCCAGAATCCCATTGTACGGCAGTGGCATCTTGACGACATTGAAGGTAATCTTCTCTGTCTGATGGTTGAGCTCGCTGCCGAATGTGACCGGCAATGTGACTTGGCCCTTCGGCTCGTTCCTCCCTGGACTGATCCCTTGGAAATTGCCTGTCTCCTCAAGATCCTTGTCGGGGATCTTCAGCCTCTTAATCACATATGGAGAAATCAAGTTCAAGCCAGCCCCACCGTCAACCATCATCTTTGTTACCTTGAGGTTGCGAATTGTTGGTGAGACCAACAACGGCAAACACCCGATCGCAGTGGTGCGATCAGGGTGGTCCTCGGCATCAAAGACGATGGGCGAGTGCGACCACTTGAGTGGCTTCCGTGCCTCCATCACTGGCTCCGCTGCATTGACTTCACGGATCCAGTGCTTTAGTTGCCGGTGCGAGGAGTGCAAAGATGCGCCTCCGTCAACACACATGGCATCCACTGCATTTTGGAACTCCTTGTCGGACCCACCTCCGTCCTCATCACTATCATCCTCTTCTTGCTAGCCCTGAGCAGCCTTCTCTTTTGGCTACTTGGCCTTGCCGCGACGGCCTCCGCGTCCACCATGGTCTTGTTTGCCGGACCCACCAGCACCATCTTGGCCCTTCTCCTTGTCACGCTTCTCATACTCTTGCTTCTGCTTTTCGGCAAGTTGCTCTACTTGCTGGCATTGCTGGAGGTCGTGGCCCTTGGTGCGGTGGATCTTGCAGTACGGCCCACCAGTCCTGCCGGCCTTTTCGCGTGCCGCAGCTTCCCGACAGCCATCGCACCCAGCAACCTCCTGGCCGGGGATGTCTGCCTTCGGCTTTTTGGTGGCGTTGGTGTCGCCAGAGCTCTCGACGGCCAGTACAGTCTTGTTCTTGCGCTTTCTGTTGCGCTTTCTGTTCTTCTTCTGCGGGGTTGATGCGTCGTCGTCCTCGAAATCGACGTCTGCACCAGCATCTTCCCCGAGGAGTCGCCTCCCTTCCTCAGCTCATGCACACCTATCTGCCAAAGCATACAGATCATTGATGGTCTTGACCTGCTCGACATTCATCTCTGAGCATCCTACGGTTGCGCACATTCGTGTGGAACGCGGCAACAACAGCTGCGGGATGGATGTCGGGGATGTTGTGGTGCACACGGCTTGTGACACCCTGGTTTTCGCCCCTTGTTTTTTTCCCTTTGCGGGATTTGACTCCCGTCTTTTTTTCGATGTTCTTGGATTTTCTCTCGCTCTTGGGTATATGAAGATGGTCAGTTAGCCTTGCCTTTCTTATCAGACCAGAGATTCTCCCCAGACCAACCTTGCCACCCAAGATATTTTCTCAGGACTTTGCCACCGAAACCCCACCTTCCAAGTTGCCGGAAGGGAAACCCTAATTCCTTCCGTTACAAAGGAACTCTAATTTCCTTCGATCTTTTGCGTCCCAAACTTTTCCCAGTAATCATCCTATCTCTATAAACCCTGGATATGCAAAAATACTGCCAAGTCATTTGCAATATTTTTCATTTAAAATTAATTCCTTTTTCTGCTGTTTAAAGGAATTAAATCCAGGAAAATATCTATCCATCTCCAAAGTTCATGAAAACTTGTGGAGATATTCTTTGTGACCATATTGAGCTCCCATAAAAATATTGGCCATAATTAAATAAGGGAAATTGCCTTTTCCTATTTAAAGCCAATATTGCATTTTGGGCACTTTCCAAAGGAGCTACTATTTTGGTAGCCAGGAAAAATCCCAAATAATTTGTGGAGCTTCTCCTATCCATATCTTCACCATTTCCAGCAAGATCCCATGTTCCACAGATCAAATTTTGAGAGCATCATCCAATTCTTGTTTCTGGATTTATTTTGAGGTTGTGAAGCAACTATATTTTATATTGCTTAAAAAATTCTCAAATTAATCCAGGACCTCACATTCCCTAAATGATGTGACCATGCAAAAATTCACATCATTTTACCTAGCCATTTTCTCCCAAAAATTTTATCTAGTTTCTGTCCAGATCCAAGCTCTGTGAAGGAAGTACCACTTTGGAATTTCCAAATGAGCTGAAATTTTTCCAGGGCCTTCATATCTCCAAGTCACCTCCCTCCACCAAAATGCAGCTCAATCCATCCAGCCAGCTGAGTGCAGCTTCCATTTTCCCATTTCTGTCCAGCTGGGCAATTTGCAAAGGCAGTGCTAGCTAGGGTGATGCATTTGGCCTGAAAATTGGCCAGGGAACTCACCTTAGTAGAGTATTGCTACCCACCAAAAACCAGCTCATCATCCCAAGCCAATCTTCTCCAGTAACTTACAAACACTTGCTGGTCAGAACCTAGGTCATCTCCAATCAGTCAAATCTTGCCCCCACTTCCATCCAAACTCTCACAGGTCAACTCACTGAACACTGATCCATCTATTTGGCATGGCCTGGAGTCAAATAGGCGCTCTGGATGCGTGGTGCCTGCAGTGACCACGAGTTGGCCACGCCAAAACGGCGCTTTGCGTGAAGAACCGCGACGGTCAGCGAGCTCCAGCCGGCCATGGCTCGTCTAGGCTTGTCCACTGGCTCCGCGGTGGCCGCGTGCCCCTCTCCCGCAGCTTCTCCCCTCTTCTTTCTTTCTCCCCACGCCACGGCAGCCGCCGCCATGGCATTGTCCTTCTCGTGAACCCCTCTGTCGCCGCCCCTCCGCTGTCCTCTTCCTCCCCGAATCCTCTCGAGCTCGCCAGCGCAGTCCCGTCCTCATCCGCGCGTCAGGTCGGCACCTCTCCTCACACGCCACCTCGCCGGAATGCCGCCAAGGCAGCGAGCTCCCGAAGCCTCTGTTGTCGCCGAGAAGCTCGCTCGGCCGGGCTATAAATAGCCCTCTCCCGGAGCCCCACGAGCACCCACACCTCCTCCTCTACTCCCTAGCCCTTCCCCAGCCCGAAGAATCGAGCTCCGGCGCCCAATCTCTCCTCCACGGCCGCCATTGCCGCCCACGGTCTCTGCTCGAATTCGAGCAAGCCGCTGCCCCTCCCTCCTTTCTTTCTCCACCAGTGGAACCTCCAGATCGAGACGAACCTCCCCACCCCTCCGTTTCATCCCCGGGACGGCTGTGGCCTCATCCCCAAATCCGGCCGACGGCCTATTCCGCGGGAGCTCAAACCGCCACTGGTACGGTCCTCCCCGGAGTCCGCTCGGTGCCGGGATGGGTGCGTCTAGTCACGCCGATCTCGCCGGTAGGCGGAGCACAGCGGGGGATGGCCTAGGTCACCGGAGCACGCCGGCGCCCACTCGGCCGGGACTCCTCTGCTCTGTTCGTCGGGAGGAAGAAGAAAAGGAGAGGGAGGAGAGAGAAGATGGTGCGGGCCCCACCTGTCATCGGCAGAAGCTCGGCCCCGCACCCGCCAGCTCGGATAAGTGGAGGCGCCCCCGCCCACTTACGCTTTCGGTTGGGGGAAAGCGTACTCCACGGTGATGCGTTTCCAATCAGAGAAAGCGTACTCAGGACAGAGTGTGTTTTCCCTACTGGAAAACGTTTTCCCAGAGAAGGCGCCAGCCGCTGTGCTGTCAGGGACCCGGATGCAAATATTTCTTTTGCAGATCAGTCCCTGGCAGTCAAACACTCATAACTTTTCGCTCGTAACTCCGATTCAGGTGAATCCAAAGCCCACTTCTTCAGTTCGTCGAGCCCGTTCCGATGACATCACTTTCACCATGTTGACACTTTCTGAAAATACCCATTTTGCCCCTGCCCTCTATTCAGCCCCTCCGAGAGGGAATCTTTTCCGGCGAATTCTTCCGCGAGGTGATCGCACTTCTTCCGGAGTATTCCTTCACCCCCAGGCAAGCCGACCATCTGATATATGCTCTAAAGCATTGCTCTGTGTTATTCTTGCATGTTTAATTAATGAATATGCCTGTGTTAGGATTAATTAAACTCCTGCTAGTTTGAATTGGCTATTTACATTACCTGCTAATGCTCATCATGTTATTGCACTAGTGACTCGTAAGTAACAATATGGAGATAGGTTGTTATGTTTCCATCGTGCATTATTGTGGTTATCGCAATATTATGAAATGTGACTTAATAATGACAACAACCTCCTCCGTCGACTGGATCGAGTCATAGTGCCACCTATCCGGACTTATCCGTGCAACCACATTTGCCGGTATGGGACGGCCCTAGCTTGGTCTATTGTCCTGCCTCTTGTCGGTACCACCAAATAGGGAAGGTTATGCGTGCGCGCTACCCTGGCTTGGTAGGCGGCGATAACCTTGTGAGCCCAAGTTGAGTTATTTGCCGGCGTCCCCGTTTGGGACAGTGTTTGGCCACGACGGTGGCAGGTGTCACGGGGTGACACAGGGGCCACCCAGGACATGACCCTGGGAGGGTATGATTGTCGGTGGGACCGTAAGAGTGCCGGGCAATAGACAAGGTTTTGTTGGAGCAGCACTGGTCCACCCGAATGGGAACATGTACTAAAGTACGAGGTCAGGCGCTCCATGGTGTGGGTAAAGTGCGCAACCTCTGCAGAGTGTAAATGTATTTGAATAGCCGTGTCCTCGGTCATGGACAGTTCGTATAGGCCCCTATTTGGTCTGTGTCGAGTCTGGAGGAACAAACTATATAATTTTATTGCTAAGACTAAACCAGAGAATGGTAAGGTTTGTCAGGCTTGCAGTGCAGATGCATGGACATCAGATGATGTCAGAGGTCTGATTGCTAGCCATGTGATGGCTATGAGATGAGCGGTCGGATGACCGCAAAGTTTGGATCAGACTTGAATCATGAGGATACTCAGAGTATGAATTATTTACCTGATATACTTTACTTTACTGCATTTACTTCAGTAATTATCATGCTAGATAATCCTGCTATGACATGATGATTAATGCTGCTAGATGTTTAATCTTGCTAGATAATCCTATCATGATAGTTAATACTGTTAAGATAACAAATGCATGCTTGAATACCATGGATTGCATTGCTTGGTGTATATGTTGGTTTGGTTTGCTTGCGAGTACATTCAAAAGTACTCAGCGGCCTTCAATGTGGCCAGGTTCACCTAAGGATCCGACGTTCGCTAGCGAGGAGCCGGAGAGTTCGCGGGCTAGAAGAGTAACCCAGTCAGATCCCTGTGGATTGCAGCCGCACCAAGACCATGCTGCCTTAGATAGAGCTTTTCCGCTGCCATCACCCTTGTAAACTATCATGTAAGACCTATATATATCCATTAATAGAAATGTCTGTGTTCATGATACTTGTTGTAAAAGCGCATGCCAGAGTGATTTTCCTGGGCTGGTATGTGCGGTGACCGTCTGACTATAGTGGTATTCAGGCGGGGCGCCACACGGCTGAACCGTTGTATGTACTTGCAGAGGTTCTCTCCATCACTTTGGGGGATCACCTGCAAATTGCTGGGCTAGCCTGAGAGCTTGTGGCCACCCTAGTAAGCGCCAACGAAATGATGGCATAGATTCGCCCAAGAAGAAATGGAGCCCTCAGGCAGGTTCATCAACCACGACCTGACGTTGGGCCGAAGCGCCAACGGGAAGTAGTTGGCGAGCACTTTCTCATCCCGTCCCCCGGCAGCTTCCACTGCGATGGTGTAGCTGCCAAGGAACTCGGCTGGGTTGAGCGTGTCATCATACTTGTCGGGCAGCGCCGGCTTGAAGGCACGGGCGGACGGCCAGCGAACCTGCCGTAGCTCACGAGTAAACGCTGGGCACCCCACATCGTAGGGCAAGTACCCTGCGGCTACTGGCGCGAGCACGTTCACTGCCGACCCAGCACGGTCGTCAGATTTATGGCGTGCTTCCTGACGCCGCTCGATCTTCGTGCGAGCGTCTTCGTCGCGCTGCTCGCGGAGCACTTGGCGCTGATCTTGGCGGCACCGCGGAACCGACGAGGCCATAGACAACACGTCATGGTCGTCTGATTGGCGGGCCGGCCGTTGTGACGGTGGGGGTGCTGAGGCGACTGCACCGTTGGCGCGGCGTCTCCGGCAAAGTAGCCGAACGGTCCTGCTAGCATGGTGGGTGGTCGCTGCGAGGGCCCCACGTCTTGTGTTTTGCCGGGATCGGCAAAACTGATGAGACTCTGAATGGTGGCTCTCCATTCTTCCATCTTGTCCGGGCTTGGCGGGAAGTTCAAAAGTATTTGAACCCGCGCCATGGCCTCTGCCGCCGTGGTGGGCATGGCTGGGAGCACAGAACGAGGCGTTGCTCAACTCCTGGCAGAGCCAGAAGGAGCTTCATTATGTCCATGCTGCCATGGCTCATGCTCGCCAACAGGCGGACGTGGTGGTGGCGGCGGCGCTCCGTGAGCAATCGGAAGTTGCTGCACAGGGATCTCGCCTTGCGGCCGTCTAGAACCGCCAGCAACGTGGGGGAGCGTGTCGTGCCCATCTTGCGATGGTCGCGGCGTATGCCTCCCCGCGCCGTTGTTTGACGCCGCCGCGATGTTGCGGCAGCTGGGTCCTGGGTCGCAGCAGTATGAACAATATTATTATGATGACTGTGCTCACCAGAATGTCTTGGAAGTTGACCGGCTGTGACGTCGCCGGTCCTGTGGCTAGGCTCAGCAATGTGGCGGGGGGGGGGGGGGGCTGAGCACCCGCACCCGTCCCAACCGTAGCACCCGCGCTGGCTGCGCCGCCTGCGGTCGCCTGGGAAGGTGGCTTGGACGCGGTAGGAGCCATCATGGCTCCACCCTTCTTCTTCGGCGCCATCGACGAAGATGATGAAGTTGGTACTCACACTACCAAAAAGCTGATTTGTGACACACCCACTCCTGTTGGGCCCGTGGAACCCAGGGTACCTCGGCCCGTCTGCCTGTGGCCTAGTGTGCAACGCCTGGCGGTGGCCCAATAGGTGGCCCACCAGCGGGCACCCCAAGCAAGACCTCTCATGAGGCCCCGGCCTCCTGAGGACCCCTTTTCAGGTAACGAGTAGGCAAGACATAGCCACGGCTTCACCGAGAGCCTCGCGAGGCCCTCTCACGAGGCGGCCTCCCGAGGCACCCTCCCGAAGCCACGCAGGTCAAGTGCTGTTCGGCTCGGTCGCGCGGTCTCGTGCCCACCACGTGGGTGACGCGCGCCACGACGAATGGCGACAGAGGCCGCGCCAGCAGGCGCAGATGGTGAGGATTTCCCCTTTTGTGCTAAGGGAGCAAGGCCAGCAGTCTGTTTCCCAAAGCAACCCCCAAAGGTTGCCCGATCGGTGAAAGAAGACCCAGACGGTGGACGCGCAGGGCGGTGGTCATCCCCGAGCCCACCGGCGCGTCATGGATAATCGCTTTGCAGACGAAGACCACCTTTTGTCAGGATAGACTGCGCCCCTATCCCCCTTCAAACTTGTCGTTGTGTGGCAACCCTTCCCGCCAATGTTTTCGGGGGAAGAGGACCAAGGCAGCTATAAAAGGACGGCAGGGTGCTGCTGTAGAGAGGTCGACTCTTCCGCCCCAAATCTTGTACTCTCGCGCTAGTGCAATCCCAACCAAGCAGGAGTAGGGTTTTACACTGCAAGGTGGCCCGAACCTGGGTAAACCGCTATGTCTTCGGCCTGTCCCCCCTCGTGCGCTCTCGTCGTAGCTTCGCCGTAATTGAGCTGTGGTAGGGGACGAGGTGGTAGGAATGAGCTCACCCTAGTGTTCGAACCTTTGGGTCCCCGTAGCCCGACTTCCGACATTTGGCGCGCCAGGTAGGGGTGCGTTGCTGTTCTTCCTCTCCGTCCTCCACTCCACCAGCTTCTTGGCCGACGCTCGCCGCAAGAGCACCGAGCGCAGGGCGGTCCGCATGGCCCAAACGGAGCTGGTGGGCCGCGGCAACCGCCACCGCCACGTCGAGGCCGCTGCTACCACCGACCCGGTCGCCCAGGAGCAGCAGGATTCCTCCTTGCATCCCTCCGTGTGGGCAGACGGCCACACTGCCACGGCTTCCTCCTCCCTCACCCGCCGTGGGCCGCCGAACGCGCAGGCCACACTGCTCATGGCGCGTGAGCTGCTCCGCTACCGTCCAGCTGACACCGGCTACGACGCCTGGCTTGGTCGCATCACCGAGCTCGTCAACGCCGTCGGGGATGCTCCGGCGCCTTCCCACTCGCTCCGCCCTTCGCCGTCTCACGCTGGGGACGTCGTGCATGGCGCTCCCCTGCCACCTCCTCTGCATGATGAGCTCGCCAGGCACCAGCGTGACGCGCGGGCACGTGAGCCGCCCCGCGGTGCGTCCTCGCCGGTCCGAGACGAGGCCAGCTGCCAGATCGTCCGTCGTGCGCCGCCCGATGCACGTGCGCTCCTCGAGTAGCAGCGCCGGTGCCAGGACCATGCCGTCCAGGAGGTCGCGGCGGCTGGGTGCCAGAACTGCGCCGCCCTCGCCGGCGGCGTTCCCTCGAGCGGCGTGGGTTGCCGCGCCTTCACCCGCGAGCTGTGTCAGGTGGTGTGGCCCACCAAGTTCAAGCCGGACCTGCCTCCACGCTACGACGGCACCCCCAACCCCGCAGAGTTCCTCCAGCACTATGTGCTGAGTGTCGAGGCGGCGAACGGCGACGACAAGGTCATGGCAAACTGGTTCCCCATGGCCCTCAAGGATGGCCTGCGCTCTTGGCTCATGAATCTCCCTGAGGCTTCGATCTCGTCGTGGGGCGAGCTCTGCAGCCAGTTCATCGCCAACTTCAAGGTCACGCACGACCACTCCCTCACGATCAATGACCTGCAGCATGTGCGACAGCGCCCAGACGAGACCCTCCGCAAGTACATCGAGCGCTTCAGCCAGGTGCGCAACAAGATCCCGCGTGCCTCTGACGTGGCCGTCATCTTTGCGTTCTCCACCGGCGTCACGGATGTCAAGATGCGTGAGAAGCTCGCCATCAACGACGAGCTGGACTCAGTGCTTGAGCTGTTCGACCTTGCTGACAAGTGTGCCAAGGCTGAAGAAGGTCGCCTCTTCATCCACAACGACTCCGTTGCGGCGCAAGATGCTGCCAAGGCCAAGAGCAAGGACGTGAAGCGCAAGGGCCCTACCGTGCTTGCGGTGGAGCCCGAGCAGAAGTACGGCCGTGACCGCGACGAGCCCCGGAAGGATGGCCGGCCGCTCTGTGTCTACCACAACGTGCACTCCCACAGCACCGAAGATTGCCAGGAGCTCAAGTTGCTCCGTGACGAGCTTCTGGGCCGCCGAGGCGATCGCAACGACCATGGCGCCGGCCGCGGTGGTGGACGCAACGGCAACCGCTGGGACGGCCGCAACGGCAACGGCAACTTCCGCCAAGGCTGGCACGACCAGCCTCGCGAGGTCGCCTGGCGCGACCAACCTCGTGAGGTCGCCTGGGGCGATCAGCCTCGTGAGGCAAACTCTCAGGCCAACGCTGCTCTCCCGCCGCTGCCGCCCCGGAGGAACGACATCAACCAGCCTGACGAGGGCGCTAGGGGCTACCAGGAGCCTCGCGCGGTTGCCTGCATCCTCGGCGGGGCTCAGGCTCCCGTGTCCAACTTCCACTTTAGGCAGTTATCTCGCGAGGTGAACGCCACCCTCCCGAGGCCTGAGGACTCTCGGCCCCTCAAGTGGTCGTAGTACGTCATCACCTTCGACTCCAAGGATCACCCCAAGTCTACGACCACCGCGGGCGCGCTCCCCATGCCGTGCGCTCCCACCATCAGCAGTGTCTCGGTCACCAAGACCCTCATCGACGGGGGCGCCGGCCTTAACGTGCTCTCCACCGAGACCTTCGAGCAGCTCCAGGTGCCCTACAAGCAGCTCATGCCGACGAGGCCCTTCTCGGGCGTGACCGTCGCCTCCACGCTGCCTCTGGGGCAGGTACGCCTCCCAGTCACCTTCGGCACCTGCAAGAATTATCACACTGAGCTCATCGACTTCGACGTCGCCCACGTCGGCCTGCCCTACAATGCCATCTTGGGCTACCCCGCGCTCGCAAAGTTCATGGCGGTGTCTCATCACACCCACAACGTCCTCAAGATGCCTGGCTGCAGCGGCATCATCACCGTCTCCTGCGACGAGAAGGACGCGATCTGCTCCCTTGAGCACGCCTACAAGGCTGCCGCTACCGCCCATCCAGTTGACGAGGACGCGGTTGAGCCTCCTGAGGCCGCACCCGCAAAGAAGAAGCAGCTGTTCTTGTAGGACGGTGCCAAGATGAAGAAGGTGTCGGTTGACGGCAGCGGCTCAGGCCCTGCCTTCACCATCGGCACCTGCCTTTCTTCTGCATAGGAAGGCGCACTCGTTGCCTTTCTTCGGGCAAACTCGGATGTTTTCGCCTGGAAAGCATCTGATTTGTCAGGTGTACCGAGGGAGGTGATCGAGCACCATTTAGCGATGTGCCCCAACGCACGCCCCATCAAGCAAAAAGCACGGCGCGAGGCACCCGAGAAGCAAGAGTTCATTGTTCAAGAAGTGCACAAGCTGCAAGAAGCTGAAGTCGTCCGTCAGGTGCGCCATCCCGAATGGCTCGCCAACCTAGTCGTCATCCCCAAGAAGGGCGGCAAGGAGCGTATGTGCGTCGATTTCACGAGCCTCAACAAGGCCTACCCTCAGGACCCTTTTCTGCTGCCACGCGTCGGCCTGGGCGCGAACTCCGCCGCTGGCTACGCTCGCATGCCCTTTGGCCTGAGGAACGCCAGCGCCATCTTCCAGTGGCTGACGCGCCTCGCCGTGGGGCCTCATCCAGAGAGGGACTCCACAAGCTCTCACCCATGTGGGAAGGCCTTTTCAGGGTTGCTCATGTCTCCAGGCCCGGCGCCGCCCGGCTGGAGACGGAGGACGGAGTTCCTGTGCCTAACGCCTGAAACATCCAACACCTCCGCAAGTTCTACTCGTGACCCTCACGCGTACGAACAAAATGAGGCTGTACACGCCCCGGAGACTCTCAATGCGTTCGCCTGACGGGCACGCAAGAGCTCCCGCCCACGCCCAAGTGGAAGCCCCATGCTCCGCGCTGGCGGAACGATCGAGCCGCGATCATACCCACACCCTGGTGGAAGCCCCATGCTCCGCGCTGGCGGAACAATCAACTGAGGGCGCCCCACAGGCTGCACCAACCTCAAGCTGACCCGTGCCGGACATGGCAGCCCGTCTTTTTCTCTTTTGGGTGTGTAACCGAGGGCGCCCCACGGGCTGCACCAACCTCAAGCTGACCCGTGCCGGACACGGCAGCCGCATCCCCTTTTGGTTGTGTAATGGAACCCGTTATCTTGTCTCAGTAAAGCTTCAGTTTCCGCACATGGTGTATTTCGTCATACCTTTGCCTCACGAGCGGCGCGCACTCGCGACCTCCCTCATGAGCCTCACGCGAGCGGGGGCTGGACATTGTGTCTATGCTCGGGACAGTCCCAGCAGCGCTGAAAAACCCAAGCGACCAGGCTCTGGCTCATGGGCCTGCTCCCGTGCACGCCACCCCACCAAGGTCCTTGGTGTCTTATCTCCTCGGGGGCTGGACACGGTGTCTGTGCTCGGGTCAGTCCTAGCAGCGCTGAAAAACCCAAGTGACCGGGCTCTGGCTTGCGGGCCTGCTCCCGTGCACGCCACCCCACCAAGGTCCTTGGTGTCTTATCTCCTCGCGTAACCCCCATGAGCGAGCCGGCGAGCGTGCGCCGCTCCCCTGAAGGGACTTTCTGCATGCAGTTACCTCAGGAGCAGGTCACCTGGAAGGCCTCGCGGGTGATGCCTCGTGAGGTGGCCCAATGGCAGGACACCCCCTTGAGCCTCAGGAGGCTTCGCAGGCCCGGTCTCGGGAGCCAACCCGCGGCAGCCACCTCAGCAGGAGATCTCGCGAGTGAAAACCCCACAAGGCACACCCTACAAGTGGTGGCTCACCGAATGCTACCCCCCACAAAAGCTAAGTATACTACCTCGCGAGTCACCCTCACCATCTCCCAAGCTTCCCCTTCTAGCGACCTCGCCGAGAGCTGGCGTTTCTCCTTCCACGAGCCGCTTGCACGTCAAAGGGGGGCTCCCTGAGCATCGTGCCTCGGGAGTTCTTACCGCCCTCGGTGCCCTACACCTCCTGGCCTTGCTCAGGCACGAGTCCTAGCATACCAGCCGCGGCTGTAGCCCGCTCGGGGGCTGGGCCCTGACGACGTAGAGCACACAAGGCAAGCAAAAAGAGAAAAACGGGCCTCAAGAGAAAGCTTCGCGAGGGCACAAACATACATCACAGCAAATCATGAAGTACTTAAACACAAAAAGGCATTGTCTTCACGCCCCCACGGGGTCACGTTAATTGTATGCAGGATAATGAAATAGAAAGGCCTAAGAGGACATGCTGCCGTCATCGCCGCTACCATCGCTGTCGTCTTCATCTTCCTCAGCTCCGTCGAAACTCTCGTTGCTGCCATGGGAGAACTTCGCGAGCAGCGCGTCCACGTGGTCCTCCACCGCCTCCCCAAGGCCATCGCGGAGCTCCTCGGGAACAGGAGCCATCACCCTATCAAAATCGAAGTTGGGGTCGGCATGGAGAAGGTGGCTGAAGATGCGTGTTGCCGCCTGCGTGAGGAGATCACGACACTCCCCCTCGATAATTCCGTTCACCTTCTTGCCACCGGCCTCGAGCCGCTCCACGAGCTTGGTGAAGAAGTCGAGGTAGCTGGCGTCGTGGGTCTCGAGGGGGCTGCTGAGATTCTTCTTGCAAATCGAGCCTAGGGCGCTGCGGGCACGAAGCTCGAGGGAGCGGAACATCTTGGAGCGTTCGAGCTGCCGCCCTCGCGCCCGGTCCGCCTCATCTCTGGCCTGCTCAACGATGCGGGTGACGCCCCCACCTGTAGCTGGAGGGAGGTCAGCTCAGCCTCAGCGTTGGCCCGGGCCTTCAGCGCGGTCTCTCGCCGGGTTTCCGCTTCGGTCAGCACCTCCTTTAGGCCCGCGATCTCGTGCTGGAGCTCCTCGCGCCTTGCCTTGAAGCGGTCCTCCTGCAGCTTCAGTTTCTTGCTGTGCTCCTCGGCAAGCGCCTTGCGGTTCTGCGTGACCCTCCTCTCGGCGTCCTCCTGAATCTTCTTCTCCTTGGCCGCCAGATTGGCATTGGCCTTGTCCAGACGCTCGGCGTAGGAGCTCTGAGCGGCGGCTACCTCGCGCTCCAGCACCTCCAGCCGCTCACGCTCCAGGTCTTGCGCGGACGCCGTTCGCGTGAGCTCCCACTCGCGGATCTCAAGGTCTGCCTCGCGGGCCGCCAGCTCCTCTTCGCGGGCGGAGATGGCGTTTTTGCGTGCCTGGAGCTGCCGCTCCAGCGCGGTGTTCTAACCTTGGCCGATCGGAACGCGCGCTCACTGGCCTCCTTCGCCTCGGTGGCGGCTTTCTCACCTCTCGCGTGAGCGGCCTCGTTCTGCCGCCGGCCCAGCTTAACAGCAACTTCAAGTTGATGCCACCCTCGGGCCAGGCGAAGGCGCTCTTCAGCAAGGCGCGCCTCCACAGCCTGAAGCTCTGCTCCGAGTTGGCCTAGCGCGGCTGTGGCATTCCGCAAGGCCCCACGCCTAATCACGGTGCGGCTGCTCACGAGCGCCAGGGCCCAGTCTGGGTCCGGCTCTTCGTCGCCCTCCGGCATCATGGTTCGCGAGGGCCCGGCGCCGCTCGCCAGGAGTGGAGGACTCGCAGGGGCCTCCTCCTCGTCTTGCCGTGGCGGCGCGCCCCGCTGGCTCGGCGCCCCTCCCCGGCGGAAGCTTCACGCACCGGCAAGTCGCGTGGGCCTTCCGCGGTGCCTCCGCCACCCGTGATGCATGGAGGGAGAGCTAGCATCTCCGCCTGTACCGTCACGACGTCCGCCCCTACAGTGGGCGCCTCATGGACCACGGAGCCGCCTCCTGAGGACGCCTCCTGAGGCTCGCCCGCTCGGGCCTCCCGAGCCGCGTCCTCCTGCGTCTCAGGAGGGGCCACCTGCCCCTCTGCCCTTGCGAGCCCGGCCCCGGTGTAGAGATGGCGCGCATTTTCCTCACGCCCCTCGGCCCCGGCGACCGGCGGCGTGGCCCCCACTAAGCCAGGGGTCCTCTTCTTCTTCTTCTTCTTGTTCTTCTTGCTCGGGGAGGTCCTGTGTAGAGCAAAGATTCAGGCACATGCGGCATGGCAGATGCAAGGGAAGGAAAGGCGGACGCTTACTCATCATTGGCGACCCATTTCCTCCTCTTCAACGGCCGCGGCAAGGCACTGCCGCCGCCGTCCTCGCGGGGCCCCTTCTCGCGACTAGTTCCCGAGGCAGGGCCCGGGGGCTCGGTGGCCTCGACTTCAGCACCGGCCTCCTCCACAGGGGGACCGCGGGATTCGGCCTCGGCGCCACCCCCGGCGGTTTGCGGGTCCACGGCCGCCCGGCGGGGGCTCCCCGCGCCCCCCGTCCTGATGTGCACGGTGGACTCGGCCCCAGGCAGGGCGACGTCATCATTGCCCCCGAGCCCGTGGACGAGTTGGCGGCGAGTCCGCCGGGATGGGCCACTGCCGTCCTCCACGTCGCCCGCCGAGGCCCCGGCGTCGCCGCGGTCCCCCGAGCCAGGAACCACCAACAAAGGGTTGTCCCGGGGTCCCTCGAGACCCTCCGGAAGCAGCCCCTACTAGTCGAAGTGCGGCATCGCGCCGGCCAGCACCACCTTGTTCTTGTAGCGGTACAAGGGGAGACCGTCCCTGGGTGGCTCGTCCGCCTCCTCGCCAGTCAGGGTGTGGAGCACCTCATTCAGCACCTCTGGCAGCAGGCAGTCCGCGCTCAGCCGCATCGGGTCCTCCGGGCCGGTGAAGGCCCACATCGGGTGGGAGTGTTACTGGAGGGGAGCAATGCGCCGGCGAAGGAACTCCCTCATGACTATGACCACTGTTACTTTCGCGGCCCTCAGCTCGGCCAACCTCCTCCACACCCGCGCCAGCCTCGGGTCGGCGAGCCTCTCATGCCCCCATCCGGAGCTTCTCGCCGCCGGGGCCCTCGGCAGCTGCAGCAGGGGGCTAAATTGGGCCGCGTCCACATACACCCATTGCCGCCTGTAGCCCTCTACCTCCTTGGTGAGTCTCATGTCAATGCCATCGCCTGCCGTGTCTTCTACGATGCGGAACGAGGTGCACCCAGAACGTTGGTCCGCCGCTGACAACCTCAGACTGAAAAAGTGGCAAAAGAGCGCCACTGAGGGTGACACACCCAAGAAGTACTCGCACAAAAAGGCGAATGCGGAAAGAAGAAGAATGGAGTTCGGGTCGAGATGCAGCGCGTGGACCTGGTAGTGTGAAAGAACGGCGTTAAAGAAATTGGAGAACGGCGGCAGCAGGCCAGCGAAGAGTGTATGAAGGAAGAGGACGGCGGAGGTAGCGTCGAGGTCGGCGGTCGGGCGCGAAGCTGGCCAGATCCGAGTGGCCCCCCACTCATTGGAGGCGGCTGCGGTCATCGGAAGGACCTTGCTAAGCCCCTCGGCGTTGACGATTGTGGGCCTACCCAGAGCAGGCTCTGGCACCACCTCCACGACCGCCGTCTCCGTCGCCTTTCTCTTCCTGCCAGGGGGCACCATGGCGGTGCGGCCAAGATCTGGGGCGTCGAAGCTTCAGGAGAGGAAGGGGGAGCTGTGCGCGAGAAGGAAGACGCGGGGAGACGGCTGCGCGAAGGAAGGCAATGATGGCCTCGCACCATGCGCAGGCAGGCTTTATGTCAGCACGGGCAGTTACCAAGGCGTCGTGGGAGAAGTGGGGGCGTCCCCCATCACGTCGTGCGCCACGCATCGCACTTGGCCCACAGGCGGTTGGGGCCCGTGTCGTTTCGCCCCCGAATAGGCGGGAACGTGCGCGCCGCGGGTCCGGGGGCTACTGTCGGGCCCGTGGAACCCAGGGTACCTTGGCCCGTCTGCCTGCGGCCCAGGGTGCAATGCCTGGCGGTGGCCCAATGCCTGGCGACAGAGGCCGCGCCAGCAAGCGCGGATGGTGAGGATTTCCCCTTTTGTGCTAAGGGAGCAATGCTAGCAGTCCGTTTCCCAAAGCAACCCCCAAAGGTTGCCCGATCGGTGAAAGATGACCAAGACGGTGGACGCGCAGGGCGGAGGTCATCCCTGAGTCCACCGGCACGTCATGGATAATCGCTTTGCAGACGAAGACAACGTTTTGTCAGGATAGACTGCGCCCCTGTCCCCCTTCAAACTTGCCATTGTGTGGCAACCCTTCCCGCCAATGTTTTCGAGGGAAGAGGACCAAGGCAGCTATAAAAGGAGGGCAGGGTGCTGCTGTAGAGGGGATCGACTCTTCCGCCCCAAATCTTGTACTCTCGCGCTAGTGCAATCCCAACCAAGCAGGTGTAGGGTTTTACACCGCAAGGTGGCCCGAACCTGGGTAAACCGCTGTGTCTCTGGCCTGCCCCCGCTCGCGCGCTCTCACCGTAGCTTCATCGTAATTGAGCTATGGTAGGGGACGATGTGGTAGGAACGAGCTCACCCCAGTGTTCGAACCTTTGGGTCCCTGGAGCCCGACTTCCGACAACTCCCCCTACCTGGCGCGCCAAAGATGTCATGGGAAACGACGATCTATGGGACCGAACGAGCCCCTTTGCGATTCGGCTCAAGGGACATGCATGGCACAAAGAGTAGGTTTTCAGTAGGTGCAAGAACACGCGGGGGTTTATCCAGGTTCGGGCCGCTATGAGCGTAAAACCCTACTCCTGTTCTGTGTTTGATCATGTATGAACCCAAGTTACAAGGAGCGCAGTTTTCCGGCAAGGTGCGCGGGAAATGCAGCTATCGCGTGTAATTGAGTTGGGTGTCGACCGTTCTACCTGTAGCCGTGGGCCTCCTCTTATAGGCCAAGGGGTTACCACAATGGCTAATACGGTCATTACAGAGTATGAATAGTGACTTGCACCATCACCATGTCTATGTTCCAACGGGGTAAGACAAACGCAATTAATGCACCATTAGGTGCTACGTTGGGGAGGCGAGGCCTTGGGCAAAAGATCTGTACCACCAGTCCTGGCGCCGTCCTGTAATCTTGACACGTCCTAGGGACAGGTGTCATTAAAGTTAATCTTGGCATGGCGCGCTGACACGAGCCTTAGCCGGCTATGTTGACTGTCTGTCCGCTCGACACCTAGCATACGAGCCTATCTGGTCGATGGTGAGGTGGAGCGGTAACGGGACAGAACAAGCATGCTGGCACGGAGCTTGCCGGGCCTTGCTTGCCGGCAAGGGGACTTGCCGGCAATCAGAGTCTTGGTTTTCACCTTGCCGGGGCGGAGCTTGCCGGCATGGGCAACGTCCATCTTCAGTACTAGAATAGTACTTCTCGATGACCTGCCTTGAGGTCTTCTTCACGGTCTTGGTGTTGAGTCTTGAGCCGTAGTTATCCTCTATCAAGCCCTCATCAGCAGGGAGGCTACAAATGCCTATGCACAAGTCTGGGTATGAGGGCATCCATGTCTTAGTACACCGACACTTGGTAATTTTGATGATGTCTCCCCGGCAATGGTGCCAGAAATTCTTCCTGCTACTTGTAGACTGCGTTGGTATTTCCCCGAACAGGAGAGGATGATGCAGTATAGTAGAGATAAGTATTTCCCTCAGTTAAGAACCAAGGTTATCAATCCAGTAGGAGAACCAAGCAAAACTCCGTTAAGCGTAGCTGCACACACAAAAGCAAACATTTGCACCCAACGCAAATAAGAGGGTTGTCAATCCTTTTAGCGGTTATTTGCAAGGATTGATTCTGATAGTGGTAGATAGATAAACTAAAATACTAAATAAAATAAAAGTAAATAAATTGCAGCAAGGTATTTTTAGGTTTTTTATATATGATAGAGTAGACCCGGGGGCCATAGTTTTCACTAGAGGCTTCTCTCTCGAACACATTGCATACGGTGGGTAAACAAATTACTGTTGGGCAATTGATAGAAAAGCAAATAATTATGACGGATTCATGGCAATGATCATGTATATAGGCATCACGTTCGAGACAAGTAGACCGACTCCTGCCTGCATCTACTATTATTACTCCACCCATCGACCGCTATCCAGCATGCATCTAGGGTATTAAGTATGAAACAACGTAACGCCTTAAGCAAGATGACATGATGTAGACAAAGTAAACTCAAGCAATATGATTAAACCCCATCTTTTTATCCTTAATGACAACAATACAAATACATGTCCTGTCCCTTTCTGTCACTGGGATTGAGCACCGGAAGATTGAACCCATCACAAAGCACCTCTCCCATTGCAAGATAAATCAATCTAGTAGGCCAAACCAAATCGATAGATCGGAGAGAAATACAAAGCTATAATAATCATGCATAAAAGAGTTCAGAGAAGACTCAAATATTTCTCATGAATAATCTGATCATAAACTCACAATTTATCGGATCCCAACAAACACACCGCAAAAGAAGATTACATCGGATAGAACTCCAAGAACATCGAGGAGAACATGGTATTGAAGAATAAAGAGAGAGAAGAAGCCATCTAGCTACTAGCTATGGACCCGTAGGTCTATGGCAAACTACTCACACATCATCGGAAGGGTAGCAAGGTTGATGTAGAAGCCCTCCATGATCGATTCCCCCTCCGGCAGATTACCGGAAAAGGCTTCCAGATGGGATCACGGAAGAACAGAGGCTTGCGGCGGCGTAAACATTATTCGGGGTGGCTCTCTGTTGGTTTCCCAATATTTGAGAATTTATAGGAGTGGAATTAGGTCAAACGGAGCCACGAGGGCCCCACAAGGCATCAGGGCACGCCCCCCTGGGGCCGCGCCCTGTTGCCTTGTGGAGACTTCGTGAACCTTCTGGCCTCCTCTCCAAGTCTCCAGGGTTTCTTTTGTCCAGAAAAAAATCTCCAAAATTTTTTGTGGCATTTGGACTTCATTTGGTACTGATTTCCTGAAAAACCAAAAATAAGCAGAAAACAACAACTGGCACTGGGCACTAGGTTAATAGGTTAGTCCCAAAAAATGATATATAATTGCATATAAAAACATCCAAGATTGATACTATAATAGCATGGAACAATCAAAAATTATAGATACGTTGGAGACGTATCAGCAACTAATCCGGTTGACACTGCATCAGAACCAGCATGGGCAACGACAATGCCACCTTACTCAGAGTCCTCATCCACGTGCTCGACTTCGTCCTTGTCCCTCTTCCTCTTCGCCGATACTTCCTTGCTTGAACCGAACACTAGGCTCCGCCTCTTCATCCAACCCTTGTAGATGTTTAAACGAAGGTAGGCATCCAGTGCTGCATACCCGATGTGAGCTTCATCTATATTCTTCCACTCCCATGAATAATGAAACCTATAGTGAGGTTTCTTCAGTTTACCATATGAAGGATCAGTCATGGCTTCTGCCAGGGTCAGCATTGAAGGCTGAGAGTAGGACACCAAGCCTTTCTTCTGGAGGTCGAAGGGCTGGTGTACAATGAGGCCTATCTGACCCAGGACTTCCTTGTCATTGTTAAAGTCTACAGTAACGAATTTGACTCTTTCGTCTTTAAGGAAGTCTTCAAAATTCTGGCACCTTACGTCAGCATGGCATATGTGGTACACCAAACACAAGTTATGTACGCAAACCTGGATCACGGCGGGCTTCTTCTTCTCTTCCTCCTTTACAAACCTCTCTTTCTCCAAGACTGTGGTGTACCCAACATCTAGCCCAGCGACCCACTCATCATTTGAATTTTGGAACATGCGTTTGAAACGACCAAGGCATCCTTGCACCGTCACGGAAGAACGGGTGTAGATGACGTCGAACTCATCGCCGACGATGGTCTTAACCTTGTACTCACCGCCGATCATGGAGATTTGGGAGGCCATGGAGTTTGGAGGAGGGCTAGGAGAAGTGAAACTGCTATAATGCGAAAGGATGGGACGAGTGGGAGCGAACTGTTGTAATGTTAAAGGACGGGGATGAGTAGGAGCGAACTGCTAGTGGTTTTTTGATTGTAAAAATGCTGAGTAGGGCATGCGAACGGCGTGGGGTAGTGGCTTGCCCGGTGGATAAACGACTGCATGCCCCCAAAGAGTTCTTTAGTACTATGGGGGACCCACTAGATGTCATGTCTATTAGACCCACTTCGTAGGGCTGGCAGTATAGGATCTGCGTGTTCGCACGCCGTGCCGGCGTGTGCATGCAACTTTGACTTAATTCTGTCAAGTGTCGCGCCTCCCACGACCGTCACCTCGCTCACGCGGTCGCGCCCTTTGAGACTTCGGACGGCTATAAATGAGCATTTTTTTCTTCTGATTTACCCTCTCTCTAAGGCGCGTCTCCTAATGTGAATTACTCATGCTAATTACTTTCTACCGGTCCTTTCTCCTTTTTTCCATTGGTGGAAACAACTAGCTTGCCAGCGGGTGGGAATTCCATTGATCTTCATGAGGGGGCTGCATTGACCGCACCGTGAGAATACAATTGCATGCATGCATATCGTGGGAAACCAACTCTATTTAATTAACTAAACATGATCTTGATTGGAGGAAAGGAACGAGACGAGTAATCGCTACTAGCCAGTAGTCATCCACCTTGGTCACGATGCGATTCCTAGTGAGCCTTACACACCAGACCAGAGTACAACTTCCTCCGTCCGGGTGCGTTAGGCTATATGATGTTGCCATGTCATATATAGTCATCACTTATAGTCACCCATACAACAAAGTTAGCTATAAGGTTGGCTATAAGAGTACTATTTTTTTTACCTTCTCTCTATCTTGTTCTCCGTATTTCTTGCATTTGCCAAGGAGTACGCATATAGCTAGGCTCTTGCATGAGAGCCCAGTCCCACCATTTTTCCATTTCTCTCTACTCGACATAGGCAAAAGTGCCATGTAAGCGGGCTATAAGCTCATTATTGTACTTACTCTAAGAGAATTCAGAAAATCTTAAAGTATTAGCTACGATGTACAGTAGTAATTAAACTGTGCCTCGTTTAACTCAACCGTCTCATGCGTCCACCTCCCTCTCGATTCATTTTTCTCGTTCGGCCTACCAAGAAACCCGTTCGCCTCCAAATCTTTTCCTCTCCATGTGTGAAAACAGTCTGCTGCATGACTCTTGTTCTCCCCCCCCCCGCAGTCCCACCTGTCCTCCCCATGTGAAAACAATTTGCATGCATAAGAGCAAGTAGTACAATAAGGTGATGTAGGCGGGCTGTAATATTTTAAATACTCATATATTTTTGCTGAGTTGGATGAGAGAGAAGAGGAGAGAGAAGAGAAGCAGGCTACAAACTTATAGCCGGCTGTAGCACGAGCTCCAACACACTTTCTGAGAGAAACATGTGGGCCATATATTAATGCTGTAGCATACTAGTATAGCCGATTGTTGACTCTCCCTCCCGTGCTCGTCCAATCTCCTCCTGCCTAATAAATCGCAGATCACCTAAACCCTAAACCGTTGTGACCAGCAATATCTCCACCTCGCCCCCTGAATTCAGCTCGGTGCCGCCCCCACCTGCCCCTTAATTTCCTCCAACAAAAAAAATGCCCACCTAGCTTTTACGTTAATCACGCAACCTATCTTACGTAGCTGTATCATTGCTCGCTATAAATAATACGCCTCCCACGGCATTCTGAAGAACGCACACATTCATCTCCTCGCCCTCCCTCTCAATTACGGACCCGTCGACCACCATGGCATCGCCCCTCCCTAGCCCTAGGTGCCCCTCGCTGCCCCGCGCGGAGGGTCACGCATTGGCGTTCCGTTCCTCGCCGCCACGATTCGAGGAGGACGCATCGGCGTTCCGCTCCTCGCTGCCACGAGTCGAGGATGATGTGTCAGTGTTCCGCTCCTCCCCGTCACCGCGACACGTTGAGGTGGACGCGTCGGCATTCCTAGACTCGCCAGCACGTGCATCGGAGGACGCGTCGCCGCCCCGCTATGAGGAGGACGTCGTGCCGGCCCCCGAGCTGCCCAACTTGGAGGAGCTATGGAAAGAAATGGAGGTCGCCTTGTGGGAGGCTTTGCCTCCGGCGGAGCGCGCCAAAAGAGAGGCGGAGAAGAAGACCGAGGAAGAGAAGCGCGCTGCGAGGGATGCTGCCTGGCAGGCCTATGTCACCTCCAAGAGAGTCAGGCAATTTGCTCTTTGGCAGAAGGCTCGTGCGAGGGCCGTGTGGGTGGCGGAGGACGCCCGTGCCAAAGCCCTGAGTGCAGTCGGGTCGATGTGCCTCATCTATGCTTGGCGGTACGTCGATCGGGTGCATGCTTCCAGCAAGGAGGAGTACCCGTTGGCGCCGGATCACCAGACCAGTGAGATCGCGCTCGCCCGCCGGCAAGCCGCTAATCAGCACCTCGCGACTTGTGAGGCGGAGGAAGAGGCGTTGTCTCACCGCGCTAGGAAACGGCCGCGCACCAGGGCACTCGTGGAGCGCCGCAAGCGCTCCTGCGAGCGTTGTGGCTTTTATTAGGAATAATTTATTGTCGTAAGGTGATCCCATTAGTAGGTATGAGTACTCGTAGTTTTCTATGGTATTGGGACGGAAATGATAAATCCCAAATGCTCGGGACTTATTAGCGTCTTTAATTAATTATGTATAAAAGGAACAAGTCTGAAAACCTTTTGTATTTGTACGCTTGTTACTTTTTGTAAGTAGAGTACGTACATAGCACGAAGTTCAACACTATATACCGCAGTACACGTCTCTCTCTATATATCTAGGCTTATGCACTAGGACAACTTGTATATATGTATACACACGTGCGAATGCATGTTTGAATATTACGATGCGGTTTTGGTAAAAGTAGTAAAATAGTAGACAACCTTGTGAAATGATTCAATGCAAAAGAAATGCAAGAATGAGAAGTGAAAACTCCATTGATTGTTTTCTGATGAGCTATAAATGGTGGGACTCATTCTCATTTGATTGTTTACTTCCTTCTCTCTGTAGATTTTTCTCTATCGTAGTAGTTATATCTCACTGGTCGGGAGTCATGCAAATTTAACAGACAAGTGCCCTTGTGATTGTTCCAGAACAGTGCCGATGCAGCAGCTACTATTCAAGCAAATCCCGTAGATCAGCCATTCGATCTATGCCCTATGCACCGGAGAGGGAGTAGTGGCCTTTGGCGGCACACCGTACGTACTAGCACGTACCCCTACGAGTGACTCCTACTACCCTCCGCTCCATAATGTAGTGCATATAGACTTTTTCAAAAGTCAAACTTCACTAAATTTGACCCAGTTTTTGGAGAAAAATATTTGCATCTAGAGTGCAAAACATATTTCATTAGATTCATCACAACACATAGTTTCATAATTTATATATTCACTATTATAGATACAAGTAGTTTTCTATATAAACTTGGTCAAAGTTTGTAAAGTTTGACTTTTCAAAAAATCTATACGCACTATTTTTTTTGCAAGTACTACTACTACTCCCAAATCGCTTCGTACTCCCAAATCACTTCGTACACGAAGTTGTGCCATGCAATTGGAATTCCAAGTTGAGTACTACTAGTAGATAGGGATCGAGCGTGCTGCTTTAGGATCGACCGTAAATGTGGAGATGTGAACCGGACTGCAGAGAGATGAAATGGAATAAAGACAGGAGTGATATGATGGTTGCTTGTCCGTTCATTTTACCAGACCACTTATTACTGGGAGTGGTGGGGTTTTGTGATATGACAGCTTTACTGTCGCACCATGAGCGGGGTGAGACTCCCCTGCAGCGCCGCCCTCTACTCTAGTAGCCCCTACTACTCCTACTTCCGTCCCGGTTTACTAGCACCTCTCGTATTTTGACTTTTCGACCTATATTTTTTACCGTAAATTTAACTAGTAGGGAAATAGTACTCCAGTATAAAGTTTGACGTCGGAACCACGTGACACATGTGGTAAGCAATCCAAACAATTCAAAAAAAAAGAATTCGACGTTGGATTCGGGTAAAAAAATAGTGTACGTTATATGCCCTGGCAAAAATAATATTACTGGAAACTGCATTCAAATGCAAATTATGATGGCTGTGAGTCGAGAAACCGGTTCCGATGATCAAAGAGGATCCAGGAAGCGGTAGATTTTTTTAGAGAAAAGGCAGATCGCCCGCCCAACCAGCCAAATCACAGAGTAGCAACATGAACAGTACGACAACAAGGAAGGTTTAATACAGCCAGGCAGGCAAAAGGCACGCAGGCCCAACGAAATGAATGAAGATAAAGCAGCACAAATCACACTCGACGGAGCTGGCTCTCACGGGCTGTAGGACGAAGGCTAAGGGCAGACGTATGGATCTTGGTAATGAAACCAGTGAGAGCGTCGGTGTCCACATGCCTAGACAGCTGCTTCCATTCAGCGAAGACTAATGATGAACAGTTAACTTGGTAATGCATATGCCCAGGTGAATACGCGCGATCCGCGTGGCTGGGGTTCTGGCCATTCAGAATACAACGCACAATAGGTCAGCGCACATGGTTCTCATAGGCAATCAGATCTCGAGTGCTCTAAAAAACCACCGCACTATACGGTTGTCCGGCCACCCCGTCCCAGAGCTCTCTCCAAGCGTCGCCGTTCATGCCACCGTGCCGCACACTAACTGGTAAGGAAGCGATGGCATCCCGCCACACCGAGTTCATCGCCGCCTGCGACCGCACACAAACTGGTAAGGAAGCGATGGCATCCCGCCACGCCGAGTTCATCGCCGCCCGTGACCGCACACCTACGTGGGCAGACTTTGAAGCTGCCATGGCCGAATGGGAGGTGGAGCAACAAGAGGCCAAAGCCGCACAGAAGGAGCAGAAAAGGCAGAAAGCACTCAAGAAAAGAGAGTCCCACCGCCGCAAGAAAGAAGCTACCGCACGCACTGCTGAGGAGAGCCGGGCGGAGATCCAGGCACGGCGGGCTGCTGCCGAGAAGGCCGGGAAGGAGAACAACGGTCTTTGGCCAGCATGGTCGGATGCCTCCACCTGCCAGGATCACGGTAGTAGCTACCGCGAAGCTGAGGAGAGCTGGGCAGAGGTCCAACAAGCACGGTGGGCTGCCGCCGACAAGGACGAGAAAGAGAACGATGGCGTTTGGGTCTGGCCAGCATGCGAGAAGTAGTTAGTGTGTGTGTCGCCCGTATGTTTGTTTAATTAATTATGAGCATCTACCGGTACTACTTACTAGTTAGTAATGATATCAGGCGAACGTTCGCCACGAACCCAATCCTGGCGAATGCCCACATAACCTCCAGATTTCCATCCGATGGTGGCCTTTTTTTAAGCCCATGGTATTTGACAAAACTGCCACCCTTACACATGTAACTGCGACGCGGGCGTTTGCAACTGCCATGTCTCCCAGCGAACGTTTGATGGAGATTGGCGTTAGCACCGATGGTGGTTCGTAGTAGTTCCACGCTTGGGCATTGAATTTGTACTATTTACTATACTACTCCGGTAGAGCAGAGTCATACTCCACTATAGTAGGTACTGTAGTTTATAGGAGTATAGTAGTACTGTAATCAGTCAAGTTGTCTTGCATCGATATGACCCTACGCTGCTGGGATGTGTCTCGTAAGTCAAGCGGCGTGCTGCTGTTACATTGTCATCATCACCTGTCTACTTCCCGCAGCACATATTCGCTTCTCCATCCTCGCCAGCACAAAATCGTCCAATCTTCCATCCCCTCTAGGCGCCTCCCCCCTCTTCCGAAACCCAAGCACTAACAATGGCAGAACTGAGCAGCGTCCGCCAAAAGAGTGGCTGGAATTCGCTCCCACAGAGGTAATGAAACTCATTGTGTGACGCAGCTTAAGGATCCTAGGGTGGCAAGCATCAACCCCCTCGACTGTGATCCGATCCCCGTCACCCTTAACTACATTAACGGTATGTACTGGGTCGGCATGAACACGTCTTGGATGGTTCTCATCGACGGACGCGGCAGGTGGATGCTCGTGGAGGTCTACACCCGGCGATTGATACCCCTTCCTTCGATTAACACTACACTGCTTTGGCATCGCGGCCCGGAATACTTGGAATCTTACAGTAGCCAACATGATACCAAGTTTGATTTGCTCAAGGTTGTAATCTGCCAAGTGCCCACAAGATCTACGAATTATAAAAACTTCAGGCTAATTGCATTCTTCAACCGCGGTCTTGCCTATCTGACAGGTCACTGCAGTAAGTGGATAAATCTCCACATCCATCGCAGGATCATACATCCTCCATGGCTCTCTGATGCCATTGAACACAATGGCTTCATTTACGCTGTGGACTCCTTCTATGGCTGGACATATTGCTGGCCTACTCTAGTCATCGCTACAAATGGCTGTTACAGCAGTATGTTACTCCTAATTTCGTATGATATCATGATGGCTTGCTTCCTATTGTCAGAGTATAGTTTGAGAAGAGTTAGAATCATGACATTGCTGTTAGAAATTAACACCAGGCTGTCAAATACACCCTCTGTTCAGTAACGTGGACGCTTTGACAGTTTAATTCGAACTGCCAAAACGTCCCACATTGGTGATCAGATGTAGTAGAATTTTGGTGAAATCAAATCATCC
Source organism: Elymus sibiricus (assembly GCA_039707655.1). NCBI lineage: Eukaryota > Viridiplantae > Streptophyta > Magnoliopsida > Poales > Poaceae > Elymus > Elymus sibiricus. Next base: position 195,944,672 of record CM077668.1, read on the forward strand.
TTCCCATGCTTATATTAATGTCAACATTTACTGAAAAAATATTCATGCTCTGAACATGCTGTTCTTAGATTTACAGTACCAGCCCATTTTTATTTGACTCCAACTTGATATGATGTTGTAGGCCACATGGTGTCCCATCCCTTCCTAATCCCAGAACCTTTCAAAGAAAAGCGGCATGGCAGTTGCAGGTGGTTCCTGGCTCGATCAGACGACGGCGAACGATTGATGATCGTTCGCACATACCGGACGTGTTGTTTCATGGAATACAATCACAGTCACTGCATGGTCTTTGAGCAGGATCCCAGCTTCTTTGGGCCTTCAGGAATTTTTGACTGGAGGCTGGTAACTAGCCTCGGCACACGCTCTTTGTTTCTCGGACTAAATTATCCGATTAACCAGGAGATCACCAACGTCAAGGATCCTGATGGCAGCGCGGTTCCGTTCATCAGGCAAAATTGTGTGTACACAGCGTACCATGCGTCTCTCCAGGCACCATACCCTGATATGTGCCGCCACACTCTGCAGCCCAAAGTAGGAGAGAGGGTCGCATGTATCATACTTCGACCTGCTGGCTGGAATTTCCCCCGTCAGGCACCCATCTGGTTCAAACCTTCAGCCAATCTCCACAGCTTAATAAATAGTAACGTCTAATTGAGCCAGTTAGTTAGATGCGTACACTTGGTGTAGTAGGATCTTTATTAAGTTTGATGCATACACTTGGTTTTTTTGGTAGCCCTTCTGGAATGTTGGCTGATGTTTGGTTGGAGGAGAGAGCTGCATCTTTACTCTTTTGGCCTACTTACTGCTTTTGTTGCACCCCGACCCCTGGTGGTATCTTCAATCCCAAGGCTCCTTTGTAGGGCTCTAGTTTACTATGAATCTCTAGTGGTTTCTATTAACGGAAAATTGGCGGCAAACCCCTTTTACTAAAACAATATAGATTCATGGATGCTGCTGGTGTTTTCAATGTACAATGAGTAATATATTTTGTCTGTTGGTTGAATAAATAGTGGTGTTAGAATGATAAAAACAATGTTTTGGAAGTCGTTGCACGCTCCGATCCTTTAGGGCCCCGTACGTTTTTTTGAGAGGTTAGTGCCCCGTACGTAGCACATACTATTTTTTTCTAGGGAACAAATCTTCCACTTGTCGAGGACCCCCAGTGATTTAGGCCCAATAGAAGAGCACATAATTAACTGGGAGGGAGGCTCTCACATGAATCTGGCCCAGCTACATGCTCATGCTCCCCTAAATAAATAAATAAAACTAAATGTTCATGCACAGGTTGATTAAATTTACGATTTGAAAAGTATGATTTTAACTGGAGGATATTATTTTCCTATGAGAGTATCTTTACATTCAGTCGATATTATTCTTAGGCAAAGATAGCGACCAATCTTTTTTCTCACACCCTTTTCTTCGTGCAACCAGCGGACTGTTATTTGGTACCCACCAGGTTGAAGCCGATGCAAATCGTAGTCAACGTGGTCAACATCTAACAATTATTAGCGGCAAGTTGTAATAAATATCACAATTTTTTTCCGTTGCATTTGTATGTTTTATGGATTGTGCTTCCCAGGTCTCCCGTTCGAAACCCAGGTACCACAACTTTTTTGACAAGCCGAGTTTTTTTATGATAAAAAGTTCCAGCCCAACATTATTTTTTTATAAGAATACCCAGCCCAGCCCAACACATGCGGCGACCCCACTTTATCCCATGGCTTCTGAATGTGCTCGGCTTCACACCTAAAGAAAAAAAAGTGCTCGGCTTCATTTTACAATAAGTTGTAGCCATATAAAATTAATTCTTATTATCGAGCATGCAGAGTTTTTGGGTCTGACCGATCCAGGCGCCAAAACCAAACCAGCGCCGGCGGGACGGCCTGTTCCTGCCTTCCATGGCTGGTTGCGGTGTTGTGCCCGGATCGCCGCCCTGTCGTACCATGAAATGCTAGCCAGTCCATCCCTCTACTCCCCCACACATCCTATTCTTCTCCGGTGATGGCAGCCCACCCCGCACCAGAACCAGTCAACCCTCATACTCCCCGCCGCCTACGACCACACTGCCGCATCTTCCCCGGCTCCTGTTCATTCCCGTCCGAGGCCTCGCCGTCGTCCTCCGTGATGCGGAGCATCCTACGGACATCACCATGTCAAGAGTCCGTTTGGCAAGTGACACGTGCGACATCTACTTCACATACACAAAGGTGAATCCGCTCCGTTACACGTGTCCACTTGACCCCTTCGAGGATGGTATACTACTTGACACTTCTCCCGTGTGCATGCATAGGTATTGTCGGAGCTTTCCGGATGACGAGGAGGAGTGCAAGCGCCAAGGAACAACTACACCATCCGTGAGGGAAGCATGGAAGCGGAGACAGAAGAAGACGAGCTGCTGCAGCTATAGGATCCGGACATCCGGCCCGAGCCCCGGACATCCGGCCCCGGCAGCCCAGACATCCGGCCCATGGTCAGGACATCCGGCCCCTGGTGACTCCACCAGCAACAGCAATCCAACCGCAGGGAAGATCCAGGCCCGGACATCCGGCCACATCCCGGACATCCGGCCCAACCCGGACATCCGGCATCGCCCCGGAAATCCGGCGCATGCGTATCCAGAGAGCAGCAAGAACCGGGCCAGCCCAGCCCGGACATCCGGCCGAGACCCCAGACATCCGGCTCCTCGTGAGCCGCCGGACATCCGGCCCCAGCCCGGACATCCGGCCCTGCCTGCGTGCAGAGACGGGCCAGAGGCCCATGTATCCCCCTCACTCTTACCCCTTCGTGGACTAGCCTATATACTCCTCCCCCACCTCCTTTCTAGGGTTAGCAAAGATGATAGCTCATTTCTAGGTGAGCTTTTCTCCTACCTCTACTCTTGAGAGAGAGAGAGACCACTCCCATGGAGTTCAAGACCTCCATGTGAGCATGTGAGAAGATCCCACGGGATATCAAGACCTCGACTCCTCTCCGGATCGGGATGAACTAGCTACCGTGTATCCTCCTTTGTTGGATTTGGACCCGTGTATCCCTTATGTGTATGTGGATTTAGCACATGTGTGATAGTGTCTTGTCTATTTGAGTGTTTCCTCTCGTTTTCCCCTCTCGTGTTCTTCGTGTTCTTCGCGGGATCCGCTCCAATCGTGAAAGATCGACACCGTTAGGGTTCCACCCTACATCATCTTGGATCAGAGCCAGCTTGCTCTTGATACATCATCTTGCTATCATGAGCCACGTTGATCACGAATTTGGAGTCTCCCCCCACCGTTTTCTAGCTTGATTTTGTTGCTTTTGGTCCTAATTCGAAAATCCCCACAAAAATAGCCATACCATTTTTTTTTTGATTTGTTGGTTTGATGATGTTTTGTTGATTTTGATCCATGGGTTTGCTGTGTTTCGAGTGGATCTAGCTTTCCCCCATCTTTTCCCCACTTTTCATCCACGAAATTCGCCCAATTTTGACCTTGAAATCATCTATTTCCGCCCCCAATTCGAAAATTTCCGCCCCAAACGAGATCTGGATTCGTCAGGCCGGACATCCGGGCCATCGGGCCGGACATCCGGGTCCCCGGCCGGACATCCGGCACCTGGAGCACAAAAACTGACGCAGTTCTGGACATACAGCCCCGGAAATCCGGGCTCCCCCCCGGACATCCGGCCCCTGGGATTTCAGCCTCCCGTGTTCCACCGTTTCGACCATAACTAATTCATCCGGAGTCCGATTTTGACGTTCTTTGGCTCGTTTTGTAGCTATTCACATCCCCCATCACCCAAAATTAATTCCACCACCTTTTGACTCCATCAAATTTTTGAAAATTTGGCAAGTTTGCCGAGGCCTTCCACCATAACTTCCGCAATTCCACCACCGACTTACGCAACCTAACCCAATTTGATCCCCATAGCATTTGAGCTTGTTTGAGTTGTGGTTTGTGTCTCCTAAGGTGTTTCGGCTACTTAGGGACGGTGACTTCAACTCCACTTCCACATTGCCAATACTTCCGCAACCACCTCCGCTTTCCGCTACCACCATTTGACATTTTCCGTTTGAGATTTTGAGTTCGCGGTTTTTTCCGTTTCCATAGGTGTTTCGGCTAATTAGGAACGGTTCGACATCGAGAACACCGCCACTCATCATCACCACGAGGTCGTCATCGACATTGCCACTTCATCATTTTGACACTGCAACCGTAAGCAAGAACGGTAACTTCGACGACACCATTGTATATTCCCCTTGCCATTGCATTGTTAACCCCTAGCCCATTTTGCGTCATTTGCCTATCGAGACTAACCATTGAGTATTGCCGGCAACGTTACTTGTGCACTTTAGTGATCATCGATCCGCCCTTCCATTGCATACATACCTCATCTTGGTATCATCGTATCATCTCTTGTGTCACAAGATTGTTCCCGTATATACATAATTGCTATCTTGGTTTGTGCATTTCGCATAAGTGGCCATATAAAAAAGAAGAAGCTTTTAAGCAAAGAGAAAAACAAAGAGCTTGTAAGCAATATCCATAGCATCGCCACATTGCATATCATACACCATCATTGATCATCTTGGATCATTGTGTGCGCGACACCGGGAACCATACATACATAGCATACTTGGGATAGAAGTCGACACGTTTTGTATCTTATAGGTTGTGCGCAAGTTCGTATCCGCCTTTTGAGCAATCGTGCTAGCGTCTCTCTAGTGTTGTGCAACACGAGCATTTTCCGTGGATATCACATTTTGAGCTCATTCCTTGGTTGCACGACCCCATTTATCTATCCGTGTGTGCGTTTCCGTGTGCCATTCTTTGCTATTGGTCTACTTGTTTCATTTGCGAATTTGTGAATCTCTTTCAACATTATTGACTCTTACTAACAATTGCATCAAATTTTTGTGCCACTATCCTCACCAAGCTCCACCAAAAGCTTTACTTGTGTAGGTGTGAGAATTGACAAGTTCCGGTACCAATTGTGCTACTTCCATAATACCATATTGGGTGATCATTGATCCATCTTCAACATCGGAAAGGTACATTTGGTCTAGTTCTTTCCTTTCTTCCACTCACTATTACTCGAGTCTTGTGATGGATAGGCACAGCACATCTCCTTCGGTCTACAACTACAATGACAAGTTCGATGCCATGAAGAACCACTTGGACACCAAGATGGATGCTCAAAGGGAGGAGCTCAAAGCCCTCATCAAGAACGGCAAGAGGTCTTCCTCATCTTCGAGACGATGCTCAAGTGCACATGCTTCCGAGCTCCCATCTCCGGCAAGATCACATCGGCATTGACACCGACAAGAACGTGAAGGTCAAGAGCTCAACACCAACCACCGCTCGACGACTTCACCATCTACCTTGGCATCTTCGCCAAGCGACTTCAAGGCATCTTCGCCTTTGGATATGCGACATCTTCGACGTCAAGCACCTCAAGAGAAGCTCCCCAAGCTCAAGTCCGCGACTTCCACGAGCTACTACGACCTCGACACCACCCACGAGCTTCCTTTCTATGGGAATCAAGACCCCGAGGAGTATCTCGAGTGGGAGCGCAAGATGGACGACTACCTCAAGCTACATCAAGTCCCATCCGAAGATCAAGTGAAGTGCGCCACAAGTAACTTCCACGACTCCGTGTTGACATGGTGGCTTCACAAACCTTCAACAAGCTTCGACGTGAGTTGGCCCAAGACGAAGAAAGCGATGCGGCGAGAATTTTTGCCTTCCACCTACACGGAACATCTTCGACGCCAATTGGAGAACACCATCCAAGGATCCAAGTCCATCGATGAGTACTTCAAGGAGATGAAGAAAGCCTTGCGACGAGCTGGTGTGGACGACCCCATTTCGATGAAGTTCCACTTCATGATGGGATTGAACAACGACATCTCCAAGACTATCTTCCTCGACAACTACAAGTCCCTCGACGACAACTACTTTGGTGCTCTCAAGGCGGAAAACGAACTCAAGAAGGCCAAGGCTTCTCCACCCCAAGCAAACTTCGCGACGACCAAGCTCCAAGACGATGCTACCAAGTTCGACATCACCGCCATTCCTCTTTGTGGCATTGATGATGCCGAGTCTACCACGACTCTTTTTGAAGACGGTGCGGCGACGACTACGACTATGGAGCCTCTCAAGGATCAAGATTTGGAGGCGAGCGACAAGGTGGCGAGCGAGGATGATGCTTCCATCTTTGGAGGCGAGAGTGATGATGTGCCATCTTCAGCCTTCATCTACGGCGACGGCGACGATGACTTGAGCGACTTATGCCACCATAGTGAGAGTGAGAGTGACTTCACCACTAGCCCCATATATGATGAGATGACCCAATTCCCATGTGAGGAGAGCCACCACCACCACCACTTGAGTGATTTGAGTGACTCCACCATATGTGACATTGAGTGCACCTATTTTGAGGGAGTGAGTGAGCCACCACATAGAGAGAGTGAGGTAGTTGATAGGGCATGTGAGGCCATTTCGATTTCTAACGACTTACCCTCTACCTCTATAGTGTCTTCTCATTTGGTGCTAGGTCCCATATATGATGACGCGCCGACCCTCGACGACTTCGTCCCTCTTATGGACAAGACGATGGCCATGGTGGAATATGATGCACCCCCCACATGGTTCCATCACGATGAAGATGACCACAATTTGGTCTTTACCACCTCACCTACACCACATGAGTGGATTGACAAAGGTAACATAGGTGAAGGTGATGAGCTAGTCCCACTAGTGGACATTGATTGCTTGCATGATGTTGATCCTCCTATTGACACGCTTCTTGCTAGTATGATTTCCCCATGCGATGATTTACCCATTTATGATGAGTATGATGATTGCCATGTGGAGTCTATTAGTTGTGATGCCATGTTGCATAGGATATATTGTGATAATTCTCTCGGTCACATCATGTTTGCAACCCCTCTTGACTTGTCATATGCTATGAATGAGATCTCCCAAATGTCAAACTTGCAATCTCATCGTAGTGACTATGCATATGCCATTAAAATAAACCCAATTTGCACATATGGCATAGATGACAAGCCCATGGTCATTGGCATTTGTTTTTCTTGTGATGATATTGATATGCTCCCTTTGCATCATTTCTCTCATATGCCATGACCACCTAGCTTCGGACATGCATTGTTTGCCATGTTGTCAATTTTCTCCATATGATGTTTTCGCTATTGCTCATGAGGAGACCCCCATAGTTTCCTCATACATGTTTGGAGATTTTGATCACTCCCATCCATTGCATGATCCTCATAATTATGTGCACAATATGCTCCCCATGAATAATGCTATTGTTGTGCCACATACTTGCATGCTAAATTTGTGTCCCCATCGTGTTATACATAACAACTATTCTTTCATGATGGATGACATGTTCATATACCATGCCTCAAATTTCTTTGAGCGATGCTTATCTTGTGCTAATTCTCACGTGCACATACACATCATGATGGATGATGTGTACATTTACCACGCACACACTTTGTTTCGTTTGTCCCCATGTTGTGTAGGTACACATGCTTCCTCATCGACCTCGCAAGCGCAAGAGTTGACGAAACGAGCTCTAGAGAGCAATGCTGATTTGGGATTCCATGGATTGTCATTCCCACCGCTCCCACCACGCAATGACTTCGCGCATTTCTTCTACATGGCCCTCACATGGTTATGGGTTATTATCCATTATATATCGTTTGCCCATATTGCCATGTTCACTTTGCATGATATGCTCATTTCCATTTGGATGACATGCTTTGGTGACCCATGCTTTGCATTACACATGATCCATGATTCTAGCACTTGTTTGTGTATTTGCATGCTTGGTGGAGATATCACTTGCTATTGTCATGTTTGCTATGTACCCCATGCCTATGATGATACTTTGATCATGTTTCGCTTTCGTGCTTGTGATATGTCATGTGCATTGCCTAGGCCTACTATTTGCTCACATGACATGATTTCCATGATTTCCTCTAGTGTGTTGCATCTTTGCTCCACTAGTTTGCACGAGATGATTGCTATTGAATATTGTACAATTGCTCCATATGTTGCCTCTCGCATGCTAGATGATTTGCGATGTATTGAGTGCGACAATGCTTTTAGTCTTGCTAATGAGATTGCCCCCATAGCTTTCTCCCATATGTTTGGAGCTTTTGACATCTTTCATGTGAAGCATGCTTGTCTTCCTTCTTTGCACCATATGCCTAGTGCCATCAATATATCCATTGTTGCATCATATTATTCATGCCCTTTTGCTTCTAATGGTTATGTGCAAGAGAAGAGAACCATCATGATTGATGATGTTTTTATCTACCGTGCACATACGTTCTTTGCTTAGTTGTGTGCATGTGTAGGATCCTTCGACATCGTGTCAACGTCCACTTCCCATGAGTTGACCATCCGAGCTCTTGAGAGCGAGCCTAGTACACTTTCGACCGACCCGCTTCTACATCGCACTTGCTTGTGCTTCGGCATTGTGAAGGACGCACAAGGACACGCTTTTCAGGTGACATCCTTCTTGAGCATGGATATTGTGGATCATACTACGTGTATTGCTTGCACCATGAGACTTCTTGGTCATCTTGGACCACTTGATTGCGCACATGTTCGCGATCTTGCTTCGACTTGTCATTTTCACCTTTCCATGCCTCATGATATATATGTCTTGTGTGTTGCATCGAACATGATAATCCCATGCTATTTCCATGTGCTTGATTGCAACAATGTCATTTCTTCACATATGCCATGTCCCATTAATTGTCACATGATTGGCTTGATTGCCACACACATGATGAACACTTGCTATTTCTATTGTGTTGAGTGCCACACTATTTTCACTACACCCTATGCACGTTATGCTTGGATTGTCTTGCACTTGACCCATGTGTTTAGACACTTCATTTTATTTGGTGTTGTGAATGATTCCTATGCCTACCATAGACCTTTCATTGAGCGCTTTGTGCATGTTTGCTATGACCTTGAGATAGATGCTTGTTCTCTTGTCACGCATATGAGCATCTCTATCTCCCATTTGCATGCTTGTTTCCATGATGATCTTGATTGTGCTCAATTTATGTGCTTACATGCCATGTCTCATTCCTTTGTCACACCTTATGATATGCATGACGACGACACTTGTTGGGTGAATCACCGCTTGAATGCTTGGTTTTGCTCTAACGCTAACCACATTTGTTTTTCCAAGTACTTGTTGTCCTTGTTCCTTTTGAAGGAATCACAAGACGGTGCGACATTGGAGAGTGCCCATTTCGAGCTTCCAGATGAAGAGTGCTTGGTGATCGTCCACTTCTACATGGCGACGACATCTCTTTCCCATGGTGATTTGGTTTTCGATCCGATGACGGATCTTTTCCAAGGGGGAGGGGATGATGCGGAGCATCCTATGGACATCACCATGTCAAGAGTACGTTTGGCAAGTGACACGTGCGACATCTACTTCACATACACAAAGGTGAATCCGCTCCTTTACACGTGTCCACTTGACCCCTTCGAGGATGGTATACTACTTGACACTTCTCCCGTGTGCATGCATAGGTATTGTCGGAGCTTTCCGGATGACGAGGAGGAGTGCAAGCGCCAAGGAACAACTACACCATCCGTGAGGGAAGCATGGAAGCGGAGACGGAAGAAGACGAGCTGCTGCAGCTATAGGACCCGGACATCCGGCCCGAGCCCCGGACATCCGGCCCCGGCAGCCCGGACATCCGGCCCCTGGTGACTCCACCAGCAACAACAATCCAGCCGTAGGGAAGATCCAGGCCCGGACATCCGACCACATCCCGGACATCCGGCCCAGCCCGGACATCCGGCATCGCCCCGAAAATCCGGCGCATGCGTATCCAGAGAGCAGCAAGAACCGGGCCAGCCCAGCCCAGACATCCGGCTCCTCGTGAGCCGCCGGACATCCGGCCCCAGCCCAGACATCCGGTCGTGCCTGCGTGCAGAGACGGGCCAGAGGCCCATGTATCCCCCTCACTCTTACCCCTTCGTGGACTAGCCTATATATACTCCTCCCCCACCTCCTTTCTAGGGTTAGCAAAGATGATAGCTCATTTCTAGGTGAGTTTTTTTTCTAGGTGAGCTTTGCTCCTACCTCTACTCTTGAGAGAGAGAGAGACCACTCCCATGGAGTTCAAGACCTCCATGTGAGCATGTGAGAAGATCCCACGGGATATCAAGACCTCGACTCCTCTCCGGATCGGGATGAACTAGCTACCGTGTATCCTCCTTTGTTGGATTTGGACCCATGTATCCCTTATGTGTATGTGGATTTAGCACATGTGTGATTGTGTCTTGTCTATTTGAGTGTTTCCTCTCGTTTTCCCCTCTCGTGTTCTTCGTGTTCTTCGCGGGATCCGCTCCAATCGTGAAAGATCGACACCGTTAGGGTTCCACCCTACATCACTCCGCCTTGGTGCGCTCGCCGCAGCGCCGCCGTCCAGCCTTGCCAACATGGTCAACATGGTGAATCGGGGGAGGACTGTAGTTGAGAGTATGACAGTAGGGACCCACCAAGTCCACTGCCGAACGCAAGCAAGTGCCTCCTTACTACTCAGATTCACCCCTCAATTTTTTTAACTCATATCCACCTTGCTGATATCTAGGACCGACATCATTGTCATCGTATAGTCAATTAACGACAGAAATGCACAAGGAGCGGCTGACACTAGGGATCCAGCAGCTCGAGCAGTTTTTTGGTTGTTCAGATGGAGCAGTGTATAAACTGGGTTGTGCGGTGTCTGCGGTCCGTCTAACAACATGACCAGGCCAGTTGTATTTTCTTTGGGAAAATGGGTAGCCCACCATATTTTTTTAAAGAATACCCAACCTAGGCCTATTTGTTTTCTCTGACTTGCTGGGCTGCAAATCTTTCAAGACGAGGAGGGATGCATTCGGCCTAGCCAGAAAATGGGCAGTAAATCATAAAAGTAATATGAAATGGGCTGCAAATGTAAAAAAAACACAGCAAATGGGCAATTAGTTTCATATTTTGTTTTTTTCTTCTTTGAGATTTTATATTTCATTGGATTTTAACATTTTTTAAATTAGTTTTAATCTCGCTCCTAATTTTGGGATTAAAAATAGTTCGGACCCTAGCAAAAATATGCAAAATTTCAAAAATTTCGCATATTTTTTAGCAATTTTTTAACCCTGGTCCTGACCAGAAAAGGGCAGCAATTCTAAAAATGGCAAATGGCTGTAATAAATTCCATATGAATAGTAAATGGGCTTTAAATTGTAAAAATAATAGCACATGGGTTGTACACACCACAGATTTCCAGGCTGACTTGTCCGCCAACTAAGTTGACGCCTACGTAAGGCTTTGTCAACTTATAGTTAACAAACGATTCTAGCAGCAGTGACTACTGGATGTCCATCCAACGGCCATCGTGCTTCTTCAATCTCTGATCTTCCTGCTCCAGCCGCCCAAACCAGCGCCGGCTTTACTGCCTATTCCCACCCTACTCCCACCGCTGGCCAGGCCATCCCTCTACCCACCCGCACCTCCTGTTATTTTTCGGCGACGGCAGCCTCACCCCGCAGCCGAACCAGTCAACCCTCGTACTCCCCTCCATGTGGGCATCCACTAATGTGTCTTCGCTGGCTCCGGGTCGTTCCCTTCCTAGGCCTCACCGTCGTCCACCGCGTTGGTGCTCTCGGCGCGGCGTGGTCAACGTGGTCAACAAACGACAGTCATCGGAAGAGGGATGTAGGTGGAGAGGTTGACAGTAGGGCCCACATGGTCCATGGCCCAATGCAAGCAAGTGCCTCCTTATTACGCAAAAAAATGATTCTTCCCCCTGATAGGTTGGACCCACCAACGACATCTTCGCACGCAAGGAAGTGCCTCCTTATTACGCGAAAAAAAAAGTTTCGTCCCTCTGACAGCTGGGTCCTACCAGCTGCATATTTTTCAAGGAAGTACCTCCTTATTAGGCACAAGAAAAATAATTTCTCCCCCTGCTAGCTGGGTCCCACCTGATTTGGAGGCTGACTTGTGGGCCTACTAAGTTGACGCGTACGCAGGGCTATGTCAACTTAGTCAACAAAATTGACTCTAGTAGCGTGAGACCGTTAGATGTCAATCCAACGGCCAGCGTGCTTCTTTAATCTCTGATCTTCCTGCTCCAGCCGCCCAAACCAGCGACGGCGTGACTGCCTGCTCCCGCCTTCCGTGGCCGGCTGTGCTGCCGCGTAGGCCTCACCATCCCACCCTACTCCCATCGCTAGCCAGGCCATCCCTCTACTGGCCCACACCTCCTGTTATTCTCCGGCGACGGCAACCTCACATCGCAGCCGAGCTAGTAAACCCTTGTATTCCCCTCCGTGTGGGCATCCACTGCCGAGTCTTCCCCGGCTCTGGGTCGTTTCCCTCCCTAGGCCTCACCGTCGTCCACCACCTTGGTGCTCTCGGCACGGCATCGTAAACATGGTCAATGAACGACAGCCAACGGAAGAGGATTGTACGTGGATAGGCTGACAGCTAGGACCCACGAGGTCCATGGTCGCACGCAAGGAAGTGCCTCCTTATTACGCGGAAGAAAAATGATTCCACTCCCTGACAGCTGGGACCCACCAACTACATCTTCACACGCAAGGAAGCTCCTCCTTATTACATGAAAAAAATGATGCTGACACGTGGGTCCCAGTTGCTTGATCAGTTTTGTTGTTGTTTTGTTGTTGTTGTTGTTGTTGTTGTTGAGAGGGAGTAGGTTATCAACTGGGCTGTGCGGTGTCTGTGGCCCGTCTAGCCCAGGCTTTTATTTTATGTTTACAACATGACAAGCCCGGCTGTTTATTTTTCTCGTTGAAAATGGCTAGCCCACCTCTTTTTTTTTGTAGAATAGCCTACACAGGCCGATTTCTTTTTCTCCGTCCTGCTGGGCTGCAAATCTTTCAAGACGACGAGGGATACATTCGGCCTGCCCAGACAAAAAGGGCTGTAAATCTTATAAGTAATATGAAATGGGTTGTATATGTATAAAAACAAAGAAAATGGGCAGTTAGTTTCAAATTGCGGATTTTCTTTTATTTTTTGATATTTCAATTTTCATTTTTTTAACATAATTTAAATATAATTTAAATTTAGTTTTTATCGGGCTCGAAATTTCGGGATGAGAAATAGTTCGGTAATTTCAATGAAATATCGCTGAAATTTTTAATCTTGTCCTTGCGAGAAAATGGTAAGGTATTCTAAAATATAATATGGGCTGCAATAAATTACGTAATAATTAGCAAATGGTCTGTAAATTTAGGAAAATAGCAAGTGGGCTATATGTTGTCCGCCACAGATGTTATGCTGACTTGTGGGCCTACTAAGTTGACGCGTACGCAGGGCTTTGTCAACTTAAAGTCAACAAACAATTCTTGCAGCGGTGACCGTTGGATGCTAATCCAACGGCCGTGCTGCTTCTTCAATCTCTGATCTTGTTGCTCCAGCCACCCAAACCAGCGCCGGCGGGACTGCCTGCTCCTGCCTCCTGTGGCCGGCTGTGCTGCCGCGCAGGCCTCAACACCCCACCCTACTCCCACCACTGGCCAGGCCTTCCCTCTACTCACTCACATCCCCTGTTATTCTCTGGCGATGGCAGCCTCACACCGCAGCCGAACCAGTCAACCCTCGTACTCCCATCCGCGTGGGCATCCACTGCCGCATCTTCCCCGGCTCCGCGTCGTTCCCTTCCGAGGCCTCGCCGTCGTCCACCGCCTTGGTGCTCTCGGCGTGGCATAGTCAATGTGGTCAATGAACGAAAGCCATCGGAAGAGGACTGTGCGTGGTGAGGCTGACAGCTGGACCCACCAGCTACATCTTCGCATGCAAGGAAGTGCCTCCTTATTATGCGCAAAAAAAAGATTCCTCCCCCTTACAGCTGGGACCCACCAGCTATATCTTCGCACGCAAGGAAGTGCCTCCTTCTCCACTGACAGCTGGGACCCACCAGGTCGAAGCGTACGTAGCGTTGTCTGTCTGGTCACGAACGTGTACGTACATAACATATTGCTCGATCGGTCTCTATGCAAGGTTGAACCGTGGCCGAGTAAGTAGCGGCACGTGTCGTAGTAGAGCCCCCGACGTGGCAGTTCAGACAGTCCTGTCTAAATCGTGTACACGTACGTACAGCCACACGGCAAAGAATACGGCCACATACGTACATACGGGCGGGGTCTCGAACGCGTACTCACGCATACGTATGCCCAGGGCTCGTGTACATGGAGAGGCAACGGACGGCAGCAACAGCGTCGTGTTCATCGGCAGCCAACTGGCTGGGTCAGAACGGAGGAAACAACGTCGTGTTCATCGGGAGCCAAGCGACTGGGTCAGAACACGTTCTGTTCATCAGGAGCCAACCGGTTTGGACGGAACAGCCAAAACAGGGTCCTGTTCATCGACTCGAGGTCTGGCGTACCGCAAAACGGAGGAAACGGCCTTCTGTTCGACCACCTACGGTCGAAATGGAGTCCTGTTCATCGGCTGGGAGTCTGGCGTACCGCAAAACGGAGGAAACGGACTTCTCCCCAACTGCCTACGGTCGAAACGGGGGTCCTGTTCATCGGGAGGGGTGTGGCGTACCGCAAAATGGGACTCCACGGGCTACTGTTCATCCATGGTCGACCTCCCTCCAGCCTCCACCTGCTATTGTTCATCCACCGTTGACTTCATCCAGCCTCCACCGGCTACTGTTCATCGAGCCTACACGGGGTCCTGTTCATCCACCCCCAACCGGCTGGGGTGTGGCGGCCTCCTCGGGGTCCTGTTCATCCAGGCGCACCTTCACACGGCCAGGGTACTGTTCATCCACAGCCAACCCACCGGCTGGGGTGGGGCGTACGAGCGGACGGCAGCAACGGGAACTATTCATCCACAGCCAACCAACCAGCTAGGTCAACTCACCACGTCTCGCGCAAGGGGCTCGATCGATGCATCTTGACTCATTCTACGTATCGCGCACGCGGCAGTAATGGGCACTGTTCATCGAGAGGCAACCCAACACCGGCTACGTACGGGGGGCTCGACCGGCTTCAGTTAGCAGCGAAGGAATCGCTCGGGTTCAGTTAGCAGCGAAGGAATCGCTCGGGTTCAGTTAGCAACAAATGGATCGATCAGCTTTAGTACGTAGCTAGTGCGATCGCTCGGGTTCAGTAAGCGAACACCTCGCTCGGGTTCAGTTAGCGAACACCTCGCACACACGCGCGCGTACGAGAGAAACGCGCAAACCACAATGCTCGCTCGGCCCCGACCACCCACCGTAACCGGGAACTCCCCAAAAAATTCCTCGCCCTCACTTCTACCATGATTTTTTACGTCATGGACGGCCCAAAGAATGTCATGCGGGTGCGTCTCCGGCCCGCCCAGGACGAAAAGCCCATTTTCTGTCATAATTTTTTGTCACAGAAGTAGGATCCCACCACACCTATGATGATACGTGTTTTTGTCACAATTATTGTCATAGAAGTGTCACAACCATGACAGAAAAAGTTTTTGTTCGGGCCATAATGTCAGGGATGTGTCTTTTTTTTGTAGTGTGTACAAAGAGCAGAATCAGTAGATGCAAGAACACACATCGATTTATCCAGGTTCAGGCCGCCTTGAGGCGTAAAACCCTACTCCTGCTTTGGTGGTTTGATTGTGTTTAAGCTCAACGTACAAGGGAGCGCAACTTTACCGGCAAGGTGCGTGGGAAGTGCAGCTGCTATGCGTAATTGAGCTAAGGGTCCACCCCTCCACCAGTAGCCGCGGGCCTCCTTTTATAGGCCAAGGGGTTACCACAGTGGCTAAGATGGTAATTACAGGGTATGAACAGTGATTGCACTGTTAGCATTCCTATCCCTAATGAGGTAGGATAAAAGCATTAAATGCACCATTAGGTGCTATGCTGGGGAGGTGAGTTCCGGCAAAGGTTCTGCACCGCTCGTCAAGCTGCCCTTCTATTATCTTGACACGACCCAAGGACGGGTGTCATTAAAGCTAATCTTTGGGTGGCGTGCTGACACGTGCCCTGACAGGCTGTGCTTGGCTGCCTGCCCGCTCGACACCTATCAATACGTGCTTATCTGGTTGATGAGGTGGAGCGGCAGTGAGACAAAAAGAGCCTGCCGGCACGGAGCTTTGCCGGACCTTCACCTTGCCAGTGCGGAGCTTACCGGCAAGGGTAATCTTGATCTTCAGTACCGCACTGGTACCTCTCGACGACCTGCCTCGAGGTCTTCTCCATGGTCTTGTCAACCTAGTCTTGAGTCTTGAGGGAAGCAATTTTCCGGCAGGCCCTTGTCGTCAGGAGGGCTGCAACCGTCTGTGCATAAGTCAGGGTTTGATGACACCCATGTTTTTATACACTGACGGGAGCCCCTGGGCCTAGGCCACACGCGTGTGCGAGGCGTCGTTGGGCTAGTCCCAAACAGATGCACAGGCACGCATGGCACAGAATCACTGCCATAATCTTCGTTCTTACCGTTTGCCCACGACGCGCGTTGAATGCTGGACGTGGGAGAGGTGGAATGAAATGGCGACTGGGGTAGTGCGCCTGCAAAAGCACATCCACGTCAGGCAGTAATGAGCCAGCCCCTCACGCCTTCCCCATAAAAAGGTACTCGCGAAGGAGCGCTGCTCATCTACTCCCCTTCTTCCCCAATCCAGCCGCCGCTCCTGTCTTCAACCTCGTGCAAGAACAGAGCACGTCGCCTGTGCACAGCCCCGCCCAGCCACCACTAAGCTCCCCCCCCAGAGCTCACCATGGCGCCGAAGAGAGCCGCGAAGCCCATCGATTCGGCGACGGAGGAGAAGAAAGCTGCTAAAGTGGCACGGCGGCGGGATAACGCCATTTTTCCGCCGGCGCTCACGGAGGACGACCTGACGAGGAGGTACTTGTATGTGTACACGAGGAAGAGGAAGGACCATGAAGGCACAGTGGTGCTCCCAGGATCTCTTCCTCCCGCAGACGACCAATACCACTTCTTCGCCGGGTATTTCTATTGCGGACTGTGCCCGCCCTTTTCTGATTTCTTCGTAGAGGTGATGAACACTTATGGATTCAGACTGCTGGATTTCACACCCAATGCGGTCACCTGCTTGTCGGTCTTCGTGCATTTATGTGAGAACTTTGTGGGAATAGCCCCAAATGTTGCTCTGTTCTGGCATTTCTTCATTCCCCGGGTTGAGGACGACGCCCTCTCCGGCAGTGTGACTTGGATTCCATGGACAAATCTGAAGAAGCACTACTTGGATGGCAAGTTGCACATCAAGTGGAACGAATGGAGAGCTGATTGGTGCTGGATCTAGCAGCAGAGCTTCCTGGCATTCTGCAACCTCAAAACCGAGAAGATCCCACTTTGCAACAAAACCGCCAAGGCTTCAATCTTAGAAATGATGTCGGACTGCGATGCCAAGACAGTTCTGGGCACATGGAAGGTACCCAACAAGAAGGAAGTGGAGAACTAGTTTGCTGGCTTGGTGGAGAAAGTAATCAGAGTTGAGGATGATATGATTCATCCGACAAAGGATGACGAGGAGCGGTTCCTTGTTGCAAGAGCTAAGGAGCTCAAGAAACTAGCTCGTTCCCGGGCGACTAAGGGCATCAACATTGAGGGACGCGTCGAAGAACATGCCGAAGAGCATGCTGAAGCCTCGGGAACCAATAGTGGAGGGCAGGTCAAGGACCATGCCAAAGAGCAAACAGGCGAGGAGGATCAAGCCAAGGAATCTGAGGAGGACGAGGAGCAGCCTGAAGAGTCTTCAGAGGAAGAGGAAGAGGAGGAAGCACCTCACCCCCTCATGCCAAAGTGAAGACTACTATCGCCAAGAAGCCTGCCCAGAAGAAGGCAGCGCACACTGAGCCGACAAGTAAGGAACTTGTCGGCATCAAGGCGGTATCTGTAGCTTCCCGGGCTCAACCTTCCCGGTGTTAGCCTCCTCGCGGTGCCGCTTTCCGGCAACCAGCTTCATCAACTGTAGAGGGTGAGGGTGCTTCACAGCCCCTGGCTCCATCAAGAGCCAAGCGGGCTAGGAAGACGCCGCCACCACCTACACCCTCCGGCGCGGACGACACGGTGCACTGGGACCTGTCTATCCTTAGTGATCATGAAGAGGAGGAAGAGTAAGTCCATCTTCTTCATCCATCATTATTACAATTGTCTTGATACTGTTGTTGAACTAATCATCTTGTCTATTCCAATCTTGCAGGGATGAGGTGCCCTTGGTGGAAAGGCAAAGGAAGAAGCCCAGAACCGCTGAAGAGGGCGAGACGGCAACAGGCACGGACCAAGGTGTCACCTCGTCTGAGGTTGCCAGCTCGAGCCCCCAGCGTGAGGCACACATCCAATTCCCGCTGGCGACCACCATCATCAAGTCTTCTCCAATGGAGACCGACAAGGAGTCGGGAAGCGGCCAGCCAGAAGGAGAGCGCCAAGGAACGGATACCTTGATGGCGCCCCCACCTCTGAACTGTCGCCAAGACCTTCATCGGCAACGAGTAGCACTCCCCCAGAGGAGCACCAAGAAGAGCTCGTCCGCATCGAGGCCCCTCCGACAACTAACGTTGCCGGAGACCGAGCGACAGCAACCGTAATTGCCGGAGGAAGAACGGCATCCCCTCCACATCCTCATCAAGGTAAGTTCCTTTCCAGATGTAATCTTATCCTTGCCAATCCTTCTTTTTTGTTTTCTTGAACTTGTCCTGAAATTTTGATTTCATCTTGCTCTCCGCTTCTTTCCTGTCTTGTAGAACCAACCTCTCTGAAAGAAGGAGAGGTCTCTGTGGAGGAGATCACGAAGAGCGCTGCTGACGAGGCCGCCAAGATTTCTGCTGAAGAGGCCGCTGCGTCCACCGCTGAGGAGGCCAGGAAGACTCCCGAACAGCCTGACAAACCCTTCGGCAACACATCTGACCTTGTCATAGCTGACGCTGAGATGGGAGAGGCTGGCAGTGACAAGCCAAGCATTGACGTTCACCTCAGCGCACCCGAGACACAAGCTCTGTCGGGTCCTATCAATCAGCAGCAGGAATCTGGAGCCCCCAGCTCATCTGGTGCCGGGGAACTTGCTTTCAAAGACGCAATCACGGAAATCTTGGTGCCCTTCTCCAGCAGCTTCACGGTACCAGACAGCTCCGACGACGGCTCTGCAGATCTTGCCTTCTTGAAGACGATGGCTGCCGGCTTCAAGGACGTGCAAGATCTCTACGGCAAGCGCTGGGAGAAGCTCCACACGCAGCAACAAGCCGTGGAGTTGGCTCAACAGAAGCTGAAAGAGAAGGCGGAAGAGATCCGCCGGTGGTACAATGAGAAGTCCCAAAACATCAGGAGGCAGGATGAGAAACTTCCCATTGCTAAGGAGAAAGCAGCGGCCTTGGACGACAGGTTGGCGGAGCACGAAACACAGCTCGTCGCCAAGGAGAAACACCTCGCCGCCCGAGAAGAAGCACTTGCCGCCAAGCTCCGCGGCAAGGATGAAGAAATCCAGACCCTGCTTGAGCAGCAAACTAGTGAGCTAGAAGAGAACCGTAAGAAGGCCATCGAGACTGAAGCTTAGGTTCATGCTGACAAGCTCCTGGAGGCCGTCAAGGCTGCAGAAACCGCCGAGGCCGCCAAGGTGGAGTTGGAATCCAAGGTGGCAAAGCTTGAAGAAGACCTTGCTGGCAACAAGAAGGAGCTCTTCACTCTCCAAGAATCAGCGCAGAAGGCAGCTCACACCTTGGGTGATCTGCAGACATAGCTATCAGCCAAGAGTCAAGAACTTAGCCAAGCTGCCGACGCCCAGGAAGATCTGAAGCTGAAACTGTCCACTCTAGAAGAGCATCTCAAAGGCGCCAAGGGGAGAAAATCTTGTCCACAGATCTTGAGAAGGAGAAAGCTGCGTTTGCCGAGGCTAAAAATTCCTTTAACATGCTGAAGGGCAGCTTGCAACTATGGACCAACCACCTTGTAGAAGCCGCAGAGCAACTCAACGCCCTGCTTGCCATCATGGGCCTGGCAGAATATAGCTATTCCCCCAACGACCAAGAAGCGGCAAGCGCCAGTTTAACTCTCTTCTTCGAGGGCCTTATCAAGGCGTTGGGGAAGTATCAGGAAGAGCGGTCCACCTCCTTCGCCAAGGAGTCCCACAGGCTTGCTCGAGATATACTTTACAAAGTACTCATCAAGCTTGTGTAGCGCAACCCAGGCGTCGACCTCTCCGGCGCCTTCACAAGCTTGCCGAAGAACGCCGACATCATAGCCGCCGACAAGATTGTCACTCCAATAGCCGACAGGGTTGGCCAAGTTTCCAGGACTCAGGGTGGGGTCACCCACTAATCTTGTCATCACAACTCGCCGCGAACGCGATCTTTGTACAAGAAAAATTAATCTTAAGTTAGATTTGTGTTTTGATGTAACATGCCTTGTGTACTCTGAATGAATGTATGTTGTTCCCTTTATGATTTGGTCCTTGTATGTTTTCTCCCTACGCTTGCCGGAAACTTGCCGGTGCGCACATACTCGCAGCTAGTGCTTGAGGACGGATCCTTAACAGCTTGCCAGAGGTGTCGCCTTCCGGCAAGATACACTCATCGGTTTTGATGCGACTAGCTTACACTATTGAGCACACTCGAAACAGAAATAAGAGTGCGAGAAATCCCGACAAGGTTCCTTCGCGTGCAGGTTTTAAAAACAAAGACATAAGTCATTCAAGGGGAGGCAGTTACAACAGAGAATTTTATTTCAAAGTTTTGCAACTTAGCTTCTCTTTGTTGTACTTCTCGTCGTAAATGATATCTTGAACGTCACTTGGTATCCATATACCCTCACTCCCCCCAGGAAACTTGCACGTGGGGAACACTTTATTCCTTTAAGAAAAAGAAAGAAGAGAGAAGAGGAGGCTGGAACCTTGATGGTTCGTTAATCATCTCATACAAGGCAAAATGTAGCACAACACTGTACGCAACATAAATAAATATGTACTTTGACAAATGTTGTGAAACACTTAGCTTTTATTCACTACGCACGGGGTCTGCGCCCGGCTCTGTACAAAGGGTTACATGCCTTGCTGGCAAGCTTGTACAAAAGAGGCTGCCGGGCAGCCCGGCAACCGCGCCTTACGGGTAGAACTTGCGAAGATGATCAAAGTTCCATGAGTTGAGCACAGGGGTGCCATCTTCGGTCTCTAGGCGGACTGCGTCGGGCTTAGTGACTCGTACTACCCGGTAAGGGCCTTACCACTTTGGCATCAACTTGTTTTTCCCCTTCGTGGACTGAATCTGATGAAGAACAAGGTCACCTTCCTCAAGGTTCCTGGCGTTAACTTTGCGGCTATGGTAGCGGTGCAAAGCTTGCTGGTACCGTGCAGCATGGACAGCGGCCCGGAAACGATCCTCCTCAAGGAGCATGGCATCATCTTGCCGTAGCTCTTCTTGATCCTGCTCGTTGAAGGCCAAAACTCGAGGTGACCCGTATCTGAGTTCTATGGGAAGCACCGCTTCTGCACCATATACAAGGGAGAAGGGTGTCTGGTCAGTGGCTCGACTTGGTGTCGTTCTGAGTGACCAAAGAACCGCCGGCAACTCTTCCAGCCAACGCCTTCCACACCTGTGTAGCTTGTCAAAAGTTCTGGTCCTCAGACCATGCAGCACTTCTGCATTTGCCCTCTCCACTTGTCCATTGCTCCTCGGGTGAGCAACGAAAGCATAGCAGATCTTGTTTCCAAGTTCTTGATAGTATGCTATGAAGGTGCGACTCGTGAACTGGGTGCCGTTATCGGTGATGATCCTGTTGGGTACGCCGAAATGAGTAACCAATCCTTTGAGGAATTTGATAGCTGACTGTGCCGTCACCTTTCTCAGTGGCTCTACCTCAGGCCACTTTGTAAACTTGTCGATTGCAATGTACAAGAATTCAAAGCCCCCGGTAGCATGGGGGAAGGGGCCGACGATGTCGAGCCCCTAGACCGAGAAAGGCTAGGAAAGAGGGATGGTTTGAAGAGCTTGAGCTGGCTGGTGTATGTCCTTGGCATGGAACTGGCATGCTTCGCATCTAGTGACCACTGCCAAGGCGTCTTGAAGGGATGTCGGCCAGTAGAATCCTTGATGGAATGCCTTGCTGACAAGCGCGCACAACCCAATGTGAGAGCCACACATTCCTTCATGTATCTCTACCAATAGCTTTTGTCCATCTTCCCGACAAATGCACTTCAATTTCACCTCGTTTGGTCTCTTTCTGTACAAAGTGTTGTCAACAAATTGGTACATTCTTGATTGACGGGCTACTCTTTCCGTTTCTTCTTGCTCACCAGGAAGTTCTCCTGTTTGAAGGTACCGGACAATCGGCTGCGCCCATGCCGGAGCCTGTGGCTTGACGACAAGGACTAAAGGCACTTCTTCCTCTGTGGGAGCGCTTGCTTCGACGGCAAGGACCTGACTTGCCGGAGGCTGCAGCTCACCAGCAAAGGGTGTCTTGTCAGTGGCATCTACTTTCTTGGTGGCTACTGGCAGCTCTGCCGGAAAGTAACCACCAACGTCTTGCTTCCTTTTCTTTGCCAGCCTTGATAGTGTAACGGATGGCTGAGTCAGCTGTAGCACAAAAATTCCTGGCTCCACAGGAGATCTCTGGGCGGCAAGCTTTGACAGGTCATCGACAATCTCATTCTGGGCATGGGGGACGTGCTCCATTTGCAGACCATCAAAGTGCTCTTCCAACTTCCTCACTTCATCAACATAGGCCTCCATCAAGGGACTCTGGTAATCTTTATTAATCTGCCTCACCACAAGTTGCGAGTCGCCTCTGATAATCATCTTTCGAATACCAAGGTCAATTGCAATGCGCAGGCTGATACATCTCCGTCATATCTATAATTTTTGATTGTTTCATGCCATTATCCTACAATTTCCACATACTTTTGGCAACATTTTATATGATTTCTTGGACTAACATATTGATCCAGTGCCCAGTGCCAGTTCCTGTTTGTTGCATTTTTTTTGTTTCGTAGAAAATCCATATCAAATGAAGTCCAAACACGATAAAAATTTACGAAGATTTATTTTGGAATATATGTGATTTTTGGGAAAAAGAATCAATGCGAGACGATGCTCGATGGGCCCACAAGCTCGAGGGGCGCGCCCCCTACCCTAGGCGCGCCAGGCAGGCTTGTGGCGCCCCTGTAAGGCCGCTGGGGCCCTTCTTCTGCCGCAAGAAAGATAATATCCGGAAGAAAATCCCCTCAAAATTTCAGCCCAATCGCAGTTACGGATCTCCAGGAATATAAGAAACGGTTTTCGGCCAGAAAATAGGAACGCAAAACAGAAGAGAATAGAGAGAGATATCCAATCTCGGAGGGGCTCCTCCCCTCCGGGAGTCATGGCGGCCATGTACCAGAGGGAAAACTCTGCTCCCATCTAGGGGGAAGGCCAAGGAGGAAGAAGAAGGAGGGGGGCTCTCTCCCCCTCTCTCCCGGTGGCGCCGGAACGGGGCCGGGGCAATCCTTGTGACGGCGATCTACACCAACAACTTCGCCGCCGTCAACACCAACTCTCTCCCCCTCTATGCAGCAGTGTAACACCTCTTCTTCCCACTGTAATCTCTACTTAAACATGGTGCTTAATGCTACATATTATTATCCAATGATTTGTGTCCATCCTATGATGTTTGAGTAGATTCGTTTTGTCCTATGGGTTGATTGATGATCGTGATTGGTTTGAGTTGTATGTTTTATTTTGGTGCTGTCCTATGGTGCCCTCCATGTCACGCAAGTGTGAGGGATTCCCATTGTAGGGTTTGCAATACGTTCATAATTCTCTTATAGTGGGCGGCTAGAGTGACAGAAACTTACACCCGAGTAAGGGGGTTGTTGCGTATGGGAGTAAAGAGGACTTGTTACTTAATGCTATGGTTGGGTTTTACCTTAATGATCTTTGGTAGTTGCGGATGCTTGCTAGAGTTCCAATCATAAGTGCATATGATCCAAGTACGGAAAGTATGTTAGCTCATGCCTCTTCCTCATATAAAATTGCAATAATGATTACCGGTCTAGTTATCAATTACCTAGGGACAAATCCTTCTCTTGTCTTACAAAAGCTTTCTACTAAACAACTAACTTTTATTATCTTGCAAATTACTTGTAGTTTTATTCTCGCAAAGTACTCCTAGTTTTATTCTTGCAAAGTAGTTCTAGCATTACACCTACAAAGTACTTCTAGTTTCATACTTGTTCGAGGTAAAGCAAACGTTAAGCGTGCGTAGAGTTGTATCGGTGGTTGATAGAACTTGAAGGGAATATTGATTCTACCTTTAGCTCCTCATTGGGTTCGACGCTCTTATTTATCGAGAAAGGCTACAACTGATCCCCTATACTTGTGGGTTATCAAGACCTTTTTTCTGGCGCCGTTGCCGGGAACAATAGCGTGGGGTTAATATTCTCGTGTGTGCTTGTTTGCTTTATCACTAAGTAGTTTTTAGTTTCTATTCTAAGTTGTTTTATATCTTTAGTTATGGATATGGAACACGAAATACCAAAAAAAATAGTTGTACTTGCTACTCAGGGAGATGGGGAACCTCCTAAAACCCTCGATCATGCTTATGTAGAAAACATTAAATACTACTTTGATAATCTTGATAAATCTCCATTCAACTTGATAATGGGAGATACTTTGGATCAACGGGAATACTTTAGGGATTATCGCTTGTCTCAAAAAGGGAAACTCTTATGGGATCAAATTAAAATGTTGCGTTGGTATGCTTGGAATTTATGCTTAAGGTGTGATTATACTTGTTGCTCTAAGATGAAGGCTCCACACCTTTCCTTTCAATGTGAATTTAATGATAATGAAACCTTGGCTTCTTATGCTAATGGTATATATGATTACTATGATGTGGAACTAATAGAAGAATTTGTTGCTTTTATGGGTGCTTATGAAATTAAATCTTTGTTTGAAAAGTATGAAGATTGTGATGCTGCTATTTACAGATCTAAAAATTATGCTATACTTAAATATTGCCATGAGAATTATGAATATAATGCCTATATTGATGAATTTATTGAGAAGGTCTCCGCTGTCCAAGAAGAGACTAATATTTTGCAGGCTCCTATGGAAGAAGAAATTGATGACACTGTGAGCTCATTAGATGAAAAAGATGACGAGAAGAGTGAAGAACAAAGGGAGGAAGAGCGGATTAGCTACCCGTGCCCACCTTCTAATGAGAGTAACTCTTCAACTCATACTTCGTGCTTACCGAAGGATGAATGCTATGATAATTGCTATGATCCCTTGGATTCGTTTGAAATATCCCTTTTGATGAAATTGATGCTTGCTATGCTTGTGGCCTTGATGCCAATATGAATGATGCTTATGGAGATGAACTTGCTATAGTTCCATATGTTAAGAATGAAATTGTTGCTATTGCACCTACACATGATAGTCCTATTATCGTTTTGAATTCTCCAAACTACACTATATCGGAGAAGTTTGTGCTTATTAAGGATTATATTGATGGGTTGCGTTTTACTATTACACATGATGATTTTGATAAATATAATATGCATGTGCTTGCTGCTCCTACTTGCAATTATTATGAGAGAGGAACTATATCTCCACCTCTGTATGTTTCCAATACGATAAAATTGCAAGAAACTGTTTATACTATGCATTGGCCTTTACTTGATGTGCATGAATTGTTCTTTTATGACATGCCGATGCATAGGAAGAGAGTTAGACTTCGTCATTGCATGATATATGTTGCTTTGTGCTCACTACTAAATTACAAATCATTGTTAATTAAAATTGGCTTTGATATACCTTGGGATCCGGGTGGATCAATTACTTGAGCACTTTATGCCTAGCTTAATGGCTTTAAAGAAAGCGCTGCATGGGAGACAACCCGGAAGTTTTAGAGAGTCATTTATTTCTGTTGTGTACTTTTAATAAGTTTAAAAACAAAAAAATATAGAGGGGAACCTAAAAACTTTTTCAAAAAGAGAAGCGATTGGAAGGTTATGCATTCGAGAAGTGAGGGTCGATCTTGAACACTTGTTTTCATGCTCATGGAAACAATGTAGAATTTTTCATGGAAGTTTCTCGCAAAAATAATTATCCCCTTGTACAAATCCATTGTATTATAAAAATAATGTGCCAAGATTTACCTTTAGGATGTTTAAATTGGTTGTTTGGTGTGTGCTGTGAAAAAACAGAAACTTTTGTTGTAGTGCTTGAATTTTGATAATTTACTGGAACGTGTGAAAATTCTGAAATTTTTACACAGTACTGCTATGGAAATTGTTTATTTTTTCCTAATTTTTCAGAATGTTTTGAGTTACATAAGTATATGTTTCATTTGCATCTTTACAGACTATCCTGTTTTCACAGATTGCTGTTATAGTTTCTTTATTTGCGTATGTTTGAAATCTTGTTGATCCCCATTGACTTGGGAGCCATAGAATTGTGATAGCATATAGTAGGTACTGTTTTATTATAATTATAAAATAATGTTACAGCAGGACATGATTGGATTTGATGTTATATGTACTAACCCCTCTAATAAAAAGTTTGGTTAAGTTTTGTGTGGATGAAGTGTTAGAAGATCAAGGAGGTATCGATATGAGGAGAATAAGGAGAGGCAAGAGTTCAAGCTTGGGGATGCCCAAGGCACCCCAAGTAAATATTCAAGGATACTCAAGCGTCTAAGCTTGGGGATGCCCCGGAAGGCATCCCATCTTTCTTCAACAATTGTCGGTTTGTTTTGGTTTTTGTTTTGTTCACATGATATGCGTAAATTCTTGGAGCGTCATGTGCTTTTTCTTTTTATTTCAATAATGCACCATGCTGGTATGAGATAGTCCTTGTTTGATTTATAGAATGCTTCATGCACTACACTTATATCTTTTGAGTATGGCTTTATAGAATGCTTCATGTGCTTCACTTATATCATTTGAAGTTTGGATGCCTGTTTCTCCACATATAGAAAACCGTTATTTGTAGAATGCTCTTTTGCTTCACTTATATTTATTAGAGTGTGGTCTTTTGTAGAAAGAATTAAACTCTCATGCTTCGCTTATATCTATTTAGAGAGTCAACAGGAATTGGTCATTCACATGGTTAGTCATAAAATCCTACATAAAACTTGTAGATCACTGAATATGATAAGTTTGATTCCTTGCAATAGTTTTGTGATATTAAGATGGTGATATGTGGGAGGTACTAATGAATGATTGTGGTTTAGTAAGAATATTGGTGTTAAGGTTTTGATTCCCCAAGCATGCACGTATAGTCTTTAGTTAGGCTAAGAAGTTGGAGCATGATTTATTATTGAGTATCTTCCTTTGCGTGGAGGTCGGGGGCGCGCGATGGTTAACTCCTACCAACCTCCCCCCTAGGGGCATGCGTAGTAGTACTTTGCTTTGAGAGCTAATAGACTTTCGCAATAAGTATGTGACTTCTTTATGACTAATGTGAGTCCATGGATTATACGCACTCTCACCTTTCCGCAATTTGCTAGCCTCTTCGGTACCGTGCATTGCCCTTTCTCACCTTGAGAGTCGGTGCAAACTTCGTCGGTGCATCCAAACCCCATGATATGATACGCTCTATCACACATAAGCCTCCTTATATCTTCCTCAAAACAGCCACCATACCTACCTATTATGGCATTTCCATAGCCATTCCGAGATATATTGCCATGCAACTTCCATCATCATCATATACATGACTTGAGCATTCATTGTCATATTGCTTTGCATGATCGTAAGATAGCTAGCATGATATTTTCATGGCTTGTCCATTTTTTGGTATCTTTGCTATGCTAGATCATTGCACATCCTGGTACACTGCCAGAGGCATTCATATAGAGTCATTCTGTATAGTTTTATCGAGTTGTAAGTAAATAGAAGTGTGATGATCATCATTATTAGAGCATTGTCCCAGTGAGGAAATAAAAAGAAAAAAAAGAGACCAAAAAGAGCCCAACAAAAAAAAAGAAAAAAAAGAGGCCAAAAAGAGCCCAACAAAAAAAAGAAAACAAAAAAAAGAGAAAAAGAGAGAAGGGGCAATGTTACTATTCTTTTCCACACTTGTGCTTCAAAGTAGCACCATGTTTTTCATATAGAGAGTCTCCTATGTTGTCACTTTCATATAACTAGTGGGAATTTTTCATTATAGAACTTGGCTTGTATATTCCGGTGATGGGCTTCCTCAAATGCCCGAGGTCTTCATGAGCAAGCAAGTTGGATGCACACCCACTTAGTTTTCAGTATGAGCTTTCATACACTTATAGCTCTTAGTGCATCCGTTGCATGGCAATCCCTACTCCTCGCATTGATATCGATTGATGGGCATCTCCATAGCCCGTTGATCCTCCTAGTTGATGCGAGACTTTCTCCCTTTTCGACTTCTCCTTATTGATCCCTACCACCGCATTCTATTCCACCTATAGCGCTATGTCCATGGCTCACGCTCATGTATTGCGTGGGGGTTGAAAAAACTGAAGCGCGTTAAAAAAGTACGAACCAATTGCTCGGCTAACATCGGGGTTGTACATGATTTATATTTTGTGTTAAGAAGATGGAGCATGACAAGGCTATATGATTTTGCAGGGATAGCGTTCTTTAGCATTTTTATTCTGAAAGGCATGATTGTTTGTTGGTATGCCTGAGTATTGATGTCTTTATATCAAATTATAGACTATTGCTTTGAATCACTCGTGTCTTAATATTCATGCCATGATTAGATTATATGATCAAGATTATGTTAGGTAGCATTCCACATCAAAAATTATCTTCTTATCATTTACCTACTCGAGGACGAGCAGGAATTAAGCTTGGGGATGCTGCTACGTCTCCATCGTATCTATAATTTTTTATTGTTTCATGCCATTATCCTACAATTTCCACATACTTTTGGCAACATTTTATATGATTTCTTGGACTAACATATTGATCCAGTGCCCAGTGCCAGTTCCTGTTTGTTGCATGTTTTTTGTTTCACAGAAAATCCATATCAAACAAAGTCCAAATGCGATAAAAATTTACGGAGATTTATTTTGGAATATATGTGATTTTTGGGAAAAAGAATCAATGCGAGACAATGCTCAAGGGGCCCACAAGCTCGAGGGGCGCGCCCCCCTACCCTAGGCGCGCCGGGCAGGCTTGTGGCGCCCTTGTAAGGCGGTTGGGGCCCTTCCTCTGCCACAAGAAAGATAATATCCGGAAGGAAATCCCCTAAAAAGTTCAGCCCAATAGGAGTTATGGATCTCCGGGAATATAAGGAACGGTTTTCGGCCAGAAAACAGGAACGCAAAACAGAAGAGAACAGAGAGAGAGATCCAATCTCAGAGGGGCTCCTCCCCTCCGGGAGCCATGGTGGCCATGGACCAGAGGGGAAACTCTCCTCCCATCTAGGGGGGGGCAAGGAGGAAGAAGAAGGAGGGGGGCTCTCTCCCCCTCTCTCCCGGTGGCGTCGGAACGCCGCTAGGGCAATCATCATGACGGCGTTCTACACCAACAACTTCGCCGCCGTCAACACCAACTATCTCCCCCTCTATGCAGCGATGTAACACCTCTTCTCCCCGCTGTAATCTCTACTTAAACATGGTACTTAATGCTACATATTATTATCCAATGATTTGTGTCCATCCTATGATGTTTGAGCAGATTCGTTTTGCCCTATGGGTTGATTGATGATCGTGATTGGTTTGAGTTGTATGTTTTATTTTTGTGCTGTCCTATGGTGCCCTCCGTGTCGCGCAAGCATGAGGGATTCCCGCTGTAGGGTTTGCAATACATTCATAATTCTCTTATAGTGGGCGGCTAGAGTGACAGAAGCTTACACTCGAGTAAGGGGGTTGCTGCGTATGGGAGTAAAGAGGACTTGTTACTTAATGCTATGGTTGGGTTTTACCTTAATGATCTTTGGTTGTTGCGGATGCTTGCTAGAGTTCCAATCATAAATGCATATGATCCAAGTACGGAAAGTATGTTAGCTCATGACTCTCCCTCATATAAAATTGCAATAATGATTACCGGTCTAGTTATCGATTGCCTAGGGACAAATCCTTCTCTTGTGTTACAAAAGTTTTCTACTAAACAACTAACTTTTATTATCTTGCAAATTACTTGTAGTTTTATTCTCGCAAAGTAGTTCTAGCATTACACCTACAAAGTACTTCTAGTTTCATACTTGTTCGAGGTAAAGCAAACGTTAAGTGTGTGTAGAGATGTATCGGTGGTCGATAGAACTTGAAGGGAATGTTGATTCTACCTTTAGCTCCTCATTGGGTTTGACATTGTTATTTATCGAGAAAGGCTACAACTGATCCCCTATATTTGTGGGTTATCATAGGCCAGCAAGCAATCCTTCGTACTCAGCAGTGTTGTTGGTGGCCTGCTCCCTGGGAAACTACATCTGAACTACGTACTTGAGATGCTCTCCGGTGGGTGTGATAATCAGCACGCCAGCACCGGCGCCTTTTAGCGTGAAAGCGCCATCAAAGTACATGATCCAATTATCAACAGTTTCCTTACCGGGGAGAGAGGTCTCTTGGATTTCTTCGTCTTGCGTTGGTGTCCATTCTGCAATGAATTCCGCCAAAGCTCTGCTCTGAATTGTTGAGGTACACTCAAACTTCAAGTCAAAGCTTGACAGCTCCAACGCCCACTCCACAATCCTACCGTTGGCTTTTGGATTTCTCAGGATACGTTGCAAGGGAAAGCGAGTGACGATGGTGACTTGGTGTGCTTGAAAGTAGTGGCACAGCTTCCTTGAGGTCATGAGATGGATAAAGAGCAATTTCTACACACCAGGATACCTTGACCTAGCCCCCTGCAGGAGAGAGCTAACAAAGTAGACTGGGTGTTGCAGCATTTTCTTCTACATAACTTGTTGATCTGGCTCACTTGCTTGCACAATCTCAGACTTGTCGACACCTGACCTTGCCGGAGAAGATTCTGGCTTGTCGGCCTATGGCTCTGCGGTTGCTGGCTCTTCGTCGTCGGCCTCTCTTTCAGCCACAAGCGCCGCACTAACCACTTGATTTGTTGCCGCTAAGTCTAGCAACAATGGCTCTTGTGGCCTAGGCGCAACTAAGACCGGCGGAGAGGACAGGTACTCCTTCAAATCTTGGAGCGCGGCCTCCGCTTCTGGAGCCCACCTCACTGGACCTGCCTTTTTCAATATTTTGAAAAATGGCAAGGTGCGCTCTGCTGATTTGGAGATGAACCTGCTAAGTGCGGCAATGCAACCGGCAAGGCACCTGACGTCCTTGATGTGGTTTGGTGCTTCGATCTGCTCAATTGCTTTGATCATGTCGGGATTGGCTTCAATTCCTCTCTGAGACACAAAGAACCCGAGAAGCTTGTCGGACGGGAAGCCGAACATGCACTTCTCAGGGTTGAGCTTTAAGTTGAGTTTGCGCAAGTTCGCAAATGTTTCTTCCAAATCTTGGGTCAGTGTTGACTTGTCCTTGGTTTTGACCACAATATCATCCATGTAGGCTTCCACATTTCTGTGCAACTGGGCTTCAAAACCAATCTGAACTGCTCTGGCAAATGTTGCCCCGGCACTCTTCAATCCGAAGGGCATGCGTATAAAACAATATGTGCCACATGCAGTGATGAATGCCGTTTTCTCCTCATCTTCCTTGGCCATAAAAAATTGATGATAACCAGAGTAAGCATCAAGGAAAGAGAGTAGCTCGCAGCCAGCAGTGGAGTCCACAATCTGGTCGATGCGTGGCAAAGGAAATGGGTCTTTTGGACAAGCTTTATTTATATCAATGAAGTCGATACAAAGCCTCCATTTTCCATTCGCCTTACGCAGCACAATTGGATTGGCTAGCCACGTGGGATTTAGCACTCCTCTGACCAGGCCTGCCGCTTCTAGCTTCTTAATTTCTTCGGCGATAAACTCTTGCCGCTCCAAGGCTTGTTTTCTGACCTTTGGCTTGATAGGTCTTGCGTGGGGACATACGGTAAGGTGGTGCTCAATCACCTTCCTGGGAACGCCGGGGATGTCAGATGCTTGCCAGGCAAACACACCGACATTCACCCGCAGGAAGGTAACGATCGCGCTTTCCTATTTGTCACTAAGAGTGGCACTTATGGTGAAAGTGCCACTCGTCCCATCCTCCCATGCAGAAACTTGCTTGGTCACCGGTGTAGAGGCCTTGGTTTTCTTGCTCTTGACGGTAGAGCTCTCTGGTATGTCCTCAACAGGCATGCCGCACTCTGTAGTGCGCTTCCCGGAGTCCTTATCAGAGGTCTTGCCGGTCTTCTTCTTCTTTTCTCCCCCGGGAGCTTTGCCGACAGGAGCATGTACCTCCTCAGCAGATGCTGCCATCGCCTCCCGGTAGAGCTTGTCGGCGCAAATGATTGCGTCTTTCTGGTTGGACTTGATGGTGAGAACACCCATTGGCCCTGGCATCTTGATAACATTGTAAGCATAGTGCGATGCAGCCATGAACTTTGCCAGCGCTGGGCGGCCTAGAATTCCATTATATGGTAGCGGCATCTTGACGGCGTCAAAGACAATCTTTTCCGTCCTGTATTTGAGCTCGCTGCCAAACGTGACCGGCAATGTCACCTAGCCCTTTGGCTTGTTCCTCCCCGGGCTGATTCCTTGGAATGTGCTTGTCTCCTCGAGATCCTTGTTGGGGATTTGCAACCTCTTGATCACATCAGGGGAGATCAAGTTCAAGCCAGCCCCGCCGTCAACCAGCATCTTTGTCACCTTGAGGTTGCGGACTGTTGGTGAAACCAGCAACGGCAAGCACCCGACCGCAGTGGTGCGGTCAGGGTGATCCTCGGTGTCAAAGACGATGGGCGCGTGCGACCACTTGAGTGGCTTTTGTGTTTCCATTGCCGGCTCCGCTGCATTCACCTCGCGGACCCATTGCTGAAGTTGCCGGTGCGAGGAGTGCGAAGATGCACCTCCGTCAACACACATGGCGTCCACCGCATTCTAGAATTCATTGTCGGACTCCTCCTCGTCCCCATCACCATCATCTCCCTTTTGGCCCTGAGCGGGCTTCTCCTTTGGATGCTTGGCCTTGCCGCGGTGGCCTCCGCGGCCACCACGGTTTTGCTTGCCAGACCCACCGGCACCATCTTGACCCTTCTCCTCGTCGCGCTTCTTGTATTCTTGTTTCTGTTTTTCGGCAAGCTGCTCCACTTGCAGGCAGTCCTGGAGATCATGGCCCTTGGTACGGTGAATCTTGCAGTATAGGCCGTCGGTCTTCTCTTCGATGGCGGCCTCATGGACACAAGTGCAGACAGCAGTCTCCTTGCTACTGCTCTCAGCCTTTGGCTTTTTGCCGGGATTCTCCAACTCCTCAACTGCTAACATAGCCTTGCCTTTATGCCTGTGATTGCGGTTCCGGCTCTTCAACTTTGGGGTTGATGCATCGTCATCTTCAGAATCCACTTCAGCACCAGCATCCTCCCGGGGGAGTCGCATCCCCTCCTCAGCGCATGCACACTTGTCCACCAAGGCATATTGCTCATTGATGGTTCTGACCTTCTCAATGTTCATCTCAAATCGCTTTCTACGATTGTGCACATTCGTGTGGAATGCGGCAACAACAGATGCGGGATGAACATCAGGAATGTTGTGGTGTACACGGCTGAACCTTTGTATGTACTTGCGGAGGGGTTCTCCATCTCTCTGGGGTATGACATGCAGATCGCTGTCCTGACCAGGAAGCTTGTGGCCACCCTGGTAAGCACCCACGAACTGATGGCACAAATCCGCCCAAGATGAAATGGAGCCTTCCGGCAAGTTCATCAATCATGACCTGACGTTGGGCTTGAGTGCCAATGGGAAGTAGTTGGCCAATAACTTGTCGTCTCGTCCCCCGACAGCTTGCACCGCGATGGTGTATATGCCAAGGAACTCCGACGGACTCATCTTGCTGTCGTACCTACCGGGCAGCTCTGGCTTGAAGGCACGGGTGGACGGCCAGACAACCTGCCACAGCTCACGAGTAAACACTGGGTAGCCTACCTCATAAGGTAAACACCCAGGGTACCCTGGCACAGGCATGTTCGCTGTCGGGCCGGCACGGTCGTCTGACAGACGGCGTGCTTCCCGGCGCCGCTCGATCGTCGTACGGGCGTCCTCAACGCGCCGTTCTCAGAGCACTTGGCGTTGATCTTGGCGACCTCGCGGATCCGATGACGCCATGGACACCATGTCCTGGTCATCCGATCGGTGAGCTTGCCACTGCAGTGGTTGTTGACGCGGAGGTGACTGCACCGTTGGCACAGCGTCTCCGGCACGGCCGCCGGTTGGTCCTGTCGGCGCCGTGGGTGGTCGCCGTGAAGGCCCCGCCTCCGGTGTTTTGCCGGGATTGGCAAAACTGACGAGACTCTGAATGGTGGCCCACCATTCGTCCATCTTGTCAGGAGTTGGCGGGAAATTCAACAGCATTTGAACCCGCGCCATGGCTTCTGCCGCAGTGGTTGGCATGGCATGGAGCATAGAACGGGACGTCGTTCGACTCCTGGCGGAGCCAGCAGGAACTCCGTCACGTACCTGCTGCCGTGGCACATGCTCACCAATGGGTTGGTGTGGTGGTGGTGGTGCCTGAACATCGTGAGGACGATGCTCAGGGTCGGCTTGACGTCGTCCAGGGCCGCCAGCACCGCGAGGGAGCGTGTCGCAC
Organism: Elymus sibiricus; assembly: GCA_039707655.1. Taxonomy (NCBI): domain Eukaryota; kingdom Viridiplantae; phylum Streptophyta; class Magnoliopsida; order Poales; family Poaceae; genus Elymus; species Elymus sibiricus. Next base: position 195,979,303 of record CM077668.1, read on the forward strand.
CCACCTTGCGATGGTCGCGGTACACGTCCCACCGCAGCGTTGTTGGACGTTGCCGAACCGTATGTGGACACCGCGGCAGCTGGGTCTTGGCTGGCACCACTCCGGTCCACATTGTTGTGGTGGCTACGGATACCAGAACATCGTGGGAGTTGGCCGTCTACGCCATCTCCGATGTGATGGCTACGTTCACCAGTGCGGTGAGGAAGCTGACCGCCTCCGCCGCTCGCGCCTCCTGCTCCGCCTATCCCAGCTGTACCGCCCGCACCGGCCGCACCGCCTGCAGATGCCTACAAGGGCAGCTTGGAGGTGGAAGGAGCCGTCGTGGCTCCACCCTTCTTCTTGGGTGCCATCGACGAAAGTGATGAAGCTGGTACTCACACTACCGACACTGGTTCGTAACACACGACCCCCTGCCTGGTGCGCCAAAGATGTCATGGAGTACGATGATCTATGGGATCAAGACGATCCCTTTGCGGTTCGGCTGTGGGAATCGACGTGTACAAAGAGCAGGATCAGTAGATGCAAGAACACACAGCGATTTATCCAGGTTCGGGCCGCCTTGAGGCGTAAAACCCTACTCCTGCTTTGGTGGTTTGATTGTGTTTAAGCTCAATGTACAAGGGAGCGCAACTTTTCCGGCAAGGTGCGCGGGAAGTGCAGCTGCTACGCGTAATTGAGCTAAGGGTCGACCCCTCCACCAGTAGTCGTGGGCCTCCTTTTATAGGCCAAGGGGTTACCACAGTGGCTAAGATGGTAATTACAGGGTATGAACAGTGATTGCACTGTTAGCATGCCTATCCCTAACGAGGTAGGACAAAAGCATTAAATGCACCGTTAGGTGCTATGCTGGGGAGGCGAGTTCCGGCAAAGGTTCTGCACCACTCGTCCAGCTGCCCTTCTATTATCTTGACATGACCCAGGGATGGATGTCATTAAAGCTAATCTTTGGGTGGCGTGCTGACACATGCCCTGATAGGATGTGCTTGGCTGCCTGCCCGCTCGACACCTATCAATACATACTTATCTGGTTGATGAGGTGGAGCGGCAGTGATAAAAAAAGAGACTGCCAGCATGGAGCTTGCCGGCAAGGGTAATCTTGGTCTTCAGTACCGCACTGGTACTTCTCGACGACCTGCCTCGAGGTCTTCTCCATGGTCTTGTTAACCTAGTCTTGAGTCTTGACGGAAGAAATCTTCCGGCAGGCCCTTGTCGTCGGCAGGGCTGCAACCGTCTGTGCATAAGTCAAGGTATGATGACACCCATGTTTTTATACACCGACACTAGCTTTACCCCATGCTATTATAGTATCAATCTTGGATGTTTATTATGCAATTATATATCATTTTTTGGGACTAACCTATTAACCTAGTGCCCAGTGCCAGTTGCTGTTTTTTGCCTATTTTTGGCTTTTGAGAAAATCAATATCAAACAGAGTCCAAACGGAGAAAAAACTTTGGATTAATTTTTTCTAGACCAGAAGGGACCCTCAAAGGTTCGGGAGAAGACCAGAAGAGCCACGAGGGAGCGACAAGCCTGGAGGGTGCGCCCAGGGGGGTAGGCGCGCCCCCCAGGCTTGTGGGACCCTCATGGCACATCTTGACCTAATTCCAAGCCTATAAATTCTCAAATATTCCCCATATACCAGAGAGCAACCTCGAAAAACTTTTCCGCCATCGCAAGCCTTTGTTCTTCCACGATCCCATCTGGAGGCCTTCTCCGGTAATCTGCCGGAGAGGGAATCGATCATGGAGGGCTTCTACATCAACCTTGCTGCCCTTTCGATGATGTGTGAGTAGTTTACCACAGACCTACGGGTCCATAGCTAGTATCTAGATGGCTTCTTCTCTCTCTTTGATCTTCAATACAATGTTCTCCTCGATGTTCTTGGAGTTCTATTCGATGTAATCTTCTCTTGCGGTGTGTTTGTTGGGATCCGATGAATTGTGGGTTTATGATCAGATTATTCATGAGAAATATTTGAGTCTTTTCTGAACTTATTTATGCATGATTGTTATAGTTTGTATTTCTCTCCGATCTATCCGTTTGGTTTGGCCAACTAGATTGATTTATCTTGCAATGGGAGAGGTGCTTTGTGATTGGTTTAATCTTGCGGTGCTCTATCCCAGTGAAATAAAGGGACAAGACACATATTTGTATTGTTTCCATTAAGGATAAAACGATGGGGTTTATTCATATTGCTTGAGTTTACTTTGTCTACATCATGTCATCTTGCTTAAGGCGTTACTCTGTTTTCATTAACTTAATACCATAGATGCATGCTGGATAGCAGTCGATGGGTGGAGTAATAGTAGTAGATGCAGGCAGGAGTCGGTCTACTTGTCTCGGACGTGATGCCTATATACATGATCATTGCCATGAATCCGTCATAACTATGCGCTTTTCTATCAGTTGCCCAACAGTAATTTGTTTACCCACCGTATGCTATGCGTTCGAGAGAGAAGCCTCTAGTGAAAACTATGGCCCCCAAGTCATTTATCCATCATATATAAAATCAAAAATACCTTGCTGCAATTTTATATCTTTTATTTTGTTTTGCAATTTACTTTATCTATATATCACTATCAGAATTAATCCTTGCAAGTAACCGCCAAGGGGATTGACAACCCTCTTGTTTGCATTGGGTGCAAGTATTTGCTTGTGTGTGTAGGTGCTACTAACGAGGTTCTGTGTGGTTCTCCTACTGGATTGATAACGTTGGTTCTTAACTAAGGGAAATACTTATCTCTACTGTACTGCATCATCCTCTCCTCTTCGGGGAAATCACAACGCAGTTCACAAGTAGTAGGAAGAATTTCTGGCGCCGTTGCCGGGGAGACATCACCAAAACCTATCAAGTACCTTCGCATAAACTATCATCTACTTGCCCTTATTTTCATTTGCCTCTCATTTTCATCTCCCCCACTTCTAAAACAATTTTACAAAAACACAAAAATCTTTTTGTTTGCTTGTTTGCTAGTTTGCTTGCTTTGTCGCTATGTCTTAAGAAAACACCAAATTGTGTGATTTTTCCAACATTAATAATATTGATTTTATTAGTACTCCAATTGCTCCTCCCGCCACTTAATCTTGTTATGTGATATTAATGCTGCTTTGCTTAATCTTGTTATGAAAGAACAATTTTCTGGTAATCCTAATGAAGATGCTGCATCCCATCTTAATACTTTCGTTGAACTTTCTGATATGCAAAAGAAGAAAGATGTGGATAATGATATTGTCAAATTGAAATTATTTCTGTTCTGACTACGAGATCATGCTAAAACTTGGTTTTCATCCTTGCCTCGAAATAGTATTGATTCTTGGGATAAGTGTAAGGATGCTTTTATTGCCAAATATTTTCCTCCCGCTAAGATTATTTCTCTTAGAAATCAAATAATGAATTTTAAGAAACTTGAGCATGAACATGTTGCACAATCTTGGGAGAGAATGAAATTAATGATAAGAAATTGCCCCACTCATGGTTTAAGCTTATGGATGATCATACAAAAAAATTATGCTGGACTAAACTTTGTTTCTAGAAATCTTCTAGACTCTACCGCGGGTGGTACTTTTATGGAAATTACATTGGGAGAAGCTACAAAACTCCCTGATAATATTATGACGAATTATTCTCAATGGCACACCGAAAGAACTCCAACTGGTAAGAAGGTAAATTCTGTCAAAGAAATTAATACTTTGAGTGATAAGATGGATGCTCTTATGGAAATGGTTGCTAGTAAAAGTGCTCAAGTTGATCCTAATGATGTGACATTATCTACTTTGATTGAGCAAAATAATGATGCTATTGATGTGAATTTTGTCTCTAGAAATAATTTCAATAACAATGCCTATAGGGGTAATTTCAATCCTAGACCGTTTCCTGGAAATTCCTCTAATAATTATGGTAATTCCTATGGTAATCCATATAATAATAATAGGATACCCTCTGATCTTGAAAGTAATATTAAATAATTTATTAATTCTCAAAAGATTTTCAATGCCATGGTAGAAGAAAAATTGAATAAAGTTGCTGACATGGCTAGGAACATGGATAGAATTGCTCATGATGTGGATACTCTTAAAATTAAAAAATTTCCACCCAAGCATGACATAAATTAGTCTATTAAAGCTATCTATGTCTCCATTAATGAAAGTAAAGAAAGAACCGCTAGGTTGAGAGCTAAGCGAGAATTCTTAGAGAAAGCTATTCCACCCGGTTTTTATCGTAGTAATGATGAAGATATTAAAATGATTGGTGTCTCACCTATTGAATCTTTATTTAGTAATATTAAACTTGATGAAAAAGGGACTGAAGATGAGTCAACTTTAGCTAGAAGGCGTCCCAATTATTTGGAGGGTGAAGATCTTAATGATAAAAATGATAAAAGTGGGTTTGGAGAGGTCAAAACTTTAAATAGTGATGTACCCACTATTTTGGATTACAAGGAATTTAATTATGATAATTGCTCTTTAGTTGATTGTATTTCCTTGTTGCAATCCATGATTAATTCACCTAATGCCTATGAACAAAATAAGGCTTTTACTAAACATATTGTAGAAGCAATGATAAAAGCTCATGAAGAAAAGATTGAGTTGGAAGTTTCAATACCTAGAAAATTACATGATGAATGGTAACCTACTATTAAAGTTAAAATTAAAGATTATGAATGTAATTCTTTGTGTGATCTAGGTGCTAGCGTCTCTACTATACCAAAGTCTTTGTGTCACGTGCTAGGTCCCACCGATATGGATGCATGTTCCCTCAATTTGCATTTAGCGGATTCCACTATTAAAAAACCATTGGGTAGAATAAATGATGTGCTTATACTTGCAAATAGGAATTATGTACCCGTGGATTTTATTGTGCTTGATATTGAATGCAATCCGTCTTGCCCTACTTGGTAGGCCTTTCCTACGAACCATAGGTGTTATTATTTATATGAAAGAAGGTAATATAAGATTCCAATTCCCTTTAAAGAAAGGGATGGAACACTTCCCTAGAAAGAGAATTAAGCCACCATATGAATCTATTATGAGGGCCACCTATGCAATTAATTTGAAGGGTGATAATACTTGAAACTATGCATTATGCCTAGCTAGGGGCATAAAACAATAGCGCTTGTTGGGAGGCAACCCAATATTTATCTTTATTGCAATTTTTATTTTCTTGTATCACACAATTTTAGCCTCTGTTATGATTGTTTTTTTATCTTTTAATTAGTGTTTGTGCCAAGTAATGCCTTTGGGATGATTTGGATGTTAGTATAATTGATGCTGTTTGAAAACAAAAAGTTTTGAGTCCAGTGCTGGATTTTTGGTTCTATACTGCAGCGTGATAAAATTCTGACTGTTTTACACAGTATTTTTATATGAATTGTATACGTTGTCCTAAGTTTTCAGAATTTTTGGAGTTAAAGAAGTATAGCTTTTAAATAGATCTTTACAGACTGTTCTGTTTTAGACAGATTCTGTTTTTGTTGCATAGTTTGCTTATTTTGATGAATCTATGGATTGTATCGGGGTGTATAAGCCATGGGGAAGTTGGAGTACAGTAGCATTATGCCAATATTAAATATGAATCAATTTATAACAGTACCTAAAGTTTAAGATTTGTTTGTTATAATAACGGATCTCACGAGGTTTCTGTTGAGTTTTGTGTGCTGAAGTTTTCAAGTTTTGGGTGAGACCACGATGGATGAAGGAATAAGGAGGATGCCCAAGGCACCCCAAGGTAATATTCAAGGAAGACCCAAGTGTCTAAGCTTGGGGATGCCCCGGATGGCATCCACTCTTTCGTCTACAATCTATCGGTATATCACTTGGAGCTATATTTTTATTCATCACATGATATGTGTTTTACTTGGAGCGTCTTGTGCCATAGTTTTATTTTCTTTGTTTGCTTTTTAGTTTGCCACAATCATCTTTGCTGAACACACCTTTTTGAGAGGGACACACATTATTCGTGATTTGTTAGAATAATCTATGTGCTTCACTTATATCTTTTGAGCTAGGCAGTTGCTCTAGTGCTTCACTTATATCCTTTAGAGCACAGCGGTGGTTGTATTTTAAAGAAATAGTTGCACTCTCATGCTTCACTTATATATTTTTGAGAGTCTAATAAATAGCAATGGTAATATGCACGGGTTATGAATTTGATCCAAATATGATAGGTATTCAAGAGGGATATAATAAAAACTTTCATGTAGATCACTGAATATGATAAGTTTGATTCATTGCAATAGTTTTGCGATATTAAGATGGTAATATGTGGGAGGTACTAGTAGATAATTGTGGTTTAGTAAGAATATTGGTGTTAAGGTTTGTGATTCCCAAAGCATGCATGTATGGTCTGTCGTTATGCTAAGAAGTTGGAGCATGATTTATTATTGATTGTCTACCTTATGAGTGGCGGTCGGGGACGAGCGATGGTATTTTCCTACGAATCTATACCCCTAGGGGCATGCGGAGTAGTACTTTGCTTCGAGGACTAATAAACTTTCGCAATAAGTATGTGAGTTCTTTATGACTAATGTGAGTCCATGGATTATACGCACTCTCACCTTTCCGCAATTTGCTAGCCTCTTCGGTACCGTGCATTGCCCTTTCTCACCTCGAGAGTCGGTGCAAACTTCGCCGGTGCATCCAAACCCCGTGATATGATACGCTCTATCACACATAAGCCTCCTTATATCTTCCTCAAAACAGCCACCATATCTACTTATTTTGGCATTTTCATAGCCATTCCGAGATATATTGCCATGCAACTTCCACCGGTCCATTTATTATGACACACATCATCATTGTCGTATTGCTTTGCATGATCATATAGCTGACATAGTATTTGTGGCTCAGCCACCGTTCATCATTTTCATACATGTTACGCTAGCATCATTGCACATCCTGGTACACTGCCAGAGGCATTCATATAGAGTCATATTTGTTCTAGTATCGAGTTGTAATTTTTGAGTTGCAAGTAAATAGAAGTGTGATGATCATCATTATTAGAGCATTGCCCCAGTGAGGAAATATATATATATAAAAAGAGGCCAAAAAGAGCCCAGCGAAAAAAATGAGAGAAAAAGAGAGAAGGGGCAGTGTGACTATCCTTTTCCATGCTTGTGCTTCAAAGTAGCACCATGTTTTTCATATAGAGAGTCTCCTATGCTGTCACTTTCATATACTAGTGGGAATTTTTCATTATAGAACTTGGCTTGTATATTCCGATGATGGGCTTCCTCAAATGCCCGAGGTCTTCATGAGCAAGCAAGTTGGATGCACACCCACTTAGTTTTTATTTTGAGCTTGCATACACTTATAGCTCTTAGTGCATCTGTTGCATGGCAATCCCTACTCCTCGCATTGACATCAATTGATGGGCATCTCCATAGCCCGTTGATTAGCCGCGTCGATGTGAGACTATCTTCTTCTTTTTGACTTCCCCTTATTAATCTCTACCATTGTATTCTATTCCACCCATAGTGCTATATCCATGGCTTGCGCTCATGTATTGTGTGGGGGTTGAAAAAGTTGAAGCGCGTTAAAAATATGAACCAATTGCTCGGCTTGTCATCGGGGTAGTGCATGATAAATACTTTATGTTAAGAAGATGGAGCATGACAGGATTATATGATTTTGTAGGGATAACTTTCTTTAGCATTTTTATTTTGAAAGACATGATTGTTTGTTAGTATGCCTGAGTATTGATGTCTTTATATCAAATTATAGACTATTGCTTTGAATCATTTGGATCTTAATATTCATACCGTAAAAACGGATCACATGATGAACATGTTAGGTAGCATTCCACATCAAAAATTCTGTTTTTATCATTTACCTACTCGAGGACTAGCAGGAATTAAGCTTGGGGATGCTTGATACGTCTCCAACGTATCTATAATTCTCGATTGTTCCATGCTATTATACTATCAATCTTGGATGTTTATTATGCAATTATATATCATTTTTTGGGACTAACCTATTAACCTAGTGCCCAATGCCAGTTGCTGTTTTTTGCCTGTTTTTGGCTTTTCAGAAAATCAATATCGAACAGAATCCAAACAGAGAAAAAACTTTGGATTAATTTTTTCTGGACCAGAAGGGACCCTTGAAGGTTCGGGAAAAGACCAGAAGAGCCACGAGGGAGCGACAAGCCCGGCGGGCGCGCCCAGGGGGGTAGGCGCGCCCCCCAGGCTTATGGGCCCCTTGTGGCACATCTTGACCAAATTCCAAGCCTATAAATTCTCAAATATTCCCCATATACCAGAGAGCAACCTCGAATAACTTTTCCGCCGCCGCAAGCCTCTGTTCTTCCGCGATCCCATCTGGAGGCCTTCTTTGGTAATCTGCCGGAGGGGGGATCTATCACGGAGGGCTTCTACATTAACATTGTTGTCCTTCCGATGATGTGTGAGTAGTTTACCACAGACCTACGGGTCCATAGCTAGTAGCTAGATGGCTTCTTCTCTCTCTTTGATCTTCAATACAATGTTCTCCTCGATGTTCTTGGAGTTCTATTCGATGTAATCTTCTTTTGCGGTGTGTTTGTTGGGATCTGATGAAATTGCGGGTTTATGATCAGATTATTCATGAGAAATATTTGAGTCTTTTCTGAACTTATTTATGCATAATTGTTATAGCTTTGTATTTCTCTCTGATCTATCCGTTTGGTTTGGCCAACTAGATTGATTTATCTTGCAGTGGGAGAGGTGCTTTGTGATGGGTTCAATCTTGCGGTGCTCTATCCAGTGACAGAAAGGGACAAGACATGTATTTGTATTGTTGCCATTAAGGATAAAACGATGGGGTTTATTCAGATTGCTTGAGTATACTTTGTCTACATCATGTCATCTTGCTTAAGGCGTTACTCTGTTTTCATTAACTTAATACCCTAGATGCATGCTGGATAGTGGTCGATGGGTGGAGTAATAGTAGTAGATGCAGGCAGGAGTCGGTCTACTTATCTCGGACATGATGCCTATATACATGATCATTGCCATGAATCCGTCATAACTATGTGTTTTTCTATCAATTGCCCAACAGTAATTTGTTTACCAACCGTATGCTATGCGTTCGAGAGAGAAGCCTCTAGTGAAAACTATGGCCCCCGGGTCATTTATCCATCATATATAAAATCAAAAATACCTTGCTATAATTTTATTTCTTTTATTTTGTTTTGCAATTTACTTTATCTATGTATCACTATCAGAATTAATCCTTGCAACTAACCGCCAAGGGGATTGACAACCCTCTTGTTTGCGTTGGGTGCAAGTATTTGCTTTTGTGTGTGTAGGTGCTGCTAACGAGGTTCTGTGTGGTTCTCCTACTGGATTGATAACCTTGGTTCTTAACTGAGGGAAATACTTATCTCTACTGTACTGCATCATCCTCTCCTCTTCAGGGAAATCCCAACGCAGATCACAAGTAGCACCCCACCTTCTCCATCAATTCCATCCACGGAATCCCCTAAATTTTGCCCCAATTTTCTTTTTCGCCACATTGTTCTTCGTGTTCATCCACGGATCCAGATGACTGGACATCGGGCCCGCAAGCCGGTACATCCGGCAGCCCAGACATCCGGCCCGTGAACCCGGACATCTGGCTCGGCGCGACAGCCCGGACATCTGGCCCGACGCCCGGACATCCGGTGCTCTACAGCCCATCACTCCATCACTTCGCAATTTTCACCTAAATTTTGACCGTCTTTCGCCATTTTGCCCACATACTTCCACCAACCCTTACCACAAGTAGTGCAACTCCACCACCAACTTCCGCAACCACCACGAGTTTTGCCACCTGAGAATTTGAGTTCGCGGTTTCCGTTTCCTAACGTGTTTCGGCTACTTAGGAACGGTTCATCATCGACATCACCACCACTCATCTTCGCCACGGACTCGACATCGATAACGACCACTTTGACATTTGACACCATCACCATAAGCAAGGACGGTAACCTCAATGACATCTTGGTCCACTACCTTGCCATTGCATTGTTAACCCCAAGACCATCTTTTGCGTCACTCTCCTACGAGACTAGCCATTTGAGTATTGCCGGGCAACGCTACTTGTGCACTTTAGTGATACACATTCCGCATAGCTATCATAGCGTGCATATATCTTTTGTGTCAACAATTGTTCCCGCATATACATCATTGCTATCTTCATAAGAGCATTCCGCATAAGTGGCCAAAGAAATATATCAAAAGAAAAAGAAGCTTTTAAGCAAAGAGAGAAAGAGAAACAACAAGCTTGTAAGCAATAGCCATAGCATCGCCACATTACATATCATATTTGATCATCTTGGATCATCGTGACCGAGTTCACCGAGAATCATACATACATAGCATAATTGAGATAGAAAGTCGATACGTTTTGTCTCTCATAGGTTGTGCACAAGTGTCGTATCCGCCTATTGAGCAATCGTGATACGTCTTTCTAGAGTTGTGCAACACGAGCGTTTTCCGTGGATTCCACATTTTGTTCTCATTCCTTGGTAGCACGACCTCATTTATCTATCCGTGCGTGTGTTTCCATCTGCCACTCATTGCTATTGGTCTACTTGTCTCACTTGCGAATTTGTGAATCTTTTTCAACATTATTGATATCTTGCTAGCAATTGCAGAAATTTTGTCCCACCATCCTAACCAAACTACTCTGTAAGCTTTACTTGTGTAGGTGTGAGAAACAAACCCGGTACCAATTCTACTATCATAGCACTACATTGAGTGATACTCGATACATCATCAATCTTCGGAAAAGGTAACTTTGGTTTTGTTCTCTCATTTCCTACTCACCTTTACTTGATCATGATGGATAGGCCGAGCACATCTTCAAATCATCTCTTCGACGAGAACGACGTACCAAACGACTACGTCTCCAAGACCCAACTCTTTGGGGTACAACGAGCCTTGCATCAAGAAAATGAAGCTTTGGGCGACCGCATTGAGCAAGTCGCCACCGACTTGCATCACTCCGAAATGCGAACAAGAGACTACCTCGACGCCAAGCTTACTACCCAAATGGAAGAATTTCGTGCCATGATGATTGACCGCGCTTCCACAACTTCGTCTTCGTCATGGAGAACCCGGTCACGGTGCCATTCTTTGGATTCATCATTGGATGCAAGTCTTCCACGAGCTCGTCCTCATCTTCGCCAAGACCATCAAGCTACACAAAATCCATTCCATGGCAATGGTTTGCAAAAACGCCTTCGAGAGCGCGAACGACAACATCGTCAAGCACAAGGCGCCATGGACCACGAGCAAGTTCCACAACGTCAACCACAACAAACACAAGACGGCGAGCCCCTACGGCAAGAGCAACAACACCATGCGGAACAAGCACTCGAAGAGCAACGTGCTCTCCAAGAAGCCACTCGCGCCGTCAACGAAAACAACCGTCTTGTGCGTGAAGAAGAAGAGGCACGTCACCAAATGCACCAAGAAGAAGACGCACACCTTGAAGAAAATCAAGAAAGGAGGAACCGGGCAAGAGTACCTCGTCCTCAACGTAAAGTCAACCGCATAGAGCGAGAGGAGCACGAGGATGACAACCCACCTCCAAGACATGAACGACGACAACATCATAATCATGACGAACAACACTACGGCAAGCTCAAGTTCAATATGCCGAAGTTCTCCGGAAGCACCGATCCCGAAGACTACCTCTCATGGGCCTTAAAGGTGGACAAGATATTCCATCTTCACCACTATGACGAGGAAGAAAAGGTAGCCATGGCATCGCTTGGGTTCCAAGACTATGTTCTCAGTTGGTGGGAGCAAGTGATCGAGCGACGCTAAGAGAAAGGCGAGCCACCCATCACTACTTGGACTCAAATGAAGGATATCATGAGAGCTCGTTTTGTGCCTACCCACTATAGCCGCGATCTATTCAAGAAGCTACAACTCCTCAAGCAAGGCACCAAGTCGGTTGAAGAATACTACCAAGAGATGGAAATTGCCATGATACGAGCCAACGTCAAGGAAGATGATGAACAAACTATGGCACGTTTCTTGAATGGTCTCAACCATCCAATCAAGAAAATTGTGGACTTACAACCATACTCCAACCTCCTCGAGCTAGTGCACCAAGCAACCAAAGTGGAGCGACAAGTGCAAGAGGACTACTAGTACTCCAAGTACTCTTCCAAGACCTATGGTTCATACACTCAAGCTTCAACGACTACGATACGTCCTCCAATGACTCGAGCTACACTAAGCACCGGTGACAAGTCAAGTTCCAAGCAACCTTCGTCATCTTCGAGTCGTCCTACTCCAAGTACATCCAAGCCACGAACTTCGTCATCAACTCCTCCAACGGATGCTATCGCCATGACAAGTGCAATACAATGTTTCACTTGCAAGGTCCGAGGCCACAAGTCATTTGAGTGCCCCACACGGTGCACCATGATCGCCAATGATGACAGCACATATGACTCCATGAGCAAAGATGAAATGGAAGCCCTTGAACACGTGGCCATGCACCGACAAGTGAATGAAGATGAAGACGATCAAGTCTTTTGTGAAAATGATTCGAGCCCCGCTCTTGTTGTCTCCAAGATCTTGACACTTCAACAACAACAAGACGAGGATCAACGTTGCCACATTTTCCATACCAAAGCGGGCATCCAAGGACGTTCCGTCAAAGTCATCATCGATGGCCGAAGTTGCCACAACTTGGCAAGTGACGAGCTATGTTCCAAGCTACAATTGCTCAAGAAGAAGCACCCACGCCCATACAAGGTCCAATGGTTAAGCGACTCCGGCACCATCCAAGTGGAGCATACCGTTCAAGTGTCCTTCAAGATTGGCGCTTACGAAGACACCTTGGAGTGTGATGTGGTTCCCATGTCCGTATGCCATCTCCTCTTAGGAAGACCTTGGCAATTCGACCGTGGCGTCATACGCAACGGACGGACCAATCACTATAGCTTCAAGATGAAGGGCAAAGAGCACGTGCTTCGACCCATGTCGCCAAGTCAAGTCATCACCGACAAGCAAGTTCAACTCATCGTGGAGATATGTCGGGGTACGACCATCTATGGGGCCATGCAACCCCTTTGTGGTTCGGCGGGGGGGGTCGGCGTGCGCAAAGAGCATGAATGATGGAACGCGAGGGATTTTACCCAGGTTCGGGCTGCTGAGAAGCGTAATACCCTACTCCTGCTTTTGGTGTATTAGTGGTGTGGAAGCACAATACAAGGAGCGCTCCTCCCGGCAAGGTGCGGGGAGAGCAGCTACACAAGAGGTGCCTGTCTTTGAAAAGGAGTCCGAATCCCCTAAATTGTTGCCCTGGCCCTCCTTTTATAGCTCAAGGGGTTACCACAGTGGCAAAACAGTAATTACAGTGTGACTAGATAGCAAACAGTGCTATCATACCTAACTCTGCCAGTTTAGGACAAAGGCATTTAATGCGCCGTTAGGTGTCATGCGGAGAGGTAGTCCCGGCAAGGTTTCTGCACCGCTTGCCCAGCCACCTCGTATTATCTTGACACGCCTCCTGGACGGGTGTCATTAGAGGCAAATCTTGTCCCAGCGAGCTGACACGTGCTCGACAAGCCTTACCAACCAACCTGCGCGGTCGACACCTCACGCATCAGCGAACACCTGTGCGGCGAGGTGGAGCGCTGGAGGGCTGGCATAAGCTTGCCGGCATGGAGCTTTCCGAGTCTTCGCCTTGCCGGTTTATGCTTGCCGGCGAGGGATTATCTTCACCCTTGGTGTTAGTTGAGTGTCGAGCCTTGAGCTTCTCCCTGGTAGCTTCTCCGGCTGGTCTTGGAGCCTTGGTCTTGGCGGTTCCCGGCAAGGCCTCGTCCGGCAAGGAGGCTGCTACTGTCTGTGCATAAGTCAGGGTATAAAATACCCATGTTTTATACACCGACAGGAGCCCCCGGGCCTGGGCCATACGCGCGTCCGAAGCGTCGTTGGGCTAGGCCCAAGTAATGCACAGACACGCGGCGGGAAACCGTCGTTATAATTTCGGTCATGATGGTTATCCTGACGCACGTCCAATCCACACATTAAATGCGGGTCGTGGGGACTTGGACTGTTGCGGTTATTTTGCGGTAGTGCGCCTGTGAAAGAACGTGGCCGGGGCTAAAACAGTGAAGGGCCGGCCTCCCCCCATGCCTTCCCCATAAAAAGGCAAGCACGAGGAGGCGCGGCTCATTCGCCCCTGTATTACCCTGCTTCATCTTCCTCCTCAAGCCAGAACTGCTTCCGCCGCCGCTGCCTCGCATCCCCAATCGACCACCCTCTCCCTCTTCAATCCCCGATGGCGCCCAAGAGAGCCGGTGCGGCGGGGAAGAAAAAGCCCGCGAAGCCGCTCGATCCCAAGGCGGAGGAGAAGAAGAAGGCGCTGGAGGAGTTGGAGAAGCGGCGGAGGGAAAATGCAATCTTCTCGCCGTGCTCCTTGGATGCCAACGAGCTGATCAGGAGGTACGCGTATATGTGGGGGAGAGACACCAAGGATCGCAAGGCGCCCGTAGTGCTCCCTGAAGGCAACAAAGACCCCGCAGATTCTTATCCGTTCTTCTGCGCATACTTTTACTGCGGCCTGGTTCCCCCATTCTTAGATTTCTTCAGTGCCATGATGTTCAGCTATGGATTCAGGCTGCTGGACTTCACCCCGAATGCGATGACCTGCATGGCGGTCTTCGCCCATCTGTGTGAGAATTTCGTCGGAGTGGCGCCCAATGTGGATTTGTTTCGGCACTTTTTCATTCCCCGGATTGAAGATAAATCTCTTTTCAGCAGCATTGCTTGGATCCCCAGGGCGAAGACGAAAGGCGAGTATCTCCCCGGGCAGCTTCGCCTCAAGTGGGAAGAGTGGAGGGCGGAGTGGTGCTGGATCCAGGAGAAGGACTTCCCCCAATTTTGTGTACCGCGCACCATGAAGGTTGAGCGCGGCAAGAACTGGAGCAGCATAGGTGCCACAAACGCCAAGCTTCGTCCGGCACTGAACAGGATCGCCCGTCTCAAGGCCGGCAGGTTGACCATAGAGATGGTTGGAGCCGATTTCCTCCGGCGACGCATAGCGCCGTTGTAGAAGAGGGGGAGGTTCGCCTGGGAATACCAGAATGCCGCTGACATTATGAGATTGTACCCTGGTCGCGGCAACAACTTGTCGGTCATGGAGCACGCCAGCCTCTGCGAGGCGTTGTTCCGGAAAACCGGCACGTTCCACTTGCCGGACAAGATCGTTCCGCTGCACATCAATTCCGCCAAGGACTCGATCTTGGCTGCGATGCCGGACTGTGATGCTCATGGAGTAAAAGCAGACTGGGTTCTGCCCTCCTTGGAGTCCGAAATGGAGTGGGCTTCCAACTTGACGGAAGTAGCTTCCCGGAAGGAGACGGACCTCATCCAGGCTACCACTGCAGAAGAGCTAGCGTACATCACCAGCAAGGCCGAGGAGATCGCGAGGATCAACGCGGCGAGCGGTTCTGGAGCCGCGGCAGCCGAGGACGAAGAGGATGAGCACTCCGAGGAAGAGGCCGCCGAGGGACAAGAAGAGGAGCCTGTCGAGGATGAGGCCGCTGAGGCCGAGGTTGTCGGGGCCAACGTTGCCGGGCCCGCGGCTGCCGGATCTGAGGGCATCGAAGAGCCCGAAGACGAGGAAGGCCCTTGAGCCCCGAAGAGGAGGCGCCGCCTTCGGAGAGCAGCCAGCCAAGAATCGGTGCGCCCTTCTTTGCCGGTGGCCGGCCCTATGGTGAAGAAGACGACCACCAAGACCGGCCGCCAGGAAGAGGTTCGGTGGCAGTCGTCCCGGCGTTCCCGAACTCAGCCCTCGCCTCCCCGGCAAGAGGTCGTCGAGGAAGTCGAGCCCGCCAACCCGACAAGTTCTCCTCCCCCGGCGCTCAAGAGGGCAAGGGAGTCGCCTCCGCCAGTGATGTATGACTTCGACATCTTCGGCGCGTCCGAGGAGGAGGAGTAAGTGATTGAGCTCATCTCCGGCAAGCTCCAATTCTATCTTGCTGTCGTTCTAACTTGACTTCCTTCGTCTTGACAGGGACCCAGAGCCGCTCGTGCATCGGTCGAAGCGGGCCAGGCCTGCAGCAGCACAGGATCCTGCGGTAAGCGTTGAGCAGGGGGCTATGATGGCTGAAACCATTGTCATCAGCCCCCAGCCTAGCCCCCGGCGTGATGATGTGGGGCAGATTCCTCCCACCGGCGCTGGTACTGAAGTTCCTCCCCTCGAACTTGAAAAGGAAGCGGGGGAGCCCCGCCAAGAAGAAGACCACCAGGAGGTGGACTCTGCTGTGGTCCCCCTGTCAACCAGCGTTCCGGAGATCGCCTCTTCGACAAGGGCTACCACCGATGAGCCTGCCCGCGTGGAGATCATCCCGGCAAGCGGGGCTGGGGACGACCGCACGCCGGCAACGCAAGCTGCCGGGGGAGGAGACGCCCCTCCTCAACAGGCGCCAGTGGGTAATCCTCTTGTCCTTCGGCATTTTGAACATTTCTTCTTTCTCTATTCTCTTTTTTTTTGTTTTCTTGAACTTGACTCATGATTCCGAATTCTATCTCGCCCTTGCTCCCGCCTCAATCCACAGCTCAAGCTTCTCCCTACGGAAACGAAGTCCTTGTGGAGGTGGCTAACATTGCAAAGGATGCTGCTGAGGAAGCCGCCAAGATCGCCACTGAAGGGGGGTCCACGCAGGCCGCTGAGGGGGCTGGAACGCTTCCTGGCGAGTCTGAGAAGCCCACCGGCGGCGCGCCTGACACCGCCATGGTGGATGCGGAGAAGACGCCTGCCAAAACCGACGTGCCGACTCCCGGCAGCCAATTAGTGGTGTCAACTCTGCAAGCTCCGTCAAGCGACTTGGCGCTGGTCATTCCTCAGCACGAGTACGAAGCCCCCAGTTCCTCCGGCGCTGCGGGGCCGAGTTTCAATGAGGATATAGCTCGGATCTTGCTTCCCTTAGTCCAAAGAAATGACGAGTCCACTGACGCGGCCGACAACGCCGAAGACCTCGCCTTCATGGAAATCATGGCTGTCGGGTTCAAGGGCGTCCAGGAGCGGTACAGCCGGCGGTGGGACAAGGTGCATGAGGAGCGCAAACTACGGATTTGGTCGACTGGAAGCTGAGGGAGAAGGCGAACGAGCTACGCACGTGGTACAATCAGTAGACCCGCAATCTCAATGCTGCCGCCGAAGCAGCGGCGACCTGTGACGGCAAGCTGACGGAGCGCGAAACGCTGCTCAACGCCAAGGAAAAAGATCTCGCCGCACGGGAAGGAGCCCTTGCCGCCACCCTTCGCGGTAAGGATGATGAAATTCAAGCACTCCTTAAGCAGCGGACCCAGGAGCTAGAAGACGGGCACAAGAAATCCATCGAAGCCCAGGCTTTGGAGAATGTCGCCAAGCTCCAGGAGGTTGCTGACAAAGTTGCTGCTGCTAACTCTGCCAAGGCAGAACTGGAATCCCAGGTGGCCAAACTGAGAGAGGACCTCGTCGGCAACGGCAAGGAGGTCGAGGCTCTCAAGGATGAAGCATTGAAGGCAGCCCGTACTTTAGGTGATTTGCAGGCGCAGCTGTCATCCAAGAGCTAAGAACTCGACGCCGCCGCCAAGGTGATCGAAGATCTGAAATCCCAACTGGCCACCGTAGTAGCAGCTTCGGAATCCGCCAAGGAGAGGGAGAGGGTCTTGACGAAGGAGCTGGAGAAGGAGGAGGCCTCGAAGAGGGAGGCTGAAAACAACTATGCCCAACTGCATGAGAACCTCTCACTTTGGACCGGCAGGCTTGTTGACGCCGCCGAGCGCATCAGCTCCCAGATGGCTGTGATGGACATGAAGAGCTGGGGCTTCACTGTTAACGACAAGGAGGCCACCAGCGTCCACCTGACCAAGTTCTTCGAGGGCCTCATCGACGCCTTGAAGACGCATCATGAAGACAGATCTGCTTCGTTCGCCAATGAATCCCGGAAATTTGTGCGCGAGGTCATGTACAGGGTGCTGCTTAAGCTCGCTCATCGCAATCCTAGCCTTGATCTCTCCGGGGTCTTCAGGAGGTTGCCGGATAGCGTGGACGTCACTGCTGCCGACAGGATTGCCGCCCCTCTTGCCGACAAGGTTCTCCAAATCCCCAGGGTTCAAGGCAATCGCCGAGACTGAGCTTGCCGCCATATCCACCACTGAGCTGCCATGTACAAGATACATTTAATCTCTTCTTAGCCCTGCGCTATTTTTGTGGTGTAATATAACTTGCGCTGCCTGAACGCATGAGCGCCGTTTCCCTTGTTTCATTTGTCTTTGCATGATCGTGTTCCGTACGCTTGTTTGGAAACTTGCCGGTGCGTACACTTGCCGCAAGCGCTTTTGAGGAACGGGTCCTTAGCAGCCTGCTGGAAGTGCCGCTGCCGGCAAGGCAACTTGCCGGGACAGAACGCAGCTGCTAGGCTTGCCGAGCGGACTCGAGGCAAGCTAGAGCGCAGACCGTTCCCGACAAGGTTCCTCTCGCATGCAGGTTTCTCATACAAAGCGCAAAATCGTCCAAGGGAGAACGCGAATGTAACTAAGATTTTTTTTAAAGTCTTCCAACTTAGCTTTTCTCTGCGTCGTTTTTCTTGTTGCATGAAATGATTACTTGAACGTCATTTGGAACTGGTACCCATCTCCACTCCCCCCGGGAAACTTGCGCGTGAGGGATTTCCTTGTCCTTTTTTAAGAAAAAAAAAGAAGAGAAAAGAGAGTTTTGGGAACCTTGACGGTTCATTAGCCATCTCATACAAACTAAAGTGTAAATCACAACATTACATGCATCGACATATAAATGAATATGTATGAGGAGTTGCGAAACACTTAGCTTTATTATGCACAGGATCTGCGCCTGGCTTTGTACAAAGGGTTACATGTCTGGCCGACAAGGCTTGTACAAAAGGGGTTGCCGGGAGATGTCCCGGCAACCGCGCCTCACGGGTAGAACTTGCGAAGATGCTCAATATTCCATGAGTTTTGCACTGGGGTGCCATCTTCGGTCTCCAGCCGGGCTGCGCCGGGCCTGGTGACTCGTACTACCCGGTAAGGGCCTTCCCACTTCGGCGTCAACTTGTTTGATCCCTTGGCGGACTGAACACGCCGAAGAACAAGATCGCCTTCCTCAAGGCTTCGGGCGTGCACTTTGCGGCTATGATAGCAGCGCAAGGCTTGCTGGTAGCGTGCAGCTCGCACAGCCGCCCAAAGACGATCTTCCTCAAGGAGCAACGCGTCGTCTTGCCGCAGCCGCTCTTGCTTGGCTTCATCGTAAGCGAGCACTCGAGGTGACCCATATATGAGTTCCGTGGGGAGCACCTCCTCTGCACCATAAATTAGGGAGAAGGGTGTCTGGCCGGTAGCTCAATTTGGTGTCGTCCTGAGTGACCAAAGAACCGCCGGCAGCTCATCAACCCAGCGCTTTCCGCACTTGCGCAGCTTGTCAAAAGTTCTTGTCCTGAGACCACGCAGCACTTCAGCATTCATCCTTTCCGCTTGGCCGTTGCTTCTCGGGTGAGCGACAGACGCAAAACAGATTTTGCTGCCAAGGTCTTGAATGTACTGCATGAAGGTGCGGCTCGTGAATTGCGTGTCGTTGTCGGTGATGATCCTGTTAGGAAGCCCCGAAACGGCAAGCTAATCCTTTGAAGAACTTGACGGCTGATTGCGCTGTCACCTTCCTCACTGGCTCCACTTCTGGCCACTTCGTGAACTTGTCGATGGCGACGTACAAGTACTCGAAGCCCCCGGCAGCGCGGGGGAAAGGACCCAAGATATCGAGCCCCCAGACCAAAAAGGGCCAGGAGAGAGGGATCGTTTGGAGAGCCTGAGCTGGTTGATGTTTATTCTTTGAATGGAACTGGCACGCTTCACACTTGGTTACTAGCTCAGTCACATCCTGGAGGGTGGTGGGCCAATACAAGCCTTGCCGGAAGGCCTTGCGGGCAAGTGCTCTTGATCCTATGTGAGAACCACATATGCCTCCATGTATCTCTGCCAACAGCTCTAGTCCGTCTTCCCGGCAGATACACTTCAATTTCACACCGTTCGGTCGTTTTCTGTACAGGATGCTATCCACAAACTGATACATACTTGACTGGCGGGATACTTTCTCAGCTTCCTCTTGCTCATCGGGGAGTTCTCCCATTTGAAGGAAACGGACTATCTGCTGTGCCCATGCCGGAGCCTGTGGCTCGACGACAAGGACTAAAGGCTCCTCTTCGGCCATGGGACCGCTTGCTTCCGTGGCAAGAACATGTGGTTCTGCGCTAAGCCGCTGCTCACCGCCAACCGCGTCGTCGTTCCCGGCAGCATCCTTGCCAGTGGCTCCTAGGAACTCTGCCGGAAAGTACTTGCCGGTACTTAACTTTCTTCTTTTACTGGCCTGCGTCGATGGAATAACTGTGGGTTGATTCAAATGGAGCACAAAGGTTCCCGGTTCCACGGGAAGCTTTTGCGCGGCACACTTTGACAGGCTATCAGCAATGCTGTTTTCCGCACGAGGGACGTGTTCTGTTAGCAGTCCGTCAAAGTGTTCCTCCAATTTCCTCACTTCTTCCACATATGCTCTCATTAATGGGCTCTGGTAATCTTTGTTCACTTGCTTCACAACAAGCTGCGAGTCACCGCGGATGATCAATTTCTTGATTCCAAGGTCCACTGCGATCCGAAGACCGGCAAGGAGCCCTTCGTACTCAGCAGTGTTGTTTGTAGCTTGCTCCCTGGGAAAGTGCATTTGGACCACATATTTGAGGTGCTCCCCGGTGGGTGCGAGAAGCAGCACTCCGGCACCGGCGCCGTGCAGCGAAAAGGCACCATCGAAATACATAACCCATTCTCTTGTTGTTTCCTTGCCGGGGAGAGCCATTTCTTGAATCTCTTCGTCTTGTGTTGGCGTCCATTCAGCAATGAACTCTGCCAAGGCTCTGCTCTAGATTGTTGAAGTGCTCTCAAACTTGAGTGCAAAGCTTGACAATTCCAATGCCCACTCCACTACCCTGCCGGTTGCCTCCGGATTTCTTAAGATGCATTGCAGCGGGAAGCGAGTGACAACGGTGATCTCGTGTGCTTAGAAGTAGTGACGCAGCTTCCTCGAGGCCATAAGGAGGCTGAAAAGCAACTTCTGCACTCTAGAGTATCTCGATCTAGCCCCCTGTAGAAGGGAACTAACGAAATACACCGGTCGCTGCACCATTTTCTTCTTCGGCAGCACTTGCTGACCAGCTTCATTTGCTTGCGCTGTATCTGTCTTGTCGGCGCCAGACCTTGCCGGTGAAGATTCCGGTTTGTCGCCGGATGGGCTTGCCGTGGTTGCTTCTTCGTCATTGATTTCCCTCTGTGCCACTAATGCAGCACTGGCCACTTGGTTCGTTGCCGCTATGTATAGTAGCAACGGCTCTTGTGGTCTAGGCGCAACTAGCGTTGGCGTAGAGGAGAGGTATCTTTTCAAGTCTTGCAGCGCGGCCTCCACTTCCGGAGTCCATTTCATTGGACCTGCCTTTTTCAAAATTTTGAAGAACGGCAGGGCGCGCTCGGCAGATCTCGAAATGAACCTACTCAAAGCAGCAACACAACCGGCAAGACGCCGCACATCCTTGACGCTTTTCGGTGCTTGAATCTGCTCAATTGCCTTGATCTTTTCGCGATTTGCCTCAATTCCCCGCTGAGATACAAAGAATCCGAGAAGCTTGCCGGACAGGACGCCAAATACACACTTCTCGGGGTTGAGCTTCCGATTAATCTTGCGCAGGTTTGCAAATGTCTCTTCCAAGTCCTGAATGAGGGTTGATTCATCCTTGGTCTTGACCACTATATCATCCATGTAGGCTTCTACATTCCTATGCAGCTGGGGCTCAAAACCAATCTGGACTGCCCTTGCAAACGTGGAACCGGCACTCTTTAATCCGAAAGGCATACGCATGAAGCAGTATGTGCCACATGGAGAAATGAATGTGGTTTTCTCTTCGTCCTCCTTGGCCATGAATATCTGATGGTATCCTAAATATGCATCAAGGAAGGAGAGCAGATCGTAGCCAGAGGTGGAGTCCACAATTTGATCGATGCGCGGCAATGGGAAAGGATCTTTTGGACAAGCTTTGTTGACATCAGTGTAGTCTATACAAAGTCTCCAATTCCCGTTTGCCTTGCGCACCACCACCAGATTCGCCAACCACGTGGGATGTAACACTCCTCTGACCAGGCCTGTTGCTTCGACTTTCTTGATTTCTTCGGCAATGAACTGCTGCCGCTCCAAAGCTTGCTTCCAGACTTTCTGTTTGACGGGCCGAGCGTGGGGACAAACGGCAAGGTGGTACTCAATTACCTCCCTGGGAACGCCGGGGATGTCAGACGGTCGCCACGCGAACACATCGACATTCGCCCGCAGGAAGGTAACGAGCGCGCTTTCCTATTTGCTGTCAAGGGTGGCGCTGATGGTGAAGGTACCGTCAGCGCCGTCCTCCTTCGCCAGCACCTTCTTGGTTGCCGGTGCAGTGGCCTTGGATCTCTTACCGGCAGAGCATTCTGGCAAGTCTTCAACGGGTGCGCAACACTCCGAAGAGGTGCGCTTCCCGGAATACTTGCTGGAGGTCTTGCCGGAGTTCTTCTTTTCCTTCTTCTTGGCGGGAGCTGGCGCCTTGGCCGCCTCTACTACGACCACGTCCCTGTACATCTTGTCGACGCAAATGACTGCATCTTTCTTGTCGGAGTTGATGGAAATGACGCCCATCGGCCCCGGCATCTTCAATGAGTTATAAGCGTAGTGAGATGCCGCCATGAACTTTGCCAAGGCTGGGTGGCCAAGAATTCCATTATACGGCAGGGGGGTCTTGACGACGTCAAAGACAATCTTTTCCGTCCTGTAATTCAGTTCCCCGCCAAATGTCACCGGCAACGTGATCTTTCCCTTGGGCTGGCTTCTTCCCGGGTTCACTCCCTGAAACGTGCCCGTTTTCTCGAGTTCCTCATCGGGGATCTGCAGCCTCTTGATAACTTCCGGAGAGATCAGGTTTAGGCCGGCCCCACCGTCAACTAACATCTTTGTTACTTGGAGGTTGCGAATCGTTGGCGAGACCAACAACGGCAAGCACCCGACCGCGGTTATGCGATCAGGGTGGTCCTCAGCATCAAAGATGATAGGCGTGTGCGACCATTTGCGTGGTTTTTGAGAGCCCATTGCCGGCTCTGCCGCGTTAACCTCACGAGCCCACTGCTTAAGCTGGCGGTGGGATGAGTGCAAGGATGCGCCTCCGTCAACGCACATGGCGTCAGTCGCCTTCTAGAATTCTTGCTCGCTGGTCTCATCGTCATCTTCTTCTTCTTCACTTCCACCATCTCCCTCTTTCTTTTCACGGCCCCTAGTAGGCTTCTCCTTTTGCTGCTTGGCCTTGCCGCGGCGGCCCCCTCGACCACCGCGGCCTTTCTTGCCAGACCCACCAGCACCATCTTGACCCTTTTCTTTGTCGCGCTTCTCGTATTCAGCCTTCTGCTTCTCGACAAGGTGCTCGACGTGCCGGCATTCTTGGAGATCATGGCCCTTGGTGCGGTGAATCTTGTAGTAGGGCCCATCGGATTTGCCGGCCTTCTCATTTGCCGCCGCCTCCCGACAAGCGGCGCATGCAGCTGCCTCCTTGCCGGGACTCTCTGTTTTGGCTTTCTTGGCGGGCTCAGAGTTGCCGGAACCTTCGACGGCCATCACAGTCTTGCCCTTGCGCTTTCTGTTGCGCTTTCGGCCATTCTTCCCCGGGGTGGCAGCATCATCATCCTCAGAATCCACTTTGGCGCCAGCGTCCTCCCCGGGAAGCCTTCTTCCTTCCTCGGTGCGTGCACACTTGTCCGCCAGCGTGTAGAGTTCGTTGACGGTCTTGGGCAACTTGACGTTCATTTTCTCCCGCATCCTCCGATTGCGCACATTCGTGTGAAAGGAGGCAATCACGGCTGCGGGGTGTACGTCTGGAATGTTGCGGTGTACATGGCTGAATCTCTGGATGTACTTGCGCAAGGTTTCACCGTCTCTTTGTGGGATCACCTGCAGATCACTAGGCTGTCCAGGAGTCTTGTGGCCCCCGGTAAAGGCACCAACGAACTCGTTGCAGAGGTCTGACCACGAAGAGATGGAGTTCTCTGGCAAGTTCATCAGCCAAGATCTCACATTGGGTTTCAGTGCCAACGAAAAGTAGTTGGCGAGGATTTTCTCATCTCTTCCCCCGGCAGCTTGTACGGCAATCGTATAGATGCCCAGAAACTCGGCCGGGTTTAGCTTGCCATCGTATTTTTCCGGCACTTCTAGCTTGAATGCCCGAACGGACGGCCACCGGACTTGCCGCAGCTCACGAGTGAAGGCAGGACACCCGACCTCGTATGGTAGGTATCCGCCGACCCCCGACGCAGGCTCATCAGCGACGGGGCCGTTACGTGCGTCGAATTGATGCCGTGCCTCGCGGCGCCGTTCGATGGTGGTGTGGGCGTCTTCAGCTTGCATGTCTTGCAGTACTTGTCACTGATCTCGCCGCGCTCGTGGATCCGAAGACGCGATCGACATCTCGTCGGGCCCAAAAGATTGCTAGGCTTGTCGCGGTTGTTGGCGTTGTTGCTATTGAAGCTGTTGCCGCGGCGGAGACTGCACCGTTAGCGTAGTTCCGTTAGCGCAGCCAGCAGCTGGGGATGCCGGCGCCGGTCGCGGGCGCCACGAGGGTTCCGCTTGCTGTGATTTACTGGCTTCGGCAAACCCGATCAAGCTCTGGATGGTGACTCTCCACTCGTCCATCTTCTCCGCTGCCGGAGGGAAGTTCAGCAACATCTGAGCCCGTGCCATTGCCTCCGCCGCCATGGCTGGCATGGCCGGGAGTGAAGAGCGCGACGTCGCTCTACTCCTGGCAGAGCCAGTAGGAGCGCCATCGCGGCTCTGCTGCCGTGGCACATGATCAGCATCGGGTCGCCGTGGCGGAGGCGGTGCCTGAGGGTCTGGGGCTTGGTCCACGGGCGTCTTGCCGTGAGGTCGCCGCTGCCCGGAGTCGTTGGCGCCGCTCGGGGTCGTACCGCGCCCATCGTGTGAGGGGCGCAGCGTTCGTCCTGAAGCAGCATCCCTGGACGTCACTGCGAGGAGGAGGAGGAGGGAGGGGCCCGCCCGCTCCGCCCACGCCGTCGCGGCTCCGTTCGCCAGAGGACCGAGGAGGTCGACCAGCTCCGTCATGCTCGTCCCTCGTGCCGGTCGCGGTGGGCGCAATGACCGCGCCGCCCGCGCTTGCGGTGGGCGCAATGACCACGCCGCCCGCGTTGGTCACGCCGACCGCAGTGCCCGCGCCTCCCGCATTGGCTGCGTTGCCCGCGCCGCCTGTGGCCGTCATC
Organism: Elymus sibiricus; assembly: GCA_039707655.1. Lineage (NCBI taxonomy): Eukaryota > Viridiplantae > Streptophyta > Magnoliopsida > Poales > Poaceae > Elymus > Elymus sibiricus. The sequence continues at coordinate 196,004,616 of CM077668.1, forward strand.
GTGATGCCCTTCTTCTTGGGCGCCATCGATGACGAGGAGAACGGTGATGAAGTTGATGATGAAGATGAAGAAGACGCGCGGTCCGCCGATCAAGGTTCGCACAAACGCCTCTCCGCCCCCTACCTGGCGCGCCAAAGATGTCGGGGTACGACCATCTATGGGGCCATGCAGCCCCTTTGTGGTTCGGCGGGGGGGGATCGGCGTGCGCAAAGAGCATGAACGATGGAACGTGAGGGATTTTACCCAGGTTCGGGCCGCTGAGAAGCGTAATACCCTACTCCTGCTTTTGGTGTATTAGTGGTGTGGAAGCACAGTACAAGGAGCGCTCCTCCCGGCAAGGTGCGGGGAGAGCAGCTACACAAGAGGTGCCTGTCTTTGAAAAGGAGTCCGAATCCCCTAAACTGTTGCCCTGGCCCTCCTTTTATAGCTCAAGGGGTTACCACAGTGGCAAAACAGTAATTACAGTGTGACAAGATAGCAAACAGTGCTATCATACCTAACTCTGCCAGTTTAGGACAAAGGCATTTAATGCGCCTTTAGGTGTCATGCGGAGAGGTAGTCCCGGTAAGGTTTCTACACCGCTTGCCCAGCCACCTCGTATTATCTTGACACGCCTCCTGGACGGGTGTCATTAGAGGCAAATCTTGTCCCAGCGAGCTGACACGTGCTCGACAAGCCTTACCAACCAACCTGCACGGTCGACACCTCACGCATCAGCGAACACCTGTGCGGCGAGGTGGAGCGCTGGAGGGCTGGCATAAGCTTGCCGGCATGGAGCTTGCCGGGTCTTCGCCTTGCCGGTTTATGCTTGCCGGCGAGGGATTGTCTTCACCCTTGGTGTTAGTTGAGTGTCGAGCCTTGAGCTTCTCCCTGGTAGCTTCTCCGGCTGGTCTTGGAGCCTTGGTCTTGGCGGTTCCCAGCAAGGCCTCGTCCGGCAAGGAGGCTGCTATTGTCTGTGCATAAGTCAGGGTATAAAATACCCATGTTTTATACACCGACAAGATACTAGTGAGAGAGCGAACCACCATAAAGAGAGTGAGCGCCACAAGCCAAAAATGAGCGACTCCACGATGAATGACAAGAAAGGTTTAGTGCTTTTAGCCACCAAAAGAGACATAAGGTGTGTGAGTGAGAGCCCATCGAGCATTCTTCACTTTGTGCTTGTGTGCAAAGATGAAGCGGTGCGGACTAATACTTCACAACATCTACCTTTGGTGTTGTCTCATCTATTGCAGGAATTCGCGGACATTTTTCCCGATGAGCTACCTCCCGGACTTCCTCAACTTCGTGGAATCAAACACCGCATCGACCTCATCCCCGGCGCACCTTTCCCGAACAAGGCACCTTACCGCATCAACCCCGACGAGACCAAAGAGATCCAAAGGCAAGTGCAACATCTCATGGAAAATGGGTATGTACGAGAGAGCTTGAGTCCATGTGTCGTTCCGGTTATTCTTGTGCCTAAGAAAGATGGTAGCTATCGCATGTGTTCTGATTGCCATCCCTTTAATGCTATCACCGTTAGATACCGCCATCCCATTCCACACCTTGATGACATGCTTGATGAACTTAGTGGAGGCACCATTTTCTCCAAAATTGATCTTAAAAGTGGCTACTATCAAATTCGCATGCAAGAGGATGATGAGTGGAAAATGGCTTTCAAAACCAAATTTGGCTTATATGAATGTTTGGTCATGCCTATGGGCTTATCTCAAGCACCTAGTACTTTCATGCGTGTGATGCACTATGTTCTTCACAAATACATTGGCATTTGTGTTGTGGTCTACTTTGACGATATTCTTGTGTTTAGCCAATCTCTTGAAGATCATGTCATACATCTTAGGGACGTCTTGCAAGTTTTAAGAAACGAGAAACTTTATGCTAACATGGAAAAATGCACTTTTGGTGTTGATAAACTTGTTTTCTTGGGATTTGTAGTCTCCTCTAAGGGTGTTCAAGTTGATGAAGCTAAAATTGATGCTATTAAAACTTGGCCACAACCAACCAATTTGCTTCAAGTGCGTAGCTTCCTTGGCTTAGCCAGATTTTATCGACGCTTTGTGAACGATTTTAGCACTATTGCATAACCATTGCACGCATTGAGTAAGAAGAATGCACCATTTGTTAGGGGTCCTTCCCAAGATGCCGCATTTCATGAGCTTAAGAACTTGCTTACGCATGCTCCTTTACTTGCCTTACCCAATTTTGAGAAAACCTTTGAAGTGCATTGTGACGCTAGTAGTAATGGCATAGGTGGTGTGTTAATGCAAGAGAAGCGCCCTATTGCATACTTTAGCGAAAAACTCTCCGGCGCGCAACTTAATTACCCCATCTATGATAGAGTTATATGCTTTAGTGAGAGTCTTGCATGTGTCGGAACATTATCTCCGCCCTCGTGAATTTGTCATCCATACGGATCATGAGACGCTTAAATACCTTAAGGGTCAAACAAAATTGAATAAGCGTCATGCCAAATGGAGTGAGTTCATTGAGTCTTTTCCTTATGTTATCAAGTACATTAAAGGTAAGGAAAATGTTGTGGCGGACGCTCTTTCCCGCAAGTGCATGTTGGTTACTCAACTTGAGTTGAATGTTATAGGATTTGAGCACATTAAAGACTTGTATGAGCATGATGTTTCATTTGCCATTCCTTATGCCAAATGCTTAACTCAAACTTCTTGGGAGAGATACTATTTCAAAGATGATTATCTTATGCGAGCTAACAAACTTTGTATCCCCGAGTCTTCTCTTCGTTTGTTGTTTTTGAAAGAGGCTCACGGTGGAGGACTCATGGGACATTTTGGATGCGACAAGACATTCGCCATGCTCTCCAAGAACTATTTTTGGCCAAAGATGTTTCGGGACATCTCACGCTACACCAATCGATGCTCTACATGTCCTAAAGCTCAATCTCATGGTCTCTATATGTCACTTCCTATTCCATATCAACCATGGGAAGATATTAGTATGGATTTTGTGCTTGGTTTGCCTCGAACTCAAAACGGCAAAGATTTGGTTTTTGTTGTTGTGCACCGTTTCTCTAAGATGGCACATTTTATTCCATGTAACAAGATCGACGATGCTTCACATGTTGCAAAAAAAATTTGTAGGGAAATCTTGCGTTTGCATGGAGTGCCCAAGACGACTGTATCGGACCGCGACGTCAAGTTCCTTAGCTACTTTTGGAAGACACTATGCGCCAAGCTTGGAATCAAGTTACTATTCTCTTCGGCATATCATCCACAAACCGACGGCCAAACGGAGGTCACCAACCGAACACTATCTACACTCCTTCGTGTGTTGATGAAGAAGAACATTAAGGAGTGGGAGGAATGTTTGCCCATCGTCGAGTACGCCTACAATCAAGCACGACATTCAACAACCAGCAAGTCCCCCTTCGAGGTCATCTATGGGTTCAACCCGTTGTCTTCATTGGACATTCTACCTCTACCACTCCAAGAGCGCATCAACATGGACACGAGCGCAAGAGCGACATACCTCAAGAAGATGCATGAAGATACAAGGCACATGTCAGTGTACCAAGACATGGGTGCCTTAGTACCCTGACTTGTGCACGGACGGTTGCAGCCTTCCCTACGGCAAGGGCTTGCCAGAGGAATTGTTTTTCCTCAAGACTCAAGACTTGATGAACAAGACCATGAAGAAGACCTCCAGGCAGGTCATCGAGAAGTACTAGTTTAGTACTGAATACCAAGATTCTGGTTGCCGGCAAGCTACTTGCCAGCAAGTGAAGACCCGGCAAGCTACTTGCCGGCAAGCGAAGGCCCGGCAAGCTCCGTGCCAGAAGGCTCTTTCTGTCTCATTACCGCTCCACCTCATCATTGACCAGGCAAGCATGTATTGATAGGTCTCGAGCGGGCAGGCAATCAAACACAGCTGGTCAGGGCACGTGTCAGCATCCCACCTAAGGATTAGCTTTAATGACACCCGTCCCTGGGTTGTGTCGAGATAACAGAAGGGCGGCTGGACAGGTGGTACAGAACCTTTTGCCAAAACATCGCCTCCCCAGCGTAGCACCTAACGGCGCATTTAATGCGTTTGTCCTACCCCGTTAGAGATAGACTTGATGACAGTGCAATCACTGTTCATACCCTGTAATGACCATCTTAGCCACTGTGGTAACCCCTTGGCCTATAAAAGGAGGCCCACGGCTACTGTGAGAACGGTCGACACTCAGTTCAATTACGCGTAGTAGCTGCACTTCCCGCGTACCTTGCTGGCAAGTTGCGCTCCTTGTAACTTGAGCTCATCCACAATCAAACCACCAAAGCAGGAGTAGGGTTTTACGCTCACAGCGGCCTGAACCTGGATAAATTGTTGTGTGCTCTTGCATCTACCAATCCTGCTCTTTGTAGCGTGCCGACTCCTGTAGCCAAACCACAAAGGGATCGTTTTGATCCCATAGATAGTCGTTCTCCACGACATCTTTGGCGCGTCAGGCAGTGGGTCATGTGTTATGAATCAGTGTTGGTAGTGTGAGTGCCAGTTTCATCACTCTCGTCGATGGCGCCCAAGAAGAAGGCTGGAGCCACGACGGCTCCTTCCACCTCCAAGCTGCCTTCGCAGGCATCCACCGGCAGCGCAGGCGGTGCGGCCGGTGCGGGCGGTACTGCTGGGAAGGGTAGAGCAGGAGGTGCTGGCGGCGGAAGCAGTCAGCTTCCTCACCGCGCTGGTGAGCGTAGCCACCACACCGGAGATGGCGCAGATGGCCAACTCCCACGACGTTCTGGTGAGCACAGTCACCGTAGCAATACGGTTCTAACCAGTGCAAGCCAGGACCCAGTCGCCGCGACGTCCAAGGATGGAGCGGCAACGTCCAACAACATTGCGGTGGGACGTGTACCGCGACCATCGCAAGATGGGTGTGACACGCTCCCCCGCGGTGCTGGTGACCCTAGACGACGTCAAGCCAGCCCTGAGCGTCATCCTCATGATGTTCAGGTACCACCACCACGCCAACCCATTGGTGAGCATGCGCCGCGACAGCAGGTACGTGGCAGAGTTCCTTCTGGCTCTGCCAGGAGTCAAACACCGTCTCGTTCTATGCTTCACGCCATGCCAACCACGGCGGCAGAAGCCATGGTGCGGGTTCAAATGCTATTAAATTTCCCACCAACTCCGGACAAGATGGACGAATGGAGGGCAACCATTCAGAGTCTCATCAGTTTTGCCGATCACAGCAAGGCACCGGAGGCGGGGCCGTCACGGCGACCACCCACGGCTCCGGCAGGACCAACCGGCGGCCGTGCCGGAGACGCTGCGGCAACGGTGCAGTCACCTCCGCGTCAACAACCACTGCGGCGGCAAGCTTGCCGATCGGATGCTCAGGACGTGGTGTCCATGGCATCATCAGATCCGCGGGGTCGCCAAGATCAGCGCCAAGTGCTCCGAAAGCGGCGCCTCGGGGACGCTCGTACGACGATCGAGCGGCGCCGGGAAGCACGCCGTCTATCAGACGACCGTGCAGGGCCGGCGGCGGACGTGCCTGTGCCAAGGTACACTGGGTGCTTACCTTACGAGGTAGGCTGCCCAGCATTTACTCGTGAGCTGCGGCAAGTTGTCTGGCCGTCTACCCGTGCCTTCAAGCCAGAGCTGCCCGATAAGTATGACGGCAAGCTCAGTCCATCAGAGTTCCTCGGCATCTACACCATTGCGGTGCAGGCTGCCGGGGGCGGGACGACAAGATACTGGTCAACTACTTCCCGTTGGCACTCAAACCCAATGTCAGGTCGTGGTTGATGAACTTGCCGGAGGGCTCCATTTCTTCTTGGTCAGATCTATGCCATCACTTCGTTGGTGCTTACCAGGGTGGCCACAAGCTCCCTGGTCAGGCTAGCGATCTGCATGTGATACCCCAGAGAGATGGTGAACCCCTCCGCAAGTACATACAAAGGTTCAGTCGTGTGCACCAAACAATTCCTGATGTCCATCCCACAGCTGTTGTTACCGCATTCCACATGAATGTGCGCAATCACAGAATGCGGTCTGAGATGAACATCGAGAAGGTTAGAACCATCAACGAGCTATATGCCTTGGCGGACAAGTGTTCACGTGCTGAAGAGGGGAGGAGACTTCCCGAGGAAGATGCTGGTGCGGAAGTCGATTATGAGGACGACGATGCATCAACCCCGTAGAAAAAGGGCCAGAACCGCAACAGGAAGCGCAAACGCAAGTCAGTGATGGCCGTCGAAGGCTCCGGTGACGCCAACGCTGCCAAGAAGCCCAAGGCAGATAGCTCCGCAAGGAGGTTCCCGGATGCGCTGACTGTCGGGAGACCGCGGTAGGCGACAAGACCGGCAAGACCGATGGGCCGTACTGCAAGATTCACCATACCAAAGGCCACGACCTCCAGGAGTGCCGGCAAGTGGAACAGCTTGCCAAGAAGCAGAAAGCTGAGTACGAGAAGCGCGAAAAGGAGAATGGTCAAGATGGTGCCGGTGGGTACGGCAAGCAAAACTGTGGTGGCCGCGGAGGCCGCCGCGGCAAGGCCAAGCAACCGAAGGAGAAGCCCGCTCAGGGCCAGAAGGGAGATGACGATGATGATGGATACGAAGACGGGTCCGACAATGAGTTCTAGAATGCAGTGGACGCCATGTGTGTTGATGGAGGCGTGATAACCCAGAAGTATAGGGGATCGCAACAGTCTTCTAGGGTAGTATTTCACCCAAATTTATTGATTCGACACAAGGGGAGCCAAAGAATATTTGTGAGTATTAGAAGTTGAGTTGTCAATTCAACCACACCTGGAGAACTAAATATCTGCAGCAAAGTGTTTAGTAGCACAGTAGTATGGTAGTTTTGATAGCAATAGTAACAGTAGCAATAGTAACAGAGACAATAACAGTAGCAATTTTGTAGTGATTGTAACAGCAGCAGCAACGAAAGTAACTTAGCAAAGATCAATATGCGAAAAGCGTAGCATTGGATCAGTGATGGATAATTATGTTGGATGACATTCACCATATAACAGTCACAACCTAGAGCGATACACAATAGCTCCAATTAATCAATGTAATGTAGGCATGTATTCCGTATATAGTCATACGTGCTTATAGTAAGAACTTGCATGACATCTTTTGTCCTACCCTCCCGTGGCAGCGGGGTCCATAAGGAAATCTAAGGGATATTAAGGCCTCCTTTTAATAGAGAACCGGAACAAAGCATTAGCACTTAGTGAATACATGAACTCCTCAAACTACGGTAATCAGCGGAAAGAATCCCAATTATTGTCACCTTGGGGTATGCGGATCATAACACGTAATTGGTGCATACAACTTGCAAGATAGGATCAAGAACACAAATATATTCATGAAAACATAAAGGGTTCAGATCTGAAATCATGGCATTCGGGCCCTAGTGACAAGCATTAAGCATAGCAAAGTCATAGCAACATCAATCTCAGAACATAGAGGATACTAGGGATCAAGCCCTAACAAAATTGACTCGATTACATGATAAATCTCATCCAACCCATCACCATCCAGCAAGCCTACGAAGAAATTACTCACACATGGCGGTGAGCATCATGAAATTGGTGATGGAGGATGGTTGATGATGACGACGGCGTCGAATCCCCCTCTCTGGAGCCCCGAACAGACTCCAGATCAGCCCTCCCGATGAAGAACAGGAGGTGGCGGCGGCTCCGTATCGTAAAATGCGATGATTCTTTCTCTCTGATTTTTTTCTCCATGAAGAGGTATATATAGCATTGGAATTAGGTCAAACGGAGTTTGTAGGGGCCCACAAGTCCTGGAGGGCACGCCCTGGGGGGTAGGCGCGCCCCCTGGGCTTATGGCCCCTGGGTGGCTCCCCTCTAGTAGATCTTTTCGCCGGTATTTTTTATATATTCTGATATAATTCTCCGTAAATTTTCAGGTCCATCCGAGAACTTTTATTTCTGCACAAAAATAACACCATGGCAATTCTGCTGAAAACAGCATCAGTCCGGGTTAGTTCCGTTCAAATCATGCAAATTAGAGTCCAAAGCAAGAGCAAAAGTGTTTGGAAAAGTAGATACGTTTGGGACATATCAACTCACCCAAGCTTAATTCATTGCTTGTCCTCAAGCAATTCAGTTGACAAACTGAAAGTGTCAAAGAAAAACTTTTACGAACTCTTTTGTTCTTGTTGTCTGTATATATACTTAACTAGCAACCAAGTTTTCAGCAAAGATTATGAACTAACCATATGAATGATAACACTTAGGTCTCACATTTACTCATATCAATAACATAACCAACTAGCGAGCAATAATAAGATATCTCGGGTGCCAACAATTTGTCAAAACAATCATGATATAATATGATAACATGGTATCTCGCTAGCCCTTTCTGAGACCGCAAAACATAAATGCAGAGCACCTCTGAAGTTCAAGTAACGACTAGATACTGTAATTCATGGTAGAAGAGATCCAGTCATATCACACCCAACATTAACTATACTCAATGCATAAAAATGATAATAGTGCTCTCCAACTGGTGCATAAATGAGAGGAGATGACTCAATAATAAAAGTAAATAACATAAAAGTAAATAGATAGGCCCTTCACAGAGGGAAGCATGGATTTGCAGTGGTGCCAGAGCTCGAAGCTTAAAACAGAGATGAAAACAATTTTGAGAGGTATGCTTTTCCTGTCAACGCCATGACCGAGGATTTTCAATACCTTCCATGCTAAACACATTCTAGCCAGTTCCCAAGCGGAAAGGTAAAGTTTACTCCCCCTCCACCATACCAACACAAGCCATGGCTAGCCGAATTCACGGGTGCCCTCCAAACGATCAAATTTTCGAGGGAGTTTGTTTTATTATATTTTTCTTATTTTGATTACACGACTGGGCATCCCAATTACCAGCCCCTCTCGTGCAATGACAAGTGAATAAACACTCATCTGAGAATAACCCGCTTAGCATGGAAGATATTGACCGCCCCCTGTCGCTCCATGAGCGGTACGGGCACATGGAGATGACTCAATAATAAAAGTAAAATAACATAAAAGTAAATAGATAGGCCCTTCACAAAGGGAAGCATGGATTTGCAGCGGTGCCAGAGCTCGAAGCTTAAAACAGAGATGAAAACAATTTTGAGAGGTATGTTTTTCCTGTCAACGTCATGACCGAGGATTTTCAATATCTTCCATGCTAAACACATTATAGCCAGTTCCCAAGAGGAAAGGTAAAGTTTACTCCCCCTCTACCATACCAACACAAGCCATGGCTAGCCGAATTCACGAGTGCCCTCCAAACGATCAAATTTTCGAGGGAGTTTGTTTTATTATATTTTTCTTATTTTGATTACACGACTGGGCATCCCAATTACCAGCCCCTCTCGTGCAATGACAAGTGAATAAACACTCATCTGAGAATAACCCGCTTAGCATGGAAGATATTGACCGCCCCCTGTCGCTCCATGAGCGGTACGGGCACACAAAACAGATGTTTATTTAAATGATTAGAGGTGGCACATGCAAATTTACTTGGAATAGTAGAGTAATACCGCATATAGGTAGATATAGTGGACTCATCTGGAACAACTTTGGTTTAAGGATTTTGGATGCACAAGCAGTATTCCCGCTTAGTACAGGCGAAGGCTAGCAAATAGATTGAGAAGCGACCAGCTAGAGAGCGAAAACGGTCATAGTCATGCATTGAGAATAATTAACACTGAATGCGAGCATGAGTAGGATATAAGCACCATGAACATAAATATCGTGGAGGCTATGTTGGTTTTGAATCAACTACATGTGTGAACATGTGCCAAGTCAAGCCACTTGAATTGTTCAGAGGAGGATACCATACTAACATACCACATCACAACCATTTTAATGCATGTTGACACTCAAGATAAATCATTATCCACTCCTAGCTATTTAAGCATGGCATGAGCAACTATGATCTCTAATTGTCATCACAAACATGTTTACTCATAATAATGCTGAATCATGAATACTGAGCTAAACATATTTACAAAAACAAAAACAAGAAGAGTTCATACCAGCTTTTCTTCACCGCAATCACTTCATCAAATATCGTCATTATTGCATTTCACTTGCATGACCGAATGATGTGATAATAATAACAGTGCAAGTGTGCCGTGGACTAAGCTAGAATCTGCAAACATTTATTCAAAGAAGAAGACAAGGTAATAGTGGCTCTTCGTTAGATCAACAATAAAGCATATGAGAGCCACTCAACATTTTCATCGTGGTCTTCTCCTTACGACGACTCAATGAAAAAGAAAATAAATTCAGAGAAACACACTGAAATATTTTTGGAGTTTTTAAGTTTTTCTGAAGAAAGCAAATTAACGAAGGAAAACGAAAAACGAGAAAAACTATTTACACGGGAGAGCTCCCAACAAGCAAAAGAAGAAACGAGAAATCCTTTTGGGTTTTCTTTTAATACTATGAATTAACTAAACAAGAAAGAAACTACAACTATTTTTTTTGGATTTTCGAAGTTTTTCAAACACAAAGAAGAAAGTGAAAATAAAACTAACATGGTATACAATGAAAAAGGATGAACACCGACAACTGGAATGAATGTGGGGTACATGAATGTAATGTCAGTGAGAAATACGTACTCCCCCAAGCTTAGGCTTTTGGCCTAAGTTGGTCTATGGCCATGGGTCGAAGTCTGCGTCTCCAGGATAATACCCAGGCTGCTGAGGATCCCACAGTGGCTGCTGAGGGTCCCACTGATAAACAGACTCCTCAGGCTCCCACTGATATATCGGTGTTGGAGCGGGTACTGGCTCAGGTGCTGGGGGTGGTGTCAGACCCCAATAAGCATAAATGTCCTCAGGCATGATGGTGTACCTGCCACTGGAAAGATCGAACAAAGACGGTGCGGGCAAAGTAGTAACCTCACGAGTGCCCTGACTGAATACCAAGTTATATCTAAAGCGAACGGGGCCATCGTCTATAAAGTCATGCCCAACCATGCTACTATAATCAAGGTACCTAGTAGGTAAAAGCTTCTCCTCCTCCTCGTTGTGCCTAATAGGAATCTCAAAATGTTCGACGAGGCAGGAAACATAAATACCACCGTAAATAACGCCCTTCGAATGGTTAGTGTGTAACCGCTGGGCGACCATCGCACCCAAACTGAAAGTTCTATCACCACAAAGAACATGGCGCAAAATAGCAAGGTCAGGTGAACTGAGCGTTCCACTCTCCCACCGACCAGTCAAACACCTCCTGGCAAATAATGAATAATATCATAAAACAGGAAAATGTAAACTAGCAACCCTAGCCTTAGAAACTCCTCTCGACTCCCCCACGGTCACTGCGGATATAAAATCCGCAACGTCCCTTGGACGTGGCTCTATTGGGCTGCCCTCATTAGGAAGTTTGCACACTCGGCAAAAATCCTCAAGTGTCATCTCTCTAGGAATATCATATAGGTTAAATGACACCATGGGTATATCTCTCCTAGAATGAAAGTGAAAACTTTGCACGAAAGTATTAGTGAGGAGAAGATACTGTTCACACTTATCATCAAGGAACGGGATAAGGCCGGCATTGTTTGCCAAGTAGTAGAAATCATCGAAAATTCCTGCATCCCTCAAGAATGTGTCACATGGCCATTCGCATGGCTGCACCTCGGCCGCACGAGGAAGGTGGTACTTGGGCTTCGGAGCTTCCTTAGGACTCTGGCTCGAAGAACCTCTCAACCTCCACTTGAGCATTTTCTTTTTCTGAAAATTTCTGAAATTTTTAGTGACTCAAAATAAAAGTGAACAAAACTCAACAAAATTGATAACAACTACTCCCACAAGTGTCTAGAGGCTATATCATGCATCAAAACTACTTTGGACCATACAAATTCAACATGCAAGCTCATATACATGGTCACCACAGCAGCAAAATTTTGCAAAACATCAAGCACTAGAGCAAAAACTAATTGGAGCATTGGAGGAGTCACATACCAAGGAACAATTCCTCAAAACAGTTTTGGAAATGGAGTTCCAAGCAAGGAGATCGAAATTTGTAGCAAGATGAGCAAGAACACAGGCTTGAGAGCAAGGATGATTTTTTCTGGAGGAAGAAGGAGATGGGCGGCTGGAATAAGTAAGGGAGCCCACCAGGCACGCCCAGGGGGTGGCCATGCTCTGTGAGCTTGTGGCTCACAGGTGCACCCCCTGAGGTGTGTTCAGAGCCAAAAATTCTTAAATATTCAGGAAAAAATCATACTAAATTTTCAGGGCATTCTGAGAACTTTTATTTTTGGGACATTTTTTATTGCACGGAAAATTCTGAAAACAGGATAATCATGGCATTTTCATTTTATTAACTTTAAATAATAGAGAGCAAAAGATAAGTACAGAAGGTTGTGTTTACTAAATTCATCGACCACATGCCCCTCAAAAAGAATCCATTAATAAGGTTGATCAGGTCTTATTAACAAACTATTTCTGAATGGCTTGAAACCGAAGAATTTTCGTGTAACACTAAGTTACCTCAATCGGGATATGCATCTCCCCAACAATAGGAATCTCATATTTCTTTTTGACAGTAGGAATAGGAAATTTGAAACCTCCAATAGTGATTGTCGAAACCTTTTCAATACAATTTATACCATTCACCGAACTTTGTTTCTTCGGAAAATAAACCGTATGCTCATTAACATTGACATGAAAAGTAACCTTGCTTTTGTTGCAATCAATAACAGCCCCTTCAGTATTCAAAAAAGGTCTACCAAGGATAATCGACATGTTGTCGTCCTCGAGCATATCAAGTATAACAAAGTCTGTTAAGATAGTAACATTTGCAACAACAACGGGCACATCCTCACAAATTCCAATAGGTATAGCAGTTGATTTATCAGCCATTTGCAAAGATATTTCAGTAGGTGTAAGCTTATTCAAATCTAGTCTTCTATATAAAGAGAAAGGCATAACACTAACACCGGCTCCTAAATCACATAGAGCAGTTTTAACATAACTTCTTTTAATGGAGCATGGTATAGTAGGTATTCCAGGATCTCCTAGTTTCTTAGGTACTCCACCCTTAAAAGAATAATTTGCAAGCATGGTGGAAATTTCAGCCTCAGGTATCTTTCTTTTATTAGTGACAATATCTTTCATGTATTTACCATATGGATACATTTTCAACATATCAATCAAGCGAGTGCGCAAAAAGAAAGGTCTAAGCATTTCAACAAAGCGCTCAAAGTCTTCCTCATCTTTATTTTTAGATGGTTAAGTAGGAAAAGGCATAGGTTTTTGAACCCATGGTTCTCTTTGTTTTCCATGTTTTCTAGCAACGAAGTCTCTTTTATCATATCTTTTATTCTTAGGAGGTGGGTTATCAAGATCAACAGCAGGTTCTATTTCTACATCATTATCTGGTTGAGCATCAACATGAACATCATTATCATTATCATTAGGTGTATGTTCATTACCAGATTGTGTCTCAGCATCAGAAATAGAAACATCATTTGGGTTCTCAGGAGGTTTTTCTATCACAGGTTCACTAGAAGCAGGCAAAGTTTTATCATTTTTCTTTTTCTTTTTCTTCTTAGATGAACTAGGTGCATCACTGTTAATTCTTTGAGAACCTTCCTCAATTCTTTTAGGATGACCTTCAGGATATAGAGGATCCTGAGTCATTCTACCTCCTCTAGTAACAACTCTAACAGCATGATCATTCATTTTATTATTCATCTCATCAAGAAAATCATTTTGTGACTTAGCAATTTGTTCTAACTGAGTGTGAACCATAGAAGCATGTTTACTTAAGCCTTTACCATCATTAGTAGTTCTAAACATCAAATCACTCAAGTGATCTATCATAAAGGCATTTCTTTTTAGTTGATTGCTAACATATAAATTGAAGTGTTCTTGCTTAATGATGTAATTGTCAAATTCATACAGGCATTGGCTAGCAGGTTTATTATAAGGAATATCAGCTTCATTGAATCTAGTGAGAGAATTTACCTCTATTACCTGTGTCGGGGTGTCGAGCCCATGTATTTCTTCAATAGGTGGTAAATTCTTAATATCTTCAGCTTTAATACCTTTTTCTTTCATAGATTTCTTAGCTTCTTGCATATCTTCTGGACTGAGGAATAGAATACCTCTCTTCTTCGGAGTTGGCTTAGGTGGTGGTTCAGGAAGTGTCCAATCATCGGCATTTCTCAACATATTATTCAATAGCTCTTCAGCCTGTCCAACAGTTCATTCCCTGAAAACAGAACCAGCACAACTATCTAGGTAGTCCCTAGAAGTATCGGTTAGTCCATTATAAAAGATATCCAGTATTTCATTTTTCTTAAGAGGATGATCTGGCAAAGCATTAAGTAATTGGAGAAGGCTCCCCCAAGCTTGAGGGAGATTCTCTTCTTCAACTTGCACAAAGTTGAATATTTCCTGGAAGGCATCTTGTTTCTTATGAGCAGGAAAATATTTTTCAGAGAAGTAATATATCATATCCTGGGGACTACGCACACAACCAGGAGCAAGAGTATTAAACCATTTCTTAGCATCACCCTTTAATGATAAAGGAAACAATTTAAGGATGTAATAGTAACAAGTCTTTTCCTCATGAGCAAATAGGGTGGCTATATCATTTAATTTAGTAAGGTGTGCCACAACAGTTCCAGATTCATAACCATGAAAAGGATCAGATTCAACCAAAGTAATTAACTCAGGATCGACAAAGAATTCATAATCCTTATCAGCAACAAAGACAGGAGAGGTAGCAAACTTAGGATCATATTTCATTCTCTCCATCATAGACTTTTCTTTAAGCTTAGCAAGTAATTTTCTAACATCATCTCTATCGTTTTAAGCAAGAAATTCTCTAGCTATTTCTCCATCTATAACATAACCATCAGGTATCTTAGGCATTTCAACTCTAGTAGGAGAGCTAGGTATAATAGGTGACTCATAATTTTCAGAAGTTTGAACATTTTCAGTTTCTTTAGCTTTAGCAATTTGTTCATCAAGAAATTCACCTAGTGGCACAGTATTACCAAGCATAGTACTAGCATCATCATAAGTATCATGTATAGCAGAAGTAGTATCATCAATCACTTGCGACATATCAGAATGAATAGCAGGTGGCGGTGTCGCAAGCTTACTCAAAACAGAAGGTGAATCAACTGTAGAGTGTGATGGCAGTTCCTTACCTCCCCTCGTCATAGAGGGAACGATCTCGGTCTTAGCGTCTTTCAGATTCTTCATAGTGATTAACAGATATAAATCCCAAGTGACTCAACAAATAGAGCTATGCTCCCCGGCAACAGCGCCAGAAAAAGGTCTTGATAACCCACAAGTATAGGGGATCGCAACAGTCTTCGAGGGTAGTATTTCACCCAAATTTATTGATTCGACACAAGGGGAGCCAAAGAATATTTGTGAGTATTAGCAGTTGAGTTGTCAATTCAACCACACCTGGAGAACTAAATATCTACAACAAAGTGTTTAGTAGCACAGTAGTATGGTAGTTTTGATAGCAATAGTAACAGTAGCAATAGTAACAGAGACAGTAATAGTAGCAATTTTGTAGTGATTCTAACAGCAGCAGCAACGAAAGTAACTTAGCAAAGATCAATATGCGAAAAGCGTAGGCATTGGATCATTGATGGATAATTATGTTGGATGACACTCACCATATATATAACAGTCACAACCTAGAGCGATACACAATAGTTCCAATTCATCAATGTAATGTAGGCATGTATTCCGTATATAGTCATACGTGCTTATAGTAAGAACTTGCATGGCATCTTTTGTCCTACCCTCCCGTGGCAGCGGCGTCCATAAGGAAATCTAAGGGATATTAAGGCCTCCTTTTAATAGAGAACCGGAACAAAGCATTAGCACTTAGTGAATACATGAACTCCTCAAACTATGGTTATCACCGAAAAGAATCCCAATTATTATCACCTTGGGGTATGCGGATCATAACACGTAATAGGTGCATACAACTTGCAAGATAGGATCAAGAACACAAATATATTCATGAAAACATAAAGGGTTCAGATCTGAAATCATGGCACTCGGGCCCTAGTAACAAGCATTAAGCATAGCAAAGTCATAGCAACATCAATCTCAGAACATAGTGGATACTAGGGATCAAGCCCTAACAAAATTGACTCTATTACATGATAAATCTCATCCAACCCATCACCGTCTAGCAAGCCTACGAAGAAATTACTTACACACAGTGGTGAGCATCATGAAATTGGTGATGGAGGATGGTTGAATGATGACGACGGCGTCGAATCCCCCTCTCTGGAGCCCCGAACGAACTCCAGATCAGCCCTCCCGATGAAGAATAGGAGGTGGCGGCGGCTCCGAATCGTAAAACACGATGATTCTTTATATCTAATTTTTTTTCTCCATGAAGAGGTATATATAGCATTTGAATTAGGTCAAACGGAGTTTCCAGGGGCCCACAAGCCTGGAGGGCGCGCCCTGGGGGGTAGGCGCGCCCCCTGGGCTTGTGGCCCCTGGGTGGCTCCCCTCCAGTAGATCTTTTTGCCAGTATTTTTTATATATTCTGAAATAATTCTCCGTAAATTTTTAGGTCCATCCGAGAACTTTTATTTCTGCACAAAAATAACACCATGGCAATTCTGCTGAAAACAGCGTCAGTCCGGGTTAGTTCCATTCAAATCATCCAAATTAGAGTCAAAAGCAAGAGCAAAAGTGTGTGTAAAAGTAGATACGTTTGGGACGTATCAAGGCGCATCTTTGCACTCCTCGCATCGGCAACTGAAGCAATGGGTCCGCGAAGTGAATGCAGCGGAGCCGGTGATGGGAGCACAAAAGCCACTCAAGTGGTCGCACGCGCCCATCGTCTTTGACGCCGAGGATCACCCTGACCGCACCACCGCGGTCGGGTGTTTTGCCATTGTTGGTTTCACCAACAATTCGCAACCTCAAGGTGACAAAGATGCTGGTTGATGGTGGGGCCGGCTTGAACTTGATCTCTCCTGATGTGATCAAGAGGCTGCAGATCCCACACAAGGATCTCGAGGAGACAGGCACTTTCCAAGGGATCAGTCCAGGAGGAACAAACCAAAGGGCCAAGTTACATTGTCGGTCACGTTCGGCAGCGAGCTCAACTACAGGACGGAAAAGATTGTCTTTGACGTCGTCAAGATGCTGCTGCCGTACAATGGGATTCTAGGCCGCCCGACGCTGGCAAAGTTTATGGCCGCATCGCACTATGCGTACAATGTCATTAAGATGCCAGGGCCGATGGGTGTTCTCACCATCAAGTCCAACCAGAAAGACGCAATCATATGCGCTGACAAGCTCTACTGAGAGGTAGTGGCAGCATCTGCCATGGAGGTACATGCTCCTGCCGGCAAAGCTCCCGGGGGAGGAAAGAAGAAGAAGACCAGCAAGACCTCTGATAAGGACTCCGGGAAGCACACCTTAGAGTGCAGCATGCCTGTTGAGGACATACCAGAGAGCTCTACCGGCAAGAGCAAGAAAGCCAAGGCCTCTACACCGGCGACCAAGCAAATCTCTGCAAGGGAAGATGGGACGAGTGGCACTTTTTCCATAAGTGCCACTCTCAATGACAAATAGGAAAGCGCGCTCGTTGCCTTCCTACGGGTGAATGTCGATGTATTTGCTTGGCAAGCATCTGACATCCCCGGTGTTCCTAGGGAGGTAATTGAGCACCACCTTGCTGTCTGTCCTCATGCAAGACCCGTCAAGTAGAAGGTCAGAAAGCAAGCCTTGGAGCGGCAAGAGTTTATTGCCGAAGAGATCAAGAAGTGTAGGATCGAAAGTATGTCTAGAGGGGGGATGATTAGACTACTTGACCAAATAAAAAATCTATCCTTTTCCCAATTTTAGTTGTGGGCAGATTTTAGCAAGTATACCAAGTCCAGTAACACCCTACACATGCAATTCTAAGAGTGTAGTAGCGGAAAGTAGAACATTGCACATGTAAGTAAATGAGGGGATTGGAGATTTCAAACGCAATGAAGACACGATGATTTTTGACGTGGTTCCGATAGGTGGTGCTATCGTACGTCCATGTTGATGGAGGCTTCAACCCACGGAGGGTAACGGTTGCGCGAGTCCACGGAGGGCTCCACCCACGAAGGGTCCACGAAGAAGCAACCTTGTCTATTCCACCATGGCTTACGTCCACGAAGGACTAGCCTCACTCGGGGTAGATCTTCACGAAGTAGGCGATCTCCTTGCCCTTACAAACTTCTTGGTTCAACTCCACATCTGGTTGGAGGCTCCCAAGTGACACCTAACCAATCTAGGAGACACCACTCTCCAAAAGGTAATAGACGGTGTGTTGTTGATGAACTCCTTGCTCTTGTGCTTCAAATGATAGTCTTCCCAGCACTCAAACACTCCTCACAGATTTGGCTATGGTGGAAGAAGGATTTGAGTGGAAAGCAACTTGGGAAAGGCTAGAGATCAAGGTTCAAATGGTAGGAATGGAATATCTTGATCTCAACACATGAGTAGGTGGTTCTCTCTCAAAAATCGTATGGTGGAAATGTAGGCACGTTCTGATGGCTCTCTTACTTGGTAAGAGAGTGGTGGAGCGGTATATATAGCCTTCACCTCAAATCCAACCGTTACAAGTCTTTGACCCAACTCGGTGACACCGATATGAAAATCTCGGTGAGACCGACTAGTGTAAAAGACATGAACGTTAGGCTTTTCGGTGGGACCGATATAACCTTCTCAGTGAGACCGAAGTGCAATGGCTAGGGCAAGACCAAGTTTCAGTGAGACCGAAAATTTCATCTCGGAAATTCCGAAGTGAAGTAATAACGTTACAACAAGTTGGTCAAGCCTTCTTAGTGGGACCGAGAACCATTTCGGTGAGACCGATAAGTTAGGGTTTGGCATGTGGCATAGTGTATAGCAGTCTCGGTGGGTCCGGATAGGAATGGTTCGGTGGGACCGAGATCAACTTTTAGGGTTTTGGATAGGATGGAAGTGGAGAAATATTTGGGAGTTTTGGAGCAATATCACTAAGCATTTGAGTAACTGATTCATAACCAAAACCTCATCCCCTTTTAATAGTATTGGCTTTTCCTATGAACTCAATGTGATCTTGGATCACTTAACCAAAAATGTAGAATCTTGAAGCTTTGCCAATCTTTGTCCTTAGCATTTTGAGGGGTCCACATCCATTAATCCTTGTCATGCCAATCATTGATCTTCTCTGAAATATACTAGCAATAAGAATTAGATCAATGATGTATATGTTGTTATTGATTACCAAAACCACCCGGGGAATAGTTGCACTTTCAATCTCCCCCTTTTTAGTAATTGATGACAATATATAGATCAAAGCTTCGACAAATGATATAATCAATGAGATATATCGTTGCGTTGAGAAGTATGTGATAAGTAAGAGCTCCCCCTAAATTTGTGCATTATTTAAAATTTGCGTTTGAATGCAAATGCACAATCGATTAGGATAGTGGGTCACTCTTCCATGTCACATACATCTTGGTGGAGCGCTCAAAATGATAAGATTGCATAGCAATTAGCACTCATCACCAACCAAATAAGTGAATGATCATACAAGAGCATGCAAAAGGATATTCAAGCAAGCATAGCAATAATGTATGGTATGATCAAGCACACAACAATGTAGTATCTCATACAAGCATCAAACAAAGCAATAAACCAAGTAGCAAGAATATCAATAAGACAAACGAACAAAAGCAAAGCACTCTCTCGAAGCCTAATGATCTATACAAATTCTCCCCCTTTGGCAACAAGTACCAAAAAGTTCAAATAAGTATAGAGCTAATCGTCGATCTAGGCTTGATCTCCAGTAGCTCCTGGTGATGAAGTCCTCTGACTTTCAACGCCGGTGTGCGTAGATATTGTTGGAGTGGAGATAAGTGCATCTGCAAAGATCTATGTGGATATCTGAGGAGCTGGAGGTGTTGATACTAGAGGTGCTAAAGGTGGAACTGAGGCAGTAGCAGCAGGGCAGAGACCATGGCTCTGGAAGTGACTGGCAGTGCAGCAGATCTGGGCATCCTCTAGAACTGAGCTGTCGTAGGAAGACCTGTGCCCTGATGCTCTTCATCATCACTGCTGGTGCCCTTCCTAACTTCATCCACTTGAGACTTCAGTGTCTCAACCACTGTCTGGATCTCTGTGACCTTAACATCTAGGTCATGAAACTTTCTCTCAACAATCCTCTCAAGGCTCTTCTGATTTGCAGTCATGTCAGCCAAACTCTTCTCAATTCTCAGAGTGGCTTGTAGAAGATGTTGTATCTGATCCTTGGTTTTCAGCACTGGGGCAGGAGAAACACAGTCCTAGAAGGTCTTGCAGCTTCTGCACTAGCCTGTGCTTCGGCTGAGGTAGGATATGATGCATCCATAGTGACTGTGTTGTCCTCAAATTCTGGGCGAAGTGGCAAATGTTTACGATCTAGCTGAATAGATTTGTTTGCACCCTTGGAGTTGATGAGCATCTGGATATGAGGGGCAAATCCACAAGACCTTTTCTGATCAGCAGCTGTCCTCTTGATAGTTTCAACTATGAGATCCATCACTTTAATCCTCTCATGTTGGTCTATCTAATGCAGCATGTTGATGGAGTGTCCTCTGATCATCCTTTCATCTCCTGATTTGGGCATCAAGGTATGCCTCATGATTGTGTTGGATGTAGCAAGCTCTGCAAGCAGATAGTATACAGAACCAAGCTTGTGATTTTCCTTCTCCTTCTCTGGAATCTCTGTGTATAGGTTTGCCATGGAATTATGATCCATCTTGGACTTAGCATACACATCAATATCATTTTCTTCAGCTTCTGGCACACCAAGCAATGTGTCCCACTGCTACTTGTAGACTACGTTGGTATTTCCCCGAAGAGGAGAGGATGATGCAGTATAGTAGAGATAAGTATTTCCCTTAGTTAAGAACCAAGGTTATCAATCTAGTAGGAGAACCAAGCAAAATTCTGTTAAAGGCACCTGCACACACAAAAGCAAACACTTGCACCCAACGCAAATAAGAGGGTTGTCAATCCTCTTAGCGGTTATTTGCAAGGATTAATTCTGATAGTGATAGATAGATAAACTAAAATACTAAATAAAATAAAAGTAAATAAATTGCAGCAAGGTATTTTTAGGGTTTTTATATATGATAAAGTAGACCCGAGGGCCATAATTTTCACTAGAGGCTTCTCTCTTGAACACATAGCATACGGTCGGTAAACAAATTACTGTTGGGCAATTGATAGAAAAGCAAATAATTATGACGGATTCATGGCAATGATCATGTATATAGGCATCACGTCTGAGACAAGTAGACCAACTCTTGCCTGCATCTACTACTATTACTCCACCCATCGACCTCTATCCAGCATGCATCTAGGGTATTAAGTATGAAGCAGAGTAACGCCTTAAGCAAGATGACATGATGTAGACAAAGTAAACTCAAGTAATATGATTAAACCCCATCTTTTTATCCTTAATGGCAACAATACAAATACGTGTCATGTCCCCTTCTGTCACTGGGATTGAGCACCGCAAGATTGAACCCATCACAAAGCACCTCTCCCATTACAAGATAAATCAATCTAGTAGGCCAAACCAAATCGATAGATCGGAGAGAAATACAAAGCTATAATAATCATGCATAAAAGAGTTCAGAGAAGACTCAAATATTTCTCATGAATAATCTGATCATAAACTAACAATTCATCGGATCCCAACAAACACACCACAAAAGAAGATTACATCGGATAGAACTCCAAGAACATCAAGGAGAACATGGTATTGAAGATCAAAGAGAGAGAAGAAGCCATCTAGCTACTAGCTATGGACCCGTAGGTTTGTGGTAAACTACTCACACATCATCGGAAGGGCAGCAAGGTTGATGAAGAAGCCTTCCGTGTTCGATTCCCCCTCCGGCAGAGTACCAGAAAAGGCCACCAGATGAGATCGTGGAAGAACAGAGGCTTGCGGTGGCAGAATGGTTTTCTCTTCTATCTTTCTGGTATATTGGGAATATTTGGGAATTTATAGCGCTGGAATTAGGTCAGGAAGGGCTACGAGGGGCCCACAAGCTTGGGGGCGCGCCATACCCCCCTGGGCGCGCCCTCCAGGCTTGTCGCCTCCTCGTGGCTCTTCTGGTCTTCTCTCGAAGCTTCGTGGGTCTCTTCTGGTCCAGAAAACATTAATCCAAAGTTTTTTTCTCGTTTGGACACTTTTTGATAATGATTTTCTGAAAAGGCAAAAACAAGCAGAAAACAGCAACTGGCACTGGGCACTGGGTTAATAGGTTAGTCCCAAAAAATGATATATAATGGCATATAATTGCATATAAAACATCCAAGATTGATACTATAATAGCATGGAACAATCAAAAATTATAGATACGTTGGAGACGTATCAAGCATCCCCAAGCTTAATTCCTGCTTGTCCTCGAGTAGGTAAATGATAAAAATAGAATTTTCGATGTGGAATGCTACCTATCATGTTTCATCATGTAATCTCTCTTAAGGTATGAATAATAAGATCTGAATGATTCAAAGCAATAGTCTATAGTTTGATATAGAGACATCAATACTCAGGCATACTAATAAACAATCATGTCTTTCAAAATAAAAATGCTAAAGAATGTTATCCCTACAAAATCATATAATCCTGTCATGCTCCATCTTCTTAACACAAAATATTTATCATGCACTACCCCGATGACAATCCGAGCAATTGGTTCATACTTTTTAACGCGCTTCGGCTTTTTCAACCCCTCGCAATACATGAGCGCAAGCCATGGATATAGCACTATGGGTGGAATAGAGTGTGGTGGTAGAGATTAATAAGGAGAAGTCAAAAATAAGAAGATAGTCTCACATCAACGAGGCTAATCAACGGGCTATGGAGATGCCCATCAATTGATGTCAATGCGAGGAGTAGGGATTGCCATGCAATGGATGCACTAAGAGCTATAAGTGTGTGAAAGCTCAACATGAAAACTAAGTGGGTGTGCATCCAACTTGCTTGCTCATGAAGACCTCGGACATGAAGTTCTGTAATGAAAAATTCCCACTAGTATATGAAAGTGACAAAATAGGAGACTCTCTATATGAAAAAGAAGGTGCTACTCTGAAGCACAAGTTAGGAAAAAGGATAGTAACATTGCCCCTTCTCTCTTTTTCTCTCATTTTTTTTGTGGGCTCTTTTCGGCCTCTTTTTTTAGAACGGTCTCATGGACCTCATCACCACTTTTTCGAGGACTCATTAGTCTCCACCATTCTTTCCTCACTGGGACAATGCTCTAATAATGATGATCATCACACTTTTATTTACTTACAACTCAATATTACAACTTGATACTAGAACTAAAATATGACTCTATATGAATGCCTCTAGCAGTGTACCAGGATGTGCAATGATGGTAGCGTAACATGTATTGGGAAAGTTTATTGGGAAAGTTTATTAGCCCTCAAAGCAAAGTACTACTACGCATGCCCCTAGGGGGGTAGATTGGTAGGACAAGTCCATCGCTCGTCCCCGACCGCCACTCATAAGGTAGACAATCAAGAAGAAATCATGGCCCAACTTCTTAGCATAACGACAGATCATACGTGCATGCTTCGGGAATCACAAACCTTCATACCAATATTCTTACTAAACCACAATTATATACTAGCACCTCCCACATATTACCATCTTAATATCGCAAAACTATTGCAAGGAATCAAACTTATCATATTCAATGGTCTACATGAAAGTTTTTATTATATCCCTCTTGAATACCTATCATATCAGGACCAAATTCATAACCCGTGCATATTACCATTGCTAATTATTAGACTCTCAAAAAGATATAAGTGAAGCATGAGAGTGCATCTATTTTTTTAAAATATAACCACCGCCGTGCTCTAAAAGATATAAGTGAAGCACTAGAGCAACTGCCTAGCTCAAAAGATTTAAGTGAAGCACATAGAGTATTCTAACAAATCACGAATAATGTGTGTCCCTCTCAAAAAGGTGTGTTAAGCAAAGATGATTGTGACAAACTAAAAAGCAAACAAAAGCAAACAAACTATTTCACAAGACGCTCCAAGTAAAACACATATCATGTGATGAATAAAAATATAGCTCCAAGTGAGTTACCGATAGATTGTAGACGAAAGAGGGGATGCCTTCCGGGGCATACCCAAGCTTAGATGCTTGAGTCTTCCTTGAATATTACCTTGGGGTACCTTGGGCATCCCCAAGCTTAGGCTCTTGCCACTCCTTATTCCTTTACCCATCGTAGTCTCACCCGAAACTTGAAAACTTCAGCACACAAAACTCAACAGAAACCTCGTGAGATCCGTTAGTATAACAAACAAATCTTAAACTTTAGGTACTGTTGTAAATTGATTCATATTTAATATTGGCATAATGCTACTGTACTCCAACTTCACCATGACTCATGCCCCTCGATACGATCCATAGATTCATCAAAATAAGCAAACTATGCAACAAAAACAGAATCTGTCTAAAATAGAACAGTCTGTGAAGATCTATTTAAAAGCCATAATTATGTAACTCCAAAAATTCTGAAAAATTAGTACAACGTAAAAAATTCATATACCAATACTGTGTAAAAATTTCAGATTTTTATAACAGTCCAGTACAGAACTAAATTCCAGCACTGGACGCAAAACTTTCTATTTTCCAAACAGCATCAATTACACTATCATCAACATCATCCCAAAGGCATTACTTGGCACAAACACTAATTAAAAGATAAAAACACAATCATAACAGAGGCTATAATTGTGTAAACACACAAGAACAGAAAGTAAAAACAAAAATTTATTTTATTCATTGGGTTGCCTCCCAACAAGCGCTATTGTTTTATGCCCCTAGCTAGGCATAATGCATAGTTTCAAGTGTTGTCATCCTTCAAGTTAATTCCATAGGTGGCCCTCATAATAGATTCATAAGGTACATTAATTATATTTCTAGGGAAGTGTTCCATCCCTTTCTTTAATGGAAATTGAAATCTTATATTACCTTCTTTCATATCAATAATTGCACCTATTGTTCGTAGGAAAGGCCTGCCAAGTATAATGGGGCAAGAAGGATTGCATTCAATATCAAGAACAATAAAATCCATGGGCACATAATTTCTATTTGAAAGAATAAGCACATCCTTTATTCTACCCAATGGCTTTTTAATAGTGGAATCCGGAAGATGCAAATTAAGGGAACAAGGATCCATATCGGCGAGACCGAGCACATCACACAAAGACTTAGGTATAGTAGAAATGCTAGCACCAAGATCACATAGAGCATTACATTCATAATCTTTAATTTTGACTTTAATAGTAGGTTCCCATCCATCTTGTAGTTTTCTAGGAATTGAAACTTCCAACTCAAGTTTTTCTTCATGCGCTTTCATCATGGCTTCTACAATATGTTTAGTGAGAGCTTTATTTTGTTCATATGCATTTGGTGAATTAATCATGGATTGCAACAAGGAAATACACTCAATTAAAGAACAACTATAATAATTAAAGTCCTTGTAATCCAAAGTAGTGGGTGCATTACTATTTAAAGTTTTGACATCTCCAAACCCACTTTTTTCACTTTTTTCATTAAGATTATCACCCTCCAAGCAATTGGGACTCCCTCTAACTAAAGTTGACTCTTCTTCAGTCCCTTTTTTCATCAAGTTTTATGTTACTAAATAATGATTCAATAGGAGTAACACCAATCATTTTAATATCTTCATAATTACTAGATTGTGACTCAGGTTTAGCAGCCATCTTATTCACTAGAGTTGTTTGTTTATCCAAAAAATTTCCTAGTAAATTTTCAGTATTAGCAAGTTGAGCCTGCAGGTTGGATACTTCAAGATTAACATCTTCAAGTTGTTTATTAATGGCATCCAACAAGCTAGAGTGTTCCTTTAGTTCTTCGGAAAAGAATTTATTTTGCTCAAATTGCGAAGACATAAAAATCTTAGTGACATTTTCAATTTCAGACAATCTTTTGTTATAAAAATTATCGCGAAATCCCTCTAATGACATAATGGCAAGACAAGCAAACTAGCAAACAGGCAAATAAAAATATTTTTGTGTTTTTGTAAAAAAAAATAGAAGTGGGGGAGATGAAAACTAGAGGCAAATGCAAATAAAAAGGCAAATAAAATAAATGCAAGTGCATGATAGTTTGTGCGAAGGTACTTGGTAATTTTGATGATGTCTCCCCGGCAACGGCGCCAGAAATTCTTCCTGCTACTTGTAGACAGCGTTGGTATTTCCCCGAAGAGGAGAGGATGATGCAGTATAGTAGAGATAAGTATTTCCCTCAGTTAAGAACCAAGGTTATCAATCCAGTAGGAGAACCAAGCAAAATTCCGTTAAATGCACCTGCACACACAAAAGCAAACACTTGCACCCAACTCAAATAAGAGGGTTGTCAATCCTCTTAGCGGTTATTTGCAAGGATTAATTCTGATAGTGATAGATAGATAAACTAAATTACTAAATAAAATAAAAGTAAATAAATTGCAGCAAGGTATTTTTAGGGTTTTTATATATGATAAAGTAGACCCGGGGGCCATAGTTTTCACTAGAGGCTTCTCTCTCGAACACATAGCATACGGTGGGTAAACAAATTACTGTTGGGCAATTGATCGAAAAGCAAATAATTATGACGGATTCATGGCAATGATCATGTATATAGGCATCACATCCGAGACAAGTAGACCGACTCCTGCCTGCATCTACTACTATTACTCCACCCATCGACCGCTATCCCGCATGCATCTAGGGTATTAAGTATGAAACAGAGTAACGCCTTAAGCAAGATGACATGATGTAGACAAAGTAAACTCAAGTAATATGATTAAACCCCATATTTTTATCCTTAGTGGCAACAATACAAATACGTGTCATGTCCCCTTCTGTCACTGGGATTGAGCACCGCAAGATTGAACCCATCACAAAGCACCTCTCCCATTGCAAGATAAATCAATCTAGTAGGCCAAACCAAATCGATAGATCGGAGAGAAATACAAAGCTATAATAATCATGCATAAAAGAGTTCAGAGAAGACTCAAATATTTCTCATGAATAATCTGATCATAAACTAACAATTCATCGGATCCCAACAAACACACCACAAAAGAAGATTACATCGGATAGAACTCCAAGAACATCAAGGAGAACATGGTATTGAAGATCAAAGAGAGAGAAGAAGCCATCTAGCTACTAGCTATGGACCCGTAGGTCTGTGGTAAACTACTCACACATCATCGAAAGGGCAGCAAGGTTGATGAAGAAGCCCTCCGTGATCGATTCCCCTTCCGGCAGAGTACCAGAAAAGGCCTCCAGATGGGATCGCGGAAGAACAGAGGCTTGCGGCGGCGGAAAGGTCTTCTCTTCTGTCTTTCTGGTATATTGGGAATATTTGGGAATTTATAGCGCTGAAATTAGGTCAGGAAGGGCTACGAGGGGCCCACAAGCCTGGGGGGCGTGCCCTACCCCCCTGGGCGCGCCCTCCAGGCTTGTCGCCTCCTAGTGGCTCTTTTGGTCTTCTCCCGAAGCTTCGTGGGTCTCTTCTGATCCAGAAAAAATTATTCCAAAGTTTTTTTTTCTCATTTGGACTCTTTTTGATAATGATTTTCTGAAAAGGCAAAAACAAGCAGAAAACAGCAACTGGCACTGGGCACTGGGTTAATAGGTTAGTCCCAAAAAATGATATATAATTGCATATAAAACATCTAAGATTGATACTATAATAGCATGGAACAATCAAAAAATATAGATACGTTGGAGACGTATCACCCACTCTTGTACACTGGACTGATACCTGACACCCTCTGTCATCCAGACAATCCTCCCATTGGGGTAGAAATGAGTTGTAGAGTAAAACTGCATGATCATCTAATCATTCCAGCTAGTCAGCTTCTTTCCAATGAACTCATCAAGATCAATAGATCTGAAGTCCTCATGAACATGGGGGGAGTGATCTTCATTTACATCAATATACTTCCAGTCCACCCATTTCATATCACTGCAATTGGCTTCTTGTCAAGCAACACTGTTTCATAGAAATCTTGTTGCTCTTTGGTGTGGAATCTGTAGTCAACTGTAGTCCTCCTCCTGACTGAATAGGGGTTTGATTCCCTCCATTTCCTGAGACCAGCATCTTTTCTCATCTTCATATTCTCGGCTACTGGGTGATCATCATTGTGTTCTGGCAACTTGGGCCTTAGTTTCATGAGCACTTGGGCTTCTTCCTCTTCCTCTTCTTCTCTCTTAGGCACTGGGGCCTTGTTCTTCTCACTGGCTGGAACATCTCTGGTTGTTCTCTTTGGTTTTGTTGCTGCAGGTTTGGCCTTGGAAGGAGCAGCTGTCTTGATGGCATCTCCCATAAGCTTCTGCTGCTTGGGAGGAGGTGGATTTTCAGCTTCCTCTTCCTCATCTGTAGCATCATCCCTTCTCATGGATGTAGGCCTGAAGATCACATGAGCAGTCTGCTTTCTCTCTCTCTTCTTGCCTGCTGTCTTAGTCTTTGACTGAGTTGGAGCCTGTTTGGATCCTTCTGGATTCTCTGGCAAGATGTTCCTCTTGGCAGCTGTGGATGCTGAAACCTTTCTTGTGACACCTCTCTCTTTCCTTGTGCCATATTCCTTGGCCACAACAGCTGGTTTCTTCTTCTTTGAGGTAGCTTCCTCAGCAGCAAAATCCTCATCATCATCATCAGAATTTTTCTTCTTCCTTGTCCTGGTGGCTGCCTTTGGCAATTCTGGTGAGCTTCTTTCTCCTTCATAGTAACTTCCCTCAGGACTTGACCCTGCACTCAGCTCAGCCTCTTGCTCTGACCTGCTCTGACTGTCACTAGCATCTGACATCTTGACACCTGCACCTATGAAGTAGATGGGGTAGAGTGTAGTAGATGAGCATCACAAAAACACAGCATTTTGAAAACAATTTGAGTCCAAACTTCAGTTTTAGGTTTTCACAGAAGGTATTTCGGAGTCATCAATTTGATGGTCTCGGTAGCACCGAAAGCAGCAACAGAGACTTGGCCACACTGTTTCGGTCAGACCGATGTGTGTCCCGGTCTCTCCGAAGCGCTAGGGTTCTACTGAAACTTTAGATTCAGTTTCACCGACCAATACATCTCGGCGGCACCGATGTGTACTGAGTGCAATGGCCAAAGGCCAAATCGGTGAGCCCGAGTCTTTCAATTCGGTCAATCCGAGATAAAATCTGAGCAACCCTAACCCTAAAGTTCAAAATCAATCTCTACGGAGTTTGCTGGAATAGAAATTTTCAATCCGTGTGATAATTGCGGGCGCAACATCTCTAGTGCATAGAATCGGAAATTTGAAGCACTAGAGGATCGAATCTCACCCTAACTTGGTGGAGATCCTCTACGGCGGCAACGACGGTGATGAATGTCGTTGACGGCGACAGAATCCGGTGGCGAGGGCGCGCTGGAGACAAAGGCGACGATCCGTGGACCAGGGCAACGGCAGCAATGGGGTGCGAGAGCGTGACGATTGAAGAAATTTCAACGTACGAGTCGCGGACATATATATACCCATGTGCTGTCGGTGAGACCGAGTGAAAACAATCGGTGGCACCGAAATGAATAACTGTTGTGAGCGCATCGCTTCGGTGAGACCAAGAATTCTAAATCGGTTTCTCCGAGATTGAAAATCAGATCAGTCCATGTGTTTTCGGTGAGACCGAATGGTTGTGTTTTGGTCTGTCCGAAAGGGCACTTAAAAGGTTTTGGAGGTCAGCCCTAAGCGGATCGGTGGCTCCGAGTGCTCCTCACCCGGAGGGTCCGATAGAGACTTGTTCAAGTTTTTGTGATATAGCAAGAAAGAATTTAGATGAGTTGAGATAGATAGCTAGAGAGGGTGCTTAGGCATTCTTGTACATCCATTTGGCCAAATAAAACCAAATCAATCAAACTACAAATGGATGTCCTCGAATGAGAAATATGCAAATCATCATGCTCACACAATAAGATAGCAAATAAAATATGTGTCAAACATGCACAACCACTTCTAGCAACTATCAAGCAATGGGCGATGACACTGTCATCTATATATGAGTATATTGACTTAGGAGCCAAATGAGAACATTTGATCATAGGTCATACTCATCGTTTAAGCACAAGTGGGGTTACCACTTTTACATAAAGCATTAATGTGTTCACACCATTAGAGTTGCTTAGACTCAAGTCTTAGAGTAAAGCTCCCCCTAGATGTGATATCCCCCCAAGGAGGGATGAACTAACCTTGGGTTTTGTCGATGATGATTTCATGTAGATGTTGTAGATGTGGAAGCTCAATGTTGATGTTGACCATCAAGAGTTGGGAGCAATCCTTGGAGTTTTGCACTTTCAATACCTACATGGGTTAGTCCCACACAAGGAACATACAAGGATATCCATAGACATAGAGTGAAGTGCACATATGATGATGTCCATGAATGCGTTGAATACCTTGTCCCTTGCCTTACCAACAAGAGGGTTTGTGACTCCATGAACTAGTGCAAGATGTTGAAGTTGGTTGCACAAGTTCTTGCCATAAAAGAATTTGAGTGAAGTTTGTTGGCGGAGTCACCCTCAAGAACTCTCCAGTTCTTCTTCTTTGGGACCCACATCAACTTGATGGGAATCCTTGGAGTTGTGGTAGCACTTGATGAAGTAGAACTTGATGAAGCCTTTGGAACCCACTTGACCAAAGCTTGAGGTGGTCCTTCAAATGAGTCAATCTCTTCTTGAAGCTTGTCCTTGCCTTTTAGCTTGTGGTCTTGAGATGGAAGATCATCTTGAGCTTGTGTCCCCTTGAAAGAAGTAGGATCATACTTCTCTTGTTGAGGAACAAACTTTGTCTTGGGGTATTGATCTTCCTCCCACTCAACTCCATTGGCATTGAAATTTTGTTCAAAACCAATCCCTTGGTTCTTCCGGTGCCTTCCTTGCTTGCGCACAATTTCCTCAAATTGCTTACTCACGGCAAGGCTCTTGTAGACACCCTTTTCTATAATTCCTTTCAATAAATCGTTTTCTTGCTCAAGTGTAACTTGGCTAAGAGAATCATTAGTGGAATCAATAGAACTACTAGAAGTAACAACATTGGATTTAGCATTGTTATTGTTACTACTAGAGGTGGAACCCTTTTTACCCTTGTTACTAGTTTGCTTAGATTTAACTTGAGGCATGAAGGTAGACAAGAGTAAACGTTTGGCAAGATATGAAGAACTTTTCTTTCGAAGATCATCATTGATAGCTTTAAGAAACTCATGCTCTTGCTCTAAATTTAGCTTCTCGAAGCGTAGCTTCTCATGAGATCTTAAAAGCTCTCTACGATCCTCTTTAGTTGTTTCATGAGCTAACTTAAGAGTGTTTAGTTCTTTAGTTAGACGCTCAATCTCCTTCATAGCATTGTCATTCATTTCCTCTTGACTATGATTACTAGCATTTTCATTGTAGCTCACATTACTAGTCTTATCAACAAGTAAATCATCATCACCAAGCAAATCATCTTCATCACTATTGAAGTCAAAATATTTGGGGTGTGATACCTTGGGGCCTTTTGCCATGAAGCATCTTCCAATACCTTCATTTGGTGAATCAAATAGATCATAGGAGTTGGAGGATACGAGAGCAAGTCCAGCAACACCTTCATCTTGACTATAGTCGGAGTTGGAGTGATAACTTCTCTCGGAGTGGTTGTCGGAGTCGGAGCCGAAAATCCATTCACCAACATGAGCTTGATGTCTTCTTATAGTGTATCTCTTGGATGACTTGTCGTTCCTTTCCGAATCCTTGCTTCTTCGAGAAGATCTTCGTTCATAACGATCATCCCTACTCCTTCTCTCCTTGTGTGGTGATTCATCTCTTCTATGTCTTCCTCTTGGTGATTCGTCTCTTTTCTTGTGAGGTGTCGTACACTCATTTGAATAGTGTCCGGGTCTTCCACAATTATAGCAATTTCGGTCATGACTTGATGATCTTTTCTCATAGTGTCTTGAGCTTGAGCTTCTTTCTTTTCCTTTGTTCTTGTAAAACTTGTTGAACCTTTTCACCATTAGGCTTAACTCTTCATTGGATACTACCTTGTCGCTTGAAGTTGTGGGAGCATCGTTTGAAGCTTTGTAAGCACCACTTGATTTGTTGTGTAGCTCCTCTTTGTCCTTGAGTGACATCTCATGAGCAACAATCCTTCCAATGACTTCCGTGGGCTTGAGATCTTTGTAATTTGGCATCATTTGCATCAATGTGCACACGGTATAGTATTTTCTATCCAAAGCTCTAAGGATCTTCTTGATGATGAATTTGTCGGTCGTCTCTTCACTTCCTAAGCTAGTAATCTCATTTGTGATGAGAGCAAGCCTAGAGTACATTTCAGTGACTCCTTCACCATCCTTCATCTTGAACTTGTCAAGTTGACTTTGAAGCACATCCAACTTGGATTCCTTGACGGACTCGGTACCCTCGTGCATATCAACCAAAGTATCCCAAATTTCCTTTGCATTCTCGAGGCAGCTGATCTTGTTGAATTCCTCGGGGCACAAACCATTGAAGAGAATGTCACAAGCTTGAGCATTGTATTGCAACATCTTCAATTCTTCCGCGGTTGCTTCACGATCCGGTTCCTTACCATCTTTAAAGAATTCACCTTGCAAGCCAACACGAACAACAGCCCAAACGGCGGGGTTATGACCAAGAATATGCATTTTCATCCTATGCATCCAACTAGCAAAGTTTGTACCATCAAAATATGGACCTCTACGGTGATAGTTACCCTCACTAGATGCCATACTCTCCTAGGTTGTGAAACCAATGCAATGCAGACCAATGCTCTGATACCACTTGTAGGATCGAAAGTATGTCTACAGGGGGGTGATTAGACTACATGACCAAATAAAAAATCTATCCTTTTCTCAATTTTAGTTGTGGGCAGATTTTAGCAAGTATACCGAGTCAAGTAACACCCTACACATACAATTCTAAGAGTGTAGCAGCGGAAAGTAAAACATTGCACATGTAAGTAAAGGAGGGGATTGGAGATTTCAAACGCAATGAAGACACGATGATTTTTGTCGTGGTTCCGATAGGTGGTGCTATCGTACGTCCACGTTGATGGAGGCTTCAACCCACAGAGGGTAACGGTTGCGCGAGTCCATGGAGGGCTCCACCCACGAAGGGTCCATGAAGAAGCAACCTTGCCTATTCCACCATGGCTTCCGTCCAGGAAGGACTAGCCTCACTCAGGGTAGATCTTCATGAAGTAGGCGATCTCCTTGCCCTTACAAACTCCTTGGTTCAACTCCACATGATCTTGGAGGCACCCAAGTGACACCTAACCAATCTAGGAGACACCACTCTCCAAAAGGTAATATATAGTGTGTTGATGATGAACTCCTTGCTCTTGTGCTTCAAATGATAGTCTCCCCAACACTCAAACAGTTCCTCACATATTTGGATTTGGTGGAAGAAAGATTTGAGTGCAAAGCAACTTGGGAAAGGCTAGAAATCAAGTTTCAAATGGTTGGATTGGAATATCTTGATCTCAACACATGAGTAGGTGGTTCTCTCTCAAAAATCGTATGGTGGAAATGTAGGCACGTTCTGATGGCTCTCTTACCTGGTAAGAGGGTGGTGGAGGGGTATATATAGCCTTCACCTCAAATCCAACCGTTACAAGTCTTTGACCCAACTCGGTGACACCGATACGAAAATCTCAGTGAGACCGACTAGCGTAAAAGACATGAACGTTAGGCTTTTCGGTGGGACTGATATAACCTTCTCGGTGAGACCGAAGTGCAATGGCTAGGGCAAGACCAGGTTTCGATGAGACCAAAAATTTCATCTCGGAAATTCCAAAGTGAAGTAACAACGTTACAGCAAGTTGGTCAAGCCTTCTTGGTGGGACCGAGAACCATTTCGGTGAGACCGATAAGTTAGGGTTGGCATGTGGCATAGTGTATAGCAGTCTCGGTGGGTCCGGATAGGAATGGTTCGGTGGGACCGAGATCAACTTTTAGGGTTTTGGATAGGATGGAAGTGGAGAAATATTTGGGAGTTTTGGAGCAATATCACTAAGCATTTGAGCAACTGAGTCATAACCAAAACCTCATCCCCTTTTAATAGTATTGGCTTTTCCTATGGACTCAATGTGATCTTGGATCACTTAACCAAAAATGTAGAATCTTGAAGCTTTGCCAATCTTTGTCCTTAGCATTTTGAGGGGTCCACATCTAATAATCCTTGCCATGCCAATCATTGATCGTCTCTGAAATATACTAGCAATAAGAATTAGATCAATGATGTATATGTTGTTATTGATTACCAAAACCACCTGGGGAATAGTTGCACTTTCAAGAAGTTAGAAGCAGCACACCTGGCCAGAGGAGTGCTACACCCCACGTGATTAGCCAATCCAGTGGTGGTGCAGAAGGCGAATGGGAAAGGGAGGCTTTGTATCGACTTCACTGATATAAATAAAGCTTGTCCAAAAGACCCTTTCCCTTTGCCGCGCATCGACCAAATTGTGGACTCCACTACTGGCTGTGAGTTACTCTCTTTTCTTAATGCCTATTCTGGTTATCATCAGATTTTTATGGCCAAGGAAGATGAGGAGAAAACGGCGTTCATCACTCCGTGTGGCACGTTGCTACTTGTAGACTGCGTTGGTATTTCCCCGAAGTGGAGAGGATGATGCAGTATAGTAGAGATAAGTATTTCCCTCTGTTAAGAACCAAGGTATCAATCCAGTAAGAGAACCAAGCAAAATTCCGTTAAGCGCACCTGCACACACAAAAGCAAACACTTGCACCCAACGCAAATAAGTGGGTTGTCAATCCTCTTAGCGGTTTTTTGCAAGGATTAAATCATATAGAGATAAATAGATAACCTAAAATACTAAATAAAATAAAAGTAATAAAATTGCAGAAAGGTATTTTTAGGTTTTTTATATATGATAAAGTAGACCCGGGGGCCATAGTTTTCACTAGAGGCTTCTCTCTCGAACACATAGCATACGGTGGGTAAACAAATTACTGTTGGGCAATTGATAGAAAAGCAAATAATTATGATGGATTCATGGCAATGATCATGTATATAGGCATCACGTCCGAGACAAGTAGACCAACTCCTGCCTGCATCTACCACTATTACTCCACCCATCGACCGCTATCCAGCATGCATCTAGGGTATTAAGTATGAAACAGAGTAACGCCTTAAGCAAGATGACATGATGTAGACAAAGTAAACTCAAGCAATATGATTAAACCCCATCTTTTTATCCTTAATGGCAACAATACAAATACGTGTCATGTCCCCTTCTGTCACTGGGATTGAGCACCACAAGATCAAACCCATCACAAAGCACCTCTCCCATTGCAAGACAAATCAATCTAGTAGGCCAAACCAAATCGATAGATCGGAGAGAAATACAAAGCTATAATAATCATGCATAAAAGAGTTCAGAGAAGACTCAAATATTTCTCATGAATAATCTGTTCATAAACTCACAATTCATCGGATCCCAACAAACACACTGCAAAAGAAGATTGCATCGGATAGAACTCCAAGAACATCAAGGAGGACATGGTATTGAAGATCAAAGAGAGAGAAGAAGCCATCTAGCTACTAGCTATGGACCCGTAGGTCTATGGTAAACTACTCACACATCATCGGAAGGGCAGCAAGGTTGATGAAGAAGCCCTCCGTGATCGATTCCCCCTCCGGCAGAGTACCGGAAAAGGCCTCCAGATGGGATCACGGAAGAACAGAGGCTTGCGGCGGCGGAAAGGTTTTTTCTTCTGTCTTTCTGGTATATTGGGAATATTTGGGAATTTATAGCACTGGAATTAGGTCAGGAGGGGCAACGAGGGGCCCACAAGCCTGGCCCTCCAGGCTTGCCGCCTCCTCGTAGCTCTTCTGGTCTTCTCCCGAAGCTTCGTGGGTCTCTTCTGGTCCAGAAAAAATTAATCCAAAGTTTTTTTCTCGTTTGGACACTTTTTGATAATGATTTTCTGAAAAGGCAAAAACAAGCACAAAACAGCAACTGGCACGGGGCACTGGGTTAATAGGTTAGTCCCAAAAAAATGATATATAATGGCATATAATTGCATATAAAACATCCAAGATTGATACTATAATAGCATGGAACAATCAAAAATTATAGATACGTTGGAGACGTATCAAGCATCCCCAAGCTTAATTCCTGCTCGTCCTCGAGTAGGTAAATGATAAAAACAGAATTTTTGATGTGGAATGCTACCTATCATGTTTCATCATGTAATCTCTTTCTTACGGTATGAATAATAAGATCCGAATGATTCAAAGCAATAGTCTATAATTTGATATAAAGACATCAATACTCAGGCATACTAATAAACAATCATGTCTTTTAAAATAAAAATGCTAAAGAACGTTGTCCCTACAAAATCATATAATCCTGTCATTCTCCATCTTCTTAACACAAAGTATTTATCATGCACTACCCCGATGACAAGCCGAGCAATTGGTTCATACTTTTTAACGCGCTTCAGCTTTTTCAACCCCCACGCAATACATGAGCGCAAGCCATGGATATAGCACTATGGGTGGAATAGAGTGTGGTTGTAGAGATAAATAAGAGAAGTCGAAAATAAGAAGATAGTCTCACATCAACGAGGCTAATCAACGGGCTATGGAGATGCCCATCAATTGATGTCAATGCGAGGAGTAGGGATTGCCATGCAACGGATGCACTAAGAGCTATAAGTGTATGAAAGCTCAACATGAAAACTAAGTGGGTGTGCATCCAACTTGCTTGCCCATGAAGACCTCGGGTATTTGAGGAAGCCCATCATCGTAATATACAAGCCAAGTTCTATAATGAAAAATTCCCACTAGTATATGAAAGTGACAAAATAGGAGACTCTCTATATGAAAAACATGGTGCTATTCTGAAGCACAAGTGTGGAAAAAGAATAGTAACATTGCCCCTTCTCTCTTTTTCTCTCATTTATTTTTTTATTCTCTTTTTTTTCTCTTTTTTTGTGGCTCTTTTTGGCCTCTCGTTTTTTCGTCCGGAGTCTCATCCCGACTTGTGGGGGAATCATGGTCTCCATCATCCTTTCCTCACTGGTACAATGCTCTAATAATGATGATCATCACACTTTTATTTACTTACAACTCAATATTACAACTCGATACTAGAAAAAAAATATGACTCTATATGAATGCCTCTGGCAGTGTACCAGGATGTGCAATGATGCTAGAAGAACAGTTGCTGAGCCACAAATACTATGTTAGCTATATGATCATGCAAAGCAATATGACAATGACGATGTGTGTCATAAAAACGGAACGGTGGAAGTTGCATGGCAATATATCTCGGAATGGCTATGGAAATGCCATGATAGGTAGGTATGGTGGCTGTTTTGAGGAAGATATAAGGAGGCTTATGTGTGATAGAGCGTATCATATCACGGGGTTTGGATGCACCGACGAAGTTTGCACCAACTCTCGATGTGAGAAAGGGTAATGCACGGTACCGAAGTGGCTAGCAAATTGCGGAAAGGTGAGAGTGTGTATAATCCGTGGACTCACATTAGTCATAAAGAACTCACAAACTTATTGCGAAAGTTTATTAGCCCTCGAAGCAAAGTACTACTACGCATGCCCCTAGGGGGGATAGATTGGTAGGACAAGTCCATCACTCGTCCCCGACCACCACTCATAAGGTAGACAATCAACAATAAATCATGCTCCAACTTCTTAGCATAACGACAGATCATACATACATGCTTCGGGAATCACAAACCTTAACACCAATATTCTTACTAAACCACAATTATCTACTAGCACCTCCCACATATTACCATCTTAATATCGCAAAACTATTGCAAGGAATCAAACTTATCATATTCAGTGATCTACATAAAAGTTTTTATTATATCCCTCTTGAATACCTATCATATCAGGACCAAATTCATAACCCGTGCATATTACCATTGCTATTTATTAGACTCTCAAAAAGATATAAGTGAAGCATGAGAGTGCAACTATTTATTTAAAATATAACCACCGCCGTGCTCTAAAAGATATAAGTGAAGCACTAGAGCAACTGCCTAGCTCAAAAGATATAAGTGAAGCACATAGAGTATTCTAACAAATCACGAATAATGTGTGTCCCTCTCAAAAAGGTGTGTTCAGCAAAGATGATTGTGACAAACTAAAAAGCAAACAAAAGCAAACAAACTATATCACAAGACGCTCCAAGTAAAACACATATCATGTGATGAATAAAAATATAGCTCCAAGTGAGTTACCGATAGATTGTAGACGAAAGAGGCGATGCCTTCCGGGGCGTCCCCAAGCTTAGACACTTGAGTCTTCCTTGAATATTACCTTGGGGTGCCTTGGGCATCCCCAAGCTTAGGCTCTTGCTGCTCCTTATTCCTTTATCCATCGTAGTCTCACCCAAAACTTGAAAACTTCAGCACACAAAACTCAATAGAAACCTCGTGAGATCCGTTAGTATAACAAACAAATCTTAAACTTTAGGTACTGTTGTAAATTGATTCATATTTAATATTGGCATAATTCTACTGTACTCCAACTTCTCCATGACTCATTGTAGGATCGAGGAGATAGGTCTAGAGGGGGGTGAATAGACTCCTAACCAGCCAAATTAGCAGTTTTTAATTTCTCTTGGAATTTAGGCAGATTTTGGCACAAGTTAAGATCAGTCCAATACTTTCTACACATGCATATCTAGAGATTGAGCAGCAGAAATAGTAAAGCATGCAATAGTACGGAAAGTAAAGGGGTAGAGTATGGAAGATCAAACGCAATGAAGACACGGTGGTTTTTGGCATGGTTCTGATAGGTGGTGCTATCGTACGTCCACGTTGATGGAGACTTCAACCCACGAAGGGTAACGGCTGCGCGAGTCCACGGAGGGCTCCACCCACGAAGGGTCCACGAAGAAGCAACCTTGTCTATTCCACCATGGCTTACGTCCACGAAGGACTAGCCTCACTCGGGGTAGATCTTCACGAAGTAGGCGATCTCCTTGCCCTTACAAACTTCTTGGTTCAACTCCACATCTGGTTGGAGGCTCCCAAGTGACACCTAACCAATCTAGGAGACACCACTCTCCAAAAGGTAATAGACGGTGTGTTGTTGATGAACTCCTTGCTCTTGTGCTTCAAATGATAGTCTTCCCAGCACTCAAACACTCCTCACATATTTGGCTATGGTGGAAGAAGGATTTGAGTGGAAAGCAACTTGGGAAAGGCTAGAGATCAAGGTTCAAATGGTAGGAATGGAATATCTTGATCTCAACACATGAGTAGGTGGTTCTATCTCAGAAAATGAATGGTGGAAGTGTAGGCACGTTCTGATGGCTCTCCTTGCTGAGAAGGATGGGGTGGAGGGGTATATATAGCCTCCACACAAAATCCAACCGTTACACACTTTTGACCCAACTCGGTGGCACCGAAACGATAATCTCGGTAGCACCGAACTGTGTAAAAGATATGAACGTTAGGAATCTCGGTGGGACCGATACAAACAACTCGGATGGACCGAAGTGCAATGGCTTAGGGCAATCCTCATCTCGGTGGCACCGATTGCATCAA
Organism: Elymus sibiricus; assembly: GCA_039707655.1. Lineage (NCBI taxonomy): Eukaryota > Viridiplantae > Streptophyta > Magnoliopsida > Poales > Poaceae > Elymus > Elymus sibiricus. Next base: position 196,044,219 of record CM077668.1, read on the forward strand.
CTCGGTAGGACCGAAGTGAAGCAATAAGGCAACAGAGAGTTGGCAAGCCATCTCGGTGAGACCGATTTGCAAACTCGGTGAGACCGAAGTGAATGCAAACGATTACAGAGAGTTGGCAAGGCCATCTCGGTAGGACAGAGATCCATTTCGGTGGATCCGATTTGTTAGGGTTTGGAAGTGGCTAAGTCTTGGATGAACTTGGTGAGGCCGGATTGGAAATTTCGGTGGGGCCGAGTTGGACTTTGGGTTTTGGACATATTTGGGATTGAGAGAGTGGTTGAGGGTTTAGGAATGCTGTCACTAAGCACTTGAGCAAAAAGACCATTAAGCAACACCTCATCCCCTTTTAATAGTATTGGCTTTCCTATGGACTCAATGTGATCTTGGATCACTAAACCAAAAATGTAGAGTCTTGATCTTTGCCAATTCTTGTCCTTAGCATTTTGAAGGGTCCACGTCCTCTTGTCCCTGCCACGCCATTGTTGAACTTGTCTGAAATTCACTAGATAAAAGCATTAGTCCAACAACATGTATGTTGGCATAAATTACCAAAACCACCAAGGGAGCAAATGTGCTTTTAATCTCCCCCTTTTTGGTAATTGATGACAACATACATCAAAGCTTTAAATAAAGATTTAGCAGAGGTATGTATGAAAGCTTTGAAGGAAACATGTAACATGTATGAGCTCCCTTGAACTCCCCCTGAAGATGTGCATAACATGATGATATCTTATGGGAAATATACATGCAACATGTATCTTGGCTATATGCATCAGAGCAATATATATGGCATTTAGGTATCCACATGTCCATGATCTTCTTCTTGCAAACAATATATACTAGCAAGAGGTCAATCATGTACATGAGTGTGATGCATATACTTACCTTGAAGTTCTTGATCAAGTACCTGAAGAAATACACTTGAGAAAACAGGGTTAGATAACACAAGATAATTTCTTCAAGAAAAGGATACAAGATCAACAAGAAACCAAGATTGGAATGACATGTAGAAGAGAGTATCACTAGGTGAATACTTCTTTGAAGCAGACATGTCCCCAAAAGAAATAGTTGTCTCCCCTTAAAGAACTTCCTCTCCCCCTGAATCTGACATGGATATTGGGAGTAGGTAGGGTGAGAAAACTAGAACAGCCAAAGAACAAACTTATCATGTTTCTCCCATCTTAGAAACATGTTACATTCTCTCCTCTTGTAAGGTGCATCTTTTGTTTTGAATAGATAAGCTGAAGCTTTGATGTATTCCTCTCTCCCCCTTTGACATCAATTTCCAAGAAGGGTCTTCAAGGTTATTGATTAAGTGAGTTTGGTCCTTGAGAAATACAGCTAGATGCATGTAGAGGATAAGAATCATCGAGTGGAGCTGGAGCAGAAAAACTCAGGAAAATTTGACAGAAAATTCCTTAGGGCAATCAAAATCGGTGACACCGAGTTGAGACAATTCGGTGGAACCGAGTTTGGTGCAATGGAATATTTTGTCAACTCAGCTCACTAGGCAAGGAAATCTCACAAGGATTTGCAAAGAATTAACTGCGAATCAAGCTAAAAGAGAATAAACAGAAAAGAAGCAAAGAAACATCTAGATGAAGTTTTTTTTTTTGAAAAGAAACACTCTAGCAAGAAGAGAACAAGCAGAAGAAACACTAGAGAACTTCATCTAGATGGGTCGGCGACTAGGTCACCTATGTTAGAGTATTTTGACTTAGGAGTCAAGTGAAAACACTTGATCATAGGTCATACTCGACGTTAAGCTCAAAATGGGGTTGCCATTTTTCCTTTAAGCTTTTGATGTATTCACATCTTGTTGAGTTGCTTTAGCTCATGTCTTTGAGTAAAGCTTCTCTAAGATGTGAGAACTTACATTGGTATTTGGTGAAGTCCATCATGTAGTTGAACTTGAAATGGATGCTCGTGAATTGACGTTTGGAGCTATCCTATCATTTGTAGTTCATCTTCCTACATGGGTTAGATTTGCAAGGAACAACATGTGTATCCAAAATGATAAGAATGAAGCATAACTCAAATGTTGTCAAAGGATATGTTTAGGTTGTCTTGTTCCTTGTTACTCCATCAATTGTTGATACTTGGGTTATACAAGATTGCTCAAGATAAGAGTGAGATGCAATCTTGTGACATGAAGCTTGTCCAAGTACCTACAAAAGGTTAGATACCATACAAGGGAGCAAAATGTCCAGGATATAAAATGATCATGAAGGATATCATGGATTAGTCAAGAATGCTCATGCCCTTGTATGCATCCACATGAACCTCTAGTTCACGTTTGAAGCATCAATGATGTTCAATTCACTTCTCAAGTGACAAAACACTTTCTCATCAAGTGGTTTGGTAAAGATGTCCGCCAATTGTTTGTCAGTACGAACATGTTTAAGGTCAATATTACCTTTCTCAACATGATCTCGAATGAAATGGTGACGAACCTCAATATGCTTAGTTCGAGAATGTTGCACGGGATTGTGAGCTATCTTAATAGCACTCTCGTTATCACAAAGTAATGGTACATGTCTCACATGCACACCATAATCTTTAAGAGTTTGTGTCATCCATAGTAATTGAGCACAACATGATCCCGCGGCAATGTATTCCGCTTCGGCAGTAGATAGAGATACGGAATTTTGTTTCTTGGAGGACCAAGACACAAGAGATCTACCAAGAAATTGACATGTACCCGAAGTGGATTTTCTGTCAACCTTGTCTCCGGCATAGTCCGAATCGGAGTAGCCAACAAGATTGAAAGAAGATCCTTTGGGATACCATATGCCAAAGTTCGGTGTATGTATCAAGTATCTCACGATTCTTTTCACCGTCTTAAGGTGACACTCTTTTGGTGCCGCTTTGTATCGTGCACACATGCACACACTTAGCATAATGTTGGATCGAGAGGCACATAGATATAATAATGAACCAATCATAGATCGATAAACCTTTTGATCAACCGGTTTGCCATCCTTGGTCAAGTCAAGATGTCCACTCGTGGGCATGGGAGTTTTCATACCTTTACTCTCTTGCATGTTGAACTTTTTGAATAAGTCCTTTGTATACTTTGTTTGAGAGATAAAGGTACCTTCCCTAGTTTGCTTGATTTGCAAACGAAGAAAGAATTTGAGTTCACTCATCATAGACATCTCAAACTTTTCCGACATCAGCCTTCCAAACTTTTCACTGAAAGAGGGGTTAGTAGATCCAAAGATAATATCATCAACATAAATTTGGCATACAAATAATTCTCCATTAACCCTCTTAGTGAACAAAGTTGAATCAATCTTCCCAATTTCAAAACCTTTTTCAAGAAGAAACTTTGTCAAGCATTTGTACCAAGCTCTAGGGGCTTGCTTGAGACCATAAAGAGCTTTGCGAAGTTTGTACACATGATTAGGTTTCTTGGAATTCTCAAAGCCGGGAGGTTGTTTAACATATACATCCTCCTCAATTTCACCATTTAAGAAGGCACTTTTAATATCCATTTGGTAAAGAGTGATATCATGGTGATTGGCATAAGCAAGTAAAATGTGAATGGATTCAAGTCTTGCAACGGGGGCATAGGTCTCACCATAGTCCATACCTTCGATTTGTGTGTAACCTTGTGCTACGAGACGAGCCTTGTTGCGTACAACTTGTCCATCTTCATCTTGCTTATTCCGAAACACCCATTTGGTTCCAATGATGTTTTGTTCTTCCTTAGGCTTCTCAACCAATGTCCACACTTGGTTCCTCTTAAAGTTGTGTAGCTCTTCGTGCATTGCATTCACCCAATCGGGGTCCTTGAGAGCATCTTCTACCTTTAAGGGTTCAACACTAGAGATAAATGAGTAATGCTCACAAAAGTTAGCTAAACGAGATTTAGAGCGAGTAATTCTCCCGGTTTGGATATCTCCAAGTATTTGTTCGACGGGATGATCCTTGTCGATTCTTGCTCTAACTCGAGGTAGCTTTTTCTTGGGTTGTGGTGAGGCTTCCTCATCATCATCATCTTCTTCTTCTTCGTTGGTGTTGTCGTTGTTTGTTTGTGGAGGTGGAGAAGGAGGTTGAGGTGTATCATCTTGTTGCACTTCCTCATTCCCGTCGTCTTGACGTGTTCCACTTGTGGATGCCTCCATGTCAACTTGTCATTCACCTTGATGTGAAGTTGGGGCTTCCACTTGAATAGACGAGGTACTCTCCTTTACTTCCACGGGGCGAATCTTGCCAATGGGCAAGTCTTGGATTGCTTTCGATGGTTCTTGATCTCCTACATCAAGTGGCAATTGCTCGACTTGCGAGCCGTTAGTCTCATCAAACTTCACATCTACCGTCTCTTCAACTTTTCGAGTGAAGTTGTTGTAGACACGGTGGAGGTGGAGAAGGAGGTTGAGGTGTATCATCTTGTTGCACTTCCTCATTCCCGTCGTCTTGACGTGTTCCACTTGTGGATGCCTCCATGTCAACTTGTCGTTCACCTTGATGTGAAGTTGGGGCTTCCACTTGAATAGACGAGGTACTCTCCTTTACTTCCACGGGGCGAATCTTGCCAATGGGCAAGTCTTGGATTGCTTTCGATGGTTCTTGATCTCCTACATCAAGTGGCAATTGCTCGACTTGCGAGCCGTTAGTCTCATCAAACTTCACATCTACCGTCTCTTCAACTTTTCGAGTGAAGTTGTTGTAGACACGGTAAGTGTGAGAGTTCGGTCCATAACCAAGTAGGAAACCTTCATTAGATTTAGGAGCAAATTTTGAACGACGATGCTTATCAAGAATGTAACATTTTGAGCCAAATACTCAAAAGTATCCAACTTGTGGTTTGTTACCGGTGAGCAGTTCATACGCCGTTTTACCAAGAAGCTTGTGAAGATAGAGTCGGTTTGTTGCATGACAAGCTGTTTCAACCGCTTCTGCCCAAAAATGTCTTGGCGTCTTGTATTCATCAAGCATTGTTCTTGCCATCTCAATAAGTGTACGGTTCTTCCTCTCAACAACTCCATTTTGTTGAGGCGTGTATGTAGCCGAGAACTCATGTGAAATACCCTCCTCATCAAGAAAGGTGTCCACATTGGCGTTCTTGAACTCCGTTCCGTTGTCACTCCGAACCTTCTTGATCTTCACTTCAAATTGATTTTGAGCTTTTCTTGCGAAGTTCTTGAAGATCTTTTGTACCTGCGATTTGTCATCAAGAAAGAACACCCACGCAAATCTGGAAAAATCATCAACAATGACTAAACCGAAAGAGTTACCACCAAGACTCTTATAGGCGTTGGGACCAAACAGATCCATATGAAGTAGCTCGAGTGGTCTCCTCGTGGGCATAATGTTCTTTACGGGATGGCTTCCTCCAACTTATTTTCCTGCTTGGCAAGCACTACAAAGTCGATATTTGTCAAATATAACATCTTTTACTCCAAGAATGTGATCTCCTTTAACAAGTTTATCAAGGTTACGCATACCAACATGTCCAAGTCTTCTATGCCATAACCAACCTTTAGAAGATTTTGCAATTAAACATGTACGAGGTTGGGCTCTCTTAGTGAAATCAACAATGTATAGATCACCTCTACGAATGCCGGTAAAGACTATATTATGATTATCTTGGCGAAACACTTGGCAATCTACTTTGGTAAATAGAACATTAAAACCAAAATCGGCTAGTCTAGATACGGAAAGAAGATTGTAACCAAGAGATTCAACAAGCATAACATTTTGTATGGAGCTATCATTGGATATGGCCACCTTACCAAGGCCAAGTACCTTACCCTTGGAGTTGTCTCCAAAAGTCACATACTTGCGTGGACCATCATTTTTAGTAACCTCACGAAACATGTCTCTATCTCCGGTTATGTGATCGGTACATCCACTATCGAGAATCCACTCTTTTCCTCCGGCCATATAATCTCGAAGATTTGCCATAAGACTGAGATTCCTCATGGTCTTCTCAAATTCAATATCAAAGTCTTCGTCTTCATCATAATAGTCGTGCTCAACATCATCATCATGCATGTGATTAACAGATTCATTAGTTTCATGATCATGACAATGTGATTAACATCATCAACAGCCTTATGAAGAATCTTATCAAGACTCTTTAGAGAATAATCGGGATATCGCTTTTCTAAATCATGCCATAGAGTGTAAGCACATGCAAAGTTTCGCATACAACCAAGCACAATCTTAGGTAATCCTCTAATGATAAGATTGACGGTACTAAGATTACGAAGCATGTCAATTTCCTCTTCATGAGTAGGATGCAAGGGATCAATAGGGGACACATAAGGATTATGAATATACTTGCTCAAGTTAAACTCATCAAAGATATCAAGCATTTCATCCCTCCAAAAGTTGTAATACTCCCCAATGAGAATAACCACTCTACGTCTAATACTCCCGAACGTAGACATATCCATCTCCCTCCAATGGTGATGAAACCAAAGCAATGGAGACCAAAGCTCTGATACCAATTGTAGGATCGAGGAGATAGGTCTAGAGGGGGGGTGAATAGACTCCTAACCAGCCAAATTAGCAGAGGCAGATTTTGGCACAAGTTAAGATCACTCCAATACTTTCTACACATGCATATCTAGAGATTGAGCAGCAGAAATAGTAAAGCATGCAATAGTATGGAAAGTAAAGGGGTAGAGTATGGAAGATCAAACGCAATGAAGACACGGTGGTTTTTGGCGTGGTTCTGATAGGTGGTGCTATCGTACGTCCACGTTGATGGAGACTTCAACCCACGAAGGGTAACGGCTGCGCGAGTCCACGGAGGGCTCCACCCACGAAGGGTCCACGAAGAAGCAACCTTGTCTATTCCACCATGGCTTACGTCCACGAAGGACTAGCCTCACTCGGGGTAGATCTTCACGAAGTAGGCGATCTCCTTGCCCTTACAAACTTCTTGGTTCAACTCCACATCTGGTTGGAGGCTCCCAAGTGACACCTAACCAATCTAGGAGACACCACTCTCCAAAAGGTAATAGACGGTGTGTTGTTGATGAACTCCTTGCTCTTGTGCTTCAAATGATAGTCTTCCCAGCACTCAAACACTCCTCACAGATTTGGCTATGGTGGAAGAAGGATTTGAGTGGAAAGCAACTTGGGAAAGGCTAGAGATCAAGGTTCAAATGGTAGGAATGGAATATCTTGATCTCAACACATGAGTAGGTGGTTCTCTCTCAGAAAATGAATGGTGGAAGTGTAGGCACGTTCTGATGGCTCTCCTTGCTGAGAAGGATGGGGTGGAGGGGTATATATAGCCTCCACACAAAATCCAACCGTTACACACTTTTGACCCAACTCGGTGGCACCGAAACGATAATCTCGGTAGCACCGAACTGTGTAAAAGATATGAACGTTAGGAATCTCGGTGGGACCGATACGAACAACTCGGATCGACTGAAGTGCAATGGCTTAGGGCAATCCTCATCTCGGTGGCACCGATTGCATCAACTCGGTAGGACCGAAGTGAAGCAATAAGGCAACAGAGAGTTGGCAAGCCATCTCGGTGAGACCGATTTGCAAACTCGGTGAGACCGAAGTGAATGCAAACGATTACAGAGAGTTGGCAAGGCCATCTCGGTGGGACTGAGATCCATTTCGGTGGATCCGATTTGTTAGGGTTTGGCAGTGGCTAAGTCTTGGATGAACTCGGTGAGGCCGGATTGGAAATTTCGGTGGGGCCGAGTTGGACTTTGGGTTTTGGACATATTTGGGATTGAGAGAGTGGTTGAGGGTTTAGGAATGCTGTCACTAAGCACTTGAGCAAAAAGACCTTAAGCAACACCTCATCCCCTTTTAATAGTATTGGCTTTCCTATGGACTCAATGTGATCTTGGATCACTAAACCAAAAATGTAGAGTCTTGATCTTTGCCAATTCTTGTCCTTAGCATTTTGAAGGGTCCACGTCCTCTTGTCCCTGCCACGCCATTGTTGAACTTGTCTGAAATTCACTAGATAAAAGCATTAGTCCAACAACATGTATGTTGGCATAAATTACCAAAACCACCAAGGGAGCAAATGTGCTTTCACTCATACCCCCCGATACGATCCATAGATTCATCAAAATAAGCAAACTATGCAACAAAAACAGAATCTGTCTAAAACAGAATAGTCTATAAAGATCTATTTTAAATCCATACTTCTGTAACTCCAAAAATTCTGAAAAAATAGTACAACGGAAAAAATTCGTATACCAATCCTGTGTAAAAATTTCAGATTTTTCTAACGCTCCAGTACAGAATTAAAATTCCAGCACTGGACGCAACACTTTCTGTTTTCCAAACAGCATCAAATATACTATCATCAACATCATCCCAAAGGCATTACTTGGCACAAACACTAATTAAAACATAAAAACACAATCATAACAGAGGCTATAATTGTGTAAATACTCAAGAACAGAAAGTAAAAGCAAAAATTTATTTTATTCATTGGGCTGCCTCCCAACAAGCGCTATTGTTTTATGCCCCTAGCTAGGCATAATGCATAGTTTCAAGTGTTGTCATCCTTGGTTTTTGCTAATTTAGATGGGTTGGTTTCGAACCCGGGAGGCTCTTTACGCTTCCCATTACTTTTAGAAAATAAGGCAATTTTGCTATCTAAAGTGTCTAACTTCTTGTTGCAAATAGTGAGGAGATTATTCATGCGGTTGCTATCTAAAGTGTCTAACTTTTAGACTTTTGTAACTCCACCAAATTCTTTTGTATGTCACCTAGCTTTTCCAAAATTTGAATCCTTTCTTGTGTATAATTAGATCCTTTTTGCAAGGGTGGAGTTCCCACTATTCCTTCTATTAATTCATAAGCAGTATTAGGATCACTATCAATAAAATTTCCTTTAGAAGCAAAATCCAAGAGTTGTCTATTTGGCATAGTTAGCCCTACATAGTAGTTTCGCAACAAAATTTTCATATCCCCTTTTATGGTGCAAACACAATAAGAATCCATTATCCTATACCAAGTGTCTTTTAAATTTTCTCCTTGTTTCTGTTTGAAGTAAAGGACTTCAAAATCAGGAGATAGAGGAGGGATGGTGACACTAGACATGATAACTAAACAAGCAAAGCAAGCAAATATTTTTTTTTTGTGTTTTTGTAAAAAAAAATTAGAACTGGGGGAGATGAAAACGAGAGGCAAATGCAAATAAAAGGCAAATAAAATAAATGCAAGTGCATGATAGTTTGTGCGAAGGTACTTGGTAATTTTGATGATGTTTCCCCGGCAACGGCGCCAGAAATTCTTCCTGCTACTTGTAGACTGCGTTGGTATTTCCCCGAAGAGGAGAGGATGATGCAGTATAGTAGAGATAAGTATTTCCCTCAGTTAAGAACCAAGGTTATCAATCCAGTAGGAGAACCAAGCAAAATTCCGTTAAGCGCGCCTGCACACACAAGAGCAAACACTTGCACCCAACGCAAATAAGAGGGTTGTCAATCCTCTTAGCGGTTATTTGCAAGGATTAAATCTTATAGAGATAAATAGATAAACTAAAATACTACATAAAATAAAAGTAAATAAATTGTAGCAAGGTATTTTTAGGTTTTTTATATATGATAAAGTAGACCCGGGGCCATAGTTTTCCCTAGAGGCTTCTGTCTCGAACACATAGCATACGGTGGGTAAACAAATTACTGTTGGGCAATTGATAGAAAAGCAAATAATTATGACGGATTCATGGCAATGATCATGTATATAGGCATCACGTCCGAGACAAGTAGACCGACTCCTGCCTGCATCTACTACTATTACTCCACCCATCCACCGCTATCCAGCATGCATCTAGGGTATTAAGTATGAAACAGAGTAACTCCTTAAGCAAGATGACATGATGTAGACAAAGTAAACTCAAGTAATATGATTAAACCCCATCTTTTTATCCTAAATGGCAACAATACAAATACATGTCATGTCCCCTTCTGTCACTGGGATTGAGCACCGCAAGATTGAACCCATCACAAAGCACCTCTCCCATTGCAAGATAAATCAATCTAGTAGGCCAAACCAAATCGATAGATCAGAGAGAAATACAAAGCTATAATAATCATGCATAAAAGAGTTCAGAGAAGACTCAAATATTTCTCATGAATAATCTGATCATAAACTCACAATTCATCGGATCCCAACAAACACACCACAAAAGAAGATTACATCGGATAGAACTCCAAGAACATTGAGGAGAACATGGTATTGAAGATCAAAGAGGGAGAAGAAGCCATCTAGATACTAGCTATGGACCCATAGGTCTATGGTAAACTACTCACACATCATCGAAAGGGCAGCAAGGTTGATGAAGAAGCCCTCCGTGACCGATTCCCCCTCCGGCAGAGTACCGGAAAAGGCCAACAGATAGGATCATGGAAGAACAGAGGCTTGCGGCGGCGGAAAGGTTTTTTCTTCTGTCTCTCTGGTATATTGGGAATATTTGGGAATTTATAGCGCTGGAATTATGTCAGGAGGGGCAACGAGGGGCCCACAAGCCTGGGGGGCACGTCCTAGCCCCCTAGGCGTGCCCTCCTGGCTTGCCGCCTCCTCGTGGCTCTTCTAGTCTTCTCCCGAAGCTTCGTGGGTCTCTTCTGGTCCAGAAAAAATTAATCCAAAGTTTTTTTCTCATTTGGACACTTTTTGATAATGATTTTTTGAAAAGGCAAAAACAAGCAGAAAACAGCAACTGGCACTGGCACTGGGTTAATAGGTTAGTCCCAAAAAAATGATATATAATGGCATAAAATTGTATATAAAACATCCAAGATTGATACTATAATAGCATGGAACAATCAAAAATTATAGATACGTTGGAGACGTATCACACGTATTGTTTTATACGTATGCCCTTCGGATTGAAGAATGCCGGGGCAACATTTGCCAGAGCAGTTCAGATCAGTTTTGAGACCCAGTTGCACAGAAATGTGGAAGCCTACATGGATGATATTGTGGTCAAAACCAAGGACAAGTCAACGCTGATACAAGATTTGGAGGAGACATTTGCAAACTTGCGCAAACTCAACTTGAAGCTCAACCCCGAGAAGTGTGTGTTCAGCGTTCCGTCCGGCAAGCTTCTAGGGTTCTTTGTGTCTCACATGCGGATTGAAGCCAATCCCAAGAAGATCAAAGCGATCGAGCAGATCGAAGCACCAAGACACGTCAAGGACGTCAGGCGTCTTGCTGGCTGTGTTGTCGCACTTAGCAGGTTCATCTCCAAATCAGCAGAGCACACCTTGCCGTTTTTCAAAATATTGAAAAAGGCAGGCCCAGTGGAGTGGGCTCCGGAAATGGAGGTCGCGCTCCAAGATTTGAAGGAGTACTTGTCCTCTTCGCCAGTCTTAGTTGCGCCTAGGCCGCAAGAGACGTTGTTGCTGTACTTAGCGGCAACGAATCAAGTGGTTAGTGCTGCACTTGTGGCTGAAAGAGAGGCAGATGAAGAGGAGGTAGCAGCCGCAGAGCCACGACCCGACAAGCCAGAATCTTCTCCGGCAAGGTTAGGTGCCGACAAGCCTGAGATTGTTCAAGCAAGTGAGCCAGATCAGCAAGTTGTGCAGAAAAAGAAGATGGTGCAGCGCCCGGTCTACTTTGTTAGCTCTCTCCTGCAAGGGGCTAGGTCAAGGTACTCTGGTGTGCAGAAGTTGCTCTTTGGCCTTCTCATGGCCTCAAGGAAGCTGCACCACTACTTTCAAGCACACCCGGTCACCGTTGTCACTCGCTTTCCTTTGCAACGTATTCTGAGAAATCCAGAAGCCACCGGCAGGATTGTGGAGTGGGCGTAGGAGCTGTCAAGCTTTGACTTAAAGTTTGAGAGTAGCTCAACAATTTAGAGCAGAGCTTTGGCGGAATTCATTATAGAATGGACCCCGACGCAAGATGAAGAAATACAAGAAACCTCTCTCCCCGGCAAGGAAACTGTTGATGATTGGATCATGTACTTTGACGGTGCTTTTACATTGAAAGGCGCTGGTGCCGGCGTGATGCTTATAGCACCCACATGAGAGCACCTCAAGTATGTGATTCAGATACATTTTCCCAGGGAGCAGGCCACCAACAACACTGCTGAGTACGAGGGATTGCTTGCTGGCTTGCGCATCGCAATCGACCTTGGTATTCGGAAGATGATTATCAGAGGTGACTCGCAGCTTGTGGTGAGGCGGATTAACAAGGATTACCAGAGTCCCTTGATGGAAGCTTATGTTGATGAAGTGAGGAAGTTGGAAGAGCACTTTGACGGTCTGCAAGCAGAGCACGTCCCTCGTGCCCAGAATGAGATTGCCGATGACCTGTCAAAGCTTGCCGCCAAGAGATCTCCTGTGGAGCCAGGAACTTTTGTGCTACAACTAACTCAGCCATCTGTTACACCATCAAGGCTGGCGAAGAAAAGAAAGCAAGACGTTGGTGGTTACTTTTCGGCAAAGCTGCCAGCAGCCGCCAAGAAAGTAGATACCATAGACAAGACACCCTCTGCTGATGAGTTGTAGCCTCCGGCAAGCCAAGTCCTTGCCATCAAAGCGAGCGCTCCCGCAGATGAAGAAGTGCCTTTAGTCCTTGTCGTCGAGCCACAAGCTCCGACATGGGTGCAGCCAATCATCCAATACCTTCAAACAGGAGAGCTTCTCGATGAGCAAGAAGACATGGAAAGAGTAGCCCATCACTCAAGAATGTACCAATTTGTCGATGACACTTTGTACAGGAAAAAAAACCAAACGGGGTGAAATTGAAGTGCATTTGCCGGGAAGATGGACAGAGGCTGTTGGAAGATATGCTTGAAGGAATGTTTGGCTCTCATATTGGGTCGCACGCGCTTGTTGGCAAGGCGTTCCGTTAAGGATTCTACTGGCCGACAGCCCTTCAAGACACTTTGGCGGTGGTCATCAGATGCGAAGCATGACAGTTCCACGCCAAGGACATACACCAGCCAGCTCAAGCTCTTCAAACCATCCCTCTTTCCTGGCCTTTCTCGGTCTGGGGGCTCGACATCGTCGGCCCCTTCCCCCGTGCTACCAGGGGCTTTGAATTCTTGTACATTGCAATCAACAAGTTTACAAAGTGGCCTGAGGTAGAGCCAGTGAGAAAGGTGACGGCACAGTCAGCTATCAAGTTCCTCAAAGGATTGGTTGCTCGTTTTGGTGTACCCAACAGGATCATCACCGACAATGGCACCCAGTTCACGAGCCGCGCCTTCACAGCATACTGTCAAGAACTTGGAAACAAGATCTGCTATGCCTCTGTTGCTCACCCAAGGAGCAATGGACAAGTAGAGAGAGCAAATGCAGAAGTGTTGCGTGGTCTTAGGACCAGAACTTTTGACAAGCTACACAAGTGTGGAAGACGCTGGGTGGAAGAGTTGCTGGCGGTTCTTTGGTCACTCAGAATGACACCAAGTCGAGCCACTAGCCAGACACCCTTCTCCCTTGTATATGGTGGAGAAGCGATGCTCCCCACGGAACTTAGATACGGGTCACCTCGAGTTGTGGCATTCAACGAGGAGGACCAAGGTGAGCTACGGCAAGATGATGCCATGCTCCTTGAGGAAGATCATTTCTGGGATGCTGTCCGTGCCGCATGGTACCAGCAAGGTTTGCGCCGCTATCATAGCCGCAAAGTTAACGCCAGGAACCTTGAGGAAGGCGACCTTGTTCTTTGTCGGATTCAGTCCACGAAGAGTAAAAACAAGTTGACGCCAAAGTGGGAAGGCCCTTACCGGGTGGTACAAGTCACTAGGCCTGGTGCAGTCCGCCTAGAGACCGAAGATGGCACTCTTGTGCTCAACTCATGGAACATTGAGCATGTTCGCAAGTTTTACCCATAAGGCACGGTTGCCGGGCTGCCCGGCAGCCTCTTTTGTACAAGTTTGCCCGCAAGGCGTGTAATCCTTTGTACAAAGTCGGGCACAGACCCCGTGCGTACTAAATAAAAGCTAAGTGTTTCACAACTCTTTGTCAAAGTACATATTTATTTATATGTTGCAGGCAGTGTTGAGTTACATTTTACCTTGCATAAGATGATTGACGAACTGTCAAGGTTCCAGCCTCCTCTTTTCTCTTCTTTCTTTTTCATGAAGGAATGAAGTGTTCCTCGCGTGCAAGTTTCCCGGGGGGAGTGACGGTATGGATACCAAATGACGTTCAAGATATCATTCTATGACAAGAAGTACAGCAAAGAAGAAGCTAAGTTGCAAAACTTTGAAACAAATTCTTTGTTATAGTTGCAATTTCTCCTTGAACTATTTTGGCCTTTGTATGAGAAACTTGCACGCTAAGGAACCTTGTCATGGTCAGCTACATTCTTACTTTGTTTCGAGTCCACTCAACAACTTAAGTGGCTGTGTTGTGATCGTCAAGTGTAACCTTGCCGGCAGCGGCACTTCCGGCAAGCTGCTAAGGATCCGTTCCTCAAGCGCTCGCGGCAAGAGTGCGCGCACCGGCGAGATTCCGGCAAGCGTAGGGTACAAAAATCATGCAAAGACAGAATAGAACAAGGGGAATAGCATGCATTCATCCATTCAAAACACGAGTCATATTACATCACAAAGCCAAGTGCAGTTCTAACTTAAGATAAAATATGTCTTTTGCAAGAACCACTGGCGACAAGAAATGACAAGGGGGCTAGTCTTTATGATTGCCCTCGGTCCTTGGAATCTGCTGGACCTTGCTGATGATCGGGGCGATGAGCTCTTCGGCCTCTTTGGTGTCGGCTCCCTTCGGCAAACTCTTCAAGGCCTTGGAGACATCAATACCGGGGTTCCGATAAGCGATCTTGACAAGCACCTTGGAGAGGACATCACTGCAGAACTTGTGGGATTCACTGGCGAAGTTGGCAGATCTCTCACCATGATACTTTTCTAGCGCCTCGATCAAGCTTTCGAAGAAAAGAGAGAGCCTGGCGCTGGCGATGTCCCCTTCGGTGGTGGAGAAGTGATATTCTGGCAAGCCCATGGTGGACAGCTGGGCAGTGAGGTTCTCCGCAGCAACCACGAGACGATCAGTCCAAAGCTTGTAGGCGCTCTTGTACTCGTTGAAGGAGTTTGCGGCGCTCTTGAGCAAGGCTTTCTTGCTCGCAAGGTCCTTCGTCAAGATCCTCTCGTGCTCCTTGGCGGCATCAAGGGATTTTTCCAAGGTGGTCAGCTTCATCTTATGATCTTCAATGACGTTTTCGGCCTTGGTGAGTTCTTGGCTCTTGGCGGAAACCGAGGTTCGCAGCTCCGCCATGGTGTGAGTTGTCTTCTCCATATCTGCTTTGAGCGGCAAGACCTCCTTGCCGTTGGCAGCAAGATCTGCTTCAAGCTTCTGCACTTTGCCTTCAAGCTCGTTCTTGGCGGTCTCTGCAGCTCTGACAGCATCGATGGCTTCCTTGATCTTGCTGGCATGCTCTGCGGCTTGAGCTTCGATAGCTTCTTTGTGCTTTCGCTCTAGCTCCTGTGTCTGTTGTGTAATCAGAGCTTGAATTTCGTCATCTTTGCTGCGAAGCTTAGCGGCGAGCTCTCCTTCATGAGCGGCAAGCTCTTCTTCACGAGCGTCAAGGCCAATCTTACGCTCGTTTAATTCTGTCTCAGCTGCAGCTATTATTTGCGCAACCTCCTCTTGTGCCTTGTCGGCTGCGGCCCTTTCCAAGACGAACTGCTCCTTGGCGATGGTGAGTTGAGCGTGGCGGTCTTGGAGATCCTGGAGGCATTCTGCATACCCGACTTGCATTTCCTCCACACGCTTCTTGAATTCTTCTTCCGCTTTGCCAAGGACGGCAGCCCTAGAGTCCAAGCTCTCTGTGCGGCTGCGGTAGCACGCCTGAAGCTTCTGAAAGTTTTCACCCATGGCCTTGAGGACCTGCTACTCTTTAGTCTCATTGATGTTGGCACGCGGCTCATCGACAACTTCGAGCCCGGCAGCGGCAATGACTTCATCATCCAAGACCTCTCCTTCAATGGGCGCCCTAATGCTTGACGTCCCAGGGATGCTGACGAACAAGTTCTCACCAACCTTTAGATATCTGCTTGATGGAGGCTCTTCAGATGTCGAGGGGTGATCATCAACGACCGCCTTGCCGGTTAAGATTGCCCTCATGGTCGAGTCAGTGCTTTGCGCTCCTGAGACGGAGATGTCTTCAATGGCCTCAACACTCTTGTTGCAGCCCTCCTCAGCAGTATCCTTGGCGGCCCCTTCATGAGCGGCCTTGGCGGCCTCTTCGTCAGTCACCCTGAAGCTTCGTCAGCAGCAATATTGCTGGCCTCGTCGGCAGCGTCCTTCACGATCCCCTCAATGGTGGAGTCGACGTCCATTTCATCAGTTGGAGGCAGATCTGAAAGAATAGAAAAGAGGAAAAATCGAGGTTCAGGTCAAGTTCAAGAAAACAAAAAAGATGAATAAAAGAGAAAAGTACTTGACGGCATAAGACTTACCGGACTGGGACTATTGAGGCGGAACAGTTTCTCCTCCGACAACCTCAGTTGTCGTCGCCTGATTACCGGCAGCTCCGGCTGTCGGCACCTCTTCAGGGCGGACAGGCTCGTCGATGGAGGCCCTTGCCGGAGAATCAGTTGCTGGGGCAGCAGTTGACGGAGGCATCATGGTTGGGTCTGCCTCTGGGCGTTCCTCCTCATGGCGCTCTTCTCCTGCTCCCTTGCCGATGTCAGCAACAAATACTTTGACACCAACACTTGCCAAAGGAAAGTGAGTAATGGCCTCACGCTGGGGGCTGCACCAAGGACTGGTGTCCACGACGTCATCGCCTGGCACTGTGCTTGCCGCCGGTTCCTCCTCTATTGCGGTCCTCGCCCTGTTGGCCATCCTTTGCGCCAAGGTTTCCTCGTCCCTGTTAAAACAAGTCTAGACGAGGCAAGTCAGATTAATAAACATAAGGAATTAAGAGTTCACGAAAGTGATTGAAGATGCGTACTCTTCTTCCTCCTCGTCATCGCTAAGGATGGAGAGGTCGTATAGGCTCTCAGGTCCAGTGCTGGAGCACGGAGGTGGAGTAGAGGTTCTGGCCCGCTTAGTTGCTGCAGATGCAGTAGGTTGAGAAGACTCAGCTCCTTCGGCAGCGGATGCAGCTGGCCGCCTCGTAGAGGTGCGATGCATTTGCTGCTGTCGTGGAGCTTGGCATCGAGATCCTTGCCGCCCGGCAGCCTTGGCGGCCGCTCCCTTGACGACTACTTCATCACCCGAAGATGAGGGATGAACGGGCTCTCCAGAGACAGCTCTCTGGAGGACGCGAGGTTTCTTTGCCGGAACAGGAGGAGCAGGGGGCTCCCTACACACCTGTTCCTCATCGGTCTCTTCACCCTGTCCTCTGGCAGGTTCTTCTTCCTCTCCGGCAAGCTCTTCCGGGGGCTCGTCTACTTGTTCATCCTCAGCCTCTTCATCAACATCGGCCGCCGCGGATCCAGAGCTGCTGGCACCTTCAGCCATTCCCGCTTCCGCCGCCCTGTTGGCGATATGCGCCAACTCCTCGGCGGTGGTGTCGCGGATCAGATCCTTCTCCTCCCTGACGGGCCTCTCCACCAGGGTATCAAACCACTCCCTCACCGCATCTTCGGGCGGCTCCTGCCAAAGTCCTTCGATGCCATGGGCATTGAAAGCTGGCATCATTGCAATGATGGAATCCCTGGCGGAGTTGTTGCACAAGGGCACCATGCTTGCCGGCAGCTTGAAGTTACCGGTTGGGCGGAAAAGCTGGTGGCAGAGGACCGTGTGTAGCAGCACTGTCAGGTTGGCGTGGATCCCAGTCCGCACTCGCATGATGTCCGCCGCGTTCTTGTAGTCCCAGGCAGGCCTTCCTTTGTTCTGAAGGGGAGCAATGCGGCGGCGAAGAAAATCGGCCCCCACCATCTCAATGGTGAGGCCGACAGCCCTGAGGCGGAGAATGCAAGTCGTGGCGATGGTGAGCTTCTTCTCCTCGGCGTCAAGGTAGCTCCAGTCCTTGTCGCGCTCCACCCTTGTCGTCCTGGGCTTGCAGAAATCTGGGAAGTCGGCATCTTTGATCCAGCACCAATCCCCGCACCATCCATTCCACTTCAGGTGAAGCTGCCCCTTGAGATAAACTTCTTTGTCCCTGGGAATCCAAGTGATGCCACCGGAGAGGGTGTCGGCTTCGATGCGTGGGGTGAAGTAGTGGCGGAATAAAGCAACGTTGGGAAATACTCCAACAAAATTCTCGCACATGTGCGCAAAGACGGGTATACAAGTCATGGCATTCGGTGTAAAGTCTAAAAGGTGGAAGCCGTAGGTGTACATGATCTCAACGAAGAATTCGGAGAGAGGGGGGACAAGCCCGTAGTAAAAATATGCGGTGAAGAAGGGATACTTGTCTTTGCCAGGCTTGACGGAGCCGGGAAGAACCTCTGGCACGGTGTGAGCGGTCGTCTCCTTCCCCCACATAATCGCGTACCGCTCCACCAGGTCACTCTCCTTCAGCACCGGCTTGAAGATGACATTGTCTCTCCACATCTTCGCCAGTTCTTCCTTCCTCGCCTCTGCTTTCGGGTCGACTACTTTCTCAGGTTTGCCTTGACCTCTCTTGGGTGCCATGACTGCGTTGTGGGAGGGTGGATCTAAAAGCAAGCGAGGGCGCGGCGCGGCGGTGGAAGAGGAGGCACTCTGCTCTTGCGCAAGGAAGAAGACGACGGCGGATGGCTAGATTGGGAGAAGAAGGTAAATGAGCAGCGCCCCTCGTGGTTTCCTTTTTATGGGGAAGGCGCGGGGGCTGGCTCTTTACTGTCCTACGTGGCTGCACTTTTCAGGCGCACTACCTCCCGCGGCCCTTTCGTTTCACCTCACCCACGTCTGCATTTAATGCGCGTCGTGGGGGTGTGGTAAAAGAGAAGATTATGGCATTTATCCTCTGCCACGCATACACGTGCACTGTTTGGGCCTAGCCCAATGACGCCTCGCATGCGCGTGTGGCCCAGGCCTGGGGGCTCCTGTCGGTGTACCAAGACATGGGTGCCTTAGTACCCTGACTTGTGCACGGACAGTTGCAGCCTTCCCTACGACAAGGGCTTGCCGGAGGAATTGTTTTTCCTCAAGACTCAAGACTTGATGAACAAGACCATGAAGAAGACCTCCAGGCAGGTCATCGAGAAGTACTAGTTTAGTACTGAAGACCAAGATTTTGGTTGCCGGCAAGCGAAGACCCGGCAAGCGAAGGCCCAGCAAGCTCCGTGCCAGCAGGATCTTTCTGTCTCATTACCGCTCCACCTCATCATTGACCAGACAAGCACGTATTGGTAGGTGTCGAGCGGGCAAGTAGTCAAACACAGCTGGTTAGGGCACGTGTCAGCATGCCACCTAAGGATTAGCTTTAATGACACCCGTCCCTGGGTCGTGTCGAGATAACAGAATTGCGGCTGGACAGGTGGTATAGAACCTTTTGCCAAAACATTGCCTCCCCAGCATAGCACCTAACGGCGCATTTAATGCGTTTGTCCTACCCCGTTAGAGATAGACTTGATGACAGTGCAATCACTGTTCATACCCTGTAATGACCATCTTAGCCACTGTGGTAACCCCTTGGCCTATAAAAGGAGGCCCATGGCTACTGTGAGAACGGTCAACACTCAGTTCAATTACATGTAGTAGCTGCACTTCCCGCGCACCTTGCCGGCAAGCTGCGCTCCTTGTAACTTGAGCTCATCCACAATCAAACCACCAAAGCAGGAGTAGGGTTTTACGCCCACAGCGGCCCAAACCTGGATAAATTGTTGCGTGCTCTTGCATCTACCAATCCTGCTCTTTGTAGCGCGCCGACTCCTGTAGCCAAACCGCAAAGGGATTGTTTTGATCCCATAGATAGTCGTTCTCCACGACAGCACATGATCGAGCGCCAAGTACAACGCCTCGTGACCAAGATCAACATCAACAAACACCCCATGGTGTTCAATCCCAGAGATCTTGTGTGGCTACACCTACGCAAAGACCGCTTCCCCAACGAGCGCAAGTCCAAACTCCTACCTCGTGCCGACGGACCCTTCAAGGTGCTAGCATGCTACAACAACAATGCCTACAAGATCAACATCCCGCGCGACAAGTACAACGTGAGCAACATTTTCAACGTCAAACACTTATCTCCCTTCCATGGTGATGTGAATTTCGATCTGAGGACGGATCTTTCCCAGGGGGGGGGGGAGATGATGCGGAGCATCCTACGGTCATCCCCATGGACCTGCCTTCGTCTCCCCAAGTGCCGAGTGTACCAATGACACGAGCACGTGCTAGGGCTATCGAGACCGAGGTGACACCTCTCCTTAATGAACTTCCATATGATCCGTATGAGACATGGCTACTACCTCAAGATGGAATGCCATGTGTGCTTAGGTATGAAGGAGACCACCTCGAGAATGCTCGGAATGAAGACCAAGTCCCCAAGTACATGGACGACGAAGCTTGACAAGAACGACCAATGAAATGCTACAATGGCCGGACATCCGGCCCCTGATGGATCGAGCCCAGCTGACAGCCCCGGACATCCGACCGGGGCCCAGAAATCTGGCCAAGGACGACAGAACCTGGACCCTCTCCAGGCTGGACATCCGGCGCTGGCCCCGGGCATCCGGCCCGATGGGAACGGCCGGACATCCTGCCCGACGCTCGGACATCCGGCACCTGCGCGTGTGTAGACGGCCAACAGGCCATGTACTCCCCTCTTACCCCCTTCCACCTCGTGGACTACTATATAAACTCCCCTACCTCCTCCTAGCTAAGGTTAGCAAAGACATTGAGACATTTGAGTGAGCTTTGCTCCTTGTACCTCCTTCTTGGGGAATCGAGACCTCTTTCGGGAGAAGGATCCCCATCATAGGATCATCAAGACCTCCTAAGGGAGAAGGATCTCATAGATCACCAAGACCTCACCTCCTTTGGAGTGGGAAGAACTTTACCTTTGTGTTTGTTTCCTTGGATTGTTCTTGTATACTTGTGGATCTTATGTATGCTATCCTAGTAGATGTGTGATTTGGGTTTGTTCGAGAGTTTCCTCTTGTTGATTTCCCTCTTTCCCCCCTCCAAGTGTGAAAAGATCATGAACTAGGGTTCCACCCTACATCACCTTGCCTTTCGATCTAGTGTCGTTGTTTTGCTCAGCCTTCTTAAGGCAAAGCTTGTCTAACTATGTCTATACTCAAATAATTTTTGCTTTGATGACTGATGTATTATGGGTCTTTGTGGCCCTGGCTTGTAATGCAAGGTCTATGTTTATCTTTGTGTCATAGAGTTGTGTTGTGATATTTGTCGGGCCCATGGAACCTAGGGTACCTCGGCCCGTCTGCCCGCGGCCCAGAGCGCAACGCTTGGAGGTGGCCCACCAGCGGGCGCCTCAAGCAAGACCCCTCATGAGGCCCCGGCCTCTTGAGGACCCCTCCCCAGGGAGCGGCGAGCAAGACATAGCCACTTCACCGAGAGCCTCGTGAGGCCATCTCGTGAGGCGGCCTCCCGAGGTTACCTCCCGAGGCACCCTCCCGAAGGTATTGAAGACGAGTCATGTTCGGCTCGGTCACGCGGTCTCGTGCCCGCCACGTGGGTGACGCGCGCGATGACGAACGGCGACAGAGGCCGCGTCAGCAGGCGCGGATGGAGAGGATTTCCCCTTTTGTGCTAAGGGAGCAAGGCCAGCAGTCCGTTTCCCAAAGCAACCCCCAAAGGTTGCCTGATCGGTGAAAGAAGACCAAGACGGCGTACGCGCAGGCCGGAGGTCACCACCGAGCCCACTGGCGCGTCATGGATGATCGCTTTGCAGGTGAAGATCACCTTTTGTCAGGATAGACTGCGCCCCTGTCCCCCTTCAAAATTGTCGTTGTGTGGCAACCCTTCCCGCCAATGTTTTCTTGGGAAGAGGACCAAGGCAGATATAAAAGGAGGGCAGGGTGCCACTGTAAGGGGAGAGATTCCACCTTCGACCACCTTGTACGCTTGTACTCACCAGAGCAATCCCAACCAAGCAGGAGTAGGGTTTTACACCTCAAGGTGGCCCGAACCTGGGTAAACCGCTATGTCTCTGGCCCGCTCCCGCCAGTGCGCTCTCGCCATAGCTTCGCCGTAGTTTAGCTGGGGAAGGGGACGAGGTGGAAGGAACGAGCTCACCCGAGTGTTCGAACCTTTGGGTCCCCGGAGCCCGACTTCCCACATTTGGCGCGCCAGGTAGGGGTGCGCTACTGTTCTTCCACTCCGCCCTCCACTCCACCAGCTTCATGGCCGACGCTCGTCGCGAGCGCGCTGAGTGCAGGGCGGGTCGCGTTGCCCAGACAGAGCCGGTGGGCCGCGGCAACCGCCGCCGCATCGAGGCCGCTGCTGCCACCGACCTTGCCGCCCACGAGCAGCAGGACTCCTCCCTGCACCCCTCCGTGCAAGCAGACGGCCGCACCGCCACGACCTCCTCCTCCCTCGCCCGCCGTGGGCTGCTGAACGCGCAGGCCGCGCTGCTCATGGCGCGTGAGCTGCTGCGCTACCGTCCGGCTGACACCGGCTATAATGCTTGGCTTGGTCGCATCACTGAGCTCGTCAACGCTGTCGGGGACGTTCCGGCGCTTTCCCACTCGCTCCGCCCTCCGCCGTCTCGCGCTGGGGACGTAGCACATGGTGCTCCCCCGCCTCCTCCTCTGCGCGACTAACCCGCCGGGCACCAGCGCAATGCGTGGGCGCGTGAGCCATCCTGCGGCGCATCCTCTCCGGTCCGAGACGAGGCCAGCTGCCAGATCGTCCGTCGTGCGCCGCCTGATGCGCGTGTGCTCCTCGAGCAGTAGCGCCGGTGCCAAGACCAGACTGTCCAGGAGGTCGCGGCAGCTGCGCGCCAGAACCGCGCCGCCCTCACCGGCGATGTCCCCTCGAGCGGCGTGGGCTGCCGCGCCTTCACTCGCGAGCTGCGCCGGGTGGTGTGGCCCGTAAAGTTCAAGCCGGACCTGCCCCCACGCTACGACGGCACCCCCAACCCCGCGCAGTTCCTTCAGCTCTACGCGCTGAGCATCGAGGCGGCGAACGGTGACAACAAGGTCATGGCGAACTGGTTCCCCATGGCCCTCAAGGACGGCCCGCACTCTTGGCTCATGAACCTCCTTGAGGCGTCGATCTCGTCATGGAGCGAGCTCTGCAACCAGTTCGTCGCCAACTTCAAGGGCACGCACGACCGCTCCCTCACCATCAATGACCTGCGCCATGTGCGGCAACGCCCGGATGAGACCCTCCGCAAGTACATCCAGCGCTTCAGTCAGGTGCGCAACAAGATCCCGCGCACCTCCGACGCGGCCGTCATCTCTGCGTTCTCCACTGGCATCACGGACGTCAAGATGCACGAGAAGCTCGCCATCAACGACGAGCTAGACTCGGTGCTTGAGCTGTTCGAACTCGCCGACAAGTGCGCCAAGGCTGAAGAAGGTCGCCTCTTTGTCCACAACGACCCCGATGCGGTGCCCGACGCTGCTAAGGCCAAGGGCAAGGACGTCAAGCGCAAGGGCCCCGCCGTGCTTGCGGCAGAGCCCGAGCAGAAGCGCGGCCGTGACCGTGACGAGCCCAAAAGGGACGATCGCCCTCTCTGCGCCTACCACAACTCACGCTCCCACAGCACCGAAGACTGCCAGGAGCTCAAGCAGCTCCGCGACGAGCGCCTGGGCCGCCGAGGCGACCACAACGACCGCGGCATCGGTCGCGGAGGTGGCCGCAGCGGCAGTGGCTGCTTCCGCCAAGGTTGGCGCGACCAGCCTCGTGAGGCCGCCTGGCACAACCAGCCTCATGAGGCCGCCTGGCACGATCAGCCTCGTGAGGCAAACCCTCAGGCCAACGCCACTCTTCCGCCGCTGCCGCTACCACCCCGGAGGAACGACGTCAACCAGCCTGACGAGGGCGCTGGGGGCTACCAGGAGCGTCGCGCAGTTGCCTGCATCCTCGGCGGAGCTCAGGCTCCTGCGTCCAACTGCCACTTCAAGCAGTTCTCTCACGAGGTGAACGCCGCCCTCCCGAGGCCAGAGGCCGCACGGCCCCTCAAGTGGTTGCAGTACGCCATCACCTTCAACTCCAAGGACCACTCCAAGTCCGCGACCACCGCAGGCGCGCTCCCCATGCTGTGCACTCCCACCATCAGCAATGTCGCGGTCACCAAGACCCTCATCGACGGAGGCGCCGGCCTTAACGTGCTCTCCGTCGAGACCTTCGAGCAGCTCCAGGTGCCTTACGAGCAGCTCATGCCGACGAGGCCCTTCTCGGGCGTAACCGATGGCTCCACGGTGCCTCTGGGGCAGGTGCGCCTCCCCGTCACCTTCGGCACCCGCAAGAACTACCACACCGAGCTCATCGACTTCGATGTCGCCCACATCGGCCTGCCCTACAACGCCATCCTGGGCTACCCCGCGCTCGCCAAGTTTGTGGTGGTGTCTCATCACGCCTACAACGTCCTCAAGATGCCTGGCTGCAGCGGCATCATCACCGTCTCCTGCGATGAGAAGAACGTGATCTGCTCCCTTGAGCATGCCTACAAGGCCGCTGCAACCGCCCATCCAGCTGACAAGGACGTGGTCGAGCCTCCTGAGGCCGCGCCTGCGAAGAAGAAGCAGCTGTTCTCTTAGGACCGCGCCGAGATGAAGAAGGTGTCGGTTGACGGCAGCGGCTCAGGCCCTGCCTTCATCATTGGCACCGGCCTTGCTCCTGCATAGGAAAGCGCGCTTGTCACCTTCCTTCGGGCAAATTCAGATGTTTTCGCCTGGAAAGCATCTGATTTGTCTGGTGTGCCGAGGGAGGTGATCGAGCACCACTTAGCGGTGTGCCCCAACGCACGCCCCGTCAAGCAAAAAGCACGGCGCCAAGCGCCCGAGAAGCAAGAGTTCATAGTTCAAGAAGTGCACAAGCTGCAAGAAGTTGGAGTCGTCTGTGAGGTGCGCCATCCCGAATGGCTCGCCAACCCAGTCGTCGTCCCCAAGAAGGGCGGCAAGGAACGTATGTGCGTAGACTTCACGAGCCTCAACAAGGCCTGCCCTCAGGACCCCTTTCCGCTGTCGCGCATCGACCAGATCGTGGACTCACCACCGGATGCGAGCTGCTCTGCTTCCTGGATGCCTTTTCAGGCTACCACCAGATTAAGATGGCGGCAAAGACGTGGAAAGGACGGCCTTCATCACCCCTTGCGGCGTGTACTACTACACCTGCATGCCCTTCGGCTTGAGGAGTGCTGGCGCCACCTTCCAGCGGCTGATGCGCATCACGGTGGGGCCTCAGATGGGGAGGAACGCGGAGGCCTACGTCGATGACATCGTGGTCAAGACCCGTGAGGCCGGGTCCCTCATCAAGGACCTCGAGGAAATGTTCGCCAACCTGCGCAAGGTTAACCTCAAGCTCAACCCCGACAAGTGCGTCTTTGGAGTCCCTTCCGGCAAGCTACTTGGCTTCTTGGTCTCCCACTTTGGAATCAAAGCCAATCCTGAGAAGATCAAGGCCATCGAGAGAATGCGTCCTCCCTGGACCCTCAAGGAAATGCAACGCTTGGCGGGATGCATGGCCTCCCTGGGGCCCTTCATCTCCAAGTTCGGTGAGCGAGCCATGCCGTTCTTCAAGCTCATGAAGAGGTCTGGCCCCTTCAAATGGACTCCTGAGGCAGACGCCGCCTTTGAAGACCTCAAGAGGTATCTCACGAGCCCACCCATCATGGTCGCATCGCGCCCCCGCGAGCCCTTGCTCCTGTACTTGGCGACCACCCCCCAGACGGCCAGCGCGGCGCTCGTAACGGTGCGAGAGGAGCGCGTCTGCGCTAAGGAAAAGCCCTCCGAGCCTCGCGAGCCTCCCGAGCCCTCCGGGCCTCGTGAGTCTTCTGAGCCTCGTGGACCTCCTGAGCCCGCCGAGCCACCTGAAGAGAAAGCTACCACCACAACTACGTGCCTCGTCGAGCACCCCGTGTACTTCGTCAGCACGGTGCTAAGGGATGCGCGCGAGCGCTACCCCATGCAGCAGAAGCTCCTCCTCGCGCTTCTCGTCGCCTCCAGGAAGCTACGCCACTATTTCCAAGGCCATCCCATCAAGGTCATCTCTTCTTACCCCCTGGATCAAGTCCTGCACAGCCCCAACGCCGCTGGCCGCGTCGCCGAATGGAACATCGAGCTGCAAGCCTTCCAGCTGGAGTTCTGCACCACCAGAGTCATCAAAGGTGCAGCTCTGGCCGACTTCGTGGCGGAGTGGATAGACCCGTGCAAAGGGGAGCCCCACGAGGACATATCCCTCCTGCCTGGGGATGAGGCGCCTGGCGGCTGGACCATGCACTTTGACGGCGCCTTCTCCCGGTAGGGCGCGGGGGTTGGGGTCATTCTCACCTCGTCAACAGAAGACAAGCTCTACTACGCTGTGCAGCTCTGCTTCAGGCACATCGACAAGGTTTCCGACAACATCGTGGAGTATGAGGGCCTCATTGCCGGCCTCAAGGCTGCTTTCGCTCTAGGCATCAAGCGTCTCACCATCAAGGGCAATTCACAGCTTCTCGTCAACTTCTCCAACAAAAGCTACAAGCCCAAGGACGAGCACATGGCCGCTTACCTGGAGGAGGTACGCAAACTTGAAAAGCGTTTCTTAGGCCTGGAGATCCAGCACGTGCCTCGCGGTAGCAACAAAGAGGCAGACGACATCGCCAAGCGGGCATCTCGTCACGAGCGTCAAGATCCTGGCATCTTTGAGGAAAGGCTCCTGAAGCCATCCGCTGCGCCGCCCCCTGCAAGCGCCATGCTGCTCCACGAAGAGCTCCCGCCTGCTCCGCCCACAAGCGCACCTGACTGCGGGCCGGCCTCAGGCGCCCGCCTGCTGCTGGCGCTGGAACCTCAAGCAGACAGCTGGGCTGCCGAGGTTAAGGCCTATCTGCTCCATGGCACACTCTCGGAGGAGGACTCGGAGGCAGAGCGAGTGGCTCGC
Source organism: Elymus sibiricus (assembly GCA_039707655.1). Classification (NCBI taxonomy): domain Eukaryota; kingdom Viridiplantae; phylum Streptophyta; class Magnoliopsida; order Poales; family Poaceae; genus Elymus; species Elymus sibiricus. The sequence goes on from CM077668.1 coordinate 196,071,059, forward strand.
TAGGCCACCGCTTACCGTTTGCAGGATGGCAAGTTATACCGCAGGCGCCCAAACGGCGTCTCCTTGCGGTGCATCTCTGAGGAGCAGGGGCGCGAGCTGCTCGTCGACATACATGGTGGGGACTGCGGCCACCACTCTTCGTCATGCACCCTCGTCGGCAAGGTGTTCTGTAGCAGCTTCTACTGGCCCACTGCGCTGCATGACGCTACCGCGCTGGTCCAAGCCTGTGAGGCGTGTCAGTTCCACGCCAAGCAAATCCACCAGCCGGCGCAAGGCCTCCAGACGATTCCCCTCTCAAGGCCTTTCGTGGTCTGGGGGCTGGATATCCTGGGCCTTTCCCTCGCGCGGTTGGCGGCTACCGCTACCTCTACATCGCCATCGACAAGTTCACCAAGTGGGCAGAGGTAGAGCCTGTGCGCACCATCCCAGCAGGCTCTGCCATCAAGTTCATCAAGGGCCTCGTGAGCCGCTTTGGCATCCCCAACCGCATCATCACTGACAATGGCTCCCAGTTCACAAGCGGCCTCTTCAAGTCCTACTACGCCAGCCTTGGCACACAGATCTGCTACGCCTCCGTGGCGCACCCGCGAAGCAATGGCCAGGCCGAGCGTGCCAACGCTGAGGTCCTCAAAGGCCTCAAGATGAGAAGCTTCAAGAAAAAGCTCGAGGCCTGCGGCAAGAGCTGGCTTGATGAGCTGCCATCAGTGTTGTGGTCCATTCGCACAACGGCAACCAAGCCTACCGGCGAGACTCCCTTCTTCCTCATCTACAGAGCTGAGGCGGTCCTTCCTTTGGAGCTCACGCACGGCTCTCCGCGAGTCCTTGCCTTCGACGAGGCTCGTCAGGATGGCTCGTGAGAGGCCGACCTGCTGCTCCTTGAGGAGGCCCGCCGTCAGGCCGCCCTCCGCGTCGCCAGATACCAGCAGGCCCTGCATCGCAATCACAGCCGCAACATCCGCCCTCGCACTCTCGAGGTTAGGGACCTCGTCCTACGCAGGATCCTCTCCAGAGAGGGACTCCACAAGCTCTCACCCATGTGGGAAGGCCCTTTCAGGGTTGCTCGTGTCTCCAGGCCCGGTGTCGTCCGGCTGGAGACGGAGGACGGAGTTCCTGTGCCTAACGCCTGGAACATCCAACACCTCCGCAAGTTCTACCCGTGACCCTCACGCGTACGAACGAAATGGGGTTGTACACGCCCCGGAGACTCTCACTGTGTTCGCCTGACGGGCACGCGAGAGCTCCCGCCCACGCCCAAGTGGAAGCCCCATGCTCCGCGCTGGCGGAACGATCGAGCCGCGATCATGCCCACGCCCAAGTGGAAGCCCCATGCTCCGCGCTGGCGGAATGATCGAGCCGCGATCATACCCACACCCCGGTGGAAGCCCCATGCTCCGCGCTGGCGGAACAACCAATTGAGGGCACCCCACAGGCTGCACCAACCTCAAGGTGACCCGTGCCGGACACGGCAGCCGTATCTCTTTTTGGTTGTGTAATGGAATTCATTATCCTGCATCAGTAAAGCTTCAGTTTCCATACATGGTGTGTTTCGTCATCTCTTGCCTCACGAGCCGTGCGCGCTCATGGCATCCCTCCTAAGGCTCACGTGAGCGGGGGCTGGACATGGTGTCTGTGCTCGGATCAGTCCCAGCAGCGCTGAAAAACCCAAGCGACCAGGGCTCTCGCTCACGGGCTTGCTCCCGCGCATGCCACCCCACCAAGGTCCTTGGTGTCTTATCTCCTCGCGTAACCCCCATGAGCGAGCCGGCGAGCGTGCGCTGCTCCCCTGTTGTGGGGCGTGCGGCATGTAGTTATCTCAGGAATAGGTCACTCGGAAGGCCTCGCGAGGACGCCTTGCGAGGTGGCTCAATGGCAAGGCGCCCCCTTCGAGTCTCAGGAAGCTTCGCAGGTCCCGCAAGACACACCCCACAAGTGGCGGCCCACCGGATGCTACCCTCCGCAAAAGCTAAGTCCACTACCTAGCTAGCCGCCCTCGCCATATCTCAAGCATCCTTTTCTAGCAACCTCGCTGAGCGCTGGCGCTTCTCTTCCCATGAGCCGCTAGCACCCCAAAGGGGGGCTCCCTGAGCATCGCGCCTCGGGAGCCCTTACTAGCTCCCGGTGCCTCTCACCTCCTGGCCTTGTCCAGGCATCGCGACCTGACATACCAGCGACGGCTGAAGCCCGCCCGGGGGCTAGGCCCCGACGACGTAGAGCATAAAAGGCAAGCAAAAAGAGAAAAACAAGCCTCAAGGGGAAGCTTCACGAGGGCGCAAACGTTCGTTACAACAAATCATAATGTGTATAAGCAAGAGTCATTGTCTTCACATGTCGGGACCCCGATCCTAAGTCTCACAGATCTAGCATGTAACACCTCATATCACTTTACGGCCTCACGCACGGTAACCCATGGCTGCCGCCTTTACCTTGGCCGGGATCGTTTGTGTCTTTTGGCTCACGTATATGATTGTGTCACTAGCATCCATGTGACAGAGAACCCAGGCCAACATGACTAGTCGTAAACCAAGGTGGCACAAACTTACAGGGACAGGCATACATGACCCAGCAATGCACGTATCGGTCAGCAGCAAGTGTAATCGAGTCGTAGCAAGCTACAAGGACTCCAGTAAAACACCGCGTGACATTTCCCCATAGGGACAGACACAGGAGCAAAGAAGGACACGTGCCGGTCAATCCATGTGTTCTGGATGGAAGCACTAGGAGGCATTTCCCCATAAGGAAGGCACCAAGAATAAACAACTAGGTGTTCGATCCCACACATACCAGTGCATTTCAAACATACACACAATATGCACGATATGTGTACATACAACATGGCATCACAACATAACTCTATGACTCAAAGTAATTATTTAAAAGGGCTCCGAGGAGCCTTACATAGCATGATATTACAAACATGGGTCTCATGACCCAACATTCAAGTCATACAAGCAACAAGCGGAAGCATAACCTGTCTGAGTACAGACAACTAAAAGAAGAAGGCTAGGAAGCCTGCCTATCTACAAGACCCTCCATAGGAACCAGACCTCTGTCTGGGATTCCCAAGCTAATCGATCAACATCGAACCCATCGCAGGAATCTAAAGTGAAACTGAAGTCTCCTCTGCAAAAACATAAATTAAGCAAACGTGAGTACAAATGTACTCAGCAAGACTTACATCAGAACTAACTACATATGCATCAGTATCAACAAGGGGGTTGTGGAGTTTAACTGCAGCAAGCCAGTTTTGACTCAGTGGCTATCCTGAACTACGACTATCAGTAACTTCTTTGGGGTGAGAGAGCGCACACGAGTCCACATAGTCACCATATCAATACACCACTATGGATCCGCTCCCGTCTCCCTACGAGAAGGCCATCCATAGTACTCACACTTATCTTGCGCATTTTACAGTATCCATTTCAACTTGTCTATGAACAATGTAAGCTTCCAAGTAGTCCATATCCGCGGACGCGGCTATTCGAATAGATCATTTACCCTGCAGGGGTGTACTTCTTCACACACGCTCCCACCACTTACCACCATGTACACGTCATGTATCTCGGCAACCTTCAAGCGGAAGCCGGGAGAGGGTGTCGGCCATGACCTGACTAACCACACAAGACTCTGGTCCAGGTTTATCGCCTATTTGAGGTTGTATCCGCAAAGGAAGTCCGGCCGAAGTTTCTATCACGGCCCCAAACGATGAGTGCAGGGTTCCCAAGAGCACCATTCGGGTGTCACTTGGTACACCATGCCTCGGTGTCTCTACCGCATCATAGCCCACCCCTAAGGTCAACGCTATGCACGACCGCTAAAACATATCCTACAAACACCAGAAACTAGTTGCAGCTCCTGGACAGAGATCAAGGCGGTTAATAAGTCGAGAGGGTCCATTGGTTTCAGGCCCAATGCGTGGTAGTAGCTAGTCTTGGATCACATACATGGAACTCAGTTCTTAAGGACGGTTCCAATGAGACAACCCACCATGTACTCCTACATGGCCTCTCACCGCTACCTTTACCAAATCGTGTTCACACACCTAGCTCTCAACAGTAGGGCGTGTTCACCACCATTCCAATCTATCCCAGATGAATCAGACCTAACACAACTCTAAGCATAGCAGGCATAACAAGCAAGCATGAATGAGTAGGCACATCATGGCTCAATAACTCCTACTCATGCTAGTGGGTTTCAACTATTTACTGTGGCAAAGACAGGTCATGCAGAGGAATGGGTTCAACTACCACAAGATGTAACAGTTGAATCGTTGTTGTCCTAATGAAGTAAAAGAGAGCAAGAGCGAGAGAGTGGGATTGTATCAGAATGCTCAATGGGGGTTTGCTTGCCTGGCACTTCTGAAGATGATACTGCACTTCATCAGTGTTAACGGTCACTACGTCGGAAGCGTCGGCTACCGAGAAGGAACAAACACCGGCAAACAAGAAGGAACACAATCAATGCAATGCAACAATATGATGCATGATCATGACATGGGAATATGCTGTGATTTGGGCTAATGCAACTAGCAACAATTTAAATGCAGTTGGTTTGAACCCAAGGTTCAAATTCAAACTCCATATAAGACATTTCAAATGCCTTTTATTCAAATTGTCATATACAGCAACTTTAAGTTGTTCAAACATGCATGAAAATGCCATAAACAGATTCTTCATATTTTTCTGATAATTTTTCATATATAAATTGTTTTCATCTGACCTACGGTTGATTTACTATGAATTTTTGAAGTTTAAATTATTTTCTGGAATTTCCAGGTTAATTGAATTAAACTAAATCCAGAAAATGAGTTATTGCATCAGCATGACATCACTGTGACATCAGCAAGTCAACTGGGCCGTTTCTGGTCAAACCAGACCAGTGGGACCCGCATGTCAGTCTCACATCTAATTAACTGGGTTAATTAGTACTAAATTAATCCTAATCCTAAATTAACTAGGTCCTGGGCCCACATGTCAGATTCAAACCCCCGGTCAACCGGGTCAAACCCGCCGGCGGCTCGACGCCGGCGACGACAGACGCGGCGGAGGGGCTCGGGTTCGCTCCTCCGGCGACCAAACGGACGACGAAGAGGCTTTACGTGGTGCTGGGACTCGCGCGCATCCGATGCAGCAGGCGCCAGCAGCTGGGGGTGGCCGGAGCTCGCCAGAAACGAGCTCGCGGCGGCGGCTGGAGTTTGGCCATCAGTGGTTTCGATGATGCAGGGCACGGCAGGAGCAACGGGTGATCGCTACGGGCTCCTGGCGTCGCGCTGAGCACGTTGTTGTGCTCGGTTGCGAGCTTGCGTGGCCATGGCCACGGCGGCGACATGGCCGGCGGCGATGAGCTCTCGGGCTCGACGGCAACCGCGACTAGGGGGTGCTATAGAGTGCGGGAGTAGGGGGAAATGATGCGGAGGCTCACAGAGAGGTCGTTGAGCAGCTCAGCGCGCTCAAGGACGGCTCGGAGGCGACGGAACCACGGCGGCGATCTCGGGTGCCCGAAGAGGAAGATGACAATGGTGCCGGCGATGCGGTGCTTTCGGCGACGCGTGGCTCGACGGAGAGGCAGCAGGCGATGAGGCGGATCCCTAGACCTCGTCGGGGAGGAGATGCGACGGCGGTGGCTATGGCTACGGCGACGGCGTGCTTCGGCTCCTCTCGGTGGAGCTCGGAATCGAAGGAGGGAGACGAAGGGGAGGATGGCCAGGGCGTCCGCTCGATCAGGACGGCTCCTGCGAGCCTATCCCGCTCGCCAGCGCGGCAGGGAAGCAGGGAGGTGGCGTGGCGCGTGGGCGCACCGTGTGCTGTCTCACCTCTGCCAGTAGGCAGAGGTTGAAGAAGACTGGCACGGCCAGCAGTGTTGGGCCGGCCAGGTGGGTTGCCAGGTGAGTGCCCAGGTAGTTTCCTCTCTCTCTCTCTTTTCTTTTCTATTTTTTTGTTTTTGTTTTCTATTTTTCTTTCTTTGTTTTGACTTGGTAAAAATACTAAATCATTTTTATAACTCCTGAAATAAATTGTGGGCACTATTTGGATTATTCCAAAAGCCCTCAACTAGTTTCAGAATTATTAGGACATTTAAAATAAATATAGCAATTAAATGCTCCAATTCAAATACATTATAATTTAATTCAAAAATCCATAAATGACCCATAAAAATGTGCACCATTTTTGGCAAAGGTTTTCACCCATTTCAAAAATGATGAACTTTTCTGAAGGGCATTTTGGGTTCATTGAAAAATATTTTAAGTTGAACCTATTTGAAATTCATTTGGTGCTAGGGTTTATCAGTCCCCATTTCAAATTCATTTGAATTTAACATGATGCATTGATACTCTGATGCAACTAATTACAACCATTATTCTAGGACTGTGACAACTCACCCCCACTAAACAAGAATCTCATCCCGAGATTCAAGGCATGAGGTGAGAGGAAGGGAGGTCACGGAACTGACACAGTCTTCATGATCCATTTGCCCTCCTCGAAGATGCGGATTCATTGCATCATGTTGATCTTGACATCTTTGCCTTCGAGAGCTTCACCCAACACGATGACGACAGAAGGAACTCTACAGGAATTGATCTTCTCGAAGATCAAGCAACTCAAGATCAACTCATGGAGTGAGACATAATAACATCTCTCGAGCTAAGACACAAAACACACATCAGGAATGATGGAAGAGAGCAGATGATGAAGGTTCAATTTGGTAGGCAACAATTCCACGCTTAGGTAAGATGGTGCACGGTTTCAATGTAGCGAGGAGTTAATTGCCATGATTCCATGACGGGGCACCCTAGGGAAGGTGACTCATAAAATTATTTCCTTAAGTGTCAAAAAGAATTACTTTTGATACATAGATCATTGAAACTCTCTATACTAGCCTAAGGCAATTCACGAACGATCGTTTGAAGGAGTTCGAAAGAATGGCATACTCAAACTGGAATGGATGATGTGGACTACCTTGTTGAAGATAACGCAATGGATGATTTTTGCTTATCATCGGAAATGGATGGGACCCATGGTAAGCCCACTTTTGAAGATGATCCTGAACAACAATTACTGAGAAGGGCAGACCATGGGAAAATGGCACAATGGCGTGTGCAAGCTGGGAACAAAATGCAAATGTTGGGAATGATTCTGGTAACTGGGGAGAAGGCTCAACAGTAGAGAATGATTCCACTGATTGAATGGCTATAGAATAATCGAGAAAATACTGAGGGCACATTCCAATTAATGCCGACGATAAAACTTAGTGCCTAAGCGTGCTCTCAAGAACTTGAGCATTTCCATATTCATTAGGGTTTTACCAGCAACTATGCTAGGGATTCTGGTAACACCTCATACTACCGCGATGAATAATAATGGAGGATGCAGATGCAAAGGAAGACAACACATTCTCAGATTTCACCTTAGCGGTGCCAAAGGAACCAAATCTGGATGATCGACTGAGAGACATTTAGCACTCCGCTTCTAATGTTCTCCTTGATGTACTAGCGTACCCAATTATAGATAATATTTGGTATCTAGAACATCAAGTAAAGATCGGACTTCGAAAACACAAAGAACCCATAAGGAATAACTTCTAGAATAAGTCATAGGAAATCCTCATGGGGGAGTGACCAAATGGCTTTATCAAGACACTACAATAATAGTTCTTCCGGCTAGGTGCGTCCACTTTACCGGAACCTACATCATAGTTCTTGGGAGAAGTTCCAACCATCATACCTGCCTGAGATTCAGATTTGGTTGGTGTCAGGATATTCCAGACTCAGCATGCTTGTCTGCAAAGGAAAGTTTGCAACACAAATCGATGAGATGATGTTGCGAGATTCTCGGGAAATGAAGTACGACAACAACTCCAAACATGAGCTGGCTTGCAAGATACATGTGACCAGAATGTCTAGGACAACCGTGATCACATAGAAATCTTACAATAAACACCACCGAGTTCTGGTTGGGAACCATCATCGCGGATAACGAAGTCCTTACATAAGTCCAGATTAGCTCTTAAGAAGGAACTTCTTTTTCTTGAACAAGTCAATCAGTGGCTTGGTGTGCTAGGGAATACATATGGGATGAAGATGATCAGTCTATCAGACCATAGAATACTTCGCACATGCATAACTGACTTGGGATGGTTCCAAAGGAAGCAAAAACAAGCTCTCTCGAATTCACGGCGGCAACTTACATCAAATACACGTGAACTAGAGGAAGTCACTTCTTTTATCCAAACATATACCCCATGAACGAGACACAGAGGTAATGCTTACACAAGTTTCCAACACTAGACTTAATGTCATCATGAGTTATGGAGGAGATGAAGATGTTGTCGATGGGCTCAACAACAAATTATCGAGATTTCCATAAAGATGTAATTCCACAACTATGTGAACAAACTGATAGCATTGGTCAGACCAAAAAGAATATAATGATGTATGCTCGAGGAAACAACCATGAGTAAAACAACATTACGAAAATCGTTGGTTCTGATTTGATTTGACGATAGCCCATACTCAAATCAAAGATTGGATAACACAATAGATCCAACAACGGATCATGAAGATCAATCGATGAAGATATCATCTTTCTTCAACGCACACACACAAGTTTGATCAAGCTTTATCTTCCAACTCTCCAAGTTGTTGTTTAGCTTAACCAACTAGCTCAGGGGGTATCCAACACCGATTCTTGGAGAAGGGTGGTTTATGGAAAACCAACTTGATCACGAACTCAACATAACGGTCAGGGGACAACCTGGCGATGCTTTCGAGAGGATGTTCGAAAAATCACAAACCACCGATATGTTAATAAGCTCAAGAACAATCTTGCCTTTCAGGTCAAGACGATATGATCAAAAGAGCGAGGTACTAACACAATCCTAACTCATTGATCGAAAAGTGCACCAAGAAATATGGACTAAGTAGCACTATCAATCTTAGAATGATGATTCAATAACCAATACGCTAAGAATGAAATTGCTGTCCATTAACTACCAAGCAACAAGGTTGCTAGGAGTATTGATTTTACACATCACGGTTCACTTGTCGGCATTCCGGTTACAACAACACGGAGACCACGAAATAAATGATGATGGCGAGAAGTATCACTATACCAAGAAGTCATAAGAGGTGGTGCAATTCCCATGACATACTTGATAAGGAAGAGGGTAACACTCCAAGGTAGAACATATTAGATGCTGGAATGGCATTCTTGATCTGCGGAATACAAATACTTTGGCCCAATCCTAGATATGGATGAGGTACTGGAGTTTGCTTCTCCTAGTCATTCTGAAATAGAATGGCTTGATGGACCACAAGAATAGTAGGCATCGATGACACGAATGCATGGCATATTCTTGACTATCAACTGGTAGATGAAAGTCAGAATACAACTGAAGAAGGACAACTCAAAGGAACATATGATTTCCGAGTTGTGGATGCATAGACTAACATGTTGAACAAGGCTCAACATAATTCTTCCGGACAACCTATGCAGAAAGGTAGGACTGGCAGAGTTACAATATCGAATGGAGAACTCATCAAGAGTACTCTCATGGTGATCTTTTCGTTCAAGGAGAATGTCTGCCATGATGGTTCATGGTATTAGAAGAATAATATACCACGGACCTCGAAAACTAGAGCAAGGTTACTAATCATCCTAAAGGAACGATAATCTATCAACATGAAATAAGTAGAGTGAATCTTGGGTTCAGGAACCCAGGAATGGAATACCTACTAACTAAATAACATCACGAGATGCTTTTGAAAATGATGGCCAGAATTATCACACTGGGGATACAACACAAAGACTGAACCTCTGAGTGGTTCTCTAAGATATCCTAGTTTCCTAATAACTTTCGCATATATGTCGAGGCAACGGAGTACCTCAACACAATGATTAGTGTGCTTATTCTGGCCTAAGAGGTCATTGGGAACAGGGAGAAATTATTTGCAAATGCATCAGACTATTTAGAAACCTGGGACAACTCAGACAGCATAACGACTGTACGGGCATGAAAATGAGGCAACCTACAAGACAACTGACTACACAACAACTGAATTCTTATGGAAACACCAATCCAAGAGCACAACACCTATCCAATGAGTCTGTAGCATAGTAACTCGTCATCCTAACAGATAGATGAGTAAGCCTAGTTTCTTAACCCCATAGAAAAGAAGAGGGTGACTCGGAATCAGAGGAACACAAGGATAAGGAGTAAAAAGAATCTTACGTTCCCTTTCACAATCAATTGCCCTTTATAACTAAAGCATTTCTAGACTCGACTTCGACCAGTTTGGCTTGGTAATCCTATAGGCAGTCAGGCTCTGATACCAAAACTATCGGGACCCCGATCCTAAGTCTCACAGATCTAGCATGTAACACCTCATATCACTTTGCGGCCTCACGCACGGTAACCCATGGCTGCGCCTTTACCTTGGTCGGGACCGTTTGCATCTTTTGGCTAACGTATATGATTGTGTCGCTAACATCCATGTGACAAAGAACCCGAGCCGACATGACTAGTCGTAAACCAAGGTGGCACAAACTTACAGGGACATGCATACATGACCCAGCAATGCACGTGTCGGTCAGCAGCAAGTGTAACCGAGTCATAGCAAGCTACAAGGACTCCAGTAAAACACCGCGTGACATTTCCCCGTAGGGACAGACACAGGAGCAAAGAAGGACACATGCCGGTCAATCCATGTGTTCTGGATGGAAGCACTAGGAGGCATTTCCTCATAAGGAAGGCACAAAGAATAAACAACTAGGTGTTGGATCCTACACATACCAGTGCATTTCAAACATACACACAATATGCACGATATGTGTACATACAACATGGCATCACAACATAACTCTATGACTCAAAGTATTTATTTAAAAGGGCTCCGAGGAGCCTTACATAGCATGATATTACAAACATGGGTCTCATGACCCAACATTCAAGTCATACAAGCAACAAGCGGAAGCATAACCTGTCTGAGTACAGACAGCTAAAAGAAGAAGGCTAGGAAGCCTGCCTATCTACAAGACCCTCCATAGGAATCAGACCTCTGTCTGGGATTCCCAAGCTAATCGGTCAACATCGAACCCATCGCAGGAATCTAAAGTGAGACTGAAGTCTCCGCTGCAAAAACATAAATTAAGCAAACGTGAGTACAAATGTACTCAGCAAGACTTACATCAGAACTAACTACATATGCATCAGTATCAACAAGGGGGTTGTGGAGTTTAACTGCAGCAAGCCAGCTTTGACTCAGTGGCTATCCTGAACTACGACTATCAGTAACTTCTTTGGGGTGAGAGAGCGCACACGAGTCCACATAGTCACCATATCAATACACCACTATGGATCCGCTCCCGTCTCCCTACGAGAAGGCCATCCATAGTACTCACACTTATCTTGCGCATTTTACAGTATCCATTTCAACTTGTCTATGAACAATGTAAGCTTCCAAGTAGTCCATATCCGCGGACGCGACTATTCGAATAGATCATTTACCCTGCAGGGGTGTAATTCTTCACACACGCTCCCACCACTTACCACCATGTACACGTCATGTATCTCGGTAACCTTCAAGCGGAAGCCTGGCGAGGGTGTCGGCCATGACCTGACTAACCACACAAGACTCTGGTCCAAGTTTATCGCCTATTTGAGGTTGTATCCGCAAAGGAAGTCCGGCCGAAGTTTCTATCACGGCCCCAAACGATGAGTGCAGGGTTCCCAAGAGCACCATTCGGGTGTCACTTGGTACACCGTGCCTCGGTGTCTCCACCGCATCATAGCCCACCCCTAAGGTCAGCGCTATGCACGACCGCCAACACATATCCTACAAACACCAGAAACTAGTTGCGACTCCTGGACAGAGATCAAGGCAGTTAATAAGTCGAGAGGGTCCATTGGTTTCGGGCCCAATGCGTGGTAGTAGCTAGTCTTGGATCACATACACGGAACTCAGTTCTTAAGGACGGTTCCAATGAGACAACCCACCATGTACTCCTACATGGCCTCTCACCGCTACCTTTACCAAATCGTGTTCACACACCTAGCTCTCAATAGTAGGGCGTGTTCACCACCATTCCAATCCATCCCAGATGAATCAGACCTGACACAACTCGAAGCATAGCAGGCATAACAAGCAAGTATGAATGAGTAGGCACATCATGGCTCAAACAACTCCAACTCATGCTAGTGGGTTTCAACTATTTACTGTGGCAAAGACAGGTCATGCAGAGGAATGGGTTCAACTACCGCAAGATGTAACAGTTGAATCGTTGTTGTCCTAATGCAGTAAAAGAGAGCAAGAGCGAGAGAGTGGGATTGTATCGGAATGCTCAATGGGGGTTTGCTTGCCTGGCACTTCTGAAGATGATTCTACACTTCATTAGTGTCAACGGTCACTACGTCGTAAACGTCGGCTACCGAGAAGGAACAAACACCGGCAAACAAGAAGGAACACAATCAATGCAATGCAACAATATGATGCATGATCATGACATGGCAATATGCTGTGATTTGGGCTAATGCAACTAGCAACAATTTAAATGAAGTTGGTTTGAACCCAAGGTTCAAATTCAAACTCCATATAAGACATTTCAATTGCATTTTATTCAAATTGTCATATATAACAACTTTAAGTTGTTCAAACATGCATGAAAATACCATAAATAGATTCTTCATATTTTTCTGATAAGTTTTCATAGATAAATTGTCTTCATCTGATCTACGGTTGATTTACTATGAATTTTTGAAGTTTAAATCATTTTCTGGAATTTCCTGGTTAATTGAATTAAACTAAATCCAGAAAATGAGTTATTGTGTTAGCATGACATCACTGTGATGTCAGCAAGTCAACTGGGCCATTTCTGGTCAAACCTGAGCAGTGGGACCCGCATGTCAGTCTCACATCTAATTAACAGGGTTAATTAGTACTAAATTAATCCTAATCCTAAATTAACTAGGGCCTGGGCCCACATGTCAGAGTCAAACCCCCGGTCAACCGGGTCAAACCCGCCGGTCAACTGGGTCAAACCCGCCGGTGGCTCAACGCCGGCGACGACAGACGCGGCGGAGGGGCTCGGGTTCGCTCCTCCGGCGACCAAACGGACGGCGGAGAGGCTCTACGTGGTGCTGGGACTCGCGTGCATCCGATGCAGCAAGCGACAACAGCTAGGGTGGCCGGAGCTCGCCGAAAATGAGCTTGCGGCAGCGGCCGGAGTTCGGCCATCGGTGGTTTTGACGATGTGGGGCACGGCAGGAGCAACGGGTGATCGCTACGGGCTCCTGGCGTCGCGCTGAGCACGTTGTTATGCTTGGTTGCGGGCTTGCATGGCCGTGGCCACGGCGGCGACATGGCCGGCGGCAATGAGCTCTCAGGCTCGGCGGCAACCGTGGCTAGGGGGTGCTATAGAGTGCGGGAGTAGGGGGAAACGACGCGGAGGCTCACAGAGAGGTCGTTGAGCAGATCAGCGTGCTCGGGGATGGCTTGGAGGCGACGGAACCACGGCGGCGATCTCGGGTGCCCGAAGAGGAAGATGATGACGGTGCCGGCGATGCGGTGCTTCCGGCGACGCGTGGCTCGACGGAGAGGCACCAGGCGACGAGGAGGATCCTTGGACCTCGTCGGGGAGGAGATGCGACGACGGTGGCTACGGCTACGGGGATGGCGTGCTTCGGTTCCTCTCGGTGGAGCTTGGAATCGGAGGAAAGAGACGAATGGGAGGATGGCCAGGGCGTCCACTCGATCGGGACGGCTCCTACGAGCCTATCCCGCTCGCCAGCGCGGCAAGGAAGCAGGGAGGTGGCGTGGTGCGTGGGCGCGCCGTGTGCTGTCTCGCCTCTGCCAGTAGGCGGAGGTTGAAGACGACTGGCACGGCCAGCGGTGTTGGGTCAGCCAGGTCGGCTGGCAGGTGAGTGCCCAGGTAGTTTCCTCTCTCTCTCTCTTTTCTTTTCTATTTTTTTTGTTTCTGTTTTCTATTTTTCTTTCTTTGTTTTGAGTTGGTAAAAATACTAAATCATTTTTATAACTCCTGAAATAAATTGTGGGCACTATTTGGATTATTCCAAAAGCCCTCAACTAGTTTCAGAATTATTAGGGCATTTAAAATAAATATAGCAATTAAATGCTCCAATTCAAATACATTATGATCTAATTCAAAAATCCATAAATGACCCATAAAAATGTGCACCATTTTTGGCAAAGGTTTTCACCCATTTCAAAAATGATGAACTTTTCTGAAGGGCATTTTGGGTTCATTGAAAAATATTTTAAGTTGAACCTATTTGAAATTCATTTGGTGCTAGGGTTTATCAGTCCCCATTTCAAATTCATTTGAATTTAACATGATGCATTGATGCTCTGATGCAACTAATTACAACCATTATTCTAGGGCTGTGACATCACACCCCCACGGGGCCACGATTAACAATGCGCAGGACAATAAGGAAAGGGCCTAAGAGGACGCGTCGCCATCGCCGCTGCTGCTGCCGTCGTCGTCTTCACTTTCCTCGGCTCCGCCTGAGCTCTCGCTGCTGCCGTGGGTAAACTGCGCGTGCAGCGCATCCACATGGTCCTCCACCGCCTTCCCGAGGTCACCATAGAGCTCCTCCGGGACGGGAGCTATAACCTTGTCAAAGTCGAAGTTGGGGTCGGCGTGGAGAAGGTGGCTGAAGATGCGCGTCGCTGCCTGGGTAAGGAGATCGCGACACTCCTCCTCGATGATACCGCCCACCTTCTGGGTGCCTACCTCGAGCCGCTCCATGAGCTTGGTGAAGAAGTCGAGGTAGCTCACGTCCTGGGCCTCGAGGGGGCTGTTGACGTCCTCCTTGCAAATAGAGCCCAAGGCGTGGCGGGCCCGGAGCTCGAGGGTGCGGAACATCTTGGAGCGCTCGAGCTGCCGCCCCCGTGCTCGGGCCGCCTCGTCCCTCACCTGCTACACGACGGCGGTAACGCCCCCCACCTGCTGCTGGAGGGAGACCAGCTCGGCCTCAGCGTTGGCCTGGGCCTTCAGCGCGGTCTCTCGCCGGGTCTCCGCCTTGGTCAGCACCTCCTTAAGGACCGTGATCTCGTGCTGGAGCTCCTCGTGCCTCGCCTTGAAGCGGTCCTCCTGTAGCTTCAGTTTCTTGATGTGCTCCTCGGCAAGCGTCTTGCGGGCCTGCGCGACCCTCCTGTCGGCGTCCTCCTGAATCTTCTTCTCCTTGGCCGCCAGATTGGCATTGGCCTTGTCCAGGCGCTGGGCATAGGTGCCCTGAGCGGCGGCTACCTCACGTTCCAGCACCTCCAGCCGTTCGCGCTCCAGATCCTGCGCAGATGCCGTCCGCGCGAGCTCCCACTCGCGGATCTCAAGGTCCGCCTCGCGGGCCGCCAGTTCCTCTTCGCGGGCAGAGATGGCGTCTTTCTGCACCTGGAGCTGCCGTTCCAGTGCGGCATTCTGATCCTGGAGCTCCTTCCCGCGGGCCTCCGCTGCCTCGCGCCGCCTGTCCACTGCCTTGGCCTCTTGGAAAGCGCACTCGTTGGCCTCCTTCGCCTCGGTGGCGGCCTTCTCGCCTCTCGCGCGGGCGGCCTCATTCTGGCGCTGTCCCAGCTTAACGGCGACTTCAAGTTGCTGCCACCCTCGGGCTAGGCGGAGGCGCTCCTCGGCAAGCCGCGCCTCTACAGCCTGAAGCTCTGCCCCGAGCTGGCCTAGCACGGCCATGGCAGTCTGCAAGACCCCGCGCCTGATCATGGTGCGGCTGCTCACAAGCGCCAGGGCCCGGTCCGGGTCTGACCCTTCGTCGCCCTCCACCATCATGGCTCGCGAGGGCCTGGCGCCGCTCGCCAAGAGCGGAGGGCTCGCAGGGGCCTCCTCCTTGCCCCGCTGTGGCGGCGCGCCCCGCAGGCTCAGCGCCCCCCGGCGGGAGCTCCATGCCCCGGCAAGTTGCGCGGGCCTTCCGCGGCGCCTCCGCCACCCGCGGTGTATGGCGGGAGAGCTGGCATCTCCGCCTCTACCATCACGACGTCCGCCCCTGCAGCGGGTGCCTTAGGGACCACGGAGCCACCTTCTGAGGCTCGCCCATTTGGACCTCCGGAGCCACGTCCTCCCGCGGCTCAGGAGGGGCCACCTGCCCTTCTGCCTCCGCGAGCCCGGCCCCGGTGTCGAGACGGCGCGCGTCTTCCTCACGCTCCTCGACCCTGGCGATCGACGGTGCGGCCTCCAAGCCGGGGGCCCTCTTCTTCTTCTTCTTCTTCTTGCTCGAAGAGGTCCTGCATAGAGCAAGGATTCAGGCACACGCGGCGCGCCAGATGCAAGGGAAGGGAAGGCGGAAGCTTACTCATCATTGGCGACCCATTTCCTCTTCTTCAGCGGCCGCGGCAGGGCGCTGCCATCGCCGCCCTTGCGGGGCCCTTCCTCGCGACCGGTTCCCGGGGCAGGGCCCGGGGGTGCAGTGGCCCCGGCTTCAGCACCGGCCTCCTCTGCGAGGGGACCACGAGATTCACCCTCGGCGCTACCCCCAGAGGTTCGCGGCTCCACGGCCTCCACACGGGGGCTCCTCACGCCCCCCGTCCTGTCGAGCACGGCGGGCGCGGCCCCAGGCAGGGCGATGTCGTCGTTATCCCCGAGTCCGCGGGTGAATTGGCTGCGAGGCCGCCCGGATGGGCCGCCACCGTCCTCTGCGATGCCCGTTGTGGCCCCGGTATCGCCACGGTCCCCCGAATCAGAAACCACCAACAAAGGGCTGTCCCGAGGCCCCCCGAGGCCCTCTGGAAGCGGCCCCCACTGGTCAAAGCGTGGCATCGCGCCGGCCAGCTGCCTTGTTCTTGTAGCGGTACAGGGGCAGCCCGTCCCTGGGTGGCTCGTCTGCCTCCTCGCCGGTCAGGGTGTGGAGCACCTCGTTCAGCACCTCCGGCAGCAGGCTGTCCTTGCTCAGCCGCATCAGATCCTCCGGGCTGGTGAAGGCCCACATCGGGCGGGAGTGTCGCTGGAGGGGAGCGATGCGCCGGCGAAGGAACTCCCTCACGACTATGACCATTGTCACCTTCGCGGCCCTCAGCTCGGCTAACCTCCTCCACACCCGCGCCAGCCTCGGGTCGGCAAGCCTCACATGCCCCCATCCGGAGCTTCTCGCCGCCGGAGACCTCGGTAGCTGCAGCAGGGGGCTGAATTGGGCCGCATCCACATACACCCATTGCCGCCTGAAGCCCTCTACCTCCTTGGTGAGCCGCATGTCGATACCGTCACCGGCCGTCTCTTCCACGATGCGGAACGAGGCACACCCGGAGCATTGGTCCGCCGCCGACAGCCTTAGGCTGAAGAAGTGGCGAAAGAGCACCATCGAGGGCATCACACCCAGGAAGGCCTCGCATAAAAAGGCGAATGCGGAGAGAAGAAGAATGGAGTTCGGCTCGAGATGCAGCGCGTGGACCTGGTAGTGCGAAAGAACGGCGTTGAAGAAGTCGGAAAACGGTGGCAGCAAGCCGGCGAAGAGTGCATGAAGGTAGAGGACGGCGGTGGTAGCGTCGAGGTCGGCAGACGGGCGTGATGCCGGCCAGATCTGAGTGGCCCCCCACTCATTGGAGGCGGCTGCAGTCATCAGGAGCACCTTGCTAAGCCCCTCGGTGTTGACGATCGTGGGCCTTCCGAGAGCAGGCTCCGGCACCACCTCCATGACCGTCGCCTCCGTCGCCTTTCCCTTCCTGCCTGGGGGCGCCATGGCGGAGCAGCCAAGATCTAGGGCGGCGAAGCTTCGGGAGAGGAAGGGGGAGCTGTGCGCGAGAAGGAAGATGCGGGGAGGCGAAATGTGCGAAGGAAGGCAATGATGGCCTCGCGTCGTGCGCGGGCAGGCTTTATGTCAGCGCGGGCAGTTACCAAGGCGTCGTGGGAGAAGTGGGGGCGTCCCCCGTCACATCATGCGCCATGCGTCACGCCTAGCCCGCAGGCGGTTAGGGCCCGCGTCGTTTCGCCCTCGGAGGCAGAAACATGCGCGCCGCGAGCCTGGGGGCTATTGTCGGGCCCATGGAACCCAGGGTACCTCGGCCCGTCTGCCCGCGGCCCAGAGCGCAACGCTTGGTGGTGGCCCAACAGGTGGCCCACCAGCGGGCACCTCAAGCAAGACCCCTCATGAGGCCCCGGCCTCCTGAGGACCCCTCCCCAGGGAGCGGCGAGCAAGATGTAGCCACTTCACCGAGAGCCTCGCGAGGCACCCTCCCGAAGGTATGCAAGATGAGTCCTGTTCGGCTCGGTCACGCGGTCTCGTGCCCACCACGTGGGTGACGCGCGCGGCGATGAACGGCGACAGAGGCCGCGCCAGCAGGCGCAGATGGAGAGGATTTCTCCTTTTGTGCTAAGGGAGCAAGGCCAAGACGGCATAGTGTTGAAAATTTCCCCTGATCGATGAAAGAAGACCAAGACGGCGTACGCGCAGGGCGGAGGTCACCACCGAGCCCACTGGCGCGTCATGGATGATCGCTTTGCAGGCGAAGACCACCTTTTGTCAGGATAGACTGCGCCCCTGTCCCCCTTCAAAATTGCCGTTGTGTGGCAACCCTTCCTGCCAATGTTTTTGGGGGAAGAGGACCAAGGTAGATATAAAAGGAGGGTAGGGTGCCGCTGTAAGGGGAGAGATTCCACCTTCGACCACCTTGTACGCTTGTACTCACCAGAGCAATCCCAACCAAGCAGGAGTAGGGTTTTACACCGCAAGGTGGCCCAAACCTGGGTAAACCGCTGTGTCTCTGGCCCACTCCTGCCAGCGCGCTCTCGCCATAGCTTCACCGTAGTTTAGCTGGGGAAGGGGACGAGGTGGTAGGAATGAGCTCACCCCAGTGTTCGAACCTTTGGGTCCCCGGAGCCCGACTGCCGACAATATTGACGTGAGTCACCGTTCGTGATCATGCATGATGCGTGTATGGTTAGTGCACGATTATAAACGGGGGCGTCAAAAGTTGGTATCAGAGCCGACTGCCTGTAGGAACCCCTTCCAAACTCCTTGGTCGATGTTGAGTCTAGACTTGAAAAACTATTTTCTAAACTACTAACTGTGTTGTGTGGCTTACGGGCCCAGAACACCTATGGATAGGATTAGGATCTTTTATTCCGCATCTTTACTCTGGGTTCTGATTTCTCTTCTCTTCGGGTTAAAGATTTTGCTAACTCTAACTCTAGGTTCTCATAACGACTTCATTCTGGAGAGCCACACATTCCATATCATCCGTTGATATATCAAGACATTTGAAGTACTCTTCGATGTTTTCCCGAGACCCTTGTGCCAACCGCCTTTGCAATTCCCTGCCACCGATAAATCCCTATGGATAACTACATACACTTGTCGTTCATACAATCATTCCCAGTTGCTCTTGTTATTACAAGATGCCCCGAAATACTCTCCGACTTTTCGAGAATCCTATATGTCCTGTTGCTGTTGAAATTCCTTGTCACCACTTACACTTGTAATAAAATCCAGGTGTTCAACAATCTTCGTTAAAATCCTCTGTGATTGTCATCCTGTTCCTATTGATTCATCATGTGTGCGAATGCATGCAATCATTAGTTGATCCCTAGGAATTATCCTTTCGGCTCAGACGTCAATCCGGATATGAGCTGGTTCTCGGCCAATCAAGTTGCGATCGATGCCTCTAAGTCTAATCAACTTACTCATCTTTGATCATAGCATCTATTTCTAATCCACCGATTCGGAAATCAGAATCCTTGAATTTTATATTTAGAGTTGATTAGATGATTCCATAATCTGATGCGCTTGCATTCTTTCTTCTTTTGGTTGAGTACCGATACTCACATCAGCTCCTTTGTGGACCACCAGATCCTTTGTTGGATTATCATCTGATGGTGTCCTTCACATTCAAAAACCTTGTGAGTTCTTCCCCCGCTACCAATGCCTTTAGCAATGGTGTATCCTCTACTTCCTTACCGTCGATATTCTGTTTCGAGATGGAATCCGTTGCTTCTGTTGTTTATTGTATAGGTTCCTAAAATGCCCCGATGGGTTGTATCTATGCTTCTGCCATCTGTGTGAACCCGAAAGCTTTCATGGGTCATACTCTTTTGGTGTTTCGCCAGATAAATTTTCAACACTACAACTTCTTCAAAAATGAGAAGTGAATGAAAGGTTATGCATTGAAGAAGTGGGAGTCGACCTTGAACCTTTGTGTTCATGCCCATGGACACGATGTAGATCTTATCATGGAAGCTTCTCATAAAAATAATTATCCTCTTGATATAAGTTCATCTTGTATATGTGATTTGGTCATTTGCAATCGTGGTTCCGACCATATTGTTCTCCTTTAATTCCATTTCTTAGACAAGTTAAAGCACTTGTCTTCTGCAGATCAACACCCCACTCCAACCTCTATTCTGATCTACCTTCGAGTATTACCCTCTGGTATCTGGAGGATATCGTGCCATTGCACTACCTCTTATGAATTCTTGCTGAAGTAATACCTCCCACCGTTTTAGTCACTCCACAGGTTTGAATTGTCCGTCACTCGAGAACTCCGACAAGTAACTCGAATCCACACTATGGTTGATTACTCCTAGTAATTGTTGTTGGGAAGTTTAATACTCAATCATGTCATTCCTAAACCTGTGTGGCTACATCGTTGTCAGGTAGCATTGACTATGCTACCTAAGTTCTTCTTCTATGGTGCGCAAATCCGACAATGAGAGCTTATGTCAAGCTTCATCGCTATATCGTTTCGCCTTGAGCAACAAGATTGGATCCGAGCTTGTATCATGTCGGTACTTGCATCAACCTTCTGCTTCACCGATACCCTGTTTAATCAGGTCACTGCTCTAATACATATTCATGAAACCTCTCGACAAAGTGTGTCGTGATCATCGTCAACATTTTGACTTCTTCCAAGATGTAAATCGAATTCATGATGAGTAATACCATCCTTGCCCCTCGATAATTTGTGTTGTCATCGATGACATCCTTGTTTTCCTTCCAACACAGACTTGGTCATATTTTGGTTGTATCTGAAGTTCCTTGCTATTCTTGAAGTTGTTCCTTGTGCATTTCTTGTGATCTGCAAACCCAATCTTTACTTTAACACCATATCATTGCTACCCCGAAGCATGATTGTGGTACTCCGAACATCAATAAGAACATTGGAAGCGCAATGCTAAATGTTTCTTAATCAATTTTCCAAACACCGTTGTATGGGTAACATCATGAATTTCCTCGCCCCTTTACCTAAATGGTTATCTACTTGCTATCCTGTCATGTATATCATGCTCCGCTTGTTCTTGGGAAGTATATACTCCTAATATTTGTGGATAATCATATTTCCCTTCCCATTGGTCTATTTAACCTTTCTTAAAAATCTATATGATCTAAGCAGAAATAATTCCCTACTTATGTAAACACCGTAAACACCTCGGTGTTCAACTCTGTCAGTAAGACCCTGTTACTATTATTGATGACATTCTGGTAACCACCGGTGGACGAGAACTTTGCCTATTGGTCCGCCTTGTATTAACAAGCAGGAAAATGGTTCTCTTCATTCCCCGCCCTTGGTACCGATGCTGTTGCCAACATAGCCGATAGAATGCCCCTCTGACAAACCTTGGATCGTGATCGCGAATATGCCACCACCTTTTCTTATTCATCATGGTGGTATGAATTTTGATCACTTTGATTTGCTCATCGTAATGATTCGGAAATGCTCGAGACCTCAATTACATATTGGTGCAGCGCGCCTTATCTTCTGTAGCACTTGCGATTGAATCTCCCAGTTAACATTGTAACCTATTGTCATTCTACCTTGTGCCTGTCATTCTTTAGAATTCCTTACGGAAACTCTCTTATTAGTTACGAAGTTTCATGTAAATGGCTATGTGATCCTTGTATCCAAAGTTACCCTTGCACTTGGCTTCGTATGTATTTCCGCGAGCCACCTTGTGACGTCCCCGACTTAATCGTGCACTAATCATACACGCAACTGCACACGATCAAGCCTAGGGACTCACTTGAAGATATCACAACACAACTCTACACAAAATAAAATAATTCAAGCTTTATATTACAAGCCAGGGGCCTCGAGGGCTCGAATACATAAGCTCGATGTCATACAAGCATCAGCGGAAGCATCAGATATCTGAGTACAGATATAAAAGTAAAACAGAAAGGCCTTAAGAAGGCGAGGCAAAACAACGACAATGATCGAAAAGGCGCAGGCCTCCTGCCTGGGAGCCTCCTATCTACTCCTGGTCGTCGGCGGTCCCCACGTAGTAGTAGTCTTCTCCAGAGGGGTAGTAGTAGTCGTCGACTGGGGTGGCGGCTGACTTCGGGGCTCCGCCATCTGGTCGCAGCAAAGGGGCATGGGGGAAAAAGGGGAGCAAAGCAACCGTGAGTACTCATCCAAAGTACTCGCAAGACTTACATCAGAACTATACTATGTATGCCTTGGTATCAAAGGGGAATGGCTGTATCTATGGACTAGACTGCAGAATTGCCGGAATAGAAGGGAAAGCCTAGCCTATCAAAGACTAGCATCTTCAGTGGTCTTGCAGCATAAGAAGAGTGCATATTAGTACATAATTAAAGTAGCAATCATGTTGTAGCAAAGCCTAGGGATCCTTCCTCAGCTCCCTGCGAGAAAGCGATCCCGTAGCTTAAATTTAATTAACAAGTATCCAGTTCAAGTTGTAGCAGATCGGGATACAACACTGAGCGTCCTGTTACCGTGGACACGGCTATTCGAATAGATATATCTTCCCTGCAGGGGTGCACTACTGTTACCCAACACGCTCGATTAACTCTGGCCGGACACACTTTCCTGGGTCATGCCCGACCTCGGCTGATCGACACACCGCAGCCCTACCTAGAGCTCAGCAGAGAGGTCCCCGCCGGTCTACATCCTAAGCACTCAGGGTTCTTGGGCCCATCCCCCTTTGCACTCCGGGTCGTTGTGCGCAGGGTGGATACTTATATAAAGTGCCAACTCTACATGGATGGCACGATCCGACCCGGCCACAATGCTGAACTAGACATCTGACAGAGCTTTCGGCTGATACATACGGCGCCGAGGGGCCCATAAACCATTATCCCACGTGGTGGTAGTGCGTATAGGCCAGTGGTCAACTCAGATCAATACCCAAATCCGTTAAGCGTGTTATTAGGAGCTCGCGGTGACGATCAGTACTCCTGTCGCCCCGTCTCGAGGAATTGCAACAAGGGTCAGGCCCATCCCTCTCTAGGGCGGTCTCTGCCTGCCCGGCCGCGCCTCGTAAATATCTCGCGGGTGCCTTCCAGGTCAACCCGTCTTCCCAGGGGACTGTTGGGAACTCAGGTCCACCTCTACCGGGGTGGTACCGCCTGTCCCTTCAGTCCCGCAATAACAGTACAAGGGGGCAATAGTTAACGGTAACCGTGTGTCCGTAACATTAAGAGGGTAATCCGAGGAATCACCCTCGATGGATTCCCACTCGATGCTACCGTCAAGGTGAACCCGGAGGAATCACCCTCGATGGATTCACACTTGAGGGGTTGCACGACAGAAGCTTCATCGGAGGTGGTGGAAGAGGAATCACCCTCGTATCCCACAACCGACTAGCTGTACCACAGAGGCATATCATGAGTGAGATAAGAGGTATCACCCTCGGCACTCGAGGATAACTCTGTGGAGTCGAACAACTTAGGGTGTGTGCAGTGATGTGCTGGTCTCAGCCCATCGATCACATCGACCGGGGCACAGGTAACTAAGCGGGGCAACTAGAACGAGAAGAGGGGCCACAGATGGATTACCAACCAACACTAGGCATTTAGGATATCAGGTAAAGTATCAACAGAAGTTACAATAAACAGGCTATGCAACAGAATAGGATCAATCAAAAGCAGTAGCAAAATCTAATGCAAGCAGGAGGGAGAAAGAATAGGTGATATAGGCATGCGTCAAGGGGGGTTGCTTGCCTGGAAGCTCTGCGGCAAAGGAAGGGTCCTCAACAGTGTAGTCGGTCTCCAGAGCTGCGTCGGTCTCGGAGGCTATCGGAAGAAGAGGGGGAAGAAACAATAAATAAAGGCAAATAATGCAACACAGATGCAAGGCATGACGATATGCAGTGTTAGTGGTGACCTAATGCATTTGCTATATGCCACAGACGAAGCGGGAGAATATCTGGGATATTTTCCCGGCGTTTAGGCCGATTTCGAGATACTGAACCGGAGGGGAAGGTTCCATGTTCAGATAGATAGGAGTGATGGTTAAGCATTTTGACCACGTATTCGGATTCGTCTCATTTTTCTGATCAACTTTCATGTAGAAAGTTTTTCGATCCGAGCTATGGTTTATTTTCTATGAATTTTCAAAGATTTAAACTATTTCTGAGAATTACTGGAATTATTTTTAATTACTAATTTCGAATTATCCAAAACAGTAAAATACTAAGTGCACCCGATCCAGTGCACCCAGTAGTGCACTAGAGGCTGACAGTGGGGTCCAGTGGGCTGAGTCAGCATGCACAGTCAGCAGGTCAAAGGTCAAAGTTGACCAGTCAACAGGACAGGTGGGGTCCACATGTCATTGACTGGGTCAATCCCAGTCAGCAGTTTGACTGGTCAACTGGGTCCAATGGGACCCAGTTGACAGTGACTGTTAGGCTAAATATTGGGTTAGTTTAATTAACTAAGTCAATTAGCACAGTGGGCCCATTATGTCAGTGACTGAGTTAACAGTGGGCTAATTAGCAGTAATTAGTACCTAACCTAAACGCTACAGTGCCATGGCCCACTGTCAGTGGCTGGTTAGTGTGCTAATAGGCTCCTAATGAGCTGACGGCGGGACCCACTGGCGTTTAAACCGTGCGCGCGCGCTGCACGCCGGCGGCGAGCTACAGAGGCGGCGGCGATGGCCGGACTTCGCCCACAGGCGACGAAATTGCACGCCACGACCACCTACGGGACGAGACGGCTCGCGCGCGTCGATCTGCACCAACAGCAGCAGCTGATGTGGCCGAAAACGTCGGATACGACGATGGCCGACGGCGACCGCGGCCGGAGCACGTCCAACTAGGGGCTACGGAGCACGGGGAGGAGTACGAGGAGGACAGGGACGACTGGGAGCTCACAGTGAGGCTAGGAGAGAGCTCGGGGGAGCCGGGGCTTGCCGGAGATGGGCGGATCGACGCGGCGGACGGCGAGGACCGACGATGAGGGAGAGCTCGATGCGTTCGCGGTGGGGTTCTCCGGCTCGAACCGAAGCACGTGGTCGATGTAGACGAGGACGACAGATCTTCTGGACACTGCCGAACGGCGAGGGCTGGCCAATGGCCACGGCCATGGTGAGCGACGGCGACAGCTCCGCTCGGGTGCGGGTTCGATCTATGCGGGGAGAGCGAGGGAGGGAATGGGGAGGTGCTAGGGTTCGAGGCGAGGCCGAGGGCATACTTATCCATCGCGGGAAGGAACGGATGCCCGACGCGCGGCGCATCGGCGTCTCCGGCGGCTGCGGCGCCGACACGGGCGCGGGAGCAGGTGAGGAAGAAGGAGGCTCGGGTGGGCTGGGCCTCAGCCACAGTTTGCTAGATGGGCCAAAACGCGCAGTGCTCTTTTCCTATTTCTTTTCTGTCAACTAATTTCTCTGTTGCCTTGACTTTAGTTGACTGTCCAAATGATTTTTGTTAATCATGAGACTTGGCACATAATTACTTGACAATAAACTGAGATGGCACAAAAAGTTTGGTGAGCGTTTGATTTTATTTGAATTTGATTTAAATTAGAAGTGGATTAACTAGGCTGATTTGGTACTGTTTTAAATAGGTTAGGGGCATTTTAATAATTCAAATAATGTTGATCTTATTTTTATAATTGCTTTGGGAATATTTTTAATATTATGAACATTTTTGTTCTACTGTTTGGATAACTTTTAATTTTGACTTTAATTTAAAATTTGAAGTTGAAGTTGGATTATTCTTAATTGTTTTTATAGGGCTAAATGATGATGACTTGGCATGACTAATTAGCATAACTATTGTTTAGTAATCTGGGGATGTCACACACCTCCCTTGAGATGATCCATTCCGGTATCACACGCGAGATTCATTCCTCGACACTCTTAACCTTTCTTACATCCTGCTTTAGGCATTAAATGTTTGCCTACTCAAATAAAGCTATTTGTATCTTTTTAAGTCACTCTCATTATGATTCCTGTGCTCCAAAACTCAAGAAAAATTTATGTGTTTCATTCATGAGGTAACCCCAGATGATTACCTCTTGTAGAATTCCATCGTTGCCGAGTAACCCTTATCATTTTCGTACGCACGATGAAGATCCTGAAGGAAGGATGACAACTTCGCCACGATGTGCTGATGTAGAGAAATGAAGACATTAATGCCGTGGATCAAGCTCTTCGGGAAGAGCAACCAAGACCGAGAAGATTCGTTAGAATTTCGTAACCAAACCTTTCCCCCTTACTCTACCTCTTAAATCTCGGGACGAGATTTCTTTTAGTGGAGGAGAGTTGTGACACCCCCAGATATTAGTCATGTCATTATCCTAATTAATTTGCCATGTCATCATGATTATCATAATTAAATTGCAACTAAGAATTAATCCAACTCTTAAATTCAAATTCATATCGCAAGTCAAAATAATATTTCATCAAATAGTGAAACAAAAATGTTTATATGATTCCATAAAGTCCCCAAGTAATTGTCATGATGAAACTAACTTTATTTGAATTCCAAATTTGACCCCAGCAACATTTAAAGTGGATCTGCAACATTAAATGGTACAAAACAAATTCAAACACAAATTTAGATAATTGTAAATGGCCCCAAACTTTTTGTGCAGCCCTGTAAGATAGCCTAGTATTTATGTGCAAAGTTTCATATTAAACAAAAATCATTTGCTAGCAAAACAAAATAGAAAACAGTAGTTAAGACAATTACAGAAAAGAAAAGAAGAAAGAAGTGCTACTATGCACTTGGCCCGACCGAAGCCACAGTGCGGCCCAGCCCACCTAGCAGGCCTTCTCCTTCCTCGGTACATGAGGGAGAGGCAGAGGAGACTCGTGGCAAGCATCCTGCCGCCATGGCCATGGATGGCCTCCACGTGCCCCCCCCCTCGGCCTATATATTAGTCCAACCGAAACCCTAGCACGCCCTCGTCTGATTCCCCTCTTTTCCCCATCGCGCCCCCTCCTCCTCTGCTCGAAATCGAGCTCAGAGCTTGATGCGGTGACCACTGCCTCGTCGTCACTGTCGCGCCCACCGTCGTCCCCGTGCCCTAGGACTTTGTCCGCCTGCTTCGCCGTCGTCCACTACGTTGTCTACGGCCACCGGTTGGACCTGGGCGCCCCTGCAGCGCATGGATCGAGCTCATCTTCTTCCTCAGTCGCCGCCGTTGTTCTTCGTCGATCCGTCGCCACTGCTGCTCCTAAGCCATCACCGAGCCACCTTGCGCTCCGCGGTGAGCCCCTCCTCAGATTCCCGGCCTTTCCCTCGTCGATCCGTCGCCATAGTGTCGTCCCGCGAGCTCGCGCCCGCCGTGGCCGAAGCCCCGCCATAGCCGCACTGGGCTCGCTCCCGCGCGCGCTCGCTGCGCCCGTGGCCATGCTCCCCCGCGCCTCTGGTCGCCCCAGGACGTGGCCTCGCGCGCTCGCGTCCGCCCGGGCCGCACCCCTGCTCATGCTAGATGCTACGTGCTGCCTTGCCGTGGCTGCTGCGCCGCTCTGCGTGCTGCTGCCTCCCCGTGCCGCTGCTTGCTCTGCTAATGCTACTCGCCTACTGCTGCTGCTGGCGCTGCTAGCTACTGCCGCTGCCCCGCGCCGCCCGCTCGCCGTCCTTGCTGCTGGCTGTGGCCGCCGGCGCCTCTGTGCGTGCGTGCACAGCCGCGGCCAGAGTCGGCTGGTTCTCTACCAATGAGGCCCGGCCCCAGTTTAATTAGGACTAACCCCCTGTTAGTGCTAACCCCCCCTCATATTAGTCACTGCCACTGGGCCCCCCATTGCTAATTAAGTTAACTAAAACAAATAAAAGTTTTTGTTAATAGCTGAGTCAATGACAGGTGGACCCAGTCAACACTTTGACCAGTCAACTCATTGACCAGTCAACTGCTGAGTCAGCAGTTGACCAGGCCCCACCTGTCAGCCTCACAGCCCCCTGCTGTGTACACTTCCCTGTGTACACATAGCATTTTGCTAGTTATTTTCGAAATAATAATAAATTCAGAAAATCCTTTAAACTTTGAAAAATCATATAAAATAATCTATAACTCAGATGAAAAAGTTTTATATATGAAAGTTGATCAAAAATATATGAAGAATCTGAATATGCCACGCACATACTCGTCACACCCCTCTAACTTAGTGAACCTTGAACATTTGCACCTGGATCATCTGACAGAATAATACCTGGAGTTGGGAAAATATTACCATATATTTTCCTCTTCTTTTAAAATGCTTAGGGATACATTAGGGCATATCATCATCACACATTGCCATGACATGCATCTGTGTTGCATTTGTATGCCCATTATTTATCTATTTCCTCCCTCTCATCTATTCCTTCGGTAGACTCCGAGACTGCCCCTGCCCCCGAGTACGACTACATCGTCGTCGACCCGTCCTTCTCAGCAGAGCTTCCAGGCAAGCAAAACCCCCTTGGTCATTCAGATATCACCCATTCTTTCCCTCTACTTCTTGCATTAGATTTTGCTATTGTTGTTGTTCTGGTAGCTCCTATTCTGATGCATAGCCTGTTGTTGTTACCTCTGTTGATACCTTACCTGCTATCCTATTATGCTTAGTATAGGTATGCTAGTATTCCATCAGTGGCCCTACATCCTTGTCCGTGTGCCATGCTATACTATCGGGCCGTGATCCCCTCTGGGCAATGATCACGGATATATTATATACACTATACAATGTTACATGATATGATTAAAGTCGGGTCGGCTCGGAGAGCACCCGCGAGTGATTCACTATGGTGGAACGACAGGGCAGGTAGAGACCATCTAGGAGAGAGGTGGGCCTAAACCCTGGTCATTGTCCGCGGTTACTTAACAATAACACGCTTAACGAGTTCGGTGTATTTGATCTGAGACTACCATTGGCATATACGCACTAACCGCCACGCGGGATAATGGTATATGGGACCCTCGGCATCGTACGTTCCTCCCGAAAGCTCTGTCAGACGTCACAGTTGAGCGGGATGATTGTTGGGGTGGGCTATAACCGCCTGCTTGTGTATATAGAGGTGGGCCTGGTCCCCGGCCAGTCACGCAACGTGCAGGAGTGCTTAGGGCAATTGGCCCATGACCCCTTTGCGCTTAGGATGTAGACCGGCATGCTGACCTCTCTGGAGAGCCTAGGTAGGACTACGGCGTGTCAATTATCCGAGGCCGGGCATTACGCACAAAAGTGTGTCCGGCCAGAGGTAATTGAGCATATCGGGAAATGTGGTGCACCCTTGCAGGGAAGTAATCTATTCGAATAGCCGTGTCCACGGTAACAGGACGACTTGGAGTTGTATCCCGACCTCTTACAACTAAAACCGGATACTTAATAAACACACCCAGATAACAGACAAAGATACCCGGTGATCTCTTTCTCTCGAGGAGATGAGGAGAGGATCTCCGGGCAGGTTACTGCTATACGTATGCTATATGTATGTACAAGATGATACTAGTTACGCTCCTATCTTCTACTGCTGAAAGATGTAGTCTTCGAGAGGATGAGCTTCTCCCCCCTTGTTCTGGCATTTCTGCAGTTTAGTCCACAGATATTAACCTTTCCTTTGATACCGATGCATATCTAGTATAGATCTGATGTAAGTCTTGCGAGTACTTTGGATGAGTACTCACCGTTGCCTTGCTACTCTTTTTTCTCGACCCGGTTGCTGCAACAGCTGGTAGCACCGCAGATGCAGGTTACCCCGACGGTGCGTACTACGTGGAGACCGACGACCAGGAGTAGTCCGGAGGTCCCAGGAGGCCTTGCCTTTCGATCTAGTGTCGTTGTTTTGCTCAGCCTTCTTAAGGCAAAACTTGTCTAACTATGTCTGTACTCAAATAATTTTTGCTTTGATGACTGATGTATTATGGGTCTTCGTGGCCCTGGCTTGTAATGTAAGGTTTATTTTTATATTTGTGTCGTAGAGTTGTGTTGTGATATTGACGTGAGTCACCGTTCGTGATCGTGCATGATGCGTGTATGGTTAGTGCACGATTATAAACGGGGCGTCACATTAATTTTTCTCGGAACATCCGCAGCCCAGCTTTATGTTACTGAAGAAAACGCACAGCTCAGTTCTATATATATATATATATATATATATATATATATATATATATGACAAATTTTTCCTACTACCGGGTGTAGTTACCCCCACTTTGGTTTCGTACGTTGTAGGTAGTATCTATTATATTGGAGAGTACGTACGTATAGTATGTAGTATGTAAGAATGTTTGGGTAGTATATATACTATTTTATAGGTAGTATGTACCATATTTTGAGCATACTCCTTTTTACGTACAAATATGTACGTATTTCACAAATATGATAAAAACATGGGCTTACATGCAATTTTTTCACATAACTCGTTTTGGAGTATCTTAGATATAGTATATGAACATATTAAAAATGATAAAGTAGTATATATACTACCACATGGTAGTATATGAGATATGGGTGTAACTACACCCGGTAGTAGGATGCATTTTCCATATATATATATATATATGGAAAATCCATCCTACCACCCGGGGTAGTTACCCCACATGTCACATATACTATCATGTGTTAGTATATATATTACTTTATTATTGTAAGTATGTGCACATACTATATATAAGATACTTCAAGGTGAGTTCCATGAAAAATTTGCAAGTTGACCCATGATTTTTATTATATTTGTGAAATACGTACATATTTGTACGTAAAAACGAGCATACTCAAAATACGATACATACTACCTAAAATGAGATACATACTACCCAAATATTTTTATATACGACATACTACGCATACATACTCTCGGTTTTGACAGATACTACATACAACATATACAAAACGCAAATGGTGGTAACTATCACTGGGTGGTAGGAAACATTTGTCCTATATATATATATATATCATTTTTATATTTTATTAGTATATATATTATTATATTAAAAAGGCGTAAAGTTCCCTTTTCACCTTTCCTTCCTTATAATTTTGTTGTTTTCCCTCCAATCCATGTTCTTTGTACCACCGGTGTTCCCTAAAACTAACTCAACTATACCACGTCTTATTAACTTACGAAAATAAAATAATATTTTTTTTGGTAAATCAATAAGTTCTTACAAAGTAATTATTTATCATTATAAGTTGGCAGGTAAATCATGGTGATTGCGTACAAAAACGTGTTAAGATTGTATGGGCCAATGTAATAATAGACGTGCAATCACGTCTCAATCTACTGGTCTCCAATGTAATAATACTTGGAAAGGAGTAAAGTGGATATAGAGTGGATCAAGTGGGAAGCGCACCAGAAGAAACAGAGTAGAAGACGACGTTCCATGAGACCGCGCCCGCTCGTATGAGCGATCGTATGGCGTGGAAACCGAGGCTCCTCGTCCACCTGAACAAACTTTATAAAGGGGCCGATGCCAAATGGATAACAGAACAAGTCGTGGGAAGTGCAGAACAACTAGTCGTCATCATCTTCATCTCCATCAACCCTAGCCACCGCCATTTCCATCTCCATAGCCACCACCTTCATCTCCACCATAGTTCTCCATCATCTAGTCATACTTGTAAACGTGTATCACACACGACATTTATTTTAAGACATATTATCAATCAATCTATCTTCATGATGTGTTCTCCGATGTGTTCCTCGTGTGATCTGATCTCCATGTGTGAGTACTTCGGTAAGGTATGGGTTGAGGCAAGAGCCTTGCAACCCGTTGTATTTGTTGGAGGGATCAATGGAAGGACTTTGAATTAATGTCTCGTATGTGTAACATAAAATTGTTCCGTAGTTGTCTCTTGTCTCGCGTTCTTCATCCCTGCAGATACCCAGGATAATGGAGAACGAGCCACAGAGAGGCTAAGGGCAGGGAGACCGTGAAGTGTTATTCTGAATACCAGTGACAAAAAGGTTTAGTACGGTAACATGGATCCTATCCCTGGGGATTCAGGAGGAGTAGTCATTAAACGCCCAATGCTTTCGTCTGATTATTGCAATCTTAATTATCGAGGCAACCCCGCGCGATGGATAGGGCCTTCGGTTGGACAACTGACTCTTGATGCAGGATGCGTGCCGGTCAAGACATAATTTGGACACATTCCCCACTTCGATACGTAGCAAGCACATCTTGATGGGTGACTTCTAGAGCACAAATTAAGATCATATTTGGTCCCGTCGCAAATATATGGTTGTAAGCATAAGACCTCATACCCATGCCTATTTTTTATTATAAGTGTTCTTCCTGTGTTAGTTTGATTTACGATCCGGTCAAAAGCTGGAACTAATTTTTGCAAAAGCTTGTTTGAGACCCTAGCTTAAAGGGCACCGTCCTCCCGTGGGTTCAATAAATCAGGGTCACCTATGAAGAAAAAGGCGAGAATCCTTTCTGCTCCATTTCCGGATCACTAAAGGAAGTAATCAGAGACTATGATAAAGATTTGAGAATCATAGGTGCAAAGGAAAGGAGGTTTCCTTTGTATAAATTAGATCAGGGTTTTAAATATTATGGCATTAGGGTTTTAGAGATAAACCCTAAGAAATGGTTTTAGGGATTAAGGGTCATTTGAGAGAGTTTATGGTTTTAGGGGAGAGAGCTTGCAAAGTTACCAAGGTCATTCACCAAGATCCAAATAAAACCCAAGAAAGTCAATGCAATGAAAAAAAACTGGGATGCAGATTCACATAGCAAATTTTGCCAAGTGATGTTTAGTCTGCGACATTCGTCATCCACGACTTTATTCCAATTGCCAAGTCAATGAATCTGTACCAGGAACAAATTTGCCACCTTTACCTTGCAGGCCACTTCTTGGGCAAGTAACCATGTGTCGGAGTTGAATCCGGCGGATCTCGGGCAGGGGTCCCGAGCTAGTGATCTTGGCTTAATGGTAATAGGACAAAGAGGGACACGATATTTTACCTAGGTTCAGGCCCTCTCGAAGAGGTAAAATCCTACGTTCTGCTTCTGTTGTATTGACTGTGGATGAGGTACAAAGTACAAGATGATCTACCTCGAGATCGTATGTGAATGAATCTAACCCTACGGTCTAAACCCCTCGGCTTATATAGGCACCGAGGGTACCTAGGGTTACATGTAGGTCGGTTACATCAAGGGATAAACATGCCAATGATTCAAACGTGTCTTGCAGTATGTGCAAGTCTTCAGAGGATTCCATCTTGAGTATGCCGTGGGGCATGAAAAACGTGATCCACTTGTCGGTTGTCTGGGGGTCCTCGGCCCAGCCCATGATTGGGGGACCGACGTGGCTAGCACCCCCTAATTCAGGACACCGTCACCATGCAACCTTCATAGCATTGAATAGTGTCGCGTGACTATATGATTTTGTTGTATGAACCCTAGAGAGAGCAATCCATCTCACCTCATGTATCATCTCTTGCTGATAAAAAAAAATTAAGTTCCACTGCTTCCTTCCCTTCAAGTTTAGCCCCTCAAAACGATCCTCCATAGTCGGAATCAGTCGTGCCCTAAGCTCTCCAGTATCGTACTCATGACCACTACCGCCACTTTCCCCACCATCCATTGACCGCGGACCAGCCACAACGCCTTCCTTGTCCAATCATTGACGATTCCCCCGACATCGATGGGATCCTTCCCCATGTTTCCGCCAGTACCTTCCCCCTTGTGTTCTTGTTCCGCCATGCGAACCTTTAAAAAACTCCAACAAACACAAGAAACCTTACACTCTCAGCCGCCCAAGAAGATCCTGACCAAATGAAAGGTAACGGTGAACTCTTGCGAGGAATCCACCGGAGGAAAAGTAAACCCTAGCGTAACCATAGGGGAAAGATGACAGACCTCATGGAATTATGTAACCGGTTTTAGAGTTGGGGGTGGGGTGGGAAGGGGGTGATGTAGCTGAATCAAAAAGTTTAGCACAACATATACACTTGTTTAAACATACCGTCTTTACCTTTAGGCCATGAGAAACGTATACTTGCCGAGGAAGGAGAAAACTGGACTTGAAGTAGAGGAGACCCGTTTGACACGGTAGTCGGCAAGTTTCAAAGCTTGGTCTGCGGTTTAGCTGGACAGGGGACGAAGCCTCCGTCTCTCCACGGTCCTCCTACTACTCCCCACCCCCAGCACAGCGACGCATCACCGCGGGAAGCACGCACCGGTTTAGGCATCGCAAGCTTCCTAGTCCCCTTCCCACTCCACACGGCGAGATCTTGATCTGATCTCGCTAGCGCGTGGTCAGATCCACCACACCCGCTCACCAAGCCATCGCGCGGCGGAGACCCGATGTCGGCGGCGGTCGAGGAGCAGATGGTAGTGAAAGCGATCCGGGAGGAGTGCCCGTGGGAGTCCCTCCCCAAGCGTCTCCAGTCCACTCTCCACACCAAGGACGAGTGGCACCGCAGGTATTTACTGCCCACCTCTCATAACTCTCAATGGTTTCGCTCTGCTGCAACCTGCAATCCGTGGTGGTTGCTTTTGAGTTCAAAAAGCGACTACAATTCATCAGTAGAGACAATTCGACACAGGTTCAGCTATATACCTTGCACTTCCCTAGCTCTCATCCTTACTTACTAGCTGCATTCAGGTAGGAGGTTTGGAGTGGCATGTGATGGTCTCAGTTTTGGTGTGGAGCATTGCAGGGCTTGGGTTTAGAGTACATCATAGGTGAAAGATGGACTCTCTCGTTACCTCTCGCATAAGCTTGTGAAAGCTTTTTGTTTGGTATAGGTAGATTGGGTGAAAGTGAACCAAGCCTGTCAAGTTCCCCCGAAGTCTGTGAAGCACATGATATTCAGTTTCTTTAAAGCGCATTCAACATGTAACTCTAATATAGTTTCTTGTGATTTGAACCTAGGACCAACCAATTGTTTGTAGAACGAGCTAGCCACGACACCAATGCAACTGTTATGTTCTGTACGTAGAGGTCTGTTGTAATATATGCAAAAGGAAGTGAAATCCATGTGCTAGATTTGTTTCCAAGTAAGTCTAATAACGTGCACACGTGCTAGAATATTATAAGTAGGAAAAATAGAATTAACTCATTCCTGCAAGTATGCAACACGATTAATTTCCTAGATCCACAGCCCGTTGATGTTAGTAGATCTTAATGTTTAAAATGAATCTCAAGATGACAGAGCGCTCAATACCCAGGAAAGATGGCTTTGGGCAGATCTTAAGCGGAAATGCCGGGGTCTGGCCTCCCTGCAGTGAACAATTGCGCGTCAGAAATCGTGTATCACTTACCTTTCCGAGTGGGATGCGAACACAGCGTTCTTTCATGCAAATGTGGCAAAGCGTCAGCGGCGTAAGATCATGCTTAAGTTGAGGAAGGGGGCGGTACAATGCATCGATCAAGAGGGCATGGAAGAGCTCGCCTTCAGCCACTTCGTGCAGCTGTTGGGAAGCACGACCGAGAGGGGGCACACGGTTAACTTGGCGGGGTTGGATCTATCTCACGAGGAGCTCGCGGAGCTTGGCGAACCTATCATGGCGGAGGAGGTTTGGAAGGCCATCAAATCGTTGCCGGCCGACAAGGCCTCCGGGCCAGATGGGTTTACATCACAATTTTACCAAGTAATGTGGGATATCATCAAGGCGGAGGTGCTGGCCGCAGTGCAACAGTTCTTTCATGGGGATAACCGCAGCTTTGAATTGCTTAACGAAGCCCTAATCACCCTGCTACCAAAGGAGGAGGATGCGGTGGACATTGGCGATTACTGGCCCATAAGCCTTCTTCATAGTTTTGCAAAGATCATTGCAAAGATTCTTGCGGGCCGTCTCGCAAAAAGTTGGGTAGTCTAGTGGGACGCAATCAGAGTGCATTCACTTCGGGAAGAAGTATTCAGGACAACTCCGCCTTGGTCCATCAGACGGTTAAGGTTTTACACAGGAAGCAGGTGCCGTCGTTGTTTCTCAAATTGGACGTGGCAAAGGCATTCGACTCGCTTGCCTGGCCGTTTCTCCTGGAGGTGCTCGAGCGCAGCGGTTTTGGTGTGAGGTGGAGATATTGGATCTCTTCGATCTTGTCGTTGGCATCCATGAGGGTGATGATCAATGGCCGACCCGGAGAATTTTTTTGGCACATGAGAGGCCTAAGGCAGCGCGACCCGATATCTCGAATGCTATTCATCTTGGCTATGGACGTCATAAGTGCAATGATTCACAAGGTGGAGCAGCTCGATCTGTTGGACTCGATGGCAAACGTGGGTATTAGTCACAGGCTCTCTCTATATGCGGGCGACGTGGTGCTTTTTGCTAGACTGGTGGCGTGCGAGATGGTGGTAATCAACGAAGTTTTTGAGATCTTTGGCGAGGCCTCGGGGCTATGAGTTAACATGCAAAAAAGCTCAATAATTCCGATCAGGTTTCGCAGGATATGGTGGCTAGTGTGCTTCCCAATCTACCTTGCACGGTGGCCTTCCCCTGCAATTATCTGGGGTTGCCACTAGCGCCGCGTAATCTACGGAAAGAGGAGTTGCAGTAGCTCATTGATCAGACCGTGCACCAGCTTCAGTTGTGGCAGTGCGGGTTGCTAACGAAGGCAGGGAGGGTGGTCCTGATCAATTCGGTTTTGACGGCCACGGCAATATATCACATGTTATCGATGGACTTGCCGCCATGGATCTTGCATACGATTGACACATTTTTTTTTGAAAAAGGGAATATATTAATATCGCGAAGATACCAATTACACCCAGCCTCTGTACCAACAAGATGTCTCAAAGACAGCGAGGATGCACACAGCCCGAAAAAAAAATAAAAAAGAAAGGAAAAAAAAAAGGCCTCGCCACAGTGATCAACTCCTCTCAGCAGCAGCACACAAACCATCACCAAAGACAACACCCGGAAACATAAAAGGTCTTCAAAAGCGACGCCTTCAAGAAGGAAACAGTGCACAAGCATCGTTGTCACCCGATCCAAGATCTTAGGTTTTCACCTTGGAGAAAGTCCGAGCTCTCAAAACAATACCTTCAGCAAGTCAAATTGCCAGGCACAACCAATGAAGGTCTGACCTTAGGTTTTCACCTTGAAAGTCATGACTCGTCACCCGAGGAGCACCACCAAAAATGAAATCCTCCAGTGCTGCCGCCCCCACTTTTCACCGCTACTTCTGAAAGTTATCAAACACCTGGCTGACTCCATCGCCTCCAAGGCCCCCTCCGCCTTACTGATCCTCCGATCCCAACCACCATGACTTTCTTCATCGCTGTCTACGCCATGGAAATCGAGATACCGACATGTCCCATGGTGTCAACAAACAACAGAGCTTCGCGCCGTACCCTCATGGAGCCGCATAGGCTGATATGGACGCGCACGACCGGATTCTATTCGATCCAAATATCCTTGGGCAAGATCTCAGGCAGCAGTTCCGGAAAACGTCGACGGCCAGATTGAGGAGGAGCAATCATGCAGATCATTGCCGTGATGCGAGAAGAGCACTAGGACCACCACCACGCCGATGCCATCACCACCACAGCGGAGGACACCGGCCTGCGCTGCCCACAACCCGCGCCGCCGGCTGAAGACGGACGCCAGATCGGGGCGGATCCCGATCCACTGCCACCCCCTCACCTGCACGATCCGCCACCTTGAAGCCCGCCGTGCGCCGCCGCCGCACCACCGTGACCCTCGCCATCACGGTGCCCCGGCCCAGCCGCGCCGCCCCGTGGTGGAGGCTGTGCGCGAGAAGGCGAAACGCCCCGCCGCCGCCGACGCCGGCCAGGCTTTGCCCGACCGCGTCCTCCGGCAGCGGCGAGGGAGGAGGGAGGGAGAGGAGGGTGCTGGCAGCGGCGGCGGGAGCGCCCTCCCTATCGCCCACGGGAGCGACGTGGGAGGGTCAGATCTTCCAATCGAGGTGATTTGCAAAAAGCACCAAGGAAAATGCCCGAGTGCACGAAGTGTCACGATTGACACAATTAGGCGTAACTTTTTGTGGAGAGGAGCTGCGGAGGCCAAGGCATGTTACTGTAAAGTGGCTTGTGATATGTTGAATCGGTCCAAAGAACTTTGTGGTCTGGTTATTCATAATCTGCGTTATTTGGACGGCGCTACGGGCGCGTTGGTCTTGGCTCGCAAGGACAGATCCGGAGAGGCCATGGCATGGGTTGCAAGTTCCCATCGGTTCGGAGGCGGCAGGCATGTTCGCCGCATTGAAGGTCTGTATGGTTGGCAATGGCATGTATACAGTAATCTGGTCCGACCGGTGGATTGATGGATCTCGGCCGCCGAGATCGCACCTGACATTGTGGTGGCGGTCCCCTGGCCACTCGCGCGGGTTGTGCAGTCAAGGATGGGTTAACGCTGAATAAGTGGATCGAACACATCAAGGGGCCGTTTACAATTGCCATGATCATTCAATTCTGCAGGTTGTGGGGCAGCATGTAGAGGGAGGCCGCACACATGAACGACGAGCCAGACACATTCAGATGGACCTGGACGGAATTTGGGTGCTACTCGGCAAGCACTGCTTACCGTGCTTTCTTCTTTGGCTTAGCTGAGATGCCTGGAGCAAATGAAGTTTGGAATTCTTGGGCGCAGCCGCAATTGAAGTTCTTCGCGTGGTTGGTCGTCAAGAACAGGTGCTGGACCTCTGATCACCTTGCCGCAAGGGGCCTACCACACCAGCCGAGCTGTCCGATGTGTCTGCAAGAGCCTGAAACTCTTGATCATTTGCTCGTGCAATGCTCTCTGGCGCGCACAGTGTGGTTCGAGGCGTTGAGGGTTAAGGACTGGGAAAGCTTCACCCCTTCCCAGCAGGACGTGGTGGTGGACTGGTGGACAACGACTAGTAACATGGTGGCGGTGGCAAGGAAGGAGCTGAACTCTTACATCATCCTAGTGCTGAACTCCATCTGGAAGGAAAGGAACAAGAGTGTTTTTCACAAAATCTCCTTGGCCACTAGTGGAATAACGGCTCACATCGCTGATGAGTGGAAAGTGTGGTAGTTTGCGCAGCAGAAGAGGCGGGTAATTCGTGGAACTGTGGGCGACTGAGAGTAGTCTGTCTTAGGTGTGTGTGGTGGATGGTGGACAAGGGTTTCCGCTAGCCTAAGGGCCGGCCTCTTGTAATTCTTAAACTTGCTTTCTCTCTTAATATATCGACATGCAATTCTCATGCGCGTTCCGGAAAAAACTCATAAGTTCATCAAAATGTTGAAGAAAAACGAGGTTCTAGTGTACATATTCATTCTTTTTAGAAAATGAAAGCTTTATTACCTCACCATCTGCGTTGAAAATCTAGCATACGCGCTAGCCACAATATTAAGACAATTGTTTTGTACTACATCGCGACAAAATTTAAGTGGACTAGGCAATGAGTAATAGGATGAGACATGCCTTTACTTTTTTTTTCTTCCTTCCTTTTTGGCTTGGACTACCCCTGTATTTTTGGCCCATAAGAGTTATGTTGCGCCGGAGAGAAAAAGGAAAAAATTATTGTCCATGTGTTGTAATGGGGCATAAATATGTTATATGCAATCACCATGATTTATCTGTCATTTTATTGTTATAAGATCATCATGCAAGAATACGTAGGGTGCTATCTTATGTTTCTTTTGTTCCTCGGCACTTCATCTCCCACCTCACCTCCATCGTTTCATGTTTTGCCGATTTTTTCTGTCCGTTTTTCTTGAAAACTGCTTCTACTGCTCCATGTCATATTAGCTTACCACGTCTTTTAGGATAGTTGAATTCCTTAAATACTCTAATATGTATGCAAAATATGTAGCTGCGCAGATCCATCGACTGTAGGGAATAGCTCGCGGAGGGCGACACTCATGCCCCACTCGACGAGATTAGTTTTTAATGTTTGAAACATTCTCTTGCGCTGGCGCGGTTCAATGACAGATGTATCGTGTGGTGGCCAAGCTCATTGCCTTGAGATTGACCACATTTAAACGTGTTGTGATCAGGTGTATACCGCGGTTGGCGGGGATGAAAATGAGGATAAGCGACGACATGAGCGGGATGCTATGTTGAAATAAAGGGCGTGGACTGTCGGAAGGAGGGTCTTGAACCGTGCTTATTGAGTTAGGGGCGTGTGATATTTTTTTCTCCCGGTGCAACGCACGGGCATGTTTGCTAGTAATATTAAAGGGGGGATTGTTTCTGCCAATTGTTTTCTACGTCGCTCCCCGGTTTCACGTCTCGCACACCGCCCTTGGGCCAGCTGCCCGCCTCCTCCACGCTGCTCCGCTCGCTGGTTTGCACCCTTTGTTAATGGGCCACGTTGGGCCTCTGCGTCGGCCTGTCCGCTAGTGCAGTGGCAATAGCGGTTTAGAAAAACATGGGCCGACCCCTCCATGCTGCGCTGCTTGCGCACTCTGTTAATGGGCCATGTTGGGTCTCTGCATCAGCTTGCCAGTGTGGCGGCGATGCGGCTTAAAAATAAATGCCTGTCGCTAGGATTTGAACCCAGGACGCAACCTCAAGTGCTATGCACAAACCTACTGGTCTCACATACCTTTGTGTCAAAGAAGAGAACATATTCTTGATATCTGTTTCCTGTTCCATTATTTTCGTCCGTCACGATAAGTACCGGAAAAATTCAAAGATCTGGTCTTCCTTATCAGCCGTCTCCGATTGTGACTCATGCATGATTGATTTCAATAGCCCAGCAATATGTCGTCATGACTTTCGTGCAAAACACAAACACTCACAGCCATGCCTAACCCTCCTCCTATAAATACAACAGCAGCCAGGCCTCCTCCTCTGCTCCACTTCTTTCTTTCATGCAGGTAGCCTCTGCCCTAGGTTGCAACCTTACGCCACCATCAGAGACCATCATCATCCCCGACGCACTGGAGCTCAACTGCATGTCTAATTTCTTCTTTCAGGTCCAGAATGAAATGTTTGACCAACATAGTCTCACTAACTACACCCTCATACAGTCTAACCTGGTACACCAATTGGTTAAACTGACTGCAATACTCCACTGATCCCTGTTGCTTCAGCACAAGCAAATCTCGCATACAAGTTCTGTGCACATTCATATAAAATTTCTGTAAAATAGCAGCACTGAACTGAGGGGACGCCTGAAACCATTGTGCTGCATCGAAACTACTGCACAAACGATGCATGCTGGACGATTCAGGCACGATAGTTAATCAACCGGCTGTGTTGCACCTAGTCCTACGTATGGATGATCTGATTTGCACTATCGTCCAGCAATCGTCCAACAGGTATCATGTGCATAGCAGCACTACCATGCAAGTGCAGAGATGCAGACATCAATTTGAGCGCCTCTGGAATTTGGTACAGAAGAAATATGCGTGACCAAATATGAAACCCTTCTCCCTCATATCTGGGGAACTCCATTTTCGGCATCCAGGGGCGCTTGTGCCTGTTCTCGTCAGGCAGGTGTGACGGGTTCAGAACTTGCGTTACCTCGGGTATACGCTGTTGTGGTGGGGCATCCGAGAGACGACAATCCTGCAAGCTGCAACAACAAAGACAAATCGAACAACTCTTCAAGGTCAGCGGAGGTACGCTGGTTTTGGAGGCTGGAGTGCAATCCATTCTGCATGACTTGGCACACAAAAATATTGGTGTTTGTGGAGTGGGTGTAAAGGAGGTAGCCTTGTAGCTAAGGGTTGGTGTTCTAATAAGGTACCTTTGTACCAATACTTCGTGTCTTACAAATATCATTGTAGGTTCCTTCATAAGAGGCCTTCTCAAAGAACTCCCTTGTAGTACTTCGTATCTTGATTCCCGTTCTTGATAGAGTTAAATTTTCGGGAGTAATCTTGTGTTGTTAATTTTTGTGGCAGGATTGTGGATTATTGCATCCGAAAACGATTACAATGGAATACCTGCTTTGCCCGTCGAGTTTACAGGGAAGGGGAATACTATGAAGAAATGATGCGCTATCTTCGGCGCAATCTTGCAGTATGTTTCTAATACCTCCCATTTTCCTGATAACATTTTGGAATGAAAATTTTGCATAAGGTTGGGCACTTGTTGAGGGAAAATTTCAATCCTCTCTTGATAAATATTCACTAGCGCATTACTATACCCTTTTTATAACCTGTTATGAGTAAAATACAGTGTGAATACAACATCTTTTGTGCTGGGTGCAACCAAGTCACAGAACTTCACAAGTATTCATTTCGGTCTCATAACTTGATCATTGGGTGCAGTCCTGATCAATTAGGTGCCACCCTGAGTGTCAAGTGCCACGCTCAGGCCTCAGGCCTCCTGAAATTTAAAATCACCACCCGCTGGACATGTCACACTATCTCTTTTCCCTACCGCCCCCCTCCTGATCGCTGCACCTTTTCTCTATACTTCTCATCTTCTGCACCATCAATCTTCCCCAGACGGTTTACCGGTTTAGTACTAATGGTGGTGGACAATCGTCGAAGGTGGCTGCCTTTTTGTTCATCAACTGCGACACGCATGCATCACCAACTTCATTTGATGCCTTTTCTCACACCAAGTCTAACAGTGTGACACGAGAGGTCGGAAAAATACACGAGATCATGCCGAACAAGGGCAGCACCTAATCACTTGCATCGCACTGCGTCGTGCGTGCCTATCAACATGTCATGGTGTTGTGTAGCCGAGGTTGCAGATATAGGGCGGCAATGAGTCAGTGTTGCATTGTCCGCATAAATATGTTCTCTTTTCGGGAGAACAAAGCAATCTAACCTCCATCAGCTGCCGATTCCTGGTGGCAGCAGCAGAATGTTCTCTATCTCTCAGGCCAGCCTGTTCGTTTGTCTCCATGTTCACTTTGTCAGAGAAGACGAATCACAAGAATGTAACATAAAGGTGAACAGAGTGGAGGAAGAAAATGTTATGGCTAGGTTCAATGGGATGTTTTGCAAAATTCCAAGAGACCCACACATAGAACGT
Source organism: Elymus sibiricus (assembly GCA_039707655.1). Lineage (NCBI taxonomy): Eukaryota > Viridiplantae > Streptophyta > Magnoliopsida > Poales > Poaceae > Elymus > Elymus sibiricus. The sequence goes on from CM077668.1 coordinate 196,114,052, forward strand.
GATACATCGGCCCCTGGGCAAGTGAGATTATCCCAGGTGTCACCTTGACCTGGCCTGCACACACTAATTAAGTTTGTGACTAAAATTAGGACAGTAAAGTTTTTTTCGAACTTTTGAGGAATCGTCAAGTTTAATTAATCCCCCCCCCCTGGCATTTGTACATTTATGACGGTGTTTACCCCATTTAGATTTTGCTGCCAAATTTGACCCATAGCTATTACGTCGTGTCAAGTTTTTCCAATTTAATGAATTTTCTCTGATTTTGACCAGTTAGGCCCACATGTCTGGATGACATGGCTAGTGAATTGGATCCCACCTCCAAAGCGCAAACCAGCTCCGTGCGTCCTCCCTATCCGCACGACTAGACCTGCTTCCTCGCCCACCACCACAACCCGCAGACCCACCTTAGCCCAGTAGACTGCACCTGTTTGGTGGTGTGGTCAAGCCAGATTCACTCTGTGAGACCACATGGTGTGCTAGAATGAGCAAACAGCGGCAAGGAGGAGCAGTGACGCGCGATAGAGCTCGCCTTCAGCGATCGCTGGTTTCTCCACATGGGCGGGGTTGCTGGTCAGGCGGTCATGTTGTATGGGTAGGTAGTACATTCCCAACTGGTTTATGCTTCTGAGTTGGAATGCTAGTCACCAGCCATGTCAGCCTGACAAGTGGACCTAGCCGCTCCAAATTGGTGCAAATTATTAAATTGGGTTGAACTTGACACAATGTAACAACTTTGGGGTAAAATGTGGCAGAAAATTTTAAATGAGGTAAACATCAAATGGGTAAAATGTGGAATTTACTCTTTGATTTTAGATACTTTGTTTTCATACTGTATCTTGCCAGTTACAGTTTCTATTATTTTTCTGTAATTGCTTCTGCAAGCTCATGTTGCTCTTTTGTTGATGTGTTCTGATGGTTGTTGGGTATATGGTATGATTCAACATTCTCTTATCTTGAAAAGATGAAACAGCACTTGGAATTACATCTTGCATGGAACTGTCATTTTTGTTTATGTAACAGAAACCAGTCTAACCCAACCCAGCTTCGCTGATTCTCATTTGTACTTGACCTCCTAGGAGGATTGTATCCAAACTCTACCTTTTCAATGCAATGAAACGCAAAGGACATTTCTCAAAAAAAAAAAAAAACCCAACCCAGCTTGTTAAAAAGAATGGCTCTCCTATGGTAAATAGTTGACCTGAAAAGCTCAAATATCTCACTTCATACATTGTTTTGCAGTTATACCCATATCATCTTGCAGACTATATATGCCGAGTATTGAGGATCTCACCATTCAGATATTACTGTGACATCCTGTTCGAAACTATGAAGAACGGTAATCTGTTGTTAACCGCAAGATTCTTTCAAAGAATTCTATCTTGTGCTGTAGTCCTACAGATCAGTTTTAATTATTTTCTGCTGGAAAATTTCCACATTTATAAAGTACTCACTTTAGTGATCTAAACGCTCTTATATTTCTTTATGGAGGGAGTAATAATGCAGGCATCCTTTGAAATCTGCTGGTATGGTATCCCAGGTTGACTCAATTGTTTTTCATGGTCCTTTTCAGTTTTGTAGAACAGGGAAATGTAATGATAGGTGTGTGCCAGCCTGAAAGATTCATGCCTTCACCCCCCCCCCCCCAACCTCCACATTTTTTTTTGGTTTTCCACCTCTTGCTTTATCATGGGCGTCTCATGCACTTGGATATTTAGCATGTCCAGCCATCATCACTCACTAATGATAGTAGAAGAAAATATGGCTCTTCAGTCTTCTAGTAAATTTCACATACGTCCTAGTGTACAACATGCCGGTTGCCAATGGCTGTTTGTTGAACTCAACTTGTTAATTCAAGTCTGTGCAGTGAAAGTTGCCACCCGAAAAAGCCCCAACCACCTTCTCCCATCTCGCCGCCGTTTCGGCCCCTCGACTAGGATGGCGAGGCCTCTTGGTGACCTGTTGCTCCTCCCCTGTCATCCGCTCTCGGGCGCCTCCCGACATGGATCTCGGCCGCGCGCAGGTGTTCACAGTGGTTGCGCTTGGGTGGTGCGTTCGCGGTGCTCGCCGGCGGCGACTTGGCTTCACTCCATACTCTTGGTAGCAAGCAGTAGCTCTCCCCCCTCTTGTTAGCCAATATACCTGACCTGGCGCGGCCTGGTGGTGGACGCGGGTGGCTGCAAGATTGTTGCTTGTGGAGCTGTGGTGCTCCTGCTGTTCAGGCTCGCGAGTGGAGTTGTGGACTGTGCTGGGCGCGCGGAGCCCCGTCCTCGCGCTAGTGGTGGCGCCGGGATGTCGCGTCGTGACTCTCGCCTTGCTCCTCTCAATGGTATGGCTTGTGCTCGGCTTGTCAAGTTACAGGAAAAACTGTCAGCCTAGCGGTGGAAGACTTCTTTCTCTATCCTTTACTCCAGCCCTTGCCCTGCCTTATATATCTCTGGCAGGGCTAGGGTCACAAAGATTCCTACTCGGGCAGGGACGGTCAACCTGGGGTTCGCTCCCAGATCCTTCCTTCTCCCCCGAATTGTTCTGCTAGTCTCCCGGGACTTCTCCCTTCACAGGGCTTCCTTCTCTAGGTCGGACTCGTTCCCCTCATCAGTAGCCCTTGTGTGCCATGCGTCAGTCCTTCTAGGAGGTCGGGTGGAGCTCCGTGAATTCCTGCAAAACAAGACACACATGAGGAGATTGGAAGGAGTGAGAGCCTAGCGACGCTTACCCCTCTAGGAGATTCTTCGTGACGGTTTGTGAGCTACCAACGGGTAAAGCTTGGTGGTATCCGATAGTTCCTAGTAGGGGGATTCGCCTAGTGGCCCGTTGTAGGGCACCAAAGAATTCTACTCAGAATATTGATCTGCTGACCACAAAACTGAGCAAGAAGTCCATTCGATAGTGGGCGGTTGGTATTTGGAGATAAAAAAGACCATTCATTCCGTAAGAGTTATGGGTGGCACCTGTCATATCGGGGTTGTCGATCCTAGCTAGTGCCCCTGGGGTAGACTGCCACGTCTCTCTCCAGAACCGACCACGGCGTCTGATGCCCTCTGAGAGGGGTTCAGCTTGCGACCCCTGAGGGTACGTCGTGGCCGTCCTTCATTCGGGTGTACTCAGACAGCTTAGGGCAGCCGAGGTCAGCTGCCGGTACCCTTGATTTCTGTTGCTTGTGGGTCTGATGAAGTTCCCTTCGCGGAGGCCTGTGAGCGGCGTATCAGTGGAATGTTGTTCCTGTGCAGCGTTCGATGCTGTGGTTTGGTGTGGAAAACAGAGCGGTTGCCTCCCATTCTCCTTTTGTCTTCATAGTGCACGCCTTCCTTTGCCTTTGGCGATTATGCGCCGCGGGAAAGGCGGTACCAACGCCGCACACGTCTTGGACCTCCGGTTGTCATATAAGTAACAGGGGGCGTGTCACTTGACCTTTCGTCTGCCGCTGCACCAAACCTTTTTCGTGCTCCGTCTTTAACACGCGCCTCCTTTATGCTTCGTTCGTTTTCCCCTTTGTCCAGACTCCTCGGGCTCCCTTTGATGGCCAGTGGGAATGGAAGGGGCCCCTTTCTTGGTCCCTTGGCTGGTGGGGAGCCACGTTCGTGTTCTTTGGCGACCACAGCGAAGCGGCGACGTCCCTTCGGCGGCTTCGTTCGATTGCCGCCTTCAGCCTCTAGGTGGGCTAGGCTGGCGAACTGGATTCCTAGATCCGACGTGTGAGTTTCTTTGGCGCCTCTGTTTTGGTTTGCTCTTCTTGAAGGCCGCACGAAGGTTTTTGATTAGCTTCTTGGTTGTTGCTCCGAAATCCCCCCTCAATGGATCTGTCTGGGGAAGAAGGGCAGTTGAAGCCGAGCCTAAACATTACAGCCGTGGCCCCAACTCCCGGGGCGTTGTCCTCCCCACCGGTGGTCGCTCTGCCCAAGTGCGGTCTTGGGATCGAGGAGCCCCCAAGGGAGCAAGAGTCCCTTCGAGCTCTGGCGAAAGCAACACCCTTTCTGAACGAGGGTGCTTACTCAGAGACCTCCCTGCCTGACGCCTTAGCAGGGGCCGAGCCTGGGGTTCTCGAGGGGTTTTGACTAACGGATGTTGGAGCGTCTTGCGATGGACAAGGATCAAGGGATGCGGCGAGGTGTGGTGGCCTCGGCACTGGCGGCGGTGCGAGACCGGTGGTCCACGATGCCATCTGTCTTCTCCAAAGCGGGAGAGGCCCACCTTTGCCCTCTTCTCAGAATTGGATTGTCGCTTCCTGTGGCGGGGTTTCCGTGCTGTATGTTTGTGTGGATGGCTTCTAGGCTGGGGTTTGTTTGGTGGTGTCTGTTGTTGTGTCTGTCTAGCAGCCGCTGTAGTAGTCTTGTCTTGAGTGCTTGTTTGTTTCGGCCTAGTCTTGGCCTTGTACGGTTGTAAATCTTTCTTTCTACCAATGGATAGAAACACAAGCTTTGCCTTTTCTGAAAAAATAATAATATGTGCGTCAGCATCCCACTTCCCAGCATTGGGACGTTGTGTTCTTACTGCTTATCCCAATAATAGTTAGGAGCCACGGTGAAAAAAATGAGATGAAATATCACAACTGATGGGATTTTTACTTGCTTTATTCATCAACAATACTTATGTATATTTTTTACATGTGTAATTACATTGCAGAACAACCATATGATAGTATTCCAAACTTCACTGCTGCTGATGCCCTAAGGCTTACTGGTATTGGAAGAAATGAATTTATTGATATTATGAACAAATGCAGATCAAAGGTAGTACTGCACTATTGTCAATGTTCTCATTACTTTATTTTCATGGTATCAATTGCCCTTTCAATCTTGTGAAACATACATAGGCTTTAAGGGGCTCTTTGGCTGAATGGATTGTGATCCAACACTTGAAATTCATCTATAATTTTCGTTTCCATGAAATTGGAATTTGTTGCTAAATTCTGTTTTCCATTTCCAATTCTGCACTCCAAACTAACCATAAGAACACCATAGCATGAAATCAAATGGTTTCTTTCCATAGAAGTCTAAGCTCTGGGTTCATACCTCTCGCCGTTGGTTGCATGAACTACCATGAGGAATAGGCTTGAGGGTGTGTATTGCTAGGTTTGGTCCTCGGTTGTTTCCTTTCCCTTCAGATGAAAAGCCTGTCGTGACTGGACTCTTGTAAATTTGTTTAGCTTTTCTTCATATGATAGGAACTAGCCATGGACAGGGGTGCGTGGGAGCAGCTATCCATGTGCCAGAACCATGAGTTGTTTGCGAGATCTTATGGGTTTCAGCTCTAGCCTACCCCAACTTGTTTGGGACTATAGGATGTGCTCTTGCACGTTCTCTGTAATATGGTCTAATTTCCTCTGTGTTTCCAGTCCTCTGTTTGCACATGCATTTATATCTCAGCCCTATTGCTTTTAGTATCGGCCTAAATAGTTGATTATGTGGGGTTTTGAGTTATCTATTAGAAAGATCAACAACATGCGATTTAAAGTCTTCGAAAAATAAATGAAATACTAGCTTTTCTCATGCAAGAATAAATTCATTTAGCCATCAATCTGGTGAACCCTAAGGGCATGTATAGTGCAAGGTACTTATGTGCGAGTGCTTAAAGGGAGAGTACCTAGCCACATCATCAAGCACTTATGTAAATTTTATCTACTCCAATGCAAGCCCCTACCATTGGCAAGCCTCGGGCACTTAAGGCAAAAGCTGATTCATATATGAATTTCGTGCTAATTAAATACATATGCACCTCTTAAACATTGGTGTCTATCAAGCACTCATGCTTCAAAATAAGCACCAATGCCATCCCACATGACAAAAATCGGCTTAGTTTGCTAAGAACCTCTCTAAGCACTTGCAAATTGTACATGCTCTTATCATGATAACTACAATTTGGTGTTATCTAGAAGACCAGAACATAAATGATAAATTAATGCAAGCCCCTACCTGCTGGTGCTTAGATGAAATTCGTGTTAATCAAATACATAAGCATTTCTTAAGCGTTGGTGCCTATCAAGCACTCATGCTTCAAAAAATAAGCAACAATGTGTGTACTTGCAAATTGTGCCTATGTTTAGGTGAGTAATCATGTGACAGGATTAGGTGGATTGGCACATCGTGCCTATGTTACAATGTACCATTAGCGGGCTCTATACCCTTTCTTCATACTCCCTCCGTTCCATAATGTAGTGCATATAGATTTTTTAAAAAGTCAAACCTCACAGACTTTGACCAAGTTTGTGGAGAAAAACATTTTCATCTAGAATGCCAAACATATATCATTAGATTCATTATAAGATGTACTCCCTCCGTTTCTAAATATAAGCCCTTTTAGAGATTTCATAACGGACTACATACGGATGTATATAGACATATTTTAGAGTGTAGATTCACTCATTTTGCTCCGTATGTAGTCCATATTGGAATCTCTAAAAGGTCTTATATTTAGAAACGGAGGGAGTAGTTTCAAATTTTATATATCTGGTCTTGTAGATATAAATAGTTTTCTCTATAAACTTGGTCAAAGTTTGACTTTTCAAAAAATCTATACGCACTACATTATGGAACGGAGGGAGTATAAGATACGCATGCTTGTGTGTATTCTAGTAAAAAAGTAAGCAACAATGCTGTCCACATGGCAAAACAAATCAGCTTAATTTGTTAAGCACCTCTCTGAGCGCTTGCAAACTGTACATGCTCTTATTACAATAACTAGTAATTAACTACAACTACTCGGTGTTATCTAGATGACCAGAACATAAATAAATAATTTAAGCCTAAGATCATAAATGAACTCTTGCATAGATATAAAAATTAGTCAACTCTTTTTTTTGTGAGAAATCTAAGTCAATCTGAGCTGTATAATGTTCTAGATCACACTGTGCATATGTGTTGGCCTGTCAAGTCTAGTTTATGTAGAAAGTCATGAATGTACTATCAGGTCGGGGGTTTTTCCTCTTAAAAAAAATCAAGTTAGTTTAGTTCATGATAAGTCTTGGAAATCAGGTTAACTTTGTTCTTAGTATAACTAGAGAGGTTTATCATGTTGGTAAACTATCTTGCAGCAAGATCGATCATCCTAGTAAATTATGGGTTTCCCTCTGTTTAATTCTTCAGAAACTAATGTGGAAGCTGAACAAATCAATCGCAAAAGATTTACTGCCTACACAGCCTGTTGACTTCCCAATCGAGCCTTGGTGGGGAGTTTGTCTGGTTAACTTTACATTGGAAGAGTTCAAGGTTGGGTTCCCTCTTTCTCAGTATGGAAGATGAGCTTCTTGTTTGGTCTATATGAAGCTATCATTTCTTTGTGAAGTCTTATGTAGAACTGATAAGAATTAATGTTTATTAATCTACTGTAGAAACTTTCAGAAGAAGAAACAGCAACCATAGACAAAATCTGCAAAGAGGAAGCCAATTCATTTGTTATTTTTGATATGAAGATTATAGATGACCTCTATAAAAGAGGGTTAGTGTACTTTGATGTGCCTGTTTACACTGATGACCGCTTCAAAGGTATTTATAGAGTTCATGAAATATTTTTTGAGGATAAGACACCCATGTAATGCTTAGGTTAAAATTATGTAGTGCTTTGTTTAGTTTGTTCATATTAAAATTACTCTAATTGATTGGCGTTGTTGCTCATGCTGTCTTGTATCTAAATCCCGCATTCATGTTTTCTCTTTGTTTCATGGGCATGTAATATCTTGTATCGTGACTGCCAATAAATGATTTGGATAACCTTTTCCCTTTTCGATCAAGTTATGACCTAAATGATTTGTCCTAAAATTTCTTATCTTTGGTGGAAACCAAACATATAGGTTGTACAAAGATGCGAGTGAATAGTTTTTCTGCTTTGACAGGTTCAGCATTTAACACATCGCCCGTACATTTTAGAGAAGTACTGGAAAATGTTAAGAGTTATATATATTTAGCCGTGTACCCGTTGTATTTTCTCCGTTCTATAAGGGATTTTCTGCATAATATTGGTGGCCTATGACCACCTGGAAATACAAGTTGCATATTTCCTAACATGGTATCAGAGCCCTAGGTTATTTTTTTGCATGCGCAACTCGTGCTAAGGTCGGATCTCGCGCTGCAGCGTCGTCTTTCCGGCCGCCGCTGTTCCTTCTTCCCTCACCGTTGCCGTACCTCTGACTGCTGCTGCCGCCGTCCGCCACCCACGTCCGCCTCCTGCTGCTGCGATTTGGCCGTCGCGCCGTCCGCCCAGGTCTAAGCCCTGTTGGACCAGCCGCCACCTCACAATCGTGCTGCCCCACATACCCAGCCATCATGTCAGCTTTCCGCTCGAATGTCCAGTCTTTCGAGTGGGAACCAAGGAAGCTGAGCCAAGAAGTGAGAGGTAGTGATTGAAGAATGCCTCTGCCATGGTCGCGTGGTCCGAGACCCCTTGCCATGGATCACATTCTTTTGCTTTCTATACGAAATTGCATGCAAGGATGGCGAACAAAGCTATCTTAAAAACACGATCTTTTATGGCTTTCCAATCTATGTGTAGCTCACCATGTTAGTATTGTTAGAAAAGACAACAATGTAAAACTAGTCATTCTTATGGATATGAAACCCAAGAGCTTTGTTTGAAAAGAAATGCCATTTAATGTAATGGTGTCAGTTTAATGCTGCTGATCATCATATCAAAATCTCCTAGTCATTTTCTTACTTCGTAATAAGAATTGGTAAATTGGCCATGTAATGTTGTTCCTTTGATTGAAGTAATAAGCACGCGTTGCGATTTGTGCCAAGAAAACATGTATTCAGGTTACTATATTGTTTCTTTTTGTTCAGTTTCTAGGCTTGAAGGCTTTGTTTCTAACAAGGATCAATCCTATGAAGACCCAATCGAAGAGTAAGTGCTAGCAATCCTTCTGTGTGATGATGACCTTCATTTCTTATTCAAATATATATTTCACTTGCATTGTTGTATTGTGATAAAATCCATTACCTGATTTTCTTGATTGCAGGCTACTTTATGCTGTATTTGTTGTGTCAAGTGCTAATGCTACTGTTGCTGAATTGGCTGCAACTTTACAAGCTGACCTTTATCAGCTGCAGGCAGCGGCATCATTTGCTTGCCGACTGGGCTGGGCTGTAAAACTTGTGGATGGTGACTCTGTATTTAAAGACGAAGGTGAACCTCCATCTCCCAGTAACATTCTTAGTGATGATGATGAAGGTTCAAATGCAAGTTTCAACTCAGAAAAGTCCAATCAACAGTTGCTTAGCATCGATACTAATGGACCCAGGAGAATATCTGGGACAGCTCATGTAGGCTTTGTTGTTGATGCCAATGTTACTTCATACTTGATGATGGGTTCATTGTCCCCAGGTTAGATACTATCTTTATTTGTAATGCAGAACATGTGAGATTTGGAGCCGAAATCTCTTGAACACCAATTCTTGGGACACCTTCCTGTTTCATTGTTTAAGATTTTACTTCTGTATATTTATATAATATATAGAAATATAGTGATCCCTTCTTCTCCTGTACATTGCTGATCTAAATGACGTTTGTAGTACTTATTAATAGTTTAATACCTAGTGCATTGCCTAAATAAGTACAGTACTAAGCACCTTAATTGACCTACTGCAGGTCTAAAATCTCATGCTGTCACGCTGTATGAAGCTGGAAAATTAGGTGATTCTTGCATTGCAGAACTATGCAGTGATCTGGCTAGTTTAGAAGGAAAGAAATTTGAGGGTGTGCTAGAGGAGTTTGCTAATCATGCATTCAGTCTGCGGTGGTCCCTCGAGTGTTTAAAGTCTGGTGGAGTTTCTACTGATGATAATACTGATAAAGATGGTGAAACAAAGACTCCAACAAATTTATTGCATGAAAATGTTACAGCCCATCTGACCAATGCAAACATCGAGGACGGAGCTGAGGATGGCCTTGGTAAAGTGCCCCGGGATAACTGCTCTACTGGTGTTTTAGATAATAAAGATGAGAATATATCATCAGTGTCAATGGGTTTACCAGAACGTGGGGAAAACATGGTTAGAATTGAGGCTGAGAATGACTCAACTGGCACGAATGTGTTGATGATAAAAAGGAAGTACACTGTTGATGTCCTGCGATGTGAGAGCCTTGCTTCACTTGCTCCAGCAACACTAGAACGGCTATTTCTCCGTGACTATGACATTATTGTGTCAATGGTTCCTCTTCCTTCTTCATCAGTTCTTCCTGGTCCTTCAGGCACGATTCATTTTGGTCCACCCTCTTATTCTGCGATGACACCTTGGATGAAGCTAGTCTTGTATACCGCAGGCCATTCTGGACCACTATCTGCTGTTTTCTTGAAAGGACAGCGCTTCAGATTGCTTCCTGAACCATTAGCTGGTTGTGAAAAAGCATTGATATGGTCTTGGGATGGTTCTATGGTTGGTGGACTAGGAGGGAAGTTTGAAGGGAATTTGGTCAAGGGCAATCTACTCTTACATTGCTTGAACTCGATGTTGAAGCAATCTGCTGTGTTAGTGCAACCGCTTAGCATAGATGATCTTAACGCATCAGGAAACCTTGTCACAGTGGATATCCCTTTACCCCTGAAGAATGATGATCATTCAATTGCATCTGTGGTAGCTCAAGCGAATTTGCCAAAGGAACAGGTCTTTAATTTGACCTCAGCACTGAAAGACCTATCCAGTAAATTTCAGTTGACCACGCTTGGCTACCTTCGTCTATTAAGACTTAACAATCTTGTTGAATCGGATAAGTTTCACCCAGAAAATGCAAGTTACCAGTGGGTGCCCTTGAGTTTGGAGTTTGGAATTCCCTTGTTCAATCCAAACTTATGTGAGAGGATTTGTGAAAGGGTGGTTGCGTCTCATATACTTCAGAAAGATGATCTCACTGAACATTATGATGTGATGCAAAATGTAAGGAGGCGTCTCAGAGAACTTTGTAGTGAATATCAAGCAACTGGTCCAGTAGCTAAGTTATATAACAAGAGGGGAAGCTCAAGGGATTTACCTCGCACTTTAATCAATAGTATTAGTAGCAGATGGGATCCAACAAATGATCGTTCAGCACCAACCAACACAAGAACCCCAACTGAACACGAGAGGCTAAAACTTGCTGGGCGACAGAGATGCCGCACAGAAGTTGTGGGCTTTGATGGGAGCACTGTCAGGTACTCCCTCCGTTCACAAATACTATAAGTGTTCCAACTTTTTTATGAATCGGATGTATATAGACACGTTTTAGTGTGTTTGTTCACTCATTTCAGTCCGTATGTAGTACATATTGAACATCTTATATTTGTGAATGGAGGGAGTATTTGTGAATTTATGGTTTCATGTCATATGTTTCATATTCTTCTCATGTTTATTTATTTGTGACTAATGTTGTGAACCTCAAAAGGTCATATTCACTTTCTCCGGAGCATGACGAGGCCACCACCAAACACATCTCTGACGAACAGTCATCCACCCATGAAGGAAAGCCAGATCAAGAAGATGCACACAGCAAGGATGTAACCTTGCCAGGACTAAACCTTATCTTTGACGGAGTTGAATTACACCCCTTCGATATTGGTGCTTGTCTTCAAGCACGCCAACCTCTCTGGTTGATAGCTGAGGCATCAACAGTTTCATCAACCTTCATATGATGCGTCCATGTGGCCATCTCGCTTTTGCTCCAATATCTCCGTCTATGCTAGTAAATCAGAACTGAAATTGTTGCAACTAATGATTCTCGAAAGGCTGATTTCATTAATCTTGACTCTCGAGGACTCTTGAGGGAATATTTTGTTGTACAAAGGGTTTGCTGCCGTTTGATGCGCCATGTGAGTGTGTGGTGAACCGATGTCTTTCACATGAATGACCAGACATTGCTCATCAACTCGGAGATTGCATTTGTCGAGTCCTTTCGTTTGCATAATTTGTAAGTAGACGTTTTCAAGCCTTTTGCTCCTTGTTTTTTTGTGCTAGCATTGGGAATTTGGTGGAGGAGGAATATAGAGGGATATTGATGGAATCGTTGATGTATTGCTTGAGCCTCGTGGGCATATACTATATAGGAGTACATGATCTTCTTGGAGTACAAGACAAGATATAATATTTCATAGTCTATCTTATGTTTCCAATCTAATCACGATACTCAACATCCTCGCAGTCACAACAGTAGCGGTGCAGACGGTGAGACTGGAGAAGAATCCGAAGGTAAGCCGACGGACACCCCCCACAGTTGTAACGATTGATGCATCACGGAAGTCGTGGGTGGAGTGGAAACCGACGAGGTTGCTCAAGCAAGGCGGTAGCCCTTTGTGCCGATGGCGAGGTAGTCGAGAGCGTAGGGTGGTGTAGCCTTGGTCGCGGTAGCTGTGCGAGGGAGGCCGTGGTCGATGTCGAGTCGGGGTGGCCGGTGTCGAGGTAGTCGCCGTGGACCGGGAAGAAGGGCGGCGACGACCAGGTTAGGAGCGCGGTGACGGTGCTCAAAGTAGGCGAGGAAGAACCCAACAGCGTGACGAAGACCGGCGTGGACGGTGGCGTTCCTGCGCCTAGGAAGGCGGTGCGGCGCATACCACATAGAAGTCGACGCGTGTAGACGGCGAAGTGGACCGCATTCCGCGGCGCTACGGCCCGAAGGGGCGACGTAACGGCAGCGCGTGGGTCGGGGCGACGGTGGGGAAGACCTCAGGGCGGCAGCAGGGATATTGGTGGAATCGTTAATGTATTGCTTAAGCCTCGTGAGCATATACTATATAGAAGTACATGATTTTCTTGGAGTACAAGATAGCTAGAATACTTCCTAGTCTATGCTGTGTTTTTAATCTAATCACGATACTCAACATTTGGGACTATCCAAGGAAGGAAAAAGAAAGAATTCTTGGTGTTGGTTTAAGGGTCTTCTCCATTCCAAGTAACTAGTGGAGTGACCTGCGCGACTTGTGCTGATAGATATGTTTTACTTATGTGGATGTTTATGGTACATTGATATTTCGTTCCCACCATGATGAATACTAAAATCCATTTTTTTTTTTATTATTCTGAATCCTTTTGCCATCAAACATGGTTGAATGTTCTATGTACATGCAAATTTTCGTGGAAGAAAGAAAATTTTATGCTTAAAAACACTATTTTGAAAGCATTTTGGATCATTGTTTTTATTCTTTTTTTCCTAGACCACAAGGAATGTCATTAATTCATGAAAATTTGCATGTTGGTAGGAAACTAAGTAAATCTTCTTTGCTAATTTTTCTAAAGATTTGTTCACTACTTTTTTGGATTTTACTTCATGCCTGGTACAATTTGACCCTAGGAGTAGAGCAACACTTACGATGTTTATGTAAATTTTCATCCGGCTTTGTTAATTCTCAAGTGCTGGAAATTCTCCTTGATCTCAATCACCTCAGATTGTTCATCATGAGAATTTTTCTTTCGGGACTTCATATCTCAAGGATAAAAAGACGATTCAAAAAGGTGCAACTTTTACTAAAGGGAAAAAGATAATTTTGTCATGGACTGATAGAAGTCTTGAAAGCGATGTGTTTTGTGAAACTATAGGACTAACTTCTTTTTTAGGAAACAGCAGGACTCTACCATGTATTTTAATTGATTTTCAAATAAAAGAACACAGAAGTGCATGAGTTTCAGTAGCGTCATTTCACTTAACATGTATTCTCTATTTATGGTTGGTCCATAAATACTGAAATGATGTTCTTCCTAGCCTAGATCTACGTATAATCATATTTTCAATTGACTAGATCAAGTACATTGAATTATAAACGCTTGTACAGTGTCTAAATTGTAATACTTTAAGTGAACGCAACGAGCGTAACAACATGCGAACAAATTTAGAACACACAAGCAGGAAACACCCGGATACGAATCCTAAGGTAGAATTAGTGTGGAATTAACCATGGACTTCCTGAATACAAGCGGATAAATCGAACATGTCTACATACATACGCCCGTATGGATCTTCAATAGCTGGGGTAGTGAGGGAGGGGGAGATGATTGTTACTTTCTGTCTACGATTAGTTCTTGGGGTCGACATCACAGGAACTTTGCAGTCCTTGCCGCTGCGAAGGTTGCCTATCGTCATGTCGTTTGACGGCGACGGTGAGGGAAACCGACGCCGCCGGGAGGGTTCGAGATATGGAGGAGAAGTGAGCGAGGAGGGGGCAGTGGGAATTTATGAGTGGGGTTTATTGTTAACAACAAACGAGATATTTATTGATGGTGAGGAAAAGTTACCGCGACCCCTTTGGAAATGTAGGCGGGAAGGAAAAAAAAGTCTGGGAGCGAAAAAATTGAAGGGAACCAATTCTTTTGACTACACAAACAATTTTTGTAACTAAACAAGACAACTTTTAGAAAGAACGTGAACACGTTAAAAAATAACGTGAACACTTTCAGAAATATGATTCGGGCACTTGTACACAAATATGTTTTTTTTTTCTGATCTGCTTGTACACGCATGTGTGTGGGTTTGATGCACAAATCAATCCACAATCTTGGTAAGGAACAATTGCGGAATGATTAAGGCTAGTCATGGGTACAACATGTTGTTTTGGTGAAGAAGCCTCAAGTGAATTGGGGAATGTTTGGTTGTACTTTGATTTGAATCTGTACACGTCGATCCATGCATATATGCGTGCGTTGTGCACAAGCCAACCCTCAATTTTTTGTAATGAGCAGCCACTTTGCCTTGTCCATGTCACTTGAAGAATGATTAAGACTAGACATGTCTTGTGTTACGGGTACAACATGTTGTTTTCGTGAAGAAGCCTGAAGTGAATTGGGCATTGTTTGATTTGAATCTGGACATGTCGATCGATGCATATATGTGTGCATTTTGCACAAACCAACCCTTAATTGTTTTAGTGAGCAGCCACTTGCCTTGTCCATGTCACTTCAAGAATGGTTAAGGCTACACATGTTTTGTGTTATGGGTATGACATGTTGTTTTGGTGAAGAAGCCTAAAGTGAATAGAGCATTGTTTGGTTCTACTTTTATTTGAATTCAAATCGTGTCGATTGATACACATATGTGTGCGTTCTGCACAAGTCAATCCTCAATTTTTTATAGTGAGCAGTCATTTGCTTTGTCCATGTCACTTAAATAATGGTTAAGGCTAGACATGTTGATGCGGAGCATCCTACGGACATCACCATGTCAAGAGTCCCTTTGCCAAGTGACACATGCGACATCTACTTCATACATACGAAGGTGAATCTTCTCCTTTAGACGTGTCTACTTATGCCCTTCGAGGATGGTATACTACTTGCCCCTCTTACCTCGTGCATACATAGGTGTGAGCGGAGCTTCGTACATGACGAGAAGGAGTTCAAACGGAAGAGAACGACTACACCATTCGTGAGGGAATCATGGAAATGAAGATGGAAGAAGGGACAAGAAGATGAAGGTGCTGCTGAGCTACACCGGTCGGACATCCGCGCCGAGGTAGCATATCCGCCGCCTGTGCAGAAGAAGAGAAGCAACGCCCCCGAGCGACCGGACATCCGGCGCCACTCCGGACATCCGACACCACCTCGACGTCCCGGACATCCGGCAGAGAGGCAACAGAAGGCAACCGGAGGCCACCCAGCTCGGGCTAGACATCCGGGCAACTGCTGGACATCCGGCGCCTCGCAGAGACCCATTCATCCAGCCCCAGCCCGGACATCCAGCCTGCCTGCGCGCAGATTTGGGCAAAGCCCTTGTATCTCTTCCCATTTTCCCCTCACTTACCCCTTCGTGACTTGGGCTATAAATACTCTCCTCCCCCTCCTCATTTCCAGGGATAGCTAAGATTAGAACTAAACTAGAGCTTAGCTCATGTATCTCCGCTTGTGGGTTCCTCTTGAGAGAGAGAGAGACTCCATTGGAGCACAAGACCTCCATTGGAGAAGATCCTTAGGGATTCAAGGCCCCTTCATAGGAAGATCCATCCATGGATTCAAGACCCATCTCTCCATGAGATTTTGTATGAACTACCTCTCAAGAACTACCTTATATATTTATTTTACCTTCTTGCTCTTGTATCTTGATGCACCTCTTAAATTGCTTGTGATTTGAGGAGTACTTGGTGTGGATCTTGTCCAATAGAGTGTTTCCCCTTGTGATTTCCCATCTTTTCCCCTCGTGTTCTTCGTGTTCCTCCTCGAATCCACCTCCAATTCGTGAAGATCGGGCCACCATAGGGTTTACCCTACATCATCTTGGTATCAAGAGCCACGTTGACACGAATTTGGAGCCCTACCCCCCACTTTCTAGCTTTTAGTTTGAATTTTCTCTCCAATTTCGAAAATTTTCCCCAAAAAGTGCCCCAAAAAATTTCTTGTGATTTGATGTTTCTAGTGAGTTTTTGTTGATTTTGATCCGTGGATCTAGTTTTTGGCAAGTGGATCTACCTCCCTTGGCGTTCCCTAGCCCTAATTTTTCTTCCCCCATCAATTTTGCCCTTGGAATCACCTATTTCTGCCCAAAATCGAGTTTTCGAGGTCCAAATCGAGATCTGGAAACTGTCGGGCCGGACATCCCGGCCCCAGCCGGACATCCGGGCCTTGGAGCTCAAAACAGGCCACGGTACTAGACACAGCCACCCGTGTTTCACCGTTTTGACCATAACTTTCACATCCGGAGTCCGATTTCGACGTTCTTTAGCTCGTTTTGTAGCTATTGACATCCACCTAGATAGGTTCCACCATCATTTGAATCCATCAAAAATTTCAAATTTTGGCATCTTTGCCTAGGCCCTCCACCATAGTCTTCTGCAAACTAATCCATTTCCGTTCCCAATGCATTTGTGGTTGCTTGAGTTGTGATTTGAGTCTCCTAAGGTATTTCGACTACTTAGGGACGGTCACTTCATCAACGACTGGCAGCTTGTATCGTGCCATCGACTACATCAACCACCGACGGTCGCCATCGACGACGACCATCCATCCTTTGAGACTTTCAACCGGAAGCAAGGCTGGCTACCCCCGACTTCGTGAAAGGTTAAGTGTGACGAAGGTATCCATTCCATCACAAACTTTTCCTTCCTTGCTGTCGGTACTGAAACCGGTGGATCTCGGGTAGGGGGTCCCAAGCTGTGGATCTAGGAACGATGGTAACAGGGTACGAAGGGAGACGGTATTTACCCAGGTTTGGGCCCTCTCGAAGAGGTAAAACCCTACGTCTTGCTTTGATTGTATTGATGAGATGGGGTACAGAGTACAAGATGATCTACCTCGAGATCGTATGATTGTGTTCGAAACCCTAAGGCTGGTAATCATGCCTCCAAAGACTAAACCCCTTGGCTTATATATGCGCCGGGGTACCTAGGTTACACACATGGTCGGTTATCGATACGTCGGCTACAGAGCAATCCTTGAAGTACACACCAAGTCTTTGGAGGTCTCCATCTTGATTACGCCGGGGTCCATGGCTTCGGTTATCCTTCCCTTTAGTGATCGGCCAAGCCAAGAGCCCGGCCCATGGACTGTGGGCCGCACTGATTAGTACCCCTTAGTGTAGGACGCCGTCAGTAGCCCCCGAATTGGTCTCCGAAGCCGAAGATTGCATCTTCCTCCTCGGACCAGCCTCTTCGGTTAATGTCTTCGACTTGGCAGGCGAGTTCCCTCTTTTGTTCGTCTATGTTTGGATCCGAAGTCTCAAGTGGTTATGAACTTATCGGGTCTCCTTTTACAGTTAACCCCTACCGACCATGTGTTTTAAACCTTATCCTTGGATGAGAGGTCTCAGAGTCCTTTCTACGAAGGCAATTACCAGCGTCCGAGGTTTTTGAGGTAACTTAGTCTGAAAGACTTGCCACGTGGGTACAACCAGTGAGAGGGTTCAAACCATGACAGCTTTATCGAACCGCCACCGCCTGTCATGGTGCTTAATCAGTTATCACACATCGTCGCCTGAGGTGACCTTTCATTGGCATGTCTCATCAATGTGGAGATTTTGCCCCGATTTTTAAGGGATATCATAAACAAGATGATTTATCGATGCACGTATAACGGCACGATGTGTTGGGAAACAGACGATTTATTCGGCGTGGCGAGGGGACTCTTTGTCTATTACTGACCTATTGCAAGGAGGGCAGTAAATTATTTCCCCACGCTTCCATCCCTCACTCCATTGCTCAAAGCTTACCAGAGCTCCAGTGCCCTCAGATCTATCTCAAAAGTTCTCTCCTTTCCTCCAAGCTTCTCCATACGCGATGGCCGACGCCGAGCTGAAGGGGAAGTGGACGCACTCCACCGTAACAGTGGGTGCAATCGAGGAGCTCCGGTCCACGGGGTGCATCCTTGCGGACGCCGTGTGCCGCGTGCCGGCGTCGAGCGAGACTGGCCGTTTTGAATCTGCCATCCCTACCCCCAAGAAGGGGGAGAGGGTGGTCTTTATCTCCCACCTCGTCCAAGGTCTGGGATTCCCCCTTCACCCCTTTGTGAGGGGTTTGATGTTTTATTATGGTTTGGACTTCCACCACCTGACCCCGAACTCCATTGTGCACATTGCCACTTTTATCATCATCTGCGAGGCGTTCCTGTGCATCGAGCCGCACTTTGGCCTATGACTGAAGATCTTCAGCGTCAAGCCGAAGAGCAGCAACTCCCAGCTTGCCGAATGCGGCGGGGCCATGATAAGCAAGCTTCCAAGGGTGTGCTGGCAGGAGGGCGTCTTCGTGGAGACCATCAAGGTGTGGCAGCGTGAGTGGTTCTATATCACTGACGTGCCTGCCACGGGCCAGACGGAGATCCCCGCCTTTACGGTCGAGTCCCCAAAGAGACTCGTCTCCTGGACGAAGAAGGGCCTTGACTGGGGAAACCCAGCCGAGGTTCAGGCACTCCAGAAGCGGCTTGAGGCGGTGATCAAGCAGCGCATCAAACTAGTGGGCATAGTCCATGTCATGCTTTATTGCGGCATCCTCCCTCTCCAGCTCAGGGCCAACCCGATGTGGCGCTACAAGCACGAGCATGAGCCGACTGTGCATCACTTTTTCCACACCAACCTTGAAGGGATGTGGACAACACTCATCAAGCCGTCAAAAAACGACTTCCCCGAAGAGGAAGGAGACGTCGGCTATACTGCCGATAACGCGCCATCCAAGGTACGAAACAGTTTTACCTACATTCCTGTCCTCTTGATGTTTTCCAATCTTTTGATGAAATGATCGGCTTGACATTCCGCAATCAGTAATGGTGCAACAAGGCCTGGAAGATGAAGTCACCGGCGCCGCTGCCCGAGGGAACCAGGACCCCCCAGCTCGAGGCTCTTTTGGTCGAGGAGCCATATGAGGTTCCGACCAAGGAGCTGAAGAAGAATAAGGAGGGCCTGCACAGCCGAAGAGCGACTTCGGATGCCAGGTCGGAAAGTAACCATGACTCCAACATCCATGAGGAGGAGGAGGAGGAGGAGGAGTGTAACATCCCAAAATTCTAAATTTTGGAATGTTACATAAATTAAGTATAAATGATTGCTTGTGTGATTGATTGTGTGAAATTGAGTGGAATTTGAAACTTTTTGAAAATTTAATGAGAGGGAATAAAAGGACTTTCCCAAAACTTTCATGTTTGCATTTTGGTCCCCAGGAATTCAAATTCATTTCATCACAAAACCCTAGAGTGAAGATGATATGACTTCTTCCATTAAAACAAATGAAAAGGGATTTGAAAATGATTTGAATTTCAGTTGAAATATTTTTCAAACCAGAGACTTTATGCCACTCAAGGATTTTCATGAGGGAAGATAATATGACTTCTTCAAATATTGGAAATAGAGTGGGAAGTAGGAGGCCAATTTCAAAATGGCATTATAGCCACTTTTGGAATTACTCCATCAAGGTTTCAAAATCTTTTCCAATTTATATTTCAAATAAAATAAAGAGAGAAGGAAATATGACTCCTTCAAATATCAGAAAGAAAATATGGAAAATGGATTATGAAACCAGCAGGGATTTATTTGAAAAATATTTGCATAGCCATTTATTGAAAATTATTGAATATGGCTTTTATTGGGTTTTATTAAAAATATTTTTCCTCTGAAAAATATTAATTATGAGTGAGGGTACAATGACTCCCGGGAAAATATTTTGGTTATATTTTGATATTTTAAAAAGTCATTTTGAATTGTTTTTATGCCTTATAAAGTCTCTTGAATTTAAATAATTATTTATATGTTGAATTTTCGAAAACTAAAATGTGCACAAGGATCTTTGCACACCCTAGTAATTTTGTGCCAAATTTCAGGTTTTTATAAAATATTTCGATAATGTTTTGATATAGTTTATCTCGCCGTTTTTATAAAAAAAAGAGAATTCCGCCGGCCAGGCTAGCGCCAGCCGCCGGCCCAGCCAGCTAACAGGCCCACGGCCTCTCTCCCAGCCTTTCGCTCGGTCGCCCGCTTCCCTCTCTCGTTCTCTCTCCCGCTAACAACCGGGGCCCACCCGTTCTTCCTCCCCACGACAACAGGAGTCTGGCTCGCGCACGGCCACGCCCTCGCTCGTCCAAAACCCTAGCCCGAGTTGACCCCCTCCCAAAGAATTGCGCCCTATAAATACCCCTTCTCCCCCTCTCGCGATTCCCCTAAAGCCCCCTTTTTCTCTCGATCCCGCGACTTGTTTTGACCCGGTTTTGACCCTCTTCTCCCGTAGCCGTGAGCCCGAGCTCGTCCGCCTTCGCCGGAGCATGCAGAGCGCCTGAAGCTCTCCGAGCTCGCCCCGCCTCGTCCGTTCTTCCCCGAGGATCATCAACACCACCACCGGAGCCCCCTCGTTCCGCCGCATCGCCCCGACACCACCACCGCCGCCGACGACCGCCGGAGCCGCCGCCTCGCCGTCGTCTTCTTCGCTCCCGACGCCCCATTCCTCTCTATAAGCCACCACCTCCAAGCCTCTGTTGGCTCTCAATGGGAAGAAAAAAAACATAACAATTCGCTAGATCGGTTTTTGTTTTCGGTTTTCTGCGGTTTAGATCAAACCGACTCGCGGTTTTCTTTTAATTTAGCCAGCGCCGCCGAAGTCCTTAAGTACCGGCCGTCCGCTCCCGAGCACCGCAGCACACAGCCCGCATCCAATTGAAGCTTGCCACGTGTCCACTGGCCGAATTCTAACATTTTCAGAGGAAATCAATTTTCAGATTTGTTTCAAATTTTGTTTTTATTGTATCTTTAGATCTGTTTATCCAAATTCAGTGATTCTTTTTTCCTACAGTTTCATAAAAATCCCATCTATCCAGAGGACCCAACCAAAAATATTTTTGACAATTTAAAATTTGAATTTGATCAGATTCATGTTCAAACTTGTTTTGGCTATAACTTGAGATCTATAACTCCGACTTAATTGAACCTTTTTGAAAATTGAAGCTTGTGACATGTACTTTCTGTTAGTATCAAAATCACATAATTTTGCTACTGTTAAAAATTTGTTTCTGTCCAGAAGCTTTCTTTGGGTTTTATTTGAGTTTTCATAAGTTTTTTTATTTGGTTTCCTTTTGATCTTGGAGTGATTGCTTATGTGTGGTTATAATTGCTTGCTTACGATAGATTGATCGGAGTGTGACGAGTAGAACTATCAGGATTATGAGTGCGAAGAATCTTCATCACCTATTACCAGGCAAGTTCACTTTGATCATATTTTGAATACCTATGATTTTATTGCATTAGTGCCACTTTTTCCTCTTGCATCCAATAGGAATATTGAAACTTGTAGCCTGAGTAGAATCATGAGGTAGGAACCCATACCCTTGTCACCAATCCCCGGGAATCGTTTTTAAGTTAGTTGCAGCTATGCTTTAGTAGACGGGGATTGGTATGAGTGTTTCATGTGAGATGTGAGTGTGATAATAATATCTGGATCAACCTCAAGACTAAGACTTCAAGATTTCAATACACCTCTGGGTGGACTGCCTGCAAGAAGAGGGGATCGTAGGGATTGACTAGTGATCACTCGGTTCTATGGACTCAAGAGTGGATCCTAGGGATTGACTAGTGATCACCCAGTGCTACAGACTCAAGAGGGGATCCTGGGGGTTGACCAGTGATTACCCAGGGATCATAGGGATTGACTAGTGATCACCCAGTTTTACCAAGGGATCCTAGGGACTGGCTAGAGATCACCCAAATTTACCAGGGGATCCTAGGGACTGGCTAGAGATCACCCAAATTTACTAGGGGATCCGAGGGATTGACCAGTGATCACCTAGTTTTACGGAAGGCCACCCAGGCTCAAAGAGATTGATGGATCTTTCAAGACCAGAAGCTTCCATGTGCAGCCGCAAGCTATTATGGGCTCTAGCATAGTTGAGTACTCCGGAAAGACTGTGTCTCGGTCATCCTGTTCTCAAACACCAGGCAGTGCGAGGACTTCAAAGGAGGCGATCGAGTCTTGCAGGAAAAGTGCGCAAACCTCTGCAGAGTGTTAAAACCTAATCGATTAGCCGTGTCCCCGGTTACAGACAATTTGAGCGTCTGGAATTGGATTGTCTGGATATTCTCAACACAATTAATATTAATGAGTGGGATTTTATTAATAATTTGGGATATGAGAATTGGTTGGCGGAACCATCTCATTAACCACCAACTTTTGTAGTAATATTTCTTACCGCTCCTTTATTGTAGGGAAAAACTCGCTTTTATGCAAAAACTCAGACACAGAGCCTCAAAGCCATATTGCATATAGAATAGATTTTCATCTGTTTCTATTGTGATCTTGCAGGTACATTCAATGTACTGACCTACACGGCTGCAACGTATCATGTTGCAGATATTTTCTATGACGAGTAAGAGACGATATAGGGTTACGGTCTACACTCAACTTGCCGATGGCGTTGATGGGACTCCACACCCCTATTGCTATGTTTCCGCTGTGACATATATATGGTATACTCTGGATCTACGGTATTTATTTACATGTGATGTTATGGTATTTCATCGAAGTACTGTGTGTGCTAGCATACTGATCCAGGGATGGCACAGAAAGCACAGAGACTTGACCGTATTTGTAACGACCAATATGAAGCTCTATCGCAATCTCGTGATGAAGTCGAGATCGTAACAGAACCCCATTTTGGATCGCATAGCAAGGTGGTTGTCAAATACATACAACCGAATGAACAGATGAGTGTACCAGATAAAGGCTTACACTCGCCACATGCTACAGCATAATATATCATAAATCATCATACAATCATCCAAATGAAAGACAGGGTCCGACTATGGACGAAATCAAACGAGAAAACACCACCCTGCTATCATCCCCGGATCAACCGACTAGGGCCCACTACTGATCGTCGGGCATCGTGACGTACATACGTCCACGCTCATCGTCATACTCCCAATGGAGCATCTCGGGCTCACCTGTGTCTGTCTCAAGAGTACCTGCAACTGGTGTTTATAGTAATCTGTGAGCCACATGGACTCAACAATCTCATCACCCAAGGTAACAAAACTATTTAAGCTTATAGGAATGGAAGGGGTAATGTAGTGAGGTTGCAGCAAGCACTAAACATGTTTAAGTGGCTAACTTACGAGTACAAGAATAAAGATGAGCACTCTACGCATAACGGTCGCAAGTTTAATATGATCAAGAAGTGATCCTGAACACCTACTTACGGTTCAAGCATAACCCCACCGTGTTCTCTTCCCGAACTTACTCGGAAAGAGATCATCACGGTTACGCACACAGTTGGTGTATTTTATTAGAATTAGTGTCAAGTTCTCTATAACCGGAGGTTAAAATATCCAAGTCGCCACATAACCGCGGGCACGGCTTCGCGTAAGATTTAACCCTGCAGGGGTGTTCCAACCTGGTCCATCATAAACCAACACAAGCTGCGGTGGAAAAACCTCAACCTCAAGAAAACCCGATCAACCTCGAGTCAGCCCGAAGTATCCTCGGAATTCCCGGTGCACAAGACATTTCGACAATAGTAAAACAAAACCAGCAAGACCTCCCGACATGCCGACACCCCGATAGGAGCCGCGCATATCTCAAAATCAGGCCACGACGGATAAGCTAAGCTTACGGTTAGCTGAGACCCAAGTTTCCAAGGGGGCGCCGCAAGGTGCTCTGTTTTGGACCAACACTCATGAGGAGCACTGGCCCAGGTTGTTGATTAAAAATCCTCAGGTTAATTACTCCCTATGCAAGTTTTAGTTGTTATTAGGCAAATGGTAAAACCAATGTTGGGCCTTGCTAGAAGAGTTTTATTCAAAGCGAACTGTCAAGAGGGTCCCATTCCCCTGAGCATGTTAGGAATGCTAATCAAGGATCATAACACCGGTATTACGGAAACTAGGGCGGCATGAGTGGAACAAAACACTAGGCAAAAGGCCGAGCCTTCCACACACAACCAAGTATATAGATGCATTAATTAAATAAGAGATATTGTGATATCCCAACATATCCATGTCCCAACATGGAACAACCTGCACTGCACCTGCAACTAGCAACGCTATAAGAGGGGCTGAGCAAAGTGGTAACATAGCCAAACAACGGTTTGCTGGGTAGGGTGGTTAGAGGCTATATCATGGCATATGAGGGCTGACATATATGTGGTAGGAAGCATGACATAGCGATAGCAACGAGACAACTAGCAAGCAAAGATAGTAGTGTTATCAAGGGTAATGATCATCTTGCCTGAAGTCTCTTCGGTAGGATAGTAAGACTGCTCCTTGAACACGTTCTCAACCGGTTCCTCGAACTCGGACTCGTCTCCCGGAACTACCCAAAAGATAGAACAAGCACCAAAATAAACAAACAATCATGGCATAGATGCACAACCAAAATGATGCGTGCAAGGTATGGTAAAATTACGAGCACGACATGAATGGAGGTACGGTGCTACCGGGACGACAGAAATGACAACGAGATGCGAACGGTGAAGCAAAAGATGGATATGGGCAAAATCTTGGCAACCCAAGTATGCCACTAGAAAGAATGAAAGATTTCACATGAAATCGATATACAGATCACAAGGAACGGATGCACGAAACTCAAATGGTGTGCAAAACAATATGCAATGCAAAACTGCAGTTAACAGCAACATGACATCTTATGCACATCAAAACAGCAAGCTACAGTACTCTAAAATGATCATACAAGATATGTGGCTGTAGTACTCTAAATGCACAGCAATTCATTCCATCGGTTCAAATTCATTAGCATCACAGATTAATTGGAATGAAGACAACAAGATGCAAAGAAAATATTACAGCAGAGCATATGCTGGCAGAAACATTGACAGTCAGTTTTCACATGGATGTTACAGTAGGCAAAACAACTCTAAAATGCAAGAAATTGGAATGCAACTACAGTACACATGGCATAGTTCATTTGATTACATTAGCACAAATTCATATGAAGCATGGATTCATCAGAAATGAGCTCACAACATTGCAACTTAATATTGACAGAAAACTGCTACATTGACTAGGCATATTTAGAGCAAGATTTATATATGCTACAGGAGTTTAACATGGCATCAATTAGCATGGCATGAATGTACTAACAACATAGAACAAAACATGTTTACTGATCATGCTCAGAATAGCTATGGATTAGATGGTACCATCAAAGCAACATGGCAAGTTTATATAATAGACAACTATGACTTGGCAGTTTTCAACAAGTGCAAAATAGTAACAGAGATTAAGCATGTTTGCAAGCTTGTAGCACTCCTATCATGGTATATCATGGCATGAAATAAATACCAGCAATAAGAAGACATGAAAATGCTCCAAACTCATGTTGACAACATGCTCATATGACAAATGCAATAAATCACACAAAAATGACAAAATGGCATGTTATGTGAAAATGGCACGCATGCAAACTTGCTCAAAAGATAAATCTAATGCCACCAATGGATTAGTTGGATTTTTCTACCCCAAAATCATATATTACATGCATATGTTACTGTATGGAAAATGCTCAAAACATCACAAAAACGCATAGGACAGAAATTTAAATAACTCATATTCCAGATTTGGTATATGCCGAAAATGGAAATGGCCCGATCTGGAAACTTGCCAGAAACGAAAAGCGCCAAAACGGGAAAAAGACAAAACTGCGGGGTCGGCTACGTGCACCCAGAGGGAGCCTAGCCTCTGTGGCTGACACGTGGGGACAGGGTCCACGCGGCAGGGCGTGGGCGTCTGGTGGCTGACTGGTGGGGTCGCGCGCTGGTGTGGCTGACCGGTAGGGCCTGCAGGCAGTCAGCGCGCGTTCAAAATAGAGGAAGGAGAGGGGGTCATCGGCGGCGGCTGGCGCACGGCGGCGCACTCGCCGGAGTCGCTCCGGTGGCCTAACGGTGCGGTGGCGGGGCGGAAACGACGCGCGGGAAGAACCCGCACTCGCGCACGACACGCTCGGCGCTAGACGTCGACGGAGGCGACGCCGGCGACGAGGTACCGAGGCAGCGGCGATGAGCTCACGCGGCTCGCAGCGGTGGCTAAACGGAGCACAACAGCGGCAGGATCGGCTCTACAGCGCGAGGCGGACACGATGGACATGCGCGGCGGCGAGCTCGGGCGTGCATGGCAAACACGGACGGGGGCGCAAGCTAGAGGGAAAAAGGGTCGGGGAGACGCGGCTGCTCACCACGAACACGCGAGTGTGCTCGGAACGGCGGGAGGTGGACGCAGTCGCCGGAACTTGGCCAGAGACGATCGGCGCCCGAAGCGGACGGAGGCGACGCGGACGACGGTGAACTTGGCGTCCCGCGGGCTGTAGAGGAGGTAGGCGACGTAGTCGACGTCGGGGAAGAAGATGGACAAGGTGCGGACGATGGAGGAGGACGACGGCTACGGGGATGACATGGTCGCGTCCTCAGATGCGCTCGGGACGCGCTCGGAGCGGCGGATCTGGTGGGTAACCTCACCTGGCGGCGGCGGCAAGAGGTAGAGGGGAACCCTAGTGGGGTTAGGGACAAGGAGAGGGGATTTAAAGGGGGCTAGGGTGACGGAACGGAGCGGCGACGCGCTCGTGCTCGCGGTCCCCATGGCGAAGGCGCGAGCTTGACGAAAAGGTGGGTGCAAGGGCGGGGCCGGGCGGCACACGTGGCGACGGCTAAGCGGGGGTACGCATGCGCGTGGGTGAGAAAGGGAAGGCGCACGCGCTGCTGCTGGGCCGCGGCTGCTGGGCTACTGCTGCGGCTGCTCTGGGCTGCGCTGCTGCTCTCTCTCTTCTTTCTCTTTTCTATTTCCTCAAACAGAAATAAAAGAAGAAAAGCACAGGGAGTTTGGGGAAGGGTGAAGCTGAGATGAAAATATCCCTGGAATCTAGAGATTATGCAGCATTTGAATAAATTGCTTTGGACATTTTTATAGAAAGAAAAATATATCAAGTTTGAATTAAATTCAAACTTGAGGCATTTTTGATCCCAACCAGATCAATTCCAAAAATGATGAAATTTGGCAGAGAGGTTTAGGACATGGACTAGAGAATTTAGAAATATGGTGAACATTAATTTGGGACAGAAATATTGTATGAAGAATTAAATTGGGAGAAAGAGGGGATTTGAGAGAGAGATGAAGAGATGGCTTGCATAGGTGAAACCCAAGAGTTGGGTTAGGCAAGGAGAAGATGAAGACACACCTCATGCATACATGATGAACACAACAATAACAATAGGTGCAGTGTTCATGAACATCATAAATGAATATGATGATGCAAGCACATGACAATTAATTAACATGAAGATGAAATGCAAAATGAAAGAAAGCAAAACACAACATGAGAAGAAGCCCAATCATCAAGATCATCATGACAATTCCATATATGGCAACGTTGGGGAGTACAAATATGGAAGGAGCACACTTGGGGTGTTACAGTATTGGGTCGGGTCGCTACAAGGAGAAGGCAAAAGAAGAGGAGGACGAGGTGTCCCCTCCTAAGAGGAGGAGGGGGACGTCTGAAGACGCTGAGGAAGACGACCCTCCTCGGTTCAAGAAGCTCCGGAAGACCCATGCTACCCAGCCCAGCCGATCCTCGGCTCCTGCCGAGGCCACTCACTCCGGCTCCTTCGAGGACACGCTTCCCCCGCAACGCAGGGAGAAACCACAGCCGAGGAGGTAACATGTTTGACACACCTGCACATAATAAGCCTCAATTGACGTGTGATTGACGTCATTATACTATTTTATTTTACAGCCCGCAACGTCGCCTTCCCGGAGAGGATTCGGGTAACACCGTCCCTCCGACCGAGCTAGCCGAGAGTTCCTCGGGTGCGTGCGCTCGTCCCTCCCCTGCCCATGACGAGCTTGGGGAGGTTTCTTCGCATCCGGACCCTCCTGTGTTAAACACAGAGAGTGGTGCCGTCATGCCCGTGACCGAGGCTCAGACCTCGGTCACCGAGGATCAGGGGGGCAAGACTCCCCTGGTCTTCGAGGAACCAGTGCTTAAATGCCTGGAGTTCCTGGCCCCGACCGCTCCACCGCCACCGAGCAGCGCGGAGGCAGCAGCCGCCTCCCCAACGAGGGGTGGGGCCGAGGACGCTCAGCTGCCCATCTTGGGGCAGCACAAGGAGATAGAGGCAGCTCTGTAGAGCTCCTCCATTCTGCCAGAATACCATGCCCTCCTTGGCACGACGTTCAACTCAGTCCGCGCAGGACAAAATTTTGGAGGCCTTCGTTAGCCTTTCAAAAGGTTTCAAGGTACGTTATTTTGTACAGCTACACTTTTTATAAGTTAATGCTTAATATACCCAGTAGCCCTTTACGGACAAGTTTCTTTTAAAATGGAAGTTGTCCAAGGACTAGGAATTTCGCAAAGTGTAAGTTGTGCTTTTAGGAGCGCATATACAGTAGCCCCGAGCCCTGAGTTAGTTTGATAAACTGACTTGGGGGTCGATTTATTGTTTCAATATTTTTACGGAAGTGAATATGCAGTAGCCCCCGAGACTCTGGTCGGACAAAAACGTCCGACCACAGGATCGATTATCGTTCTCGGAGTCTAATAAAAAATTTGCAGGCCTCTGCCTCCACTTCGGCATCCAACTCAAAAGAGTTGGAAGAGCTAAATCACAAGCGGACGCGGTCCGAAGAGGACATCAATCTGCTGAAGGAGCAGATGGATAAGGCGCAAGGTAAGATATCCACAGAATAGCACCATAGTTTTATCTGTTGCTTTTTAAACAACTCTCTCTCTCTCTCTCTCTCTCTCTCTCTCTCTCTCTCTCTCTCTCTCTCTCTTATTTCTCATGCTCTCTCTTTCTCTCATCCCACACCACCTCTATCCATGCCTCTGTCGAATACGAACACATACCCTCTCCAGGCCCTCGAAAATACATCAAACACACATTCATACATGTTACAACTTATCATGTGCTCCCAATGATCTAAAAAGCCCTATGTTCACTTTTACTCTGCATACAAGATCTGTTTTGAATTAAAACTAATCAAAAGACCAAAAATTTATTTAAGAAAATCTACATCTATACAATACTATAAAGTTATATATGAAAGTTAATTGCATGGTGCATCAATGTTATTTGTTCCGTATTGTGAATGTTTATATTTTTATCCTATAAAAATAGTCACACTAAAGAGAAACGAAGGGCAGCTCTCTCTCCATCGCCCCCTCTCTCTACGCCCCTGTCACGTATGCACACAAACTATCTCTAGGCCCTCTAAAAGTATGCCGCCGACACATTCACGCATGTCCCATCTTTCTCTCGCGAGATAAATACACTGACGGTCATTGTATTTGAAGTGAAATCACAATATGGTCACTCGACTTCAGAATACGCTCATTACGGTCACCATATACGTTTTGTAGTGATTATACGGTCACTGGCTCACCGTTGAGCTCCGTATTTTGTTGGTGACACGATCAATTGACCAGTCAAACCGTCCACGTGGCGCAACTAGTGTTGCATCATCAGCGCACATTATCTCCCTACCATAGGGCCTACCTATCAGCGGGTATAAGAAAGAAACAAAGGAAAATAAATTAGTGCTCAATGGGGATTCGTAGTCGAGACCTCATGTTCGCAGCCCGCGCAGGCAAACCACAGGGGACAAGGTCGCCTTGTGGTGATATGCTGAGCCGGTTCATTTAATACAGAGGAGCTACTATGGTGATTATACACAGAGCACACATGCGCACAAACATGCACGCCACTCCCGCATGCATGTATGCAAAACTCACACGTACACATGCACGGACACACGCAACACTCGCACGCATGCATGCACATGGCACAACACACACGCTCACGCTCAACCTACACGTGCAACGGTGCATGCACACACATACACAGCCAGGGTGGTTTGCGCGGAGTCTCAGGTTCGCCTCCAGCCGCGCCTGCGTAAAGTTTTGTTTAGTATCTTATTTCTTTCCTCTGCCAACTGACAGGTGGGATCCGCAAGCCACATGGCCAATTTGACCAGTCAACAAAGTGCCACGTAGACTATTTGGCCGGTCAACAGAGTGCAATACGATGCTCTACGGTGAGCTAGTGACCGTATAATCACCGCAAAACATATGTACGAGCGTATTCTGAAGTCTAGTGATAGTATTGTGCTTTCGCTTCAAATACAATGACCGCAAGTGTATTTATCTCTTCTCTCACTCTTTGTGTGGAGCCTACTAGGCGAAACTCCCACGCCTATTGCAGAATAAAAGACCTGCCCTCGCCTTTTAACTCGGGATTTCTATCGATAGATTGCGCCAAGCAGCAAAACAATTTACAAGTTCAAAAGGAAATGGTGGTACAATTATGACACGCCTGTCGCGTTCGCGTCCAAACCCACACTGTCGGTCAGGCACGTGTTGGAAATATGCCCTAGAGGCAATAATAAATTGGTTACTATCATATTTCCTTGTTCATGATATATGTTTATCATTCATGCTGGAATTGTATTGACCGAAAACTTAAATACATGTGTGGATAAATAAACAACACCGTGTCCCTAGTGAGCCTCTACTAGACTAGCTCGTTGATCAAAGATGGTTAAGGTTTCCTAACCATAGACATGAGTTGTCGTTTGATAACGGGATCACATCATTAGGAGAATGATGCGATGGACAGACCCAACCGTAAGCTTAGCATCAAATCGTATCACTTAGTTATTTGCTACAGCTTTCTTCATGTCAAGTTGTCAGCGTCAGTAAAACCGGGGTATTACTAACCCGGTAAGAGGAGCCTTGGGGACAAAGACATTGATGTTCCTCCATGTGGGGAACGTCTAGTGGATATCCTGATATGCCCGATGGACTATGGATCGGGTCGCCAAGGGATAAAACGCAGAGTTACGGCGCCCTAAGGAAAGGCTTCACGACGCCTTTTCGGGAAGCCACTTTGTGACCTCACCTGCCTGCCCGGGAGGGGTTGGTCTTGACTTCGGAGGCTGCACGCGGGTCCGTACCGGGAAGCACCGCTGCCCACGTCAGGAAGAGGACGAGGGTCGAATGACTAGTCTACGCACGCGACCTCCGGAAGGACCCGTGGGACCCAAGCCATCTACGATGACTACAGTAAGATTCACCTACCGCCTACGCTGCTACAGTGGCAGTAGCTCGCCACCGCCTGACGAATGCCAGAAGAGGCAGGTAAGTGCCCGGGGGATAACACGCTTCCCCAAGAGGATGTCATCATCACACGCGCCAGCGTGCGATGGGCGCCCATGCTACACGGGTACAGGCTACGTTGGTCTACTCCAATGTATATTCAGCCAATCAGAAGTCCCAGCAAGGCCCTCTGATGCGGAGCATCCTACGGTCATCCCCATGGACCCACCTACGTCTCCTCAAGTGCCAAGCGGGACAATGACACGAGCACGTGCATGAGCTCTCGAGACCGAGGTGACATCTCTCCTTAATGAACTTCCATTTAACTCGTGTGAGACATGGCTACTACCTCAAGCCGGAATGCTATGTGTGCTCAGGTACGAAGAAGACCGCCTCGGGAATGCTCGGAACAAAGACCAAGTCCCCAAGTACACGGACGAACAAGAGCGCCAAGGAAGACCGATGAAAAGTATGAGCGGCCGGACATCCGGCCCATGGCCCGGACATCCGGCCCCTAATGAATACAGCAGCAGCAGCCCTACAGCCGAGCGTCTACAGGGCCCGGACATCCGGATGGTGGCCCGGACATCTAGCCCCTGCCCGGAAATCCAGCCCGAGGAGGACAGAACCTGGAAGGAGTTCCAGGCCAGACATCCGGTGTCCGGCCCAGACATCTGGCCCGAAGGGAACGTCCGGACATCCGGCCTGACGCCCGGACATCCGGCGCCTGCCAGCGCATGATGGGCCAACCGGCCGTGTAACTCTCCCTCCGCCCACTTCATCCAAGACTATAAATAGACCTCCTCCTCATCCTTTCTAGGGTTAGCAAAGACATTGAGACATTTGAGTAGAGCTTTGCTCCTTGTATCTCCTCTTGGGGAATCAAGACCTCTCTAGGGAGAAGGATCCCCATCATAGGATCATCAAGACCTCCTAAGGGAGAAGGATCTCATCTAGATCATCAAGACCTCACCTCCTTTGGACTGAGAAGAACTTACCTTGTGCTTGTTTCCATGGATTGATCTTGTATACTTGTGGATCTCATGTATGCTATCCTAGTGGATGTGTGATTTGGGTTCGTTTGAGTGATTTCCCTTTTGTTGTTCTTGTTGTTCTTCCCTTTTCCCCCTCCAAGTGTGAAAAGATCATCAATTAGGGTTCCACCCTCCCTCAATGCTATAAATAGGGGAGACCAAGGCTTCGCAGGTGGTCGATCTTTTCATCTTGTAACAGACACATTGTAGCTCTCTCCATTGAAATACAACAAAGTAGGAGTAGGGTATTACACCAAGAAGGTGGCCCAAACCTGGGTAGTTCTTCGTGTTCATCTGCAGTTTACCCACACATCTCATCCATGACTTAGGATCACTGGACGTGTTCAGTCCCTGACCGAACTCTCAAAGAGTTGTAGCTCACAACTCATATGTAGGTTCTTAGAAACTGACATTTGGCACGCCAGGTAGGGGACTGAGGTGTTTCTAATGATCTTGGTCCATTTCTCCTATTCTCCTGGATACTTTATCCGGCAAGCACTTCGCTGAAGATGGTCTGGAGCAGGATCCCTCGTCCCACGGTGCGCGCCCAGGTGCGTCGACCTGGTCAGGGTCTCTTCCCGTTGCGCTGCAGCAACGCGCTGCCCGTCTGAGCGACGCGCGGTCGTAGGAGCGCTGTGGGGGGAGTCCCGAGCCCGAGGAACCACGGGCCTTTGAGGCCCTCGCAGACTTCCCTCCTGCACCTCCAACAGAAGACCGGTGAGCAGCTCAGGAGCTACGTTGCCCGTTCCCGCCAGCTCCATGCACGGACCCAAGGCACTTAGTGAAAAGATATTCAAGATTCCAATAAACAATCCTTTAAACTCTTACAAACTAAGACAAGCGTACTTAACAAAACATGCTATACTACTATGCAGCTCTGCCACAGAACCTTCCTTCGGGACCAACGGAGGGCCGTTTCCGCCTTCACTCTATCAGAGACGCGTGACACTTGCCGGCCTCGCCCCAATGCAAAGTCCGCACTCCAGCCGAAGATGAAAGGTTTACTCCAGCTCAGCTCAGAGGCCGCTGTAGTCCCCGCTCTTCTCCTCCCGCACCACCGCGGATACGTGGCTCGCCATGGCTCTCAGCGACCGCGCAAGATCCTCGGGTGCTAGGTCCTCCATGATGGCGTCCACGGGGAAGAAGGGGTCTCGGTGATGAAGTGAGGAGAGGATGTGCGATGCCACCGCCACGGCGGCCCGGGACTTCTCCCTCTCCAGGCTCGCGCCCATTTCCTCGCGGAGGTGGGAGAGCTCGTCGGCCAGATGACGGAAGAAGCTAACGAGATCCGCCACCCAGTTCTCATTAAAGCCGTCACCGTGGTGGTAGGGATTGAGCTCAAGGGCGGGTATCAGCCCGCTAATGAGGCGGTAGACCTCATGCTGGGAGGCGTGATGCTTACTGATCTCCCCCAGCGTGCCGCTGAGATGCTCCTGGACTTCTTCCCCCAGATGGTTCTCTCGCGCCGCTAGGCAGGCCATCCGGAGCATCTCTTGGGTGAGGTTGTCCCTCACCTCCCGAAGCTCCTCTATTGTCTTGTGGAGCCAAGCGCGAAGCTCCCCGTTCTCCCGCTCATGCTGCGTCAGCACGTCGAGAGAACGGGAACGGTCGTCGGCCAGGACGGCGTCCTTCTCCGCCAATGCCTCGTCCTTCACCATCAGTTCACCTTCCTCGGCGGCCAGCTCATGATTAAGCCACTCCACCTCGTGAGAAAGAAGGCGAGTGGACGACATGGTTATCAAACTACGAGCTAGTCCGACGGACTAAGGGTGTTGGACAAGAGGCGCAGGAGGGAAAGAAGAAGAAGAAGGGGCTACATCGTGAAAACTCCCCTCCCATGTTTTATATAGGCGGCGAGGGGGCGAACAACCATGATCCAGGAGTTACTGTGCGGCATCCCACCCGCCCACTTCCCCAAGCACCAAGGCGCGGGAACCAAGTAGCCGTCCGCTTTTTACGACGATTTACTACGGTCGTAAATACGACGTGACTGCGCGGCGAAATGACCGGACGGCAAGGCTGCACTTCCCCAACAAAGGGCAGAGAGCACCACGTGTCTAGCCTCTGTGGACTCTAGGCCCCACCCCCTCCGGTGATTCTTGCTAATAGCCCGAAGGGCCTGGGCCCAGGGGCTACACGGGATGTCCACAGGTCCAGAGACGGAACAACCCATCATGTGAAGAAAAGCTGTTACGACCCGGCAGCGTGAACTCGCAAGCAGAGTGGGCAAAACAAGATAATACAGTTCAAGGGCGGGCACCAGGCACGCGTCAAAAGAAGCATCAAAGTACATGTTTACAAGGATAAGGCCCCGGGGCTCCGAACTGACAACCTACGGATCTACATCCTCGTGAGAAGAGCCGGCGGCAAGCACGGGTTCGTCCAGGTCCTCCTCCTCCTCCTCTTCACCCCAGACGTACAGACCAACAAGCTCCTCCATGAAGCCTGCCACAGCGGCCCGGGAGGCCTGCGCCTGCGAAGTTTCCCCCAGCGGCCGCAGCACGTCGGCAAAGGGGAACTCGACGTTGGCAAGGTGGGGGTTGGCCAGGATGCGCTCGCTGATCTTCGTCCCCAGCTCCCGGCACTCGTCCTCGATGGTCTTCTTGAAGTCCTTCGCCACCTCGACCAGCTTGTCGACAAAATTCTCGAAGAACACAACATAACTCCCCACGTCATCATCCTAAAAATTGACGGGGGCCAGGAGGGTCATGCCGAATGACCCGACAGCCTCGAGGATGCGGGTGTAGGACCCCTTGAAGATCTGGCATTGCGACCTCCGCTGCCCTCCGAGCCTGAGTATCTCCTCTTTGCGCTGAGAATTGGACCCTACTAGCTTGACGTTCAACCCTTCAAGGTGCGTCAGCTCATCCCGGAGCTTTCCACGCCTCTCCTCAGCTGCGGTCCGTGCCCTGTCATTCTCAGCCGCGAGGGATCGGGCTTCTTCAAGGGAGCTCCTCGCCACCTTGAGCTCCTCCTCCAGTGACACGCACCTGGCTTCAAGGGTCTGCTTTTCCTTCGAGAAGCGCAACTCCTGGAGGTCCACCTGCTGTTGGTACTCGGCACGGGCCTCCCCCTCCTGCTTCTGGAGGGACTCCGCGAGGACCTTCGCGTGCTCCGCCTCCTACACCTGACGTTCCCGCGCGAGCTCGGTGGCCACCTTCTTGCGGGCCTCGTCTTGGGCGCGGTCCAGAATCGCCTTGGCCTCCGCTAGGACTTGGGACACCTGCTCTCGGGTCTCCTCGTTCTCCCGCCAAGCGCGGATGGACTGGGCGAAGAAGATTCCCCATGCTCCGGCAAGGGCCTGCCGGCCCTGGGCCAGGGCCGCCCTCTCGTCTGCCAGGTC
Source organism: Elymus sibiricus (assembly GCA_039707655.1). Lineage (NCBI taxonomy): Eukaryota > Viridiplantae > Streptophyta > Magnoliopsida > Poales > Poaceae > Elymus > Elymus sibiricus. Next base: position 196,149,861 of record CM077668.1, read on the forward strand.
GGATTCAAGACGGTTGAATGCCCGGCGCCCCGAATATAAGAACTTGCCGGTGGGCGCAGACACCTATGACCCCTGTCGGATAAAGCACCGGCCCCAAGGCCTAGTTCGAGCTGTCCACGGGGGGTGTTTCTCGGACGACCTCCTCCACAACGGAGGCAGCCGCACGATGCGCGGCACTATCTGACAAACCATCATGCTCCGCCAGGCTAGAGGCGCCTGCTGAAGAACCCCCCGCTGGAGCGGCAGGGGTGGGGAAGCCGCCGCTTGGGGCATCGCCGGACAGAGCCCCGGGGTCCCCCGTAAACCCAATAACGGGGCCTCTAAGGCCTGAGCGTCTGGGCCGATGGCGCTCCCCCGGGCCTTCCCTAGTAGAGCCCCGGGGGCCCCCGTAGACCCAATAACAGGGGTTTCTGGGGCCTGGGCGTCAAAGTCAATGACACTTCCCGGAGCGCCGCCCAACGGGGCCCTGGAGCCTCCCGTAGACCCAGTAACGGGGGACTCCAGGATCGGAGTGCCTTCGGCAAGATTCTCCTCCAAGACCCCTCGGGCAACTCGGTCAGCGCCCTCGTCCTTTTCAATGGTGCCATCAGGGGCCGCCGCTGATGGAGGACCGTCCTCTTGGGACACCTCTGCCCCCCTGGCTGACGGACCTCCTCTCGGTTGCCAGCCTTGGCCGCTACGACCACGCGGGTGTCTGGGTCCTCGCCGGCTGTCTTCTTGGACGCCACCTGCTTCGCCTTCTTCGGCAGGTGACCGAAGTGTGAGGGGCTATGCATGCAGCAAAGCAACAATTAGAAAACGGCTCAGGGGCTACAGCTTACACCCTCAAGGAATAACCCACATACTCATCCTTGGCAGTCCATGACCTCTTGAGCCGATCTTGGCAGAAGGAGACACTCGGGATCGGCCCTCGGATGGGGCCACCAGTGTTCTCCTGCGAAGCATGAGCCTGCCCAGGCTCGGGGGCTGCCGGAATCTTCGTTGCCTCCTCCAGGGGCGGTGTCAGCTAGAGGAGGCGCTACTTCCACCACATCATCTTCCGCGGTCGACGAACTGTGGACAAAGGCCAACAGTAAACAAGGCTGCGTCTATAAGCAAATAACAAATTCAGACAGTTACCTGGCTCTGGCAGCACGGCGTTGTCGACGGGCTCGGGTAGTGGGACTGGGGGCTGTAGGAGATAAGGCACGTTTCCGGCCGTGCGGTGGAGGTGCGTCCCCCCTGGTCGGCGTGCTGGAGGAACCTTCAGAATCGTTTCCGTCCTCCTCCTTCTCCGCCGCACTCTCTTCTGCTGCCTCCTCCAAGGCCTCATGCGGAGAGAAGGGGTTTGGCCTCTCGGGGTTCGCCTGACTCGCCGGGACAAGCCCCCACGGTCGCACAACGGCATCTGCTTCAGAATGGCACCGCGCGACTGACTGCCGTGCAACATTCCTATCGCGGCCGGAAGGCCAGGGGCCTCGTCAGAGTTGAAAAGGATCTCCATCACCCACGACAGCTGCTCCACCGAGAGTGCGTCCTGGCGCAGGCGTTGGTCGTCTTCCTTGCCCGCGAGCATCCTAGTTGGCTCCTTCCGGAATTGAAGGGGGGGTGATCCGGAGACAGACGAAACTACACGCCACCTTGCGGCCGTCCAACCCCCACTCGGCGAACAACTTGATACGCCAGAGGACTGGCTCAAAGGCCTTGCCGGCGATACACCGCTTCCATCCCGGGCGCGTCATCACGGGCGGAGGAGCCTCTGGCTCCTGAAGCAGGGGGGAGCCCGTCAGGGTCTTCACCAACAGCCAACTCCGGCGCCATTCCTTCACATGGGAATACAGATCCACTGGGATGTAACTCATGTCCGTCTTCTTCACCGCAAGACGAAAAGTCACACACCCCGAGGTCTACCGGTCGACGGAGTTCAGGTGCGGGGAGTAGAAATGCCGATAAAGCTCCAGCGATGGCCGCACCCCGACAAAGCCCTCATAGAGATGGGCAAAGATGGCCAAGACTGTCGCCGCGTTCGGGTGAAGGTGTAACATGTGGAGCCCGTAATGCTCCAACACCACCATGAAGAAACCAGAAAAGGGGGGCACCAAACCGGTGGCAAGGAAGTTGACAAAGATGGGGACCACGTCCTCATCCACTTCCTGACTCCCCGCCGGCAGCAGCGTCGTGCGCCCCCCACTCACTCTCTCGACTGCCGACCAAAAACCGGAGCGCTTTTGTGCTGTCGGAGTCCTCGAAGTCTGACTCGTGCAGGGCCGGCTCCGGCGGTGCCACCGCCGCCGCCTCCTTGCTCTTCTTTCCCTTGTCCACGGCGGTATTGGATCTGCGCGAATCCATTGGAAGAGGATCCCGGGCGGAAGCCGATTCGAGGAAAGGGGAAAAAGCCTGAAGTAAAGGCGAAATGAACGGACGGGGGGAGGAAACTATGGAACGGGCTGACAGTGCCCTAACTACTCTCCCTTATAAGAGCAGGGGCGGACGGAAGAGAAACCGCCTGCCTCTTGGCCGCATCTGCCCACGTTCTCCGCTTCCCGAGGACGTGCCGCGAGCGTGGGAAGAAATCGAGGCGCCCCCGTGGTCTGAAAAAACTACCCACCAAGCCATCCATCAATACAGCACAGAAAAGTCTCCGACATCCGGTCCTGTCATAATCAAACGGTTGCCGCGTGTCAAGGCTCTAGAAAGGCATGGCCCCCTTCCTCGTCTCGGCTCCAGCAAACACCTTGATGGGTAACGTGCCCGAGGGCTGCTGTCGGCGTATGTAAAACCGGGGTATTACTAACCCGGTAAGAGGAGCCTCGGGGATGAAAACATTGATGTTCCTCCATGTGGGGAACATCTGGCGGATATCCTGATATGCCCGATGGACTATGGATCGGGTCGCCAAGGGATAAAACGCAAAGTTATGGCGTCCTAAGGAAAGGCATCACAGGGCCTTCCTAGGAAGCCACTTTGTGACCTCACATGCCCGCCTGGGAGGGGCAGGTCTTGACTTAGGAGGCTGCACGTGGGTCTGTACCGGGAAGCACCGCTGCCCATGCCAGGAAGAGGACGAGGGTCGAATCACTAGTCTACGCACGCGACCTCCAGAAGGACCCGTGTGACCCAAGCCATCTACGATGATTACAGTAAGATTCGCCTACTGCCTACGCTGCTACAGTGGCGGTACCTCGCCACCGCCCGACGAATGCCAGAAGAGGCAGGTAAGTGCCCGGGGGGTAACACGCTTCCCCCGAGAGGACGTCATCATCACGCGCGCCAGCGTGCGATGGGCGCCCATGCTACATGGGTACATGCTACGTTTGTCTACTCCAATGTATATTCAGCCAATCAGAAGTCCTGGCAAGGCCCTCCCTCAATGATATAAATAGGGGAGACCAAGGCTTCGCAGGTGGTCGATCTTTTCATCTTGTAACAGACACATTGTAGCTCTCTCCATTTAAATACAACAAAGCAGGAGTAGGGTATTACACCAAGAAGGTGGCCCGAACCTGGGTAGTTCTTCGTGTTCATCTGCAGTTCATCCACACACCTCATCCATGGCTTAGGATCGCTGAACGTGTTCAGTCCCTGGCCGAACTCTCAAAGAGTTGTAGCTCACAACTCATATGTAGGTTCTTAGAAACCGACTCAAGTATCTGTTCCTTAGACCATGAGATCATGCCACTCCCAGATACCAGAGGAATACTTTGTGTGCTATCAAACTTCTCTTCGTAACTGGGTGATCATAAAGATGCTCTACAGGTATCTCCAAAAGTATTTGTTGGGTTGCATGGATCGAGACTGGAATTTGTCACTCCGTGTGACAGAGAGATACCTCTGGGCCCTCTCGGTAATACAACATCACAAGAAGCTTGCAAGCATGTGACTAATGAGTTTATTCATGGGATCTTGTATTATGGAACGAGTAAAGAGACTTCCCGGTAACGAGATTGAACTAGGTATGGAATACCGATGATTGAATCTCGGGGAAGTAACATATCGCCGGACAAAGGGAATTATATACGGGATTAACTGAATCCCCGACATTGTGGTTCAACCGATAAAGATCTTCATGGAATATGTAGGAATCAATATGGTCATCCAAGTTCCACTATTGGTTATTGACCGGAGAGGTGTCTCGGTCATGTCTACATGATTCCCGAACCCGTAGGGTCGCACGCTTAACGTTCGGTAGCGCTAGGGTAATGTTGAGATATTAATAGTGGAAATTCAGAAAGTAGTTTGGAGTCCTAGATGGGATCCGGGACATCATGAGGAGCTCCGGAATGGTCCCGAGGTAAAGATTTATATATGGGAAGTCATATTCAGGGTTCCGGAAAAGTTCGGGTATTTTCGGTAGAGTACCGGGAAGGTTCTAGAAGGTTCCGGGGGTTCCACCATGGGGCCCAACGACCCGGGAAGGTCCCACATGGACCGAGGGGTGGGGTTACAACCCTCATGGGCTGGCCACACCATTCCCCAAGGCACATGTCATTTAAATCTAGAGATAAGGTCTTATCTCTAAATTTAAAGGGTTGAATCTAGAGATAAGATGTTATCTCCAAGTTTAAAGGGATTTCTCCCTTGTGGCCGGCCCTAGGAGGGTTTTGGATGCCCTCCCCTACCCCCTAACCTATATAAAGAGGGGGGAGGTGCATGGGGGCAGCAACCCCTTCACCCTTGCCCATTGCCTCTCCCAACTCCTCCCACGTTTCTCTGGTACGCGCTTGGCGAAGCCCTGCCGGAATTCTGCTGCCACCACCACCACCTCGCCGTTGGGCTGGTCCGATCTCATCTACCTCCTCTCCCTCGCTTGCTGGATCAACAAGGAGAGGACGCCATTGAGCTGAACATGTGCTAAACTCGGAGGTGCCGTCCGTTCGACGCTAGATCGGATTGGATCGTGATTGGATCGCGAAGAGTATGACTACATCAACCGCGTTACATATGCTAACGCTTTCGGTCTACAAGGGTACATAGACACACTTCCCCTTGTTGCTATGCATCTCCTAGATTAGATCTTGGTTGTCATGTAGGATTTTTTTGATTTTCATGCTACGTTACCCATCAGTGGCTTCAGAGCCAGGTTTATGCGTAGATGTGTATGCACGAGTAGAACACAAAGAAGTTGTGGGCGTTGATGTTCAAATTGCTTATCTCCTTTGTTATTTCTGGATTTGGCGGTATTGTGGGATGAAGCAGACCGGACCAACCTTACTTGTCCTCGCACAAGAGACCGGTTCCACTGACTGACATGCAACTTGTATTGCATAAAAGTGGCTGGCGGGTGTCTGTCCCTCCTACTTTAGTTGAATCTGATTTGACAATGGCGGTCCTTGTTGAAGGTTAAAAGGCAACTTGTATATCACCGTTGTGGCTTTGTGTAGGTAAGAACGGTTCTTATATGATGCCCATAGCAGCCACGTAAAATTTGCAAGAACAAAGTAGAGGACGTCTAACTTGTTTTTGCAGGGCATGTTGTGATATGTTATGGCCAAAATGTGATGCGATATATGTTGATGTATGAGATGATCATGTTTTGTAATAGGTTTACGACTTGCATGTCGATGAGTACGGCAACCGGCAGGAGCCATAGGGTTGTCTTTAATTTATTGTATGACCCGCGTGTCAATCATTAAACACCATGTAATTGCTTTACTTTATCGCTATGAGTTAGCAATAGTCGTAGAAGCAATAGTTGGCGGAGACAACCACATGAAGACACGATGATGGAGATCATGAAGATGGAGATCATGGTGTCATGCCGGTGATGATGGAGATCGAGTCAGTGCTTTGGAGATGGAGATCAAAAGCACGAGATGATAATGGCCATATCATGTCACATATATTGATTGCATGTGATGTTTATCTTTTATGCATCTTATTTTGCTTAGGACGACGGTAGCATTATAAGATGACCCCTTCACTTAATTTCAAGATAAAAGGTGTTTTCCCTAAGTATGCACCATTGCGAAAGTTCGTCGTGTCGAAGCACCTCGTGATGATCGAGTGTGATAGACACTTTGTTCACATACAACGGGTGTAAGCCAGTTTTACACATGCGGAATACTTGGGTTAAACTTGAGGAGCCTAGCATGTACAGACATGGCATCGGAACACGGAGGACCGAAAGGTAGAACATGAGTCATATAGTAGATATGATCAACATGGAGGTGTTCACCATTGATGACCACCCCATCTCACGTGATGATCGGACATGGGTTAGTTGATTTGGATCATGTAACACTTAGACAACTTGAGGGGTGTTGATTTAAGTGGGTGTTCACTAGTATTTTGATTAACTGAACCAATTATCATGAACATAGTCTAAATGTCTTTGCAAATTTATGTTGTAGATCAATGGCTTGCACTGTAGCTCCCCTGAATTTTAATGCGTTCCTAGAGAAAGCTAAGTTGAAAGATGATGGAAGCAACTATGCAGACTGGGTCCGTAATCTGAGGATTATCCTTACTGCTGCACAGAAGGCTTATGTCCTTGATGCACCACTTGGTGACGCACCCCCTCCAGCGTCGTCTGTAGATGTGAACGTCTAGCAGGCACGTTCTGATGACTACTCGATAGTTCAGTGCGCCATGCTTTACGGCTTAGAACCGGGGCTCCAAAGACATTTTGAGCACCACGGAGCATATGAGATGTTCTAGGAGCTGAAATTGGTATTTCAGTCTCACGCCCGGGTCGAGAGGTATGAAGCCTCTGACAAGTTCTTTAGCTGCAAGATAAAGGAGAACAGGTCCATTAGTGAGCACGTACTCAAAATGTCTGGGTACTTCAACCACTTGAACCAGTTGGGAGTTAATCTTTCGGATGAAGTAGCAATTGACAGAGTTCTCCAGTCACTGCCACCAAGTTACAAGGGCTTCGTGATGAACTATAACATGCAAGGGATGGAGAGACAATCCCTGAGCTTTTTGCGATGCTGAAGGCCTCGGAAGTACAAATCAAGAAAGAGCATCAAGTGTTGATGGTCAAAAAGACCACTAGTTTCATGAAAGGCAAGGGAAAGAAGGGAAACTTCAAGAAGAATGGCAAGCCAGTTGCCGCTCCAATGAAGGTCCATGGTCGCCGTGGCCACCGAGGCAGCCGCTATTGCCAGGGCTGCCGCCGTAGCTGCAAGGCCTGCACCGGCCTCCAACGCGGCTGAGAGGCATGCTCCGATTCCATTGGGTGTGTGTGTGTGGTGGTGGCAGCTATCGGCGGGAAGAATAAGCTGAGACCCGCCGCCGGCGGGATTTTATATAGCTCGTTGTCGGATTGGTTTTTTTTACTGTACACATTACCTTGGCTGGCGCTTGCAAGGTCGTGGCTAGTTGCCACCAGCGCACCGTGCTGATTTTACAGGGCATGGGCATCGCACACGGTTAGTCCGATGCACCCGTGTCTGTTGCATGTACAATCACAGACAGTTGTTTCATCCGAATCGTCTGCTATTTATATAGCATCATTTGCAAAAAAAAAACCGCAAGAGAGGGTCAGAACACAACCACACCAGCTTGTGGCCCAAATACATACTCCATGTACGAAAAGGGTGGTGTGATGTTCAAATTCCTAATGCACAACTTTGACGATGTGGCACATGATGCGTGGATGCATTCATAAAAGTGTCCAGTGCGACAGAAAAGCGTTCATGACATAAACGTAGGGTGCTAGCCCTCCACTTCATGACAGAGGAGGGAATCCTATGAATGCATGACCTTGCACAAAATTTGTCTAGTATTTAGCCATGACTTGTCGTAACACAACCAAGAGAATCTATCTTTCATCAAACTGCTCTCGATGCCGGTCAAGAGAGATATAGACCGCGCGGGCCCATGGATGGGCGCGCCGTCGAAGATCGGGTGATAGGGGCCAGATGTGGCCAAATATATGTAGGAAAAGGGTGGTGCAATGTTTAAATACACAATGCACAACTTTTATGTCTCATAAACCGGACAGCCCCCTTCGAAATGTATACTAGTAGGTTAAGGCCGTAGGGTGCCTCCTCCCTCCCGACTTTGTGTCGGCGAGACGCATGCACTCATAATTTGGTTGGACATGTAACCATGGCTTACCACAACACGGACCAAGCGAATCTATCCTTGGTCAAATGACCACTATTGTTGTCGGTCAAAATGCGATAGACCGCGCGGGCCCACGAATGGGCCTATCATCGAAAACCGCACGAGAGGGGCTAGATGACCAGCACCACCTGCATGCGGCCCAAATGTACGTAGGAAGGGGTGGTGTGTGATGTGTTTTAAATACCCAATGTACATCTTTGGTGTGGAGCCTACCTCATGAACCAGACAACCCCATGAAAGCTAGGTAATTAAGGACGACATACGTAGGGTGTCGGTCCACCCACCACTTCGAGCACGTGGGAGGGAATCCTAATTAAGAACGCGTGAGCTGAAACTTTGCTCGGAGATGTCACCATGACCCACCGTAACACGAACCAAGAGAAATCCATTCATGGCCAAACCCCTCTCGTTGTCGGTCAAAGGGATGATATAGACCCCAGGGGCCCACAGATAGGCGTGTCATCGAAAACCGCACACGGGAGACGGGGTCGATCAGAAGACCACGCTGCATGCGGCCCAAATATATGTACGGGTGGCGTGATGTGTTCAAATCCCCAATGCACAACTTGGATGTCGCACCAACTGCCTCACAAACCAAACACCCAGGCCCCCAGGAAGTCAGGTTCAAGACGTTGGGTGTCGGTTCCCCTACTTCGTGCCGGCGGGAGGGAATCCATCACATGTGCTCAAACTTTAGTCTGCCATGCCACCACGACCTATTATAGCACAGACCAAGAGGAATCCATATCATGGTCAAACCATTCTCGTTGTGGGTCAAAGGGATAGACAGTACTGGTCACTTCCAGATAATTTTGACACATGCCTCCAAAAGTTTGTAATGAACGCAACAATCCTTTTTGAAATAAAATACTGGCACATTACATGTCAAATAACAAAAAAAAATCTCAGAATTTTCAAACACATGGACCAAGGTTAAATTAGTCGACATGACGAATGCAAACCTTATTGCAATCATTAGAAAGGCACATTATATGTTGAAATAACCAAATTTCATTCTCAAAATTTTCAAAACAACAAATTTTATTGAAATCAATAAAAAGGCACACCATATGTTGAAACTTGATTTTTAAATTCCCGTAAATCCAAAATTCGCCTGAAATTCATGAAACTTGGCATGGTGCCATGGCATGGCACATATATGCTATGGTAAATTTTTTGTCCAATTTGGGACAAGTTTTGGGACAAGCCTCTTACAAACCGGAGCTTCTCACAAGAAGTCTTGTGGTTCCGACAGGAAACGTGACACCTTTGTGGGCGAAACGACATTCGGTGCCTCTTCTCGCCTTGAATTTTTTTCTAGAGGCAACATAGCCCAATAGGAGTGTCGTGCTAAAATATGGAATTATTCAGGGTTCATTTAGCTTTTTTATACATTAATTGAGTTTTCTAGGCATTTAATGTGCATAATTCAAATTTGAACTACAAGCACATGCTCTAGTGCACCAAAATGGGTTGAAAAATCATATATGTGTCGTTGGGTGCATCTTTAGGTCCCATGCAAGAAATGGGAATGATTTACAAACATCTCGATGTTGTGGCTCGACCGTAAACATTGAGAATCTTGGTTTTAAATTCCCAAAAATCAAAAACTTGTCTGAAATTCATGAAACTTGGCATGGTGTCATGACATGGCACATATATGTAGCGGTAAAAAATTTGTCCAATTTGGGACAAGTTTTGGGACAAGCCTCTTACAAACCGGAGCTTCTCACAAGAAGCCTCGTGGTTCTGATAGGGAACGTGTCACCTTTGTGGGCGAAACGACATTCGCTGCCTTGATACGTCTCCAACGTATCTATAATTTATGAAGTACTCATGCCATGTTTACAACAATTTTATATGGTTTTGGTGGACTTTGATATGATTTGAATGGAACTAACCCGGACTGACGCTATTTTCAGCAGAACTACCGTGGTGTTATTTTTGTGCAGAAATAAAAGTTCTTGGATTGGGCTGAAAATTTATGGTGATTTTTTATGGACAAAAAGAGACCCCCAAAGCTTCGTGGAAGGACCAGAAGAGCCACGAGGGCACGACAAGCCTGGGGGGCGCGCCCCCTGAGCTTGTCGGTCCCTCGTGGGCCCCCCTGACGTGAAACCGACGCCAAAAATTCCTATAAATACCAAAACCCCCAGAAAGAAACCTAGAACTCCCACACTGCCGCCGCAAGCCTCTGTTCTAAAGCGATCTCATCCGGAGCCCTGTTCCGGCACCCTGCCAGAGGGGGAAATCATCGCCGGAGGCCATCTTCATCATCCCAGCGGTCTCCATGATGAGGAGGGAGTAGTTCACCCTCGAGGCTGAGGGTATGTACCAGTAGCTATGTCTTTGATCTCTCTCTCTCTCTCTCTCTCGTGTTCTTGATTTGGCACGATCTTGATGTACCGCGAGCTTTGTTAATATAGTTGGATCATATGGAGTTCTTCCCTCTCTATCTTGTTGTCATGAATTGAGTCTTTCCCTTTGAGGTTTCATTGTTATCGGATTGAATATTTTGGATTTGAGAACACTTGATGTATGTCTTGCATGTGGATACCCGCGGTGACAATGGGGTATTCTATTGAGTCACTTGCACTACTGGGAAAGGGCTTATAGGTGATAACAAATTAGTGGCGGGCGAAGCCGGGTACCCGCCACAACTAATTTTGAAAACTAGCAGCTGCGGGTGCCAGAAAGGACCCGCCAATGCTAGTAGTGTAGCAGTGGCGGGTGCGCCGGAGTGATCGCCACAGCTGGACTCGCAAAATTTGCTAGCGTGTTGAAACCTTCCACTGGCGGGCCATGCGGCCCACCCGCCACAGCTACTTTGTCTTACAGTGGCGGTCGTGGAATAATCCCGCCAGAGATATAATGGGGTGACCCTCTCAAATTTTTAATTTTCCATATCCAGATGTTTGCAGTGGCGGGCAACAAAGGCACTCGCCACTGCCGCAATGCAGTCACCCGCTTAAATAAAAAAATATATCAAGGAGTCAGCAGTGGCGTGCATCCTGTACTGCCCGCCACAGAACTTTATTGCCTTTTTTGCTTGCCCAAAATTCAGTTAATGCCGCGAAAATGGCAAACCAACTCCAAAAGTTGTCAAATTGTAGAACGGGGCTTCTGATGGCGTATATTACAGATGGAAAAAATTTCAAGTCCAAAATATGTTTAAAAATTGAGTTCTGTGTGTGAGGTGGCCATTTTGAAACCCTTATACACTTGGCGGGGGAGTGTCCTGTTTGCACACGATGTGTATCAGGTTTTGGTCGTAACGATCTCTAATTTTTATCAGACTCTACAGGTGTTCAATGAAGACGCCATGGAAAGTTTCAAACATTTCCAACCTCGTTAGCATGGCCAAAGTTTGTTTTGCCTTTTTTACTTGCCAAAAATTTAGTTAATGCTACGAAAATAGCAAACCAACTCCAAAAGTTGTCAAATTGTAGCACGGGGCTTCTGATGGTGTATATTACACAAGGAAAAAAATTCAAGTCCAAAATATGTTTAAAATTGAGTTCTGTCTGTGAGGTGGCTGTTTCGAAACCCTTATACACTTGGCAGGGGAGTGTCCTGTTTGCACACGATGTGCATCAGGTTTTGGTCGTAACGATCTCTAATTTTTATCAGACCCTACAGGTGTTCAATGAAGACGCCCTGGAAAGTTTCAAACATTTCCAACCTCGTTAGCACGGCCAATGTTTGTTTTGCCTTTTTTACTTGCCGAAAATCCAGTTAATGCCGCGAAAATAGCAAACCAACTCCAAAAGTTGTCAAATTGTAGCACATGGCTTCTGATGGCGTATATTACACATGGAAAAAAAATCAAGTCCAAAATATGTTTAAAAACTGAAAAGTGTGCTGCCGTATTTTTATGCAACGAATATTTGTGAAAGACAGATTTTACGTACGTAGGCTTTGGGCTGGCGGGTGGCCCTGCCCGCCCGTCGTTGCTAGTTTTTGCAGTGGCGGGTGCCACGTGCTGCCCGCCGTGTGTTAACCGAAAACATGCGCCCACCCGCCCCCCCCCCCCCGCGCATAGTTTCGAAACTTACCTAATTCGTTCCCCTGTTCTCTCCCACCTCTCGCGCGCTCGTCCACCGCAACCGCCACGCACCTCTCTCTACTCTCGCACGCTCCGGTCCGCCGCCGCGCACCTCTCTCTACTATCGCGCCATCCGGTCCGCGCGCCGCCGCCGCAGCCGTCGCCGGTGCTCGTACTCCACCGCCACCGCAGCTGTAGTTTTTTCCCTGCGGGATCCCGTGGGTCGGCACCTTGACAACCTCGCGGCCGTCGCAATGAACCCGGCCGCCTCGTCAACACCGTCGTCGGCGTCGCAAATTATTGATTCACATCTGTGTCAAGGTATAATTTCACTACATTTCACATCTATATGTTCCACTATTATAGATGATTGTAACGTGTTCGATGAAATGCCACACAAAGGATTTAGATCTTAGATGTTCTTGGATGTACCTGTACAAACACGTGGATGGGGTGGTGTCATTCGATGTAGAATCAGATGGTTGTGTTTGATTTGTAGGACTTAATATGAGTGCCATTGTTTTGACGAGACGTTGATTCATTTCCGTTTCGTCAAATTTCTGGTACTCAATATGCCCTACTTTTAGCAAAGGTCATGCCAAATTTTTCAGTCGCCATTCTCTTTCTATGTTCAGTCATAACTTTTTGTTACAATATTGCAGTTGGACAAATGGATCTCGGCGCCGGAACGTCATCTCAGAAGGAACCTCAGTACACCAACCCTGACGTCGAGATGAGCGCCCCTGACATGGATGATTCGGCCATCCGTGACGTCGAGATGGGCAGTGACCAATAGGTAGAACCAACCACCGGGGCAGGGGACACGAGCCACACTGACGGGACTTCATCCAGCATGGCCGCCACAAAGAAGAGCAACCGAAAGGCAAGGGATCCAAACAAGCTTCACGAAGGTATAATTGCAATCACCGCAGTTGGCCCGAGTGGCGAGCCCGTCACCCCAGAGGACGCAGCAAAAAGGTATAGCAAAATGCTAGGTTGCATCTTGTGAAACACCGTCCCGATCGGTAGCAAGGATTTGGTCGGACACAAGGAGAATCTACTACTAGCGTTAAACCGTAGTTATGAATTTCCACCTGATGTCAAGAAGTTAGCCGAAGATTATGCCATGTCAAAATGGCCAAAGATGTTAAGGGACTGGAAGAGCAGTGCCCGTTGCAATCTAGTTGGTAAGGACTTCGAGACCGTTAAGCGGCTCAATGCAACTATGGATCACAAAGAATGGACGAAGTTTTGTGAATCCTCTGGTAGTGAGTCAAGAAAGGAGATAAGCGGTCATTTCCGTAATTTATGGAAAAATCTGCCAGGTAACCACCGTCTGGGCCCTGGTGTTTACAAAGCTGCAGAACCCAAGTGGGAGAAGGAGGTCGCGGAGTTTATAGCCGCGGGTAAACAACCTCTGTTCTGGGAACATCGAGATCGTGCTCGGGACTTCCGTTTTCTCAGGGCCCGTGCAGTGCAAGACCAAGACAGTAAGGAGTTGGTCCTCCCGACGCAGGAACTTTGCTCGATGGAGGAGAACTTGGTAACGTCAATCACCACTAATAATTTAGTCCCCACAACTTATTTATTACGTACCATACTAATTGTTTACTAAAACACACGTATTTTTTGTAGAGAAAAATAAAGCAGGAATTTGGACTGGGTCCTCATGAATCTCCCCACAGCTATAGGTATGATGACCCTCTTACCCGGGCAGTGAACGCGGGTTTAGGGGTTAATAGGAAGCCCAAGACTGGGCGTGCGTTGGGAGGGGGTAAGATGTTGTGGGACGACGCCTACCCCGAAACCAAAGAACTAAAAAAATACAGAAGGAAGTACATAAGCAAAACTAAGTTAGATGCAGTAGTAGATGCAGCAGTCGAGAAAAGGTTAGCAGAAATGTTTCCACACGGCGCGGCAAGTCCTACAGCATACACCTATCATCACCCATCAGCCACGTGCATCCCCCTTTATTCCATGCTGGCTGCAAGCCAACGTGGACGGGGTGAAGACAAGGGTTAGCAAGGGTCAAATCATCCCGTTTACCGATGGTAGCAGAATGATGCACGGGGTCGTCCTGCCACTTGGCATGACGAGGGTGCAGGTGCAGGAGGTAGTGACGGGCTTCGAATCTTGGTCGTTGCCTCACCCCCTGAAGACGGCGTCACTATGTTATGGCAAGTGACCCAGAGCCACCTGCTTAAGTGGCCAATGAATGATATAGAGGAGATTCCCCAAGGATATGCCGGCACCGGAGACGTAGTGCCAGATAATCCGCATTCAGGGGAGAAGAATGCACATGACAGTTGCAGACCATCCGCAGACAAACCACCTATGCCTGTTGTCATCCCCGAAGGGCGGAAAATGAACATGTATAAGCCCGGTGAACCGCTTCTATCGGACTCTATGTTGGAGACCCTCTCGATTGATCTTCAAATTCTACACGTCCATGTGGTAGATAAATAAAAAAAAGGTCAACATGGATACACGGCCAAGGTGATTGAAGGTTATAGTTTTGTCCAGGAGTCTCCGGCAGACAGAATTGATCTGGCCTTTAATGAGGTCATCCATGCAAATAACTTCTCTATCAGCGTAGTCTCCCCAGAGTTAATGAGGCTCTGGGTACTTCATCGAGCTACAAATCCCCTACTCCCGCATGGTAAAGTGTCCTTACCTGATCCTTTTTACATGCACTGCCACAACCTGGAAACCACAGAAGGCCAGGAGGTCATCTCAGACTACCTGTTCCTGTTCTTTATTGTCAATCATCCACATGCGGACACCTTTCTAGTGCCATACTACGACAAGTAAGTCGTTAACGTTCACTAATTTATTTTGAAACATATAAATGGCCTTGTGGTTTGATCTCATCAATGCTAATTTCTTCATTTGTTTGCGTAGCGACCGACATTGGATCGTAATCGCACTATTGCCGACGCAGGGCTTGGCTTACTTCTTCGATTCAAAGAGACACCCTCAAAAGCAATGGACCAGATTGAAGAAGGTTCTAAATGATACTCTCGCCAAGTGTAAGAACGTTAGAGAGACTATAACAGAACATTCAGAATTCAAGTTCTTCACTAGCGCTTGTTGCTATCAAGAACAAAATGTGGAAACCTCTCATAGGTCTGGATACTGTGCCATGGCTATCATGGATGACTTTTTGAAGAAAAGCAAATATTTGCGTAATCATAGCCAGATCATCAAGTGGTCCGAAGAGATGGAGAGGGACATGGACATAGGGGAACTATTAATAGAGCATGGCCACCTCCAAAAGGTGTTGGCCAGAATCATCAACAAAGAGGTTGTAAATGAGGATGGGAAGTTTCACTTCCAGCTAGAGCGAGATGAAGAACGACTTCACCCAGTCGAAGACATATTGCGGTAATCGATTGCGAGCGATACAGTGCTTCAAAACATCTTGATTCGTTGTTCATTTTATGAGTTGAGAATTTTACATGTTTATTTGTTGCCCTACACTTCTTATACTGTATGTTTGCTTCATTAATAATCTTAATTATTGTAACATCGTTGTAATATGATTGTTTGAATGCAATGGGATGATTGACTGCAAAATACTGCTTCAGCGCCATTAAAATGCTGCCACGGTAGCAAAAAAGCGCTGCCGCGGCAACAATTTCTCTATATGCCGACATCACTACCAGTGGCGAGCGGCAAAGGTGCCTGCCACTACTAATACATACAACAGTGGCGGGCAGAGATTATAGTTGTGGCGGGCCATAACTTCTGCCCGCCACCACAGCAATGTCATCAGTGGCGGGCGGGCGCCCGCCACTGATGCCATAATAGCAGTGGCAGGAGGTCAGTGGTGGGCGGCCCTGAGAGCCTGGCCCGCCACTACTAGGCTTTTTGCACCCGCCACTGCTGGGCATTCCTGCAGTAGTGTTGATGTATGTTTTGGTAATCAACTTGCGGATTCCCGAGGTGACATTGGGGTAATCTAGGCACATAGGTTGATACACGTTTTCATCCTACTTTCTCCGGTAGAAACTTTGGGGTACTCTTTGAAGTTCTTTGTGTTGGATTGAATATTATGAATCTGAAATTGCTTGATGCATATCGAATAATTGACTCACGGATACTTGTGGTGACATTGGAGTATCTAGGTGACATTAGAGTTGATTGATGCGTATCATATGGTGTTATTTTAGTACGAACTCTAGGGCTGTTTGTGACACTTATAGGGATGGATCAATAGATTGATCGGAAAGGATAACTTTGAGGTGGTTTTGCTATCTACAACAATTTCTTCTTATGTTCTCCGTTTGCTAGGAACTTTGGAGTGATTCTTTGTTGCACGTTGAGGGATTGTTATATGATTCAATTATGTTAGCACTATTGAGAGATTGCACTAGTGAAAGTATGAACCCTAGGCCTTGTTTCTAAGCATTGCAATACCATTTGTGCTCACTTTTATTACTTGCTACCTTGCTGTTTTCAATATTTTAGATTACAAAAACCTATATCTACTATCCATACTACACTTCTATCACCATCTCTTCGCCGAACTAGTGCACCTATACAATTTACCATTGTATTGGGTGTGTTGGGGACACAAGAGATTTCTTGTATTTGATTGTAGGGTTGTTTGAGAGAGACCATCTTCATCCTATAGCTCCCACAGATTGATAAACCTTAGGTCATCCACTTGAGGGAATTTTGCTGCTGTCCTACAAAACTCTGCGCTTGGAGGCCCAACCGAGTCTATGATACGTCTCCAACATATCTATAATTTTTGATTGTTCCATGCTATTATAGTATCAATCTTGGATGTTTATATGCAATTATATGCCATTATATATCATTTTTTGGGACTAACCTATTAACCCAGTTCCCAGTGCCAGTTGCTGTTTTCTGCTTGTTTTTGCCTTTTCAGAAAATCATTATCAAAAAGTGTCCAAACGAAAAAAAACTTTGGATCAATTTTTTCTGGACCAGAAGAGACCCACGAAGCTTCGGGAGAAGACCAGAAGAGCCACGAGGAGGCGACAAGCCTGGAGGGCGCGCCCAGGGGGATAGGGCGTGCCCCCCAGGCTTGAGGGCCCCTCGTTGCCCCTCCTGACCTAATTCCAATGCTATAAATTCTCAAATATTCCCCATATGCCAAAAAGATAGAAGAGAAAACCTTTCCACCGCCGCAAGCCTCTGTTCTTCCATGATCCCATCTGGAGGCCTTTTCCGGTACTCTACCGGAGGGGGAATCGATCACGGAGGGCTTCTTCATCAACCTTGCTGCCCTTCCGATGATATGTGAGTAGTTTACCACAGCCTATGGGTCCATAGCTAGTATCTAGATGGCTTCTTCTCTCTCTTTGATCTTCAATACCATGTTCTCCTCGATGTTCTTGGAGTTCTATCCGATGTAATCTTCTTTTGCGGTGTGTTTGTTGGGATCCGATGAATTGTGAGTTTATGATCAGATTATTCATGAGAAATATTTGAGTCTTCTCTGAACTCTTTTATGCATGATTATTATAGCTTTGTATTTCTCTCTGATCTATCGATTTGGTTTGGCCTACTAGATTGATTTGTCTTGCAATGGGAGAGGTGCTTTGTGATGGGTTCAATCTTGCGGTGCTCAATCCCAGTGACAGAAAGGGACATGACACGTATTTGTATTGTTGCCATTAAGGATAAAAAGATGGGGTTTAATCATATTGCTTGAGTTTACTTTGTCTACATCATGTCATCTTGCTTAAGGCGTTACTCTGTTTCATACTTAATACCCTAGATGCATGCTGGATAGCGATCGATGGGTGGAGTAATAGTAGTAGATGTAGGCAGGAGTCGGTCTACTTCTCTCAGACGTGATGCCTATATACATGATCATTGCCATGAGTCCATCATAATTATTTGCTTTTCTATCAATTGCCCAACAGTAATTTGTTTACCCACCGTATGCTATGTATTCGAGAGAGAAGCCTCTAGTGGAAACTATGGCCCCCGGGTCTACTTTATTGTATATAGAAAACCTAAAAATACCTTGCTACAATTTATTAACTTTTATTTTAATTAGTATTTTAGTTTATCTATTTACCACTATAAGATTTAATCCTTGCAAATAACCGCTAAGAGGATTGACAACCCTCTTATTTTCGTTGGGTGCAAGATTTTGCTCTTGTGTGTGCAGGTGCGCTTAACGGAATTTTGCTTGGTTCTCCTACTGGATTGATAACCTTGGTTCTTAACTGAGGGAAATAGTTATCTCTACTATACTGCATCATCCTCTCCTCTTCGGGGAAATACCAACGCTGTCTACACATAGCAGTCTACAAGAATAAAAGTTGCATAGTAGCCATCAAGCTCTTTTCTGGCGCCGTTGCCGGGGAGGTGAGTGCTTGAAGGTATATCTTTAGATCTTGTAATTGAATCTTTTAGTTTCTTGTTTATCACTAGTTTGGTTTATAAAATAAAACTACAAAAAAAATGGCATTGAGGTTGCCTCAAATACTTCACCTTTATGAAGTCTTTCTTGAAAATGATGGATCGGAAAATTGTGCTAAGATTGTAGAAGAAGAATTTAATAAAATGTTCAATGTGAGTCCTTTGAATGATAAGCTTGATTGCAATGTTATTAGTATGAATTCTTTGAATATCCATGATTCTAATGATATGCAAAGCAATAAGCTTGGGGATGCTATGTTTGATGAAGATGATATTTTTAGCCCCCCAAATTTTGATGACAAAATTTATTATGATGATAGCATGCCTCCTATTTATGATGATTACAATGATGAAAGTGGGTTTGGAAGAGTGTCAACTCTAGGTAATAATGATCCCACTATTTTGGAGGGTGTTGAATCTTATGGAAATAATTATAAAAGTGGATTTGGAGAGGTCATGACTTTATTTAATGTTGAATCCACTACTTTGGAAGAGGTTTCAATTGATTATGACAACAAAGTTGCTTTCCATGATGATTATTGTGATGACATGTATGTTATAAAGAATAGTGATAGCCATGAAACTTGTCATCATGATTTTAATGTTCAATTTGGTTATGTCAATCAAGTATCTCATGATAGTTATTTTGTTGAATTTGCTCCCACTACTATTGATGAGAATAAATTTTCTTATGTGGAGAGTAATAAACTTTTTATGCTTGTAGGTCATGAAAACAATGATTTATGTGATAGTTATATTGTCGAATTCATTCATGATGCTATTGAAAATTATTATGAGAGAGGAACATATGCTTGTAGGTGTTGCAATAATATCAAGTTTCCTCTCTATGTGTTGAAAGTTTTGAAGTTATACTTGTTTTGCCTTCCTATGCTAGTTGATTCTTGCTCCCATAAATTGTTTGCTCAAAAAATTCCTATGCATAGGAAGTGGGTTAGGCTTAAATGTGCTTTCCATATGATTCATGATGCTCTCTTATATGTTTCAATTCCTATTCTTATGTGAGCATCATTAAAATCATCATGCCTAGCTAAAAGGATTTAAAGAAAAGCACTTGTTGGGAGACAATCCAATATTTGCCTCTACTGTTATTGTGTGTCCACATGATTAAGCTATTGTATTAATCATGTTTTATATGTTTTCTTTCAATAATGTGCCAAGTAAAGCCTTTGGGATAGTGTGGATGCTTGTTGATATGATTCTGTGCAAAAACAGAAACTTTTGCGTCCAGTGCTGGAATTTATGTTCTTTACTGGAGCGTGAGAAAATTCTGAAATTTTTACACAGTAATATTATACAAATTGTTTACGTTTTCGTAAGTTTTCAGTATTTTTTGAGGTACATAAGTATGCATTTGAATTCGCTTACTACATGCTGTTCTGTTTTTGACAGATTCTGTTTTTATTGCATAGTTCGCTTGTTTTAGTGTTTCCATAGCTTATATTGAGTAAAATAAATTGTGAAAATGATAGAATACAGTAGGCATTATGTGAGAACAATTATGAATCTTGTCTTGACAGTACCTAAGTGGATGATTTATTTTTATCATACTAACCTATCTCACACGTTCTGTTAAGTTTTGTGTGATTGAAGTTTTCAAGTTTTGGGTGAGACAACGATATGAGGAGAATAAGGAGTGGTAAGACCCTAAGCTTGGGGATGCCCAAGGCATCCCAAGGTAATATTCAAGGAAGACTCAAGCGTCTAAGCTTGGGGATGCCCCGGATGGCATCCCCTCTTTCGTCTTCAACACTATCGGTATACCTCACTCGTAACTATATTTTTATTCGTCACATAATATGTGTTTTTCTTGGAGCGTAATTTTATTTTAGTTTTCTTTGCTTGCTGTTATTAATAATCATGTTTGCACCTTTTTATCTCAATAAAATGCCAAGTATAGCCTTTACCATGCTCAGTTTGAAAGTTTATGAGTTGCTGTTTGAAAACAGAAAGTTTTCTGTTATGTCCAGAATATTCCTGAATATTTAGAACATGATAAAAATCTGAAATTTTGACACACTAAGAATGCATGAGTTCTCTGCCAGGTGGTAATTTTTCAGAATTTTTAGAGTTAGGGAAGTATGAATTTTTATTCCCCCTTTACAGACTATTCTGTTTAGACAGATTTCGGTTATAGTTGCATTGTTTGCATATGTTTGCTTGTTTAATGTTTCTATTTGTGGATAGAAGTATTAAATGTGCAGAGGCATTTAGTATGCAATGTTTAATTATAATTTTAGTAATTTATTACAGTAGAGAATGTTAAGGTTTTGAGTTGATTTACACTAACTTATCTCACGAATTCTTGTTGAGTTTTGTGTGGATGAAGTTTTTAAGACTTAGGAGAAGCCGTGATATGAGAGGAATTAAGGAGATACAAGAGCTCAAGCTTGGGGATGCCCAAGGCTTCCCAAGTTAATATTACACAAAGTCTCAAGAATCTAAGCTTGGGGATGCCCCGGTAGGCATCCCACCTTTCTTCATCAACAACTATCGGTTAGTTTTGGTTGAGCCTAAGTTTTACTTGTTCACATGATATGTGCTATTCTTGGAGTGTCCTTTTATTTTCATTTTGTTTGCTGTTTAATAAAATGCTTGGGTCTGAAATTTTTATTTGGAGAGAGTCTTCACATAGCTACTTATTTACTCAACTACTCTTTGTTCTTCACTTATATCTTTTGGAGTAGTTTGAAATTTTACTATTGTGCTTCACTTATATCCTAAGAGTAAATTGTTGAATGAATTAAATATCATAAAGTTGAAATTATATGTGCTTCATATGCTTGTCCCATGGGGAGTAGTGACTTCACATATAAGAAGTATAAGCGGTAAAATTTATTGAAAGTTAGCAAACACAGCATTGGTCACTTGAACAATTCATGAAAGAATATTGAAGGGAGAGAGATTTCACATATAAATATACTATCTTGGACATCTTCTATGATTGTGAGCCCCCATTAATTATTTTCAAGCTTGATCAAGTAGTTGATGTTGGACAAGGAAGACAACGTAATGAGTTATGTTTGATTATATTCACATAGAAGTTATATTGTCATGGATCATCTAACATGTGGTGCTTTCTCATAATCTTTTGCTAGCCAAAATTTCGTACCAAGTAGAAATACTACTTGTGCATCCAAAAACACTTAAACCCAGTTTCTTGTTATGAGAGTCCACCATATCTACCTATGGATTGAATAAGATCCCTCAAGTAAGTTGTCATCGGTGCAAAAAGCAATAAAAAATTCTCCTAAATATGTATGATCTTTTATTCCAAGGGAAAATAAGCTTTGTACGAACTTGTGATGGTAAAGAAATAAAAGCGACGGACTGCATAATCACAAGGGGCAATATAAAGTGACGTTCCTTTGCATTAAGGGATTGCACATCCAAAAATCAAAAGCGGATGACAACCTCTGCTTCCCTCTGCAAAGGGCCTATCTTTTAATTTTCAGCTTTTACTTTTATGCAAGAGTCAATAATATTCATTCTCATTTCAACCTCAATTATTCTCCACTTGGCAAGCATCATGTGGTAGGGAATGATCCAGGCAAATATATCTAGTTGAATATAGGTAATCATGAGTTATTATTGTTGACATTATCCCTGAGATAAATAAGTTGGGAGGCGAAACATTAAGCCCCTATCTTCCTCTGTGTCTGATTGAAACAACTTGTTCTAAAAATATGCTTTGAGTGTCAGCAATCATGGAAGACTAAATGATAGTTGAGTATGTGGAGTTTGCTAAATCAAAGCTCTTACATAGACCCTTCCTTAAAATAAGATGAATTGTAATTGTTTGATGACTAAGAACATAGTTTGTTGGTTTTCAAGAAAGTTTATGGTCTATACTTTAACAAGTGAATAGCTTGCTACTTTATCATGATGAGTTTTATGAGAAAGAGTTGTTGTTTATGATTGTAGGATCGAAAGTATGCCTAGAGGGGGGGGGGGGGGGTGATTAGATTACTTGACCAATAAAAACTTATCCTTTTCCCAATTTTAGTTGTAGGCAAGTTTTAGCAATTCTACCAAGTCAAGTACACCCTACACATGCAAGTCTAAGAGTTGTGCAACGGAAAATAACGATTTTGCATATGAATATAAAGGAGGGGTCGAAGATTTCAAACGCAATGAAGACACGATGATTTTTGGCATGGTTCCGATAGGTGGTGCTATCGTACGTCCATATTGATGGAGACTTCAACCCACGCAGGGTAACGGTTGCGCGAGTCCATGGAGGGCTCCACCCACGAAGGGTCCATGAAGAAGCAACCTTGCCTATTCCACCATGGCTTATGTCCACGAAGGACTAGCCTCACTAGGGGTAGATATTCACAAAGTAGGCGATTTCCTTGCCCTTACAAACTCCTTGGTTCAACTCCACATGATCTTGGAGGCTCCCAAGTGACACCTAACCAATCTAGGAGACACCACACTCCAAAAGGTAATAGATGGTGTGTTGATGATGAACTCCTTGCTCTTGTGCTTCAAATGATAGTCTCCTCAACACTCAATCTCTCTCTCACAGATTTGGCTTGGGTAGTAGAAGGATTGGAGTGGAAAGCAACTTGAAGAGGCTAGAAGTCAAGGCTCAAATGGTTGGATTGGAATCTCTTGATCTCAACACATGAGTAGGTGGTTCTCTCTCAGAAACGAATGGTGGAAGTGAGGCACATTCTGATGGCTCTCTTAGAGAGTAAGTGGGGGTGGAGGGGTATAAATAGCCTTCACCCAAAGTCCAGCCGTTCCACACTTTTGACCCAAATCGGCTCAATCTCCTTCATAGCATTGTCATTCGTTTCCTCTTGACTATCATGATTACTAGCAAGTTCATTATAGCTCACATTACTAGCCTTATCAACAAGCAAATCATCATCACCAAGTAAATCATCCTCATCACTATCAAAGTCAAGGTATTCGGAGTGTGATACCTTGGGGCCTTTTGCCATGAAGCATCTTCCAATTCCCTCATTTGGTGAATCAAATAGGTCATAGGAGTTGGAGGACACGAGAGCAAGACCGGCAACACCTTCATCTTGACTATAGTCAGAGTTGGAGTGATAACTTCTCTCGGATTGGTTGTCGGAGTCAGAGCCGGAAATCCATTCACCAACGTGAGCTTGATGTCTTCTTCTACTGTAGCTCTTGGATGACTTGTCATTCCTTTCCGAATCCTTGCTTCTCCGAGAAGGTCTTCATTCATAATGATCATCTCTACTCCTTCTCTCCTTATGAGGTGATTCATCTCTTCTATACTTTCCTCTTGGTGATTCGTCTCTTTTCTTGTGAGGTGCCACATACTCATTGGAGTAGTGTCCGGGTCTTCCACAATTGTAGCAATTACGGTCACGACTTGATAATCTTTGCTCATAGTTTCTTGAGTTTGAGCTCCTTTCTTTTCCTCTACTCTTGTAGAACTTGTTGAATCTTTTCACCATTAAGCTTATCTCTTCATTGGATACTAGCTTGTCAGTTGATGTTGTGGGAGCATCGCTTGAGGCTTTGTAAGCACCACTTGACTTGTTGCGTAGCTCCTCTTTGTCCTTGAGTGACATATCATGAGCAACAATCCTTCCAATGACTTCCGTGGGCTTGAGATCTTTGTAATTTGGCATCATTTGGATCAATGTGCACACGGTATCATATTTCCCATCCAAGGCTCTAAGAATCTTCTTGATGATGAATTTGTCGGTCATCTCTTCACTTCCTAAGCCGGCAATCTCATTAGTGATGAGAGAAAGCCTAGAGTACATCTCGGCGACTCCTTCACCATCCTTCATCTTGAACTTGTCAAGTTGACTTTGAAGCACATCCAACTTGGATTCCTTGACGGACTCGATACCCTCATGCATATCAACCAAAGTATCCCAAATTTTCTTTGCATTCTCGAGGCGGCTGATCTTGTTGAACTCCTCGGGGCACTAACCATTGAAGAGAATGTCACATGCTTGAGCATTGTATTGCAACATCTTCAATTCTTCCGCGGTTGCTTCATGATTTGGTTCCTTTCCATCCTCACAGAATTCACCTTGCAAGCCAACACGAACAACAGCCCAAACAGCGGGGTTATGACCAAGAATATGCATTTTCATCTTATGCTTCCAACTAGCAAAGTTTGTACCATCAAAATATGGACCTCTACGGTGGTAGTTTCCCTCACTAGACGCCATACTCTCCTTGGTTGTGAAACCAATGCAATGGAGACCAATGCTCTGATACCACTTGTAGGATCGAAAGTATGTCCAGAGGGGGGGGGGTGATTAGACTACTTGACCAATAAAAACTTATCCTTTTCCCAATTTTAGTTGTAGGCAAGTTTTAGCAATTGTACCAAGTCAAGTACACCCTACACATGCAAATCTAAGAGTTGTGCAGCGGAAAATAATGACTTTTCATATGAATGTAAAGGAGGGGTTGGAGATTTCAAACGCAATGAAGACACGATGATTTTTGGCGTTGTTCCGATAGGTGGTGCTATCGTACGTCCACGTTGATGGAGACTTCAACCCACGAAGGGGAACGGTTGCGCGAGTCCACGGAGGGCTCCACCCACGAAGGGTCCACGAAGAAGCAACCTTGCTTATTCCACCATGGCTTATGTCCACGAAGGACTAGCCTCACTCAGGGTAGATCTTCATGAAGTAGGTGATCTCCTTGCCCTTACAAACTCCTTGGTTCAACTCCACATGATCTTGGAGGCTCCCAAGTGACACCTAACCAATCTAGGAGACACCACTCTTCAAAAGGTAATAGATGGTGTGTTGATGATGAACTCCTTGCTCTTGTGCTTCAAATGATAGTCTCTTCAACACTCAATCTCTCTCTCACATATTTGGCTTGGGTAGGAGAAGGATTGGAGTGGAAAGCAACTTGAAGAGGCTAGAAATCAAGGTTCAAATGGTTGGATTGGAATGTCTTGATCTCAACACATGAGTAGGTGGTTCTCTCTCAGAAAACGAATAGTGGAAGTGTAGGCACGTTCTGACGGCTCTCTTAGAGAGTAAGTGGGGGTGTAGGGGTATAAATAGCCTTCACCCAAAATCCAACTGTTACACATTTTTGACCCAAATCGGTGAGACCGAATATAAACTCGGTGAGACCGATTATTGTAAAAGATATGAACGTTGGGCTTTTCGGTGGGACAGAAGTGGAACAACTCGGTGGGACCGAAGTGCAATGGCTAGGGCAGAACCCAGTCTCGGAATTTCCGATTGTTTCAACTTGGTGATTCCGAAGTGAAACAATGTCATCACAGAAACTTGGCAATGCCATCTCGGTGAGACCGAGATCCATTTCGGTCAAACCGAATTGCTAGGGTTTGGCAGTGGCAATGGGAGTGGTCATCTCGGTGGGTCCGGATGGGATGTTTTCGGTGGGACCGAGATGGACATTTAGGGTTTGGACAGATGTGTTTTTGAGAAAATGACTGAGGGTTTTTGGAGCAACATCACTGAGCACTTGAGCAACAACCTCATCATTAATACCTCATCCCCTTTTAATAGTATTGGCTTTTCTAAGGGACTGAATGTGATCTTGGATCACTAAACCAAAAATGTAGAGTCTTGAGGTTGTGTCCTTGACATTTTGAGGGGTCCACATCCATTAGTCATTGCCATGCCAATCATTGATCTTTTCTGAAATCTATTTGCAATGAGTATTAGATCAATGATATATATATGTTGTTATTAATTAGCAAAACCACCTGGGGATTAGTTGCACTTTCAATCTCCCCCTTTTTGGTAATTGATGACAACATATAGATCAAAGCTTTGACAAATGATATAATCAATGAAATATATCGTTGCTTTGAGAAGTTTGTGATAAGTAAGAGCTCCCCTGTCGGCACTAAAACCGGCAGATCTTGGGTAGGTGGTTCCGAACTGTGGATCTTGGAGTCAATGGGTAATAGGGAACGTAGAGACAGCGTTTACCCAGGTTCGGGCCCTCTCAAGGAGGTAAAACCCTACGTCCTGCTTGGTTGTATTTACTTGTTGGTATGACAATTACAGGGTTGATCTACCTCGAGATCAGATGAACTAAACCCTAGGTGGGTATAATGATAATGACTCTGCCCTCTATGGACTAAACCCTCTGGTTTATATAGACACCAGGGGTACCTAGGGTTACATATGGTCGGTTGCCACCAGGGGATAAACATGCCGGCCACGCTAAGCTTGACTTGGAGGAGACACCAAGTCTTCGAAGGTCTCGTTCTGGAGCCCGGGGTCGCCTGTTGTCCGGCCTTCCTTAGAAGCGGCCCATCAATACGGCCCATGGAAGACAGGCCAGCGGCCCGAGGACCCCTTAGTCCAGGACACCCTCATTCCCCTAAATTTGTGCATTTTTTAAAATTTGCGTTTGAATGCAAATGCACAATCGATTAGGATCATGGGTCACTCTTCCATGTCACATACATCTTGGTGGAGCGCACAAAATGATAAGATTGCAATGTAATAAGCAGTCATCACTAAACAACCAAGTGAATGATCATACAAAGAGCATATGAGTAGATATATAAGCATAGCATCATCAAAGTACGGTATGATCAACCACAAACACACGTAGTACCAAACGAGCAACGAACAAAAGTAGCACACAAGGTAGCACACAAATGAAAATCAAACGAGAAGAAGCAAAACACTCGCTCTCTCAAAGCCCTAATGATCTATACTAATTCTCCCCCTTTGGCAACAAGTACCAAAAAGTTCGAAGAAGTACAGAGCTAGACGTCGCTCTAGGCTTGATCTCCGACAGCTCCTGGTGGTGAAGTCCTCTGACTTCCAGCACCGGTGTGCATCGATGTCGGAGTAGAGAGAAGTGCATCTGCAAATATCTCGGAAGAAATCTGCTAAACTGGTGGAGGAGTGGCAACGGTTGGAGCAACTGACGAAGCAACTGAGGGTGCAGCAGTTGGAGCTGAAACTGTGGCTCTGGAAGTGTCTGGCACTGCTGCTGACCTGGGCTGGGTCCGAAACTGAGTAGTCGTGGGAAGTACTGAACCACGATGCTCGTCATCATCACTGCTAGCAAGATTTGCCTCATCCACCTCTTTCTTCAGGCTCTCAACTGTAGTTTGCATCTCTGTCACCTTGACAGCCAGATCATATAATTTCGTCTCAACGATCCTCTCAAGACTCTTCTGGTTCGCAGCAATGTTGGCCAGACTCCGCTCGATCCTCTGAGTAGCTCGAAGAAGATAGTTTATCTGATCGGCCTTGGTCTTCAGTGATGGAGTAGGTGTGGCTCTGGGCTCTGCAGACTTAGCAGCCTCCGCTCGTGCTTCCTTCTCTGCATGTGCTGCGGCCGAAGTGGGATGGGATGGATCCATCGTCACTGTGTTGTCCTCAAATTCCGACTTAAGCGGCAAATACTCACGGTCAAGCAGATTTGTCTTGTTTACAACCTTGGAGTTGATAAGCACCTGAATGTGTGGAGCAAATCCACATGACCTCTTCTGATCCACGGCAGTCCTCGTGATAGTCTCTACAATAAGATCCATGACTTTGCATCTCTCAGATAGATCAATGTGATGAAGCATATTGATGGAATATACTCTTATTATCCTCTCATCTCCTGACTTGGGCATCAACGTATGCCTCATGATCGTGTTGGAGGTAGCAAGTCCTGCCAATAGATGATAAAATGAGCCTAGCTTGTGAGTCTTAAGGTCATACAAAGGAATTTCCTTATACATATTTGCCATGGAATTGTGATCCATCTTGCGCTTGGCATACACATCAATGTCATTTTTCTCGGGCTCGGGTACATCTAGCAAAGTTTCCCATTCTTCAATAGTGGACTCATATCGAACACCTTCTATCATCCACACAATTCTGCCATCGGAATAGAAATGAGCTGTGGAGTAGAATTGCATGATCATCTCATCATTCCAAGCAGTCAATTTCTTTCCTATGAACTCGTCAATGCCTATCATCTTGAAGGTCTCATGCACATGAGGAAAGTGGTCTTCATTATCATCAATGAATTCCTAGTCCACCCATCTCATATCACTGACTATGGGCTTCTTGTCAACCAACACAGTCTCATAGAAGTCCTGCTGTTCCTTGGTGTGAAAGCAGTAGTCCAGAGCAGTTCTCCTCCTCACTGAGTAAGGACCAGACTCTCTCCATATTCTCAATCCCTTGTCCTTTCTCTCCTTCATGTTCTCTGCTATGGGATGTATGTCATTGTGCTCAGGCAATCTGGGTCTTAGCTTCCTTAGCACCGGGGCTTCTTCTTCTTCATCATCATCATTTCTCTGAGGCACTGGGGCCTTGTTCTTCTCTGCAGCTGGGACATCTCTGGTAGTCCTCTTGGGTTTGGCAGCAGCTGGCTTTGTCTTTGAAGAAGTAGCAGACTTCATAGCATCACCCATGAGTTTTTGCTGTTTAGGAGGTGCTGGATTTGCAGCTTGTTCCTCCTCATCTGTGGCATCATCTCTCCTCATAGATGTGGGTTTGAACACCACATGAGCAACTTGTTTTCTTTCCTTCTTCTTGCCTGCAACCTTTGGCTTAGACTTGGTTGGCACTGGCTGAGATCCTCCTGGATTTGCTGAGGTAATGCCTCTCTTGGCAGCTGTAGAGGCAGAGATCTTCCTAGTAACTCCCCTCTCCTTTTGAGTTCCTGCATACTCTTTGTGAACAGCGACTTTCTTTTTCTTGGAGGTGACCTCTTCCAACTGGAAGTCCTCATCCTCATCATCAGAATTTTTCCTCTTCCTAGTCCTTGTAGCTGCTTTAGGCAAGTCTGGAGAACTTCTTTCTCCCTCATGGTAACTCTCCTCTGGACTAGATCCTGCATCAAGATCAATACTTTGCTCTTTAGATCTGTTCTGGCTGTCACTGAGGTCTGACATGCTGACACCTGCACCTGTGAAGTAGATGGGGTAGAGTGGAATGGATGAGCATCACAAAAACACAGCATTTTGACAAAATTCTGAGTTAAAACTTCAGTTTTAGATTTTCACATAAATGATTTCAGAAATTCCGAGTAGATCATCTCGGTAGCACCGAAGCTGTCACGGAGACTTGGCAACACAGTCTTAGTCTAACCGAAATGAGTTTCGGTCTCTCCGACATGCTAGGGTTCTACTGAGATTTTAGATTCGGATCCACCGATTCGTACCATTCGGTGACACCAAAATGTACAATGTGCAATGGCCAGAGGCCAAATCGGTGAGTCCGATTTTTTGTATTCGGTCTGTCCGAGATAAGTTCTACGCAACCCTAACCCTAAATTTTTTGCTCAAATCTACTTCTAAGGAATTTTGTTGGAATAGAAACTCAAACAGTGGGAACATTGCGGGCGCAATAGCTCTAGTGCATTGAATCAGCAAGTTGAAGCACTAGAGGATCGAATCTCACCCTAACTCGGTGAAGATCCTCTACGGCGGCAACGGTGGTGATGAATACCGTTGACAATGACGGAGTCCGGCGGCAAGGGCGCGCTGGAGACAAGTAGACGATCCGGAGACCACGGGCGATGGCAGCGACGGGGTGCGGGGGCGACGTAACTATTGAGAAATTTCAACGTACGGTCCGCACGATATATATATACCCGTGAGCTATAGGTGAGACCGAGTGAAATGGATCGCTGGCATCGGAATGAGTAACTGCTATGAGCACATCAACTCGGTGGCGCCGAGAATTTCAAATTGGTTTCTCCGAGATAGAAAATTAGATCAGTCCAAGTGATTTCGGTGAGACCGAATGGTTGTGAGTTGGTCTATCCGAAAGTCACTTAGAGGGTTTTGGAGGTCAGCCCTAGTCGGATCGGTGGCTTCGAGTGCTCCTCACCCAGAGGGTCCGAAAGGAACTTGTTCAAATTTTTGTGATATAGCAAGAATGAATTGATACAAGTTGAGATAGATAGCTAAGGAAAGTTCTTAGGCATTCTTGTACATCCATTTGGCCAAATAAAACCAAATCAATCAAACTACAAATGGATGTCCTTGAATGAGAAATATGCATAGCAACATGCTCACACAATAAGATAGCAAATAAAATATGTGGCAAACATGCACAAACAGTTCTAGCATCTATCACACAATGGGCAATGACATAGTCATCTATGTATGAGTATACTGACTTAGGAGCCAAATGAGAACATTTGATCATAGGTCATACTCATCGTTTAAGCACAAGTGGGGTTGCCACTTTTACATAAAGCATTAATGTGTTCACACCATTAGAGTTGCTTTAGCTCAAGTCTTAGAGCAAAGCTCCCCCTAGCTGTGATATCCCCCCGAAGAGGGATGAACTAACCTTGGGTTTTGTCGATGTTGACTTCATGTAGATGTTGTAGATGTGGATGCTCAATGTTGATGTAGACCATCAAGAGTTGGGAGCAATCCTTTGAATGAAGCACTTTCAATACCTACATGGGTTAGTCCCACAAGGAACAAACAAAGATATCCATAGACATAGAGTGAAATGCACAACATGTGATGTCCATGAATGCATTGAATACCTTGTCCCTTGACTTACCAACAAGAGGGTTTGTGACTCCATGAACTAGTGCCAGATGTTGAAGTTGGTTGCACAGGTCCTTGCCATGAATGAATATGAGTGAAGTTTGTTGGCGGAGTCACCCTCAAGAACTCTCTAGTTCTTCTTCTTTGGGACCCACATCAACTTGATTGGAATCCTTGGAGTTGTAGTTGTACTTGATGAAGTAGAACTTGATGAGGTCTTGGGAACCCACTTGACCAAGGCTTGAGGTGGTTCGTCAAATGAGTCAATCTCTTCTTGAAGCTTGTCCTTGCCTTTTAGCTTGTGGTCTTGTGGTGGAAGATCATCTTGAGCTTGTGTTCCCTTGAAGGAAGTAGGATCATACTTCACTTGTTGAGGAACAAACTTCGTCTTGGGGTATTGATCTTCTTCCCACTCAACTTCATTGGCATTGAACTTTCGTTCAAAACCAACACCTTGGTTCTTCCGGTGCCTTCCTTGCTTGCGTATGATTTCCTCAAATTGCTTACTCCCGGCAAGGCTCTTGTAGACACCCTTTTCTATAATTCCTTTCAATAAATTGTTTTCTTGCTCAAGTGTAACTTGGCTAAGAGAATCATTAGTGGAATCAATAGAACTACTAGAAGTAACAACATTGGATTTAGCATTGTTATTGTTACTACTAGAGATAGAATCGATTTTACCCTTGTTACTAGTTTGCTTAGATTTAACTTGTGGCACAAAAGTAGACAAGAGTAAACGTTTGGCAATGTAGGAGGAACTCTTCTTTCGAAGATCGTCATTGATAGCTTTTAGAAACTATGCTCTTGCTCTAAATTTAGCTTCTCGAAGTGTAGCTTCTCATGAGTTCTTAGAAGCTCTCTATGATCCTCTTGAGTTGTTTCATGAGCTAACTTAAGAGTGTTTAGTTCTTTAGATAGACGCTCAATCTCCTTCATAGCATTGTCATTCATTTCCTCTTGACTATCATGATTACTAGCAAGTTCATTATAGCTCACATTACTAGCCTTATCAACAAGCAAATCATCATCACCAAGTAAATCATCCTCATCACTATCAAAGTCAAGGTATTTGGGGTGTGATACCTTGGGGCCTTTTGCCATGAAGCATCTTCCAATTCCCTCATTTGGTGAATCAAATAGGTCATAGGAGTTGGAGGATACAAGAGCAAGTCCGGCAACACCTTCTTCTTGACTATAGTCAGAGTTGGAGTGATAACTTCTCTCGGATTGGTTGTCGGAGTCGGAGCCGGAAATCCATTCACCAACGTGAGCTTGATGTCTTCTTCTAGTGTAGCTATTGGATGACTTGTCCTTCCTTTCCGAATCCTTGCTTCTCCGAGAAGGTCTTCGTTCGTAACGATCATCTCTACTCCTTCTCACCTTATGAGGTGATTCATCTCTTCTATACTTTCCTCTTGGTGATTCATCTCTTTTCTTGTGAGGTGCCGTACACTCATTGGAGTAGTGTCCGGGTCTGCCGCGGGCTCCGGCAGACCCAAAGGTTCGAACACTGGGGCGCGCTAGTTCCTACCGATCCTAGGGTGACCACGGCGAGGCTACGGCGAGAGCACACGAGCGCAGAGCGCGACAGGGGACACAGCGGTTACCCAGGTTCGGGCCACCTTGCGGTGTAAAACCCTACTCCTGCTTGTGTTGGGATTGCTGTAGGCAAGAGAGTTCTTGCGTACAAGGTAGGATACAAGAGGGAATCGGTCGATCCCCGCTGCAATGGCAGCACTATCCCTTTTATAGCCGCCTTGGTCCTCTTCCCCTGAAAATATCGACGGGAAGGGTAGCCACATTTGGCGGGTTTTGAAAGGGGACAGGCGCCCAGGCTATACTGACTAAAGGTGGTCTTCGCCTGCAAAAGCATGATCCATGATGCGCCGGTGGGCTCGGTGATGACCTCCGCCCTGCACGCGTTGCTGTCTTGGTCTTCTTTCACCAAACGGGTAGTCCTTGGGACTTGCTTTGGAGGAGGGCAGCTGGGCTGCCCCCCTTTAGCACCAAAGAGGAAAGCCTCTCTGTCCGTGCTCGCTGGCGCGGCCTCTGTCGCCGTTCGTCGCCAAGCGCGTCACCCACGTGGTGGGCACAGGACCGCGCAGCTGGCGTTAGGCTCGGAGGGCCTCGGGCGGCCACCTCGGGGGGCCGCCTCGCGAGGGGGCCTCGCGAGGCTCCCTGCCGCTGCTGCGGCTAAGTCTTGGTAATTGCTCCTTGAGGAGGGGTCCTCGTAAGGTGTCTTCGCTTCGCGGCACCCTTAGTTGGGCCGCGTCTTGGGCCTTCGCCAAGCGTCGCTTCCTGGGCCGCAGACAGACGGGCCGTGGTACCCTGGTTCCCAATGGCCCTATAGTAGCCCCCGGGCCCGTGGCGCGCATGTTCTTGCCCGTTGGGAGCGAAACGGCGTTGGCCCTGACAAACTGCGGGGCCCAGGTTCCGACACGTGGCGTGCGATGGGACATGGGACGCCCCCACTTCCCCACTACGCCTCGGTAACCGCCTGCGCCTGCCATAAAGCCTGCCCGCGCAGGGCGCAGGGCTATCATTGCTTCCCTTCTGCTCTCTCGATTCCCGGTGTTGAAGAAGGCGGAGCGGCGGGGAGGGCGTCCCCATAGGGTGTTATAAAAGGAGCGGAGGGAGGGTAGAGGTCTCCCTCGCCCATATTCTACCTCTGCCTCTCCCTTTCTTCCTCCTTTCACTCTTCCTTGCTTTTTCCAGGGCCACCGCTGCAATGGCGAGGGGAAGAGGGCGAGACCGCGCATTCGCTGCTGCCGCGAGGGTTCCCCCTCGGGGCCAGGGGCGCTCCTCGGCGGCCGCCGCAACCAGCCCTAGCGCTCTCGGAAGGGTCGCCACCCACGGCCATGGAGGGCGCGGTGGGGGCGGCCGCCCGTCCTCCTCAGGCGGGGGCCCACACGGCGAAGGCGGTGCACGAGTTCATCGTGGGGCTGCATCGTTGGCTCTACAGCTGGCTCCGGCTCCCTGACTCCTTTGCAAGAGCAATGGAGGACAGCGGGCCCTTGGGTCTGTAGCTGCAGGCGGATGGCTGCTACAACGGCCCCTCCTGGGTGGCGACCGAGTTCTCCCCCGCTGGCTTCATGTTCCTGAAGCAGGGGTGGAAGTCGTTTGCCTGCGCCCGTGGCCTAAGGCGGGGGCATCTCCTTCAGTTCAAGTACGATGGAGCTGCCACCCTCTTCGTGAAGTTCTTCGGGGTCTTCGGCAGTCGCCTGGAGTGCTGCGCGGAGAACAAGAGCGGCAGCGGCTCCGACTCCTCTAGCAAGGGCGACAGCGACGGCAACACCGACTCCAGCAGCGGGGGCGACAGCGACGGAAGTTCCCCGCGCATCAAGAGTGAAGACGAAGATTCCGACTAGGCGCAGGTAGTGCCCGAGTCGTATCTGGAAGATGTGCCACGCTCCGCCTTGTCCCTTCTCTTTTGTTCCTGTAATAGATCGATGTAGCCCTGTGGGGGCGTAAAAACGATGACTTTTGTTTAAGTACTCTATGATTTGCGGCAACGTATATTTCCTCGTGAGGCCCTCTCGTGAGGCCTATTTTCCTTTCTTTGCCTGCCTTGGCATTCTACGTCATCAGGACACAGCCCCTGAGCGGGCTACAGCCGTCGCTGGTATGCCAGGTCGCATTGCCTGGACAAGGCCAGGAGGTGTAGGGCACTGAGAGGCGGTAAGGGCTGCTGAGGCGGGATGCTCAGGAAGCCCCCCTTTGACGTGCAAGCGGCTTTCACGGAAGAGGAAACACTAGCACTCAGCGAGGTTGCGGGGAAAGGAGAGCTCAAGAGGCGCCGAGAGCGGCTCGTGAGGTGTTTTTGTACTTAGCTTCTTCGCGAGTGTCACTTGGCGTGTCGTGGCCGCGGAGTGCACCTCGCGAGGCTCTTGCTCGTGAGGCCTCCCGCTAGCACTTGGTGGAGATAGCCACCGCAGGTTGGCTCGCGAGGCAGTGCTCACGAGGCTTCCTGAGGGCTTACGGGGGCGTCTTGTCATGGGTTACCTCGCGAGGCAGCGCTCACGAGGCCTTTGCGCGCCTCATTCCTGGTACAACTGCATGCCGAAGATTTTCACGAATGGGGGAGCAGTGCATGCTTGCTAGCTCACTCGTGGCGTCACGCGAGGAGACGAGACACCAAGGACCTTGGTGAGGTGGTGTGCGCGGGAGCAGGCCTGCGAGCCAGAGCTCGATCACTTGGGTTTTGCAGTGCTGCTGGGATTGACCCGAGCACAGGCACCGTGTCCAGCCCCCGCTCGCGTGAGGAGCAGGAGGGAGATCGCGAGCGCGCACGACTCCTGGAGCAAATGACTTACCAAAGACAAAATATCATAGGAAATAAAGCTTTACTGTAGCATAATAATAAGGTTCATTACACAACCAAAAAAGATGCAGCTGTCGTGTCCGGCACGGGTCAGCTTGAGGTTGGTGCAGCCCGTGGGGCGCCCTGAGTTTCACATCCAAAAGAGAAGAGGCTGCCGTGTCCGGCACGGGTCAGCTTGAGGTT
Source organism: Elymus sibiricus (assembly GCA_039707655.1). NCBI lineage: Eukaryota > Viridiplantae > Streptophyta > Magnoliopsida > Poales > Poaceae > Elymus > Elymus sibiricus. Next base: position 196,185,363 of record CM077668.1, read on the forward strand.
GGTGCAGCTCGTGGGGCGCCCTCAGTTTGATTGTTCCGCCAGCGCTGAGCATGGGGCTTCCACTAGGCGTGGGACATTCGGCCAGCACGGAGCATGGGGCTTCCACTTAGGCGTGGGCGGGAGCTCTCGCGGGCCCATCAGGCAAACGCAATGAGAGGCTCCGGAGCGTGTACAACTCCACTTCGTTCGTACGCATGAGGGTCACGGGTAGAACTTGCGGAGGTGTTGGATGTTCCATGTGTTGGGCACAAGAACTCCGTCCTCCGTCTCTAGCCGGGCGACGCCGGGCCTGGAGACATGAGCAACCCTGAAAGGGCCTTCCCACATGGGTGAGAGTTTGTGGAGTCCCTCTCTGGAGAGGATCCTTCTTAGGATGAGATCGCCAGCTTCGAGGGTGCGCGGGCGTATGTTGCGGCTATGATAGCGACGCAAAGCCTGCTGGTATCTTGCGACGCGCAGGGCGGCCTGGCGACGAGCTTCCTCGAGGAGCAGCAGGTCGGCCTCTCGCGAGCCATCCTGACGAGCCTCATCGAAGGCGAGGACTCGCGGAGAGCCATGCTTGAGCTCAGAAGGGAGGACTGCTTCAGCTCCATAGACGAGGAAGAAGGGAGTCTCGCCGGTAGGCTTGGTTGCTGTCGTGCGGATCGACCATAGCACAGACTGCAGCTCATCAAGCCAGCCCTTGCCGCAGGCTTTGAGCTTTTTCTTGAAGCTTCTTGTCTTGAGGCCCTTGAGGACTTCAGCGTTGGCACGCTCGGCCTAGCCGTTGCTTTGTGGGTGTGCCATAGAGGCATTGCAGATCTGCGTGCCGAGGCTGGCGCAGTATGACTTGAAGAGGCCGCTTGTGAATTGGGAGCCGTTGTCAGTGATGATGCGGTTGGGGACGCCAAAGCGGCTCACGAGGCCCTTGATGAACTTGACGGCGGAGCCTGCCGGGATGGTGCGCACGGGCTCGACCTCTACCCACTTGGTGAACTTGTCGATGGCGACGTAGAGGTAGCGGTAGCCGCCAGCTGCGCAAGGGAAGGGTCCCAAGATATCCAGCCGCCAGACTGCGATGGGCCAGGAGAGAGGGATCGTCTGGAGGTCTTGTGCCGGCCGGTGGATTTGCTTGGCGTGGAATTGACAAGCTTCATAGGATTGGACCAGCTCGGTGGCACCGTGAAGCGTGGTGGGCCAGTAGAAGCCACTGCGGAACACCTTGCCGGTGAGGGTGTGTGATGAAGAGTGGTGGCCATAGTCTCCTCCATGGATGTCGGTGAGCAGCTCACAACCTTGTTCTTCAGAGATGCACTACAGCAAGACGCCATTGGGGCGCATGCAGTACAGCTCGCCGTCCTTTAGATAATAGGCGGTGGCCTGGCGAGCCACGCGCTCCGCCTCTGAGTCCTTCTCCGGGAGGGTGCCGTGAAGTAAGTAGGCCTTGAACTCAGCAGCCCAGCTGTCAGCTTGAGGCTCCAGCGCCAGCAGCAGGCGGGCACCTGAGGCTGGGCCGCAGTCTGGTGCGCCCATGGGTGGTGCGGGTGGGAGATCTTCGTGAAGCAGCGTGGCGCTCACGGCAGGTGGTGTAGCTGATGGCTTCAGGAGCCTTTCCTCGAAGACGCCGGGGCTTTGGGGCTCGTGGTGAGATGCTTGCTTGGCGATGTCGTTGGTTTCCTTGTTGCTGCCGCGGGGGACGTGTTGGAGCTCCAGGCCAAGGAAACGCTTCTCGAGCTTGCGTACCACTTCCAGATAGGCGGCCATGTGCTCGTCCTTGGGCTTGTAGCTCTTGTTGGAGAAGTTGACGAGGAGCTGTGAATCGCCCTTGATGGTGAGGCGCTTGATGCCGAGAGCGAAAGCAGCCTTGAGGCCAGCGATGAGGCCTTCGTACTCCGCGATGTTGTTGGAGACATTGTCGTCGCGCTTGAAGCAGAGTTGGACAGCGTAGTAGATCTTTTCTTCCATCGGCGAAGTGAGCATGACGCCAGCGCCCGAGCCCTGCCGGGAGAAGGCGCCATCGAAGTGCATAGTCCAGCCGCCAGGCGCCTCATCCCTAGGCAAGAGGTATTCGCCCTCGCGAGGCTCCTGCTGGGGCGGATCCGTCCATTCCGCTACGAAGTCAGCCAGGGTTGCACCCTTGATCACCCTTGTTGTGCAGAATTCCAGCTCGAAGGACTGCAGCTCAATGTTCCACTCGGCGACGCGGCCAGCAGCGTTGGGGCTGCACAGGACTTGCTCCAGGGGGTAAGACGAGATCACCTTGATGGGATGGCCCTGGAAGTAGTGGCGCAACTTCTTGGAGGCGACGAGGAGCGCGAGGAGCAGCTTCTGCTGCATGGGGTAGCGCTCGCGTGCATCCCGCAGCACCGTGCTGACGAAGTACACCGGGTGCTCGACGAGGCATGAAGTTGTCGCGGCAGCTTGCTCTCCAGGGGGCCCGAGAGGCACATGAGGCTCGGATGGCTCGGGAGGCGGCTCACCGGGGGCCTCCTGAGGAGGGCCCTCGGCAGGTGGAGACTCGGCCTCGGGAGGCTGCGCACCGAGGGCCTCACGAGACGAAGCCTCAGCAGGTGACGGCGCTACCTTGGGTGGAGCCGGCGCGGCAGGCTTCTTTTGTGGGCAGACGCGCTCTTCTCGAACAGCCACCAAGGCTACGCTGGCCGTCCTGGGAGTGGCTGCCAAGTATAGGAGCAGGGGCTCGCGAGAGCGCGGCGCGACCTTGATGGGCGGGCTCGTGAGGTACCTCTTGAGGTCTTCGAAGGCAGCGTTGGCCTTGGGAGTCCACTTGATGGGGCCAGATCTCTTCATGAGCTTGAAGAATGGCAGGGCTTGCTCGCCGAACTTGGAGATGAAACGCCCGAGCGAGGCCATGCATCCCGCCAAGCGCTGCATTTCCTTGAGGCTCTAGGGAGGGCGCATCTTCTCGATGGCCTTGATCTTCTCGAGATTGGCCTCGATGCTGTGGTGGGAGACCAGGAAGCCAAGCAGCTTGCTGGAGGGAACTCCGAAGATGCACTTGTCTGGGTTGAGCTTGAGGTTGACCTTGCGCAGGTTGTTGAACGTTTCTTCGAGGTCCGCGAGGAGGGACCTGGCCTCGCGAGTCTTGACAACGATGTCGTCGACGTAGGCTTCCCCGTTTCTCCCCATTTGGGGCCCCAAGGCGATGCGCATCAGCCTCTGGAAGGTGGCCCCGGTGCTCCTGAGGCCGAAGGGCATGCAGATGTAGCAGTATATGCCGCAGGGGGTGATGAAGGCCGTTTTCTCCACGTCTTCAGCTACCATCTTGATCTGGTGGTAGCCTGAGAAGGCATCTAGGAAACATAGAAGCTCGCACCCGGTGGTGGAGTCCATGATCTGGTCAATGCGAGGCAGTGGGAAGGAATCTTGAGGGCAGAACTGGTTGAGGCTCATGAAGTCGACGCACATTCGCTCCTTGCCGCACTTCCTGGGCACCATGACTGGGTTGGCGAGCCATTCGGGATGGCGCACCTCACGGATGACTCCAGCTTCTTGGAGCTTCTGAACTTCCTTGATGATGAAATCTTGCTTCTCTGGCGCCTGGCGCCATGCCTTCTGTTTCATGGGGGTGCGTTGGGGCACACCGCTAAGTGGTGCTCGATCACCTCCCTTGGCACACCAGACAAATCAGATGCCGTCCAAGCGAACACATCTGAATTTGCCCTAAGGAAGGTGACGAGCGCGTCTTCCTATGCAGGAGAGAGGCCGGTGCCGATGGTGAAGGCAGGGCCTGAGCCGCTGCCGCCACCGACACTTTCTTCGTCTCGGCACGGTCCTGGGAGAACAACTGCTTCTTCTTCACGGGTGCGGCCTCGTGAGGCTCGGCGATGTCTTCGTCGGCAGGATAGGCGGTGGCGGCAGCCTTGTAAGTGCTCTCGAGGGAGCAGACCGCGTCCTTCTCGTCACAGCAGACGGTGATGATGCCGCTGCAGCCCGGCATCTTGAGGACGTTGTAGGCGTGATGGGTCGCTGCCATGAACTTGGCGAGTGCTGGGTAGCCTAGGATGGCATTGTACGGCAGGCCGATGTGCGCCACGTCGAAGTGGATGAGCTCAGTGTGGTAGTTCTTGTAGGTGCCAAAGGTGACAGGAAGGCGCACTTGCCCCAGAGGGATGGTGGAGCCATCAGTCACTCCGGAGAAGGGCCTGGTCGGCATCAGCTGCTCGTAGGGCACTTGAAGCTGCTCGAAGGTCTTGATGGAGATCACGTTGAGGCCAGCGCCTCCGTCGATGAGCGTCTTGGTGACGGCAACATTGCTGATGGTGGGGGTGCATAGCATGGGGACCGTGCCCGCTTCGCTTGAAGACTTGGGGTGATCATTGGAGTCGAAAGTGATTGCGTACTGCGACCACTTGAGGGGTCGAGAGGCCTCAGGCCTCGGGAGGGCAACATTCACCTCACAAGAGAACAACTTGAAGTGGCGGTTGGACGCGGGAGCCTAGGCCCCGTCAAGGATGCAGGCCACTCCGCAAGGCTCCTGGTAGCCCCCAGCGCCCTCGTCAGGCTGGTTGCCGTCGTTCCTTCGGGGTGGCGGCGGCAGCGGTGGAAGAGCGGCGTTGGCCTGAGGGTTGGCCTCACGAGCCTGGTCGCGCCAGGCGCCCTCGTGAGGCTGGTCGCGCCAGCCCTGCCGGAAGTTGCCGTTGCCGTTGCGGTCTCCCCAGCGGTTGCCATTGCGGCCGCCTCCGCGGCCGGTGCCGCGATCGTTGCGGTCGCCTCGGCGGCCCAGGTGCTCGTCGCGAAGCAGCTTGAGCTCGTGGCAGTCCTCGGTGCTGTGGGAGTGCGAGTTGTGGTAGGCGCAGAGAGGGCGGCTGTCCTTCTTGGGCTCGTCATGCTCGTGGCCGCTCTTCTGCTCGGGCTCCGCCGCAAGCACAGTAGGGCCCTTGCGCTTGGTGTCCTTGCTCTTGGCCTTGGTGGCATCTGGCGCCGCGTCGGGGTCGTTGTGGGTGAAGAGACGGCCTTCTTCGGCCTTGGCGCACCTGTCGGCGAGGTCGAACAGCTCGAGCACGGAGTCGAGCTCGTCATTGATGGCGAGCTTCTCGCGCATCTGGACATCCGCGACGCCGGAGGAGAATGTGGAGATGATGGCAGCCTCGGAGGCATGCGGGGTCTTGTTGCGCACTTGGCTGAAGCGCTGGATGTACTTGCGGAGAGTCTTGTCAGGGTGCTGGCGCACGGCGCGCAAGTCATTGAGCATGAGGGAGCGCTCGTGTGTGCCCTTGAACTTGGCGACAAATTGCCGGTAGAGCTCGGCCCACGAGGAGATGGACGCCTCGGGGAGGTTCATGAGCCATGAGCGTGGGCCGTCCTTGAGGGCCATGGGAAACCAGTTCGCCATGACCTTGCCATCGCCGTTCGCTACCTCGATGCTCAGGGCATAGAGCTTCAGGAACTCCGCGGGGTTGGGGGTGCCGTCGTAGCACGGAGGCAGGCCCGGCTTGAACTTGGTGAGCCACACCACACGGCGTAGCTCGCGGGTGAAGGCGCGGCAGCCCCCGTAGCTAGAGGGAACGCCGCCAGCGAGGGTGGCACGGTTCTGGCGGCCGGCGGCGGCGACCTCCTGGATGGTCCTGTCTTGGCGCTGGCACTGCCACTCGAGGAGCACGCGCGCGTCGGGTGGCGCACGGCGGACGATCTGGCAGCTGGGCTCACCATGGTCTGGCGAAGACGTACCGCGGGATGGCTCATGCGCCCGCGCGTCGCAGTGGTGCCTGGCACCCTTGCTAGGCAGAGGAGGCGGAGGCAGTGCGCCATGCGCCACGTCCCCGGCCCGAGATGGCAGGGGGTGGAGCGAGCGCGCCGGTGCGTCTCCGGCGGTGTTGACGAGCTCGGTGATGCGGCTGAGCCAGGCGTCGTAGCCATCGTCGGTGGGGCGGTAGCGCAGGAGCTCGCACACCATGAGCAGCGCGGCCTGCGGGGCCGGCGCGTTGCGGCGGGCGAGGGAGGAGGCCGTGGCGGTGTGGCCATCCGGCTGCACGGATGGGTGGAGGGAGGAAGCCTGCTGCTCCCTTGCAGCGGGGTCGGTGGCGGCGCCAGCGGCACGGCGTCGATGGTCGTCACGGGCGACCGGCTTCGTCTGGGCCACCCTGGGAGCCCTGCACGCGTAGCGTCGGGCCACCTTGTGGTGTAAAACCCTACTCCTGCTTGTGTTGGGATTGCTGTAGGCAAGAGAGTTCTCGCGTACAAGGTAGGAGACAAGAGGGAATCGATCGATCCCCGTTGCAATGGCAGCACTGTCCCTTTTATAGCCGCCTTGGTCCTCTTCCCCTGAAAATATCGGCGGGAAGGGTAGCCACATTTGGCAGGTTTTTAAAGGGGACATGCGCCCAGGCTATCCTGACTAAAGGTGGTCTTCGCCTGCAAAAGCATGATCCATGACGCGCCGGTGGGCTCGGTGATGACCTCCGCCCTGTGCGCCTTGCTGTCTTGGTCTTCTCTCACCAAACGGGTAGTCCTTGGGACTTGCTTTGGAGGAGGGCAACCCCTTTAGCACCAAATAGGAAAGCCTCTCTGTCCGTGCTCACTGGCGCGGCCTCTGCCGCCGTTCGTCGCCAAGCGCGTCACCCACGTGGTGGGCACAGGACCGCGCGACTGGCGTCAAGCTCGGAGGGCCTCGGGCGGCCGCCTCAGGGGGCCGCCTCGCGAGGGGGCCTCTCAAGGCTCCCTGCCGCTGTTGCGGCTAAGTCTTGGTGATTGCTCCTTGAGGAGGGGTCCTCGTGAGGCTGGCGCCTCGTGAGGTGTCTTCGTTTTGTGACGCCCTTAGTTGGGCTGCGTCTTGGGCCTTTGCCAATCGTCGCTTCCTGGGCCGCAGGCAGACCGGCCATGGTACCCTGGTTCCCAATGGCCCGACAGGGTCTTCCACAATTGTAGCAATTACGGTCACGACTTGATGATCTTTGCTCAAAGTTTCTCGAGTTTGAGCTCCTTTCTTTTCCTCTACTCTTGTCGAACTTGTTGAATCTTTTCACCATGAAGCTTATCTCTTCATTGGATACTAGCTTGTCACTTGATGTTGTGGGAGCATCCCTTGAGGCTTTGTAAGCACCACTTGACTTGTTGTGTAGCTCCTCTTTGTCCTTGAGTGACATATCATGAGCAACAATCCTTCCAATGACTTCCGTGGGCTTGAGATCTTTGTAATTTGGCATCATTTGGATCAATGTGCACACGGTATCATATTTCCCATCAAAGGCTTTAAGAATTTTCTTGATGATGAATTTGTCGGTCATCTCTTCACTTCCTAAGCCGGCAATCTCATTAGTGATGAGAGCAAGCCTAGAGTACATCTCGGCGACTCCTTCACCATCCTTCATCTTGAACTTGTCAAGTTGACTTTGAAGCACATCCAACTTGGATTCCTTGACGGACTCGGTACCCACGTGCATATCAACCAAAGCATCCCAAATTTCCTTTGCATTCTCGAGGTGGCTGATCTTGTTGAACTCCTCGGGGCACCAACCATTGAAGAGAATGTCACATGCTTGAGCATTGTATTGCAACATCTTCAATTCTTCTGCGGTTGCTTCACGATTCGGTTCCTTTCCATCCTCACAGAATTCACCCTTCAAGCCAACACGAACAACAGCCCAAACGGCGGGGTTATGACCGAGAATATGCATTTTCATCTTATGCTTCCAACTAGCAAAGTTTGTACCATCAAAATATGGACCTCTACGGTGGTAGTTTCCCTCACTAGACGCCATACTCTCCTAGGTTGTGAGACCAATGCAATGGAGACCAATGCTCTCATACCACTTGTAGGATCGAAAGTATGTCTAGAGGGGGGGGGGGGTGATTAGACTACTTGACCAATAAAAACTTATCCTTTTCCCAATTTTAGTTGTAGGCAAGTTTTAGCAATTCTACCAAGTCAAGTACACCCTACACATGCAAGTCTAAGAGTTGTGCAGTGGAAAATAATGATTTTGCCTATGAATGTAAAGGAGGGGTCGGAGATTTCAAACGCAATGAAGACACGATGATTTTTGGCGTGGTTCCGACAGGTGGTGCTATCGTACGTCCACGTTGATGGAGACTTCAACCCACGAAGGGTAACGGTTGCGCGAGTCCACGGAGGGCTCCACCCACGAAGGGTCCACGAAGAAGCAACCTTGCCTATTCCACCATGGCTTACGTCCACAAAGGACTAGCCTCACTCGGGGTAGATCTTCTTGAAGTAGGCGATTTCCTTGCCCTTACAAACTCCTTGGTTCAACTCCACATGATCTTGGAGGCTCCCAAGTGACACCTAACCAATCTAGGAGACACCACTCTCCAAAAGGTAATAGATGGTGTGTTGATGATGAACTCCTTGCTCTTTTGCTTCAAATGATAGTCTCCTCAACACTCAATCTCTCTCTCACATATTTGGCTTGGGTAGGAGAAGGATTGGAGTGGAAAGCAACTTGAAGAGGCTAGAAATCAAGGTTCAAATGGTTGGATTGGAATCTCTTGATCTCAACACATGAGTAGGTGGTTCTCTCTCAGAAAATGAATGGTGGAAGTGTAGGCATGTTCTGATGGCTCTCTTAGAGAGTAAGTGGGGGTGGAGGGGTATAAATAGCCTTCACCCAAAATCCAGTGGTTACACACTTTTGACCCAAATCGGTGAGACCGAATATAAACTCGGTGAGACCGATTAGTGTAAAAGATATGAACGTTGGGCTTTTCGGTGGGACCAAAGTGGAACAACTCGGTGGGACCGAAGTGCAATGGCTAGGGCAGAACCCAGTCTCAGAATTTCCGATTGTTTCAACTCGGTGATTCCGAAGTGAAACAGTGTCATCACAGAAACTTGGCAATGCCATCTCGGTGGGACCGAGATCCATTTCGGTCATACCGAATTGCTAGGGTTTGGTAGTGGCAATGGGAGTGGTCATCTCGGTGGGTCTGGATGGGATGTTTTCAGTGGGACCGAGATGGACATTTAGGGTTTGGACTGATGTGTTTTTGAGAAAATGACTGAGGGTTTTTGGAGCAACATCACTGAGCACTTGAGCAACAACCTCATCATTAATACCTCATCCCCTTTTAATAGTATTGGCTTTCCTAAGGGACTCAATGTGATCTTGGATCACTAAACCAAAAATGTAGAGTCTTGAGGTTGCCAATTCTTGTCCTTGCCATTTTGAGGGGTCCACATCCATTAGTCCTTGCCACGCCAATCATTGATCTTTTCTGAAATCTATTAGCAATGAGTATTAGATCAATGATATATATGTTGTTATTAATTACCAAAACCACTCGGGGATTAGTTGCACTTTCAATGATGCTAGGAAAAGTGATTGAAATTATCATTGATCAAACTTATGCACTATTCTAGCATTCACACTTCATAAATTATTTATTTTATCATTTACCTACTCGAGGACGAGCAGGAATTAAGCTTGGGGATGCTGATACGTCTCCAACATATCTATAATTTATGAAGTATTCATGCCATGTTTACAACAATTTTATATGGTTTTGGTGCACTTTTATATGATTCGAATGGAACTAACCTGGACTGACGCTGTTTTCAGCAGAACTACCGTGGTGTTGTTTTTTGTGCAGAAATAAAAGTTCTCGGATTGGGCTGAAAATTTACGGTGATTTTTTATGGACAAAAAAAGACCCCCGAAGCTTCGAGGAAGGACCAGAAGATCTACGAGGGCACGGCAAGCCTGGGGGGCGCGCTCGCTGAGCTTGTCGGTCCCTCGTGGGCTCCCCTGACGAGAAACCGATGCCAAAAATTCCTATAAATACCAAAACCCCCAAAAAGAAACCTAGAACTCCCACGCCGCCGCCGCAAGCCTCTGTTATGAAGCGATCTCATTCGGAGCCCTGTTCCGGCACCCTGCCGGAGGGGGAAATCATCGCCGGAGGCCATCTTCATCATGTCGGCGGTGTCGTGGTTTTGTCACGGCAAGTGTCCTCGTGAAAGGACTTAGTGGTCAGGCCATCGCAACTAGGTGGAAGCTTGAAGGGGTTGGTCGGAATTGAGAGACGCAAGTTTTACCCAGGTTCGGCCCCTCACGGTGGAGGTAAAAGCCTACATCCTACTTGATTGCTATTGATGATGATGATGATCTTGATTACAAAGGTGCTGTTTTGCTACCTCTATCTCGAGAGCTACTAGTTTGTCTGCCTCTAATTTGTCTGTCTGTATTGACCTTGTCTCTAATCACCTGTCCCTCCTGGGGTGCCTTGCCCCTCCTTATATAAGTTGAAGGGGCCGGCTTACATGTAGAGTCCTAGTAGGACTACAACTAGTCTTTTTTCTATTACAAGCCGGATATTAGTCCGGGTCTTATTCGAACGGTCCAAAATTGACCTGCTGGGCTACTCCCATGTTGGGCCACGTTCTACCTCCGTGTGGGCACCCGTATTCTCTTCCGCACCAATCAACCCAGGTCGGGTTTGTCCTCCGCTGGGTCATGCTTCCTCCGCCGGGTCTTGCTTCCCTTCCCGGGTCTTTACTTCCCTTGCCAGGTCTTGCTTCCCTTGCCGGGTCTTGATATTCCTGGCCGGGTTCCGTGCAGGCTCCCAGCTCATAGTGAGCCGGCCCAAGTAGTTTCCTCGATAACCCGGGCCTTTGCCTTCTGATCTAGCCGGGTCATGTCTCGGACTGCCGGGTCTAGCCATGGGTAATTCCCCCGACATTAGCCCCTAGGTTAGCTTGAATTTATTCATGCTAAGCTCCTGAAATAAGCATAATCAATGTGTTAAGGGACCGGCTCGCTCAACTAGGCGGCTTACTCAATCAACCGGCTCCTCGAAAATCCGAGTCTCTTTGTCATATCAATAGGCCGGCTTCAGAATCAACTTGCTGACACTGGTTCCTTGTAGAAAAAATATTAGGAATAATAATCCATCTAACGTTGAGTCGGCTTCCAGTGCTTCATTTTGATGAAAGTATTCAAAATTAGAAAATCCATTTGATGTTGAGCCGGCTTTCGATGCTTCGGCTTGATAAAAATATTGGGAATAAGAAATCCATATGATGTTGAGCCGGCTTTCAATGCTTCTGGGTCTTCTATAAATAACTTGGAGGAGATGAACATTGCAAGCCTCCACCAAGAAAATGAGACCCGACTCGCTATTGATGGCTTGAAGATGTTCTTCTTCTCTTTTTTTAATCTCCATATTACCTGTAGCCCCCAAGCTCCGAGTTTATCAGTTCATGATGACTTGGTGCTTTGCATAGAAATAATATCTTGACTGTGTAACCCCCAAGTGCCGGGTTGTCTTGCCTGCAGCAACCTGGGACTTGAACTTAGTTTTGAATGTTGTAGATATACAGCTACAAATAGTGTAGCCCCAAGTCTTTAGAGTAGAACGTAGTGATAGCTTATATTAAGACTTGCTTAAATATAAATGTTGCAACTTTGGAGAAATCTGGGTTGTTCATCTGAGTCGCCAGTCGTAAACTGAATGTTTTGCATTTCACATGTGTAGCCCCCAAGGGCCGGCTCATTAGTATGTGATGGGCTGGGTCTTGAATTTGGACCTTATGATCTGTTTAAACAACTAAATGTTGTAGCCCCCAAGTGCCGGGTCACATGCCTGCAGTGACTTGGGACTTCTAGAAAATTTGTAGATCTTGAACTAAGTAGTGTAGCCCCCAAGTGTCGGGTCATTTGCCTGCGATGAATCGTGACTTTTCTTGTGAATATCCTTGATTGTTAATTGATAGTAAAAAGCAGATAGTCCGTAGCCCCCAAGTGCCAGGTTGCAAGCCTGCAGCGACTTGGGACTGTGTGAGAATAATATAAACCATCTGTATTTATACAGGCAATGCTGAATCAGGCCGGCTCAGAAATTTCTGAGTTGAAGGAGCATGACTTGTTGTTTTATCTGGCAGTGCCATCATGCACTTTTGAAATATTTGTGCCAAAGATCGTCCCCAAAATTTGTTATGTTTGCTTGTTCAATATGAGATCCTTGACTGGAATTGCAGTGAAAACCTGGCAATTTTGCCTTGTATGAATGTCATAAGTGCTACATTCCTTGGTTGAAACAACTCTCAGGAAAATGAAACCCAACTTTATAGATGAAAAACTCGCTTCTGCAAAATATAAGAAGCATATATACATAATAATAAATGGTGAAATAGGTTATAATAAACCAAAAAGAAAGAAAAGGGTTATAATAAACCAAATAAAGGCCGACTTTCAAGGCTCGACACTTGGAATATAAAGGCCGGCTTTCGAGGCACGACACAAAGACCGACTTTCGAGGCTCGAGTCTTGGTTTTTCTTTCCTGTGGAAGCAGGCTTTGTAGCCTCTTTTGGTTTATCCTCGCTCTCTGAAAGACGGCTCTCACGTGACTTAACTAGTGTTTTAACTTTGATGAGTTCAGGGTCAACAATGTGATTGACTCATCAAGCGTTCAACCGGGTCACCTTTTGTGAGTAGCATCTTGCTAACAGGCAGGTATAACCAAGTATATAATGGCATATGCTGGGTTAAGAGGGATGTTAATAGCTAAACTCGATGAGTTGGAAGCCCCCAAGTAACCAATGATCAAAGAATAAAGACTCAACAACACGCTATTATGAAGTGAAATGACAAAACTCTGGGGTCCAGAGGTGCCGGCTTTATTCCATTGATTATAATTGAGCAGGATACCCATGTTTAGACTGCGCATCATGGCGACTAGTCTTCTTTGGTAACCTTTTTTTGTTTTGCCAATATGGCAGGATACCTATGTTTGAACTGCACATCATGGCAGCTAGTCCTCTTTCGCAACCTTTAATTTTTCACCAATAAGGCAGGATACCTATGTTTGAACTGCGCATCATGGCAGCTAGTCCTCTTTGGCAACATTTAATTTTTCGCCAATAAGGCAGCAGCCCTTGGGACCAGGTTGTCTTCCCTGCAACGACGCAGGGTTCTTGTATTTGTTGAAACCGGCCAAATCTGCCGAGTCATGTCTATGTAGCCCCCGAGTCTTAAGTTGACTCGAGGAGCCGGCTTGAGATTCTTTATACTTGGCTGTGGCATAACCCGGAGTATAGTTGACAGCTAAAAACCGGAATTTATTGAAACCAAAGGCAATGTGGCGAATTGATGATCTTGACGATGCTCGTCATATGTCCTCTCATTCCTTGCTATTCTCTCTTGGTCCGGCTCTCCTGGCTCTTCCAGGGCCATTTTCTTTTCTGTTTCTTCGCTGCTGGCTTTTGAATTGCCGGCTCAATGGTGGCCAGCTCACCTAGCTTCTCCAGGGACGGTTCCTCCATGGCCGACTCTCCTGTTTCCTCGATGTGCTGAAGCAGGCCAGACCGTCGGGATGGCAGGCCAATGCGCCTATTCATTGGGCAACCCGGCATGGGTGGCGGCTGGCGCGGGCTCCGGCGACATCGCGCAATACTGATAATAGATATATATATATATATATATATATATATATATATATATATATATATATATATATATATATATATATATATATATATATATATATATATATATATCCCTTTATTTTCCTCCAGCGTTCGTTGGGCAGCTCGTATGGCCGGGCGCGGCCCCGGCATGTTGATGTAGACCGAACCGCAGGGGCGGTGGCCTGCGCGCGTATGTTCGTCAGGCAGTGCGACATGCGCAGACGCTGGTGCAAATGATGCTGGCGTGCGCTCTGTATCCACGGTATGGCGTCACTTTTATTGTGAACACTTGTCCTGCGTATAAAAATATCACAGGCCAGAGTAATTGTTCTTGAAAAATTTAATATGTGCTAATAAAACAGACTAGACGGATAGCACCTGATTTATGTGGACAACAAATGATCCGTGTGCAACGTCCGCCGGATGTCCGATTGATGAGACTTGCCGTAGTATTGCTGCAGATCGATCCACTTTTTTCCGACGTGCAAGCCGGACCGTAGGGCGGCGGGCTATGCGTGCATTCGCCAGGCTGCCTGTGTAGGCAGACGTCGGTGCGGCCTCCGGATGTAGTTGTAGATTGGACCGTAGGGACGGCGCATTGCGTGCCTGTCCATTGGGCAGCCCGATGTGTGCCGGATACTGGCGCGGCCTCCAGTATGTATGATGTAGACCGGTACCCCAGGGCAGCTAGCTTCGCGCATGTTAGCGGACAGTATTGTGCGGGCGGCCTCCCGCAGCGGTAGTCATTTGTTCTGATAGAACTGACCTCGTTTTATTTTTCGGATGACAGGCTCTTTGCAGAGGAGTACTACTTAGTCTTCATGAGTACTAGCCCTGGAGCATTCTGGTCTCCACGCATGCGTCAGACCTTCGTGCATGTACCCGGCTTCCGTGCGTGCGGCAGGTCACATCTTTTAGCTGTCTTTGGTTTCCGTGTGCTGGTACAAGGACCTGCCGTGGCCGCTTGCTGTGTCACGCGGTCTGTTCCATCTCGTAGAGCACTGGAGCCGCGCAACGTGTTTTCTGATCGAGCCTGAGGCCTGTGCGTGTATGCTCCCTTTTCTTTCTTTCTTTCTATCTTTTTTTTAAAAGCGGTGAAGTGAATCTGGTTGGGACCTGCAGGGGCCTCTCGCATGCATGTGCACCGCTATAGCTCACCCCTGCTGGGCCCTCCTTTTATTTTGGAAGTACGTCGGCCCTGGGGATTGTGGCATTTTTTTATGACGATTAGGCGTCGCGTTGATCTAATTTTTCCTCCTTGAATTCTGCTCCCAGTTGGTTGATGATGTACCAAACCTTTCGAGCGCCTGGCTTCGCGAGGTGGCTCAGAAGTAGATCGAAATGGATCATAATAATAATTGCATCGTGCTTGGAGCCGGTCTTTGGATGGATTTTTGCATGTAGGAGTAGTGCATCCTGTACTACTTTTTGGGCTGATGCGGTACTTGTAGAAGTACTTTGAGTAGGAGTACTAATTGATGTGATGTCCTTGGAACTTGGAGCTAATTATATTGAGCGCAGATGCTTTTGTTTGTGCGGCAGGAGCAGTACTTAGCTGATCGGCTTGACGTTGAATAGGCAGACCTTGGTGATGCGACCTCATAATGGTCGCTACTCGCTATTTTGCTGCCGCTGTTCCTGATCTCCTCGGGGCGCGCAGCTGCTGGACGCCACCGTCTTATCCCTAGATCATCTAGATTGCTTGATACCGCGTACAGACGCCACTATGAAATTCTTCTGATTCCCATCGCGAGAACAAAGTTCATCAGATTGAAGATAGCAGAGGCTAGATCGATAATTTAGACGTCCAACACGCGACTGCCAGGGAAAAAATAAATTCTTCGAGGCTCAATCTTGGGATCAGATTTGATGTAGATCTTTCCGCACCAGTTGTTCCTCATCCGGCCAATCGCCGGCCTCTCGCTTATAAATTAACCTGCGTGTAAATTCATACAAGTTAAAAGTACAAAAATTCTTGATAGAATTAATCCACACGAACAATTTTACTAGGAAAAATATCACCTGATGATTATTTTTATTTGACGGCGGACGTGACAGTCCGAGTCGGTTTGTGAGAGCCAGAAAAGGTCGCAGCATCCGTGAAGTCGGTCGCCGCAGGGGCGAAGTCGAGGTTGTCCTCTTCCGGGTCACGCTTGTATGCATCGATACTACTGATCATGCTTTTGGCCCCCCTTATTTTTTTGATGGATGTACTGCTTCGTTTGGGTGGCCAGCCGGCGCGTGGAGCCGCTTGTGATCGCCGCAGATAGGCCATTGTATTTATTTTTTATTTTTTGAACATCGCTGTGATGATGATCCAGTAGTAGCACTTGATCTCTTCCCATTGGTCTCGGATGGATGTAGGAAATGATGAATAAAATATCTAGACTAGTAGATGAGCCTTGACCTTCACGTGAGAAGCAGAGTCTAGTACTAGTTACTTGATGGGAGAAGAAGTTAAAAAGGGAACCTGGACTCGGTCATGTAGTGGCCGAACAGATCGATCCTTCTTGGGACTTGATACTGCACGTGGAGCAGCAACAAAACTCAGCGGGTCTTGATCCAGATGCTGATGCTTGATGGATTTGTAGCACACATGTGGATCTCTCCTCTGCAGGTTTGACTGGTGTGCTTCTGCCACCGTTGTTGCTTTACGCATGTACGACGGCTCGGGACTTGATATTGTTGCGTTGATTTGACAGAGAGAATCTGACATAGCTGCTCAATGCGCCAGCGCGATTGCTCGATGATCGCGCAGTTGCAGCGTCGTCGTACAATAGCTTGTAGCGGAAACAAACTAGGATCGGGAGCAGCAGCAGGATCTCGGCGACTTGCGGTGGCGCACCCGACGCCGCCCTAATTTCTCTTGATCTCAATCTCGTACACGCCGGTTCCAAAGTTAATCATGATTTTGATCGTAAAACGATGAATTTGCCGGCTCTGCCCAAAGTTCTCCCATGCCGGCTTTTGTTTATCTAACCAATCACGAGCTTCTCGATCCCTGAAGAGCTCCCTTCAAGAACACAACACCACCGTGCGCTGGCCCCACGGTGGGCGCCAACTGTCGTGGTTTTGTCACGGCAAGTGTCCTCATGAAAGGACTTAGTGGTGAGGCCATCGCAACAAGGTGGAAGCTTGAAGGGGTCGGTCAGAATCAAGAGACGCGAGTTTTACCCAGGTTTGGCCCCTCACGGTGGAGGTAAAAGCCTACATCCTGCTTGATTGCTATTGATGATGATGATGATCTCGATTACAAGGGTGCTATTTTGCTACCTCTATCTCGAGAGCTACTAGTTTGTCCGCCTCTAATTTGTTTATCTGTCTTGACCTTGTCTCTAATCACCTGTCCCTCCTGGGGTGCCTTGCCCCTCCTTATATAAGTTGAAGGGGCCGGCTTACATGTAGAGTCCTACTAGGACTGCAACTAGTCTTTTTTCTATTACAAGCCGGATATTAGTCCGGGTCTTATTCGAATGGTCCAAAACTGACCTGCTGGGCCACTCCCATGTTGGGCCACGTTCTACCTCCGTGTGGGCACCCGTATTCTCTTCCGCACCAATCAACCCAGGCCGGGTTTGTCCTCCGCCGGTTCATGCTTCCTCCGCCGGGTCTTGCTTCCCTTCCTGGGTCCTTACTTCCCTTGTTGGGTCTTGCTTCCCTTGCCGGGTCTTGATATTCCTGGCAGGGTTCCGTGCAGGCTCCCAGCTCATAGTGAGCCGGCCCAAGTAGTTTCCTCGATAACCCGGGCCTTTGCCTTTTGGTCTAGCCGGGTCATGTCTCGGACTACCGGGTCTAGCCGCGGGTAATTCCCTCGACAGGCAGTCTCCATGACGAGGAGGGAGTAGTTCACCCTCGGGGCTGAGGGTATGTACCAGTAGCTACGTGTTTGATCTCTCTCTCTCTCTCTCATGTTCTTGATTTGGCACGATCTTCATGTACCGCGAGCTTTGTTAATATAGTTGGATCATATGGAGTACTTCCCTCTCTATCTTGTTGTGATGAATTGAGTCTTTCCCTTTGAGGTTTCATTGCTATCAGATTGAATATTTTGGATTTGAGAACACTTGATGTATGTCTTGCATGTGGATACCCGCGGTGACAATGGGGTATTCTATTGAGTCACTTGATGTATGCTTTGGTAATCAACGTGCGGATTCCCGAGGTGACATTGGGGTAATCTAGGCACATAGGTTGATACACGTTTTCGTCCTACTTTCTCCGGTAGAAACTTTGGGGTACCCTTTGAAGTTCTTTGTGTTGGATTGAATATTATGAATCTAAAATTGCTTGATGCATATCGAATAATTGACTCAATGATACTTGTGGTGTCATTGGAGTATCTAGGTGACATTAGAGTTGATTGATGCGTATCATATGGTGTTATTTTAGTACGAACTCTAGGGTTGTTTGTGACACTTATAGGGATGGCTCAATAGATTGCTCGGAAAAAATAACTTTGAGGTGGTTTTGCTACCTACAACAATTTCTTCTTATGTTCTTCGTTTGCTAGGAACTTTGGAGTGATTCTTTGTTGCACGTTGAGGGATTGTTATATGATTCAATTATGTTAGCACTGTTGAGAGATTGCAATAGTGAAAGTATGAACCCTAGGCCTTATTTCTAAGCATTGCAATACCATTTGTTCTCACTTTTATTACTTGCTACCTTGCTGTTTTTAATATTTCAGATTACACAAACCTATATCTACTATCCATACTACACTTCTATCACCATCTCTTCGCCGAACTAGTGCACCTATACAATTTACCAATGTATTGGGTGTGTTGGGGACACAAGAGATTTCTTGTATTTGATTGCAGGGTTGTTTGAGAGAGACCATCTTCATCCTACAGCTCCCACGGATTGATAAACCTTAGGTCATCCACTTGAGGGAAATTTTCTGCTCTCCTACAAAACTCTGCGCTTGGAGGCCCAACTGAGTCTACAAGAATAAAAGTTGCATAGTAGACATCATGCCTCTTCTCGCCTTGATTTTTTTCTAGAGGCAACATAGCCCAATAGGAGTGTCATGCTAAAATATGGAATTATTCAGGGTTCATTTAGCCTTTTTTACATATTAATTGAGTTTTCTAGGCATTTAATGTGCACAATTCAAATTTGAACTACAAGCACATGCTCCAGTGCACCAAAATGGGTTGAAAAATCAAATATGTGTCCTTGGGTGCATCTTTAGGTCCCATGCAAGAAATGGGAATGATCTACAACCATCTCGACGTCGTGGCTCGGCCGCAAACATTGAGAATCATGGTTTTAAATTCCCGAAAATTCAAAACTTGACTGAAATTCATGAAACTTGGCATGGTGTCATGACATGGCACATATATGCCATGGTAATTTTTTTGTACAATTTGGGACAAGTTTTGGGACAAGGGTCTTACAAACCGGAGCTTCTCACAAGAAGCCTCGTGGTTCCGATAGGGAACGTGTCACCTTTGTTGGTGAAATAACATTCGCTACCTCTTCTCGCCTTGATTTTTTTCTAGAGGCAATTTAGACCAATAGGAGTGTCGTGCTAAAATATGGAATTATTCAGGGTTCATTTTGCCTTTTTATACATTAATTGATTTTTCTAGGCTGCATAATCCAAATTTGAACTACAAGCACATGCTCCAGTCCACCAAAATGGGTTAAAAAATCATATATGTGTCCTTGGGTTCATGTTTAGGTTCCATCCAAGAAATGGGCATGAATTACAAACATCTTGGCATCGTGGCTAGCCGCAAACAATAAGAATCTTGGTTTTTAAATTCCCGTAAACCCAAAACTTGCCTGAAATTCATGAAACTCTGCATGGTGTGAAGACATGGCACATATATGCCATGGTAAAGATTTGGTCCAATTTGGGGAAAGCTTTGGTACAAGCCTCTTACAAACCGGAGCTTCTCACAAGAAGCCTCGTGGTTCCGATAGGGAACATGTCACCTTTGTGGGCGAAATGACACCCACTGCCTCTTCTCGCCTTGAATATTTTTCTAGAGGCAACATAGACCAATATGAGTGTCGTGCTAAAATATGGAATTATTTAGGGTTCGTTTTGCCTTTTTATACATTAATTGAGTTTTCTAGGCATTTAATATGCACAATTCAAATTTGAACTACAAGCACATGCTCAAGTGCACCAAAATGGGTTGAAAAATCATATATGTGTCCTTGGGTGCATGTTTAGGTCCCACGCAAGAATTGGGAATGAATTTCAAAATAGCTACCACGTTAACAGCCAACGTAGTCATTTTGGAACAAACAGCTGCCACGTTATTATTGCAAATGGTTGTATTATTTGAATCGTGTGCGTTCCATTAACCATTTATGTGCCACCACGTGTCCCTCTTTTTATTCACTAGGAGGTGCCATGCGGGCAGGTTTGATTAGACGGGATGCGTGTGAGCAGTCCACCGCACAGGCTCGACGGGACGTTGGTGAGCACTCCGCCACGGAGGCTCAGGGGGACGCATGCGAGCAGTCCGCCACGCAGCTGGCTCACCGGGAAGCGAGCCCTTTGACCTCCACCCGCCGCCCGCCTCGCTCCCAACTTCTCCATTAATGGGAACACGTTTAGGTTTGATCGGTGTGAATAGATTTGCAATTAATTATAGCGTGGTAATTTGGAATGTGACGGCAAACAAGCTCAAAATTTATTGATGGTTTTGGTTTCGAAGCCCGAAACGGTTCCCAGATGGCGTCACATAAGCTTTGGATGCCTTGGGAAGGTACATAGAACAGTTTCCAATGCTCCTCCTACTCCTTCGTTCTTATCTATAAGCGCCGCCGCCGAGGATCGCCGCCTGCTGCGATGGAGGACGAGGTGGCCAACAAAGGGGGCGGGTCGAGCCAGAACCGCAAGAGCCTCCAGCGAGCATGAACTTCATCAGCAGCCTCCCCGACGAGATGTTGGTAACCATCATATCCCTCCTCCCCATCAAATCTGGCGTGCTGACCACTGTCCTCTCCCAGCGGGGGCGCCCCCTCTGGCACTCCATCCCCCTGGACCTCATCGACGACGACAAGCTCTGCCGCGGGGCTCGCAAACGCTTGAACGCATTGTCCCACATCCTCGCCACACACCCTGTGCCAGTTAGACGCCTTGCCATCGGCAAGTTCTGTTCCAACTGCAAGGTCGAACCCAAGTTTCACGAGTGGGTCCTATCCCCCACCCTAGATCAGCTCTAGGAGCTCAGCTTTGAAGCTGGACATCTGCACTCGCTGCCGCCGTCCACGCTCCGCCTCGCACCCACGCTGCGCCGTGCTACGTGAAGGACCTTGAGCTCATGGGCGTCAACATCTCGAAGGAGGATTTGGAGTGCTTGCTCCAGGGCTGTACAATGCTCGAGTACATTCGTCTTCAGGTGATGGATGGGTTCACTAGCCTCCAGATCGCCTCGACGAATGTCCGTACGATTTATGTGCATTGCTGGTGCCGCAATAGGTGGTCAGTTAAGGTGTTTCACGATATGGTCATTGAGAATGCGTCTTTCCTTGAGAGATTGTTTGTACTTGATAAAGAAGGTCCAACAATAATCAGGGTGATTGACGCACCGAAATTGACAGTGTTGGGCTATTCGTGTGCTGAATTCTCTAAACTTGTTACTGGATCCATATCCGTTCAGGTACAATAGTCTTCTTATTGTACATCACTTATTGTACATCATATTTTATCTAATTTTTGTTGATCTATGTTTGGCTGTCATCCAGAAAATGATTCCCACAAGCTTGACCCTGTCTCTACGCATAGTGAAGATCTTGGCACTACAATCTATCGGCCCCGATCTGGATGAAGTTGTTAGATTCCTTAGATGCTTTCCGTGCACGAAGAAGCTATACGTCGAGGTGATGCTCCTTTCCTATTAATTGTTAACCACAACGGAGTTCAATTTGTTGGTACTTTTACCCATGATTACAATGACAAATGTACTATGATTTCTAAAGGAAATTTGGAGGATTTCAATACATATATATATATTTTGAGATGTTAATCATGAACGATTGAAGATGGCATGTCACTCTATTCGTGTATTTTAGAAATCCTGCAAATTAAAGAGGCCCGTAGTGTTCAAAACTACATCTAGGCACTAATATGTTGTCTTCATTTGCAGATACAAGCAGGCCCGAAAGTGAAAAATGTGACGCAATATAACAATCCCATCGAATGCCTTGATCTCCATCTCACATAAATTACTTTGAACAAGTACCGAGGCACCAAACCAGAGATTAAATTCACCAGGTTATTTGTTCAGAAAGGAAGTGTGTTCAAGGTAATGAGGCTTGCCCTATATTTAGTGCACGCAAATGAATGGTTTGCTGATTAGCGCAGGCATTTACAGCTGAATGAAAAAGGCTCTGCAGAAGCTGAATTACAGTTTGGAACTTCAAATGACAGATGATTCGGAAGTCACTGTATTAAGCCGATATATGACTTCTCGGTGGCTGATCCCTTTGTAGAAATATTGCATGACTCAGATTCTGAAGAAGATGAATTTGATTTCTAATATCAGTTTGAACCTTGTAATCTTGGAATTTGGGCCTTGTAATGCTGGAATTTCAAGCTTGTAATATTTTTGGTATTTGTGATTCAATGTTTGAAAGGGCATTGTGTTCTTTTTTCTTTCAAATGTCATGCTAATATACATGTGGAGTACTGTCTGACTATGGATGCAAGCGGGCGGCGTCTGCATGACATGGGATTGAGATGATCCAAAAGGCAAAGTTGTTCGTTTGTACGAAATGAACTTTCTTGTTGACCACCTATCGGCTTGAAGACATTTTAGATTAACTCGTACATAATGCAATATATTTCTATGTGATCATATTTTCCCGTTCATGCTCTCATAGTTCACTACAATGAGAGCACACACGGAAAAATAATCAATGGATTTCGATAAGAGCATCCGAACCCTAAACCCTGAAAATTAGAATGTAATATGTTATAAACTCTGCCATGGCAGAATTTATAAGGTACCATGTTCTGAAGACCAACACACCATTTTTTTAATCATTTTTCTAACCCGCCTAACATTTTTCGTGGATTGCGGGACACGCGTATAACGCCATTAATTTCTGCACTGGGGCATCTGTGTTGGTAGTTACGAGCTGGTGCATGCACAATTAGGTCGAATGGTGTGATGTGAACCGCAACATCGTCGTTCTCGAGGACACTGCCGGCTAGCATCCGCCTGCTTGTGGACGGCTATTCCCTGCGTGTTCAACTGCTATATGCATGTGGTTGCTCGCGGTTGAGGCAGCCTCGGCACGCTTTGCTCGCGTCCCTCCGCACGCTCTGCTCTCGCGTCCCTCCGCGCACTTTGCTCGCGTCCCTTCGAGTGTGCTCTGCCAGCGGTTGGGGCCGGCGCACGATCACGTTTGGGGCACCATATGCATGCGGTTGCGCCGCGCGCATCGCCACGATGTAGTTAATACGTGTGGCACGATGGAGTTACACGCTGCAAAAACTGCCATCCGGATGTGCCAATATTCCAGGCCATCTGGCCTTCATTTATTCCCGCGGCCATTAACCTTAGTCTCTTCAACCTTTTGATCGCGCCCCACAACACAATAATCACACCCACGATGACACATACAGAGAGGATATCTAGCGGTGTTCCAATGGAGTTCGGCGTGTATCTTGTGGACACCCACATCAGGAAGACGGACCTCTCGGTGGTGTACACCATTGACCCAGTCGTGGTGGAGGACTCCATCAACACTATGGAGCAGTTGCTTGCTGAGGATGACAAGTACAAAGTGGTCGGCTTCGACCTCGCATACATCGGCGGTCATGCCGGGTATGATCAGAAGGTTGCCGTTGCCCAGTTGTGTGTGCGCCATCATGTCCTCATCTACCACTACTGCCTGGCCACAAGGCCTTGCGAGTGTTTCGCCAAGTTTGTCCACAGCCCCGACTACAGGTTCACTATGGTGGACACCATCAATGATCTAAAGGTGCTCAAGACATTAGGCTTGGCCTGCCAGAAGCTTGTCGACATCCAATGCCAGTACAGGGTCTGGGGTAGCAAGAAGGAGAAGGACTCCATGGTTGACCTTGCCGTGTCCATCATCGACCCCTACTACAGAGGCATTGTAACACCCCCAGTGGTTAGCTACAGTGACCACCTGCCAATGTGCCATGTCATCATGATCATCTTCATTAAATTGCATTAAGAAATAATTCAAATCTCAAACCCTAGTCAAATTCCAAATTTCAACTTGCAAGTGAAAATGAAGTTGCACAAAAGTTGTTGCAAAATAGTTCATCATTTAGCCAAAATTCCATAACAAATGATTGTTAAGGAAAACAACATCACCTCTGAGCTAAGATGGACTATAGCAATTAATTTAGTGCTATTTCAGCATTTTACAATGCCATTTTATTTGTGGAAAATTCGTTTGAATTCAGATGCTCCTCAAAATATTTGCGGCAGTGCCAAATAATGCAAGGGATTTTTGTGGCCTAGTCCCACATTTTTCTCAGGTCATTAGGTGGCCCAAATAATTCCTTTTCTATCTCTGTTTATTAAATAAATGGAAAAACAGAAAAATGGAAAAAATCAGAAGACTTACCTGGCGCCTACCTACTCCCGCCGTCGTGTCAGCTCGCCTGTGGCCGCACGCGCGCGCTCCGGTGAAACGGCGACACCGCGACGCCACAGGGCTCCGAGGCGATAAGGTCGACCTCCGTCCACTCCTCTTGGACGCCCTCCATCACTCTCCCCCTCTCTCCCTCGCTCGCTCGCTCCCTCTCATCCTCACCAGAGCGCAGCCGTCGCCGCGCCACTCAGATCCCGCGGCCACCGACGCCCTCGCGCCCGGAGAAGTTGTCTGGGAGCTGCGCCGGCCACCGCCTCTTCTTCCTCGACCGTCGTTTGGAGCCGGGACGCTCTGAAGCAACGAAATCGAGCCCCTCTTCTCCATCGGCCACAACTTCTTCTCTGGCGATCTCCGACGACCTTGGCTGCTACTAACCCTCCGCCGGCCTTTCGTGTGCCGCTAGGTGAGCTGCGACGCGATACCCTTCTGCCTTCCCCTCGTTTTGCTGAGCCTAGCTCATGCTACCATGTTGGCCGAACGCGCCGCTGCCTCGCTAGCCGCCGGAGCTACTCCGGTGACCATTTGGTCACCTACGGGTGTCCAACGTCCTCGCCACGTTGCGTAAGGCCTCCCTGGCCACTTAGTTCATGCGTTAGCACGCTGCTGCTGCTAGCCCTCCTTCACCCGAACCTCGCCGCCGCCACGGCTCGACGCCGGCGCCGCTGCAAGCCACTCCAGCCGCTGCCGCTGCCACCACTCGACGCGCCACTTCACCCGCTTCCGAACGAGCCCAGTCGCACTCGAAATGGCCCTCTGTAGACGAGTTCCGACGAGGTCCGAGGCGCGCCGCCGTGATTTTCGGTCGCCGGAGCTCTCTCCGGCACCGGCGGTGACGTGGCCTGCCACTGGACCCTCTGGGTCACTGGCAGCTGGGTCCCACGGGCCCAGTTGACCAGTCAACGGGTCAGCATTGACCTGCTGACTCAGCCCCCGGGGCCCACCAGTCAGCCTCTGCTGACTGGGCAGTTGACCCAGTCAACTGGGCCCCGCTGTCAGCCTCTGGTGCCCCTCTGGGTGCACTGCACCGGGTGCACCCAACATTTTAGTTGGGAATTTTCGAATTAAAATAAATTAAGAAAATCCAAAAAATCATTAAAACTTTGGAAATTCGTAGAAATTCAACCGTAGCTCGGATGAAAAAAAATTCTATATGAAAGTTGATCAGAAAAATTTAACGAATTCGAATATGTCATCTGCATTCATGTTAGAATACTCTAAGTAGGTGAACCCGTAACTTTAGGCCTGTTTCTGGCAGATGAATAGTGCCTGACTACCGATAATTAATTCCAGTTTAATTCCTAGGTTAACTAAAATGGTTTAGAGATGCATTAGGCCACCCATGCTTATCATTTTGCCATGTCATGCTCTGTGATTGCTTTGTATGTTGTGCATTTATTTGTTTCCTCCCCCTCTTCTCTCTGGTAGACCCCGAGACCGACATGATCCCTGAGTACGACTACGTCACAGACGCCCAGCCCCTTTCAGCAGAGCTTCCAGGCAAGCAAAACCCCCTTGATCATTCCTATATCGCCCATTCCTTCTCTCTTGTGCTTGCATTAGATTTTACTACTGTTGTTCGATAGCTCCTATTCTGATGCATAGCCTATTTTTGTAACCTGCTGTTGATACTTTATCAGTTGTCCTATATGCTTAGTATAGGCTGGTTAGTGATCCATCAGTGGCCTCACACCCTTGTCCGTGTTGCCATGCTTTGCTACCGGATGTTTCGATCAACGTGATCGATGTGCAGAGACCGACACAGCACCGCGCCCCCCCTTAGTTGTACGACTCTGCAGAGCTACTATCGAGTGCCGAGGGTGATACCTCCTACCTCACTCCTGATGCTATCTCTGTAGCGTAGCTAGTCGGTTGTGGGTTACCGAGGGTGATTCCTCTTTCACCACCTCCGATGATGCCTCTGTCGTGCAGCCCCTCAAGTGTGAACCCATCGAGGGTGATTCCTCCAAGTTCACCTTGACGGTTACATCGAGTGGGAATCCATCGAGGGTGATTCCTTGAATTTCCCCTTGTTGTTACGGACACACTATTACATTTCACTGTTGCCCCTTTTTCTGTTACTGCGGGACTGAAGGGACAGGCGGTACCACCCCGGTAGAGGTGGACCTGAGTTCCCGACAGTCTCTAGATAAGTCGGGTTGACCAGGAGGGTACCCGCGAGATAATTACGCGGCACGGCCGGGCAGGCAGAGACCGCCCTAGAGAGGGATGGGCCTGGCCCTTGCCGTAAGTCCGCGAGATGGGGCGATAGGAGCACTGATCATCACCGCGTGCTCCCAACACACTAATGGGTTTGGATATGTGATTTGAGTAGGCCTCTGGCCTTTTCGCACTAACCACCACGCAGGATAAGTTATGCGCACTCGGCGTCGTATGATTCTTCTGAAAGCTCTATCAGACGTCCAGTGCAGCATTGCGGCAAGCTGGGCCGGCGCCATCCAGGACAGTGGTGGTGCCTGGACTCGCCCTGCTCGCAACGACCCAGAGTGCAAAGGGCGATGGGCCCAAGACCCCTGAGCGCTTAGGATGTAGACCGGCGGGGACCTCTTTGCGGAGCCTAGGTAGGACTACATCGTGTTGATTAGCCGAGGCCGGGCATGACCCAATAAAAGTGTGTCCGGCCAGAGTTAATCGAGCGTGTTGGGTAAGTTGGTGCACCCCTGCAGGGAAGTTATCTATTCGAATAGCCGTGTCCACGGTAACAGGATGCTCAGAGTTGTATCCCGATCTACTACAACTAAAACTGGATACTTGTGATACTAAGCTGTTATGATGGCTCCGGGACCACTTTCTCGCAGGGAGTCGAGGAAGGATCTCTGGGCGTTTCTAATATATACTTATTAATTTATTAAATGCTAATCTGCACTCTTCTAATGCTGCAAGACGCTGCAAGATGCTAGTCTTCGATAGGCTAGGCCTTCCCCTCTATTCTGGCATTTCTGCAGTATAGTCCATAGATACAACCCCTTCCCTTTGATACCGATGCATACATAGATCTGATGTAAGTCTTGCGAGTACTTTGGATGAGTACTCACGGTTGCTTTGCTACCCTTTTTCCCCATACCCGATTGCTGCGATCAGATGACGAAGTCCCGGAGGCAGCTGATCTCGTCGATGACTACTACTACACCGACAGAGCCTACTACTACGTGGAGACCGACGACCAGGAGTAGATAGGAGGCTCCCAGGCAGGAGGCCTGCGCCTTTTCGACCTAGTTGTCATTGTTTTGCTAGCCTTCTTAAGGCAAACTTATCTAATTATGTCTGTACTCAGATACTGATGCTTCCGCTGACTCTTGTGTAACTCGAGCTTATGTATTCGAGCCCTCAAGGCCCCTGGCTTGTAATATTAAGCTTGTATTATTTTATTTTGTGTCTAGAGTTGTGCTGTGATATCTTCCCGTGAGTCTCTGGGCTTGATCGTGCGCATTTGCGTGTATGATTAGTGCACGATTGAGTCGGGGGCGTCACAGGCATGAAGGATAAGTGCGATAATGTCGGGACCCCGATCCTAAGTCACACCGATCTAGCATAAGACACATCATATCACTTTGCGGACTCATGCACGGTAACCCACGGCTGCCGCCTTTACCTTGGTCGGGACCGTTTGCGTCTTTTGGCTCACGTATATGATTGTGATGCTAGCATCCATATGACAGAGAACCCGGGCCGACATGACTAGTCATAAACCAAGGTGGCACAAACATACAGGGACAGACATAGGTAACCCATCAATGCATGTGTCGGTCATCAGCGTGTGTACTGGGCTGTAGCAAGCTATCAGGACCCCAGTAGCACCGCGTGACATTTCCCCATAGGGACAGACACAGGAGCAAAGAAGGATACATGTCGGTCAATCCATGTGTTCCGGAGTAGTAGCGAACTACCAAGGCTCAATGGAAGCACTAGGAGGCATTTCCCTGTATGGATGGCTACCAAAGCAGATAACTAGGTGTCAAATCCCACACATACCAATGCATTTCAAAACATACACACAATATGCATGATATGTGTAGATACAACATGGCATCACAACATAACTCTACGAATCAAAATATTTATTTAAGAGGCTCCGAAGAGCCATACATAGCATGATATTACAAACATGGGTCTCATGACCCAATATACAAAGTCATACAAGCAACTAGCGGAAGCATAAACCTGTCTGAGTACAGACAGCTGAAAAGAAAGAAGGCTAGAAAGCCTGTCTGTCTACAAGACCCTCCATAGGAACCAGACCTCTGTCTGGGATTCCCAAACTACTCGTCGAAGCCCACACGGAACTACTAGTGAGACTGAGGTCTCCTCTACAAAACATAAATTAAGCAACCGTGAGTACAAAGGTACTCAGCAAGACTTACATCAGAACTAACTACATATGCATCAGTATCAACAATGGGGTTGTGGAGTTTACTGCAGCAAGCCAGCTTTGACTCAGTGGCTAACCTATACTACGACTACCAGTATTTCTTTGGGGTGGGAGAGTGCACACGAGTCCACATATTCACCATATCAATACACCACTATGGATCCTCTCCCGTCTCCCTACGAGAAGGCCATCCATAGCACTCACACTTATCTTGCGCATTTTAGAGTATCCATTTCAACTTGTCTATGAACAATGTAAGCTTCCAAGTAGTCCATATCCGCGGACGTGGCTATTCGAATAGATCATTAACCCTGTAGGGGAGTACTTCTTCACACATGTTTCCACCACTTAGCGCCTGTACGCGAAATGTACTCGGCAGACTTCAAGCGAAAGCCGGCGTGGGTGTAGACCATGACCTGACTAACCACACAAGACTCTAGTCCAGGTTTATCGCCTATTTGAGGTTGTATCCGCAAAGGAAGTCTGGCCGAAGTTTCTATCACGGCCCCAAACGATGAGTGCAGGGTTCCCAAGAGTACCATTCGGGTGTCACTTGGTACACCGTGCCTCAGTGTCTCTACCACATCATAGCCCACCCTAAGGTCAGCGCTATGCATGGCCGCCAACACATATCCTACAAACACCAGAAACTAGTTGCAACTCCTGGACAGAGATCAAGGCGATTAATAAGTCAAGCGGGGTCATATTTCAGGGCCCAATGTGTGGTAGTAATTGTCTTGGATCAAAAACACAGAACTCGGTTCCTGAGGACGGTCCCAATGAGACAACCCACCATGTACTCCTACATGGCCTCTCATCGCTACCTTTACCAAATTGTGGTCACACACTTAGCTCTCAACAGTAGGACATGTTCACCCCCATTCCAATCTATCCCAGATGAATCAGACCTGACACAACTCTAAGCATAGCAGGCATAACAAGCAAGCATGAATGAGTAGGCACATCATGGCTCAAACAGCTCCTACTCATGCTAGTGGGTTTTACTAATTACTGTGGCAAAGACAGGTCATGCAGAGGAATGGGTTCAACTACCGCAACAAGTAACAGTTGAATCATTGTTGTCCTAATGCAATAAAAGAGAGCAAGAGCGGGAGAGTGGGATTGTATCAAAATGTTCAATGGGTGTTGCTTGCCTAGCATTTTTGAAGATAGTAAAGCTCTTTATCGGTGTCAACGATCTTTATGTCAGAATCGTCTGCTACCGAGGAAGAACAACACCGACAAACAAGAAGGAACACAATCAAGGCAATGCAACAATATGATGCATGATCATGACATAGCAATATGCTGTGGTTTGGGCTAATGCAGCTGGCAACAATTTAAATAAAGTTGGTTTGAACCAGAGGTTCAAATTCAAACACCATATGTGGTTAAGCAAATGCCAATTATCTAATTGTCTTATACAGCAACTTTTAGTTGTTCAAACATGCATGAAAATGCCATAAACAGATTCTTCATATTTTTCTGATAATTTTTAATATATAAATTATTTCAATCTGAGTTACGGTTGAATTTATATGAATTTTTGAAGTTTATAACATTTTCTGGAATTTCCTGGTTATTCTAAATTAAACTAAATCTAGAAATTGATTTACTACGTCAGCATTGCGTCACTGTGACGTCAGCAGGTCAACAGGACCGTTCTTGGTCAAATCTGACTAGTGGGTCCCGCATGTCAGTGACTAATCTAACTAGCAGGGTTAATTAACACTAATGTTATTTTTAATCTATGTTAATTAGGGCTCTGGGCCCACATGTTAGTGACCAAGGATAAGTGAAACCCCTGGTCAGACAGGTCAAATACGCCGGCAGCTTGACGCCGGCGATAGCAGACGCGGTGGATGGCTCGTGTTTGGCCCTCCGGTGACCAAATTGACGGCCGAGGCCATCTACGGGACGAGGGAACCCGTCCGCGCTAATTGGTGCTACGGGTTTGGCCGGAGGCAGCCTAGAACGATGGCGGCGACCTCAAGTGTGGCGGCCGGCGCTCGGGTGTGCACGGGGTTGCGGCAAAGGTGCACGACAGGACGAACGGTTGGGTGCTACGGCCTCCTGGTGACGCACTGAGCACGGTGACGCGCTCGATTTCTAGTTGCAGCCGCTAAATCGACGGCAGCGACATAGTCGGCGGAGCCGAGCTCTCAACCGTGATGGCCACCAGGGTTAGAGGGCAACACGAGCGGCATGTCTAGGGGGAAAAAGAAGAGGAGCTCACGGCGGTTGCAGCGGTGGTATCGGCGGGCTTGGGGAAGGTCCGGAGCGAGCGGAGCGGCGATGGCGATCTCGGCGGCTGAGGCTTGAAGACGAGATCAAGGACGACGTTGTGGGGCTCCTAGCGTCACGTGGCTCGGCAGACACGACGAGGTGGAGCTCGTGGACAGGACGAGCGGTCGAGACGGTGGCTGTGGCTACGCGAACGGCGACGGCGAGCTCATGGTGGCTTCAGCCATGGTGGGGAATAGGTGAGAGAGGGCGGGGAAGAGAGTGAGAGGAGGCTGGCTCGATCTGGACGACTCTCGCGAGTCTATCCACGGCGTCGGCGTGGAGCAGGAAGCAGGAGGTGGCGAAGGGTGTGCGCGCGCGCGGCGACCACACGCCCGTGTCCTTCTGTTCAGAGGAGGAAGACGACAGGAGGAGGAGGTGGGCTGGGCCTGGCTTCTCTCCTGATGGGCCGGTACAGGTAAGCTTCTCTCTCTTTTTATCTATTTCTTTCTGTTTTTCTATTTTCTTTTCTGTTTTTGATTTAGTAAAAATACTAAATCATTTCCAAAACTCCTGAAAATATTTTTGGGCACTATTTGGATTATTTCCAACAGCCCTCAATGGTTTTCAGAATTATTGGAGCATCTAAAATATTTATAGTAATTAAATGCTCCAATTCAAATACATTATGATTTAATTCAAAAATCCATAAATGTTCCAAAAATGTGTGCATCATTTTTGGCAGAGGTTTGCACCTTTTCCGAAAATCATGAACTTTTTTGAAGGGCATTTTGGATTCATTGAAAATATTTTTAGTTAATCCTAGTAGAATTTCATTTGGTGCTAGGGTTTATCAATCCCCATTTCAAATTCATTTGAATTTAAACATGATGCATGGATGCTCACTGATGCAACTAATTACAAGCAATTTCTAGGGCTGTGACAACTCACCCCCACTAAACAAGAATCTCGTCCCGAGATTCAAGAGTAGGGTAAGAGGAAGGGGACACAGAACTGACACAGTCTTCATGATCCAAGTTGCAATTCCCGAGGATGTTGATCTGTTGCATCATTTTGATCTTGACGTCTTTGCCTTCGAGAACTTCACCCAACACGATGATGAAAGAAAGAAACTCCACAGGAGTCGATCTTCTCGAAGATCAAGCAACTCATGATCAACTCATGGAATGAGACCTAAGAACATCTCTTGAGCTGGGTCACAAAACACACATCAGGAACGAGGGAAGAAGTAGATGACGAACGTTCAATGTGGTAGGCAACAATTACACACTTAAGATGGTGAAGAGGTTTCAAAGTAGCGAGGAGTTAAGTTGCCCTTGACACCATAACAGGGCACCTTAGGGGAGGTGACTCGTAGAATTATTCCCTTAAGTGGAAAAAAGAATTACTTTTGATACATAGATCATTGAAACTCTTTATACCAGGCTGAGGCAAATTCACAAATGATCATTTGAAGGAGTTCGAAGAAATGGCATACTCAGTTTTTAAAGGAAGCTAGAGTTATAAGATAACTCGGCAAACGGAAGGCACATTCCAATTGATGCCGAGGACATAACCTAGTGTCTGAGCGTGCTTTCAAGAACTTGAGCAGTTCCATATTCATCAGGGTTTTACCAACATCTATGCCAAGATCCTGGTAACACTTCATACTACAATGATGAATAACGATGGAGGATGCAGGTGCAAAGGAAGATAACACTTTCTCATATTTCACCTTAGCTATGCCAAGGGATCAAAATCTGGATGATCGACCGAGAGACATTTAGCACTCTACTTCTAATGTTCTCCATGATTTACTAGCGTAACCCAATTAAATGTATTGTTTGGTATCTAGAACATCAAGTAAAGGTCGGACTTCGGGAGCACAAAGAATGCATAAGGAACAACTTCTAGAATAAGTCGTAAAAGAATCTCCGTGGAAGAATGGCCATATTGCTGAATAAAGATACTACAATAACAAATCTTCTAGCTAGGGGTGTTGGCCACAACTTCCACTTTACCGGTTTAGAAAGACAAATATTGTAATTCTTGGGAAATGTTCCAACCATCATATCTGCCTGAGATTCAGATCTGATTGGTGACATGACACTTCAGACTCAGCATGTCTGAATAAGAAAGTTTGCAACACCAATCGACGAGATAATGTTGCGAGATTCTCGGGAAATGAACTACAGAAGCAAGCTCCGACATGATCTGGATTGCAAGACACAGGTGAGCACACTGTCCATGACAAGCATGACCACATAGAGATCTTATATCAAAATGCAACCAAGTTCTGGTTGGGAACCATCATCGAGGATATCGAAGTCCTTGCATAAGGCATGCTCTTAAGAAGGAACTTCTTCTCCTTGAACAAATCAATCAGTGGCTTGGTGTGCTAGGGAATACATATGGAATGAAGGTGATCAATTTACCAAACCATATAATACTTCGTACATGCATGATTGACTTGGGATGATTCCAGAGAAAACAAAACAACTTTCCCAAATTCACAGCGGCAACTTGCATCAAATGCACATGAACTTAGGGGAAGTCACTTCTTTCACCATGACATATACCTCATGGGCTAGCACGAAGTTGATGTTTACGAAAGTTTCCAACACTAGCTTTAATGTCACACATGAATCATGGAGGAGATAAAATGATGCTGATGGGCTCAACAACAAGTCATCGAGATTTCCATGAAGATGGAATTCCACAATTAAGTGAACAAGGTTATAGCATTGGTCAGACCAAAAGATATAATGGTGTATGCTCGAGGAAACAACCACGAGTAAAACAACATTACAAAAATCATTGGTTCTGATTTTGATTTGACGATAGCCCTTACTCAAATCAAAAGATTGGATAAGACAATAGATCCAACAACTAAACCCGAAGGTCAATCGATGAAGATATCATCCTTCTTCAACACACACACAGATATCCCTTTGGGGTGAACTAGGTTAAGCAAAGCTTTTATCTTCCAACTCTCCAAGTTGTTGTTTAGCTTACCCAACCAGCTCAGGGGTATCCAACACAGATCTTTGGAGAAGAGTGGTTTATTGGGAAAACCAACTTGATCACGAGCTCAACATAACGGTCAAGGGACAGCCTGATAATACTTCCGAGAAGATATTCGGAAAATCACGAACCACCGATATGTTACTAAGCTCGAGAACAATCTTGCTTTTCAGGGCAAGACGATATGATCAAAAGAGCCAGAGATTGACAAAATCCTAAATCACTGATCGAAGAGTGCACCAAGAAAGATGGACTAGGTAGCACGATCAATCTTAGGATGATGATTCAATAACTAACACGCTAAGAATGAAATTATCGTCCATTAACTTCCAAGCAACAGGGTTGCTAGGAGTATTGATTTCACACATCACAGTTCACTTGTCGATATTCCGGTTGCAACAACACGGAGACCAAGAAATGAATAATGATGGCGAGAAGTATCACTGTATCAAAAATTCATAAGATGGTGTGCAATTCCCATGACATTCTTGACATGAAAGATGGTAATACTCTAGGGTAGAACATAACAAAAGCTGGATTGGCATCTTGATCTATGGAACACAAGTACTTTGACCCAATCCAAGAAATGGATGAGGTACTGGAGTTTGTTTCTCCTAGACATTCTGAATTATAATGGCCTGACAGACCACAAGAGTAATAAGCATCGATACACATGCACACATACTCTTGACTATCAATAGATACACGATGGTCGGAATACAACTAAAGAGGGCCAACTCAAAGGAACACATGATTTTCTGAGTTGTGGATGCATAGATTAGCATGTCTAACAAGGCTCAACATATTTCTTCCGAATAACCCATGCAGAAAGGTAGGACTTGTTGGAAATATGCCCTAGAGGCAATAATAAATTGGTTATTATTATATTTCCTTGTTCATGATAATCGTTTATTATCCATGCTATAATTGTATTGATTGGAAACTCAAATACATGTGTGGGTACATAGACAACACTGTGTCCCTAGTAAGCCTCTAGTTGACTAGCTCGTTGATCAAAGATGGTTAAGGTTTCCTAGCCATTGACATGAGATGTCATTTGATAACGGGATCACATCATTAGGAGAATGATGTGATGGACAAGACCCAAACTACGAACGTAGCATATGATCGTGTCAGTTTATTGCTATTGTTTTCTGCATGTCAAGTATCTGTTCCTATGACCATGAGATCATGCAACTCCCTGACATCGGAAGAGTACCTTGTGTGTATCAAACGTCGCAACGTAACTGGGTGACTATAAAGGTGCTCTACAGGTATCTCCGAGGGTGTCTGTTGGGTTGGCATGGATCAAGACTGGGATTTGTTACTCCATATGACGGAGAGGTATCTCAGGGCCCACTCGGTAATACAACATCACAATGAGCCTTGCAAGCAATGTGACTAAAGTGTTAGCCACGAGATCTTGTATTACGGAACGAGTAAAGAGACTTGCCGGTAACGAGATTGAACTAGGTATAGAGATACCGACGATCGAATCTCGGGCAAGTAACATACCGAAGAACAAAGGGAACAGCATACGGGATTAACTGAATCCTTGACATAGAGGTTCGACCGATAAAAGATCTTCGTAGAATATGTAGGAGCCTATATGGGCATCCAGGTCCCGCTATTGGTTATTGGCCGTAGAGGTGTCTCGGTCATGTCTACATAGTTCTCGAACCCGCAGGGTCTACACACTTAACGTTTGGTGACGATTAGTATAGTTGAGTTATTTTGTTGGTGACCGAAAGTTGTTCGGAGTCCCGGATAAGATCCCGGACATGACGAGGATCTCCGGAATAGTCCGGAGGTAAAGATTGATATATGTGATAATAGTGTTTTGATCTCCGGAAGAGTTCCGGAGTTCACCGGAATGGGTTCCGGATGTTTACCGAAGTGTTCGGGTGCAGCAACACTTTATATGGGCCAAAGGGATAAAGCCCACGAGGTATTGGAAAGTGCAAAAAGTAGTTTTGCTGCCGCGTAAGCGGTACTACCGTTTTGTGAAGCGGTACTACCGCCCAAGCGGTACTACCGCTTGGTGAAGCGGTACTACCGCTCAAGCGGTACTACCGCTTGTGCGCGGCTGTGCACGGTTTGGCAGGGATCCGAGTTGGACTCTTTCCCTGCGGGCCAAACCGTCCTTGTGCGGGCAAAACCGACCTGGAGGAGGCTTTTACTCCAAGTTTAGACCCCAAGGCTCAACATATAAATAGAGGGGCAGGGCTAGCACACGGGATACATCAAGATTTCCCCAAGCCGTGTGCGGCAACCCTAACCCTCTAGTTCCTCCGTCATAATCTCCGTAGCGCTTGGCGAAGCCCTGCAGAGATTGTTCCTCACCACCATCACCACGCCGTCGTGCTGCTGGAACTCAACCACTACTTCACCATCGCTCGCTGGATCGAGGAGGTGAAGGCGTCATCAAGCCGTACGTGTGTTGACCGCGGAGGTGCCGTCCGTTCGGCGCTAGTTCGTTATCGGATCGAGGGACGACTTGCGATTTGGATCGCGGAGACGTTCGACTACATCAACCGCGTTTCTTAAACGCTTCCGCTTAGCGATCTACAAGGGTATGTAGATTTACTCTCCCTCTCGTAGATGCTCATCACCATGGATAGATCTTGTGTGTGCGTAGGAAATTTTTTGTTTCCCATGCAACGTTCCCCAACAGTGGCATCATGAGCCAGGTCTATGCGTAGATGAGATCTCGAGTAGAACACAAACGAGTTGTGGGCGTGGGTGTATACATATTGCTTGCCGTTACTAGTTGATATTTGATTCGGCGGTACTGTGAGATGAAGCGGCCCGGACCGACATTACGCGTACACTTACGCGAGACAGGTTCCTTCAACTGACATGTAACTTCGTTGCATAAAGATGGCTAGCGGGTGTCTGTCTCTCTCACTTTAGTTGAATCGATTTCAATGAAGAGGGTTCTTTTAGAAGATCAAAAAGCAATCACTACACCACGTTGTGGTTTTGCGTAGGTAAGAACGGTTCTTGCAAACCCGTAGCAGCCACGTAAAATTTGCAACAACAATTAGAGGACGTCTAACTTGTTTTTGCAGGGTATGTTGTGTTGTGATATGGCCAATTACATGATGAGATATATGTGATGTATGAGATGATCATGTGTTGTATAGAATATCACGACTTGCATGTCGATGAGTACGGCAACTGGCAGGAGCCATAGAGTTGTCTTTAATTATTGTATGACCTGCGTGTCAATCATTAAGCGCTATGTAATGCTTTACTTTATCGCTAAACGTTAGCAATAGTCGTGGAAGCAACAGTCGGCGCGACAACCTTATGGCGACACGTTGATGGAGATCAAGATGATGGAGATCATGGTGTCATGCCGGTGACGATGGAGATCATGCCGGTGCTTTGGAGATGGAGATCAAAAGCACAAGTTCATGGCCATATCATGTCACTTATGATTTGCATGTGATGTTAATCCTTTTATGCATCTTATTTTGCTTAGGACGACGGTAGCATTATAAGGTGATCCCTCACTTAAATTTCAAGATAAATTGTGTTCTCCCCGAGTGTGCACCGTTGCGAAAGTTCGTCGTTTCGAGACACGCCGTGATGATCGGGTGTGATAGACTCCACGTTCACATACAACGGGTGCAAGCCATGTTGCACACGCGGAACACTCGGGTTAAACTTGACGAGCCTAGCATGTACAGACATGGCCTCGGAACACAAGAGACCGAAAGGTCGAACATGAGTCATATAGTAGATATGATCAACATGAAGATGTTCACCATTGAAACCACCTCGACTCACGTGATGATCGGACTTGAGTTGGTGGATTTGGATCATGTTACACTCGAATGACCGGAGGGATGTCAATTTGAGTGGGAGTTTTTTAAATATGATTAACTAAAACTCATTATCTAGAACAATAGTCTAAGTTGTCTTTGCTATATTTATGTTGTAGATCATGGCTCGCGCAGTAGCACCCCTGAATTTTAATGCGTTCCTAGAGAAAGCTAAGTTGAAAGATGATGGAAGTAACTTTGTGGACTGGGCCCGTAATCTAAGGATTATCCTTACGGCTTCCCAGAAGGCTTATGTCCTTGATGCACCGCTTGGTGATCCACCCGCTCCAGTTGAGTCTCTAGACGTTGTGAACGCCTGGCAGGCTCGTTCTGATGATTACTCAATAGTTCAATGTGCAATGTTGTATGGCTTAGAACCGGGACTTCAAAGACGTTTTGAACGTCATGGAGCATATGAGATGTTCCAGGAGTTGAAGTTTATCTTTCAGAAGAATGCCCGGATCGAGAGATATGAGATCTCCGATAAGTTCTATGCTTGCAAGATGGAGGAGAACGGGTCTATCAGTGATCACGTGCTCAGAATGTCTGGGTACTCCACCCGTCTGGCTGAATTGGGGATGCCCCTTCCGCCAGAGGCTATCACTGACAGAGTTCTTCAATCATTGCCACCTAGCTACAAGAGCTTCGTGTTGAACTATAACATGCACGGGATGAACAAGTCAGTCGCCGAGCTGTTTGCGATGCTGAAAGTCGCTGAGTCTGAAATTCAGAAGGAGCATCAAGTGTTGATGGTCAATAAAACCACTAGTTTCAAGAAAAATGGCAAGGGTAAGAAGGGTAACTCTAAGAAGAGTGGCAAAGCAGTTGCTCCTCTCGTGAAGAAACCCAAGGCTAGACCCAAACCAGAAACTGAGTGTTTTTATTGCAAGGGAACTGGACACTGGAAGCGGAACTGCCCCAAGTATTTGGCTGACAGAAGGCGGCCAACAACAAACAAGGTATATATGATATACATGTTATTGATATGTTCCTTACCAACCCTCGTTGTAGTGCCTGGGTATTTGATACCGGTGCGGTTGCTCATATTTGCAACTCTAAACAGGAACTGCGGAATAGACGGAGGCTGGCAAAGGACGAAGTGACGATGCGCGTGGGAAATGGTTCCAAGGTTGATGTGATCGCCGTCGGCACGCTCGCTCTTCGATTACCGTCGGGATTAGTGATGAACCTAAATAAGTGTTATTTGGTGCCTGCGTTAAGCATGAACATTATATCTGGATCTTGTTTATTGCGAGACGGTTACTCATTTAAATCAGAGAATAATGGTTGTTCTATTTATATGAGTAATATCTTTTATGGTCATGCACCCAATGTGAGGGGTTTATTCTTATTGAATCTCGATAGTAATGATACACATGTTCATAACATTGATGCCAAAAGATGTAGGATTGATAATGATAATACCACTTTCTTGTGGCACTGCCGTTTAGGTCATATTGGCGTAAAACGCATGAGGAAGCTCCATGCTGATGGACTTTTGGAGTCACTTGATTTTGAATCACTTGACACATGTGAGCCATGCCTCATGGGCAAGATGACTAAAACGCCGTTCTCTGGAACAATGGAACGGGCAAGTGACTTATTGGAAATCATACATACTGATGTGTGTGGTCCGATGAGCATTGAGGCGCGCAGTGGTTATCGTTACTTTCTCACCTTCACTGATGACTTAAGTAGATATGGGTATATTTACTTAATGAAACACAAGTCTGAAACATTTGAAAAGTTCAAACAATTTCAGAGTGAAGTTGAGAATCATCGTAACAAGAAGATTAAATTCCTACGATCTGATCGAGGAGGAGAATATCTGAGTTATGAGTTTGGCAGTCACTTAAGACAGTGTGGAATTGTTTCACAATTGACACCGCCTGGAACACCACAGCGTAATGGTGTGTCCGAACGTCGTAATCGAACCTTATTAGATATGGTGCGATCTATGATGTCTCTTGCCGATTTGCCACTATCGTTTTGGGGTTATGCATTAGAGACAACTGCATTCACTTTAAATAGGGCACCATCGAAATCCGTTGAGACGACGCCATATGAACTTTGGTTTGGCAAGAAGCCAAAGCTGTCGTTTCTTAAAGTTTGGGGATGTGATGCTTATGTCAAAAAGCTTCAGCCTGAAAAGCTGGAACCCAAAGCGGAGAAATGCGTCTTCATAGGATACCCAAAAGAGACAGTTGGGTATACCTTCTACCTCAGATCCGAAGGCAAAGTGTTTGTCGCTAAAAACGGAACATTTCTTGAGAAAGAGTTTCTCTCGAAAGAATTGAGTGGGAGGAAGATAGAACTTGATGAGGTTGTTGAACCTTTACTTCAACCTGAGAGTAGCGCAGTGCAGAAAGTTATTTCTGTGGAGCCTACATTAGCTGAAGAGGAAGTTAATGATGATGATCATGAAGCTTTGGATCAAGTTGCTATCGAACCTCGTAGGTCGACAAGGACGCGTACTGCTCCCGAGTGGTACGGCAACCCTGTCTTAGAGGTCATGTTGTTAGACAACGATGAACCTACGAGCTATGGAGAAGCGATGATGGGCCCGGATTCCGAGAAGTGGTTAGAGGCCATGAAATCCGAGATGGGATCCATGTATGAAAACAAAGTATGGACTTTGGAAGTATTACCTGAAGGGCGTAAGGCCATTCAGAACAAATGGATCTTTAAGAGGAAGACGGACGCGGACGGTAATGTCACCGTCTATAAAGCTCGACTTGTGGCAAAGGGTTTTTCACAAGTTCAAGGAGTTGACTACGATAAGACCTTCTCACCCGTAGCGATGCTTAAGTCCGTCAGAATCATGTTAGCAATAGCTGCCTTTTTCGATTATGAAATTTGGCAGATGGATGTCAAAACAGCGTTCCTTAACGGTTACCTTAAGGAAGAGTTGTATATGATGCAACCAGAAGGTTTTGTCGATCCAAAGAATGCTGACAAAGTTTGCAAACTCCAGCGATCCATTTATGGACTGGTGCAAGCATCTCGGAGTTGGAATCTTCGTTTTGATGAGGTGATCAAAGCGTTCGAGTTTATACAAGTTTACGGAGAAGCTTGTATTTACAAGAAAGTGAGTGGGAGCTCTATAGCGTTTCTAATATTATATGTGGATGACATATTACTGATTGGAAACAATATAGAAATGCTGGAAAGCATAAAGGAATATTTGAACAAGAGTTTTTCAATGAAGGACCTAGGAGAAGCTGCTTTCATATTAGGCATCAAGATCTATAGAGATAGATCGAGACGTTTGATAGGACTTTCACAAAGCACATACCTTGACAAAGTTTTGAAGAAGTTCAAAATGGATCAATCCAAGAAGGGGTTCTTGCCTGTTTTGCAAGGTGTGAAGTTGAGTAAGACTCAATGCCCAGTGACTGCAGAAGATAGAGAAAAGATGAGTGTCATCCCATATGCTTCGGCCATAGGCTCTATCATGTATGCAATGCTGTGCACAAGACCCGATGTCAGCCTTGCCATAAGTATGGTCGGAAGGTTTCAAAGTGATCCAGGAATGGAACACTGGACGGCGGTCAAGAAT
The DNA here is from genome assembly GCA_039707655.1 of Elymus sibiricus. Classification (NCBI taxonomy): domain Eukaryota; kingdom Viridiplantae; phylum Streptophyta; class Magnoliopsida; order Poales; family Poaceae; genus Elymus; species Elymus sibiricus. The sequence goes on from CM077668.1 coordinate 196,226,346, forward strand.
ATCCTGAAGTACCTGAAAAGGACTAAGGACATGTTTCTCGTTTATGGAGGTGATCAAGAGCTCGTCGTAAAGGGTTACGTCGATGCAAGCTTTGACACTGATCCGGATGACTCTAAGTCGCAAACCGGATACGTATTTATTCTTAATGGGGGTGCGGTTAGCTGGTGCAGTTCCAAGCAAAGCGTGGTAGCAGATTCTACATGCGAAGCGGAGTACATCGCTGCCTCGGAGGCGGCGAAGGAAGGTGTCTAGATGAAGGAGTTCATGACAGATCTTGGAGTAGTGCCTAGTGCGCTTAACCCAATGACTCTGTTTTGTGATAATACTGGTGCCATTGCTCTAGCCAAGGAACCAAGATTTCACAAGAGGACCAGACACATAAAGCGACGTTTCAATTCCATCCGCGATTACATCAAGGAGGACGACATAAATATTTGCAAAGTACACACGGATCTGAATGTTGCAGATCCGATGACTAAACCTCTTCCAAGGGCTAAACATGAACAACACCAGAACTGCATGGGTGTTCGATTCATTACAATGTAAATCACATAGTGATGTGAACTAGATTATTGACTCTAGTGCAAGTGGGAGACTGTTGGAAATATGCCCTAGAGGCAATAATAAATTGGTTATTATTATATTTCCTTGTTCATGATAATCGTTTATTATCCATGCTATAATTGTATTGATTGGAAACTCAAATACATGTGTGGGTACATAGACAACACTGTGTCCCTAGTAAGCCTCTAGTTGACTAGCTCGTTGATCAAAGATGGTTAAGGTTTCCTAGCCATTGACATGAGATGTCATTTGATAACGGGATCACATCATTAGGAGAATGATGTGATGGACAAGACCCAAACTACGAACGTAGCATATGATCATGTCAGTTTATTGCTATTGTTTTCTGCATGTCAAGTATCTGTTCCTATGACCATGAGATCATGCAACTCCCTGACATCGGAAGAGTACCTTGTGTGTATCAAACGTCGCAACGTAACTGGGTGACTATAAAGGTGCTCTACAGGTATCTCCGAGGGTGTCTGTTGGGTTGGCATGGATCAAGACTGGGATTTGTTACTCCATATGACGGAGAGGTATCTCAGGGCCCACTCGGTAATACAACATCACAATGAGCCTTGCAAGCAATGTGACTAAAGTGTTAGCCACGAGATCTTGTATTACGGAACGAGTAAAGAGACTTGCCGGTAACGAGATTGAACTAGGTATAGAGATACCGACGATCGAATCTCGGGCAAGTAACATACCGAAGAACAAAGGGAACAGCATACGGGATTAACTGAATCCTTGACATAGAGGTTCGACCGATAAAAGATCTTCGTAGAATATGTAGGAGCCTATATGGGCATCCAGGTCCCGCTATTGGTTATTGGCCGTAGAGGTGTCTCGGTCATGTCTACATAGTTCTCGAACCCGCAGGGTCTACACACTTAACGTTTGGTGACGATTAGTATAGTTGAGTTATTTTGTTGGTGACCGAAAGTTGTTCGGAGTCCCGGATAAGATCCCGGACATGACGAGGATCTCCGGAATAGTCCAGAGGTAAAGATTGATATATGTGATAATAGTGTTTTGATCTCCGGAAGAGTTCCGGAGTTCACCGGAATGGGTTCCGGATGTTTACCGAAGTGTTCGGGTGTAGCAACACTTTATATGGGCCAAAGGGATAAAGCCCACGAGGTATTGGAAAGTGCAAAAAGTAGTTTTGCTGCCGCGTAAGCGGTACTACCGTTTTGTGAAGCGGTACTACCGCCCAAGCGGTACTACCGCTTGGTGAAGCGGTACTACCGCTCAAGCGGTACTACCGCTTGTGAGCGGTACTACCGCTTGTGCGCGGCTGTGCACGGTTCGGCAGGGATCCGAGTTGGACTCTTTCCCTGCGGGCCAAACCGACCTTGTGCGGGCAAAACCGACCTGGAGGAGGCTTTAATCCAAGTTTAGACCCCAAGGCTCAACATATAAATAGAGGGGCAGGGCTAGCACACGGGATACATCAAGATTTCCCCAAGCCGTGTGCGGCAACCCTAACCCTCTAGTTCCTCCGTCATAATCTCCGTAGCGCTTGGCGAAGCCCTGCAGAGATTGTTCCTCACCACCATCACCACGCCGTCGTGCTGCTGGAACTCAACCACTACTTCACCATCGCTCGCTGGATCGAGGAGGTGAAGGCGTCATCAAGCCGTACGTGTGTTGAACGCGGAGGTGCCGTCCGTTCGGCGCTAGTTCGTGATCGGATCGAGGGACGACTTGCGATTTGGATCGCGGAGACGTTCGACTACATCAACCGCGTTTCTTAAACGCTTCCGCTTAGCGATCTACAAGGGTATGTAGATTTACTCTCCCTCTCATAGATGCTCATCACCATGGATAGATCTTGTGTGTGCGTAGGAAAAATTTTGTTTCCCATGCAACGTTCCCCAACAGGACTGGCAGAGTCACGATTATGGAATGGAGAACTCATCAAGAGCACTCTCATTGTGATCTTTCGTTCAAAAGAACTTCTGCCAAGGATGGTTCATGGTATTGGAAGAATGATATACCATGGACCTCGAAGACTAGAACAAAGTTACTAATCAACCTAAAGGAGCTACAATCACTATTAATAGAGATAAGCGGAATGAATCATGGGTTCAAGAACCCAAAGAGAGAATACCTACTAATAAATGACATCACGAGATGCTTTCGAAAATGGTGGCCAGAATTATCACACTAAAACACAACACAAGGTTGGGTTACTGGCTGGTTCTCTAAGATATCCCAGTTTCCTGAAAATTTCAAAAATTATGTCAAGGTAATGGAATACCTCAACACAATGTTTAGTGTGGTTAGTCTGGCCCAAAAGACATCGGGAACGGGGAGAAAAGAGGTTGCAAATGCATCGGAATATTTAGAAATCTGGGACAACTCGGACAACATAACGGCTGTACGGGCATGAAAAATGAGACAACCGGCAAGATAACTGACAACATAACAACTGAATTATTATGGAAACACCGATCCGAGAAGACAACACCTTTCCTATAAGTCTCCAGCATAGTAACTCATCATCCTGATAGATAGATGAGAAAGCCTAGTTTCTTAACCCCGTTGAAAAGAAGAGGGTGACTCAGAATCAGAAGGACACAAGGAAAGGAGTAAAAAGAGTCTTACGTTCCCTTCCACAATCAATTCCCCTATATAACTAAAGCATTTCTAGACTCAACATCGACCAGTTTGGCTTGGTAAACCTACAGGTAGTCAGGCTCTGATACCAAAGCTGTCGGGACCCCGATCCTAAGTTACACCGATCTAGCATAAGACACATCATATCACTTTGCGGCCTCACGCACGGTAACCCACGGCTGCCGCCTTTACCTTGGCCGGGACCGTTTGCGTCTTTTGGCTCACGTATATGATTGTGATGCTAGCATCCATATGACAGAGAACCCTGGCGGACATGAGTAGTCATAAACCAAAGTGGCACAAACGTACAGGGACAGACATAGGTAACCCAGCAATGCACGTGTCGGTCATCAGCGTGTGTACTGGGCTGTAGCAAGCTATCAGGACCCCAGTAGCATCGCGTGACATTTCCTCGTAGGGACAGACACAGGAGCAAACGTACTGGGCTGTAGCAAGCTATTCTGGAGCAGTAGCGAACTACCAAGGATCAGTGGAAGCACTAGGAGGCATTTCCCTGTATGGAAGGCTACCAAAGCAGATAACTAGGTGTCGAATCCCACACATAGCAATGCATTTCAAAACATACACACAATATGCACGATATGTGTAGATACAACATAGCATCACAACATAACTCTACGAATCAAAATATTTATTTAAGAGGCTCCAAAGAGCCATACATAGCATGATATTACAAACATGGGTCTCATGACCCAACATACAAAGTAATACAAGCAACAAGCGGAAGCATAAACCTGTTTGAGTACAGATAGCTGAAAAGAAAGAAGGCTAGAAACTCTGTCTATCTACAAGACCCTCCATAGGAACCAGACCTCTGTCTGGGATTCCCAAGCTACTCATCGAAGCCCAGACAGAACTACTAGTAAGACTGATGTCTCCTCTGCAAAACATAAATTAAGCAACCGTGAGTACAAAGGTACTCAGCAAGACTTACATCAGAACTAATTACATATGCATCAGTGTCAACAATGGGGTTGTGGAGTTTACTGCAGCAAGCCAGCTTTGACTCAGTGGCTAACCTGTACTACGACTACCAGTATTTCTTTGGGGTGAGAGAGCGCACACGAGTCCACATATTCACCATATCAATACACCATTATGGATCCTCTCCCATCTCCCTACGAGAAGGCCATCCATAGCACTCACACTTATCTTGCGCATTTTAGAGTATCCATTTCAACTTGTCTATGAACAATGTAAGCTTCCAAGTAGTCCATATCCCCGGACACGGCTATTCGAATAGATCATTAACCCTGCAGGGGTGTACTTCTTCACATATGTTTCCACCACTTAACGCCTGTATGCGAAATGTACTCGGCAGACTTCAAGTGAAAGCCGGCGTGGGTGTAGATCACGACCTGACTAACCACACAAGACTCTAGTCCAGGTTTATCGCCTATTTGAGGTTGTATCCGCAAAGGAAGTCCGACCGAAGTTTCTATCACGGCCCCAAACGATGAGTGCAGGGTTCCTAAGAGCACCATTTGGGTGTCACTTGGTACATCGTGCCTCAGTGTCTCTACCGCATCATAGCCCACCCCTAAGGTCAGCGCTATGCACGGCAACCAACACATATCCTACAAACACCAGAAACTAGTTGCAACTCCTGGACAGAGATCAAGGCGATTAATAAGTCGAACGGGGTCATATTTCAGGGCCCAATGTGTGGTAGTAACTGTCTTGGATCACAAACACAGAACTCAGTTCCTGAGGACGGTCCCAATGAGACAACCCACCATGTACTGCTACATGGCCTCTCTTCGCTACCTTTACCAAATTGTGTTCACACACTTAGCTCTCAACAATAGGACATGTTCACCCCCATTCCAATCTATCCCAGATGAATCAGACCTGACACAACTCTAAGCATAGCATGCATAACAAGCAAGCATGAATGAGTAGGCACATCATGGCTCAAACAACTCCTACTCATGCTAGTGGGTTTTACTAATTACTGTGGCAAAGACAGGTCATGCAGAGGAATGGGTTCAACTACCGCAACAAGTAACAGTTGAATCATTGTTGTCCTAATGCAATAAAAGAGAGCAAGAGCGAGAGAGTGGGATTGTATCAAAATGTTCAATGGGGGTTGCTTGCCTGGCACTTTTGAAGATAATAAAGCTCTGTATCGGTGTCAACGATCTTTATGTCGAAATCGTCTGCTACCGAGGAAGAACAACACCGACAAACAAGAAGGAACACAATCAATGCAATGCAACAATATGATGCATGATCATGACATAGCAATATGCTGTGGTTTTGGCTAATGCAGCTGGCAACAATTTAAATGAAGTTGGTTTGAACCAGAGGTTCAAATTCAAACTCCATATGTGGTTAAGCAAATGCCAATTATCAAATTGTCTTATACAGCAACTTTTAGTTGTTCAAACATGCATGAAAATGCCATAAACAGATTCTTCATATTTTTCTGATAATTTTTCATATATAAATTATTTCAATCTGAGTTACGGTTGAATTTATATGAATTTTTGAAGTTTATAACATTTTCTAGAATTTCCTGGTTATTCTAAATTAAACTAAATCCAGAAATTGATTTACTGCATCAGCATTGCATCACTGTGACATCAGCAGGTCAACATGACCGTTCCTGGTCAAATCTGACCAGTGGGTCCCGCATGTCAGTGACTAATCTAACTAGCAGGGTTAATTAACACTAATGTTATTTTTAATCTAGGATAATTAGGGCTCTGGGCCCACATGTCAGTGACCCTGGGGAGGTCAAACCCTTGGTCAGTCGGGTCAAGCCGCCGGCGGCAGCAGACGCGGCGGAGGGCTCGGGTTTGGCCCTCCGGCGACCAAATTGACAGCCGAGACCATCTACGGGACGAGGGAACCCGTCCGCGCCGATTGGTGCTACGGGTTTGGCCGGAGGCGGCCTAGAACGATGGCGGCGACCTCAACTGTGGTGGTTGGCACTCGGGTGTGCACGGGGTTGCGGCTACGGTGCACGGCAGGACGAACGGCTGGGTGCTACGGCCTCCTGGTGACGCGCTGAGCACGGTGACGCGCTCGGTTTCGAGCTGCAGCGGATAAATCGACGGCGGCGACATAGCCGGCGGAGCCAAGCTCTCGGCCGTGATGGCCACCGGGGTTAGAGGGCAACTCGAGCGGCGTGTCTAGGGGAAAAAAGAAGAGGAGCTCACGGCGGTTGCAGCGGTGGTATCGGCGGGCTCGGGGAAGGTCCGGAGCAAGCGGGGAGGCGATGGCGATCTCGGCGGCCGAGGCTTGAAGACGAGGTCGAGGACGACGCTGCAGGGCTCCTGGCATCGCGTGGCTCGGCGGATACGACGAGGGTGATGAGGCGGAGCTCGTGGACTGGACGAGCGGTCGAGACGGTGGCTGTGGCTACGCGAACGCCGTCGGCGAGCTCACGGTGGCTTCAGCCATTGTGGGGAATGGGCGAGAGAGGGCGAAGAAGAGAGTGAGAGGAGGCTGGCTCGATCTGGACGACTCTCCCGAGTCTATCCACGGCGTCGACGTGGAGCGGGAAGTAGGAGGTGGCGAAGAGAGTGCGCGCGCGGGGCGACCACACGCCCCTGTCCTTCTGTCCAGAGGAGGAAGACGACAGAAGGAGGAGGTGGGCTGGGCCTGGCTTCTCTCCTGATGGGCCGGTACAGGTAAGCTTCTCTCTCTTTTTATCTATTTCTTTCTGTTTTTCTATTTTATTTTCTGTTTTTGATTTAGTAAAAATACTAAATCATTTCCAAAACTCCTGAAAATATTTTTGGGCACTACTTGGATTATTTCCAACAGCCCTCAATGGTTTTCAGAATTATTGGAGCATCTAAAATATTTATAGTAATTAAATGCTCCAATTCAAATACATTATGATTTAATTCAAAAATCCATAAATGTTCCAAAAATGTGTGCATCATTTTTGGTAGAGGTTTGCACCTTTTCCAAAAATCATGAACTTTTCTGAAGGGCCTTTTGGATTCATTGAAAATACTTTTAGTTAATCCTAGTAGAATTTCATTTGGTGCTAGGGTTTATCAATTCCCATTTCAAATTCATTTGAATTTAAACATGATGCATGGATGCTCACTGAGGCAACTAATTACAAGAAATTTCTAGGGCTGTGACAGACAAGAACAAGCCTGCCTGGCACAAGGCCTGGGTGAAGAGACTGGATGAAGATCACCTCAAGTCCGCGGCCAAGGACGCGTACACATGCTATGAAATTTTCAGGCAGATCGTTGACATGAGGAAGTGCCTCCTACCTGAAGATGATGAGGGATCGAGCCACAAGCAGAGCAGTGGTGGCAAGCGTCACAAGAAGTAGATGATTTGATGATCGTTTCTCCTAGTTTATTATGCATGTAATTGTTTAGGAGGTGTGCAAATGTTATGTGTGTAGTCACTTATGTAATTGGATGTTTAATTTGGTTATGCAATCATGTTGTTATAAGTATATATGTTGTTGTTCTATAGACAACATAGACGTTGTGCAGACTGAGCAAATCACATCACATACGGATTAAACTACGGATCCTGTCGGTGATGATTTCATGAATCGCTGACAATTCTTTACCAGCAACCGTTTGCCCACAACACACACCGCTTATTAGGAGGAATCATTTGTGTTATTATCGGTCTTCCCACACAATTCTTATTACTCACCTGTTTGCCGGGTATCACATACATCTTGTTAAGCTGAATCATTCGTGTTATTTTCACTCAGCGCAAAAAAATCATCCGAGTGACCTGTATGGCGTCTATCGTACACACCTTGAGCTGGCTAACCATTTCTGTTGTTTTGTCTCATCGTAAACAGTTCATCCAAGTGACTTGTATGCCGTCTATCACACACACCTTTATCTGGCTAACCGTTTTTGTTGTTTTGGTTGATCGCAAACAGTTCATCCGAGTGACCTATATGCTGTATATTGCACACACCTTTATCTGGCTAATCATTTATGTTGTTCTAGCTACTCACAAATAGTTCATCCGAGTGACCTATATACCGTCTATCGCACACATCTGGATTTGGCTAACCGTTCACGTTATTTTGTCTCATCGCAAACAGTTTATATGGATCGACTGTATGCCACGTATCGCACATGCAACTCTTTTCTGAATCGTATTTGATGGATCCGCCATCGCACATAGTTTGTTTTATTGGTGACGGTTTTATTACCATACCGTTTGCGATTCATGTATCGTACACAGTTTGGTCGAAGGGTCTCCTATACATGTGTCGCGTTAGGACCTTCCTGCAGTAGTGGAGAAAGGAAGGGGATGATGGTGATCCTCTGCAGCAACGTAAACGGAGCATCTCTACTGATTCTCCTGGTACTGCTAGTGCAGTACAAGTTCCAAGTCTCATCTCCCCTACTCCACCATCCCCGGTGCTTGCTATAAATTGGCAGTGTGATATTTGGTTGCATGTTGTATTGCTTCTAATTTGGGTCAATTGCATCTGCTTAGCTTACACATTATACATGTGAATATGACATGCCTTCCTGTTTTTGGTACATACTACATCTGTCTATCACACCATGTTCTTACATCAAACTACTGTTCTTCTGTATCCCACATCAATCACTTATGATGAGACACCTTTAAGTTGGTAGTGTGATATTGGTTGCGTCTTGCATATGATTTATAGCATGTACTGCTTCTATTTTGTTGAAACACCACTTATGACGAGGCACGTTTGAAAGCACATGATAACTCCCAGAGGGGGGGGGGTGAACGGGAGATTTTTAGAAATTCGTCAAACTCCGAAGATTTTGATGAAGATCAAAGTGAAGAAATAGAAACATACACTAAACTAAATCAACACAGAAACAGAAAGCATGCATACGAGATACATACAAGTGAAGAACATGTAGTCATACTAGCATTCAAGCATGAGGAAGATGAACTGAGGAAATGAAACATAACATGATGAAATACTTCAGTTCAAATTCTTCAGAAGGGTAGGACACAAGTTCTTCAGCAGCGGAATTGCGTAAAGGTAAAGGGTGAGGAATTTGAAACCAGGTAGACTTGGTGAAGACACAGCGATTTGGTAGACTAGTTCCAGTTGCTGTATCAACTGTACGTCTGGTTGAGGCGCCTGACCTCAGAGGACACTTAGTCCTCACCGTATTTCTTTTGAGCTAAGGTCACTTAGTCCTCGCCCAATCACTCGTGGTAAGTCTTCAAGGTAGACTTCCAAAACCTTCACAGACTTGTTCACCGACATGCCACAATTACTCTTGGGTGCTCAGAACATGATGCCTAACCGTCTGGAAGAGAATGACACTCTTCAAAGGTAATAAGCGTCGGATCACAGAGATCAACTTCTTCAGTGATGCTCAATCACTTTGGCTCTGGTTGGGTTTTTCCTCACTTGGGTTCTCATAAAGTTGTCAGAGGAATGGTTGCTCTCAAATTACAAGTGTCAAGTTCACTCTAGAGTAGCCAACCAACAACTAGTTGTGGGGGGCGGCTATTTATAGCCAGGAGGCAACCCGACATGAAATGTCATAAATGCCCCTTCGGACATGATCGTTGTCAGGATAAGGATCCACTCGACAGCTGTCACGCGGCGCAGCAACGGTCAGAAATCGAACTCTCAATTTCGTCGAGGCACTCAATTTCCTCACGGTAGGCAGATCGCACTGGTGAACTCCTAACTCCTTGATACGTCTCCGTCGTATCAACTTTTCCAAACACTTTTTCTCTTGTTTTGGACTCTAATTTGCATGATTTGAATGAAACTAACCCGGACTGACGCTGTTTTCAGCAGAACTACCATGGTGTTGTTTTTTGTGCAGAAATCAAAGTTCTCGGAATTGGACAAAACTTTTTGGAGATTTTTTATGGAATATATAAAAATTATTGGCGCAAGAATCAGCTGGAGAGGGGGCCCCTATTGCTCACAAGGCAACAGGGCGCGACCCCCACTAGGGTGCGCCCTGATACCTTGTGGGGCCCACAGAGGTCCTCCTGACCTAATTCCAACGCTATAAATTCTCTTTCCGTGAGAAAAAAGAAGAGAAGACATTTCATCTCGTTTTACGATACGGAGCCACCACCACCTCCTGTTCTTCATCGGGAGGGCTGATCTGGAGTCCGTTCGGGGCTCCGGAGAGGGGGATTCGTCGACATCGTCATCATCAACCATCCTCCATCGCCAATTTCATGATGCTCACCACTGGGTGAGTAATTTCTCCGTAGTCTTGCTGGACGGTGATGGGTTGGATGAGATTTATCATGTAATCAAGTCAGTTTTGTTAGGGCTTGATCCCTAGTATCCACTATGTTCTGAGATTGATGTTGCTATGACTTTGCTATGCTTAATGCTTGTCACTAGGGCCCGAGTGCCATGATTTCAGATCTGAACCCTTTATGTTTTCATGAATATATTTGTGTTCTTGATCCTATCTTGCAAGTTGTATGCACCTATTACGTGTTATGATCGTCATACCCCAAGGTGACAATAATTGGAATTCTTTCCGGTGATTACCGTAGTTTGAGGAGTTCATGTATTCAGTAAGTGATAATGCTTTGTTCTGGTTCTCTATTAAAAGGAGGCCTTAATATCCCTTAGATTTCCTTATGGACCTCGCTGCCACGGGAGGGTAGGACAAAAGATGTCATGCAAGTTCTTACTATAAGCACGTATGACTATATACGGAATACATGCCTACATTACATTGATGAATTGGAGCTATTGTGTATCACTCTAGGTTGTGACTGTTACATGATGAATGTCATCCAACATAATTATCCATCACTGATCCAATGCCTACGTTTTTCGCATATTGATTTTTGCTAAGTTACTTCCATTGCTGCTGCTGTTACAATCACTACAAAACTGCTACTGTTACTGTTTCCATTACTATTGCTACTATTACTACTGTGCTACTAAACACTTTGCTGCAGATATTTAGTTCTCCAGGTGTGGTTGAATTGACAACCCAATTGCTAATACTCGCAAATATTCTTTGGCTCCCCTTGTGTCGAATCAATAAATTTGGGTGAAATACTACCCTCGAAGACTGTTGTGATCCTCTATACTTGTGGGTTATCAAGACTCTTTTCTGGCGCCGTTGCTGGGGAGCATAGCTCTATTTGTTGAGTCACTTGGGATTTATATCTGTTGATCACTATGAAGAATCTGAAAGACGCTAAGACCAAGATTGTTCCCTCTAAGACGAGGGGAGGTAAGGAACTGCCATCACACTCTGCACTTGATTCACCTTTTGTTTTGAGTAGGCTTTCGACACCACCACCTTCTATTCACTCTGATATATCGCAAGTAATTGATGATACTACTTTAGCTATAAATGAAACTTGTGATGATGCTAGTACTATGCTTGATAATACTGTGCCACTAGGTGAATTTCTTGATGAACAAATTGCTAAAGCTAAAGAAACTAAGAATGCCGAAACTATTGAAACTGATGAAAATTATGACTCGCCTATTATTCCTAGCTCTCCTACTAGGGTTGAAATGCCTAAGATACCTGATGGTTATGTTATAGATGGAGAAATAGCTAGAGAATTTCTTGCTTGTAATGATAGAGATGATGTTAGAAAATTGCTGGCTAAGTTAAAAGAAAAGTCTATGATGGAGAGAATGAAATATGATCCTAAGTTTGCTACCTCTTCTATCTTTGTTACCGACAAGGATTATGAATTCTCTGTCGATCCTGAGTTAATTACTTTGGTTGAATCTGATCTTTTTCATGGTTATGAATCTGAAACTGTTGTGGTACACCTTACTAAATTGAATGATATAGCCACCCTATTTGCTCATGAGGAAATTTTTTGTTCCTATTACATTCTTAAGTTGTTTCCTTTTTCACTAAAGGGTGATGCTAAGAAATGGTTCAATACTTTTGCTCCTGGTTGTGTGCGTAGTCCCCAGGATATGATATATTACTTCTCTGAAAAATATTTTCCTGCTCATAAGAAACAAGCTGCTTTACAGGAAATATTTAATTTTGTACATGAAGAAGAGAATCTCCCTCAAGCTTGGAGGAGGCTTCTCCAATTACTTAATGCTTTTCCTGATCATCCTCTTAAGAAAAATGAAATAGTTGATATCTTTTATAATGGACTAACCGATGCTTCTAGGGACTACCTAGATAGTTGTGCTGGTTGCGTTTTCAGGGAACGAACTGTTGAACAGGCTGAAGAATTATTGAATAATATATTAAAGAATGCTAATGATTGGACACTTCCTGAACCGCCGGTCAAACCAACTCCAAAGAACAGAGGTATTCTATTCCTCAGTCCTGAAGATATGCAAGAGGCAAAGAAATCTATGAAAGAAAAAGGTATTAAATCTGAAGATGTTAAGAATTTACCACCTATTGAAGAGATACATGGGCTCGACATCCCGACACAGGTAGTAGAGGTAAATTCTCTTACTAGATTCGATGAAGGTGATATTCCTTATAATAAATCTGCTAGCCAATGCCTTTATGAGTTTGATAATTACATCATTAAGCAAGACCACTTTAATTTGTATGTCACCAATCAATTAAAACACTATGCCTTCATGATAGATCGTTTGAGTGATTTGATGTTTAGAACTGCTAATGATGTCAAGGGCTTAGGTAAACATGCTTCTATGCTTCATACTCAGTTAGAACAAATTGCTAAGTCACAAAATGATTTGCTTGATGAAATGAATAATAAAATGAATGATCGTGCTGTTAGAGTTGTTACTAGAGGAGGTAGAATGACTCAGGAGCCTCTATATCCTGAAGGTCATCCTAAAAGAATTGAACAAGATTCTCAAAGAACTAATATTGATGCACCTAGTCCATCTAAGAAGAAAAAGAAAAAGAGAAATGATAGGACTTTGCATGCTTCTAGTGAACCTGAGATAGAAAAACCTCCTAAGAATCATAATGATGTTTCTATTTCTGATGCTGAAACACAATCTGGTAATGAACGTTCACCTAATGATAATGATAATGATAGTGATAATGAAGATGTTCATGATGATCCTCAACCAGATAATGATAAAGAACCAGATAATGATGTAGAAATAGAACCTGTTGTTGATCTTGATAACCCACCTCCTAAGAATAAAAGATATGATAAAAGAGACTTCGTTGATAGAAAACATGGAAAAGAAAGAGAACCATGGGTTCAAAAACCTATGCATTTTCCTACTAAACCATCTAGAAATAAGGATGAGGAAGACTTTGAGTGCTTTGTTGAAATGCTTAGACCTGTCTTTTTGCGCTCTCGCTTGACTGGTATTTTGAAAATGCCTCCATATGCTAAATATATGAAAGATATTGTCACTAATAAAAGAAAGATACCTGAGGATGAAATTTCCACCATGCTTGCAAATTATTCTTTTAAGGGTGGAGTACCTAAAAAGTTAGGAGATCCGAGAATACCTACTATACCATGCTCCATTAAAAGAAGTTATGTTAAAACTGCTTTATGTGATCTAGGAGCCGGTGTTAGTGTTATGCCTTTCTCTTTATATAGAAGACTTGATTTGAATAAACTTACACCTACTGAAATATCATTGCAAATGGCTAATGAATCTACTGCTATACCTATTGGAATTTGCGAGGATGTGCCCGTTGTTGTTGCAAATGTTACTATCTTGACAGACTTTGTTATACTTGATATGCCTAAGGACGACAACATGTCGATTATCCTTGGAAGACCCTTTTTGAATACTGCAGGGGCTGTTATTGATTGCAACAAAAGCAAGGTCACTTTTCATGTCAATGGTAATGAGCATACGGTTTATTTCCCGAGGAAACAAAATTTAGTGAATGGTATCAATTGTATTGAAAAAGTTTCGATAATCACTATTGGAGGATTCAAATTTCCTCTTCCTACTATCAAAAAGAAATATGAAATTCTTATTGTTGGGGAGATGCATATCCCCGTTGAGGTAACCTAGTGTTATACGAAAATTCTTCGGTTTCATGTTACTCGGAAATAGTTTGTTAATAAGACTTGATTAACCTTATTAATGGATTCTTTTTGAGGGGCATGTGGTCATTGAATTTAGTAAGCACAACTTTCTGTAATCATAGTTTGCTCTCTGTTATTTATAGTTTAATAAAATAAAATGCCATGATTATCCTGTTTTCTGAAATATCCGTGCAATAAAAAATGTCCTAAAAATAAAAGTGTTCAGAATGTGATAAAACTTTAACATGATTTTTTTGGAATATTTTAGAATTTTTGGCACTGAAAACAACCCAGGGGGGTGCACCTGTTGCTCACAAGAGAACAGGGCGCGGCCACCCCCCAGGGCACGCCAAGATGCCTTGTGGGTCCCACAGGGACCCACTCACTTATCTCTTCAACCCACTTCATCTCCTACCTCCAGAAAAAATCATCATAGCTCTCTCTCTCTCGTGTTCTTGCTCCAAAACCTGAGATTTTCGATCTCTTTGCTCGGAGCTCCGTTTCCGAAATTGTTTTGGGGGATTGCCCCTTGGTATGTGACTCCTCCATTACTCCAATTAGTTTTTGCTTTAGTGGATTATATTTTGCATAAATTGCTGCTATTGGTGCTACTGAAAATGAGCTTGCATGTTTGATTCTTTGAGTTCTAGGTAGTTTGAATGCTTGATATAGCCTCTAGGCACTTTTATGAGTAGTTGCTATCAATCTTGTGAAGTTTTGTTGACATTATTTTGTGGCCCAATTTTTTCAGAAAATTGTTCATAGGAAAATGAACTTCCTCCAGAGAGGTTCTTCGAGCCGGAGCTCCTAGGGTGTCCTTGGGAATGCCCCTGACCGTGACCTCAACATTCCGCGTAGGACGGAGGTCCGACCGTGCGAATGGCCACACAATGCTTTCATGAACGAAGTCGGGTTCCGCCAAGAGTTTGCGCAATTTGTTGCGAATGCCAGGCTGACCGACTTCCTCACAGATGAGTGTGACCAGTACCACATCCTTACAAATTCCTTTGTGCAAATTTTTTATTTTCTGCCAAGGCTTGATATCCCCATGGTGTGTTTCGATTTATATGCTGAACATCATGAGTTAACGCTTGCTGAGTTTTGTGAGATATGTTTGATCCCTTCTGATGGGGATGTGAGGGAACCTCGACCCGAGGAATTCGAGGATTTCCTTCTCACTTTGACAGTGGGAGACACTAGGGGCGTGTCGAAAGC
The DNA here is from genome assembly GCA_039707655.1 of Elymus sibiricus. Taxonomy (NCBI): domain Eukaryota; kingdom Viridiplantae; phylum Streptophyta; class Magnoliopsida; order Poales; family Poaceae; genus Elymus; species Elymus sibiricus. The sequence continues at coordinate 196,241,679 of CM077668.1, forward strand.
CCGAGTTACTAGCTTACATTTTCCTGCCGTGCACTACTTTGCCTTATTTATAGGAAAATGTTTGACTGTCAGGGAGGAAGGTGGTACGCTGAGTGCCCCTGACCTCGCCATCTTATGTCGTGCTATTCATGGCGATCACACTTTTAGTTTGGGGGCCATCATTGCACGTCGCTTGCACACTAACAGGACTAGGGGTAAAATTCATGGCGGTATTTATGCTTCGCCTCTTGCAAAATGCTTTAATGTTGCTATCGGTCATAATGATTATTTGCTGCCTAAGGTTTATTTAGACCAGCAGTGCATGGTCGATCACCACTTTATTGATGATCCCGAGCCTCCTCATTACATTCATTATAATTTGGTTTTTAGCGAGGTAACTCATGAGACTATTTCGTTGCCTGCACCTTCCTTGTTTGATTCTTATGCCAGGCACGGATACACCATCATGCCACCAGACCTCATTGCTTACAAGAACGAGTTGGCCGTGGCGGAAAATGAGGCCCAGCCTTGGGATGCTCAAGTGCCTCCGCCTAGCTACTTCCCGACCGGCCCTGATGGATTCTACGGATGGCGGTAGACCAAGTTAGGCCAAAAGCCTAAGCTTGGGGAAGTACGTATTTCTCACCGACATTACATTCATGTTCACGCATTCATTCCAGTTGTCGGTGTTCATTCTTTTTCATTGTATATCCATGTTAGTTTTATTTTCGCTTTTTTCTTATATGTTTGAAAAACTTTGAAAATCCAAAAATATTTATCGTTTCTTTTCGATTTTTCTTTCCTGTTAGTAGTTCGTAGTATTAAAAGAAAACCCAAAAAGATTTCTCGTTTCTTCTTTTCTTGTTTGTTGGGAGTTCTCCCATGTAAATAGTTTTTCTCGCTTTTTGTTTTTCTTCTTTAATTTGCCTTCTTCAGAAAAACCAAAAACTCCAAAAATATTTCAGTGTGTTTCTCTGAATTTCTTTTATTTTCGTTGAGTTGTCATAGGGAGAAGACCACAATGAAAATGTTGAGTGGCTCTCACATGCTTTATGGTTGATCTAACGAAGAGCCAATATTACCTTGTCTTCTCCCTTGAATAAAATGTTTGCAGATTCCAACTTAGTCCACGACACTCTTGCACTATTAATATTTTCACATCATTCGGTCGTGCAAGAGAAAGGCAATAATGGCCATGATTTGATGAAGTGACTGTGGCAAGGAAAAGCTGGTATGAACTCTTCTTGTTTTTTGTTTTTGTAAATATGTTTAACTCAGTATCCATGATTCAGCATATTATGAGTAAACATGTTTGTGATGACAATTAGAGATTATAGTTGCTCATGCCATGCTTAAGTAGCTAGGAGTGGATAATGATTGATCTCAGATGTCAAAATGCATTAAAATGGTTATTATGTAGTATGTTAGTATGGTATCCTCCTCTGAATGTTTCAAGTGGCTTGACATGGCACATGTTCACACATGTAATTGATTCAAAACCAATGCAGCCTTCACGATATTTATGTTCAGGGTGTTTATATCCTACTCATGCTAGTATTCAATGTTAATTATTCTCAATGCATGATTATGACCGTTTTCACTCTCTAGTTGGTCGCTTCTCAATCTATTTGCTAGCCTTCACCTGTACTAAGCGGGAATACTGCTTGGGCATCCACAATCCTTAAACCAAAGTTGTTCCAGATGAGTCCACTATATCTACCTATATGCGGTATTACTCTGCCGTTCCAAGTAAATGTGCATGTGCCACCTCTAATCATTCAAATAAACATCTGTTTTGTGTGCCCGTACCGCTCATGGAGCGACAGGGGGCGGTCAGTATCTTCCATGCTAAGCGGGTTATTCTCAGGATGAGTGTTTATTCACTTGTCATTGCACGAGAGAGGCTGGTATTTGGGATGCCCAGTCCTATAACCAAAATAAAGAAAAATATAATAAAACAAACTCCCCCGGAAATTTGATCGTTTGGAGGGCACCCGTGAATTCGGCTAGACATGGCTTGTGTTGGTATGGTGGAGGGGGAGTAAACTTTACCTTTCCGCTTGGGAACCGCTATAATGTGTTTAGCATGGAAGATATTGAAAATCCTCGGTCGTGACGTTGACAGGAAAAGTACACCTCTCAAAATTATTTTCGTCTCTAATTTAAGCTTCGAGCTCTGACACCTCTGCAAATCTCTGCTTCCCTCTGCGAAGGGCCTATCTATTTACTTTTATGTTATTTACTTTTATTGTTGAGACGAGAAAACCCTACCGCCGCCACAAGCCTCTATTCTTCCGCAATCCCATCTGGAGGCCTTTTCCGGTACTCTGCCGGAGGGGGAATCGATCACGGAGGGCTTTTATATCAACCTTGCCGCCCTTCCGATGATGTGTGAGTAGTTTACCACAGACCTACGGGTCCATAGCTAGTAGCTAGATGGCTTCTTCTCTCTCTTTGATCTTCAATACCATGTTCTCCTCAATATTCTTGGAGTTCTATCAGATGTAATCCTCTTTTGCGGTGTGTTTGTTGGGATCTGATGAATGGTGAGTTTATGATCAGATTATTCATGAGAAATATTTGAGTCTTCTCTGAACTCTTTTATGCATGATTGTTATAGATTTGTATTTCTCTCCGATCTATCGATTTGGTTTGGCCAACCAGATTGGTTTATCTTGCAATGGGAGAGGTGCTTTGTGATGGGTTCAATCTTGTGGTGCTCAATCCCAGTGACAGAAAGGGACATGACATGTATTTGTATTATTGCCATTAAGGATAAAAAGATGGGGTTTAATCATATTGCTTGAGTTTACTTTGTCTACATCATGTCATCTTGCTTAAGGCGTTACTCTGTTTCATGCTTAATACCCTACATGCATGCTGGATAGCGGTCGATGGGTGGAGTAATAGTATTAGATGCAGGCAGGAGTCGGTCTACTTGTCTTGGACATGATGCCTATATACATGATCATTGCCATGAATCCGTCATAATTATTTGCTTTTCTATCAATTGCCCAACAGTAATTTGTTTACCCATCGTATGTTCTGCGCTCGAGAGAGAAGCCTCTAGTGAAAACTATGGCCCCCGGCTCTACTTTTATCATATATTAAAATCCAAAAATACTTTGCTGCAATTTATTTACTTTTATTTTATTTAGTATTTTACTTTATCTATCTATCACTATCAGAATTAATCCTTGCAAATAACCGCTAAGAGGATTGACAACCCTCTTATTTGCGTTGGGTGCAAGTGTTTGCTTTTGTGTGTATAGGTGCTGCTAAAGGGATTTTGTGTGGTTCTCCTACTAGATTGATAACCTTGGTTCTTAATTGAGGGAAATACTTATCTCTACTATACTGCATCATCCTCTCCTCTTCGGGGAAATACCAACGCAGTCTACAAGTAGCAGGAAGAATTTCTGGCACCGTTGCCGGGGAGACATCACCAAAATTTATCAAGTACCTTCAGATAAACTATCATCCACTTGCATTTATTTTATTTGCCTTTTATTTGCATTTGCCTCTCGTTTTCATCTCCCCCACTTCTAAAACAATTTTACAAAAACACAAAAATATTTTTGTTCGCTTGCTTGTTTGCTAGTTTGCTTGCCCTAGTTGCTATCATGTCTGAGTTTGTTATTGAAAGGAGTGAGGATGGTAAAATTCCTAAGATAGAAATTCCCACAAATTTGGATGCTAAATTTTTTGTGACGGGAAGTGGGAATATTATAGGAAAAATTATTATCCAAGAATTCATTACTCTCACTGGAACTTTGGTTTGTAATGACATTCCCATTCTTAAGAGAACCAATAGTTATGCTGAGGCAATTTCTGCCCTTGTTCTTAAAGTTGAAAGAAGATTTATTCACACTCATCCCACTTTGCAAAGATTATTCTATGAGTTACCTGTTATAAACAATCCTAAAGCTAAAAAGGTAGCCACGCTTATCCTTATGAATGAGTTTGATTACATAGTTCGAGAGGCTAGAGAGATTTTTGATTATTATAGTATGAGTCAGGAACATCCTATGATAAATGAAATTTTATATAATGAAGATTATATGTTAAGATTTATGTTTCATGATGATCACATTTTTTATGAGAATACTAAGAAAGAAGTTCCTCCATTACATATTATCCAACAAGTTTTCAATGGTATTAATCAGAAATATTCTTGGATCGTGAAAGGGAACCAACAAGGATATGAGGAAAGTTGCCTTAATAATGATAAAATTTTGATTGATGATGTGTTCCACATTGTTTTTCAAAAGCCTCCTGACAAACACACATCCCAAGATGAAAAAACTAAGGATGACAACACTTGAAACTATTCATTATGCCTAGCTAGGGGCATAAAACAATAGCGCTTGTTGGGAGATAACCCAATGAATAAAATAAATTTTTGTTTTGCGTTCTGTTTTTGTGTGTTTACACAATTTTAGCCTCTGTTATGATTGTGTTTTTATCTTTCAATTAGTGTTTGTGCCAAGTAATGCCTTTGGGATGATTTGGAAGATAGTATGATTGATGCTGTTGGAAAACAAAAACTTTTGCGTCCTGTGCTGGAATTTTGATTTTTTGCTGGAGCGTGATAAAACTCTGAGTTTTTTTACACAGTATTGATATATGAATTTCCCACGTTGTCCTAATGTTTCTAAATTTTTGGAGTTACAAAAGTATGACGTTAATTCAGATCTTTACAGACTGTTCTGTTTTAGACAGATTCTGTTTTTGTTGCATAGTTTGCTTATTTTGATGAATCTATGAATCGTATCGGGGGGTATGAGTCATGGAGAAGTTGGAGTACAGTAGAATTATGCCAATATTAAATGTGAATCAATTTACAACAGTACCTAAAGTTTAAGATTTGTTTGTTATACTAACGGATCTCACGAGGTTTCTGTTGAGTTTTGTGTGCTGAAGTTTTCAAGTTTTGGGTGAGACTACGATGTATAAAGGAATAAGTAGCGGCAAGAGCCAAAGCTTGGGGATGCCCAAGGCACCCCAAAGTAATATTCAAGGAAGACTCAAGCATCTAAGATTGGGGATGCCTTGGATGGCATCCCCTCTTTCGTCTACAATCTATCGGTAACTCACTTGGAGCTATATTTTTATTCATCACATGATATGTGTTTTACGTGGAGCGTCTTGTGCTATAGTTTGTTTGCTTTTGTTTTCTTTTTAGTTTGTCACAATCATCTTTGCTGAACACACCTTTTTGAGAGGGACACACATTATTCGTGATTTGTTAGAATACTCTATGTGCTTCAATTATATCTTTTGAGCTAGGCAGTTGCTCTAGTGCTTCACTTATATCTTTTAGAGCATGGCGGTGGTTATATTTTAAAGAAATAGTTGCACACTAATGCTTCACTTATATCTTTTTGAGAGTCTAATGAATAGCAATGGTAATATGCACGGGTTATGAATTTGGTCCTAATATGATAGGTATTCAAGAGGGATATAATAAAAACTTTCATGTAGATCACTGAATATGATAAGTTTGATTCCTTGCAATAGTTTTGCGATATTAAGATGGTAATATGTGGGAGGTGCTAGTAGATAATTGTGGTTTAGTAAGAATATTGGTTTTAAGGTTTGTGATTCCTGAAGCATGCACGTATGATCTGTCGTTATGCTAAGAAGTTGGAGCATGATTTATTATTGATTGTCTTCCTTTGTGTGGTGGTCGGGGGGAGCGCGATGGTTAACTCCTACCAACCTCCCCCCTAGGGGCATGCATAGTAGTACTTTGCTTCGAGGGCTAATAAACTTTCACAATAAGTATGTGAGTTCTTTATGACTATTGTGAGTCCATGGATTATACGCACTCTCACCTTTCCGCAATTTGCTAGCCTCTTCGGTACCGTGCATTGCCCTTTCTCACATCGAGAGTCGGTGCAAACTTCGCCGGTGCATCCAAACCCCGTGATATGATACGCTCTATCACACATAAGCCTCCTTATATCTTCCTCAAAACAGCCACCATACCTACCTATCATGGCATTTCCATAGCCATTTCGAGATATATTTCCATGCAACTTCCACCGTTCCATTTTTATGACACACATCGTCATTGTCATATTGCTTTGCATGATCATATAGCTGACATAGTATTTGTGGCTCAGCCACCATTCATCATTTTATACATGTTACGCTAGTATCATTGCACATCCTGGTACACCGCCAGAGGCATTCATAGAGTCATATTTTTGTTCTAGTTTCGAGTTGTAATTTTATTTTGAGTTGTAAGTAAATAGAAGTATGATGATCATCATTATTAGAGCATTGTCCCAGTGAGGAAATAAAAAAAGAAAAAAAGAGAGGCCAAAAAGAGCCCACGAAAAAAGAGAAAGAAAAAAAGAAAAAAAGAGAATAAAATACATGAGAGAAAAAGAGAGAAGGGGCAATGTTACTATCCTTTTCCATACTTGTGCTTCAAAGTAGCACCATGTTTTTCATATAGAGAGTCTCCTTTTTTGTCACTTTCATATACTAGTGGGAATTTTTCATTATAGAACTTGGCTTGTATATTCCGATGATGGGCTTCCTCAAATGCCCGAGGTCTTCATGAGCAAGCAAGTTGGATGCACACCCACTTAGTTTTCATGTTGAGCTTTCATACACTTATAGCTCTTAGTGTATCCGTTGCATGGCAATCCCTACTCCTCGCATTGACATCGATTTTTGGGCATCTCCATAGCCGTTGATTAGCCGCGTCGATGTGAGACTATCTTCTTATTTTTGACTTCCCCTTATTAATCCCTACCACCACATTCTATTCCACCCATAGTGCTATATCCATGGCTTGCGCTAATGTATTGCGTGGGGGTTGAAAAAGCTGAAGCGCATTAAAAAGTATGAACCAATTTCTTGGCAAAAACCGGGGTTGTGCATGATAAATACTTTGTGTTAAGAAGATGGAGCATGACAGGATTATATGATTTTGTAGGGATAACTTTCTTTAGCATTTTTATTTTGAAAGGCATGATTGTTTATTAGTATGACTGAGTATTGATGTCTTTATATCAAATTATAGACTTTTGCTTTGAATCACTCGGATCTTATTATTCATACAGTAAGAGAGATTACGTGATAAAACATGTTAGGTAGCATTCCACATCAAAAATTATGTTTTTATCATTTACCTACTCGAGGACGAGCAGGATTTAAGCTTGGGGATGCTTGATACGTCTCCAATGTATCTATAATTTTTTATTGTTCCATGCTATTATAGTATCAATCTTGGATGTTTTTATATGAAATTATATGCAATTATATATCATTTTTTGGGACTAACCTATTAACCTAGTGCCTAGTGCCAGTTGCCGTTTTCTGCTTGTTTTTGGTTTTTTAGGAAATCATTACCAAACGAAGTCCAAATGCCACGAAACTTTTTGACGATTTTTTTCTGGACAAAAGGGACCCTGGAAGCTTCGGGAGGAAGCCAGAAGCCTCACGAGGAGGCAACAGGGCGCGACCCCAGGGGTGCGCCCTGATGCCTTGTGGGCCCATTATGGCTCCTTTTGACCTAATTCCACTTCTATAAATTCTCAAATATTCAGAAACCAACAGAGAGCCAGACGAGAAAACCATACCGCTGCCGCAAGCCTCTGTTCTTCCATGATCCCATCTGGAGGCCTTTTCCGGTACTCCGCCGGAGGGGGAATCAATCATGGAGGGCTTCTAAATCAACCTTGCTGCCCTTCCAATGATGTGTGAGCAGTTTACCACAGACCTACGGGTCCATAGCTAGTAGCTAGATGGCTTCTTCTCTCTCTTTGATCTTCAATACCATGTTCTCCTCGATGTTCTTGGAGTTCTATCCGATGTAATCTTCTTTTGCGGTGTGTTTGTTGGGATCCAATGAATTGTGAGTTTATGATCAGATTATTCATGAGAAATATTTGAGTCTTCTCTAAACTCTTTTATGCATGATTGTTATAGCTTTGTATTTCTCTCCGATCTATCGATTTGGTTTGGCCAACTAGATTGATTTATCTTGCAATGGGAGAGGTTCTTTGTGATGGGTTCAATCTTGCGGTGCTCAATCCCAGTGACAGAAAGGGACATGACACATATTTGTATTGTTGCCATTAAGGATAAAAAGATGGGGTTTAATCATATTGCTTGAGTTTACTTTATCTACATCATGTCATCTTGCTTAAGGCGTTACTCTGTTTCATGCTTAATACCCTAGATGCATGCTGGATAGCGGTCAATGGGTGGAGTAATAGTAGTAGATGCAGGCAGGAGTCGATCTACTTGTCTCGAACGTGATGCCTATATACATGATCATTGCCATGAATCCGTCATAATTATTTGCTTTTCTATCAATTGCCCAACAGTAATTTGTTTACCCACCGTATGTTCTGCGCTCGAGAGAGAAGCCTCTAGTGAAAACTATGCCCCCCGGGTCTACTTTTATCATATATTAAAATCTAAAAATACCTTGCTGCAATTTATTTACTTTTATTTTATTTAGTATTTTACTTTATCTACCTATCCCTATCAGAATTAATCCTTGCAAATAACCGCTAAGAGGATTGACAACCCTCTTATTTGCGTTGGGTGCAAGTGTTTGCTTTTGTGTGTGTAGGTGCTACTAAAGAGATTTTGTGTGGTTCTCCTACTGGATTGATAACCTTGGTTCTTAACTGAGAGAAATACTTATCTCTACTATACTGCATCATCGTCTCCTCTTCGGGGAAATACCAACGCAGTCTACAAGTAGTAGTCAGCAACCAGATGAACTGCGTCACTGTCACTAGCAAATTCGTCAGCTGTTCTGGAGATTTCCAAAGGCTTCACTTGAAGTGGTGGTTGTGTGTATAGGTTTGAGCATCGCTTTGGAAGTGTGATATGTATATCACCTAGACCCCTTTTAACAGTACGGTTTTTCCTATGACTCAAATAAGAAGAAAAGAAACTATGAAAACAAAGTCTTCAAGCTCCAAAGTCTTCACATCAAATTCTTCATAGGCCGCACAAAATTCTTCACTTGAAGAAGTACATTTCTAGGGGTCGACTTCCGTGGGTTAAACCAAATTCTTCACCTGTGTACACTCACAAACACATTAATCCCTTAACCTATTTGTCTTCAGTACTCCAAAACCACTAAGGGGGCACTTGATGCACTTACAATCTCCCCCTTTTTGGTTATTGATGACTAACCAGTTAAGTTTTCAACGGGAGTAAATAATGGAAGTGTAAGAACATAAGGTGAAGACATTGGTTACATGATATAGAGGAACTCCCCCTGAAGATGTGCATATGAAGAATTTGCTTTGGATTGCAAATGCACATGGCAGGTTGAAATTGTGGAGATCTCCCCCTATATCTTGGAATCCAATCATGCATGATCATAAGATATTGAAGAATTTGAATGCATGATGAAAATTGGTGTCTAACGAATTGCAACTTGCATGCACACATATCATTGAGGATGAGAGCATAACCACGCATGCAGATAAAACGTAGCAGAAAAGTCAGACCACCAACAGTTTTGGAAACCATCAGAGAGCCAGACGAGAAAACCCTACCGCCGCCGCAAGCCTCTATTCTTCCGCAATCCCATCTGGAGGCCTTTTCCGGTACTCTGCCGGAGGGGGAATCGATCACGGAGGGCTTTTATATCAACCTTGCCGCCCTTCCGATGATGTGTGAGTAGTTTACCACAGACCTACGGGTCCATAGCTAGTAGCTAGATGGCTTCTTCTCTCTCTTTGATCTTCAATACCATGTTCTCCTCAATATTCTTGGAGTTCTATCAGATGTAATCTTCTCTTGCGGTGTGTTTGTTGGGATCCGATGAATGGTGAGTTTATGATCAGATTATTCATGAGAAATATTTGAGTCTTCTCTGAACTCTTTTATGCATGATTGTTATAGATTTGTATTTCTCTCCGATCTATCGATTTGGTTTGGCCAACCAGATTGGTTTATCTTGCAATGGGAGAGGTGCTTTGTGATGGGTTCAATCTTGTGGTGCTCAATCCCAGTGACAGAAAGGGACATGACATGTATTTGTATTATTGCCATTAAGGATAAAAAGATGGGGTTTAATCATATTGCTTGAGTTTACTTTGTCTACATCATGTCATCTTGCTTAAGGCGTTACTCTGTTTCATGCTTAATACCCTACATGCATGCTGGATAGCGGTCGATGGGTGGAGTAATAGTATTAGATGCAGGCAGGAGTCGGTCTACTTGTCTTGGACATGATGCCTATATACATGATCATTGCCATGAATCCGTCATAATTATTTGCTTTTCTATCAATTGCCCAACAGTAATTTGTTTACCCATCGTATGTTCTGCGCTCGAGAGAGAAGCCTCTAGTGAAAACTATGGCCCCCGGCTCTACTTTTATCATATATTAAAATCCAAAAATACTTTGCTGCAATTTATTTACTTTTATTTTATTTAGTATTTTACTTTATCTATCTATCACTATCAGAATTAATCCTTGCAAATAACCGCTAAGAGGATTGACAACCCTCTTATTTGCGTTGGGTGCAAGTGTTTGCTTTTGTGTGTATAGGTGCTGCTAAAGGGATTTTGTGTGGTTCTCCTACTAGATTGATAACCTTGGTTCTTAATTGAGGGAAATACTTATCTCTACTATACTGCATCATCCTCTCCTCTTCGGGGAAATACCAACGCAGTCTACAAGTAGCAGGAAGAATTTCTGGCACCGTTGCCGGGGAGACATCACCAAAATTTATCAAGTACCTTCAGATAAACTATCATCCACTTGCATTTATTTTATTTGCCTTTTATTTGCATTTGCCTCTCGTTTTCATCTCCCCCACTTCTAAAACAATTTTACAAAAACACAAAAATATTTTTGTTCGCTTGCTTGTTTGCTAGTTTGCTTGCCCTAGTTGCTATCATGTCTGAGTTTGTTATTGAAAGGAGTGAGGATGGTAAAATTCCTAAGATAGAAATTCCCACAAATTTGGATGCTAAATTTTTTGTGACGGGAAGTGGGAATATTATAGGAAAAATTATTATCCAAGAATTCATTACTCTCACTGGAACTTTGGTTTGTAATGACATTCCCATTCTTAAGAGAACCAATAGTTATGCTGAGGCAATTTCTGCCCTTGTTCTTAAAGTTGAAAGAAGATTTATTCACACTCATCCCACTTTGCAAAGATTATTCTATGAGTTACCTGTTATAAACAATCCTAAAGCTAAAAAGGTAGCCACGCTTATCCTTATGAATGAGTTTGATTACATAGTTCGAGAGGCTAGAGAGATTTTTGATTATTATAGTATGAGTCAGGAACATCCTATGATAAATGAAATTTTATATAATGAAGATTATATGTTAAGATTTATGTTTCATGATGATCACATTTTTTATGAGAATACTAAGAAAGAAGTTCCTCCATTACATATTATCCAACAAGTTTTCAATGGTATTAATCAGAAATATTCTTGGATCGTGAAAGGGAACCAACAAGGATATGAGGAAAGTTGCCTTAATAATGATAAAATTTTGATTGATGATGTGTTCCACATTGTTTTTCAAAAGCCTCCTGACAAACACACATCCCAAGATGAAAAAACTAAGGATGACAACACTTGAAACTATTCATTATGCCTAGCTAGGGGCATAAAACAATAGCGCTTGTTGGGAGATAACCCAATGAATAAAATAAATTTTTGTTTTGCGTTCTGTTTTTGTGTGTTTACACAATTTTAGCCTCTGTTATGATTGTGTTTTTATCTTTCAATTAGTGTTTGTGCCAAGTAATGCCTTTGGGATGATTTGGAAGATAGTATGATTGATGCTGTTGGAAAACAAAAACTTTTGCGTCCTGTGCTGGAATTTTGATTTTTTGCTGGAGCGTGATAAAACTCTGAGTTTTTTTACACAGTATTGATATATGAATTTCCCACGTTGTCCTAATGTTTCTAAATTTTTGGAGTTACAAAAGTATGACGTTAATTCAGATCTTTACAGACTGTTCTGTTTTAGACAGATTCTGTTTTTGTTGCATAGTTTGCTTATTTTGATGAATCTATGAATCGTATCGGGGGGTATGAGTCATGGAGAAGTTGGAGTACAGTAGAATTATGCCAATATTAAATGTGAATCAATTTACAACAGTACCTAAAGTTTAAGATTTGTTTGTTATACTAACGGATCTCACGAGGTTTCTGTTGAGTTTTGTGTGCTGAAGTTTTCAAGTTTTGGGTGAGACTACGATGTATAAAGGAATAAGTAGCGGCAAGAGCCAAAGCTTGGGGATGCCCAAGGCACCCCAAAGTAATATTCAAGGAAGACTCAAGCATCTAAGATTGGGGATGCCTTGGATGGCATCCCCTCTTTCGTCTACAATCTATCGGTAACTCACTTGGAGCTATATTTTTATTCATCACATGATATGTGTTTTACGTGGAGCGTCTTGTGCTATAGTTTGTTTGCTTTTGTTTTCTTTTTAGTTTGTCACAATCATCTTTGCTGAACACACCTTTTTGAGAGGGACACACATTATTCGTGATTTGTTAGAATACTCTATGTGCTTCAATTATATCTTTTGAGCTAGGCAGTTGCTCTAGTGCTTCACTTATATCTTTTAGAGCATGGCGGTGGTTATATTTTAAAGAAATAGTTGCACACTAATGCTTCACTTATATCTTTTTGAGAGTCTAATGAATAGCAATGGTAATATGCACGGGTTATGAATTTGGTCCTAATATGATAGGTATTCAAGAGGGATATAATAAAAACTTTCATGTAGATCACTGAATATGATAAGTTTGATTCCTTGCAATAGTTTTGCGATATTAAGATGGTAATATGTGGGAGGTGCTAGTAGATAATTGTGGTTTAGTAAGAATATTGGTTTTAAGGTTTGTGATTCCTGAAGCATGCACGTATGATCTGTCGTTATGCTAAGAAGTTGGAGCATGATTTATTATTGATTGTCTTCCTTTGTGTGGTGGTCGGGGGGAGCGCGATGGTTAACTCCTACCAACCTCCCCCCTAGGGGCATGCATAGTAGTACTTTGCTTCGAGGGCTAATAAACTTTCACAATAAGTATGTGAGTTCTTTATGACTATTGTGAGTCCATGGATTATACGCACTCTCACCTTTCCGCAATTTGCTAGCCTCTTCGGTACCGTGCATTGCCCTTTCTCACATCGAGAGTCGGTGCAAACTTCGCCGGTGCATCCAAACCCCGTGATATGATACGCTCTATCACACATAAGCCTCCTTATATCTTCCTCAAAACAGCCACCATACCTACCTATCATGGCATTTCCATAGCCATTTCGAGATATATTTCCATGCAACTTCCACCGTTCCATTTTTATGACACACATCGTCATTGTCATATTGCTTTGCATGATCATATAGCTGACATAGTATTTGTGGCTCAGCCACCATTCATCATTTTATACATGTTACGCTAGTATCATTGCACATCCTGGTACACCGCCAGAGGCATTCATAGAGTCATATTTTTGTTCTAGTTTCGAGTTGTAATTTTATTTTGAGTTGTAAGTAAATAGAAGTATGATGATCATCATTATTAGAGCATTGTCCCAGTGAGGAAATAAAAAAAGAAAAAAAGAGAGGCCAAAAAGAGCCCACGAAAAAAGAGAAAGAAAAAAAGAAAAAAAGAGAATAAAATACATGAGAGAAAAAGAGAGAAGGGGCAATGTTACTATCCTTTTCCATACTTGTGCTTCAAAGTAGCACCATGTTTTTCATATAGAGAGTCTCCTTTTTTGTCACTTTCATATACTAGTGGGAATTTTTCATTATAGAACTTGGCTTGTATATTCCGATGATGGGCTTCCTCAAATGCCCGAGGTCTTCATGAGCAAGCAAGTTGGATGCACACCCACTTAGTTTTCATGTTGAGCTTTCATACACTTATAGCTCTTAGTGTATCCGTTGCATGGCAATCCCTACTCCTCGCATTGACATCGATTTTTGGGCATCTCCATAGCCGTTGATTAGCCGCGTCGATGTGAGACTATCTTCTTATTTTTGACTTCCCCTTATTAATCCCTACCACCACATTCTATTCCACCCATAGTGCTATATCCATGGCTTGCGCTAATGTATTGCGTGGGGGTTGAAAAAGCTGAAGCGCATTAAAAAGTATGAACCAATTTCTTGGCAAAAACCGGGGTTGTGCATGATAAATACTTTGTGTTAAGAAGATGGAGCATGACAGGATTATATGATTTTGTAGGGATAACTTTCTTTAGCATTTTTATTTTGAAAGGCATGATTGTTTATTAGTATGACTGAGTATTGATGTCTTTATATCAAATTATAGACTTTTGCTTTGAATCACTCGGATCTTATTATTCATACAGTTAGAGAGATTACGTGATAAAACATGTTAGGTAGCATTCCACATCAAAAATTATGTTTTTATCATTTACCTACTCGAGGACGAGCAGGATTTAAGCTTGGGGATGCTTGATACGTCTCCAATGTATCTATAATTTTTTATTGTTCCATGCTATTATAGTATCAATCTTGGATGTTTTTATATGAAATTATATGCAATTATATATCATTTTTTGGGACTAACCTATTAACCTAGTGCCCAGTGCCAGTTGCCGTTTTCTGCTTGTTTTTGGTTTTTTAGGAAATCATTACCAAACGAAGTCCAAATGCCACGAAACTTTTTGACGATTTTTTTCTGGACAAAAGGGACCCTGGAAGCTTCGGGAGGAAGCCAGAAGCCTCACGAGGAGGCAACAGGGCGCGACCCCAGGGGTGCGCCCTGATGCCTTGTGGGCCCATTATGGCTCCTTTTGACCTAATTCCACTTCTATAAATTCTCAAATATTCAGAAACCAACAGAGAGCCAGACGAGAAAACCATACCGCTGCCGCAAGCCTCTGTTCTTCCATGATCCCATCTGGAGGCCTTTTCCGGTACTCCGCCGGAGGGGGAATCAATCATGGAGGGCTTCTAAATCAACCTTGCTGCCCTTCCAATGATGTGTGAGCAGTTTACCACAGACCTACGGGTTCATAGCTAGTAGCTAGATGGCTTCTTCTCTCTCTTTGATCTTCAATACCATGTTCTCCTCGATGTTCTTGGAGTTCTATCCGATGTAATCTTCTTTTGCGGTGTGTTTGTTGGGATCCAATGAATTGTGAGTTTATGATCAGATTATTCATGAGAAATATTTGAGTCTTCTCTAAACTCTTTTATGCATGATTGTTATAGCTTTGTATTTCTCTCCGATCTATCGATTTGGTTTGGCCAACTAGATTGGTTTATCTTGCAATGGGAGAGGTTCTTTGTGATGGGTTCAATCTTGCGGTGCTCAATCCCAGTGACAGAAAGGGACATGACACATATTTGTATTGTTGCCATTAAGGATAAAAAGATGGGGTTTAATCATATTGCTTGAGTTTACTTTATCTACATCATGTCATCTTGCTTAAGGCGTTACTCTGTTTCATGCTTAATACCCTAGATGCATGTTGGATAGCGGTCAATGGGTGGAGTAATAGTAGTAGATGCAGGCAGGAGTCGATCTACTTGTCTCGAACGTGATGCCTATATACATGATCATTGCCATGAATCCGTCATAATTATTTGCTTTTCTATCAATTGCCCAACAGTAATTTGTTTACCCACCGTATGTTCTGCGCTCGAGAGAGAAGCCTCTAGTGAAAACTATGCCCCCTGGGTCTACTTTTATCATATATTAAAATCTAAAAATACCTTGCTGCAATTTATTTACTTTTATTTTATTTAGTATTTTACTTTATCTACCTATCCCTATCAGAATTAATCCTTGCAAATAACCGCTAAGAGGATTGACAACCCTCTTATTTGCGTTGGGTGCAAGTGTTTGCTTTTGTGTGTGTAGGTGCTGCTAAAGAGATTTTGTGTGGTTCTCCTACTGGATTGATAACCTTGGTTCTTAACTGAGAGAAATACTTATCTCTACTATACTGCATCATCGTCTCCTCTTCGGGGAAATACCAACGCAGTCTACAAGTAGTAGTCAGCAACCAGATGAACTGCGTCACTGTCACTAGCAAATTCGTCAGCTGTTCTGGAGATTTCCAAAGGCTTCACTTGAAGTGGTGGTTGTGTGTATAGGTTTGAGCATCGCTTTGGAAGTGTGATATGTATATCACCTAGACCCCTTTTAACAGTACGGTTTTTCCTATGACTCAAATAAGAAGAAAAGAAACTATGAAAACAAAGTCTTCACATCAAATTCTTCATAGGCCGCACCAAATTCTTCACTTGAAGAAGTACATTTCTAGGGGTCGACTTCCGTGGGTTAAACCAAATTCTTCACCTGTGTACACTCACAAACACATTAATCCCTTAACCTATTTGTCTTCAGTACTCCAAAACCACTAAGGGGGCACTTGATGCACTTACAATCTCCCCCTTTTTGGTTATTGATGACTAACCAGTTAAGTTTTCAACGGGAGTAAATAATGGAAGTGTAAGAACAGAAGGTGAAGACATTGGTTACATGATATAGAGGAACTCCCCCTGAAGATGTGCATATGAAGAATTTGCTTTGGATTGCAAATGCACATGGCAGGTTGAAATTGTGGAGATCTCCCCCTATATCTTGGAATCCAATCATGCATGATCATAAGATATTGAAGAATTTGAATGCATGATGAAAATTGGTGTCTAACGAATTGCAACTTGCATGCACACATATCATTGAGGATGAGAGCATAACCACGCATGCAGATAAAACGTAGCAGAAAAGTCAGACCACCAATAGTTTTTAAGTTACAACTCATCACAGAACGCATAGTATGAAAATCCAAGAGTTGCAACTTAGCAAAAAACAGCCCAATATAAGACCCGCTTGAAGGCTAACTCTCAAATTTCTCCCCCTTTGTCATCAAATGACCAAAAGGAGATGAACTGAGGACTAACACCCTTGAAGAATATCATCGTGATGAATTCGAAGGAGCGCTAACGTTGTTGTCGGGGTTGCGCGATGAAGAAGGACCTGCTACAGTATCTTCAACATCTTCATTTTCGTCAGTGGTGCATGAAGGAGATACTGAGCTTGGCACCATCTGAGGAACTTGTACTTTCTTGAACCTCTTCTTGGGCGGCATCGACCAATCAAAGTTTTGTTGAAATTCCATCTGCTCAAGTTCTTCAGAGGTCTTCAGATGTGATAATATGGCCCAGCTTCGGTCAAAGATTTCATGGGCATAGTAATGATTTTTGTGCACTGAGTTCTATGCCATAGTCATATTTGCAAGAATGGCTGCAAGCTGATGCTTAACCCAGTTGTGGTTTCGATCCACCTTTTGATGCAAACTGATGAGAAGCTCGCGGTTAGTCATGATACAAGGAGCTTCAGCTTGGCGTGTTTGCTTTGAAGCATTTGCTGCAGTTTCTTGGCTGGTGGTGTCATCACCAGTGGACTGAGAGGCTGGTTGACGAAATTTTCCATCAAGAGGACATACTTCTTCACCAATAACAACTTTGCCCTTGCCAGGAACTGAAGATATAGCATCTTGAAGAATTTCTACATCTGGCAGATAGCTGAGATGATTTTGACAGTCAGCCTTGTAGTTGATTGAAGACCTGGATCTGATGAATTGCATAATCCATGGTGCATAGGGCTTCAAATCAAACGACGATTGAGCCACTGTGGCCAAAGTCCTCATGAAGAAATCATGGATATTGATAGGAATGCCATGTATGATGTTGAACAACAAGTTCTTCATGATTCCCACAACTTCTTCATTATCAGAATTATGACCTTTGATGGGACTGAGGGTCTTCGCCAAGATGCGGTATACAGTCCGTGGCACAAACAGCAAATCCTTCACTAGGAAGGTAGTTCTTGGAGCATCTCCTTCTGCGATTGGCTTCATCAGCACTTGCATCAAATGGTTTGGCAGCTCAGGTTCTTCATAAATTCTTTTGGCGTCGTCTTGAGGAATTTCAATTGGAAGGGCTTGAAGTAGTTCGTCAGCAGGAGCCTTGTAGTGAGTGTTCTCACTCATCCAATCCAGAGCCCAAGAGTGAATATCATTGACTTTACCAAATAAATGCAATGAAGCATATAATTGAAGAACGAGCTCTTCGTTCCAGTCACAGACGTTAGTGCAAAAACTGAGCAACCCAGCATCGTGAAGAACAGCCAAGACTGGCCTGAAGCACGGTAGTGATTCCATATCCACATGAGGAATATGGCGATGCGGGAAGACCTTGTTCCTATCAAAGAGCAGTGATGAATAATAGTTCATTTGCGTCTTTTTCCAGAATCTCTGACACCTGATCTTTGCATTGTCATATGGGGACTCGCTAATAAAGAAATTCTTCTCTCCAAAGAAGGCAACATGATCAAACTTTGGTCTCCTGATGCTACTTTGGGCATTGAAGGCGCTGGCTGAAGATTTATTTTCTTAGGCCTCACATCAAATATTGGCCTTGGAGAGCCAGTTGAATCATTTGGATCTGTGATGGCCAAAGACTTTGCAACTTCCTCAGCAGTAGCAAATGGAACTGTGTCAGAATTTGCTGAGGGCACTGGTTCTTCTTGTTGTGGATGAGGAGGTGCAACTTCTTCAGTAATGTTCAGTTGCACAATTTCTTCAGCTGATGCAGCTGGAACTTCTTCAGCAATGGTCTGAAGAGATGGTTGGTGTCCTTCAGATCCGGTATGAATTTCTTCAGTAATAGCTGGCGACTGAGGCACTTGTGTGAGAGGCGTGGTGACTGATACTTGTAGACTGCGTTGGTATTTCCCCGAAGAGGAGAGGATGATGCGGTATAGTAAAGATAAGTATTTCCCTCAGTTAAGAACCAAGATTATCAATCCAATAGGAGAACCAAGCAAAATCCCGTTAAGCGCACCTGCACACACAAAAGCAAACACTTGCACCCAACGCAAATAAGAGGGTTGTCAATACTCTTAGCGGTTATTTGCAAGGATTAATTCTGATAGTGATAGATAGATAAACTAAAATACTAAATAAAATAAAAGTAAATAAATTGCAGCAAGGTATTTTTGATTTTAATATATGATAAAAGTAGACCCGGGGGCCATAGTTTTCACTAGAGGCTTCTCTCTCGAACCATAGCATACGGTGGGTAAACAAATTACTGCTGGGCAATTGATAGAAAAACAAATAATTATGACGGATTGATGGCAATGATCATGTATACAGGCATCACGTCTGAGACAAGTAGACCGACTCCTGCCTGCATCTACTACTATTACTCCACCCATCGACCGCTATCCGGCATGCATCTAGGGTATTAAGTATGAAACAGAGTAACGCCTTAAGCAAGATGACATGATGTAGACAAAGTAAACTCAAGCAATATGATTAAACCCCATCTTTTTATCCTTAATGGCAACAATACAAATATGTGTCATGTCCCTTCCTGTCACTGGGATTGAGCACCGCAAGATTGAACCCATCACAAAGCACCTCTCCCATTGCAAGATAAACCAATCTAGTTGGCCAAACCAAATCGATAGATCGGGGAGAAATACAAAGCTATAATAATCATGCATAAGAGAGTTCAGAGAAGACTCAAATATTTCTCATGAATAATCTGATCATAAACTCACAATTCATCGAATCCCAACAAACACACCGCAAAAGAAGATTACATCGGATAGAACTCCAAAAACATAGAGGAGAACATGGTCTTGAAGATCAAAGAGAGAGAAGAAGCCATCTAGCTACTAGTTATGGACCCATAGGTCTGTGGTAAACTACTCACACATCATCGAAAGGGCAACAAGGTTGATGTAGAAGCCCTCCGTGATCGATTCCCCCTCCGACAGAGTACCGGAAAAGGCCTCCAGATGGGATCGCGGAAGAACAGAGGCTTGCGGCAGCGTAAAAGTTATTCGGGGTGGCTCTCTATTGGTTTCCCAATATTTGAGAATTTATAGAAGTGGAATTAGGTCAAACGGAGCCACGAGGGCCCCACAAGGCATCAAGGCACGCCCCCCCTAGGGCCGCGCCCTGTTGCCTTGTGGAGGCTTTGTGAGCCTTCTGGCCTCCTCTCCAAGTCTCCAGGGTCTCTTTTGTCCAGAAAAAATCTCCAAAAAGTTTCGTGGCATTTGGACTTCGTTTGGTACTGATTTCCTGAAAAACCAAAAACAAGCAAAAAACAGCAATTGGCACTGGGCACTAGGTTAATAGGTTAGTCCCAAAAA
This sequence comes from Elymus sibiricus, assembly GCA_039707655.1. NCBI lineage: Eukaryota > Viridiplantae > Streptophyta > Magnoliopsida > Poales > Poaceae > Elymus > Elymus sibiricus. The sequence goes on from CM077668.1 coordinate 196,261,839, forward strand.
ATTATATATAAATGCATATAAAAACATCCAAGATTGATACTATAATAGCATGGAACAATCAAAAATTATAGATACGTTGGAGACGTATCAGTGACAGGTGAGTTCGGGTGTGCTACATCCCAGAAATTGTCATGGATAAGAGGTAGGGTAGATCCGTCAATATCCACGTCCTCATCAGTAGCTTCCTCGCTTCCAGGTGAAGTGGCATTTTCTTCAGTCACAGGGACTGGTTGTGGTTTCCGCGATGATACCATGTGAAGTGAAGAATCTTCTTCAACTTCAATTTCTTCATCCACCTGCTCTGTAGAAGCAGCAGAGTGGGTATCTCATTCTTCATCAGCCGGTGGGATAACATAGTCCACATCATATGGAATTATCTGAAGTTCTTCAGTGTTGTGAGTCGGTGGTGCTGATGAGATCTTTATGGCATCAATTGGCTCAACTGAAGACATTGAGGCCGTCTTCAGTCTCTTCACTGTCTCAGTGGTAGGAGGGTTTGAAGCTTTTCTCTTCATAGCTTCTCACTCAGCTGCCTTAGTCTTCTTCGCTTCTGATGCAGAAGGAAGTGTGATAAGCTTCAAAGATGAAGCCTTTGGTGGTACTACAACTGAGGAACTGGGTGGAGTAGTTTCTTCAAGCATGACTAATGTAGTCGCCCTGGCAGTTTCTTCAGGCACAACTTCTTCAGTTGCCCTGGTTGGTCTTGCGGAGGAGGAGAGGGCACAGTCTCACTGGCCTAAGGAACTTGTGGTGGAGCTAATGAACTCGATGGAGGTGCCTGACCAAACCTGGCAACCTCTCTCTTGTTGTGGTCATCAACCACTTGCATGGTAGCGCTGATGAACCTGTCACGCACACCACAACAATGGTTGGCTTGGCGCTCATATTCGTCATACAGATGTTTAATCTCTGATTGCAATGCGACAAGCTGCTGAGGGGATATTGTGAGCATGTTGTTCTTCAGCTCCTTCTGCTTCAAAAGTTGTTGCTTCTTCACAAGCTTGGCTTGCGCTATCTTGTGCTTCTCCGACAGTATGAAAGCAGACAACACATGGCTTGGACCAGGTGGCAAGTCAAGATCGTCAAGAGGTGTATCTGGCTTCTTGCACCATATTTCAATGAAATCAAGGATCTTCTTCGGATCCAATAAAAAAGAGGCACATATGTATTCTTGGCAATGGCTGCTTCTTCAACTCTCCTCTGAATAAATTTAGCAAGTTCATATTCATCTGCCATGTCATTTTCATCAGCCTGAGGCAATATAGCCTTGCTTCTGGGGCTGGGCCTTGTTCCACGGCCTACAATGGCCTTGGTCTTCAGCATGGGCGTGTTTGAAGAATTGTGGCCACTTGCTGAGGCACTTGATGCTTCAACGGTGGCTATTTGAAAACCTTCAGTGCGCTGGCAAGATGCGAGCACAACTGGCGTTGAAGCTTTAGCAGCTACCACTGAAGAACTGATGGCTGGCGGTGGCGCTGATGAACTTGGAGCGGATGACGACTTTGGAGCTGAAGCCTTTGAAGATGAAGGCTTTGGCTGTGAGGGCGTTACAGCTGAAGCCTTTGGCTTTTGAGCCGGCTTCTTCTTCATGGCCTTCTTGGGCGAACTAGCACTTGAACCGGCACCAACATCTGCTGATGCCTTTGAGGCCCGGTTGAATTCCTCAACGGCCTTTTGAGCCTGCTTCTGCAATTTAGCTTGATGCTTAGCCCATTCTTTGGGGAAATCTTCACCCCTTCTGACGCTAGTGGGATCAGCGGTCTGTCCAGGAGTAAGTGGAGGCCTATTTCATGGAGGCTTCACAGCGAAGTCTTTCATGTATTTGGAATTGACATATCTGTAACTTCTCCATTCATATGTCCAATACCTCTTGATCTTTTGCATGCGCGTTTTGCGCTGCTCCTTGGTCTCTTTGCCATGAGTGGCTTCATCTGGTGTGCAATATCCTGCATATAAATCATCAGGGATTTTGAATGCAATGTGTTCCTCTTTCCTCTTGCCTCCCTTCTGAGGCTTTTTACCATCGGCCATTTTCTTCAACTGAGGGATCTGAACTTTTGAAGTTTCTGAACATGTCTGAAGATTTTCCTCAAGCAGTGCTGCAAATGAATTAAGTTGATGAGAACCTAGAGATTCATCGGCAGACATGTGTACCTGTGAACAGAGTATAGTTGCAAGGAAATTGGGAAGAGTCACATGCGTTCTCAGATGTTTTCAAAATAAATCCACTTGAGGAAATTGACCCTTATCGTCTTGAAGAAATTCGCTCAGTGTTCTTGACTTAGGTTCTAGAGTTGTACAGATTGAGGCAATTTGCACAACTGAGGAATCTAATCGTTAAGCATAACTTAGATGAAATAACCAAGACTGGCCAGAAGGAAGTGCTAAAGAATTGGAAAGAAGTAGTAAAAACAACACTTGAAGAATTTTAGGTAGTAAAAAGATCAAACTTGGGCAGTAAAATGAAGTTTTAATTACCCCAAGGATGAACTCGATGAACTAGACAACGAGGCGAAGGAAATCGTCAGTTCAGATCTCTCATGCCCTAACTTGGTGACGAAAGACAGCTACGGCGGCTGCGGAGGTGAAGAAATCCGCGGCCGGCGCGAGTACGACGACGAAGAAGTCAAGGCAGTGAAGCTTTCCTTCTCCGGCGACGACGAAATCTAGCGGCGGTGCTAGGGTTCGGAGGTGAGAGTGACAGGAGCAAGAGAGTGAAGTAACTTAGGTTTGACGGGGTCAAGCCTTTATATAGGTGCGGTGAAAACTGAGTGGTCCAAAACTTTTGGACGGATAAGCCCCTAGCGATTCACATCTCCATGACACGCGTCATGCATGCATTTTGGACGTTCTTAGCCACGCGTCGGATGCGCGCGATAAGGTTACTGTGGCAACCGCCAAAAATTTGATTTGAATTTTTTTAAAGTGTGTTCGCAATTTCTTCAGCTGTCAAGGACACAGTGAAAACTTTGAACAGTGTCAATTAGAATGCACATGAAGAGATTCTGAACAGAGTGGTTTGAGTTTAGCACAAAGGGGAGCAGGTCCGATCACATTCACAAAGACGAAAAATCAATTTGAAGAATTAGCAATATGTGAATGCTGTTGAGGACATGAAAAAACTCAAATATCTATATATATATAAGAAGAATTAGTTCAAGCAATGAAGAACAACCACAAATGTCGAATTTGAAAAAGTTTGACGAAATTGCAAATGACGAAAAACTCAATTTGAAAAGGCGTCAAGAGGATGGTGGTGGCGTTACCCACCGTATAAGAATTGTGATGATTTCAGACACCGCGTACAATTGTCGTAGGGTTCTGAGAATCAAATTCTTCATTAATTTCTTCACACATAGAGGGTTAGTCTTCATTGATTGAAGAAAAATGTTACTTCATGTGTTGCGCATCAAAGTCATCAATAATGCATAAGCGTTAGGATGTGTGTCCTTTTCAAAGGACATTCAAAGATTCTAGGATGTTTAGACTACAACATGCAAAACCTTCTCTCATCCAAGGGCTTTGTGAAGATATCTACAAGCTGGTCTTCAGTCTTCACGTGGTTGATGACGATGTCTCCCTTCAGCACATGATCACGAAGGAAATGGTGACGAATTTGAATGCGCTTCATCCTTGAGTGTTGCACTGGGTTGTGGGTGATCTTGATGGCACTCTCATTGTCACAATAGAGTGGAACTTTCTTCACGTTGACGCCATAATCCTTGAGGGTCTGCTTCATCCATAGTAGCTGTGAGCAGCAGGCACCAGCGGCAATGTACTCAGCCTCGGCTGTGGAAAGTGAGACGCTGTTCTGCTTCTTGGAGGACCAACAAACAAGTGATTGTCCGTGGAAATGGCATGTGCCTGATGTAGACTTGCGATCCACGCGATCTCCAGCATAATCAGAATCAGAAAGTCCAGCAAGATCAAGAGATGAGCCCTTGGGATACCATAATCCAAGCGTTGGTGTGTGAGCTAAATATGGAAGAATTCGTTTCATAGCCTGATGGTTAGATTCCTTCGGCGACGCTTGAAATCGGGCACACATGCAAACTCTAAGCATAATATCTGGCCTAGATGCACATAGATAAAGTATTTACCATTTTCGTCAGTGCAGAGTTGACCATTTGTTGGCATTGGTATCTTGAGGTTTTTGCAGTCTTGCATGCCGAATTTCTTCAGGCAGTCTTTGAGATATTTCTCCTGAGAAATGAAGATGCCATTGGGTTGTTGATGAATTTGAAGCCCGTGGAAGAATTTGAACTCCCCCATCATAGACATCTGATATTCTTCACGCATCATATATGCAAATTCGTCAATGTATCGCTTGTTAGTGCAACCAAAGATAATATCATCAACATATATTTGGCATATGAACAGTTCACCATCATAAGATTTTGTGAAAAGAGTAGGGTCAAGTGAACCGGGTTTGAAACCCTTTTTCTTCAGAAACTCCTTCAGTGTATCATACCAAGCCCTCGGGGCTTGTTTGAGGCCATAGAGAGCCTTGTTGAGTCTGAAGACTTTGTCTGGATGCTTTGGGTCCTCAAAACCTGGTGGTTGAACAACATATACTTCTTCCTCAAGCTTACCATTGAGGAATGCACTTTTCACATCCATTTGATATAAGAGAATATTATGATGGTTAGCATATTCAAGCAGTATACGAATAGCTTCAAGCCTAGAAACAGGTGCAAATGTTTCATCGAAATCAATACCCTCAACCTATGTGTAGCCGTGAGCCACAAGACGGGCCTTATTCCTCACCACTTGGCTATTTTCGTCTTGTTTGTTGCGGTAGATCCACTTGGTGCCTATGACGTTGTGCTTATGTGGATCGGGACGCTTGACAAGCTCCCACACGTTGTTGAGCTCAAATTGATGCAATTCATCTTGCATGGCTTGAATCCATTCAGGTTCCAGAAAAGCTTCATCAACTTTGGTGGGCTCTATGATAGAGACAAAGGCATAGTGCCCACAAAATTTAGCTACATGTGAAGCTCTTGAGCGAGTGAGGGGACCAGGTGCATTGATGTTGTTGAGGATCTTCTCAATTTGCACTTCATTCGCCACTCGTGGATGAGCTGGACGAGGGCCTTGCTGTTGTTGTTGTTGTGCATTATCCTCAGCATCATTTTCTTCAGGTTCAGTAGTTTCTTCATGACGAGGAACTGTCATTTCTTCAACAACTATTTCTTCACTAGGCACAATTTCACCAGTGCCCATCAGCTTGATGGATTCCTCAGGAGGCATTTCATCTAGCACAGGAGGCAAGTGCTCTCTTTGCGAGCCGTTAGTTTCATCGAACCGCACATCTACAGTTTCAACAACCTTGTTGTGATAGGTGTTGAAGACTCTGTAGGTGTGCGAGTCCTTTCCGTAACCAAGCATAAAACCCTCATGTGCTTTCGGTGCAAATTTAGAACTGTGATGAGGATCTCTAATCTAGCATTTAGCACCGAAGACTTTGAAATAACTCACATTGGGTTTCTTGTCAGTGAGGAGCTCGTAGGAGGTGTTCTTGAGGAATTTGTGAAGATATACCCAGTTGATGATGTGACATGTAGTATCAATTGCTTCAGGCCACCATCGATGAGGTGTCTTGTATTCATCAAGCATAGTGCGAGCCATCTCGATGAGTGTCCTGTTCTTGCGCTCCACGACTCCATTCTACTAAGGCGTGTAGGGGGCAGATAGCTCATGAGTGATACCAAGTTCATCAAGATAGTCATCAAGGCATGTGTTCTTGAACTTAATGCCATTGTCGCTCCTGATGTGTTTGATCTTGAGACCATAATTTGCCATGGCCCGATTGGAGAATCATCTGAAGACATCCTGTACTTTAGTCTTGAAGGAAATGATGTGCACCCAGGTGTAACGAGAGAAATCGTCAACTATGACAAACCCGTAGAGTGATGCTGCATTGATTAGTGTGGCATAATGGGTAGGACCAAACAGATCCATATGAAGTAATTCAAAAGGACGAGTGGTGGTCATGATTGTCTTAGCCGCATGCTTTGATCTGGTCATCTTTCCAGACTCACAAGCACCACACAGATGATCTTTGATGAATTTGACGCCCTCGACGCCAATTATGTGCTTCTTCTTGATGAGTGTGCTCAGATTCCTCATGCCAACGTGTCCGAGGCGTTGATGCCATAGCTAGCACTCTAAAGCTTTTGCCAGTAGACATGTGGCAGGTTGTGGACCTAGTGAGAAATCTACAATGTACAAATCACCTTTCCTAAAGCCTTCGAAGACTTTGGATTTGTCAGAGTCCAACAACACAATGCATCTATATTTGCCAAAGATGACAATCATATCAAGATCACAAAGCATTGAGATGGGCATGAGGTTGTATCCAAGGGATTTAACAAGCATCACTTTTTCCATGTGTCGATCCTTTGAGATAGCAACCTTACTGTCGTGGTTTTGACACGGCAGATGCCCTTGTGAAAGGACTTGGAGATGAGGCCATCGCACGAGTGTGGAAGCTTAACAGGGTTGATCGGGAATGAGAAGACACGGGATTACCCAGGTTCAGCCCCTCACGGTGGAGGTAAAAGCCTACGTCCTGCTCGATTATATTGCTGTGAATCTCGATTACAAGGATGCGGATTCGCTAACCTAGCTTTCGAGGGATTGCAACTTAGTCTTTTTTTTTGCCTAGGTGCTCCCCTTTATATATACAGACGGAACCCTAGGTTTACATGAGAGTCCGGGTCGTCATCCTGACCCATCTCCTACTCTTTCCTACTTGTTCTCCAAGACGACGTTTAAGCCGTTCATCTTCTTCTTGAGCTGGCCCAAAGCCTGAGCCGGCCTTTCCTATTAGGCCTCCATCAAGCCGGCCCATCAATCATCTTTAACCCTGATGTGAGATGACTCGCTGAGCCTGCTCTAAGGCTGGGTCGTCATCCTACCGGGTCTAAATGCTGGTAAATATCCCCAACATTAGCCCTTAGTTTGACTTGAATTCATTCATGTTAAACTCCACCCTGAAAAATAGAATCATTAACAAGACATTATTCAATTGCTTCTCAAGCCGGCTTTTTGGAGCACCATCCTTATCAGGCATGATTTCCCGGGTTAAACAAAGCGCCGGGTCATTCTTTCGATTTCAGACTTTGCATTTTTCATCGCCTTTGTCTCATGACATCTCACTCTATCTCCGTAGGATCCGGGATGACGTCATAGAGAATCTTGAATAGATTTGTATTGCCTTGTTAGGCGCGAAAATCGAGGAGCCTTTTTAGCCACTGTTTACTGTACCGCCTGGGATTTCATGCGCGCCGTTTGGGGGTCCCGTTGTGCCCATAAATAGACTGCGCCGCCTCCACTGCCTTCCTTACTACTCTTCTTCCTCCTCTGAACATCCGACGCCACCGGCCTCCTCGAGCTCATCGCCGCCACTCGGACAGCGCCGCCTCGACTCGTCCCATCTTCGCCGGAGTTCACCCAATCTGACCAGGCCGCACCGCCACGCTTCATCGTCTGTAAAGCTTCTTCCGGCCAGATCTGTAAGTGCCTTCCGTCATTGTCGCAGTTCCCTTGATGTTCTTTGTGCTCTTCGCCACAACTGTTGTAGATCCAAAACACCTTTGGTCCCTTATGCCTTTAGCTCACACAGTTGCTCCGCAGCAGTTTCTTTATTGGCAGATCTGCTGTATTGCTTTAGATAAACCCCACTGCCCTTCAACTCATAAGGCGAAGAACATACCTAGTTTTTACTTTTTCATTTTTATCCATTTCTCAGATCCGTAAAATTTTCTTACCCAATGGAAACTTGTTTGCGCACTCGTAGCCCAAACCATGCTCAACACTTGTGAAAATCCGTGCCATGTAGTTTCCGGCTTATCTTCGCTAGTAACTTCATTTGCATCCCCTCTCGAAACCCGGCCGAATATCTCAATCGCCGGCTCATATGTTCCAGTTATGTTAAATCGAAAAGCTCACATTTTGCCGGCTTATGGCATCTTTTTCTCTTTCATAGAAGCTGAAACAATGCCTCCCAAGCCCAAGATCGTCAACTGGGCCAAGTCCAGCATGTCTGAAGTTAGTCTGCAAATCCTGGTAGATTCCGGGCTGCTGCCGGCTAAGGAAGAAATTTCATGGCGAGCTCCTGAAGAAGAAATTCACCCCAACCCGGCCAGAACAAGATTGTCATATTCGCTGATCATGTTTCAAGGGGCTTCCGTCCTCCCGGCTCTAAATTTTTCCAGGACATGCTGCATTTCTTCAACATCAAGCCTCAAGACCTGGCCCGCAACTCCATCTTCAACTTATGCCAATTTCAAGTCTTCTGTGAAGTGTACCTGCAGCTCGAGCCATACCTCAGCTTGTTCCGGTAATTCTTCTATTTGAACCGCCAAACGGAGCACAAGGATGGTCCAAGTATTGAACTTGGCGGAATTTCAATTCAAAGAAGGAAAAACATAGTCTTTCCCAACGCCAAGCCGGCCAGCCACCCCAAGGGATGGCACAGAACCTGGTTTTATTACAAAGACACATCCCCTGAAGGGCAGCACCCACTGCCGGGTTACAGGTCTAGCCGGCTCGCCATCAATGCAGCCTTCCCGGGTCTTGCTTCCAGGGAAGAGAGACAGAACCTGGAGCCTTTATATCCAAAGATGAATGCGTTGATTGCTCATGGCCTCACCGGCATCGATTTGACCCGGACTTGGGTCGAGTGGCGAATGCACACCTACACCGGCCATCACGAAGACCCACTTCGGTTCAGCCGGGTTAACCTCAAGGAGAAGGACGTCCTAAAATTTTCCAAGAAGCTACTTAGCGAAACAAAGGATGACATTAAGCTCGTGGGGCTCGCCCCATTTAGCGCCAACACCCCGGATCCTGCGGTAAGCCGTTTCTGTCATCTTGCACTTTGCCAATACTGCGTTATCCTTGTTATCATTTCATCAATCCGTCATGATACAGGAGAACGATGACTGGTGGCGGGTTGAGGTTCAAGATCCTACTCCTCCTCGAGATGACGACGAAGAGGACCCAGACGACGATGAAGACAATTAGGTAGAACTTGACTCCCTTGGCTGCCTTTTTAATCAGCTTGCTGATGCCGACTCTTCACAGGAAGAAGCTGAAACTAGCCACCCCATCGAGCCAGAGGTATCTTTGATCTCCTCAGACTCTGACTCCCCAATACCTGTTCGAAAGGAAACCCGAGCTGTAGTCCGCAAAATCCAAAGAAAACCCCGGGTTACCATCCGTAAAGTCCCTTTTTCACATCAAGATGCTCACTTGGATCCCCAATTTCTTTTGAAGAAAACACAACACGCCGGAACCTCAAAAAGGAAGACCCAGAGTAGTGAAGGAGAGTTGAGAGGCGGGCTTCCAAATGAGCCGCCATCCCGTAGAGCGCAGACAGAGGTGCTTCTTAGTCCAACTCCCTCTTTTTCTCTAGCTGGTCATTTTAAGGAACCATTACATTTAAATGACTCGGCCTATCAGACGTCCCCCTCTTTGGATGAATCAAGCGCTACTCAGGCACCGGCTTTCAATATCAACCCTGGGTAACTAATTTAATCATGCTTGTGTCATATAGTGGTTTCTTGCCCTTCATCCTTTAATTGAATATCTCCTTGTTCTTTGCACAGCGCCAAGGCTATTAAGAACAAAGCTACCGCCGGGTCATTTGACCCGGTTATTCAAACAGGCCCTCAGGAAGAAACGGAGGCCACCTTGGTCCCCCAGGACGAGCCGGTGTTCCAGAACAGCCCGCCGCCTCAAGATTTTACTGTGAGCCCAGCTCATGCCTCCTCTCCTGTTGTTCAGGAGAAGGAAAATTTAACTGAAGATCAACCCGAACAGCAACCCGCGGCACCGGTTCAAGAGGAAGTGGTGGTGATGAGTGAATGGCAAACTGCTCCACCGGAAGCCTCTACTGCTCTTACCAAGGTTCCTGCCAGGGCTGAGCCACCCCTGAAGAACAAGGGGAAGGCGGCTCTTGACTTCTGCACCTTTGAAGATCAAGACGCCAATGCCCTGCACCAGGCTGTGCTGACCCGGCTATATGAAAGCCGAGACACAGAAATTGCAATGATATCTTCATTGAAGAGGAAATACGAGGTAACTTGCGCCTTCTGTCATGAAACATATATATATGTAGCCCCCAAGGGCCGGGTCATTATTAGATAATGACCCGGGACTTCAAAACTTTATCTTGCATGCATAACCTTAATCGGTGACCCCAAAGGCCGGCTCGTCATACTATGACGGGCGGGTCTCCATATCTAGCAACATAGGTCAAATTATGCATTAGCCCCCAAGTGCCATGTGGAATGCCTGCATCGTCATGGGACTTGTTCTTTTTGTGGAAGAGCTGAAACATGTAGCCCCCATGTGCCGAGTCAACCGGCAGGGCGACTCGGGACATGCTTAGATGATGTATAACTGAAACTGCCTTGCAGGACATGCTGAATCAAGTGGAGGAGCAGGCTTCCTTCTTCCGAAAGGAAGCAAGGAAGGAGAAAAAACTGCGTACAGAGGCTGAAAAATCATCTGCAGAAGCCACCAAGTCATTGCTCCTTGTGAGGAGCACCTTGAAAGAGACCGAGGCAGAAAGAGCCGCCTTAGCTGAGCGTGCTCAAGAGGCCGAGGCCAAGCTGGAGCCGGTAACCCAAGAGCTAGCCACTCTGAAGGGCCAGATCACAGCCATGTGCAAGGCCATCTTCGGTAAGTAAAAAGACTACCATGAGCCAATTATACCAACTTATCATGCTAAGCCGGCTTTACTGATCGCGTCTACTTATCCTTGAAGGCTGCAAGAATCAAACCCTTGTTCAGTAACCACTGGTGAAGTTGAAGGCGGTTTATACCTTTGTGGAGCAGCTGTACAAGGCGGCTCCCGGTGCGTAATGGCCGCAAAAAATACTACGACGCCGCCACAGTTGATTGCTGACATGTTGAAGGAGCTGTATGTTGTTCCCAAGTGGTTTGAAGAATGGAAAAAGGTGGCTTGTCGCTCTGGGGTTCTAACAGTTCTTGCTCGTGCCAAGGCATATGTGGCAGAACTGGATCCGGCTCAGATTGTGGGCGGGTATCCAGAGTTCAATGTGGACGACTCGCCTTTTACCAAAAAGGGTTTCCAACGCTGTATAAAGGAAACCTGGGTTGCAGCCACTGAGATTGCAGAAGAGGCAGATTTGACCAAGTACCAGGTTGGCTATTTGAAGGATAACGAAAGGATGGAGCCACCAAATCCTGAACCGGTTGCCCTAACCCGCATGCGTAAGCCATCTTTCACTCCTGATGTCGACCCTTCCTCCGTGATAACAGCCGATGCCATATTTGAAGTGTTGCGCTCAATCCAGTGGTCGACCGGCGAATCAAGTCAGGAGGAGGCAGAGGATGACGACGACCGTGAAGAGCCGGCACACGGTGCTCCATCGGCTGCTGGCGCCAGTTCTAACCCGGCGATATAAAGCACTGGGTCGTCCTCTTGTAGTTTGAACTGCGGAAACTTTTGCCGTGGCCGCAGCTGATGGGCGGCTTATTATAGCTTAGTATCCAAAACTGTTGATTCCCGTGCCATCGTGCACTATGGTGCTTGTACAAATATCTTTGTGGATGCCTTGCCTGTGTATGTTATACAGGCGATTTTGCCCTTGTGGATCCTCTTTGCGACCTCTAGAGCCGACTTTTTCAACAAGAGTGATTCTGCACAAGCAATAAGTATCGCAGATAGCAACAGCTTTGAGCGATGAATATCATGTTAGCATTTGTGTTAAAAGATTAATCCTAACTAAGGTAGATGCCATGTATGAATGTATGAAAGTATGCATGCATGTAGAAAGCAAATAAATGCAGAAAAGAGAACATGACTGTAACAAGCCGGTTTTGAAAACGCAACTTGAAAGACCGGCTTATAAAGCTCAAGTCTGAATTGCTTTCATGAAGCTGACACTTTGGCATGTTGGTTTATCCTCGCTTTCTGAAAGCCGGCTCTCACGCAACCAATCGAGCGTTTTAACTCTAATGAATTCAGGGTCACCTTTGTGACTGACTCATCAGGCGTACGCCGGGTCACCTTTAGGGAGTAGCATCTTGCTAACAGGCAGGTTTAACCAACTTGTGGCATCTCACCGGGTTAAAGGGTTTTGTAAGCTAAACTCAATGAGTTGGAAGACCCCAAATAACCAAGGATCAACAAATAAAGACTCCACACACAATTTTGAGGCGAAACGACAAAAACTCTCTTATACAGAGCTACCGGTCTTTATTTCATTGATCAAGAAATATGTATATACATGATAGAAGGTATGTACAAAGATGCAACCCAGTCGATGACTTAGGTGTAATAAGGCCGGAGCTGGGCAATGTTCCAGGGCCGGCTTGTTTCCTCCTCCGAGGTTCGTGACTTGTCTGCCTCACGTATGTCAATCAGGTAATATGACCCGTTGTTGAGATTCTTGCTGACCACAAAGGGCCCTTCCCAAGGTGGTGAAATCTTATGCATGCCTGTCTGGTCTTGTATCAGACGGAGCACTAAGTCACCTTCCTGAAAAGTGCGGCTTCGAACTCTACGGCTGTGATAGCGACGTAGGTCTTGTTGATAAATTGCTGATCTAGACGCGGCAAGTTCGCGTTCTTCTTCCAGGGCATCAAGGGCGTCTTGTCGAGCTTGCTCATTATCAGATTCCACATAAGCCACCACTCGAGGGGAGTCATGACGAATATCTCTTGGAAGTACAGCTTCTGCACCATAGACCAGGAAAAACGGTGTATAGCCTGTTGACCTGTTGGGAGTAGTCCGTGTGCTCCAAAGCACCGCATGTAATTCTTCTTCCCAGCAACCCGGCGTGCATTGCAAAGGCACCATGAGCCGGGGTTTGATACCACGCAACAATTCCTGATTGGATCTTTCTACCTACCCATTGGACTGAGGATGCGCAACCAATGTTAAATCAAGCCGGATATGCTCCTATTGACAGAACTGCTTCATGACTCCCTTGGAAATATTGGTGCCATTGTCTGTGATGATACTGCGCGGATAGTCAAAACGAAATATCAGCTTTTTCAGAAATTTGACGGCTATAGCAGCATCACAACGGCTGACCGGTTCCGCCTCTACCCACTTGGTAAATTTGTCCACAGCCACCATCAGGTGCGTATGCTTGTTCTTAGAACGTTTGAAGGGTCCAACCATGTCAAGCCCCCAGACTGCAAAAGGCCAGGTTATCGGTATCATCCTTAATTCTTCAGCTGGCACATGAGCCTGGCGAGCATATTTCTGGCAACCATCGCATTTGCGCACAATATCTTCCGCATCGGCGTGAGCTGTGAGCCAGTAAAAGCCATGCCGGAAAGCTTTTGCGACCAGTAATCTTGAGCCGGCATGGTGACCATAGTCACCAGAATGAATCTCATTGAGAATTGCGCGGCCTTCTTCAGGCAAAACACAATGCTGAAAAACATGAGTGACGCTTCGTCGGTGCAACTCACCATTGACGATAGTCATAGACTTGGATCGTCTGATGATCTGTCGAGCAAGGATTTCCTCTGTTGGAAGTTCCCCCCGGCTTAGATAAGCCAAGTAGGGGACTGTCCAATCAGGTACAGCATGTACAGCAGCTACTAGAGCTGCCTCCGGGTCAGGAATAACCAAGTCCTCCTCTGTTGGTAACTTGACAGACGGGTTGTGCAAAACGTCCAGGAAAACATTGGGTGGCACCGGCTTGCGCTAAGAGCCCAAGCGAGAGAGTGCATCTGCCGCCTCATTCTGCCGGCGATCAATATGACCAACTTGATAACCTTTGAAGTGTACAGCAATGTTGGTGACTGCATGCCGATAAGCCGCCATAAGGGTATCCTTGGAATCCCATGTACCAAAAACCTGTTGGGCCACCAAATCTGAGTCGCCCAAACACCTGACCCGGCTCAGGTTCATCTCCTTGGCCATCCGAAGCCCATGAAGCAAAGCCTCATATTCTGCTGCATTGTTAGTACAGGGGAACATAAGTCTTAAAACATAACAGAACTTATCTCCTCGTGGGGAAGTAATCACAACTCCAGCCCCTGAGCCTTCAAGCTGCCTTGAACCATCAAAGTGTATGGACCAGTATGTTGTGTCGGGCTTCTCTTTGGGAGCCTGTAACTCTGTCCAATCATTAATGAAATCCACCAATGCTTGAGATTTGATTGCTGTGCGGGGCACATATTTGAGATGATGCGGATCGAGCTCGATGGCCCACTTGGCAACCCGACCTGTGGCCTCCCGGTTCTGGATTATATCCCCAAGAGGTGCTGAGCTGACCACAGTGATTGCATGTTCATGGAAGTAATGCTTCAGCTTGCGGCTAGCCATAAACACTCTGTAGACCAGTTTCTGCCAATGTGGATATCGCTGCTTGGACTTGGTTAACACTTCACTGATATAATACACGGGGTGCTGAACTGGATATTCCTTGCCGTCCTCCTTGCGCTCTACAATGACTGCCACACTCACAGCCTTGTTATTGGCAGCAATATATAGCAACATTGGTTCCTTCTCACGAGGGGTAGCAAGGACCGGCGACTCAGACACCTGCTTCTTGAGGGCCTCAAAAGCCTGATCTGCAGCATCACTCAAGACGAAGTTATCCGATTTCTTAAGCAATTGATACAACGGAATTACCTTCTCTCCAAGCCGGCTTATGAACCGGCTCAGCACCGCAACCCGCCCAGCCAGCTTCTGCACGGCATTTAGATTGGCCGGCTTAGCCAGGGTCGTGATTGCTTTGATCTTTTCTGGGTTAGCTTCAATGCCACACTCGGAAACAAGAAATCCCAGAAGCTTTCCTGCAGGGACACCAAAAACACACTTCTCCGGGTTAAGCTTCATCTGGTAGACACGGAGATTGTCAAATGTTTCCTTGAGATCCTCCAACAGGGTTTCTTTATTTCAAGACTTAACTACAATATCATCAACATAAGCATGAACGTTCCGCCCGATCTGTTTGTGAAAGCAGCTTTGGACACAACACCGGTAAGTCTTCTGTGCACACTTCAGACCAAACGGCATGGTTGTATAACAGAAAGCCCCAAAGGGTGTGATGAAAGCCATCTTTTCCTGGTCCTCTAGCTTCATTTTGATCTGATGATAACCAGAGTAAGCATCCAGGAAGCATAAACACTCATAACCTGCCGTCGCATCGATGATCTGGTCAATACGGGGCAAGGCAAAGGGGTCACTAGGACAAGCCTTATTTAGATCTGTGTAATCAACACACATCCGCCAAGTCCCGTTTTTCTTCAGAACAAGTACCGGGTTGGCTAGGCATTCAGGATGGAAGACTTCAACGATGAACCCGACAGCTAGGAGCCGGGCCACTTCTTCACCAATAGCTTTCCGCCTTTCCTCATTAAAGCGACGGAGATACTGGCGAACCGGTTTAAACTTGGGATCCACATTGAGGGAGTGCTCAGCGAGTTCTCTCGGTACACCCGGCATGTCAGAAGGTTTCCATCCAAAGATGTCCCGGTTCTCATGGATGAACTCGATGAGCGCACTTTCCTATTTGGGATCCATGTGGGCCCCTATAGTGAACTGCTCAGAAGAATTGCCGGGGGTGAAATCAACTTGCTTGGTGTCCCTGGCCGATTTAAACTTGAGCAGAGGGTCTAACTCTGTTGTGGGCTTCTTCAGGGAGGTCCTGTCAGACGGGTCAACATTGTCCTTATAATACCGCAATTCTTCTGCAGCGCAAGCCGTCTCGGCATATGTTGCATCTCCTTCCTCGCACTCGAGTGCAATCTTCCGGTTGCCTTCAACTGTGATGGTTCCCCTTGGCCCTGGTATTTTTAATTTCAGATAAACGTAACATGGCCGTGCCATGAATCGTGCGTAAGCTGGCCTACTGAATAAAGCATGGTACGGGCTTTTCAACTTGACTACCTCAAAGGACAGGAATTCAAAACGCCAGTTATCCTCTGAGCCGAAGGCCACCGCCAGGGATACCCTCCCCATGGGGTAAGCTGATTTGCCAGGAACGATGCCATCAAAAACTATAGAGGATGGAGTCAACTGCTTGTTAGACAGATTCATCCGCCTGAACGTGTCATTGTACAGAATATTGATGTTGCTGCCTCCGTCCATGAGCACTTTAGTCAATGTATAACCACCAACCTGCGGTGCTACCACCAAAGCCAAATGGCCGGGGTGATCAAGGAGGATTGGATGATCCGCCCTGCTCCAGGTAACCGGCTGCTCGGACCAATTGAGATAATAAGGGGTTGCCGGCTCAACCGTGTGGGCGGCTCGTCGTTGCACCTTTCGATCCCGTTTGCAGGTGGTGGTGGTGAAAACATGATACTGCCCACTATTTAACTGCTTCAGGTTGCTTTGGAACCCTGTCAGACCGGCTTGGTGCTGACTTCCCTGGTTGATCCACTCATTGCTGCCTCCAGTATTACCAGCCCCCTGAAACTCGCTGCTCTGGCTACTATTCCCATGGAAACCAGGACCTGCGAAGGGCCCTTGCAAGCAGGCTCCCGAGAAGCCGGGTCACTGGTTGCTGGGTTGTCCACCGCTGCCGTCCCCGTTATGATGGTTCTGGAAGACCCGTTTGGAAAATTCCTACATGATGTAGCAGTTTTCCCAGAAGTGGCTAGACGGCTTGCCGTTGTAGCTATGCTTCGGACATGGACCCTTGAGAGCTTCCTCATAGCTGAGAGGGCGATTACCAGAGGACTGCCTCCTAGAACCATCGTTCTGACGCTGACTTTTGTTCCCTGTATTTGTGTTTGCCACCAGATCGGAGCTACCTTCATAACCCTTGCATTTACCATCGTTGTTGTTCTGCCCATTACTATTGTTCTGCTGGTGGCCCTTGCCATCGCCTTTCTTGTCCTTGCCGGCTTTCTCTTCGTCAGACGGCGGATCTTTGGTATTGTTAGACTCCGTGTACCGGGTTAAGACATCCATGAGATCGCCCATATCCTTGGCCTTTCTCTTGAGTCGCCCTAGTTTTTGGACCAGTGGCTAAAATTTGCATGTTCGTTCCAGAACAAGCATCACCTGATCCACCGAGATACTGTCGGAACTGTGTATAACCTCCACAACCCGGTGAGCCCAATGGTGCGCCGACTCATCCTCCCGCTGAACTTAGCGTTCAAGATCAACAATTGTGGTTGGCCTTTTGCAGGTTCCCTGGAAATTCTTGATGAAACGCTCCTTCAGTTCCTGCCAAGTGTTGATAGAATTCACTGGTAGGTTTTTCAACCAAGTGCGAGCGGGGCCTTCCAACATGAGAGGCAGATAACGCACACACACTGCCTCACTTGCGCCCAATAAGTCCATTGCCAGCTCGTAACTCTCGATCCACTCGGTGGCCCCCAGATTCGCTGTGTAATTAGGAACCTTGCGAGGACCTTTGAAATCTGGGGGTATGCGCGCTTCTCGCAGCGCTGGTACCAAACAAGGAGTTCCGATCATGCGGCTCGATAAGCCCCCAGGCCGGCCGGCTGTCCGGGTTGCGGTGGGTGGGTCATGTGCCATCGGCGGGTTAGCATTCGCCGGCTGGTTATACACTGCGCGTGCGTTTTCCTCCAACGCTCGGAGAGCCTGAGCGGCATCCACAATGTCCTGTGCATTCGGGATTCTGGGTTGGTGTTGATCTGCCAGTGGTTGGGCGGCTCTTCTGCGATGTGCACTGCTGGAAACCGCCGGCGATTCTGGACGCTGGCTCCTGGTACGGCTCTAGTGAGGAGTTGAGTGAAGGCGGTGCTGGCTATGCGAGTAGTTGGCCTGCTGTACTACTGCTATCTTGAGCATCGCAATAGCATTCCTGGCCTCCGTGTGAATCGGACCGTCCCCTCGATCGGAATAGCCGCCAAGTTGTGGGTTGCTGCCAGCACGTTATCGACCGGGTTGGAGTCGTGTCCAATTGGGGTCTGGAACCGGTGAGACGGCGGCTGCTGTTGCTGATCCGGCGTGCGATGCTGGGCTGGCTCCCTCTGCTGAACCGGCTGCTGCAAAGGTGGTCCTCCTGGGGGAACAACTCCAGCCCCCGGGTTCGTGGGAGCCGGCGGTGTGGTGAACAACTGAGTTGGCTCAAGATCGACCGGAAGCCGGCTTTGGTGACGCCTCCGGTGGACGAGTTCTGACTCGGCCTGTCGGCGACTTAGGTAATGCGCCTCTTCATCCAGGCGCTGCCTCTCCTCGTCAAGCCGGGCCTGTGCCTGAGCCATGCGTGTGTTCTCCGCATTGATGTCCTCTTGGATATTGGCCATCTGCTCGCGACACTTCGTGATCTCCGCGTTGCGTGCCGCTGTGTTCTCCATAGTAACTGGCACAGCCAGCAGGCCAGTCAGCGTATTCATCAAGTCCGCGAGCGCCTGCACCCCGGTTCTCTGAGAGCCAGCGGCCGACGCACCGGCTCCTCCTGAGCCAGCAAGGGTGAGGTTCTGTCCGGCCACTGGATCAGCCGGGTCACGCATCGGATCTTGCCTACCCGCCATGTATACCGCCGCAAAACGAGGTGGATCAGGGACTTCTAGAAAGACGTCGTCAGTGTGTCCGAGCCTTCCATCATGCAGAGGACGGATCGACTCGGTTTCTCCCGTCGAGGATTCGCTGTCAGATTGGACGAGCGTATCATCTCCAGACAGGGAGTTCTCCGACAAGGCCACCCCTTGGGTGAACCCTACGAAGACATGGTTCTGGCCGGCTTGAGGCGGGCCGGGTCTTGCCTGGCTCGGACCAGCGCGGCGCGCTGACTCGACACCGGCGATGTTCTCCAACCCAGCGGCCGACTCACCGACCACGCCGATGAAGGTATTGATTTTGCCAAAGGGGACCCGGTACCCGTACTCGATTGAGTCGGCGTCGGGGCCCCAGTACGAATCGTCGATGTGGAACTTCCCGCGGCGGCTCTTCGTCATCAAGCCAACTGCGTGCTTCCCGAACCCTGGGAGAGATCCCGCTAAGAACTCAACTCCACCATGCGTGGGCCCCACGGTGGGCGCCAACACTTACCTAGACCCACTACCTTGCTTTTCCCTTTGTCGGCGTATGTGATATGCTTCATATGAGACAGAGTGAGGGGAGCATCAGTGAGTAAATTCCTATCACCATTCATGTGATTCGTGCAGCCACTATCCAGGACCCATTCAGTGGCATTAGGTGTGTCATCCTGTAGAAGCATTAGTCTGACTTACAAATTCATATACTTCAAAGTGAAGAATATGATGATCAATTTCGTCAGACAATTTCATCAATGAATAAAAACTAGCAGCATAAGGGATGTGTAAAATGAGTATTCATTTAATCATATTTAGCTTGCATCCCAACAAGCATTTTGTCAGGTCTTCAGCAAATTCATCAGACATTTTATTGTAGTCTGAAGACCTGACCCTGCAGAAGAGATTAGTTCTTCTTCTTAACCACCCACATCTGAATGGGTGGCTGAGAAGCAATGTATCGAAGTACATTAATGGAGAATTTTGGCTTTGAAGAATATGCATTTCTCTTCACAGGAGGGTTATAGTAATTGAATGAATAAGCAGAGAAATTCTTCGAAGTTTTGTGAACATAGTGGTTCGAAGAATAATGCTCATATTCATCAGATCACTGTATGTTTCCCTGTGAAACAGAGGCATTAGCACGACCATTAGTAGGTCTGCGACCATTTGACGACTTTGGTCCATGTGAAGAATTTGTTCTGGGATGTTTCTTCTTCATCGGTGGTGTCATGATGACATTCACCTGAAGATTTTCCAGAAGGCTTTTGGGGACCCAGATTTTCTTCACAGGTGCACCGTTCCTGCAGTTAGTACCAACAAATCTGGCAAATACTTAACCGTTCTGATTTTTGAACAGTTTGTAATTTGAGTCAAATGACTCATCTGAAGAATATGAAGTATCACAAGTATAGCTAGATAAGGTGGATGGGTCTATTGGAGGCCCCTTTGCAGCAACCCGGCTGCTTTTGGGATACTGCTCAGGTTTCCAATACAAACCATCAGCATTGAGCTTTCTCTCAAAAGCAAAACCCTCTTTCCTCGGGTTCCTGTTCAGAATCTGCTTTTTGAGCACATCACAAAGGGTTTGATGCCCTTTGAGGCTTTTGTATATGCCTGTAACATACAATTCCTTCAACCCTGCATTTTCGTCAGTATCACTGGTGACATCCTCAGATGAGGGGTTAGTGGCCACAGAAGTAGTTGAAGCAATTGAAAGTACTGAAGCATTTGAACATTCAGCTGAAGAATTTGCATTTTCACGTTCAAGGCATTTTAAGGATGGTGCAACAAATTCTTCCTGAATGGTACTGATCTGTTGAGCGAGGAGTGAATTATTCTCTTTTTGAAGATCATCGTGAGACGCTCTCAGCTTCTTGAGATCTTGCTTCCTTTGAAGAAATTCATAGGACAGCTTCTCGTGTTCAGCTGAGAGGGCCACATGACGACTTTCAAGTTCGTCATACTGTGACTTGAGACGCCTGAGTTCTTCAGACAAAGCTTGACTACGATCCATTTCCTCGTCCAACAGGTCATCGCTTTTGTCTAGCAGTTTTTGAATCTTTTCCATAGCATGTTGTTGCTCAGTAGCAATTTTAGCAAGTTTTTTGTAGCTAGGTTTAGATTCACATTCAGAGTCATCTTCACTGGAAGTTTCAAAGTAAGCTTCTCGCGAGGTTACCTTTGCACCTCTTGCCATGAAGCAATAGGTGGGAGTGTAGTCATCAGCATAGTCCTCATTGTTGGCAGAGACACCATTGCCTTCAGGGTTGAAGATGGACTTGCTGACATACTTAGTAGCAAAGGCTAGGCTTGCCACACCAGAGTCTGACTCCTCCTTAGATTCCTCAGCTTCCTCATGATCAGATTCTTCTTCAGAATCCATTTCCTTCCCAATGAATGCGTGAGCTTTGCTGGAACTGCCTTTCTTGCGTGATGAAGATTTTTATGAAGACTTTGTGGATTTCTTCTTTTTGCCATCAGAGTCATCGTCCCTGCTCTTCTTCTTCTTCTTCTTTAGCCAGAGAGGGCATTTGGCGATGTAGTGGCCTGGCTTCTTGCATTTGTGACAAGTTCTCTTGTTGTAGTCTCGAGTAGACGCTTCTCCAGTGTTCTTCGAGTTATACTTTGAAGACTTTCCAAAGCGATTTTTCTTGGAAAACTTCTGAAACTTCTTCACAAGCATTGCCAGTTCTCTGCCAATTTCCTCAGCACCATCAGAACTGCACTCAGATTCCTCTTCTTCTTCAGATGAAGAAATTGCCTTGGCTTTTGCTTTTGCCTTCAGAGCGTGAGGACGTCCATAGCTGGGACCATACATATCTCTCTTTTCTTCTTGCTGAAATTCATGGGTATTGAGCCTTTCAAGAATATCAGCCGGGTCAAGTGACTTGTAATTAGGGCGCTCTTGAATCATCAGAGCCAAGGTGTCAAAAGAACTCTCCAGGGACCTCAGCAATTTCTTCACCACCTCATGATCGGTGATGTCAGCAGCACCAAGAGCCTGAAGCTCATTGGAGATATCAGTAAGGCGATCGAAGGTTTGCTGCACATTCTCATTGTCAAGCCTTTTGAAGCGGTTGAAGAGATTGCGAAGAACATCAACTCGAGAGTCATGTTGAGTGGAGACCCCCTCGTTGACCTTGGAAAGCCTATCCCAGATAAGCTTTGAAGTTTCTAGAGCACTCACTCTACCATACTGTCCTTTGTTCAGATGTCCACATATGATATTCTTTGCTTGAGAGTCGAGTTGCTTGAATCTCTTTACGTCAGTGGCGTTGATGCTTGGAGCCACGGTAGGCACTCCATTCTCGACTACGAACCAGAGATCATTGTCAATTGCCTCAAGATGCATGCGCATCTTGTTCTTCCAGTAGGGATAATGTCGAGCCCATGGAACCCAGGGTATCCAGGCCCGTCTGCCTTTGGCCCAGGGCACAACGCCTGGCGTGGGCCCAGCAGGCCGTCTTCATCAAGCATCTCACCAAGACCCCTCATGAGGCCTTGACCTCCTGAGGACCCCTCCTCAGGGAGCGACGAACAAGACTCGGCATCTTCACCAGCAGCCTCGCGAGGCTCTCTCGCAAGGCGGCCTCCTGAGGCTTCCTCCCAAAGGTGCTCAAGATGAGGGCTGCTCGGCTGGGCTGCGCGGTCTCGTGCCCATCACATGGGTGACGCGCGTGACGACGAGCGGCGACAGAGGCCGCGCCAGCAGGCGCGGATGAAGATGGTTTACCCTTTTGTGTTAAAGGAGCAAGGCCAGCCGTCCGCTTCCCAAAGCGGCCCCAAAGGTTGCCCGATCGGCGAAGGAAGACCAAGACGGCGGGCGCGCAGGGCGGAGGTCATCACTGAGCCCACCGGCGCGTCATGGATCATGCTTTTGCAGGCGAAGACCGCCTTTAGTCAGGATAGCCTGAGCGCCTATCCCCTTTCAAAACCTGCCAAGTGTGGCAACCCTTCCCGCCTAAGTTTTGGGGGCGAAGAGGACCAAGGCAGGTATAAAGGGACAGTGTTGCCATCGTGGTAGAGGATCCGATCCAACTCAGTCGACTCCTTCTCCTACCTTGTAAGCGAGAACGCACTCTTGCTCACTACAATCAAAACCAAGCAGGAGTAGGGTTTTACACCGCAAGGTGGCCCGAACCTGGGTAAACCGCTGAGTCCACGGTCCGCTCCTCGCTAGCGTGCTCCCGCCGTAGCCTCGCCGTAGCTTAGCCGTGGTAGGGGACAAAGAGGTAGGAACAAGCTCACCCTAGTGTTCGAACCTTTGGGTCGCCGGAGCCCCATTTCAGACATTTGGCACTCCAGGTAGGGGTGCGCTATTGTTCTCCCGCTCCGCCCTCCGTTCCACCAGCCTCATGGCCGACGCACGCGGTGAGCGCGCCGAGTGCAGGGCTGGCCGCGTGGCTCAGACGGAGCTGGTGGCTCGCGGCCACCGCCGCCGCCCTGTCGAGGTTGCTGCCGCCACCGACCCCACTGCCCGCGAGCAGCAGGACTCCTCCCTGCACCCCACTGTTGGAAATATGCCCTAGAGGCAATAATAAATTGGTTATTATTATATTTCCTTGTTCATGATAATCGTTTATTATCCATGCTATAATTGTATTGATTGGAAACTCAAATACATGTGTGGGTACATAGACAACATTGTGTCCCTAGTAAGCCTCTAGTTGACTAGCTCGTTGATCAAAAGATGGTGAAGGTTTCCTAGCCATGGACATGAGATGTCATTTGATAACGGGATCATATCATTAGGAGAATGATGTGATGGACAAGACCCAAACTACGAACATAGCATATGATCGTGTCAGTTTATTGCTATTGTTTTCTGCATGTTAAGTATCTGTTCCTATGACCATGAGATCATGCAACTCCCTGACATCGGAGGAGTACCTTGTGTGTATCAAACGTCGCAACGTAACTGGGTGACTATAAAGGTGCTCTACAGGTATCTCCGAGGATGTCTGTTGGGTTGGCATGGATCAAGACTGGGATTTGTTACTCCGTATGACGGAGAGGTATCTCAGGGCCCACTCGGGAATACAACATCACAATGAGCCTTGCAAGCAATGTGACTAAAGTGTTAGCCACGAGATCTTGTATTACGGAACGAGTAAAGAGACTTGCCAGTAACGAGATTGAACTAGGTATAGAGATACCGACGATCAAATCTCCGGCAAGTAACATACCGAAGAACAAAGGGAACAGCATACGGGATTAACTGAATCCTTGACATAGAGGTTCGACCGATAAAGATCTTCGTAGAATATGTAGGAGCCAATATGGGTATCCAGGTCCCGCTATTGGTTATTGATCATAGAGGTGTCTCGGTCATGTCTACATAGTTCTCGAACCCGCAGGGTCTACACACTTAACGTTTGGTGACGATTAGTATAGTTGAGTTATTTTGTTGGTGACCGAAGGTTGTTCGGAGTCCC
The DNA here is from genome assembly GCA_039707655.1 of Elymus sibiricus. Lineage (NCBI taxonomy): Eukaryota > Viridiplantae > Streptophyta > Magnoliopsida > Poales > Poaceae > Elymus > Elymus sibiricus. Next base: position 196,285,736 of record CM077668.1, read on the forward strand.
GGATAAGATCCCGGACATGACGAGGATCTCCGCAAGAGTTCGGAGGTAAAGATTGATATATGTGATAATAGTGTTTTGATCTCCGGAAGGGTTCCGGAATTCACCGGAAGGGGTTCCGGATGTTTACCGAAGTGTTCGGGTGCAGCAACACTTTATATGAGCCAAAGGGGTAAAGCCCACGAGGTATTGGAAAGTGCAAAAGGAAGTTTTGCTGCTACCTTAAGCGGTACTACCGCTGGTAAGGTAGTACTACCGCTTGTGTGAAGCGGTACTACCGCATAAGCGGTACTACCGCTTGTGTGAAGCGGTACTACCGCTCAAGCGGTACTACTGCTCGTGAGCGGTACTACCGCTTGTGCGCGGTACTGCAGGGATCCGAGTTGGACTCTTTCCCTGCGGGCCAAACCGACCTTGTGCAGGCAAAACCAACCTAGAGGAGGCTTTTACTCCAAGTTTAGACCCCAAGGCTCAACATATAAATAGAGGGGCAGGGCTAGCACACGGTATACATTAAGATTTCCCAAGCCGTGTGTCGGCAACCCTAACCCTCTAGTTCTCCCGTCATAATCTCCGTAGTGCTTGGTGAAGCCCTACAGAGATTGTTCCTCACCACCATCACCACGCCGTCGTGCTGCCGGAACTCATCTACTATTTCACCATCGCTCGCTGGATCGAGGAGGTGAAGGCGTCATCAAGCCGTACGTGTGTTGAATGCGGAGGTGATGTCCGTTCGGCACTAGTTCGTGATCGGATCGAGGGACGACTTGCGATTTGGATCGCGGAGACGTTCGACTACATCAACCGCGTTTCTTAACGCTTCCGCTTAGCGATCTACAAGGGTATGTAGATTCACTCTCCCTCTCGTAGATGCTCATCACCATGGATAGATCTTGTGTGTGCGTAGGAAATTTTTTGTTTCCCATGCAACGTTCCCTAACAGTGGCATCTGAGCTAGGTCTATGCGTAGATGAGATCTCGAGTAGAACACAAATGAGTTGTGGGCGTGGGTGTATACATATTGCTTGCCGTTACTAGTTGATACTTGATTCGGCGGTATTGTGAGATGAAGCGGCCTGGACCAACATTACTCGTACGCTTACGAGAGACCGGTTCCTTTAACTGACATGTAACTTCGTTGCATAAAGATGGCTAGCGGGTGTCTGTCTCTCTCACTTTAGTTGAATCGATTTCAATGAAGAGGGTTCTTTTAGAAGATCAAAAAGCAATCACTACACCACGTTGTGGTTTTGCGTAGGTAAGAACGGTTCTTGCAAACCCGTAGCAACCACGTAAAATTTGCAACAACAATTAGAGGACATCTAACTTGTTTTTGCAGGGTATGTTGTGATGTGATATGGCCAATTACATGATGAGATATATGTGATGTATGAGATGATCATGTGTTGTATAGAATATCACGACTTGCATGTCGATGAGTACGGCAACTGGCAGGAGCCATAGAGTTGTCTTTAATTATTTTTCGCCGTTTTGCTTTACTTTATCGCTATGAGTTAGCAATAGTCATGGAAGCAACAGTCGGCGCGACAACCTCATGGCGACACGTTGATGGAGATCATGGTGTCATGCCGGTGACGATGGAGATCATGCCGGTGCTTTGGAGATGGAGATCAAAAGCACAAGTTCATGGCCATATCATGGCACTTATGATTTGCATGTGATGTTAATCCTTTTATGCATCTTATTTTGCTTAGGACGACGGTAACATTATAAGGTGATCCCTCACTTAAATTTCAAGATAAATTGTGTTCTCCCCGAGTGTGCACCGTTGCGAAAGTTCGTCGTTTCGAGACACGCCGTGATGATCGGGTGTGATAGACTCTACGTTCACATACAACGGGTGTAAGCCATGTTGCACGTGCGGAACACTCGGGTTAAACTTGACGAGCCTAGCATGTACAGACATGGCCTCGGAACACAAGAGACCGAAAGGTCGAACATGAGTCATATAGTAGATATGATCAACATGAAGATGTTCACCATTGAAACCACCTCAACTCACGTGATGATCGGACTTGAGTTGGTGGATTTGGATCATGTTACACTCGAATGACCGGAGGGATGTCAATTTGAGTGGGAGTTTTTAAGTAATATGATTAACTAAACTCATTATCTAGAACAATAGTCTAAGTTGTCTTTGCTATATTTATGTTGTAGATCATGGCTCGCGCAGTAGCACCCCTGAATTTTAATGCGTTCCTAGAGAAAGCTAAGTTGAAAGATGATGGAAGTAACTTTGTGGACTGGGCCCGTAATCTAAGGATTATCCTTACGGCTTCCCAGAAGGCTTATGGCCTTGATGCACCGCTTGGTGATCCATCCGCTCCAGTTGAGTCTCTAGACGTTGTGAATGCCTGGCAGGCTCGTTCTGAAGATTACTCAATAGTTCAATGTGCAATATTGTATGGCTTAGAACCGGGACTTCAAAGACGTTTTGAACGTCATGGAGCATATGAGATGTTCCAGGAGTTGAAGTTTATCTTTCAGAAGAATGCCCGGATCGAGAGATATGAGATCTCCGATAAGTTCTATGCTTGCAAGATGGAGGAGAACGGGTCTATCAGTGATCACGTACTCAGAATGTCTGGGTACTCCACCCGTCTGGCTGAATTGGGGATGCCCCTTCCGCCAGAGGCTATCACTAACAGAGTTCTTCAATCATTGCCACCTAGCTACAAGAGCTTCGTGTTGAACTATAACTTGCACGGGATGAACAAGTCAGTCGCCGAGCTGTTTGCGATGCTGAAAGCCGCTGAGTCTGAAATTCAGAAGGAGCATCAAGTGTTGATGGTCAATAAAACCACTAGTTTCAAGAAAAATGGCAAGGGTAAGAAGGGTAACTCCAAGAAGAGTGGCAAAGCAGTTGCTCCTCTCGTGAAGAAACCCAAGGCTGGACCCAAACCAGAAACTGTGTGTTTTCATTGCAAGGGAACTGGACACTGGAAGCGGAACTGCCCCAAGTATTTGGCTGACAAGAAGGCGGCCAACAACAAACAAGGTATATATGATATACATGTTATTGATGTGTACCTTACCAACTCTCGTTGTAGTGCCTGGGTATTTGATACCGGTGCGGTTGCTCATATTTGCAACTCAAAACAGGAACTGCGGAATAGACGGAGGCTGGCAAAGGACGAAGTGACGATGCGCGTGGGAAATGGTTCCAAGGTTGATGTGATCGCCGTCGGCACGCTCGCTCTTCGATTACCATCGGGATTAGTGATGAACCTGAATAATTGTTATTTAGTGCCTGCGTTAAGCATGAACATTATATCTGGATCTTGTTTATTGCGAGACGGTTACTCATTTAAATCAGAGAATAATGGTTGTTCTATTTATATGAGTAATATCTTTTATGGTCATGCACCCGATGTGAGGGGTTTATTCTTATTGAATCTCGATAGTAATGATACACATGTTCATAACATTGATGCCAAAAGATGTAGAATTGATAATGATAATACCACTTTCTTGTGGCACTGCCGTTTAGGTCATATTGGCGTAAAACGCATGAGGAAGCTCCATGCTGATGGACTTTTAGAGTCACTTGATTTTGAATCACTTGACACATGTGAGCCATGCCTCATGGGCAAGATGACTAAAACGCCGTTCTCTGGAACAATGGAACGGGCAAGTGACTTATTGGAAATCATACATACTGATGTGTGCGGTCCGATGAGTATTGAGGCGCGCGGTGGTTATCGTTACTTTCTCACCTTCATCGATGACTTAAGTAGATATGGGTATATTTACTTAATGAAACACAAGTCTGAAACATTTGAAAAGTTCAAACAATTTCAGAGTGAAGTTGAGAATCATCGTAACAAGAAGATTAAATTCCTACGATCTGATCGAGGAGGAGAATATCTGAGTTATGAGTTTGGCAGTCACTTAAGACAATGTGGAATTGTTTCACAACTGACACCGCCTGGAACACCACAGCGTAATGGTGTGTCCGAACGTCGTAATCGAACCTTATTGGATATGGTGCGATCTATGATGTCTCTTGCCGATTTGCCACTATCGTTTTAGGGTTATGCATTAGAGACAGTTGCATTCACTTTAAATAGGGCACCATCGAAATCCGTTGAGATGACGCCATATGAACTTTGGTTTGGCAAGAAGCCAAAGCTATCGTTTCTTAAAGTTTGGGGATGTGATGCTTATGTCAAAAAGCTTCAGCCTGAAAAGCTAGAACCCAAAGCGGAGAAATGCGTCTTCATAGGATACCCAAAAGAGACAGTTGGGTATACCTTCTACCTCAGATCCGAAGGCAAAGTGTTTGTCGCTAAAAACGGAACATTTCTTGAGAAAGAGTTTCTCTCGAAAGAATTGAGTGGGAGGAAGATAGAACTTGATGAGGTTGTTGAACCTTTACTTCAACCTGAGAGTAGCGCAGTGCAGAAAGTTGTTTCTGTGGAGCCTACATTAGCTGAAGAGGAAGTTAATGATGATGATCATGAAGCTTTGGATCAAGTTGCTATCGAACCTCGTAGGTCGACAAGGACGCGTACTGCTCCCGAGTGGTACGGCAACCCTGTCTTAGAGGTCATGTTGTTAGACAACGATGAACCTACGAGCTATGGAGAAGCGATGATGGGCCCGGATTCCGAGAAGTGGTTAGAGGCCATGAAATCCGAGATGGGATCCATGTATGAAAACAAAGTATGGACTTTGGAAGTATTACCTGAAGGGCGTAAGGCCATTCAGAACAAATGGATCTTTAAGAGGAAGACGGACGCGGACGGTAATGTCACCGTCTATAAAGCTCGACTTGTGGCAAAGGGTTTTTCACAAGTTCAAGGAGTTGACTACGATAAGACCTTCTCACCCGTAGCGATGCTTAAGTCCGTCAGAATCATGTTAGCAATAGCTGCCTTTTTCGATTATGAAATTTGGCAGATGGATGTCAAAACAGCGTTCCTTAACGGTTACCTTAAGGAAGAGTTGTATATGATGCAACCAGAAGGTTTTGTCGATCCAAAGAATGCTGACAAAGTTTGCAAACTCCAGCGATCCATTTATGGACTGGTGCAAGCATCTCGGAGTTGGAATCTTCGTTTTGATGAGGTGATCAAAGCGTTCGAGTTTATACAAGTTTACGGAGAAGCTTGTATTTACAAGAAAGTGAGTGGGAGCTCTATAGCGTTTCTAATATTATATGTGGATGACATATTACTGATTGGAAACAATATAGAAATGCTGGAAAGCATAAAGGAATATTTGAACAAGAGTTTTTCAATGAAGGACCTAGGAGAAGCTGCTTTCATATTAGGCATCAAGATCTATAGAGATAGATCGAGACGTTTGATAGGACTTTCACAAAGCACATACCTTGACAAAGTTTTGAAGAAGTTCAAAATGGATCAATCCAAGAAGGGGTTCTTGCCTGTTTTGCAAGGTGTGAAGTTGAGTAAGACTCAATGCCCAGTGACTGCAGAAGATAGAGAAAAGATGAGTGTCATCCCATATGCTTCGGCCATAGGCTCTATCATGTATGCAATGCTGTGCACAAGACCCGATGTCAGCCTTGCCATAAGTATGGTCGGAAGGTTTCAAAGTGATCCAGGAATGGAACACTGGACGGCGGTCAAGAATATCCTGAAGTACCTGAAAAGGACTAAGGACATGTTTCTCGTTTATGGAGGTGATCAAGAGCTCGTCGTAAAGGGTTACGTCGATGCAAGCTTTGACACTGATCCGGATGACTCTAAGTCGCAAACCGGATACGTATTTATTCTTAATGGGGGTGCGGTTAGCTGGTGCAGTTCCAAGCAAAGCGTGGTAGCAGATTCTACATGCGAAGCGGAGTACATCGCTGCCTCGGAGGCGGCGAAGGAAGGTGTCTGGATGAAGGAGTTCATGACAGATCTTGGAGTAGTGCCTAGTGCGCTTAACCCAATGACTCTGTTTTGTGATAATACTGGTGCCATTGCTCTAGCCAAGGAACCAAGATTTCACAAGAGGACCAGACACATAAAGCGACGTTTCAATTCCATCCGCGATTACATCAAGGAGGACGACATAAATATTTGCAAAGTACACACGGATCTGAATGTTGCAGATCCGATGACTAAACCTCTTCCAAGGGCTAAACATGAACAACACCAGAACTGCATGGGTGTTCGATTCATTACAATGTAAATCACATAGTGATGTGAACTAGATTATTGACTCTAGTGCAAGTGGGAGACTGTTGGAAATATGCCCTAGAGGCAATAATAAATTGGTTATTATTATATTTCCTTGTTCATGATAATCGTTTATTATCCATGCTATAATTGTATTGATTGGAAACTCAAATACATGTGTGGGTACATAGACAACACTGTGTCCCTAGTAAGCCTCTAGTTGACTAGCTCGTTGATCAAAAGATGGTGAAGGTTTCCTAGCCATGGACATGAGATGTCATTTGATAACGGGATCACATCATTAGGAGAATGATGTGATGGACAAGACCCAAACTACGAACATAGCATATGATCGTGTCAGTTTATTGCTATTGTTTTCTGCATGTCAAGTATCTGTTCCTATGACCATGAGATCATGCAACTCCCTGACATCGGAGGAGTACCTTGTGTGTATCAAACGTCGCAACGTAACTGGGTGACTATAAAGGTGCTCTACAGGTATCTCCGAGGATGTCTGTTGGGTTGGCATGGATCAAGACTGGGATTTGTTACTCCGTATGACGGAGAGGTATCTCAGGGCCCACTCGGTAATACAACATCACAATGAGCCTTGCAAGCAATGTGACTAAAGTGTTAGCCACGAGATCTCGTATTACGGAACGAGTAAAGAGACTTGCCAGTAACGAGATTGAACTAGGTATAGAGATACCGACGATCGAATCTCGGGCAAGTAACATACCGAAGAACAAAGGGAACAGCATACGGGATTAACTGAATCCTTGACATAGAGGTTCGACCGATAAAGATCTTCGTAGAATATGTAGGAGCCAATATGGGTATCCAGGTCCCGTTATTGGTTATTGATCATAGAGGTGTCTCGGTCATGTCTACATAGTTCTCGAACCCGCAGGGTCTACACACTTAACGTTTGGTGACGATTAGTATAGTTGAGTTATTTTGTTGGTGACCGAAGGTTGTTCGGAGTCCCGGATAAGATCCCGGACATGACGAGGATCTCCGCAAGAGTCCGGAGGTAAAGATTGATATATGTGATAATAGTGTTTTGATCTCCGGAAGGGTTCCGGAATTCACCGGAAGGGGTTCCGGATGTTTACCGAAGTGTTCGGGTGCAGCAACACTTTATATGAGCCAAAGGGGTAAAGCCCACGAGGTATTGGAAAGTGCAAAAGGAAGTTTTGCTGCTGCCTTAAGCGGTACTACCGCTGGTAAGGCAGTACTACCGCTTGTGTGAAGTGGTACTACCGCTCAAGCGGTACTACCGCTCGTGAGCGGTACTACCGCTTGTGCGCGGTACTGCAGGGATCCGAGTTGGACTCTTTCCCTGCGGGCCAAACCGACCTTGTGCGGGCAAAACCGACCTGGAGGAGGCTTTTACTCCAAGTTTAGACCCCAAGGCTCAACATATCAATAGAGGGGCAGGGCTAGCACACGGGATACATTAAGATTTCCCAAGCCGTGTGTCGGCAACCCTAACCCTCTAGTTCTCCCGTCATAATCTCCGTAGTGCTTGGCGAAGCCCTGCAGAGATTGTTCCTCACCACCATCACCACGCCGTCGTGCTGCCGGAACTCATCTACTACTTCACCATCGCTCGCTGGATCGAGGAGGTGAAGGCGTCATCAAGCCGTACGTATGTTGAACGCGGAGGTGCCGTCCGTTCGGCACTAGTTTGTGATCGGATCGAGGGACGACTTGCGATTTGGATCGCGGAGACGTTCGACTACATCAACCGCGTTTCTTAACGCTTCCGCCTAGCGATCTACAAGGGTATGTAGATTCACTCTCCCTCTCCTAGATGCTCATCACCATGGATAGATCTTGTGTGTGCGTAGGAAATTTTTTGTTTCCCATGCAACGTTCCCTAACACCCTCCGTGCAGGCGAACGGCCACACTGCCACGACTTCTTCCTCCCTCGCCCCCCGTGGGCCGCCGAATGCGCAGGCCGCGCTACTCATGGCGTGCGAGCTGCTCCGCTACCGTCCAGCCGACGCCGGCTACGATGCCTGGCTTGGTCGCATCACCGAGCTCGTCAACGCCGTCGGGGACGCTCCGGCGCCTTCCCACTCGCTCCGCCCTCCGCCGTCTCACACTGGGGACCTGGCGCACGGTGCTCCCCCGCCGCCTCCTCTGCGCGACGAAATCGGCGGGCCCCAGCGCAACGCGTGGGCGCGCGAGCCGTCCCATGGCGTGTCCCCGCCAGCCCGTGACGAGGCCAGCTGCCACATCATCCGATGCGCGCCTCCCAATGCGTTAGTGCTCCTTGAGCAGCAGCGCCAGTGCCAGGACCAGGCCGTCCAAGAGGTTGTGGCGGCAGGGCGCCAGAACCGCGCCGCCCACGCCGGTGGCGTCCCCTCGAGCGGTGTGGGCTGCCGCGCCTTCACCCGCGAACTGTGCTGGGTGGTGTGGTCCGCGAAGTTCAAGCCGGAGCTGCCTCCGCGCTACGACGGCACCCCCAACCCTGCGGAGTTTTTTTAGCTCTACGCGCTAAGCGTCGAGGCGGCGAACGGCGATGACAAGGTCATGGCGAACTGGTTCCCCATGGCCCTCAAGGACGGCCCGCGCTCCTGGCTCATGAACCTCCCCGAGGCGTCCATCTCATCGTGGGCCGAGCTCTGCAGCCAGTTCGTCGCCAACTTCAAGGGCACGCAAGACCGCTCCCTCACCATCAACGACCTGCGGCACGTGCGACAGCGCCCAGATGAGACCCTCCGCAAGTACATCCAGCGCTTCAGCCAAGTGCGCAACAAGATACCGCGTGCCTCCGACGCGGCCGTCATCTCTGCGTTCTCCACCGGCGTCACGGACGTCAAGATGCGCGAGAAGCTCGCCATCAACGACGAGTTGGACTCGGTGCTTGAACTGTTCGACCTCACCGACAAGTGCGCCAATGCTGAAGAAGGCCGCCTCTTCGTCCACAACGACCCCGACACGGCGCTTGAGGCTGCCAAGACCAAGAACAAGGACGTCAAGCGTAAGGGCCCTACCGTGCTTGCGGCGGAGCCCGAGCAGAAGCGCGGCCGTGACCATGACGAGCCCAGGAAAGACGGCCGGCCGCTCTGCGCCTACCACAACGTGCGCTCCCACAACACTGAAGACTGCCAGGAGCTCAAGCTGCTCCGCGATGAGCGCCAGGGCCACCGAGACGACCGCAATGGCCGCGGTGCCGATCGCGGAGGTGGCCGCGGCGGCAACTGCTGGGACGGCCGCAACGGCAACGGCAACTTCCGCCAGGGCTGGCGCGACCAGCCTCATGAGGCCGCCTGGCGCGACCAGCCTCGCTAGGCGAACCCTCAGGCCAACGCCGCTCTCCCGCCGCTGCCGCCGTCACCCTGGAGGAACGACATCAACCAGCATGATGAGGGTGCTGGGGGCTACCAGGAGCCTCGCGTGGTCGCCTGCATCCTTGGCGGGGCTCATGCCCCCGAGTCCAACCGCCACTTCAAGCTGCTCTCTCGCGAAGTGAACGCCGCCCTCCCGAGGTCTGAGGCCGCGCGGCCCCTCAAGTGGTCGCAGTACGCCATCACCTTCGACTCCAAGTCCACGGCCTTCGCAGGCGCAGTCCCCCTGTTGTGTACTCCCACCATCAGCAACGTCACGATCACCAAGACCCTCATCGACGGAGGCGCCGGCCTCAACGTGATCTCCATCGAAACCTTCGAGATGGTCCAGGTGCCCTACGACCAGCTGATGCCGACCAGGCCCTTCTCCGGAGTGACCGATGGCTCCACCAACCCTCTGGGGCAAGTGCGCCTTCCCGTCACCTTCGTCACCCGCAAGAACTACCATACCGAGCTCATCAACTTCGACGTGGCGCACATCCGCCTGCCTTACAATGCCATCTTGGGCTACCCGGCTCTCACCAAGTTCATGGCGGTGACCCATCACGCCTACAACGTCCTCAAGATGCCTGGCTGCAGCGGCATCATCACTGTCGCCTGCGACGAGGGACGCAGTCTGCTCCCTTGAGCGCGCCTACAAAGCCGCCGCTGTCGCGCATCCAGCTGACGAGGACGCGGTCCAGCCTCCTGAGGCCGCACCCGCGAAGAAGAAGCAGTTGTTCTCTCAGGACCGCGCCGAGATGAAGAAGGTGTCGGTGGACGGCAGTGGCTCCGGCCCTGCCTTCACCATCAGCGCTAGCCTTCCTCCTGCATAGGAAAGCGCGCTCATCACCTTCCTTCGGGCAAACTTAGATGTTTTTGCCTGGAAAGCATCTGACTGGTCCGGTGTGCCGAGGGAGGTGATCGAGCACCACTTAGCGGTGTGCCCCAATGCACGCCCCGTCAAGCAAAAAGCACGGCACCAGGCGCCAGAAAAGCAAGATTTCATCGTCAAGGAAGTTCAGGAGCTCCAAGAAGCTAGGGTCATCCGCGAGGTGCGCCATCCCAAATGGCTCGCCAACCCAGTCGTCGTCCCCAAGAAAGGCGGCAAGGAGCGCATGTGCGTCGACTTCACCAGCCTCAACAAGGCCGGCCCTCAGGACCCCTTCCTGCTGCCGCGAGCCGGTCAGGGCGCCGTCCCCGCCGCCGGCGGCACGCGCATGCCTTTCGGCCTAAGGAACTCCAGCGCTTCCTTCCAGAGGCTGGCACCCCCCGTGCCAGAGCCTCGCGAGCCCCCAAGGCCTCATGAGTCCCCTGGCCCCGGAGGAGTGGGCCTCCTTGGTGCGCCTTGCCAGGCGGCCTGATGACTCCCCAGCACGATCTTGCCAGGCGCGTCCGACGCGTCACATCGCGCGGCCCACACTCCTCCTCGCCACGCATTCCGCACCTTCGCTCCCGTCACCCTTCCGCCAAGATGATTTGGTTTAACGCGGCTGAGGACGCCCCACGGGCTGCACCAACCTCAAGCTGACCCGTGCCGGACACGGCAGCCTCGCCCCGCTCCTTTTTGGTTGTGTAATGAATTTTGCTGGTTATGCTCTGATAAGTTTATGCTGCCTACTTAATTGCGTGTTGAGTATGATGCCGTCCCGGGAACGCCACGCGCTCGCGACCCCTCCCCTGACCGATTCCATGAGCGGGGGCTAGGCACGGCGCCTGTGCTTGGGTCCGTCCCTGCAGCGCCACAAAATCCAAGTGACTGAGCTCTGGCTCGCGGGCCTGCTCCCGTGCACGTCACCTCACCAAGGTCCTTGGTGCCTTATCTCCTCACGCAACGGCCACGGGCGAGCTAGCAAGCACGCGTCGCTCCCCCATTGTGAAATTTGTCGACATGCAGTCCCTCAGGAGGCAAGCCGCACGGGGACCTCGCGGGCGGCCTCTCGCGAGCTGGCCTGCGGTGGTCGCCTAATCAGAGGGCCTTGCAAGACGGAGACTTCGAAGGCCGAGCCTCGCGAGGCACGCCTCGTGAGCCGCATGTACTCCTCATGAGCTGTGGCTCGCCCGACGCCGCCTCCCACCAAAAGATAAGTCCAGCCTCCTCGCGAGACGCCCTCACCGTCACTTAAGCCCTCTCCCCTCGCGATCCCGCTGAGTGCTAGCATTTTTTCATCCGCATGAGCCGCTTGCACGCCAAAGGGGGCTCCCTGAGCATCGCACCTCAGGAGCCCTCACTAGCTCCCGGTGCCCCTCACCTCCTGGCCTTGTCCCGGCATCGCGACCGGACATACCAGTGGCGGCTGAGGCCCGCTCGGGGGCTGGGTCCTGACGGCGTAGAGCGCTAAGGCGAACAAGGAAAAAAAGGCCTCACGAGAGAACTTCGGGAGGGAACGCGTACATCCCAAATCGCAACGCATTAAATTAAAACTTGAAAGATATTGTTTTCACGCCCCCGCGAGGCTACATCGATTCAGTGCAGGAGAATAAAAAGAAGGAATAGGCCTAGGCGGGGTGCCGTCACCCCCAAGACTCCAACACGGACGTCGCACGTGCCAAGTCGGAGTCCTCATCCTCGCTCCTGACGCGGGGGGAGCTGTCTCCGCTTCCGCTTCCGTCGGAGGGGGTGACATCGCTGCCGTTGTCGTCCTCGCTGGAGGAGCCGCTGTAGCTGCCGTCCTCGCTCTCCGCGCAGCACTCCAGACGGCTGCCGGAGATCCCGAAGATCTTCACGAAGAGCGTAGCGGCCCCGTCGTACTTGAATTGGAGGATGTGCCCCCGCTTCAGGCTATGGGCGAGGGCGAACGACTTCCACCCCTGCTTCAAGAACATGAAGCCCAAAGGGGTGAACTCCGTCGCCACCCAAGAGGGGCCGTTGCAGTAGCCGTCGGCCTGCACCCATAGGCCCAAGGCCGTGCGGTCCGCCATTGCCTCCGCGAAGGAGTCCGGGAGCCGGATCCAGGTGCAGGGGCTACGATGCATGTTCACTATGAACTCGTGAGCCCCCTCCGCCGAATGGCTCCCCGCCTGGGGAGGTAGGGCGGCCGCACCGCCACGGCCACCTCGGCTGTGCGCGCCGCGCCCTCTGCGCCCACGGGCAGCGCCCCTTCCACTGCCGCTGGGACCGGCGCCGGCAGCCGCTGGGGAGCACCCGCGCCCCCGGTGTGGGACCTTGGATGCAGCAGCAGAAGCACGGGCATGCCCTCTTCCCCTCCATCTCTGCGGCGGCTCTGGCAAGATGAGGAAGGAAAGGTTGGAGGAAGAAGAAGATGGGTGGAGGGCTTCGACTCCTCTCTCTCCCCCTCTTTATGCTCGGCGTGGGGCTCTTCTCGTCGCTCCGCCTTCTCCGGCGTCGGGAATCGAAGCAGCAGCAGAGCACGAAGGAAGGCAATGATGGTCTCGCATCGCCTGCGGCAGGCTTTATGTCAGCGCGGACACTTACCGATGCATCATGGGAGAAATGGGGGCGTCCCACGCCACATCGTGCGCCACGCGTCGTGCCTGACCCGCAGGCGGTTAGGGCCCGCGCCGTTTCGCCCCCTAGTAGGCGGGAACGTGCGCGCCGCGGGCCCGGGGCCTACTGTCGGGCCCATGGAACCCAGGGTATCCAGGCCCGTCTACCTTTGGCCCAGGGCGCAACGCCTGGCGTGGGCCCAGCAGGCCATCTTCATCAAGCATCTCACCAAGACCCCTCATGAGGCCTTGACCTCCTGAGGACCCCTCCTCAGGGAGCGACGAACAAGACCCGGCATCTTCACCAGCAGCCTCACGAGGCTCTCTCGCGAGGCGGCCTCCCGAGGCTTCCTCCCGAAGGCGCTCAAGACGAGGGCTGCTCGACTCGGCTGCGCGGTCTCGTGCCCACCACGTGGGTGACGCGCGCGGCGACGAGTGGCTTATAAGTTCTAACATCTCCTTTGGCACGCATGAGATCACGAAGCTCAAACAAGCAATCATCAAACTTAGGATCATTAGGACTTATTTTGTTAAAAACAACAGCCTTATGAAGAATCTTATCAAGACTCTTTAGAGAATAATCGGGATATCGCTTTTCTAAATCATGCCATAGAGTGTAAGCACATGCAAAGTTTCGCATACAACCAAGCACAATCTTAGGTAATCCTCTAATGATATGATTGACGGTTCTAAGATTACGAAGCATGTCAATTTCCTCTTCATGAGTAGGATGCAAGGGATCAATAGGGGGCACATAAGGATTATGAATATACTTGCTCAAGTTAAACTCATCAAAGATATCAAGCATTTCATCCCTCCAAAAGTTGTAATACTCCCCATTAATAATAGGCACTCTACGTCTAATACTCCCGAACGTAGACATATCCATCTCCCTCCAATGGTGATGAAACCAAAGCAATGGAGACCAAAGCTCTGATACCAATTGTAGGATCAAGGAGATAGGTCTAGAGGGGGGGTGAATAGACTCCTAACTAGCCAAATTAGCAGTTTTTAATTTCTCTTGGAACTTAGGCAGATTTTGGCACAAGTTAAGATCACTCCAATACTTTCTACACATGCATACCTAGAGATTAAGCAGTGGAAATGGTAAAGCATGCAATAGTACGGAAAGTAAAGGGGTAGAGTATGGAAGATCAAACGCAATGAAGACACGGTGGATTTTTGGCGTGGTTCCGATAGGTGGTGCTATCGTACGTACACGTTGATGGAGGCTTCAACCCACGAAGGGCTCTACCCACGAAGGGTCCACGAAGAAGGAACCTTGCCTATTCCACCATGGCTTACGTCCACGAAGGACTAGCCTCACTCGGGGTAGATCTTCACGAAGTAGGCGATCTCCTTGCCCTTACAAACTTCTTGGTTCAACTCCACATCTGGTTGGAGGCTCCCAAGTGACACCTAACCAATCTAGGAGACACCACTCTCCAAAAGGTAATAGACGGTGTGTTGTTGATGAACTCCTTGCTCTTGTGCTTCAAATGATAGTCTTCCCAGCACTCAATCACTCCTCACAGATTTGGCTATGGTGGAAGAAGGATTTGAGTGGAAAGCAACTTGGGAAAGGCTAGAGATCAAGGTTCAAATGGTAGGAATGGAATATCTTGATCTCAACACATGAGTAGGTGGTTCTCTCTCAGAAAATGTATGGTGGAAGTGTAGGCACGTTCTGATGGCTCTCCTTACTGAGAAGGATTGGGTGGAGGGGTATATATAGCCTCCAAACAAAATCCAACCGTTACACACTTTTGACCCAACTCGGTGGCACCGAAACAATCATCTCGGTAGCACCTAACTGTGTAAAAGATATGAACTTTAGGAATCTCGGTGGGACCGATACGAACAACTCAGATGGACCGAAGTGCAATGGCTTAGGGCAATCCTCATCTCGGTGGCACCGATTGCATCAACTCGGTAGGACCGAAGCGAAGTAATAAGGCAACAGAGACTTGGCAAGCCATCTCGGTGAGACCGATTTGCAAACTCGGTGAGACCGAAGTAAATGCAAACGATTACAGAGAGTTGGCAAGGCCATCTCGGTGGGACCAAGATCCATTTCGGTGGATCCTATTTGTTAGGGTTTGGCAGTGGCTAAGTCTTGGATGAACTCGGTGGGGCCGGATTGGAATTTCGGTGGGGCTGAGTTGGACTTTAGGTTTAGGACATATTTGGGTAGAGATAGTGGTTGAGGGTTTAGGAATACTGTCACTAAGCACTTGAGCAAAAAGACCATTAAGCAACACCTCATCCCCTTTTAATAGTATTGGCTTTCCTATGGACTCGATGTGATCTTGGAGCACTAAACCAAAAATGTAGAGTCTTGATCTTTGCCAATTCTTGTCCTTAGCATTTTGAGGGGGTTCCACGTCCTCTTGTCCATGCCACGCCATTGTTGAACTTGTCTGAAATTCACTAAATAAAAGCATTAGTCCAACAATATGTATGTTGACATAAATTACCAAAATCACCAAGGGAGCAAATGTGCTTTCACACGTGCCTAGTCGGAATCCTCATCCTCGCTCTTGACGCGGGGGGAGCTGTCTCCGCTTCCGCTTCCGTCGGAGGGGGTGGCGTCGCTGCCGCTGTCGTCCTCGCTGGAGGAGCCGCTGTAGCTGCCGTCCGCGCTCTCCGCGCAGCACTCCAGACGGCTGCCGGAGATCCCGAAGATCTTCACGAAGAGCGTAGCGGCCCCGCCGTACTTGAATTGGAGGATGTGCCCCCGCTTCAGGCTGTGGGCGAGGGCGAACAACTTCCACCCCTGCTTCAAGAACATGAAGCCCGAAGGGGTGAACTCCGTCGCCACCCAAGAGGGGCCGTTGCAGTAGCCGTCGGCCTGCACCCATAGGCCCAAGGCCGCGCGGTCCGCCATTGCCTCCGCGAAGGAGTTCGGGAGCCGGAGCCAGGTGCAGGGGCTGCGATGCATGTTCACTATGAACTCGTGAGCACCCTCCGCCGAATGGCTCCCCGCCTGGGAAGGTAGGGCGGCCGCACCGCCACGGCCACCTCGGCTGTGCGCGCCGCGCCCTCTGCACCCACGGGCGGCGCCCCTTCCACGGCCGCTGGGACCGACGCCGGCAACCGCTGGGGAGCACCCGCGCCCCCGGTGTGGAACTTGGATGCAGCAGCAGAAGCACGGGCATGCCCTCTTCCCCTGCCATCTCTGCGGCGGCTCTGGCAAGATGAGGAAGGAAAGGTTGGAGGAAGAAGAAGATGGGTGGAGGGCTTCGACTCCTCTCTCTCCCCCTCTTTATGCTCGGCGCGGGGCTCTTCTCGTCGCTCCGCCTTCTCTGGCATCGGGAATCAAAGCAGCAGCAGAGCGCGAAGGAAGGCAATGATGGTCTCGCATCGCCTGCGGCAGGCTTTATGTCAGCGCGGGCACTTACCGATGCGTCATGGAAGAAATGGGGGCGTCCCCCGCCACATCGTGCGCCACGCGTCGCGCCTGGCCCGCAGGCGGTTAGGGCCCGCGCCATTTCGCCCCCTAGTAGGCGGGAACGTGCGCGCCGCGGGCCCGGGGCCTACTGTCGGGCCCATGGAACCTAGGGTATCCAGGCCCGTCTACCTTTGGCCCAGGGCGCAACGCCTGGCGTGGGCCCAGCAGGCCATCTTCATCAAGCATCTCACCAAGACACCTCATGAGGCCTTGACCTCCTGAGGACCCCTCCTCAGGGAGCGACGAACAAGACCCGGCATCTTCACCAGTAGCCTCGCGAGGCGGCCTCCCGAGGCTTCCTCCCGAAGACGCTCAAGACGAGGGCTGCTCGGCTTGGCTGCGCGGTCTCGTGCCCACCACGTGGGTGACGCGCGCGGCGACGAGTGGCGATAGAGGCCGCGCCAGCAGGCGCGGATGAAGATGGTTTCCCCTTTTGTGTTAAGGGAGCAAGGCCAGCCGTCCGCTTCCCAAAGCGGCCCAAAGGTTGCCCGATCGGCGAAGGAAGACCAAGACGGCAGGCGCGCAGGGCGGAGGTCATCACCGAGCCCACTGGTGCGTCATGGATCATGCTTTTGCAGGCGAAGACCGCCTTTAGTCAGGATAGCCTGAGCGCCTGTCCCCTTTCAAAACCCGCCAAGTGTGGCAACCCTTCCCGCATAAGTTTTGGGGGGGAAGAGGACCAAGGCAGGTATAAAGGGACAGTGCTGCCATCGTGGTAGAGGATCCGATCCAACTCAATCGACTCCTTCTCCTACCTTGTACGTGAGAACGCTCTCTTGCTCACTACAATCAAAACCAAGCAGGAGTAGGGTTTTACACCGCAAGGTGGCCCGAACCTGGGTAAACCGCTAAGTCCACGGTCCGCTCCTCGCTAGCGCGCTCCCACCGTAGCCTCGCCATAGCTTAGCCATGGTAGGGGACAAAGAGGTAGGAACAAGCTCACCCCAGTGTTTGAACCTTTGGGTCCCCGGAGCCCCACTTCCGACAGATAATCCATGCCATCGAAGATGGGGCACGCAGCGAATACCTTGATCATTCCTATGGTCGACATAACTAAAACTCCAGGTGGTTAAACCAAAATCACATAGAACAAGGGAGTACCTTGCTCTGATACCAATTGAAAGCGCATGATAACTCCCAGAGGGGGGGGTGAATGGGATATTTTTAGAAATTTGTCAAACTTCGAAGATTTTGATGAAAATCAGAGTGAAGAAATAGAAATAGAAAGCATCCATACAAGATACATACAAGTGAAGAACATGTAGTCATACTAGCATTCAAGCATGAGGAACATGAACAGAGGAAATGAAACATAACATGATGAAATACTTCAGTTCAAATTCTTTAGAAGGGTAGGACACAAGTTCTTCGGCAGTAGAATTGCGTAAAGGTAAAGGGTGAGGAATTTGAAACCACGTAGGCTCGGTGAAGACACAGCGATTTGGTAGACCAGTTCTAGTTGATGTATCAACTGTACGTCTGGTTGAGGCGGCTGAGTTTTACCTCAGAGGACACTTAGTCCTCACCGTATTCCTCTTGAGCTAAGGTCACTTAGTCCTCGCCCAATCACTCATGGTAAGTCTTCAAGGTAGACTTCCAAGACCTTCACAGACTTGTTCACCGACACGCCACAATTACTGTTGGGTGCTCAGAACATGACGCCTAACCGTCTGGAAGAATGACAATCTTCAAAGGTAATAAGCATCAGATCACACAGATCAACTTCTTTAGTGATGCTCAATCACTTTGGCTCTGGTTGGGTTTTTCCTCACTTGGGTTCTCACAAAGTCGTCAGAGGAAGGGTTGCTCTCAAATGACAAGTGTCAAGTTCTCTCTAGAGCAGCCAACCAACAAGTGGTTGTGGGGGGCGGCTATTTATAGCCAGGAGGCAACCCGACATGAAATGTCATAAATGCCCCTTCGGACATGACCATTGTCAGGATAAGGATCCACTCGACAGCTGGTACGCGGCGTAGCACGGTTGGAAATCAAACTCTCAATTTCGTCGAGGCACCCAATTTCCTCACGGTAGGCAGATAGCACTGGCGAACTCCTAACTCCTCAGCCTGACCAAATTCGTCAGCGACTAGATGAATTGCGTCACTGTCACTAGCAAATTCGTCAGCTATTCTGGAGATTTCCAAAGGTTTCACTCGAAGTGGTGGTTGTGTGTATAGGTTTGAGCATCGCTTTGGAAGTGTGATATGTATATCACCTAGACCCCCTTTAATAGTATGTTTTTTCCTATGACTCAAATAAGAAGAAAAGAAACTATGAAAACAAAGTCTTCAAGCTCCAAAGTCTTCACATCAAATTCTTCATAGGCCGCACCAAATTCTTCACTTGAAGAAGTACATTTTTAGGGGTCGACTTCCATGGGTTAAACCAAGTCTTTAGGGACTATTTCACCTTTGTACACTCACAAACACATTAGTCCCTTAACCTATTTGTCTTCAATACTCTAAAACCACTAAGGGGGCACTTGATGCACTTACAACTTTTAACTTGGCAGGGTGATATTGGTTGCATCTTTCATATGGTGTCTAGCTTGCATTGCTTCTAATTTGTTGAAATGCCTTCTGCTTAGTTTCCACATCATAAGTGTGAATATGTCATGTCGTCATGTTTTTTGTACATATTCCATCCTCGTATCATGTGTTTTCCTTTCATCAGAGTAGTGTTCCTAAGTATCATGCATGAATGAGTTCTGAAGAGCCAATCAGTTTCTTGTCGGTTTGACTTCGCAGTGCAAAATCAATAAAGCGGAAGGAAATTAGTAAGGCAGTGGATGATGGTGGTCCTTCCGAGCAACTGAAACGGAGGGTCTCTATAGATTCTACTTGTCGGCAGGCGTGTGCAGAACACGCTAGTGACACCGTGGACTGGAGACATTTTCTTGCTAGTTCATCAATGGGGCACGAAGGTGGGGACCTGCACTACTAGAATGCATGAAATGGACACAATGATTTACCCAGGATCGGGCCGCATGGTTGCGTAATACCCTACTCCTGCTTTTTGTGTATTTATGTGGGTGGATTAAGAGCTACAAGTCCTTCCGGGAACGGGAAGCATTGTGTATCCCTACTGATGTTCTACCAAGTGTCCAACCTTTTTTCTCTTTCACCCGGTCCTCCTTTTATAGGTCAAGGGGTACCACAATGGCATAGTTGCTAAGGAAATACCCTCTGCCGACAGGGTTGGTGAACGCATTAAATGCGTAGTGATGTGTTATCGTCTTCCATCTTCCGGGAATGAACCCCTGTCTTGTCACTGCCGCCCTTGGTGATATTTTAGGCTAGCGGCGCCATGCATTGATGCGGGTGTCGCTCTTGAGGCAGGTGGGCTGGTGAATCACCCCTGGCGACTGACGCATCTTCACCGCCCAAACCGCATGCTCGCAACGTGTCACACCAGCCCTGATGATGTAGAGCCATCGCACCACGCATGGAACAGCCTGGTCGAGGTGCCTTCGAAGGTAAGGAAGCAGAGCCGTTGCCAAAGGTTTTGTTCCCGGGTCTTGAGTTCTTGGTGGTTTTGGCCAAAGAGAGAGCCGCCTGTGGTCCGTGCGTGGTTGACCTTGTGGACCAACCATTCATGGTACCGACAGTAGCCCCTGGGCCTGGACCTGATGAGTGTCCCTCACGTTTGTCAGGGCGAGGCCGTATGCAAATGCGCGGGCCATGGGTGTCAGCCATTTTTCCCGTCTAGTCCAATCAGTTGGCAGTATGCCTTTTTAGCACAAGTGAGGAGCCAGCCCCCATGTCCTATGCGTGAAGTGCCTGGCGAAGGGCTAGGTTCAACCAACTTGTACCACCCACTGGCTGATCAATCAATTCGGTACACAATGACCCTGACACGTGGTGTGGGAATCCCGTCAGGGGCACAAATCAAATCTTTTGACCCCTGCCGCCACAAGTTTGAACACGCGACGTCCCGCGTGTTGTCAATATGTCTTCAATTCTCCTTGGAGTACATACTGGCACAGGAGCAATTATGCTTCACGCCATGAAACTACACTTTACAATTTGACACGTCCAGTGGGCACTTGAGATCTCATCGGGAAACCCAAACGCTCGCCGCTCACTTTAATTACTTGGCGTCGATTGGGGAGGACGCCTTGCCTCGACTCCCAGCCTATAAAGTGCTGAGGATCGACTCGGCCCCTCCTCATCCATCTTCTTCCTCTTGCCTTCTTCATCTCGCAATTGTCCGAGCCCCCAAGCCCTTGAGCCCATGAGCCCTTCTTCGTCTTCGTCGTCGTCGCCCTCCACCCCTTCCGCCATGTCTCGCGAGGTCAACCGCTACAAGTTGGAGCAGATGCGCGCCAACCTCGCCGCCAAGGACGCCGAGATCTGTGAGCTCTGGGGTGTCCTTAGTGGCACCGCCCTCCGATTGGAGAGCGAGACCACCGAGCTGCGCGGCCGAGTGGAGATGGAGCGGATTCATCGCCGAGAGGCGGAGCGGATCTTCGCCAACCTCCACGCCGACCACTACGGGAGCGTGGCGGCACTGCGCGATGTGTACATGCGGCTAAACAAGGACATGGACGTCCTCGTACTCGAGTAGTTTGTCCCATACAATGCCTTCGATGAGGGGAAGTTGAACCATCTGGTGTTCTTCTTCCAACATCTGGCGGTGCGGTCTGGGGAGTTCCGCCAGCAGCAGTCAGCAGCGCGGGAGGCGGAGGTGGACCGGGCGGCGCGCGGGGTGGCGAACCGCATCCTCGCCGGCGTCCACAACACCCCCCCCATTTCCCTGTGGAGGTCCTGCTGGAGGAGTTGAGCATGGAGGATCAACGCTGGGCGGAGCAGGAGGTGGGGGCCGTCGCTGAAGATCTGGTGCAGCAGGAGAAGGAGAACGACTTTGGAGACGCCTGAAGCCTTGTTCTACCCCAGCCGTCTTGTCGTCCTTTTGTCCCAACTCTCTTCTTTTTTCTTCCTTTTTAGTATGTAGCCCCCTGTTACTTGTACGGGGGGCAAGAATGAAGAAAAAATGGGCACGAGGTGCTGCCAGTTTGGTGGGTTGGCGCGGCTAGATGTGAGCACCAATCGACCCTTTAATTATGAAGTAGTACATTATAAGCAGTACTCATATCTTTTATTTTGTCTCCATTTTTCTCGAACAATTTCTATTTCCATCTGTACGCCGTATCCTCAATCAGATCGTTCTTGGATGCACCGTATCTCAACCATAATGCATTAGGATTCTGCCTAAACCACAACCACAGGAGGTACTGTTTCCATAGCACACGCTCATAATTAGAAATGTCACAATTTACACGAGTGTCGCAGGTCATCCGAATGATACTTTCGTCTATTGCTATTGATCATTCCAAAAATGCTTCTTCACGAATGGGCAAAACACACAGAAAAAGTTCGAAAAGAACCGGAACAAACCAATCTTACAGAATCGAGATGTTTTACCTATCTTTGTTTGCTTGGTTCTTGACTCAATCGGACGCGTAGAGGTTGGCCCTGGCCTGCCGTGTAGCCCCCGGGCCCGTCTGTGAAGAAGGATGTTGCTGCCTTAAAGATTTCAACAAATCAAAGAAACTTTGGTTGTGTTGTGCGTCCACAACACACCCGTCAGTTGCAAGCGGGATTAAGATATTATGTAGCATGATGCAGGTCATGAGTATAACTACCAGATGCAGATCATGAGCATGACTACAACTTAGCATGGTAATTTACATGACATGGCAAGATGCTAGAATCTATTAATTTACTTCGTACATAGGTTGATGCCGGCTGGAGGGGATCTAGTAGCTATGGTAGTTGCCAACGGAAACGGATCCCGCTGGCGTCCTAAGGGTAGAACTTGCGAAGACGGTACTTCTGCAGGTTTTCAATGTTCCATGAATTTTGCACGGGATTCCCATCTTCGGTTTCTAGCTAGACAGCACCCGGTCTAGTAACTTGAACCGCCCTAAAAGAACCTTCCCACTTTGGTGTCAACTTATTTCACGCCTTCCCGTACTGAATCCGGCGTAGCACAAGGTCACCTTCCTCGAATCCACGGGAACGGATATTGCGGCTATGATAGCGACGCAAACCCTGCTAATAACATTCTGTGCATACAGCTGCCCAGGATCGGTTCTCCTCAAGTAAATTGACATCATCATGTCTTCTTTGCTCTTGATTCTCTTCATCATAAGCTCTAAATCGAGGAGACTCGTACATGACTTCCGTGGGGAGTACCGCATCAGCTCTATCGGTTTCTAAGAACCTACATATGAGTTGTGAGCTACAACTCTTTGAGAGTTCGGCCAGGGACTGAACACGTCCAGCGATCCTAAGTCATGGATGAGATATGTGGATGAACTGCAGATGAACATGAAGAACTACCCAGGTTCGGGCCAACCTTCTTGGTGTAATACCCTACTCCTGCTTTGTTGTATTTCAATAGAGAGAGCTACAATGTGTCTGTTACAGGATGAAAAGATCGACCACCTGCGAAGCCTTGGTCTCCCCTATTTATAGCATTGAGGGAGGGCCTTGCCGGGACTTCTGATTGGCTGAATATACATTGGATAGACCAACGTAGCATGTACCCATGTAGCTTGGGCGCCCATCGCACGCTGGCGCGTGTGATGATGATGTCCTCTCGGGGAAGCGTGTTACCCCCCGGGCACTTACCCGCCTCTTCTAGCATTCGTCGGGCGGTATGTGAATCTTACTATAGTCATCGTAGATGGCTTGGGTCGCACGGGTCCTTCCGGAGGTCACTTGCGTAGACTAGTCATTCGACCCTCGTCCTCTTCCTGGCGTGGGCAGCGGTGCTTCCCGGTATGGACCCGCGTGCAGCCTTCGAAGTCAAGACTTTCCCCTCCCGGGCGGGCAGGTGAGGTCACAAAGTGGCTTCCCGGGAAGGCCCCGTGAAGCCTTTCCTTAGGGCACCGTAACTCTGCGTTTTATCCCTTGGCGACCCGATTCATAGTCCATTGGGCATATTAGGATATCCGCCAGACGTTCCCCACAAGGAGGAACATCAATGTCTTCGTCCCCAAGGCTCCTCTTACCGGGTTAGTAATACCCCGATTTTACTGACGCCGACAGCAGCCCCCGGTCCCGTTACCCGTCAGGTGTTTGCTGGAGCTGGGACGGGGAAGGGGGCCATGCCTTTCTAGAGCCTTGACACGTGGCAACTATTTATTTATGACGGGACCTGATGTCGGAAACTTTTCTGTGCTGTATTGAAGGATGGCTTGGTGGGTAGTTTTGTGAAACCACGAGAGCGCCTTGATTTCTTCCCACGCTCGCAGCGCGTCCTCAGGAAGCGGAGAACGTGGGCAGATGCGACCAAGAGGCGGGCGGTTTCTCTTCCGTCCACCCCTGCTCTTATAAGGGAGAGGAGTTAGGGCGCTGTCAGCCCGTTCCATTGTTTACTCCCCCCATCCGTTCCTTTTGCCTTTGCTTCAGGCTTTTTCCTGTTTCCTCGAATCGGCCACCGCCCAGGATCCTCTTCCAATGGATTCGCACAGATCCAAGACCGCCGTGGACAAGGGAAAGAAGAGCAAGGAGGTGGCAGCGGTGGCGCCGCCGGAGCCAGCCCTGCACGAGTCAGACTTCGAGGACTCTGACAGCACGAAAACGCTTCAGTTCTTGGTCGGCGGTTGAGAGAGTGAGTGGGGGTGCACGACGCTGCTGCCGGCGGGGAGTCAGGAAGTGGATGAGGACGTGGTCCCCATCTTTGTCAACTTCCTTGCTGCCAGTTTGGTGCCCCCCTTTTCTTGTTTCTTCATGGCGGTGCTGGAGCATTATGGTCTCCACATGTTACACCTTCACCCAAACGCGGTGACAGTCTTGGCCATCTTCGCCCATCTCTGTGAGGGCTTTGTCGGGGTGCGACCGTCGCTGGAGCTTTTTTGGCCTTGGGGTGTGTGACTTTCCATCTTGCGGTGAAGAAGACGGACATGAGTTACATCCCAGTGGATCTGTATTCCCATGTGAAGGAATGGCGCCGGAGTTGGTTGTTGGTGAAGACCCTAAGGGGCTCCCCCCCTGCTTCAGGAGCCAGAGGCTCCTTCGCCCGTGATGACGCGCCCGGGATGGAAGCGGTGTATCACCGGCAAGGCCTTTGAGCCAATCCTCCGGCGTATCAAGTTGTTTGCCGAGTGGGGGTTGGACGGCCGCAAGGTGGCGTGTAGTTTCGTCCGTCTCTGTATCGCCCCCCTCCAATTCCGGAAGGAGCCAACTTGGATGCTCAAGGGCAAGAAAGACGGCCAACGCCTGCGCCAGGACACACTCTCGGTGGAGCAACTATCGTGGGTGATGGATATCCTTTTCAACTCGGACGAGGGCCCCGGCCTTCCGGCCGCGATAGGAATGCTACACGGCAGTCAGTCACGCGGCGCCATTCTGAAGCAGATGCCGTTGTGCGACTAGTGGGGGCTTGTCCCGGTGGGTCAGGCGAACCCAGAGAGGTCAAACCCCTTCTCGCCGCGTGAGGCCTTGGAGGAGGCAGTAGAAGAGAGTGCGGCGGAGAAGGAGGAGGACCAAAACGATTCCGAAGGTTCGTCCAGCACGCCGACCAGGGGGGATGCACCTCCACCGCCCGGCCGGAAACGTGCCTTATATCCCACAGCCCCCAGTTCTGCTACCCGAGCCCGTCGACAACGCCGTGCTGCCGGAGCTAGGTAACTGTCTGAATTTTTTGTTTGCTTATAGACGCAACCTCGTTTACTGTTGGCCTTTGTCCATAGTTCATCGACCGCGGAAGATGATGTGGTGGAGGTAGCGCCTCCTCTAGCCGACACCGCCCCCTGGAGGAGGCGATGAAGATTCTGGCAGCCCCTGAGCCTGGACAGGCTCGTGCTTCGCAGGAGAACACTGGTGGCCCCGTTGGAGAGCTGATCCCGAGCGTCTCCTTCCGCCAAGATCGGCTCAAGAGGTCATGGACCGCCAAGGACGAGTATGTGGGTTATTCCTTGAGGGTGTAAGCTGTAGCCCCCGAACCATTTTCTAATTGTTGCTTTGCTGCGTGTGTAGCCCCTCACGCTCCGGTCACCCGCCGAATAAGGCGAAGTGGGTGGCATCCAAGAAGACAGCCGGCGAGGTCCCAGACACCCGCGTGGTCGTAGCGGCCGAGGCTAGCAACCGAGAGGAGGTCTGTCAGCCAGGGGGTGCAGAGGTGTCCCGAGAGGATGGTCCTCCATCAGCGGCGGCCCCCGACAGCACCGTTGAAAAGGACGAGGGCGCTGACCGAGTTGCCCGAGAGGTCTTGGAGGAGAATCTTGCCGAAGGTACTCCGATCCTAGAGTCCCCCGTTATTGGGTCTATGGGAGGCTCCAGGGCCCCGCAGGTCGGTGCTTCAGGAAGTGTCGTTGACTTCGACGCCCAGGCCTCGGAAACCCCCGTTATTGGGTCTACCGGGGACCCGGGGGCTCTGTTCAGTGATGCCCCAAGCGGCGGCTTCCCCACCCCTGCCGCTCCAGCCGGGGGTTCTTCAGTAGGCACCTCCAGCCTGGCGGAGCGTGATGGTTTGTCGGATAGTGCCATGCATCGTGCGGCTGCCTCTATTGTGGAGGAGGTCGTCCAGGAACCGCCCCCCCGTGGGCAGCTCGAACTGGGCCCTGGGGCCGGTGCTTTATCCGGCAGGGGCCGTAGGCGTCTGCGTGCCCACCGGCAAGTTCTTACATTCTGTGCACCAGGCGGTCAACCGTCTTGAAGCCGACCTGGCGAACGAGAGGGCAGCCCTGGCCCAGGGTCGACAGGCCCTTGTCGGAGTGTGGGGAGTCTTCTTCGCCCAGTCCATCCGCGCTAGGCGGGAGAACGAGGAGACCCGAGAGCAGGTGTCCCAAGTCCTGGCGAAGGCCAAGGCGATTCTGGACCACACACAAGATGAGGCCCACGAGAAGGTGGCTACCGAGCTCATGCGGGAACGTCAGGTGCAGGAGGTGGAGCACACGAAGGTCCTCGTGGAG
This sequence comes from Elymus sibiricus, assembly GCA_039707655.1. Lineage (NCBI taxonomy): Eukaryota > Viridiplantae > Streptophyta > Magnoliopsida > Poales > Poaceae > Elymus > Elymus sibiricus. Next base: position 196,312,044 of record CM077668.1, read on the forward strand.
TCCCTCTAGAAGCAGGAGGGGGAGGCCCGTGCCGAGAACCGACAGCAGCTGGACCTCTAGGAGTCGCGCTTCCCGAACGAAAAGCAGACCCTTGAAGCCAGGTGCGCATCGCTGGAGAGGAGCTCAAGGTGGAGAGGAGCTCCCTTGAAGAAGCCCGATCCCTCACGGCTGAGAATGACAGGGCATGAACCGCAGCTGAGGAGAGGCGTGGGAAGCTCCAGGACGAGCTGATGCACCTTGAAGGGTTGAACGCCTAACTGGTAGGGTCCAATTCTCAGCGCGAAGAGGAGATACTCAGGCTCGGATGGCAGCGGAGGTCGGAGTCCCAGATCTTCAAGGGGGCCTACACTCGCATCCTCAAGGTTGTCGGGTCGTTCGGCATGACCCTCCTGGCCCCCGCTAATTTTCCGAATGATGACATGGGGAGTTATGCTGTGTTCTTCGAGAAGTTCGTCGACAAGATGGTCGAGGCGGCGAAGGACTTCAAGAAGACCATCGAGGACGAGTGCCGGGAGCTGGGGACGAAGATCAGCGAGCGCGCCCTGGCCACCTCCACCTTGCCAACGCCGAGTTCCCCTTTGCCAACGTGCTGCGGCCTCTGGGGGAAACTTCATAGGCACAGGCCTCTCGGGCCGCCGTGGTAGGCTTCGTGGAGGAGCTTGTCGGTCTGTACATCCGGGGTGAAGAGGAGGAGGAGGAGCACCTGGAAGAACCCGCGCTTGCCGCCGGCTCTTCTGACGAGGATGTAGATCCGTAGGTTGTCAGTTCGGAGCCCCTGGGCCTTATCCTTGTAAACATGTACTTTGATGCTTCTTTTGACACGCGCCTGGTGCCTGCCCTTGAACTGTATTATCTTGTTTTGCCCGCTCTGCTTGTGAGTTCACGCTGCCGGGTCATAACAGCTTTTCTTCACATGATGGGTTGTTCTGTCTCTGGACCTGTGGACATCCCGTGTAGCCCCCAGGCCCAGGCCCTTCGGGCGATTAGCAAGAATCGCCGGAGGGGGTGGGGCCTAGAGTCCATAGAGGCTAGACACGTGGCTCTCTCTACCCTTTGTTGGGGAAGTGCAGCCTTGTCGTTCGGTCATTTCGCTGTGCAGTTGCGTCGTATTTATGACCGTAGTAAGTCATCGTAAAAAGTGGACGGCTCCTTGGTTCCCACGCCTTGATGCTTGGGGAAGTGGGCGGGTGGGATGCCGCGCAGTAACTCCTGGATCATGGCCGTTCGCCCCCTCGCCACCTATATAAAATGCGGGGAGGGGAGTTTTCACGCTGTAGCCCCTTCTTCTTCTTCTTTCCCTCCTGCGCCTCTTGTCCAACACCCTTAGTCCGTTTGACCAGCTCGGAGTTTGATAACCATGTCGTCCACTCGCCTTCTTGCTCATGAGGTGGAGCGGCTTAATCGTGAGCTGGCCGCCAAGGAAGGTGAACTAATGGCAAAGGATGAGGTGTTGGCGGAGAAGGACGCCGTCCTGGCCAATGTCCATTCCCGTGCTCTCGACGTGCTGACGCGGCATAAGCGGGAGAACGGGGAGCTTCGTGCTTGGCTCCACAAGACCACACAGGAGCTTCGGGAGGTGAGGGACAACCTCACCCAGGAGACGCTCCGGATGGCCTGCCTAGCGGCGCGGGAGAAACGTCTGTGGTAAGAAGTCCAGGAGCATCTCAGCGGCACGCTGGGGCAAATCGGTAAGCATCACGCGTCTTTGCGTGAGGTCTACCGCCTCATTAGCGGGCTGATGCCCACCCTTGAGCTCAATCCGTACCACCACGGTGACGGCTTTAATGAGCACCGGGTGGCGGATCTCGTTAGCTTCGTCCGTCATCTGGCCGACGAGCTCTCCCACCTCCGCGAGGAAATGGGCGCAAGCCTGGAGAGGGAGAAGGCCCGGGCCGCCGTGGCGGTGGCCTCGCGCATCCTCTCCTCGCTTCATCACTGAGACCCCTTCTTCCCCGTGGACACCATCATGGAGGACCTAGCACCTGAGGACCGGGCGCGGTCGCTGAGAGCCATGGCGAGCCACGTATCCGTGGTGGTGCGGGAGGAGAAGAGCGGGGACTACACCAGCCTCTGAGCTAAGCTGGAGTAAACCTTGCATCTTCGGCTGGAGCATGGGCTTTGCATTGGGGCGAGGCCGGCAAGCGTCATGCGTCCCTGACAGAGTGAAGGCGGAAACGGCCCTCCGTTGGTCCCGGAGGAAGGTTCTGTGGCAGAGCTGCATAGTAGTATAGCCTGTTTTGTTAAGTACGCTTGTCTTAGTCTGTAAGAGTTTAAAGGATTGTTTGTTGGAATACTGAATATCTTTTCACTAAGTGCGTGCGTACGTTGTTCTTCCCGAAACCTGTAGCGTAACCAGTATGATCCCACATAGCTAGAGTAACTGCCACCGATGACAAGAACAATGCGACACAGATACGTTGGAGCTGGTCTGGAACACAGCATGTATGTTTTGCTTCTCGAGATGACAGAGCATTCCCGGGAGCGGGTCACGTGGTGATGTTTCCTAGGAAGCCCCCGTTTCACGGTCGGGACTGATTACATGTTTGAAGGAATTCGGAAAGGAAACAGTTTAAGCGCGAGAGCGCTGGAGTTCTTGTGCCTTTTTTCCCGACTCGGTGATAACACGCAGGGTGTACAAGTGCGGGAAAAGGAACAAGGCTACAACACTACATAGCTAGGGTATGCCATGACGCTCCTTTTGATGGGGGAGAACCCGAGTACATGGCTAGTAGAGTACTTAGCTTTTTAAACACAAAACAATGAGTTCTGCTCTGGACTTGCCGCGGGTAGTTGGATACCCAACGGTCTTTGACCTCCTGACGGCGCGTCGTCTAGTGGAGCAGCAGGCCGCCACGTTCCAGGAGCCCGTGCGCAGCCCCCAGGCCTACGCAACGGAGAGGGTGACCTTGACGGAGAAGTTGTGGGAGGTGTCCCCACCGAAGGCAATCTCGACGGCGAACGTAGTCTTCTCCGGCTCCTTGGGAGGCGTCGCCACAGCTGGTCCTGGTGGGGAGGCCGACACGACAACCGATCCGGCTCGAGAAGGGGCGCTCGAGATGGCGGGTCCTTCCCGAGACGCCGACTGGGCCTGCTCAATCCCATTCGCGGGGATAACCGCTCCTGGAAGAACTGGCCTGGTGCGACGGTAGCGGTGGGACCCCGGAAGGAAACTGGCCTCCAGGGACCGAACGCACTGGCGTGCTACACGGTAGAGATCCACCACGGTCGTGACCGCCTGTGCCACAAGCTCAGCATGGACCCCAAGGCTGATGACGTTCTCAGAGAACATCCCGATGACCACAAGGTCTGGGATGCCTCGGGTCCGTGAGTGGAGCTGGCAGAAACGGGCAACGTAGCTCCTGAGCTGCTCACCGGTCCTCTGCCGGAGGTGCAGGAGGGAAGTCTGTGAGGGCCTCAAAGGCCCGTAGTTCCTCGGGCTCGGGACTCCCCCCACAGCGCTCCTACGACCGTGCACTGCCCAGACGGGCAGCGCGTTGCCGCAACGCAGCGGGAAGAGACCCTGCCTAGATCGACGCACCTGGGCGCGCACTGTGGGACGAGGGATCCTGCTCCGGACCATCTTCAGCGAAGTGCTTGCTGGATCAAGTATCCAGGAGAACAGGAGAAATGGACCAAGATCGATAGAAACGTCTCAGTCCCCGACCTAGCACGCCAAATGTCGGTTTCTAAGAACCTACATATGAGTTGTCAGCTACAGCTCTTTGAGAGTTCGGCCAGGGATTGAACACGTCCAACGATCCTAAGTCATGGATGAGATATGTGGATCAACTGCAGATGAACACGAAGAACTACCCAGGTTCGGGCCACCTTCTTGGTGTAATACCCTACTCCTGCTTTGTTGTATTTCAATGGAGAGAGCTACAATGTGTCTGTTACAAGATGAAAAGATCAACCTCCTGTGAAGCCTTGGTCTCCCCTATTTATAGCATTGAGGGAGGGCCTTGTCGGGACTTCTGATTGGCTGAATATACATTGGAGTAAACCAATGTAGCCTGTACCCGTGTAGCATGAGCGCCCATCGCACACTGGCGCGCATGATGATGACGTCCTCTCGGGGAAGCGTGTTACCCCCCTGACACTTACCTGCCTCTTCTGGCATTCGGGGCGGTAGGTGAATCTTACTGTAGTCATCGTAGATGGCTTGGGTCGCACGGGTCCTTCCAGAGGTCCCGTGCGTAGACTAGTCATTCGACCCTCATCCTCTTCCTGGCGTGGGTAGCGGTGCTTCCCGGTACGGACCCACGTGCAGCCTCCGAAGTCAAGACCTGCCCCTCCCGGGCAGGTAGGTGAGGTCACAAAGTGGCTTCTCAGGAAGGCCCCGTGAAGCCTTTCCTTAGGGCACCATAACTCTGCGTTTTATCCCTTGGCGACCCAATCCATAGTCCATCGGGCATATCAGGATATCCATCAAACGTTCCCCACATGGAGGAACATCAATGTCTTCGTCCCCAAGGCTCCTCTTATCGGGTTAGTAATACCCCGGTTTTACTGACGCCGACAAGCTCCATAGACAAGAGCGATGGGGGTTTCTCCCATTGCTCGATTTGGTGTCATTCTGAGTGACCAAAGAACAACCGGGACTTCATCAACCCAGCGTCTAGTGCATTTCTTCAGTCTATCAAAAGTCCGGGTTCGGAGCCCGCGCAGCACCTCAGCATTAGCCCTCTCTGCTTGTCCGTTGCTTCTGGGATGAGCAACTGACGCGTAGTAGATCCGGGTACCAAGTTGTTCACAGTATGCTGTGAAGGCGCCACTCGTGAACTGGGTACCGTTGTCAGTAATGATGTGGTTAGGCACACCGAAACGGCAGACCAGCCCCCTGAAAAACTTGATTGCAGACTGAGTAGGGACTTTCCTGACAGGCTCTACCTCCGGCCACTTTGTGAACTTGTCAATAGCCACGAACAAGTACTCAAAGCCCCCGGTAGCATGGGGAAAAGGCCCGAGGATGTCCAACCCCCATACCGCGAACGACCACGAGAGAGGAATCGTCTGAAGAGCCCGTGTTGGTTGATGGATCTCTTTGGAGTGAAACTGGCATGCATCGCAGGTCCGGGCTAGCTCTTCTGCATCATTTAAGGCCATGGGCCAATAAAATCCTTGCCGAAAAGCCTTGCCCACAAGTGCACGTGACCTAATTTGAGTCCCGCACATGCCCTCATGAATATCTTGGAGAAGAGCTTGCCCTTGTTCCTTGAGGATGCACAACAATTTTACTCCATTGGGACGTATTCGATAGAGGTTTCCCTCCATGAAGAGGTACATACTGGCTTGACGAGCTACCTTTTCAGCGTCTTCATGATTATCAGGTAACTCATCTTCTTGGAGATATTTAGTGACCTTAGCTGCCCATTCTGGGATGTGTGTCGCAACTGCACACACAACATAGTCGACTAAAGGTGTGTCTTCAGATTGTCTTTTGATGCATCGGATGGCATCTCGCCCGGGAAGGAACCCTTCTCGGGTGCTGTCGTGGGCTTCTTTCTTTTGCCAGGAGATTGGAGCACAGACGGTTGAGTGAGTCTTTGTATGAAATACCTGGTCCCACAGGTCCTCTCCGAGCGGCTAACTTTGACAGTTCGTTTGTGGCAAAGTTTTGAGTACGGGGATGTGCTCCATGCGCAAACCATCAAAGTGCCTTTCCAATTTCCTCACTTCATCCATGTATGCTTCCATCTGCAGGCATTGATAATTCTTGTTGATCTGCCTCACGATCAGATGAGAGTCACCTCTGACAATTAGCTTCTTTATGCCCAATCCAATTGCTGCTCGTAGACCGGCAAGTAAACCTTCATACTCTGCAGTATTGTTGGTTGCCTTTGGATAACATACTTGAGGTGTTCATTGGTTGGGCAGACTAGTACGACGCCAGCTCCCGCCCCTTCGAGAGAGAACGAACCATCAAAGTACATTATGCAATCATCCATATCTTCCTTCCCGGGTAGGGAAGTGGGCTCAGGATCTTCGGGTGTTGCCGTCCATTCAGCGACGAATTCCGGCAACACTCTGCTATTGATGATGTGAGTACTTTCGTACTTGATGTCAAATTCAGACAGCTCAAGAGACCATTCAGCGATGCGACCTGTCACCGTCCTGCTGTGGAGAATACGCCCCAATGGGAAGGAGGTAACCACAATGATCGGGTGAGTTTGGAAGTAATGCATGAGCATCCTGGAAGCAACCACGATGCCCAAAAGGATTTTATGGATGTCTGGGTACCTTGTAGCAGCTCCTTGTAGTAATGAGCTAACAAAGTACACCGGGTGCTACACGGATATCTTCTTGGGAGAACGGCATTGCTTCGGTCTAGCTGATGTCGATGACTCCATTCTGTCTGAACTAGTTTCTTCAATTGGGGTACCCCCTTCTTCTCGTTCCACAACTAGGGCTGAGCTCACCACCTGATTGATGGCGGCTATGTACAAGAATATCTTCTCGTTGGGCATTGGGGCCACCAGTATCGGAGGAGAAGAAAGGTACTTCTTGAGCTCCTGGAGGGCTAACTCTTCTTCAGGCGTCCATTCCTGAGGTCCTGCCTTCTTCAAAACCTTGAAGAAAGGCAAAGCCCTCTTGGCAAGCTTCAAGATGAATTTTCTGAGCACGGCCAGGCATCCATTCAACTTTTGGATATCCTTCACATGCTTTGGTGCCTGAATCCGCTCGATTGCTTCAATCTTGTCAGGATTGGCTTCAATTCCATGATGGGTTATGAAGAATCCAAGGAGTTTTCCGGAGGGTATGCCAAAGACGCACTTTTCTGGATTGAGCTTTAGTTTCATCTTGCGTAGATTGACAAAGGTTTCCTCCAGGTCTTGAATGAGAGTGGACTGGTGCCGGGTCTTACCGACAATATCATGCATGTAGGCTTTGACATTGCGATGCAATTGTGGTCCAAATCCAATTTGCACAGCCCTTTGAAAGGTAGAACCAGAGTTCTTTAGTCTGAAAGGCATCCATACATAACAGTACGCACCTGAAAGCAGATTTTCTCCCTTGGTGGTTTTGGTAATTCATGTCAACATACATGTTGTTGGACTAACACTTTTATCCAGTATATTTCAAGAAAAGTTTAGCATTGTCATGGCAAGGACATGTAGATGTGGATCCCTCAAAATGCTAAGGAAGCACATTGGCACAAGCTCCAAGACTCTTCATCATTGGTTAAGTGATCCAAGATCACATTGAGTCCATAGGAAAGCCAATACTATTAAAAGGGGATGAGGTTTTGATCATTACTTAATTGCTCAAGTGCTTGAAGATATTGCTCCAAAACCCTCAGCCACTCTACCACACTTCAATTTGTCCAAACCATAAATGTCAAACTCGGTCCCACCGAAATCTCTACATCCTGACTCACCGATTTGAACTTAGACAGAGCCACAGCCAAACCCTAGAAACTCAGTAGAACTGAGATGGCATTTTGTCCCACCGAAGTGCAGTGACCAAGTTTCTGTAACCCATCGATTTCATTTCGGAATTACTGAGTTGGATTGATGGGAACTACCGAAATGAGGTTTTTCTTAGGTCATCGCGAATCGGCCTGTCCAAGTTGTATTGATCGGTCTCACCGAAAAGCCTAACGTTCGAATCTTTTACACAGGTCGGTCTCACCGAGATTTTGTTTCGATGTCACCAAGTTATGCTAAAAGTTTGTAATGGTTGGATTTTTGGTGCTGCCTATTTATACCCCTCCACCACCACTTACTCTCAAGGAGAGCCATCAGAACAAAACTACACTTCCACCATTCATTTTCTGAGAGAGAACCACCTACACTTGTGTTGAGATCAAGACATTCCAATCGAACCGTTTGAACCTTGATTTTTAGCCTCCCCAAGTTGCTTTCCACTCCAATCCTTCTCCTACCCAAGCCAAATCTGTGAGAGAGTGATTGAGTATTGAGGAGACTATCTTTTGAAGCACAAGAGCAATGAGTTCATCATCAACAACAACATCTATTACCTTTTCAAGAGTGGTGTCTCCTAGATTGGTTAGGTGTCACTTGGGAGCCTCCAAGATCATGTGGAGTTGAACCAAGGAGTTTGTAAGGGCAAGGAGATCGCCTACTTCGTGAAGATCTACCCGAGTGAGGCTAGTCCTTCATGGGCATAAGCCATGGTGGAATAGACAAGGCTGCTTCTTCGTGGACCCTTCGTGGGCGGAGCCCTTCTGGACTCGCACAGCCATTACCCTTCATGGGTTGAAGTCTCCATCAACGTGGATGTATGATAGCACCACCTATCGGAAGCACGGGAAAAATCTTCGTGTCTTCATTGCGTTTGATCTGCCTATCTCTACCCCCTTTAGTTTCCTTGCACTTGCATGTTGTACTATTTCCGCTGCCCTATCTCTAGATATGCATGTATAGAAAGTGTTTGTTGCAACTTAACTAGTACCAAAATCTGCCTAATTGTCAAGAAAATTAAAAACTGCACCTTTGCCTTGTAAAGTGTCTATTCCCCCCCCTCTATACCTATCTTCTCAATCTTTCAGCACCACACGGAGTAATTAACGCAGTCTTCTCTTCGTCTTCTCGAGCCATCAGTATCTGATGGTATCCGGAGTAAGCATCGAGGAAAGATAGTAGGTCGCACCGAGTGGTGGAATCCATGATTTGGTCGATCCTCGGGAGCGGGAACGGGAACGGATCCTTGGGGCAAGCTTTGTTTAAGTCTATGAAATCAAAGCATTGCCTTAAATTTCAGTTAGCCTTTGGAACGACCATGGGATTGGCCATCCACGTAGGGTGCAACACCTCTCAGATGAATCCGACCTTCTTTAGCTTCTGAACTTCGTCAACGATGAACTGCTGGCGATCTGGGGCTTGCTTTCTCACTTTCTACTTGACAGGTCTGGCATCGGGGGATACAGCTAGGTGGTCATCGTCAATCAAGACCATCAACGAGCTGTATGCCTTGGCAAACAAATGTGCACGTGCTGAGGAGGGGAGGAGACTTCCCGGGGAGGATGCTAGCATAGAAGTCAACTCTGAAGACGACCATGTGTCCACCCCGAAGAAGAAGAGCCGGAAGCGCAATCGCAAGTGCAAAGGCAAGGCCGTGTTTGCAGTTGAGGGATCGAGGAATACAGGCAAGAAGTCCAAGACTGAGAGCAGCGGCAAAGAGGTTGCCGTTTGCACTTGTGGTCACGAGGCTGTGGCACCCCGGCTCAGAGAAATCGGAACACCCCGTATTCCAGCCCAGAGATCAAGTCTTCTGGGATACGGCACTACTTGGCATAGAACAAAACTACTCTTTATTATAACTAATGAAGGTACAAGGCTTCTGATAATACAAAGCATTACATGGGCACGGTGACACTATGCCTGCTAAGGTAGCTCTATGCTAGCAGCGGAATAGCTCGTAACAACGGAATAACTTCTAGTGGCGGAACAACGACGATGGTGATGGACTCCACTCCAAAGGGACACTGGCTGGGACACGTCCTAGCTCGCAGACCCGAGATCCTGGGCAAGCAATCAATCACGGCATCACCTGCAATCTGGCATGACACACCAGGTGAGTACTTTGAATGTACTCGCAAGCTCACAACAACCAAAAGCATCAAGGTAAGACAACAACATAGCATTACCTAGTTAAGTTATTAACAACTACTATGATCTGGAAGTAAATATTAATCATGACATGCTAGAATTACTGATGAACCCTCATCTTGGGTCACATGGACAATCTCACCCTTGGCTACTCGGCCAAGCAATATATCCTCTCGATTACCTCGCGATCAATATATCCTCGTGATCACCGCGTGATCACATCACGAACCGATGATCATCTTCAAGATCATCCCAATATAATTATCGGCTTCCTGCCAAACTGTTACTTGCTCACACATAAATATAAGTCATTCTACAGGTCATTCCATAAGTCATTCTATAAGTCATTCTGTCATCGTGAGTGTTGATCGAACGGTGTGACCTACAATGAACTGTGTCCATAACCAAGGACACGGCTATCCGGATAGTTTGTACACTCTGCAGAGGTTAGCACACTGTACCCACACTATGGAACTCATGGCCTCGTGCTCCAATTCGGGTGGACCAACGATGTTCCAACAAAACCAATATATTGCATGACACTCTCCCGGCCACTCCAACACACACCCATCTGGGTCTTGCCATGGGGGGCCCCGATGTCACCGCGTGACATCCGCCACCATCGTGGCCAAACAAAACTGCCACCTCGTGGCCAAAACTGTCCCAAACGGGGAACACCGGGTACTATAAAACTCGGGCACACAAGGTTATTGTCGCCTACCGAGCTAGGGTAGCACGCACACATAACCTTCCCTCGTTGGAGGCACCGGCGAGAGGCATGACAATAGACTGAATTAGGGCCTCCCCATCCAGGCAAATGTGGCTGCGCTGGTGAGCTTGATTCGTTGGCACCTGATTAATGAAATGACGGAATTTGTCCCCAAGGTATATCTGTGATTACTGTTACTCCAATATCATATATCAACATGTGATTCAAGTCATAGCAATATGCAACTAATAATCCAAGGGATAATATGGACAAGTCATTATTATTAACTCCATAGGTAAAATATTAAATATGATCATGATGAATCCATAGCAAATGATACTACCAATCTAATAGCAATAGCAAGATAGTAAACTACTAGTCATATCCAATCCATCCATCAATATGGCAGTAGCGAATCCAATAATACTCCAATAAGCATATAATATCCAATATGATCATAATGAAACATAACTATTGAGCCTAATAATCCAATGTGGTCATGGCAATATCAAGCTAGCAAGATAGTAGTCACATATAATCCAAGCATTTTCATGGCAGTAGCAAGATCAAATAATACTCCAAGAATTGCCATGAATAAATCATTTCTAGCTAATTCAAATTTTAAACAAGTTTTATTATATTAAACCATGGGATTGCATTGCAATCATGCAAATGGAGGGTGGGCTTGCCTTGCTCCAAGGGAGTGTTGGAATACTCCTGGTCTTCACACACTTAAATCACTCTAGAAAAAACAATCACAACAAGCAAAAATAAATAACCACATAAAGCATTTTTCTCTGTCCAGAAAATCTAGACAGCAGAGAAAAATGTCAACTTCTACCAGAAAATAAAAGAGCTCAAAAGACAAATAATGCAAAAAGAATCAGCTCATTTGGACTTGTAGATTAGGAGATATAGCTGGTCAAAGATCTGGTCAAATCTGAGATTTAAATTGAATTTAAACAGGTTTTCTGGAATTTCCTGGTGAAGCCACGTCGAAAGTGTAAACAGAGACTATGCCTCCACTAGAAAACAGTTTGGGGAGGCGATGAGGGGCTGACTGGTGGGGCCCTTCTGCCAGGTTTGAAGGGAGAGAGGGAGAACAGAGGGCGGCAGCGCTTACCGGTGTCGGACGGCGGCGAGGAGGCGGCGCCGGAGCAGGGAGAGGGGGGGAATGGATCGGGCACTCCACGAAGAACGCTCCTGTAGCCGTAGCTCATAGAATGGTGGCCAGACGGCGTCGGCGTCTTCGTCTCCGGCGGGGATGAGCTTCGGTGGTCGTCGGGGTCGCCGATTCTGTCGAGAGTTCGACCGGGGGAGGGGCTAGGAAGGGCCAGTAGGTGTCTAGGAACTTGATGGAGGGGCTAGTCGGGGCTGGGGACAGCCGGAGTGAGCTGGAGAAGGAGAGGGCCGAGCGGCGAGATGGTTGGCCGGAGTTGGGGAAGATTGCCTCCCCGGCTCTGGTGCTTGGCGTCGGGGGTCGATTAAGTGAGGGAGGAGTCGAGTAGTGAGGAGAGACGGCTCGGGCCACGTCTTAAATTGCCGGAGGGAGATGCCCGAGGCCGCGAGCCGCCATGGAGGTGCGGTTGAGGCTCCAGCGGGGCGTGGTGCGCTGCGGGGCCCTTTTAGGTGACGGGAAAGAGCTAGTGGAGGTCCAGAGCTACATGGAAGAAGAGCTACAGACGCGGGGCAAGCGGACGGGGTCGAACAGAGGCTGTCGGCCACCACGGTGCACTGTGCACCCATGGGCACAACGGCTGGCACCTGCGAGGGAGCTTCTAGAGGGGGAGGTTCTAGAGGGGGACTACGTGGGAGGAGCAGGAGGGTGGACGGCACCAGGGGACGTGCAGGCTCAGCTGGGAGAACAAAGCCCGACGCAACCCGACGCGCAGAGAGCGGCCACAGCGAGCAGAGCACGCGCACAGACGTGCCAGTAGCGCGGTCACTGCGTGGCATAGCGAGGAGAGGGCACGAGGGACTGGCAAAAGGTGTCTAGGGTGTTGTCCATCCATACTGGAGCTCCATTGATGCATCACTTCGACTAAAGTGGCTTTGGGTTGAAGTGTAACATCAACTGAACTTTGCTGCAGCAGGATTAGAGTAGATGTTGGGGTCAAATGGCTACATCATTAGGCAAAGAAAATTGTCACAGGGGTTTAGGGTAGGAAGGACTATCATCTGGTGGAATTTGGAGAGGTTTTGACAAGATTTGAAGATAGTTGCTTCATAACAGCAAATCTGGTCCAGAATCTTGATTTAGATGCTGCAGTCACATGGAATGTTGGATTAGACTGAAATTTGGTGGAAGATAATTATTTGGGCATATGAAGGCACTGGTAAAATTTCATACCATTTGGATAAGTATAAATGGTACTTCCTTCAAAGTGATCCTCACTGAGCAAAAACTTGGGGAAATTATTGAGAAATATTGGCTTGATGAAATGAGCCAAAATTTTGTGGAGGTAGGTTGTATAGGTAGGAGCATGATCTGGAAAATTTCAGTCATTAGGGAGCAACATAAAAATAGTTGCTTCACAATCAGAAAATCTGACCAGAAACAAAACTTGGATGGTGTGCTCACCATGAGCATGGAATCTTGAATATTTTTACATACCCAAGGTCCATATGGGTCAAAGGATTTATGAGAATTTTGTGGGAATTTTGGGAATGACAGAAATGTAGGTTGCTTCACAACCAAGGGCAAACAGGACTATTCTTTTAATAGAAAAAGGAATATTATCAAGAAATAAAGATTGGGACTGGGCTAAGATGGAAATGACATGGTCTTGGGAATGATTTGAGAGTGTTGATTTACTTGGGAGAAGAAAGAAAGAGGATCTTCCCAAGTTTTAAGTCCATAGAGCCAACTCAAAAGAAATCAAAATCAAAATCCAAAAGAAAAGAAAAGGGCCAAAAATTGGGGTGTTACAAACCTACCCCCCTTAAGATAAATCTCGTCCTAGAGATTTGGTTGCTCAGGGAACAAGCATAGATATTTTGACTTAAGGAGACCGTTTCCAACTCGGGTATCCTTTTCCTTTATATGTTGTTCCCATTGAATCTCATAGAATCATATTGTCTGGCTACGGGGTGGTTTGCTTCACCTGGTCCACAATTCTGACGGGTCTTTCTTCATATGTCAAACCATACACTGACTCCAATTATTTCATATCTGCCGGCTTAGCCGGGAGTGTGATATATTATCATAACTGGGATATATGATCTTTCCACAAGTCTGAGGTGATTTCCAACTGACATGACTCCCTTCGATCTATCACCGATAATATCCAACGAGTCTGTCCATTCTGGCGGGATCTGACTACTCGTAGGTGGTACCGAATCACTTTGTCGTGCTCTTCTGTCTTGAGTATCCAAATTGTACCAAAGATTTGACTATCTTTTGGTATGACCCATATCAAGAAGTGTTGTCTTGGCGGCTGTAGTATGCTTCAAACAATAGTGTCTTGATGACTGACGGACAGTTGTTTATGGCAGGCTATCCTTTGACTTCGTTCCATATGTGAGGTCGTACGGTATGAACTTGTTGTTGCAGATAGTCAGATAATATAGTAACAAGGGATAATGGTATCACCTTGTTGGAGTGAAGGAGCTGACCTTTGGTGACCACTATCTGTTGATCCGAGGTTGTTTTACTTCACAACTTGTCGATTCTTGCATCATATGGGATATATACTTGACTTTCCTTATTTGGTAAGGGTTGTTGTGTTCTTACCGCTTTTTGGCAGGTGATTTGCATTCTTGTACATGACTTGAGCTTGCAGGCTTACTGAATATGCGAAAATATGCGTAGCTGAGTGCTCGATTTTTTTTTAAAACATACATATGTCCCAGCTCATTCTTGCTTCTGACCACACGGTGGTGAACAGGATTCGTGAGTGGTACTGTCATATACGACTCATGTACTGGGTAACAAACTGTAACAATGCTGATAACTCTTTGTAGTGTAGGATGAGAGTGAGCTGCATTCCTTATATTGGAAGCCATTGAGAGTATCATGATGAAGAGGATTGGATAGCTTACGCTTGAAGCTTCTGCTGGGGTAGCGTGCTAAAGACGATTGGGTATCGTAACTCGGAAGCTTCTCCTCTGGTTGCTTATGAAGAAAGATTCCATGCCTTCTGCCATAAGTTTCCTTGCAATGGCTTGTTGAAGCAGACTGAGGGGTTTATGCTGGAAGCCATCCATGTATCATACTGAAGAAGATTGGGGAGCCTTGCTTGATAATCTTCCCTGGTAGCTCTGTGGCTGGTTCCTTGTATAGAAAGAGTTGTCTATCTGAATGCTAGATTTATGACATATTTTGGCCTTCTTCGGAATACAACATTTTCCAATGTTGCTCATAATAGAACCAAAACTTTTTATACAAGTCATACCTTTGACGAAAATACCTGGTTAGCCTTGCAACTCAACTTGTCTTCTGGCTGGTGCATTCACTATTGCTGCGAAGATGGTGGGCTGATGTAGACTTGGCGCTGGCAATGGATTCAAATTACCATTCGTATACAGACCAGATATTCCCAAGTCATTACGGTCAACTGTGAATTCCATATTGTTTAGCTTCCAAGTACTTGAAATCCTTCTTGATTCATCGATTCCGGTGGCGGTTGATGAGCAACTTTCTTAAGGGGAAATAAGGTAACACTGAAGAACCAAATAAAGAAGTAAAAGAAATGACTCAATTGCACCAAGGCACACAACAGGCATCACAAGCACACACAAGCAACATTACATCCATTACTACTCAACACAACCCACAACATGCATGTTACTACAACTGATGCAGCATGAACTACACAGATACTTAGGCACTATGTCCTAATGATAACTGGGTGGCCGATGAAGAAACTGGTAGACGGGTGGGTGGAGCAGTTGATACTGGAGTCCCGAAGAAGGTAGGTGAAGAAGTCGATGAAGTAGTCAGTGAGGGTGGAGTTAATGCTGCACCGAGCATTCTCCTGGCCCTGGCCGCGTCTCGGACCAGCTCAGCAATAAGAATATACTCTGCCATCATGTAGCGGGACATGGAAGGAATGGCCACATCATCTTGAGGATGAGCAGAGCGGAACTTGACTCGCTTGGGGTTCTCGGCTATGGTAGGGTGGTAGTGATAAGCACGGTTCTCTTGCATCATACGCTCTTGATGACGAAGGCCAGTAACTCCTGCCAGGGCGGCTAGTTGAACTGCACGATCTGGAGTGGCACCATATCCGCCATGGAAACTGTAGGTACGTCTTCCGATAGGGATCTTGGCTGCCAGAAAGACATGGGCGACATATTCCAGTAATCTTCCTCCAAGAGGGACCTCGAAGACTTGATACCTCGGCATATCTCCATTAGGGTAGAGGCTATGCCATACGTCGCAAAGTAGAGATGTGAAGCTGAGTGGTGTAGGGACTGCATTGAACTCAATTGGAAAGGCGGCCATCTACACTCATGGAATGAGCGGTTAGGAAAAAGACTGAATCTATATGCATGCTATGCAACAAACAAGTGCATCAACCAAATGCAGCAAACAGGCTAGACTCTATACTACCTCTAATGCTTGCGCTAACTAGGGCATCCTACAGCCAGCCTTGCTCTGATACCGACAGATGTGGCACCCCGGCTCAGAGAAACCGAAACACCCTGTATTCCAGCCTAGAGATCAAGTCTTCTGGAATATGGCACTGCTTGGCATAGAACAAAACATCTCTTTATTATAACTAATGAAGGTACAAGGGTTCTGATAATACAAAGGATTACATGGGCACGGTGACACAACGCCTGCTAAGGTAGCTCTATGCTAGCAGCAGAACAACTCGTAATAGCAGAATAACTTCTAGCGGCGGAACGATGGTGATGGACACCACTCCAAAGGGACACTGACTGGGACACGTCCTAGATCGCAGACCCAAGATCCTCGGCAAGCAATCAATCACGGCATCACCTGCAATCTGGCATGACACGCCAGGTGAGTACTTTGAATGTACTCGCAAGCTCACAACAACCAAAAGCATCAAGGCAAGACAACAACATAGCAATACATGGTTAAGTTATTAACAACTACTATGATGTGTGATACGTCTCCAACGTATCTATAATTTTTTATTGTTCCATGCTATTATAGTATCAATCTTGGATGTTTTTATATGCAATTATATATCATTTTTTGGGACTAACCTATTAACCTAGTGCCCAGTGCCAGTTGCTGTTTTCTGCTTGTTTTTGGCTTTTCAGAGAAACAGTACCAAATGAAGTCCAAATGCCACGAAACTTTTTGGAGATTTTTTTCTGGACAAAAGAAACCTTGGAAGCTTCGGGAGGAGGCCAGAAGCCTCATGGAGGCTTCACAAGGCAATAGGGCGCGCCCCGGGGGGGCGCCGTGTTGCCTTGTGGGGCCCACGTGACTCCGTTTGACCTAATTCCACTTCTATAAATTCACAAATATTGGGAAACCCCCAGAGAGCCAGAAGAAAAAACCTTTCCGCCCCGCAAGCCTCTGTTCTTCCGCGATCCCATCTGGAGGCCTTTTCCGGTACTCTGCCAGAGGGGGAATCGATCACGGAGGGCTTCTACATCAACCATGCTACCCTTCCGATGATGTGTGAGTAGTTTACCATAGACCTACGGGTCCATAGCTAGATAGCTTCTTCTCATCTTCGATCTTCAATACAATGTTCTCCTTGATCTTCTTGGAGTTCTATCCGATGTAATCTTCTTTTGCGGTGTGTTTGTTGGGATCCGGTGAATTGTGAGTTTATGATCAGATTATTCATGAGAAATATTTGAGTCTTCTCTGAACTCTTTTATGCATGATTGTTATAGCTTTGTATTTCCCTCCGATCTATCGGTTTAGTTTGGCCTACTAGATTGATTTATCTTGCAATGGGAGAGGTGCTTTGTGATGGGTTCAATCTTGCGGTGCTCAATCCCAGTGACAGAAGGGGATATGACACGTATTTGTATTGTTGCCATTAAGGATAAAAAGATGGGGTTTATTCATATTGCTTGAATTTGCTTCTCTACATCATGCCATCTTGCTTAAGGCGTTACTCTGTTTTTATTAACTTAATACTCTAGATGCATGCTGGATAGCGGTCGATGAGTGGAGTAATAGTAGTAGATGCAGGCAGGAGTCGGTCTACTTGTCTCGGACGTGATGCCTATATACATGATCATTGCCATGAATCCATCATAATTATTTGCTATTCTGTCAATTGCCCAACAGTAATTTGTCTACCCACCGTATGTTTCTGTGCTCGAGAGAGAAGCCTGTAGTGAAAACTATGGTCCCTGGGTCTATCTTTGTCATATTAAAAACCTAAAAATACCTTGCTGCAATTTATTTACTTTTATTTTAATTAGTATTTTAGTTTATCTATTTACCTCGATAAGATTTAATCCTTGCAAGTAACCGCTAAGAGGATTGACAACCCTCTTATTTGCGTTGGGTGCAAGTGTTTGCTCTTGTGTGTGCAGGTGCGCTTAACGGAATTTTGCTTGGTTCTCCTACTAGATTTATAACCTTGGTTCTTAACTGAGGGAAATACTTATCTCTACTGTACTGCATCATCCTCTCCTCTTCAGGGAAATACCAACGAAGACTACAAGTAGCAGAAAGAATTTCTGGCGCCGTTGCCGGGAAGACATCATCAAAATTACCAAGTACCTTCGCACAAATTATCATTCACTTGCATTTACTTTATTTACTTTTTATTTGCATTTGCCTCTCGTTTTCATCTCCCCCACTTCTAATTTTTTTTTTACAAAAACACAAAAATATTTTATTTGCTTGTTTGCTAGTTTGCTTGCTTTGTCGCGATGTCTCAAGAAAATATAGAATTTTGTGACTTTTCTCATACTAATAATAATGATTTTATTAGTACTCCTATTGCGCCTCCCGCCACTAGTGCGGAGTCATGTGACATTAATGCTGCCTTGCTTAATCTTGTTATGAAAGAACAATTTTCTGGTAGTCCTAATGAAGATGCTGCATCCCATCTAAATACTTTCGTTGAACTTTGTGATATGTAAAAGAAGAAAGATCTGGATAATGATATTGTCAAATTAAAATTATTTCCGTTCTCACTATGAGATCGTGCTAAAACTTGGTTTTCATCGTTGCCTACAAATAGTATTGATTCTTGGGATAAGTGTAAGGATGCTTTTATTACCAGGTATTTTCCTCCCGCTAAGATTATTTCTTTAAGAAATCAAATTATGAATTTTAAGCAACTTGAGCATGAACATGTTGCACAATCTTGGGAGAGAATGAAATTAATGATAAGAAATTGCCCAACTCATGGTTTGAATTTATGGATGGTCATACAAAAAATTTATGCGGGACTAAATTTTGTCTCTAGAAATTTGCTAGACTCTGCCACAGGTGGTACTTTTATGGAAATTACATTGGGAGAAGCTACAAAACTTCTTGATAATATTATGGCAAATTATTCTCAATGGCACATTGAACGAACTCCAACGGGTAAGAAGGTAAATTCTGTTGAAGAAATTAATACTTTGAGTGATAAGATGGATGCTTTATTAAAATTGGTTGCTAGTAAAAATGCTCATATTGATCCTAATGATGTTCCATTGTCTACCTTGATTGAGAAAAATGATTATGCCACTGATGTGAATTTTGTCTCCAGAAATAATTTCAACAACAATGCTTATAGGGGTAATTTCAATGCTAGACCGTTTCCTGGAAATTCCTCTAATAATTATGGCAATCCTTATGGTAATTCTTATAATAATAATAATAATAGGATGCCCTCTGATCTTGAAAGTAATATTAAAGAATTTATTAGTTCGCAAAGAATTTTAATGCTATGATAGAAGAAAAATTGAATAGAGTTGATGAATTGGCTAGGAACATGGATAGAATTGTTCATGATGTGGAAAATCTCAAAACTAAAATTTTGCCATCCAAGCATGATATAAATGAGTCTATTAAGGCTTTTTATCCTCCATTAATGAAAGTAAAGAAAGGACCGCTAGGTTGAGAGCTAAGCGAGAATTTCTAGAAAAAGCGATTCCACCCGGTTTCTATCATAGTAATGATGAAGATATTAAAATGATTGGTGTCACTCCTATTGAATAATTATTTAGTAACATAAAACTTGATGAAAATGGGACTGGATAAGAGTCAAGTTTAGATGGAAGGAGTCCCACTTGCTTGGAGGCTGATAATCTTGATCGTAAAAATGAAAAAAGTGGGTTTGGAGAGGTCAAAACGTTAAATAGTAATGCACCCACTACTTTGGATTACAAGGACTTTAATTATGATAGTTGTTCTTTAATTGAGTGTATTTCCTTGTTGCAATCCATGATTAATTGACCAAATGCATATGAAGAAAATAAGGCTTTTACTAAACACATTGTAGAAGCCATGATGAAAGCACATGAAGAAAAACTTGAGTTGGAAGTGTCAATTCCTAGAAAATTACAAGATGAATGGGAACCTACTATTAAAGTAAAAATTAAAGATTATGAATGTAATGCTCTTTGTGATCTTGGTGCTAGCGTTTCCACTATACCAAAGTCTTTGTGTGATGTGCTAGGTCTCACCGACATGGATCCTTGTTCCCTTAATTTGCATCTTGTGGATTCCACTATTAAAAAGCCATTGGGTAGAATAAATGATGTTCTTATTCTTGCAACTAGAAATTATGTGCCCGTGGACTTTATTGTTCTTGACATTGAATGCAATCCTTCTTGCCCCATAATACCTGGTAGACCTTTTCTTCGAACTATTGGTGCTATTATTGATATGAAAGAAGGTAATATAAGATTTCAATTTCCACTAAAGAAAGGGATGGAACACTTCCATAGAAAAAGAGTTAAAGCACCTTATGAATCCATTATGAGGGCCACTTATGGAATTAACTTGAAGGATGACAACACTTGAAACTATGCATTATGTCTAGCTAGGGGCATAAAACAATAGCGCTTATTGGGAGGCAACCCAATGAATAAAATAAATTTTTGCTTTTACCTACTGTTTTTGTGTGGTTGCATGATTATAGCTTCTGTTATGATTGTGTTTTTATGTTTTAATTAGTGTTTGTGCCAAGTAATGCCTTTGGGATGATGTTGATGTTAGTATAATTGATGCTGTTTGGAAAACAGAAAGTTTTGCGTCCAGTGCTGGAATTTTAATTCTGTACTGGAGGGTCAGAAAAATCTGAAATTTTTACAATGTATTGCTATATGAATTATTTACGTTTTCCTAATTTTTTAGAATTTTTGGAGTTACAGAAGTATGGATTTTAAATAGATCTTTACAGACTGTTCTGTTTTAGACAGATTCTGTTTTTGTTGCATAGTTTGCTTATTTTGATGAATCTATGGATTGTATCGGGGGGTATGAGTCATGGAGAAGTTGTAGTACAGTAGCATTATGAAAATATTAAATATGAATCAATTTACAACAGTACCTAAAGTTTAAGATTTGTTTGTTATACTAACGGATCTCACGAGGTTTCTGTTGAGTTTTGTGTGCTGAAGTTTTCAAGTTTTGGGTGAGACAACGATGGATAAAGGAATAAGGAGTGGCAAGAGCCTAAGCTTGGGGATGCCCAAGGCACCCCAAGGTAATATTCAAGGAAGACTCAAGTGTCTAAGCTTTGGGATGCCCCGGAAGGCATCCCCTCTTTCGTCTACAATCTATCGGTAACTCACTTGGAGCTATATTTTTATTCATCACATGATATGTGTTTTACTTGGAGCGTCTTGTGATATAGTTTGTTTGCTTTTGTTTGCTTTTTAGTTTGTCACAATCATATTTTCTGAACACACCTTTTTGAGAGGGACACACATTATTCGTGATTTGTTAGAATACTCTAGGTGCTTCACTTATATCTTTTGAGCTAGGCAGTTGCTCTAGTGCTTCACTTATATCTTTTAGAGCACGGCGGTGGTTATATTTTAAAGAAATAGTTGCACTCTCACACTTCAATTATATCTTTTTGAGAGTCTCATGATAGCATTGGTAATATGCACGGGTTATGAATTTGGTCCTGATATGATAGGTATTCAAGAGGGATATAATAAAAACTTTCATGTAGATCACTGAATATGATAAATTTGATTCCTTGCAATAGTTTTGCGATATTAAGATGGTAATATGTGGGAGGTATTAGTAGATAATTGTGGTTTAGTAAGAATAATTGTGTTAAGGTTTGTGATTCCCGAAGCATGCACGTATGATATGTCGTTATGCTAAGAAGTTGGAGCATGATTTATTATTGATTGTCTTCCTTTGTGTGGCGGTCGGGGGCGCGCGATGGTTAACTCCTACCAACCTCCCCCCTAGGGGATCGCATAATAGTACTTTGCTTCGAGGGCTAATAAACTTTCACAATAAGTATTGAGTTCTTTATGACTAATGTGAGTCCATGGATTATAAGCACTCTCACCCTTCCACAATTTGCTAGCCTCTTCGGTACCGTGCATTGCCCTTTCTCACATCGAGAGTTGGTGCAAACTTCGCCGGTGCATCCAAACCACGTGATATGATATGCTCTATCACACATAAGCCTCCTTATATCTTCCTCAAAACAGCCACCATACCTACCTATCATGGCATTTCCATAGCCATTCCGAGATATATTGCCATGCAACTTCCACCGTTTCATTTTTATGACATACATCATCATTGTCACATTGCTTTGCATGATCATATAGCTGACATAGTATTTGTGGCTCAGCCACCGTTCATCATTGTTATACATGTTACGCTAGCATCATTGCACATCCTGGTACACTGCCAGAGGCATTCATATAGAGTCATATCTTTGTTCTAGTATCGAGTTGTAATGTTGAGTTGTAAGTAAATAGAGGTGTGATGATCATCATTATTAGAGCATTGTCCCAGTGAGGTAAGAATGGTGGAGACTAATGAGTCCTCGAAAAAGTGGGGATGAGGTCCATGAGACCGTTCTAAATAAATAAATAAATAAAAAGAAGAGAAAGAAAAAAAAAGAGCCAAAAAATTAAATGAGAGAAAAAGAGAGAAGGGGCAATGTTACTATCCTTTTCCACACTTGTGCTTCAGAATAGCACCATGTTTTTCATATAGAGAGTCTCCTATTTTGTCACTTTCATATACTAGTGGGAATTTTTCATTATAGAACTTGGCTTGTATATTCTGATGATGGGCTTCCTCAAATGCCCGAGGTCTTCATGAGCAAGCAAGTTGGATGCACACCCACTTACTTTTCATGTTGAGCTTTCATACACTTATAGCTCTTAGTGCATCCGTTGCATGGCAATCCCTACTCCTCGCATTGACATCAATTGATGGGCATATCCATAGCCCGTTGATTATCCTCATTGATGTGAGACTATCTTCTTATTTTTGACTTCTCCTATTTATCTCTACCACCATACTCTATTCCACTTATAGTGTTATATCCATGGCTTGCGCTCATGTATTGCGTGGGAGTTGAAAAGGTTGAAGCGCGTTAAAAAGTATGAACCAATTGCTTGGCTAAAACCGGGGTTGTGCATGATAAATACTTTGTGTGAAGAAGATGGAGCATGACAGGATTATATGATTTTGTAGGGATAACGTTCTTTAGCATTTTTATTTTGAAAGACATGATTGTTTATTAGTATGCCTGAGTATTGATGTCTTTATATCAAATTATAGACTATTGCTTTGAATCATTTGGATCTTACTATTCATACTGTAAGAGAGAGATTACATGATGAAACATGATAGGTAGCATTCCACATCAAAATTTCTATTTTTATCATTTACCTACTCGAGGACGAGCAGGAATTAAGCTTGGGGATGCTTGATACGTCTCCAACGTATCTATAATTTTTGATTGTTCCATGCTATTATAGTATCAATCTTGGATGTTTTTATATGCAATTATATATCATTTTTTGGGACTAACCTATTAACCTAGTGCCCAGTGCCAGTTGCTGTTTTCTGCTTGTTTTTGGCTTTTCAGAGAAACAGTACCAAATGAAGTCCAAATGCCATGAAACTTTTTGGAGATTTTTTTCTGGACAAAAGAAACCTTGGAAGCTTCGGGAGAAGGCCTGAAGCCTCACGGAGGCTTCACAAGGCAACAGGGCGCGCCCAAGGGGGGGCGCGCCGTGTTGCCTTGTGGGGCCCACGTGACTCCGTTTGACCTAATTCCACTTCTATAAATTCACAAATATTGGGAAACCCCTAGAGAGCCAGAAGAAAAACCTTTCCGCCGCCGCAAGCCTCTGTTCTTCCGCGATCCCATCTGGAGGCCTTTTCCAGTACTCTGCGGGAGGGGGAATCGATCACGGAGGGCTTCTACATCAACCTTGCTGCCCTTCCGATGATGTGTGAGTAGTTTAACACAGACCTACAGGTCCATAGCTAGTAGCTAGATGGCTTCTTCTCTCTCTTTGATCTTCAATACAATGTTCTCCTTGATGTTCTTGGAGTTCTATCCGATGTAATCTTCTTTTGCGGTGTGTTTGTTGGGATCCGATGAATTGTGAGTTTATGATCAGATTATTCATGAGAAATATTTGAATCTTCTCTGAACTCTTTTATGCATGATTGTTATAGCTTTGTATTTCTCTCCGATCTATCGGTTTAGTTTGGCCTACTAGATTGATTTATCTTGCAATGGGAGAGGTGCTTTGTGATGGGTTCAATCTTGCGGTGCTCAATCCCAGTGACAGAAGGGGACATGACACGTATTTGTATTATTGCCATTAAGGATAAAAAGATGGGGTTTATTCATATTGCTTGAATTTGCTTCTCTACATCATCTCATCTTATTAACTTAATACTCTAGATGCATGCTGGATAGCGGTCGATGAGTGGAGTAATAGTAGTAGATGCAGGCAGGAGTCGGTCTACTTGTCTCGGACATGATTCCTATATACATGATCATTGCCATGAATCCGTCATAATTATTTGCTATTCTGTTAATTGCCCAACAGTAATTTGTCTACCCACCATATGTTTCTGTGCTCGAGAGAGAAGCCTCTAGTGAAAACTATGGCCCCCGGGTCTATCTTTATCATATTAAAAACCTAAAAATACCTTGCTGCAATTTATTTACTTTTATTTTAATTTGTATTTTAGTTTATCTATTTACCTCGATAAGATTTAATCCTTGCAAGTAACCGCTAAGAGGATTGACAACCCTCTTATTTGCGTTGGGTGCAAATGTTTGCTCTTGTGTGTGCAGGTGCGCTTAACAGAATTGTGCTTGGTTCTCCTACTGGATTGATAACCTTGGTTCTTCACTGAGGGAAATACTTATCTCTACTGTACTGCATCATCCCCTCCTCTTCGGGGAAATACCAACGCAGACTACAAGTAGCAGAAAGAATTTCTGGCGCCGTTGCCGGGGAGACATCATCAAAATTACCAAGTACCTTCACACAAATTATCATTCACTTGCATTTACTTTATTTACTTTTTATTTGCATTTGCCTCTCGTTTTCATCTCCCCCACTTCTAATTTTTTTTTTTACAAAAACACAAAAATATTTTATTTGCTTGTTTGCTAGTTTGCTTGCTTTGTCGCGATGTCTCAAGAAAATACAAAATTTTGTGACTTTTCTAATATTAATAATAATGATTTTATTAGTACTCCTATTGCTCCTCCCGCCACTAGTGCGGAGTCATGTGACATTAATGCTGCCTTGCTTAATCTTGTTATGGAAGAACAATTTTCTGGTAGTCCTAATGAAGATGTTGCATCCCATCTAAATACTTTCGTTGAACTTTGTGATATGTAAAAGAAGAAAGATGTGGATAATGATATTTTAAAATTATAATTATTTCCGTTCTCACTATGAGATCGTGCAAAAACTTGGTTTTCATCCTTGCCAAGAAATAGTATTGATTCTAGGGATAAGTGTAAGGATGCTTTTATTACCAAGTATTTTCCTCCCGCTAAGATTATTTCTTTAAGAAATCAAATTATGAATTTTAAGCAACTTGAGCATGAACATGTTGCACAATCTTGGGAGAGAATGAAATTAATGATAAGAAATCGCCCAACTCATGGTTTGAATTTATGGATGATCATACAAAAAAATTATGCGGGACTAAACTTTGTCTCTAGAAATTTGCTAGACTCTGCCGCAAGTGGTACTTTTATGGAAATTACATTGGGAGAAGCTACAAAACTTCTTGATAATATTATGGCAAATTATTCTCAATGGCACATTAAACGAACTCCAACGGGTAAGAAGGTAAATTTTGTTGAAGAAATTAATACTTTGAGTGATAAGATGGATGCTTTATTGAAATTGGTTGCGAGTAAAAATGCTCATATTGATCCTAATGATGTGCCATTGTCTACCTTGATTGAGAAAAATGATGATGCCATTGATGTGAATTTTGTCTCCAGAAATAATTTCAACAACAATGCTTACAGGGGTAATTTCAATGCTAGACCGTTTCCTGGAAATTCCTGTAATAATTATGGCAATCCTTATGGTAATTCTTATAATAATAATAATAATAATAATAATAATAATAATAATAATAATAATAATAATAATAATAATAATAATAATAATAATAATAATAATAGGATGCCCTCTGATCTTGAAAGTAATATTAAAGAATTTATTAGTTCGTAAAGAATTTTAATGCTATGTCAGAAGAAAAATTGAATAGAGTTGATGAATTGGCTAGGAACATGGATAGAATTGCTCATGATGTGGAAAATCTCAAAACTAAAATTTTGCCATCCAAGCATGATATAAATGAGTCTATTAAGGCTTTTTATGTCTCCATTAATGAAAGTACAGAAAGGACTGCTTGGTTTAGAGCTAAGCGAGAATTTCTAGAAAAAGCGATTCCACCCGGTTTCTATCGTAGTAATGATGAAGATATTAAAATGATTGGTGTCACTCCTATTGAATCTTTATTTAGTAACATAAAACTTGATGAAAAATGGACTGGAGAAGAGTCAACTTTAGATAGAAGGAGTCCCACTTGCTTGGAGGGTGATAATCTTGATCGTAAAAATGAAAAAAGTGGGTTTGGAGAGGTCAAAACTTTAAATAGTAATGCACCCACTACTTTGGATTACAAGGACTTTAATTATGATAGTTGTTCTTTAATTGAGTGTATTTCCTTGTTTCAATCCATGATTAATTCACCAAATGCATATGAAGAAAATAAGGCTTTTACTAAACACATTGTAGAAGCCATGATGAAAGCACATGAAGAAAAACTTGAGTTGGAAGTGTCAATTCCTAGAAAATTACAAGATGAATGGGAACCTACTATTAAAGTAAAAAATTAAAGATTAAGAATGTAATGCTCTTTGTGATCTTGGTGCTAGCGTTTCCACTATACCAAAGTCTTTGTGTGATGTGCTAGGTCTCACCGACATGGATCCTTGTTCCCTTAATTTGCATCTTGCGGATTCCACTATTAAAAAGCCATTGGGTAGAATAAATGATGTTCTTATTCTAGCAAATAGAAATTATGTGCCCGTGGACTTTATTCCACTATTAAAAAGCCATTGGGTAGAATAAATGACGAACCGATGATCATCCTCTAGATCATCCCAATATCATCATCGGCTTCCTGCCAAACTGTTACTTGCTCACATATAAATATAAGTCATTCTTCAAGGCATTCCATAAGTCATTCTATAAGTCATTTCATCGTCGTGAGTGTTGATCGAACGGTGTGACCTACAATGAACTGTGTCCATAACCGAGGATGTGGCCATCTGGATAGTTTGTACACTCTACAGAGGTTAGCACACTATACCCACACTATGGAACTCATGGCCTCGTGCTCCCATTCGGGTGGACCAACGACGTTCCAACAAAACCAATCTATTGCACGACACTCTCCCGGCCACTCCGACACACTCCCGTCTGGCTCATCCCATGGGTGGCCCGGATGTCACCGCGTGACATCCGCCACCAATGTGGCCAAACAAAACTGCCACCTTGTGTCTAAAACTGTCCCTAACGGGGACCCCTGTGTACTATACAACTCGTGCACACAAGGTTATTGCCGTCTACCGGGCCAGGGTAGTATGCACACATAACCTTCCCTCATTGGAGGCACCGGTGAGAGGCATGACAATAGACCGAATTAGGGCCTCCCCATACAGGCAAATGTGGTTGCGCAGGTGAGCTCGATTCGGTGGCACCTGATCAACGAAATGACGGAATTTGTCCCCAAGGTATATCTGTGATTACTGTTACTCGAATATCATATATCAACATGTGATTCAAGTCATAGCAATATGCAACTAATAATCCAAGGAATAATATGGACAAGTCATTATTATTAACTCCATAGGTAAAATATTAAATATGATCATGATGAATCCATAGCAAATGATACTACCAATCCAATAGCAATAGCAAGATAGTAAACTACTAGTCATATCCAATCCATCCATCAATATGGCAGTAGCGAATCCAATAATACTCCAATAAGCATATAATATCCAATATGATCATAATGAAACATAACTATTGAGCCTAATAATCCAATGTGGTCATGGCAATATCAAGCTAGCAAGATAGTAGTCACATATAACCCAAGCATTTTCATGGCAGTAGCAAGATCAAATAATACTCCAAGAATTGCCATGAATAAATCATTTCTAGCTAATTCAAATTTTAAACAAGTTTTATTATATTAAACCATGGCATTGCATTGCAATCTTGCAAATGGAGGGTGTGGCTTGCCTTGCTCCAAGGGAGTGTTGGAATACTCCTGGTCTTCACACACTTAAATCACTCTAGAAAAACAATCACAACAAGCAAAAATAAATAACCACGTAAAGCATTTTTCTCTGTCCAGAAAATCTAGACAGCAGAGAAAAATGTCAACTTCTACCAGAAAATAAAAGAGCTCAAAAGACAAATAATGCAAAAAGAATCAGCTCATTTGGACTTGTAGATTAGGAGATATAGCTGGTCAAAGATCTGGTCAAATTTGAGATTT
Organism: Elymus sibiricus; assembly: GCA_039707655.1. Taxonomy (NCBI): domain Eukaryota; kingdom Viridiplantae; phylum Streptophyta; class Magnoliopsida; order Poales; family Poaceae; genus Elymus; species Elymus sibiricus. Next base: position 196,340,272 of record CM077668.1, read on the forward strand.
AAATTGAATTTAAACAGGTTTTCTGGAATTTCCTGGTGAACCACGTCGAAGGCGTAAACAGAGACTACGCCTCCACTAGAAAATGGTTCGGGGAGGCGATGAGGGGCTGACTGGTGGGGCCCTTCTATCAGGTTTGAAGGGAGAGAGGGAGAACAGAGGGCGGCGGCACTTACCGGCGTCGGACGGCGGCGAGGAGACTGCACCAGAGCAGGGAGCGGGGGGGAATGGATCGGGCACTCCACGAAGAACCATCCTGTACCCGTAGCTCAAAGAATGGTGGTTGGACGGCGTCGGCGTCTTCGTCTCCGGCAGGGATGACCTCCGGTGGTCATTGGGGTCGCCGATTCCGTCGAGAATTCAACCGGAGGATGGGCTGGGAAGGGCCAGTAGGTGTCTAGGAACTCGATGGAGGGGCTAGTCGGGGCTGGGGATGACCGGAGTGAGCTGGAGAAGGAGAGGGCCGAGCGGCGAGGTGGCTGTCCGGAGTTGGGGAAGATGGCCTCCCCGGCTCTGGTTCTTGGCGTCGGGGGTCGATTAAGTGAGGGAGGAGTCGAGTAGTGAGGAGAGACGGCTCGAGCCGCAGCTTAAATAGCTGGAGGGAGACGCCTGAGGCCGCGAGCCGCCATGGAGGTGCGGTTGATGCTCCGGCGGGTCGTGGTGCACTGCGGGACCCTTTGAGGCGACGGGAGAGAGCTAGTGGAGGTCCAGAGCTACAGGGAAGAAGAGCTACAGACGTGGGGCAAGCGGACGGGGTCGAACAGAGGCTGTCGCCATGGCGCACTATGCACCCATGGGCTCGATGGCTGGCGCCGGCTAGGGAGCTTCTGGAGGGGGAGGTGAGTCATGGGACTACATGGGAGGAGGAGGATGTCGGGCCAGTGGGAATCGGGGTACCACGGCCCGTCTGCCTGCGGCCCAGGAAACAACGCCTAGCGAAGGCCCAAGATGCGGCCCAACCATGGGCGCCGCAGAGTGAAGACACCTTGCGAGGCGCCAGCCTCACGAGGACCCCTCCTCAAGGAGCGGACCACCAAGACTTAGCATCAGCAGCAGTAGGTAGCCTCGCGAGGCCCCCTCGCGAGGCGGCCTCCCGAGGCGGCCCCCCGAGACCACCCAAGCCTGACGCCAGCCACGCGGCCTTGCGCCCACCACGTGGGTGACGCGCGTGGCGACGAGCAGCCGCAGGAGCCGTACCAGCGGGCGCGGACAGAGAGGATTTCCTCTTTGGTGCTAAAGGGACAGCACCAACTGCCCTCCCCCAAAGAAAGTCCCAAAGAGTGCCTGTTTGGTGAAAGAAGACCAGGACAGCAAGGCACACAGGGCGGAGGTCATAACCGAGCCCACCGGCGCATCATGGATAACACCTTTGCAGGCAGAGACTGCCTTTTGTCAGGATAAGTCTGGGCGCGTGTCCCCCTTCAAATTGCCGTTGTGTGTGGCTACCCTTCCCGCCAACATTTTCGGGGGAAGAGGACCAAGGCGGCTATAAAAGGGGCAGTGCTGCCACCGTAGTAAGGATCGATCCCCTGGTCTTGAACCTTGTATGCAAGAACTCTCTTGCCCACCATAATCCAAACCACAAGCAGGAGAAGGGTTTTACACCACGAGGTGGCCCAAACCTAGGTAGCTGATGTGTCCCCTGTCATGCCCTGTGCTCAGCGTGCTCTCGCCGTAGTCTCGCTGTGGCCACCGTTGGGCCAGAAGGAAGGAGCTCGCCCCAGAGGTCGAACCAGGGTCCCCGGAGCCCCGATTCTGACATTTGGCACGCCAGACAGGGGGGCGTGCTTCTGCTTCCATCCGCTCTGACACCGCCATGGCCGAAGCTCATCGCGAGCGCGCGGAGTGCAAGGCGGTCAGGGTGGCCCAGACGGAGCCGGTTGCCCGTGACAACCGCCGTCGTCGCGCCAGTGCCGCCACCGACCCTGCTGCTAGGGAGCAGCAGGCTTCTTCCTTGCACCCATTCGTGCAGGTGGCCGGTCACACCGCCACCGCTTCCTCGCTCGCCCACCGCGAGCCGCCAGGCCCGCAGGTCGCGCTACTCATGGCGCGTGAGCTGCTGCGCTACCGCCCCACCGAGGCCGGCTATGACGCCTGGCTGGGCCGCATCACCAAGCTCGTCAACGTCGCCGGAGATGCCCCTACGGCCTTTGACTCGCTCCGCCCTCCATCGCCTCGCACTGGGGAGGTGCCGCATGGCACGCCTCCACCGCCTCCTCCGTCGAACGAGGGCACCGGGCGCCACCGCGGCGTGCGAGCACGTGAGCCGTTCCGGAACGCATCTTCGCCGGACCCCTACAACGAGAGCTGCCAGATCATCAAGCGCGTGCCGCCCGACGCGCGCGTGCTCCTCGAGCAGCAGCACCAGCGTCAAGACCACACCATCCAGGAGGTCGCGGCTGTCAGTCGCTAGAACCGTGCTGCCCTCGCTGGCGGCGTCACCTCCAGCACTGGGGGCTGCCGCGCCTTCACCCGTGACTGCGCCGCATGGTGTGCCCACGAAGTTCCAGCCGGACCTGCCTGCTCTCTATGACGGCACCCCGAACCCCACAGAGTTCCTGCAGCTCTACACTTTTAGCATCGAGGCGGCGAACGGTGATGACAAGGTCATGGCGAACTGGTTCCCCATGGCCCTCAAGGACGCGCCGCGCTCCTTGCTACTTGTAGCTTGCGTTGGTATTTCCCCAAAGAGGAAGGGATGATGCAACACAGTAGAGTAAGTATTTCCCTCAGTTATGATACCAAGGTTATCAATCCAGTAGGAGAATCACACAACACCTCGTTAGCAGCACCTGCACACAAACAACAAATCCTTGCACCCAACGCAATCAAGGGGTTGTCAATCCCTCGGCGGTAAGTTGCAAGATTAAATTGTATGTGATAGATAGATAGATTGAAACAAAAATACAAAATAAAATAAATAAAGAAAAAGTGCACCAAATATTTTTAGGGTTTTAGTATATGATTTAGATAGACCCGGGGGGCATAGTTTTCACTAGAGGCTTCTCTCAAGAAAATAGCATACGATGGGTAAACAAATTACTGTTGGGTAATTGATAGAAAAGGAAATAATCATGACGATATCCAAGGCAATGATCATGTATATAGGCATCACGTCCGAGACAAGTAGACCGACTCCTGCCTGCATCTACTACTATTACTCCACACATCGACCGCTATCCAGCATGCATCTAGTGTATTAAGTCCATAAAAGAATGGAGTAACGCCTTAAGAACGATGACATGATGTAGACAAGATAAACTCACGTATGAGTAAACCCCATCTTTTTACCCTTAATAGCAACGATACATACGTGTCATGTCCCTTTCTGTCACTGGGATTGAGCACCGCAAGATCGAACCCATTACAAAGCACCTCTTCCCATGGCAAGATAAATCAATCTAGTTGGCCAAACCAAATCAATAGATCATAGAAGAAATACGAGGCTATAATAATCATGCATAAAAGAGTGCAGCAAAGACTCAAATATATTCATGGATAATCTGATCATAAACTCACAATTCATCGGATCCCAACAAACACACCGCAAAAAGTGATTACATCGGATAGAACTCCAAGAACATCGAGGAGAACATTGTATTGAAGATCAAAAAGAGATAAGAAGCCATCTAGCTACTAACTATGAACCCGAAGGTCTGTGGTAAACTACTCACGCATCATTGTAAGGGTAGAAGGTTGATGTAGAGCCACTCCGTGATCGATTCCCCCTTCGGCAGATTACCGGAGAAGGACCCCAGATGGGATCTCTCGAGAACAGAAACTTGCGGTGGCGAAAAAAGTATTTCGTGGACTCCCCTGAGGGTTTCTGATTTTTTGGGAATTTATAGTGGAGGAATTAGGTCAAACGGAGCTGGGGTGGGTGTGACAGCCCAAGTCCGAGACGTCCATTAGTTTGCGTTATGTTCATGCTTGCATGCTTTCTAATGTGTGCTTTATTTTGTTTTGCATCATGCATCATAATCATCATTGCTATGCTTGTGGCATGTTTAATTTTGTTGTGTGAACTCCTTCTCCTCATCTACATCTTGCCTCTTGCTCTTGCCTCCAAACCAACACCCAAGTTTCAAATCCCATCTCAAGCTTTTCCCTTTCTTTCTTTTATCCAATATTGCTAGTGACATTTTTTTCCTGGTTCCAATAAATGTTCACTATATTCCTAAAACCCATGAACCATGACAAGACCATCTCCTGCAATTTTCAGCTCTTTTTGAGATGTTTTGGTTGGATTCAAAATTCACTCAAGTTTGAATTAAATTCAAACTTGATTTAATTTAGGGTCTCTAAAAATTGCCACAGCATTTTAGTTAAATCATTCATATTTCATGGCTTCCAGAAATATGTCCTCTCTCCCTACTTCCACTCCAAACCCTCTGTACTTTTCTCTCCATTTCTGTTTATGCAAGAAATAGAAAAGAGAGAAGATTTTTAGACAGAGGGAGAAGGAGGCCCAGCCACTTACCAGGGAGCAACCTTTCAGCCCAAGCCCACCTCCACTTCCTCCTTCCTCACGTCACCACTGTACGAACCAGTGGATGACCGTCTGATCCTCCTAGCGCCGCTCCGATTCTTGCCGTACAGCTCCCTAGCACTCTATAAGCCACCCCTCGACGTCCGTGCCTATCCTAGCTTCTCCTCCTCCCTCCAACGCCGCCACAAGCCATCTCCTTCCTCTGTTTGTTCTTCTTCCTCAAGAACAGAGCACCCGAGAGAAAAGGGAAAAACCCACCGGCGTCCGGCGTCGTTCTCGCAGCCAGAGGGCGTCAAGCTCGTCTCCGACATTTCCATCTTCTTCCTCGATGTCGACTACGTCCGTTCAGACATCTTCCCCGCACTAGGTCGCCTCCACTACGCCGCCGTCATCGACTTCTTCCTCTCCTACATCTTCTTCACGGACAACGCCGCTCAACGCCTCGCTATGTCATCTCCGTTGCTTCCCCGACGACATCTCCGACGCCAACATCCCCACGGTGACGATCTGCGCCTTCCCCAAATTCTTTCCCCGTAGTTTTCCGCCCTCGTAGTCGCCGATCCACACGCCCTGAGTTCGTCCGCCATGGACGATCTCGAGTTCCAGCATGTGCGCGTGCCACTGCTCTCGTCGCTGGTCCACACGCCGCAGCACCCGTAGCACCCACTACTCACGCCCGCATCACACGCTCGCACTCACATGCACCCTCCGCGCATCGTCTCTGTTCCATCTGGCAACCATGGCCATAGCCATGGCCAGCCAGGCTCGGCCTCACGCAAGCTCCTGTACACGCGCACACGCTCGATCATGAGCCCCTCTGCCCTGCTTCGCCCTGCCGCCACCATGACCGAGACATGCTTCTGCTCGTCCTCGATCTCCTGTACCCGTAGCCTCGCATGCGCATACCCACAGCAGCAGCCGCTCGGTTCCACGCCCAGCATCCGCCGTTGCTCCACCCGACCGCGCACGCGCAGTAGCCCTCAGGCTCTGTTTCCGCACGCTCGCCGCTATCCTATAGCTGCAGCCGTCGCTGCCCTGCTCGCCATCGTCGCTCGCCAGCATCATCGGGCACCCATGGCCAATGTCTCGGCCCTCTGGTGATGTGTCAAGTAATCCAGAGCGCACATTTTCCACAAACACACATCCAGCCCAGCTGGCCAACCCAGCGCGCCAGCACCAAGAGGTCCTGGGATCGAATCCTAGGTAGCCCCAAATTTTTGCCTCCCTGTTTTGTGTTTTCCCCCTAACATGCACACATATGGCCAGTTGGGCCTTATCTACTACTGGGCTTGTGCAGTGCGCAGCATTCGGCCCGTATATTTTTTTTCTGTTGGCTGCAATTTATCTAATTTCCAGTGCATGCATATTTATAGGAATGTCACTGATTTGAAATGTTTGATAACTAAATATGCATGCATCAAAACGAATCATGCCATATATGAAACTGGGGTAGAATTTCATGTAGTTTCACACTGTCCAACTTCTCATCCATGATAAAAATGTTTAAAATTGTTGTTTGCATTAATTTGCATAACTGACATGCTAAAATGGTTTATTTCATAGCTAAATAACCGTAGCTCCGAATTAAATAACTTTATATGTAAATGTGGTAGAAAAATGTGTAGATTCACATGGTGCATTTTCTTTTGCTGTTAAACAACTTTAAAATTGTGTTTTAGGCAGAACAGTACCAAATTTGAAATTTACATATGGGGATTTTCCGGAATTGTTATTTGTTGTTTCCGGCCTCATTTAAATTGCCTAGATAGGTAGATTAATTATGCTTCATCTCTTGCCATGTTTAACAACATTTAATTTTGCCATGTACATAAACGGGGGTGAACTAAATAATTGTTGTGAAGTTTCGTCAATATGTAACTCGTTGCATATTGAGCTTCGCTTAATGTGTAGTATTTGATTGTCGCACTTTGCCATGCCATGCATCTTTAAACTTGACATGCATCATACTTGGTTGTGCATCATGCCATGATTATGTTTGTTTACAATGTTGCTTGTTTCTTTCCGGTTGTGCTTCTTCTTGATAGTTCCCGGTTACGTTGCGAAGTGTGAGGATTCGTTCAACTACGATTGTTCATCTTCTTCATGGATTCGGTCTTCTTCCTAGCGGGATTTCAGGCAAGATGAACATTACCTTGGATATCACTACTATCTTTGCTTGCTAGTTGTCTTGATGCTATCGCTATGTCTCGCTACCTACCACTTGTTTGTCAGCCTCCCAAATTGCCATGAAACAGCCTCTAACCCTCCACCATCCCAGCAAACCGTTGTTTGGCTATGTTACCGCTTTGCTCAGCCCCTTTCTTATAGCGTTGCTAGTTGCAGGTGCAGTTGCAGGTTGTTCCATGTTGGGACATGGATATCATGGGATATCACAATATCTCTTATTTAATTAATGCATCTATATACTTGGTTGTGGGTGGAAGGCTCGGCCTTTTGCCTGGTGTTTTGTTACACTCATGCCGCCCTAGTTTCCGTAATACCGGTGTTATGTTCCTTGATGAGCGCTTCTAACACATGTGGGGCATATGGGAACCCCCCTGATCATTCGTTTTAGGATAAACTTCTCCAGCAAGGCCCAACTTTGGTTTTAAAGTTTGCCAACATAATAATACTGAAGTTAATTAATTAATGCATAGGGGCTGATCACCTCGGGGATCTATTTAATTCAACATAATATAGGTGGGCCAGTGCTGATGGTGTTGGTCCAAACTAGAGCCCCTTGCAGCGCCACCACGAGGAAACTCGAGCCACTGGTTTTAGTTGTACGGACTGCTCATCCGGTCGTGTCCTGAGAATGAGATATGCGGCTCCTATCGGGATCGTCGACACGCAGGGAGGTCTTGCTGGTTTAGTTTTACCTTTTATGAGTGGCTTGTCCACCGGGATTCCTTATCGTAAGCATCGTGTTATCATGGTGTGAGGATGTTCCATCGGATGCGTGTGGTAATTTATAATGGACTACTTGGAGCACCCCTGCAGGGTTAAATCTTTTGCGAAGCCGTGCCCGCGGTTATGTGGCGACTTGGAAATTTATAACCTCCGGTTGTAGAGAACTTGACACTAAATCTAATTAAAATACACCAACCGCGTGCGTAACCGTGATCGTCTCTTTTCGAGGGAGTTCGGGAAGAGAACACGGTGGGGTTATGTTTGACTCGTAAGTACGTGTTCAGGATCACTTCTTGATCATACTAGATTGCGACCGTTATGCGTAGTTACTCTTCTTATTCTTGTACTCGTAAGCTAGCCACCATACAATGCTTAGAGCTTGCTGCAACCTCACCACTTATCCATTCCATACCCATTAAGCTTTGCTAGTCTTGATACCCATGGTAATGAGATTGCTGAGTCCTCGTGGCTCACAGTTTACTACAACAACAGGTGCAGGTACAGGTAAAGCGATGATTTGACATGAGTGCGATGCATGTTTGCTTTTGGAGTTCTTCTTCTACTTCTTCTTCTTCGTCGATCATAGGATGGGTTCCCGGTTGGCAGCCTGGGATTAGCAGGGTGGATGTCGTTCTTCTTTTTTGTTTGATTTCATCCGTAGTCGGATCCTGCTCTTCTGTATGATGATTGCTATGTATTGATGTATTCATGTATTCATGTTGTAGCTTGTGGCGAGTGTAAGCCTTTATCTGGTATTCTCATCTATTCAGTACATGGTATGTTGTAATGATATCCACCTTGCGAAGCGTCTTCGATATGCGCTTCTATCCATAGTGGAGCTTCCGAGTTCCTTGAGGATAGGACCGCATATTGGGCGTGACAGTGGGCCACGAGGCACCAGGGTGCGCTTGCCCCCCAGGCGCGCCCTGGTGGCTCGTGGCCACCTCGTCTTACATCTGGTCCTTTCTTGAAGCTTCTAGTGTTGGTATTGTCCAAAAAAAATCTCCAAAAAGTTCCGTGGCATTTGGACTTCGTTTGGTATTGATATTCTGTAAAACAAAAATAGGGCAGAAAACAGCAACTGGCACTGGGCACTAAGTTAATAGGTTAGTCTCCAAAAATGATATATAATTGCTGTAAATGCATATAAAAACATCCAAGATTGATAATATAACAGCATGGAACAATCAAAAATTATAGATACGTTGGAGACGTATCAGCATCCCCAAGCTTAATTCCTGCTCGTCCTCGAGTAGGTAAATGATAAAAACAGAATTTTTGATGTGGAATGCTGTCTATTGTTTGACATGAAGATATAAATACTCAAGCATACTAACAAGCAACCATGTCTTTCGAAATATCAACGCTAAAGAAAGTTATCCCTAGCCCATTATGCTCAATCATTGATCCATTCATGAAACACACTCAAATATTAGCTGCACAAGTATGACAATAGTGCTCTCTAGTTGGTGCTTTATAAGAGAAGATGGAGACTCAAGAAAATAAAAATTGCATAAAAGTAAATAGATAGGCCCTTCGCAGAGGGAAGCAGAGATTTGTCAAATGTGCCAGAGCTCAAAACTTAAATTAAAGAGATAAAAAAATTGAGAGGCTTGCTTTTCCTGTCAACGAAAATGACCGAGAATTCCCAATATTTTCCATGCTAGACACATCATAGGAGGTTCCCAAACAGAAAGTAAAGTTTATTTCCTTTCCACCATTCTTTCACAATCCATGGCTAGCCGTATCCACGGGTGCCCTCCATACCATCACTTTCCAAGGAATTTTGTTGTTATTAATTTTTGATTTCATTGTGGGACTGGGCATCCCTATTACCAGCCACTCTCTCGTGCAATGAGAAGTGAATAAACACTCATCGTGAGAATAACACACCTAGCATGGAAAATATTGGCTACCCCCTGCCACTTCATGAGAGGTACGGGCACACAAAACAGAAAAATTATTTTGAAAATTAGAGTTGGCACACGCAAATTTACTTGGAACGGCATTGAAATACCGCATATAGGTAGATATAGTGGACTCATTTGGCACAACTTGGGTTTAAGGAGTTTGGATGCACAAGCAGTATTTCCGCTTAGTACAAATGAAGGATAGCAAATAGATTGAGAAGCAACCAACCAAAAAACGAAAACGGTCATAAACATGCATTGAACATAACTAACACCGAATAATGCACCATAAGTAGGATATAATTTCTTTGCATAACTATTGACTTAATGTGCATGCATAGAGAATCACAAACCTTAACACAAATATTCTTACTAAATCACAATTACTCACTAACATGGCTCACATATTATCATCTCCATATCGCAAAACTATTGCAAGGAATCGCACTTATCATATCCAATGATCTATATGAAAGTTTTTATTATATCCCTCTTGAATAATCATCACTTTGGGACCAAATTCATATCTTGTGCAAATTACTGTTACTTTCAACAACTCTCAAAAATATATAAGTGAAGCATGAGAGTGCAAATATTTCTTCAAAATTTCAATCTTATCAACTCTCAAAATAATATAAGTGAAGCATGAGAGTTCATTTCTTCAAAATTTTAATCTTGTCAACTCTCAAAATAATATAAGTGAAGCATGAGAGTTTATTTCTTCAAAATTTAGCCACCACCGTGCTCAAAAATATTTAAGTGAAGCACTAGAGCAACTGCCTAGCTCAAAAAATTTAAGTGAAGCACATAGAGTATTCTAACAAATTATGATGAACGTGTGGCTCTCTCAAAATAGGTGTGTTCAGCAAGGATGATTGTGACAAACTAAAAAGCAAACAAAGCAAAGACTCATATAATACATGACGCTCCAAGCAAAACACATATCATGTGACGAATAAAAATATAGCTCCAAGTAAAATTACCGATGGTTGGTAGAAGAAAGAGGGGATGCCTTCCGGGGCATCCCCAAGTTTAGACGCTTGAGTCTTCCTTGAATATTACCTTGGGGTGCCTCAGGCATCCCCAAGCTTAGGCTCTTGCCACTCCTTATTCCTTCATCCATCGTGATCTCACCCAAAACTTGAAAACTTCAATCACACAAAACTCAACAAAACCTTCGTGAGATCCGTTAGTATAACAAAATAAATCACCACTTTAAGTACTGTTGATAACCCATTAATATTTTATTTTTGCATTATACCTACTGTATTCCAACTTCTCCATGGCTTATACCCCCCGATACAATCCATAGTTTCATCAAAACAAGCAAGCAACACATCAAAAACAGAATCTGTCAAAAACAGAACAATCTGTAGCAATCTATTTAAAATCCATACTTCTGTAAATCAAAAAATTCTTAAAAATTAGTACAACGTGGAAAATTCATATACCAATACTGTGTAAAAATTTCAGATTTTTCTGACGCACCAGTACAGAAACAAAATTCCAGCACTCGACGCAAAACTTTCTGTTTTCCAAACAACATCAATTGTACTATCTTTCAAATCATCGCAAAGGTTTTACTTGGCACAAACACTAATTAAAAACACAAAAACTCAATCATAACAGTACATAAACATGAAAACACACCATAACAGAAACAAAATGTAAAAATTTATTTTATTCATTGGGTTGCCTCCCAACAAGCGCTATTGTTTTATGCCCCTAGCTAGGCATAATGCATAGTTTCAAGTATTGTCATCTTTCAAGTTGATTCCATAAGTGGCCCTCATAATGGATTCATATGGTGCTTTAATTTTCTTCCTAGGGAAATGTTCCATACCCTTTTTCAATGGAAATTGAAATTTTATATTCCCTTCTTTCATATCAATAACGGCACCTATAGTTCGTAGGAACGGTCTACCAAGTATTATGGGGCATGAAGGATTGCATTCAATGTCAAGTACAATAAAATCAACGGGCACATAGTTCCTATATGCAAGAATAAGAACATCATTAATTCTACCCAAAGGCTTTTTAATAGTGGAATCCGCAAGATGCAAATTAAGAGAACATTCATCTATGTTGGTAAAACCTAGCACATCACATAGAGATTTTGGAATTGTGGAAATGCTAGCACCCAAATCACATAAAGCATTGCACTCATAATTTTTAATTTTAACTTTAATGGTGGGTTCCCATTCATCATATAATTTTCTATGAATTGAAATCTCTAGTTCTAACTTTTCTTCTAACGCTTTCATCATTGCTTCTACGATGTGTTTAGTAAAAGCCTTATTTTGCTCATAAGTGTTGGGTGAATTTAGCATGGATTGTAACAAAGAAATGCAGTCAATCAAGGAACAATTATCATAATTAAAATCTTTGTAATCCAAGAGAGTGGGCACATCACTAGTTAAAGTTTTTACCTCTCCAAACCCACTTTTAGCAATTTTCTTATCAAGATTTTCACCCTCCGAATTATGGGGACGCTCATTAACTAAAGTTGACTCTTCTTCAGTCCCCTTTTCATCAAGTTTAATATTGCTAAACAAAGAATCAATAGATGAAACACCAATCATTTTAATATCCACATCATTACTATGTTCTAATGATTCCGGCTTAGCTGCCATTTGATTTACTAGCGTAGCTTGCGCATCAGAAATTTTTCCGTACAAATTTTCAGTAAGAGCAAGTTGAGATTGAAGACTAGCAACTTCTTTACTAACATCATCGAGTTGTTTTTCAATAGCATCCAATAAAATAGAGTGTTCCTTGAGTTCATCGATAAAAAATTTATTGTGCTCAAACTGCGTAGTCATGTAATCTTTAGTATTTTTCTCAATTTCAGACAAAATTTTATAATAAGAAGTATCATGATAATTCTCTTGGGGCATCATGATTAAGCAAACAAGGTAACAAGCAAGCAAACGAGAAAAAGGCAAACGAAAAATATTTTTGTATTTTTGTAAAAACTTTTTTAGAAGTGGGGGAGATGAAAACGAGAGGCAAATCCAAATAAAGTAAATGCAAGGAGATGAGAGTTTATGCAAAGGTACTTGATAGATGTTGATGATGTCTCCCCGGCAACGGCGCCAGAAATTCTTCCTGCTACTTGTAGCTTGCGTTGGTATTTCCCCGAAGAGGAAGGGATGATGCAGCACAGTAGAGTAAGTATTTCCCTCGGTTATGAAGCCAAGGTTATCAATCCAGTAGGAGAATCACACAACACCTCGTTAGCAGCACCTGCACACAAACAACAAATCCTTGCACCCAACGCAATCAAGGGGTTGGTAATCCCTCGGCGGTAAGTTGCAAGATTAAATTGTATGTGATAGATAGATAGATTGAAACAAAAATACAAAATAAAATAAATAAAGAACAAGTGCAGAAAATATTTTTAGGGTTTTAGTATATGATTTAGATAGACCCGGGGGCCATAGTTTTCACTAGAGGCTTCTCTCAAGAAAATAGCATACGGTGGGTAAACAAATTACTGTTGGGCAATTGATAGAAAAGCAAATAATCATGATGATATCCAAGGCAATGATCATGTATATAGGCATCACGTCCGAGACAAGTAGACCGACTCATGTCTGCATCTACTACTATTACTCCACACATCGACCGCTATCCAGCATGCATCTAGTGTATTAAGTCCATAAAAGAATGGAGTAACGCCTTAAGAACAATGACATGATGTAGACAAGATAAACTCACGTATGAGTAAACCCCATCTTTTTACCCTTAATAGCAACGATACATATGTGTCATGTCCCTTTCTGTCACTGGGATTGAGCACCGCAAGATCGAACCCATTACAAAGCACCTCTTCCCATGGCAAGATAAATCAATCTAGTTGGCCAAACCAAATCAATAGATCGGAGAATAAATACGAGGCTATAATAATCATGCAGCAAAGACTCAAATATATTCATGGATAATCTGATCATAAACTCACAATTCATCGGATCCCAACAAACACACCGCAAAAAGTGATTACATCGGATAGAACTCCAAGAACATCGAGGAGAACATTGTATTGAAGATCAAAAAGAGAGAAGAAGCCATCTAGCTACTAACTATGGACCCGAAGGTCTGTGGTAAACTACTCACGCATCATCGGAAGGGCATCAAGGTTGATGTAGAGCGCCTCCGTGATCGATTCCCCCTCCGGCAGATTACCGGAGAAGGACCCCAGATGGGATCTCTCGAGAACAGAAACTTGTGGCGGCGGAAAAAGTATTTCGTGGACTCCCCTGAGGGTTTTTGAATTTTTGGGAATTTATAGTGGAGGAATTAGGTCAAACGGAGCTGGGGTGGGCCCACGAGGCACCAGGGCACGCCTGCGCCCTGCTGGCTCGTGGCCACCTCCTCTGGCGTCTGGTCCTCTCCCGAAGCTTCTAGTGTTGGTATTGTCCAGAAAAAAATCTCCAAAAAGTTTCGTGGCATTTGGACTTCGTTTGGTATTGATATTCTATAAAACAAAAACAGGGCAGAAAACAGCAACTGGCACTGGGCACTAAGTTAATAGGTTAGTCTCCAAAAATGATATATAATTGCTGTTAATGCATATAAAAACATCCAAGATTGATAATATAACAGCATGGAACAATCAAAAATTATAGATACGTTGGAGACGTATCACTCCTGGCTCATGAACCTCCCCAACGCGTCCATCTCTTCGTGGGCCGAGCTGTGCAAGCAGTTCGTCGCCAACTTCAAGTGCACGCATGAGCGCCCCCTCACGCTCAACGACTTGCGTGCCGTGCGCCAGTGCCCTGACGAGACCCTTCGCAAGTACATCCAGCGCTTCAGCCAAGTGCGCAACAAGATCCCGCGTGCCTCCGACGCCGCCATCATCTCTGCGTTCTCCTCCGGCGTCACGGACGTCTGGATGTGCGAGAAGCTCGCCATCAATGACGAGCTTGACACCGTGGTTGAGCTCTTCGACCTCGCCGACCGGTGCGCCAAGGCTGAGGAGGGCCGCCTCTTCATACACAACGATCCAGAAGCGGCACATGATGCTTCCAAGGCCAAGAGAAAAGACGCCAAGCGCAAGGGCCCTGCCGTGCTCGCGGCGGAGCCTGAGCAGAAGCACGGCCGCGATCGCGCCGAGCCCAAGAAGAATGGCCGCCCGTACTGCGCCTACCACGACATGTTCTCCCACAACACCGAAGACTGCCACGAGCTCAAGCTGCTTTGCGAGAGTCGCCAGGACGGGCGTGGCGGCCGCAACGACCACGGCGCCGGCTGCGGAGGTGGCCACAATAATAACCGCTGGGGCGACCGTAACAACAACGACAACGGCAACTTCAGGCAGGGCTGGCGCGACCAGCCATGGCAGGCCAATCCTGAGGCCAACGCCGCACTGCCGCCGCTGCCGCCACCACCTTGGAGGAACAACGGCAACCAGCCTGACGATGGCGTCGGGGGCTACCAGGAGCCTCGCAAGGTGGCTTGCATCCTTGGTGGGGCCCAGGCTCCCCGTCCAACCGCCACTTCAAGCAATTCGCTTGTGAGGTGAACGCAACCCTCCCGAGGCCTGAGGCTTCTCAGCCCCTCAAGTGGTCACAGTACGCCATCTCCTTCGACTCCAAGGACCACCCCAAGTCCACAGAGGCAGTGGGCGTGATCCCCATGCTGTGCACCCCCACCATCAGCAACGTTGCTGTCACCAAGACGCTCATCAACGGAGGCGCAGGACTCAATGTGATCTCCATCGAGACCTTCGAGAAGCTCCAAGTACCCTACGAGCAGCTAATGCCGAGAAGGCCCTTCTCTAGCGTCACTGATGGCTCCACGCTGCCTCTGGGGCAGGTGCGCCTTCCCGTTAGCTTCAGCACCCGCAAGAACTACCGCACTGAGCTCATCGACTTCGATGTGGTGCACATTGGCCTGCCGTACAACGCCATCTTGGGCTACCCCGCGCTCGCCAAGTTCATGGCCGTGACCCGTCACGCCTACAACGTCCTCAAGATGCCGAGCTACAACGACATCATCACCATCCGCTGCGACGAGAAGGACGCAGTCCGTTCCCTCGTGAGCGCCTACAAGGCTGCCGCCACCGCCTACCCCGCTGATGAGGACGACACCGAGCCTCACGAGGCCGCACCCATGAAGAAGCAGTTGTTTTCCAAGGCGCGTGCCGAGACAAAGAAAGTGTCGGTGGACGGCAGCGGCTCAGGCCCTGCCTTCACCATTGGCACCAGCCTCTCTCCTGCATAGGAAGACGCACTCGTCACCTTCCTTCGGGCAAATGCGGATGTGTTCGCTTGGACAACATCTGATTTGTCCGATGTGCGGAGAGAGGTGATCGAGCACCACTTAGCGGTGTGCCCCAACGCACGCCCGTGAAACAGAAGGCATGGCGCCAAGCGCCAGAGAAGCAAGAGTTCATAGTCAAAGAAGTCCAGAAGCTGCAAGAAGCAGGAGTCATCCGTGAGGTGCGCCATCCCGAATGGCTCGCCAACCCAGTCGTAGTACCGAAGAAGTGCGGCAAGGAGTGAATGTGTGTCGACTTCATGAGCCTCAACAAGTCCTGCCCTCAGGATCCCTTCCCGCTGCCTCACATCGACTAGATCATGGACTCCACCGCCGGGTGTGAGTTGCTGTGCTTCCTAGACGCCTTCTCGGGCTACCACCAGATCAAGATGGCGGCAGAAGATGTGGAGAAAATGGCCTTCATCACCCCCTGCGGGATATACTGCTACATCTGCATGCCCGTCGGCTTGAGGAGTGCCGGAGCCACCTTTCAGAGGCCGATGCGCATCGCCCTGGGGTCTCGGATGGGAAGAAACACGGAGGCCTACGTCGACGACATCGTTGTCAAGACGCGTGAGGCCTGGTCCCTCATCGCGGACCTCGAGGAAACGTTCTCCAACCTACGCAAGGTCAACCTCAAGCTCAACCCCGACAAGTGCGTCTTCGGAGTCCCCTCCGGCAAACTGCTGGGCTTCCTGGTCTCCCACCGCGGCATTGAGGCCAACCCTGAGAAGATCAAGGCCATCGAGAAGATGCGCCCTCCCCAGAACCTCAAGCAAATGCAGCGCCTGGCGGGATGCATGGCCTCGCTTGGGCGCTTCATCTCCAAGTTCGGCGAGCGAGCCCTACCGTTCTTCAAGCTCATGAAGAGATCCGGCCCCTTCAAGTGGACTCCTGAGGCTGATGCTGCCTTTGAGGACCTCAAGAGGTACCTGACGAGCCCGCCCATCATGGTTGCGCCACGCTCCCGCGAGCCTCTGCTCCTGTACTTGGCAGCCACCCCCCAAACGGCCAGCGCGGCCTTGGTGGCGGTGCGAGAGGAGCGCGTATGCATCCAGAAGAAGCCTGCTGAGGCTGCACCAGCGCCTGCTGAGGCCGCGCCTCCGCCCGCCGAGGTCGCACCTTTACCTGCCGAGGGCCCTCCTCAGGAGGCCCCTGACGAGCCGTCTCGCGAGCCGCCCCACGAGCTGCCTCCCGAGCCTTCCGAGCCTCGTGAGCCCCCAGGGCCCTCCGGAGAGCAAGATGCTACTACAACTACGCGCCTCGTCGTGCACCCTGTGTACTTCGTCAGCACGGTGCTGCGGGATGCGCGCGAGCGCTACCCCATGCAGCAGAAGCTCCTCCTCGCGCTCCTCGTCGCCTCTAGGAAGCTGCGCCACTACTTCCAGGGCCATCCCATCAAGGTGATCACATCCTACCCATTGGAGCAGGTCCTGCGCAGCCCCAACGCCGCCGGCCGTGTCACCGAGTGGAACATCGAGCTACAGGCCTTCGAGCTAGAATTCTGCACCACAAGGACGATCAAGGGTGCAGCCTTGGCGGACTTCGTGGCGGAATGGACAGACACGCACCAAGAAGAGCCTCGCGAGGACGAATCCCGCCTGCCTGGAGATGAAGCGCCTGGTGGCTGGACCATGCATTTCGACGGCGCGTTCTCCCGGCAGGGCGCGGGGGCTGGCGTCGTGTTCACCTTGCCAATAGGAGACAAGCTCTACTACGCTGTCCAGCTCTGCTTCAAGCATGACGACAAGGTCTCCAACAACATCGCAGAGTGCGAAGGCCTCATCGCTGGGCTCAAGGTTGCCTCTGCTCTGGGTATCAAGCGCATCATCATCAAGGGTGACTCTCAGCTCCTCGTCAACTTCTCCAACAAACGCTACAAGCCCAAGGACGAGCACATGGCCGCCTACTTGGAAGAGGTGTGCAAGCTTAACAAGCGCTTCCTTTGCCTAGAGCTCCAGCATGTCCCTCGCGGCAGCAACAAAGAGGCAGACGACATCGCCAAGCGGGCATCTCGCCGCGAGCCGCAGAACCCTGGTGTCTTCGAAGAAAGGCTCCTGAGGCCATCAGCTGCACCGCCTGCCGTGAGCGCCACGGCGCCTCACGAGGAGCTCCCTCCCGCACCACCCATTGGCGCACCTGATGGTGGCCCATCTTCGGGCGCTCGCTTGCTTCTCGCGCTGGAGCCTCAAGCGGACAGCTAGGTCGCGGAGTTCAAGGCCTACTTGCAAAGCGGCACCCTCCCGGAGAAGGACTCAGAGGCAGAGCGCGTGGCTCACCAGGCCACCGCCTACTGCTTGAAGGATGGTGAACTCTACGGCAGGCACCCCAATGGCGTCACGCTACAGTGCATCTCCGAAGAGCAAGGTCGCGAGCTGCTCGCCGACATCCACGGTGGAGATTGTGGCCACCACTCTTCGTCGCGTACCCTGGCCGGCAAGGTGTTCCGCAGCGGCTTCTACTGGCCCACCACGCTTCAAGATGCCACCGAGCTGGTCCAAGCCTGCGAAGCCTGCCAATTCCACGCCAAGCAAATCCACCAGCCGGCGCAAGGCCTCCAGACGATCCCACTCTCATGGCCCTTCGCGGTCTGGGGGCTGGACATCTTGGGCCCCTTCCTTCGCGCAGCAGGCGGCTACTGCTACCTCTACGTCGCCATCGACAAGTTCACCAAATGGGCAGAGGTCGAGCCAGTCTGCACCATCCCGGTAGCCTCAGCTGTCAAGTTCATCAAGGGCCTCGTGAGCCGCTTTGGTGTCCCCAACCGTATCATCACCGACAATGGCTCACAGTTCACCAACGGCCTCTTCAAGTCATACTGCGCCAGCTTTGGCATGCAGATCTGCTACGCCTCCGTGGCGCACCCGCGAAGCAATGGCCAGGCCGAACGCGCCAATGCTGAGGTCCTCAAGGGCCTCAAGACACGAAGCTTCAAGAAAAAGCTTGACGCCTGCGGCAAAGGCTGGCTTGACGAGCTCCAGTCCGTCCTGTGGTCAATCCGCATGACAGCAACCAAGCCTACTGGCGAGACCCCCTTCTTCCTCGTCTACGGAGCCGAAGCAGTCCTCCCTTCTGAAATCAACCATGGCTCTCCGTGAGTCCTCGCCTTCAACGAAGCTCATCAGGACGGCTCGCGAGAGGCTGACCTGCTGCTCCTCGAGGAAGCCCGTCGCCAGGCCGCTCTACGTGCTGCCCAATACCAGCAGGCTTTGCGTCGCTATCACAGCCACAACATACGCCCCCCACACTCTCGAAGCTGGCGACCTCGTCCTGCTAAGGATCCTCTCCCGAGAAGGACTCCACAAGCTCTCACCCATGTGGGAAGGCCCATTCAGGGTTGCTCATGTCTCCCGGCTAGGCGCCACTCGGCTGGAGACGGAGGAGGGTGTTCTTGTGCCCAACACATGGAACATCCAGCACATCTGCAAGTTCTACCCGTGACCTCACGCATACGAACGAAATGGAGCTGTACACGCTCCAGAGCCTCTCTTTGCGCTAGCCTGATGGGCCCGTGAGAGCTCTCTCCCACACCCAGTGGAAGCCCCATGCTCAGCGCTGGCGGAACAATCGAACTGAGGGCGCCGCCTAGCTGCACCATCCTCAAGTTGTCTCATGTCCGTCACGGCAGCATCTTCTCTTTTAGATGTGAAACTGAGGGCGCCACGTGGCCGCACCATCCTCAAGCTGACCCGTGCCAGACACGGCAGCCTCATCTTTTTGGTTGTGTAATGAACCTTATTATTATGCTGTAGTAAAGCTTTATTTCCTAAGATATGATATGTGTTTGGTAAGTTGTCTGCTTCAGGAGCCGTGCATACTCGCGATCTCCCTCCGGCACATCACGCGAGCGGGGGCTGGACATGGTGTGCCTGTGCTCGGGTCAGTCCCAGCAGCGCCGCAAAACCCAAGTGGCTGAGCTCTGGCTCGCGGGCCTGCTCCCATGCACGTCACCTCACCAAGGTCCTTGGTGCCTTGTCTCCTAGCGTGACGCCCATGAGCAAGCTAGCAAGCGTGCACTGCTCCTCCTTTCGTGAAACCCGTCAGTATGCAACTATCACAGGAGCGCTGCCTCAAGAGGTAACCCACATCAAGCCGTCTCCTGACGAAGCCTACAGGAGGCCTCGCGAGGCGTCCTGCGGCAGCCATCCTCACCAAGTGCCAACAGGAGGCCTCGCGAGCAAGAACCTCATGAGGCGCACTCCGAGGCCACAACACGGCAAGTGCCACACTCCACAAAAAAGCTAAGTCTAAAACATCTCGTGAGCCACTCTCGGCGCCCCTCAAGCTCTCCTCTCCCCGCAACCTCGCTGAGCGCTGATATTTTCTTCTTCACGCGAGCCGCTTGCACGTCAAAGGGGGCTCCCTGAGCATCGCGCCTCAAGAGCCCTTACCGCCCCTCAGAGCCCTACACCCTCTGACCTTGTCTAGGCACGCATCCTAACATACCAGTGACGGTCGTAGCACGCTCGGGGGCTGGGTCCTGACGACGTAGAGCACCAAGGCACGCAAGAAGTGGAAAACAAGCCTCATGAGAGGGTCTCATGAGGAACATACTTGGCAGCGAAGCCTTAAGTAATTGATATAAGTCCTTACAAAACATCGTCTTCACGCCCCCACGGGGCTACATTGGTTCTGATACAGGAGCAAAAGAAAGGAGCCTAGGCGGAGCACGGCTCATATTAAAGATCCGACTCGGGCGCTACCTACGCATAGTCAGAATCTTCGCCCTCACTCTTGATGCCCGGGGAGCTTTCGTCACTTTCACCCCCGCTGGTGGAGTCGGTGCCGCTGCCACTCTCGCTCTCTACGCAGCACTCCATACGGCCACCGGAGATCCCGAAGAACTTCACAAAGAGTGTGGCAGCTCTGTCATACCTAAACTGGAGGAGCTGCCCCCGCCTTAGGCCACGGGAGCGGGCGAACGACATCCACCCCCGCGGCAGGAACAAGAAGCCAGTGGGGGAGAACTCAGCCGCCACCCAGGAGGGGCCGTTGCAGTAGCCATCCGCCTGTAGCCACAGGCCCATGGGCATGCTGTCCTCCATCGCTCCCACAAAGGAGTCCGGGAGTTGGAGCCAGCTGCGGGGCCGACGGTGCAGCCCCACAACGAACTCGTGCGCCGCCATTGCCGTGTAGGCCTCCGCCTGGGGAGGAAGGGCGGGCGCTCCGCCACGCCCGCCTCGACCACGAGCGCCACGCCCTCCACAGCCGCGGGGGGCGACCCTTCCGCGGGCGCTAGGGCTAGCCCCAACGGCAACCGCCGAGGAGCGCGCTCGGCCCCGAGGGGGAACCCTCGTGGCAGCAGCGGATGCATGGGCTCGACCTCTACCCCTCGCCATCGCAGCGGTGGTCCTTGGGGAAGGCAGGGAAGGGTGAAAGGTTGAAGAAGGGGAGAGGCAAGGGTAGAAGATGAGTGAGGAAGGTCTCTATCCCCCGCTCCTTTTATAACACCCTAGGGGGACACTCTCCCTGCCGCTTCACCTTCTTCGATACCGGGAATCAAGGAAGAGCAGAAAGAAGGCAATGATGGCCTTGCGCCCCGCGCGGGTCTACTTTATGGCAGCGCGGGCAGTAACCGAGGTGTAATGGAGGAAGTGGGGGTGTCCCACGTCCCATCGTGTGCCACGCGTCGAACCTAGGCCCCGCAGTCTGTCAGGGCCCGCGCCGTTTCGCTCCCAACGGGCGGGAATGTGCGCGCCATGGGCCCGGGGGCTACTGTCGGGCCAGTGGGAACCGGGTACCACGGCCCGTCTGCCTGCGGCCCAGGAAGCAACGCCTGGCGAAGGCCCAATATAAGGCCCAACCACGGGCGCCGCAGAGCGAAGACACCTCGCGAGGCGCCAGCCTCACGAGGACCCCTCCTCAATGAGCGGACCACCAAGACTTAGCATCAGCAGCAGTAGGTAGCCTCGCGAGGCCCCCTCGCGAGGCGCCCTCCCGAGGCGGCCGCCCGAGACCACCCAAGCCCGACGCCAGCCGCGTGGTCCTGTGCCCACCACGTGGGTGACGCGCGTGGCGACGAGTAGTGGAAGGAGCCGTACCAGCGGGCGCGGACAGAGGGGATTTCCTCTTTGGTGCTAAAGGGACAACACCAGCTGCCCTCCCCCAAAGCAAGTCCCAAAGACTTCCCGTTTGGTGAAAGAAGACCAGGACAGCAAGGCGCAAGGCAGAGGTCATCACCGAGCCCACCGGCGCGTCATGGATAACACCTTTGTAGGCGGAGATCGCCTTTTGTCAGGATAAGTCTAGGCGCCTGTCCCCCTTCAAATTGCCGTTGTGTGTGGCTACCCTTCCCACCAACATTTTCAGGGGAAGGGGACCAAGGCGGCTATAAAAGGGGCAGTGCTGCCACCGTAGTAAGAATCGATTCCCTGGTCTTGAACCTTGTACGCGAGAACTCTCTTGCCCACCATAATCCAAACCACAAGCAGGAGTAGGGTTTTACACCGCGAGGTGGCCCGAACCTGCGTAGCTGCTGTGTCCCCTGTCGTGCCCTGTGCTCAGCGTGCTCTCGCCATAGTCTCGCCGTGGTCACCGTTGGGCCGGAAGGAAGGAGCTCACCCCAAAGGTCGAACCAGGGTCCCCGGAGCCCCGATTCCGACAGAGGAGGGTGGACGGCACCAGGGGACGTGCGGGCGCGGCCACAGCGAGCAGAGCACGCGCACAGACGTGCCAGTAATGCGGTCACCGCGTGGCATAGCGAGGAAAGGGCACGAGGGACTGGCAAAAGGCCATCCATACTGGAGCTCCATTGATGCATCACTTTGACTAAAGTGGCTTTGGGTTGAAGTGTAACATCAACTGAACTTTGCTGCAGCAGGATTCATGCATTCCATCGTCACCCCTGAGTTCTGGAAATCACTGTTTATATCTTTGGCCTCCGTGTAGAACGTGTATCCGTTGATATCGTATGCCTGATAGGTCGCGAGGTTGGCCGCAGGGCCATGTGCTAAGGCGTATGTGAGCTATCCGTCCGTAGAGCCCTCTTTCGGGGGATTAGAAAGAACATGCTCTTTGAACCAAGTCAAAAAAGTGGAGTCGTGCTCTCTAATAACTTCGGTGTCCGTCTTGCGCAGCCCCTAGTCACGGTAGTTCTTTGCGATGGTTTCTTTGTGTAGTGTCACGAAAGGATCTACCACGTCTAGGTGTAGCACTACTAATTTGCTCTGTCAAAGTCGTTGCGTCGACCCGAGTGGTCCACATGCAGTTCCCTCCGGCCGTTGGTGTGACCTTCTCCTCCGAGCCTCCCGAGGTGCTTGTTGATGGGCAAACCAACAACAGCGGCTCCGAGGCCTAGAAAATTCTCGCAGAAGGAGATGCACTCTTGGGTCAGATAGCCCTGGACAATGCTTCCATCCGGATGGGACATGTTATGAACGAAGCCTTTGATGACCTCATTCATCCTCTCGAACGGCATCATGCTGTGCAAGAATGTCGGCCCAAGGTCGATGATGTCATCCACAATGTGGACACACAGATGCACCATGACGTCAAAGAACGCGGGCGGGAAGTACATCTCAAGCTCATTTAGTATGACAACAATCTCTTCTTGTAGCCTTCGGAGCTGCTTCACACTGATCGACTTTCGAGAGATAACGTCGAAAAAGTTGCAAAAGCCAGTAAGCGTGTCATGAACGTGCATGTCCATTATCCCTCTAAGTGCAACCGGGAGTATCTGCGTCATCATGACCTGACAGTCATGAGACTTCATCCCGCTGAACCTTTTCTACTTGGTGTCCAGAAATCTACTGATCTTCCCACAGTAACCGGGATTAACTTTGATTCCGGTAAGGCACTTGAAGAATTGATCGATCTTCTTGGGACTTAAGGTGAAGCAAGAGGGGGGCAATAATGCTCTTCCTTGTTGACTTTTTTGCCCCTGTCCTTCGCCTCTGTCTCCGTCTCCTCCGACAACTTCTTACGGGGCACATGGAGATCTACCCTGATATTCAAAGATTCCAAGTCTTTTCTTGCCTTCGGCCCATCCTTGGTCTTATCCGGCATGTTCATCTGTGTACCAAGCAAGCTCTCGAGGACATTCTTCGTGATATGCATTTGATCAAGGCAATGTGGTGTGTCGAGTTTGGGCCAGTACTCCAAGTCCCAGAAAACAGACCTCGTTTTCCATACCTTCAGGAGTGGCTCTGGCGCCTTTTTCATCTTTCCCGGCGCGGAGCACTCTTCCCAGTTTTTCAACAACTCATCGATTTCGGTGCCGCTCCTCTTACGTGGAGGTCCTCGATGCTCAGCCTCACCATTGAATAGATCTCCACGGGTCATCCTTCTCGAGCCATCTTTGATGCCCCATGTACATGATTTTCCTAGACCCGCCATCTTTCGTTAGCTGCCGAGACGTTGTATCATCCATGCACTTGGTGCATCCGCAATATCCGTGGCACACCTGGCCTGAGACATATCTGTAACCGAGATAGTCATGCACCGTCATCATCAGTGCGGCTCTCATATAGAAATACTCTCCTCTGCTGGCATCCCATGTCTTGACCGGTGCTATCCATAACGTGTCTAGCTCCTCTTTCAGTAGCCCGAGATACAGATTAATATTATTTTGCAGTTGTTTCGGCCCTTGCATCAGCATGCTCATGTTTATGTACTTTGTCTTCATGCACTTCCAGGGGGGAGGTTGTACATCCATACAAACACGGGCCATGTGCTATGGTTGGTGTTCTGGTTGCCAAACGGATTCATGCCATCGGTACTTGCGCCAAGCACGATGTTCCTTGGATCACCTGCAAAATATCGATATTCGGCGTTGAACGCTCTCCACTGGCTTGCATCAGTGAGGTGTCTCAGCTTCGGATCATCTCCATCGTCGGGCTTCACCCTCTCCGTGTGCCAACGCATGAGCTTTGCTTCCTTAGGATCTACGATATAACGCTGCAGACGGGGAGTGATCGGAAAGTACCATACAACTTTCTTAGGAGCTTTCTTTCCGGCCTTCTTGTATCGAGAAGCATTGCACACCGGACAGCTGGTTTTTTCCGTGTGCTCCTTCCGATAAATGATGCAATCGTTGATGCATGCGTGGTATCTATTGTGCGGCAGATCAAGAGGGCACACGATTTTCTTGGCCTCCTCAACACTAGTAGGACACAGGTTCCCAGCGGGAAGAACCTTCTTTGGATACTTGAGAAGCTCATCGAGGCTTCTATTGGTCCATTTGTTTTTAGCCTTCGTCTTTAGAAGTTCGAGCATGAAACTCAAGCGGGTCACCTCGGGATCGCAACCATCATAAAATGAAGTCTTCGAGTCTACCTCCAGTTGCTCCAGCTTCGCCTCCTCTCTAGAAGCAGCTCTATCGCTAGTTGTCTTCTTGCGAAGCAGGTCTTGAACATGAGGGTCCCGCACGACTGAACTTAGTAGCGACGAAGCCTGCGGCGTGTCCGCGTCTTCTCTGTCATGTCCGGCCTCTTCTCCGCCACCATTATCGGTCATCTCTTCGTCTGGCCCCATGTCATCGTTGGATGCCTCGTCGATGTCCTCCTCATCATCATCTTCACTTATCTACCGAGTATAGCCATCCATGAAACCAGTCATGAGCAGGTGCGCCTTCAAACGACCATCCTTATAGGGGTCGAGCCACACTCCTCCTTTGCATCTTCGACACGGACATAAAATCGCCTTCCGGTTATTTTCATACATGTCGTGCACCGCGGATCGCAATCATCTTTCCACCATCCTTCCACTGACCTTCATGATCGCCTGCGCGGTATAATAAGCAAAAGGATTATAAACGCATGCATGTATGCATGCATCAAAGTCATACAAAAATTTGGCATGACCTTCCCTAAAAATAGGACATATCGAGTTTGCCCGAAATTGGCCAAAACGGAAATAAATCGACATTTTGGCAAAACATAGGCAACTCATGTCACGCACATTTCGGCAAATACACATAGGCAACTCATGCCACGCACAATTCGGTCATATCTCCCGATTCGGTCATATCGCACAATTCGGGCGTATCGCACAATTCCATCTTAGTTATATATCGCATAATTCGGTCATATTGCAAAGTTCGGTCCTATCACACAAATTCCATTCTTACACAACAGTATGTTTTACTCACCTATCTCGATATGGAGCACGCGGTGATGAGGCCTAGAGCGATCGAAGTGGACAAAGATAATAAATGCTCTCCTTCTTCATTATTAATGCATGAGGGGGAGGTAGATATATAGGTTAGTTCATTAAATGAGTGGATCTACTTGGGAAGAGAGTTTAGTCTAACTAGCTAGTGGAGAGGGAGAGAGAGCTAGTAAGTCAATGAAGTGGAGGCCTCATGGAGATGGGAAGAAGGCTAGGGAGAGAGAGAAAGGAAAAGCAAGTGAGAGGAAGGAGAGGAAGATCCATTAATGGAGATGGTGGAGGGGCAAAGGGGAGAGAGGGAGGAGGGGGAGAATTGAAGGAAGAGAGAAGAAAGCAAGTGGAAGAGGAAAGCTAGCTATGGGAGAAGCAAGGGGGAAGGGAGAGGGGAGGGGGAAAGGTGGCTGATATTTTGGCTGGCGCACTTAGCAGTAGCGTGGGGTAGGTAGCCCGCGCTACTGCCATGCAACTACTTGTAGCGTGGGGTGATTGGCCGGCACTACTGGTAGGTGGGGTCCACAAGCTGACTATACGCATAAATAGTGGCAGTGCAGGGTTCCTAACCCGCACTACTGCTACAAAGTTAGTAGCAGCGCGGGTGGCTTGCCCCACGCCGCTAATGGGGCCTGCCCCGGGGGTACCGTGGGGACCATTTAGTAGTAGCGTGTGTTTTCTTGACCCACGCTGCTGCTAATTGGTATCTATAGCGCTAGTTCCTGCCCCTCGCTACTAGTAATCGCTACTAGTAGTTAACAGTAGCGCGTGCTGCCTACCCCGCGCTATGGCTAATCATCTACCTATAGGCTTTTTCCCTAGTAGTGCCCGCTTGCCACGCGTCGGTTGAGTTATTATAAGAGAGAGAGGAGGGCTGCTCAGAGAGAGAGAGAGAGAGAGAGAGAGAGAGAGAGAGAGAGGGGAGGGAGAAGAGATAAGGGCCGAGTTAAGAGGTACTGTAGCACGGAATCCAAGAAATTTGGTGAGTGTAAGGTGGACCATATGTTAATAAAGTACTATACCGTACTCGAGAAATTTGGGGTGGCATGCACCAGAACAAGCATTCACGTATACCGCACACGCCACCACACCACCACATGAGGCTGGTGCATTGGCGCGCCGTTCGGTGTGCCTCATTTGGCAATAAATGATGACAAATATTTGCAAAATTTCCAGTTTGGCACAAAAACCCAAGCCTCTGCATTTCGATTAGAAATACTAGTCGTCAACCCGTGCACTTGCATGGGCTAGTATTTTTTATTTACACATTTACACAAACAATCACAGAGCAAGTATTATATATTGTAAGTGAAATATGTAGGAATAATACAGGAGAAACTTGCATGTTTATTATTTCAAACCACTTGATTTTTGCTCAACCATAGGACTAAAAGGAAGTACATTCCTTCAAATAGTTCCTCATTCATAGTTTTCTTAAATTAGTGCTCGGTTGAATGGTACTAAGTGAACTGCATCATTGAAGAGCTTTAAGAGATGGGAGAGAATTGACCAAAGTTCTATGCCCAGCCCACGTTTACACATGATGTACTATTGTACTATAACATATTTCAAAACTTATTTTTTTCCATTGATATATCAATATGTTCTCTCCCTAGTAAAAAACAAAACTAATATATTCTTAGGCATTCAAAAGTTATTTAGTTATATAAATGTACAGAGAATAATAATGTTTGAACCAAGAGGATGTAAACCAATAAAAATCAAATCACTAATAGAGAAAGAACCTGTATTAAACAATAATTATTCAAGGTAAATATGTTGAAGTTAAGGAGACATAGATAGATAGATACAATCGATGATATGGCAATAGTCATAAATCTACATGTATCAACGTACAACTGCATCATGAGTCCTCAAGATACGACAGTTCGTAAATCTCAACCACCTTGGCATCTTGAGTGCTACTCGATCATCCATTCTCCTGCAATATATATATTTGACGAAAAACTTGGTATATGTATGCAAATACAATGCATCAAAATAGGCAGATGCTAACAACAATATACACCTCGCGTGCTATTCCATGATCCTTTTTCCTACAATATAAATTTGATGAAGTCAATAATTTAGAATAGAAATATATCGTGCATCAATAATACAAAGATGCTGGCAAAATATATACTGTGATAACTAATGAAGTATATATGTGCAAAGGTCTCGCCCATGTCACCTGATAAAGCCCGCTTTACCATTGGATACAGAGTTCGCATTCATGCATGTAGATAAGAGCCTGCAACATATTTATCCTCTAGTATGTGAATGCATGGATGTAAGATAGGAAAACGGATTCAATGTAAAAATAATCATGCCTATGCACATCATGGAGATCTTACCATGATGCAACAAATCAAATGGTAAGTTAGGCACTGGGGAAATTACTCTTGGTAAGGAACAATAGCAGGCAATTTATTTGCCCTTTTTCATAAGCTGATGGTTGCCCCTCTAGATCCACCAAGTGATGTGCTGGAGAGGATCATATCTACTGAGGAGCATTTTGGGTGTTAGCAACAACCTTTAGGAATAGCATCTTCTACAGAAGAGTTAAATAAGAAATAAGAAACTTCATACATGTATGGTGTATAAAATTACAAATAGTAGGGACTTCCTTCTAACTTCAACAGAAATTGATATATAGTTAACTATTTCGTAGTGGGCCATTGCATTTAAAAACATGGTGCACATAAAATGGTAGCATAATAGAAGTGATCATTAATTAAGTTAAGAATATTACAAAATAATGTTTTACAACAAAAGGAGATTAGACAGAGGCTTCAACTTTGATTGATATTATGACTGTTGCTTCATGAAGCACCATTCAGCCATGGAAAAACGACAGCCCTCCTTTCATGTCAGACTTGCACTAAGAATATTCCAAACAAACCTCTGGCTTCACTAAATACACTTATTGGTTTAATTCTTCAAATTTTAGTCTTCATAGTATTTATAAAAAGTAAATTAATAAAGCAGAGAGAGTTTGAAGATTGTCACTTTGTTGACACCAGATTTTGGCATGGTCAAAAACATAATTAAGAAGGCCTCAAATGGAAAAGTGCTCAAAGTGAGGAAGTTCCGTATCGTCGAAAGGAGAAACTTTGATATTTGGGCCATAGCCATCCGATCTCATCTCTAAGGCCGAAGTTGTGTTCGAAGTACTGAGATTTTGTATCCAGAACACTATTCGGCTGATTAAGCCCCCAAGACGACCTCATATGAGAAAATGATCTACACGGATTGTCTTCGTCTCGTCGAATCGGTCGATTTTGATATAAAAATCGTCTCAATCCGAGATCGTATGCAAAAGTTACAGCCCTTATAAGATGCTGCTATAGCAGAGGGCGGTAGTACCGCTCCCATAAGCGGTAGTACCGCTCGAGCGGTACTACCGCGCTTCTACTACCGCCCTACTACCGCTTAAAAAACACTTCTGGACACCTGCGCGGAAGTGGCGCGGTACTAATACCCGAAGTACCGCTTGGGCGGTACTACCGTGCCAAGAAGCGGTACTACCGCTTGCCGTTCACACAGATTCGGACAGATTTTGAAGAGTCCGAGTTTGGCTAGTATTTTTTACCCTTTGGACGGAAATTTGGGTCCGTGTCTTGTACGGGAAGTCCAACCCCCTCTTAAATAGAAGAGGTGATGGCCGATTGAAACAACACACAATCGAACAAACACATCTACATCTTTTTACCCTACTTTTATCCCTCTCCCTTGTATCTTTCTTCTCGTTCTTCGTTCGTTCTTCTTGTTGCAGGACGGCGAACCTCGAGGCCCTAGGGGCGAGCGAATCGACCTAGGGCAGCCCATCGTCCATCCGTGACTCCTGACGGGTTCCATCCCGGAGAAGCGGTGCGTCGGGTTTCAAAAGCGCCCGCCGGATTGCTTGCGTACCGCGCTTCCGGACGGGCCTCCTTCGACGTGAGCTGCGGTGCATCACCCCCGGCGTCGAGGGTACGCGTGACGCGTTCGTGTGTCAACACACTTAAAACCTATGATACTCTTACGGATAACGTAGGGTGTGTTTGGTTCAGGTAACCGACTGGAATGGAACGGGTCGGACCTGTTCCTGCGCCTCGTTCGCGCGTTTGGTAGACAACTGGAACGGTAACCAACTCGTGCCCGCAAACCGAATATTCGGCCAAGATCCGAAACCTGCTCGTACCTCCAAATCGACGGAACGACGCGGAACCACTCGCTCTCACATCTCGCTCCCGAAATCCCCCTCGTCCTGCGCCGCTTCTCCCTCGTCTCTTGCTCTCTCGATCTGCGCCGCCGGCTCCCCTCGTCTCTTCCTCTCCCGATGTGCGCCACAGCAAGGGAATAGGATGGGGTGGTAGACCGAAGAAGAGCAGGTGCGGCGGGCGAGCGGTTGCGGGCCGGCCGGCGAGTGGTTGCGGAGCGGCGGCGGCAGGTAGCGGCGGCAAGCAGCGACGTCTAGTTCCGATTCAGATGGGATCCTGGGCGTAGCAACAATGCCAAGCAGCAGTGCCAGGTAGCAATGACAGATCGACGGCGAGCAATTTGACGGGGAGCAGAGCAGTGGCGGCCAGCTCGCCTCCCTCCCTGTTGCTTGGGTGGCTGTGGCTGAAGCTTGGGTACGGCCTGCAGGTGGTGGCGATGATTTGGCGGGCGGCGGGGTTGGATTAGCGGCCACACCTTTGCAACGACGGAGCCCAAACCTGGCCAGATAGCATTGCTCGTTTACTGCTCGTGTGTGTAAACTTGAAAATGGGCAGGTGTTTAATACAAATGAAATATGATACAACTTTGAATAAATTGCAACTGAAAATGCAAAGTAGTGAATGTGAAAAATTTATACATATGCTATTGAAAACACCACCATTCCTATACAAGAAGTGATTTGAATTAAATTCACCACATTCTAATATTCTATCTCCTCAACCAAACACCAAGACGGAACCATTCCATTCCATCTCGTTATCTCTACCAAATACAAGAACGGAACCGTTCCATTCCTGTGGAATGTAACCATTACATTCCATTCCACTTGATTCCTCAACCAAACACACCCGTAACTAACTCGGTTCTGAAAAAAGCTTGGAGTCACTCTTATTTGTGTGCTGGCTCGCTTGGGGCAAGGAATGCTTTTTTCGCAATAGAAAAATAGTTGTACATGCTTCACATTTATGAAAAAAAAGAATAGTTCGTGCAATTTCTTTCTGTTAATTCACTTGCATAAACTGTAAGAGCGTAACTAAACATATACTGAAATCCTAAAACTTTCCGCATCAAATGACTATACATAGACTGGAAATTAAATCCATTTTACTGCATGGTCCTCAAATAACGAAGCATCAGGCAAGGCCAGAAGATCACGATGTGTTGTTTCTACTATCTCAAATCTCACAAATTTTTAGGGGAATATGCAACATACCATGAAGTAACTATTACCAAACATCAGCTATTTGTTGTTTCCATGATAGCTAATAATGTACGTACATCACAGGGACAACTTTTAACATGATGGAAAAACACAAAATTAGTCCAGCCCAATTACATCAACATGCAGTGCACATGCAACAAATATAGCTTGATAAAGTTTTGCTTGTAAAATCTATGCTGTGTCCAGGATATCAGAGATAATATTAATATGATTAAATGTTAACTGCAGCATGGAACTTAAGATACATACTTGCTTGCCTTCAGAGTGGGCGCATCAGCGCATGAGTAGCAGGTGATGAATGTCCATGGTGTGAATAGATGCGCCATCGGCCCATCACAACTCTTTCCCTCAGGATCCTTATAGTCTCATGGATGGTGCCATGGCGACACCTGTGAGATGGATTTTAATCAGAAATAATAATGTCTTTCGTAGTTTAGGAAATGTTTTTTGTTTCTCTTTCAATTTAGTCATATATCAGAAGGATATTATGCAGCTGATCAGTAGGGTGCAAAAAGGAACTAACATATATTCAATAGGCATACAAAAATGGCTTAATTAAACATCAACCAAATGGTGAAGAAACTATTTTTCCACCATAAATAGAATAGAAACAAAAACAAAAAGATTAATGTATCAGGTAGAGTAAACTGATAAATTACTCTTTAACATCTGATATTCCGTAAGATCCAGAAACATTTGTGTATAGTAAGCCTATCAGAAATTTAACTTTTTTGATGTGAATCAGTAGATGCATGATTGGACATATGCTCAGAGAAGGCAGCTCCAGGAGGATCTTACTGGGTGTCAGCATCAACTTTCAGCAATAGTATCTAGACCAGTGCAGTTCATAAATTGAACCACAAACTTTAGATATCTATGGTGAACAGAATTATCAGCAGGAAACACTTTCTGATAGTCTGCCTTCTAACAACAATAAAAAATGATACACACCATGAAAATGGTAAACAATGAATAAAAAAAGTGAGACTTGATTGATACCTCAAGGTTGCTTCATGAAACGTTTTTTTCAATCTTCAAAAACGAATGTGCATCCTTTCATGTTTGACCAACAATTTCTGACCTAATTGAACTCACCACCAGTTCAATTTTCTAATGGTCTTCAGAACTATTAAAAAAAGGTGAAAGGTTACAAATTGTCATTTCAATCCAAGATAACCTTCCGAAGCTTAAGAAAAAGGTAATCACAACATAGTCCAGTGAAATGCATTTGTAAAAATAGCTTGAAATTACTATGACTCGTGATATTTAGTGTGCTTGTTCGCCTTGTCATACAGTGTCCGTTCATTCAGCTAGCTGATGAATAATAGGAAATTTATTGTAAAATGCTTCACGCATGTAAAAATTAATGCTTGATGCAGTTTTTTATTCTGTGAATCGTGTGCATAGTCCATCAACATAATAAGAATAATCTATACAGGCTGGAAACTGAATCATGTTGAATGCTAAGTCGTCAATACGGAATTATCTGTAGGTAAGAACAGAATATCTCGGACTGAATTCGCAAAAGAAAAAAGAATATATCAGACTGTTTTCTCTACCAGATTAGATGTCGCAAATTTTGTTGAGTATGTAAAATATAGCAGAATAGATACCCTGAAGTAATTGTTATCAACCATCGTATATATCAGTTGCCCAGTGCATACTATATATGTGATAAGGACCATTTTTTTGTTGTAATAAAAATTGATGGAAGATCTTGGAAATAGCAATGGACCTATTAGAGATATATTATGCAATGAACTTGGCACAAATCTGGCTTACAAAATTGCAGAAATAGCACTAACAGATAGATACTTCACTGCTGAGTTGATACAGAGGCGAGCGTCACCAAAAAACAAAATGGTTTTAAGAAAGTGAACAGTTGGGCCAGCAGCAATATTACCTCAAACTTGACAGCCTCGTTCAACAAATTTGGCTCGGCAGCCTCGTTCTCTGTACACATTACCTCAAACATGGACGGGTCAAAGATTGGAGCTGGGCAGGGGAAAGAAAGGGCAACTTTGCATAGGTTAGTGCTGTACTGGAAAGAGTACTATTGGATCACCGCCTCCTGCTGAAGCTCCTCTGACGTATCAGCCGCCGCCCATGCGTGCTGCTTGAGGCAGGGCGCGCTGCAGGCCTGCAGCCGCTCCACAAGGCGGTGGCTCTGCACGCGTGCTGACACATCACACATGCACGACTCCGTCGTTCCTACCTCCCTCGACGGTGAGAGGCACGAGGGCGCTGGATCTTTCAGCGGGTGGCCAAGCTAGGATCTGGCAACGACGGTTGCCGGCGCGACCGATTCGAGGCGAGGACGGACGGCGGGAGAGCAGGCGATGGAGGAGGGCGTGGATCCAGTTGGGCCGGCGTCGTTCCGCGTGCCGGCGGCGTCCCGGTGTCCCTGTGGAGGCGAGGCAGAGAGAGGTGAGAGAGGAGCAGGGAAGACGGGAAAAAGGCAAAGCAGGAGGGCGGCGCGGCGGCTGCTGCTCGATGGTGAGCTCGCCGGCATGCGACGGATGCTCCGGCGTCGCACCGGACGTGGAGGAGTCGAGGTGGCAGCGGGGTTCGCAAGCTCCGGCGGCGCGGCTGCTCGGGGCCGAAGGAAAGACGCTATGGATTTTTTTCCTTTTGTTTTTATGGAAGGATACGACGGGAGTATATCAGCAGGTAGAGTTTTTTTTGGAATCAATAACTCCCGATTCCCGAACGAACTGTATTTTTGAATCCCATCCCGAACACGTCCTCAACCGTCAGATGAGTCGCACTGATCTTAATGCAGCGCACGATGCCACGTCATTTTCTTTGAGCATTCGGGACCACCGACTGGACCACCGAACGCATCGTCTTATCCACTCCCTCCCATCCACCGCTCACTTTTTCCCCTTTCTCCACATCACAAGCGGCGGGACGAGCTCCTGTTGGGTGGCTGCCCTGGAGGCGTCGCCGGAGACCGCGGCGGGAGAAGCTCGCGCGGTAGACGCCCCAGCGGCGTGGGGAGGAGCTCGTGCCCGCGGCGGAGGAGCTCGAGACCACGGCGGGAGGAGCTCGTGTGGTGGACGCCCTCGGCAGCGTGGGGAGGAGCTCGTGCCCGCGACGAAGGAGTTCGTGCGTGGCCGCGGCGGGAGGAGCTTATCCGATGGATGCCCCGGCGGCATGGGGAGGAGCTCGTCCCCGCGGCGGAGGAGCTCGTGCGTGGCCTCGGCGGGGCGGAGGAGCACGACAGGTCCCTGGCGGTGGGCCGAATCCCTCCGCGTGCTCCTCGCCGGCGTGAGCCCATGCTGCCGCGATTTCTGGTCCGCGCGACCGGCTAGAGGTGCGGTCGTGGGTGGAGGCCGAGCGCCGCCTGCTCGCCTGCGCCGTCGCGGCGGGGCGTCGAGGCCGTCCCCCTCCGCGAGATCTTCGCCGACGCTGACCGTCAAGCCTCCGCCGCGCTCCGGGTACGCCTCCCTCCGCAAGCTCGTCGCTGAACCGGTCAAGGTGCCGCCGTGGGCAGAGGCCGAGCGCGCCTACTCGCCCGTGCCGACGCGGCCGGCGTCGGGTCTGCCTCTATACGCGTGGTCATCGCCGCTGTGGCCAGCACCAGGCACAGTGCTCCGGGGTGAACGAAGCCAGTGATGAGGACGTGACCGTGGTGGTCCTCGCCGCCGCGGCCAGCACAAGAGGCCGCGCTCCGAGGTGAACGCAACCACTAAGTACACCTCCAGGCTGCTCAAGGCCTTCAGCCGCACTGTCGAGCCTCACAACTTCATTTACATGCAGGTAGCATCCCGTACCTGTAGGTTGCTCAAGATGTTCTGATCCCGTACCTGCAGGTAGTATCCTGCTCACCCCTTCTCTTCATTTTTTTCAGTTCATCCACCTTCAAATTTGCCATGTCTTTGTCCCAGTGTAGACACATCACAATTTCGTAATTACACTCTCACTTTTACTTGTTGAGTAACCGCATTAGTAAACGCATGGCAACTAAAAAGCATATGTTGCCATGGCAACCAAAATCATACGAACTTTTGTGAAGTTTTATAGATGATGTTGCCATGGCAACTAAAGCATATGTTGTCATGACGACAACTTATTCATTGTGTGTTTTGTCATATGTATTCGAATAATTTTGCCATGGTTAAGTTTTATAAGTTCTATAGTTTATGGGTCATGCAATTTTTTGTATACGAATACATATAATTGCACTTTTTTTATTCAAAGCATGACAAGTATAATGAGAACAACATGGCAAAGTTATCACATGCATCTGCCATGGCAAATTTTGTTTCATATTTTTTGTGTTTACTTTATATACATGACAATTTTCTGTTGTCATGACAAATATGTTGCCATGCCGATTCAATTTCTTGTTGCCATGACATTTTAAATCATGTTTTTTCGTTGCCATGGTGCTAAAACACTATATATTGCCATGGGTAGCTCCATGACATTTGGGAGTTGGGGACAGTTCATATGTATTTGCCATGGCAAAGTTTAATACTCCCTCATTAAAAAAATGTTTTTTGCCATGGCAAGTGTTGTTTTTTGGTGACAATATTACTTCTTTTTTTATGGCAATTTTACCTTTTTGACATGGCAAATTTACCTATATTGCCACGGCAATATAGTACCTTTAAATGAAAAAGAAAAAGATGGAAAAAATTTCTTTTAATTTGCCATGGCAATTTTTCCTATATTAACATGGCAAATTTAATTGTAACGCCATGGCAAATTCTTTCTAACCTCTTTTTTTCTATGAGATTTTTACTTTTTTTCTTGCCCTGGCAATATTTACCTTTTTGACACGGAAAATTTACCTATATTACCACGATAATTTTTAACCTTTGCATAGATGTCAATATAATCGCTAATGGCAATTTTTTCCATGCCAAATTAACTTTTATGGGACTATGGCAATTTACTCTATTTTTCTGGCAAAGTTTTGTATTCACGATATGGCACAAAATCTAAGAACACTTTTGCCATGGCAAAATTTTCAAGTAATATGGCAAATTTTAGTAAATTTTACCTAAAAAATGTGCGTGAATTTACCATGGCAAAAAAATATCTAAAAGAAACAAATTTGCCATGTGCCGTAAAGTGAATTTGCCAGCCATGGCAAATTCAACAAATAATATGGCAAATTTTAGTAAAATTTATCTAAACATTTCTGTGTGATTTTGCCAGGGCAAAAGTATTTATCTAAAAGAAAGAAATTTGCCATGGGCCGTAAAGTTAATTTGCCATGGTAAAATTTTAATGACTTTTGCCTTCATTAAAAAATGTTTTTTGCCATGGCAAGTGTTGTTTTTTGGCGATAATTTTACTTCTTTTTTTCCATGTCAATTTTACATTTTTGACATGGCAAATTTACCTATATTGCCACGGCAATATAGTACCTTTAAATGGCAAAAAAAGATGGCAAAATTTTCTTTTAATTTGCCATGGCAATTTTTCCTGTATTGACATGGCAAATTTAATTATAACGCCATGTCAATTTCTTTTTAACCTCCTTTTTTTCTGTGAGATGTTTACTTTTTTCTGCCATGGCAATTTTTACCTTTTTGACATGGCAAATTTACCTATATTGCCACGGCAACTTTTAACCTTTGCATACATGTCAATATAATCGCTAATGGCATTTTTTTTCATGCCAAATTATCTTTTATGGGAAGATGGCAATTTACTCTAATGTCCTTGCAATTTTTTTACTTTACATATAATCCATGGCAATTTTTACTTTTTCATATTTCATGGGGCCATTGTAAATTACTTTAAGAAACATGGCAATTTCTCCCCAAACAATATATGGTACACTTTTTGTGTGTGTTCTACATGATGATTTTTTTTACACATTCTTTTTGTGTCTTCATGCATATATTTGAAGTACCTAAAAATATGTAATGCACATTTTTTTGCAACTACGTAAAGATTCAAATTTGCCATTACTTTTTTTTGTGCCATTTGAAAACATAAACTTGAACATGGCAACTTTTTTCATAGCATGGCAAAAGACCATGGCAATTTTGTGACACAAAAGACCAGTGTTTATTTGTCACAACAAAAAAGGGCTTTTCGATGTGTGTGCTTCTGGGCTTTTTTTCTGCAGAGAAGGCCTGTAGGCGACTGGAAGGGGCGCTCGGGCTGGGAGGCCTCTCCTCCCGAACGAAATCGTTCATCGGGGGAAACCTGTCGTACCGAACCTCTTGTTCGGTCTGGGAGGTCCCCAGACCGAACGTTCGGTGATTATCGACGTCCTTTTTTTTTCTCGTGAAAGAGATAAAGATTGCTTTAGTTTTTTAAAAAAATTTAAAGATTTGCTTTAGTTAGGGGAGGGATGGATTAGTAATAGTATAATCGTGTTTTAGATGGATTCATTTTTACAACCGATGCAAAAAAATCGTGGGCTTCGGAGCGTGTTTTTTTTGCAACGGAGCAAAATTTTAAATGAATCTACACCGTTATAACTCGACTCCTCCAGATTAACGGCTCATAATTTCTAATTAACGTGGTAATTACTTGGGAGTCTCTAATTAGTACAGGTATAGATCTTGGTGCTGAATACCAGTCAAAATTCCCCTTATGTCCCCAGTAACTTCCTGCCCCACCCCGCCCAGCACAATCAAATCCCTCATTCGCGCGAAATTTTGCTGTGTGTTTTCATTTTTAGGGATATTTTGCTTTCTTAAAACAAATTTAAATATCAACGAATAATCGGTGTCCACAGTCTTTTGTCGGGACACGGTTGGATGGCCTCATATTAGTAGTGTAGAGTAGTAAGAGTAGTACAGTAGTAGAGTACAAACCAGTATGAGTCCCATCTGACACCAATTTTCTTGGAGTCCGTGCTACAGCTAGCTCTTCTCCCTCCATTTTCACAAAAAAAAAGCTCTCCTCCCTCCTCGTTGCTCTAACTCAGCCAACACGCGGCGGGCGGGGTGAGGGTTTGCTGATAGTCAGTTTGCTCAACCACGGTCCCACATGTCAATGAAAATGCAAGACAACACGCGTTCCCTAGCTTGTGGCATGCCGGACCGACGTGTGGGAGTGCGACGCGAATGTGGCAGGCTTTTCATTTTGATCTTATAAGTTGTAACATTTGGTTCTGCTTCTTGGCACGACCGATAGACAGAAATAATGATTGAAAACGCTAGGGCAGGGTTTTCCCGCGCGATAAACGGGGGAGTTTGCCAGTTTGGCCCATCGTTGGTTTGCTCACATGCGGTCCCACATGTTAGTGATATGCCTTGCCAATGTGTGTTGAGCAGCGGGCCGGAACATATTGTTACTTCAAATATTCATGTTGCATGTACATTAAAATTGCATTGAAATGTATTGCAAAACATTAGTACCTCAACAAGTGCGCGCTAGTGTCATCTAGTGATCTGAAAGGGCCGACTACACACACAAAAAAAGGGCCCACTACACATTCAAGCATTTCACATCTTTCTCTCGCTCTCTGTGTCAAACCGACTATGCCAAACTATCATGCCTACCGCGTGGGAAAAGACCCGCCCTCGCCTTTTTAATCGGGGTTTGTATCGATGGATTGCACGAAGCAGCAAAACCAAGTGTTACAAGACAACAACTACTACGTAGTACAGTACAAGTTACAGTTCATTGTGCTGCCGTGTCTTGTACTCCTCCATCGTAAGAGTGGAGACACTCCTTTCATAAATGTTCTACTTCCTTTCGCCGACATGTGGGACATCTAGCATCTGGGTCCACGTGTCATGCACCAAATAACAGTGCAGAACAACAGGGGGACGCACCTCGATCGTAGCGCCGCAGTAGTAATGAGCAATGAGGCGTCAAATCACAAAGCCGCACCTTTCCTATAGTATAAGTTGGACGGATGAAGCAACCATCATTTCACTTCTCGCTGAATTCGCTTCTCCATACTCTTCTTCATGAAAACCACGTGTTGCTTCTGCCATTGCTCTGTCTCACGAGGGACGCGCATCGGCTTGGTACATCACTGACACGTGGGACCGCATGTTAGCAAAACAACAGGCCAAGCTCCCCCGCCCATCGCTCGGCAAAAGCACCTCCTTTTTACTAATTTGGACATCTTTTTTTAGATCAATATAATCGAGATTTGTATAGATCGCACCAAGGAGCAAAACCAAGTGGTACGCTTTATAGTTCAAAACAAAATGGTGGCACACTTACAGCATGCCTGTCGCGTTGGCATCGCAACTCTGTAGGGTCAGTCTGCACACGAAATGGCGACACACTTACAGCTCAAATACTCACATGTGGGACATCCACCATCATGGTCCACCTGCCATGCACCAAATTATAGTTCGGAGCAGCGGGGGGAGGCATCCCGGTCGTAGCGTTGCAGTACTAGTAAATGAGCAATGAGGCGTCAAATCACAAAGCCCCACCTTTCCCACAGTAAGCTGGACGGACGAAGCAACCATATTTTCACTCTTCGCTGAATCCGCTTCTCCCTCGTTTTCTTCAAGAAAACCACCACAGGCGAAGATTTAATTTATCTATATCTATATATTTGCAGAATAGTTATTCTGCCCACACTTCCGAACTGCACACTCAACACAAGGGCACTGCACTTTCTGAACCAAGCGCACTGTAGTCCTCAGACGAGTGAACTTCTCGTCGAAAAAATTGTACGCGACTTTTTTTGTACTGTTTTCGCTCCAGTTTTTAAACCGTTTGTCGGAATTAGGCGTGTAATATACTGTTGGAAAGCTATGGATTAGGCGCAACTTCGCCATGTTGAATTTTTTTCGAGATTCCTCATGGTTTAGGAGCAGTTTCGAAAACGGTCGGCGCCCGACGAGTGGCAGCGAGCGTTTTTTCGCAAACCGCTTGTCGGAATGAAGCAAATGATACGCCGTTGGAAAGATATCGTCGAGGCGCAACTTTTTCATATATATTACTTTCTCTAATTCCTTACGGTTTAAGACCAGTTTCAAATTTACTAAATCGCGGAATTCTGTTTTTTCAATTTTTTGCAATTTTTCGGTACTGTTTTTGCTCCAGTTTTTTAACCGTTTGTCAAAATGAGGCGTGTGATATGCCGTTGGAAAGCTACAGACGAGGCGCAACTTTCATATGTAGAAATGATTTTGAGATTCCTTACGGTTTAAATTTAATTTTGAAAATAGTGTGGCGGACGACGGGTGGCAGCGGCCGTTTTTTCGCGAATTTTTACAAACCGCTGGTCGGAATGATTCAAATGATACGCCGTTGGAAAGATATCGATGAGGCGCAACTTTTTCATGTAGAACACTCTCTAATTCCTTACGGTTTAAGAGCAGTTTTAAAATTACGGAAATGCGGACACTCTGTTTTTCGCGACACCAAAATCGACGAGTGAACCGCATCGGACAGAAAACCGCACTGATTCAGACTAAAAACCGCACTGCATCAGACAGTCAAGTGAACTTCATGATTTTCTTTTGTCGAACATAATTTTTCTCAGACGAGTTTTTGTGACTTTTTGTTGTCTTTTTTTCAATATTTTTTTATGAACGAGAGTGGACCGCAGAGACGAGGGCAAGTGAACCGCGACATATATCGAAGTGAACCGCATTACTATTTTGTTGTTTCGCTATTTTTTCGCACTTCCATGATGTGCGCAAGTATAACAGCATCACTCTCGAAAGTGAACCACATCCGAGGACCAAACGCACTGCAGGTGTTGATGTAGTGACTGATTTTTGAAAAACACAAAACAAATTGCACTTCATACATAGGGGTAATGAAACATCATTCTTTTTTACACAATCTAAGTGCACTTTAAAAAAAATCTTCAAAAAATGCAAAACATGGATGGAGTGAACTGCATCGCCCAACTTTGCACGCGCGTCCGGCGGGACTGCAAGCAGAAGTGCTCCGCACTGCACGAGAGCATCGAGTAAATTGCACGGTGAGCCATCGAGGTGAATGGGATTGAAGCGAACTACAAAATTTGTCATAATTAATTGCAATCCATTTTTCAACACTACAATCGAGATTGCAATCCTCATGCACCGAATTGCAACCAACGCACTGGAGAACCTCGCTGCAAAATAAAAAGGAGCCGCAAGCAATGCTGCACCGAACTGCATCACTGAAACCGCGTAACGGGAACTGCAAAATCGGAAATCTGCCAAAAAGAGAGCAAAATAAGCCTTTTATGAACTGCACACGGGCAGCTACTGCTCTTCCATGGCCGCTGCCCCATCTCCACGGGCAGATGCGTGGGGTTCGTCGGCCCCCTCCGAACGCTGGATCCGGCCTCGACAGCTACGACCGGATCGAGATGCGGGCGACGCGAGACGAGCGCTGGCAGTGGTGAACTTGTCGGCGAGGCATTGGGTCCCGGCAGTGGCAACTTTCGGGCAAGGGCGGCCATGGCTGCGTCCCTACTGCGGCACAGAGAGAGGTTGAGAGAGGGGAAAGGGATGAGCGAGAGAGGAGGGAGAAGGGGAAGAAGGGAGAGGCGGGCGGACGGGGATGGTATCACCGGCGGCTGGCTGGCGCTGGCGAACTGCTCGGCGGCGTGTCGAGTCCCAACGTGGTCAACGACCTCGAATCCTCCCCGCACCCAATAGAGGTTGAGATCGACGACGAGGAGCACCTCGTCCTCCTCTGGATGCCACCGCACAGGATCCTGCGAAGAGAAGTGGTCTCGCCGGCGAGGGAGAAGGAGATCGGCCGCGTCTCGATCCTGATCTAGATCGAGCTGGGAGATAGGGAAGTGGGGCGAGTCGGGGCACTGCGGTGGCCGGGGCAGGGCGGCGCAGGGTGGTGGCCGAGGGGTGGCGGTGCGCCGGAGTGGTGGGGGCGGTGGGGCACTGCGGGGGTGGGAGGTGGTGGCACGCCGGAATGGGTGGGGGATGGTGGGGCGCCATGGGGGTGGGGGTGGTAGGGTGCCGCGGGGGTGGGGGTGGGGGTGCGCCGCGGTGGTGGGAGGTGGTGGCGCGCCGGAGGGGTGGGGGCGGTGGGACGCCGGTGGGTGGTGGTGGTGGGGAAGAAGGTGGGCAACGTGGGCGGATTCCTGCGGGGTAGAAAGTGGGGTGCGGGGGTTGGCCTAGTGCAGTTTTCTCGTGTTGCCGTGCGGTCACGGAAGTGTTGGCAGAATAAGAGATTATTGGTAGAATAAGGTCTTAAGGGTATATATATATATACAAGAATTTTTTAACTTGGATTCATTACTTTAGATTGAACGGCTAAAAATGCCTGGATTCGCCACCTACCTTCCCTCGCATGGAGTCATACTACTAAAGCCACTAGACAGTTCACGTGATGGGTTTCCATGTAGGACAGTCCCACCAAAGATTTTATATGCACGATATGGCTCTAATGTTAGTTGTACAAACATCATCAATTCACTTTTTTTAGATCATCAATTCACTTCCAGCTACAACACATACATATATTTGGCTTACACCAACTCGATATTGTTGGAAAAAAACTATCATAGAAATTCCTCTATATGGTGCCCCAATGTAAATTAATCAATCTCTCCCAACCGGAAGTTAAGAAATCAACCAAAATCTATGCTACTGTGACTATCATGGCAACATGCCCGTCATTCTCCGAGCATGTGAAGGTCGCGAACCACAAAGTCCATGGTCCTCTTTGTCAACGTCGTTTGTTCTGTTGCTGCTCTCCTCCTTTTTTTGGATGGTCCATTTTGTGGTTCTCCAAATACATCCTTGCAGTCATTTGTCGCTAAAGAAAGGAAGAAACAAAGGGGTCAGAGATTTAAGGACAAATAGAAGAGAAAAAGGGAGTGTTTAGATAGAGAGCGAGGTGTGGGAACGTGGTCGTACCTGCGCGTCGGCGTCAACTTAGGCGGATGCTCCCGTCGTCCGCACGCCAGCTCAAAGATGAGAGAGTCCACTTTGTTTGGGATAAGTGGAGAAACCTATAGATTTCTCGAACTTATCCTTGATAAGTGGACAAACCTATATATTTCTCCACCTCTCGCAAGCAAAAGTGAAGAAATCCACCCAAATCAACGCTACCGTGACAGTTGCGGCGACATGACCGTCGCTGAGCCATGAACCCTCTTTGTCAACATTGATGGTTCTGCTGCTGCTCTGCACCTTGTCTTGGGGACCTGTCCTGTCGACCACAGCACCTCCTGACCTGTGTTGTGGTGCCAGAGGCCATGGCGGAAGACGAAGTAGGGTTTACAAGGAGTGCGTGGGGGGAAAGAGGAGCATGTTGTAGCGTGTGGCGGCTAGGGTTTCAAGTAAACGGGAGAGGGAGTGGGTTCAAGTCGACGCCTTTATACGGCGTGGGCCACCCGGTTTTATGGGGAAGAAGCAAAATTTTGGGTCCAGGGAGCAGGGGAGATATACGTACAAAAAATTGTGGACGTAGGTTCGACCCAAAGGCAATGACGCATGGGTCCCGCATTTCGATATACTTGCCAGCCTATGATACAGGGTGAGGCCTCCTTTGGTTCACAAGATAGGCATATTATAGGAATATGAAAGTTGTAGGAAAAGAGATGACATGTATCTCAAATCCTATGAGTAGGGATAGGAAAAGAGACGTCATTTGGTTCACATCGCAGGAATTTTTCCATTGAGTCTAGGCTAATGTTTATTTTCCTTTGAAATGTGGAGGATAGGAACCAATCCTATGTAAGAATAGGAATCCATTCCTATGAACCAAAGGGCTCTAAAGGAAATATTCCTATAAAAATCCTATCATATAGAATTCCTATGATATTCCTCCACACCAAAGGAGGCCCGGAATTGCTGTAGGTGATACGACGGTCTTTCTTTGCCGAGTTTCGTCTAACGGAGACTCGGCTAACAAACTTGCCAAACTGTGGCACTAAGCAATAGAGCAGTGCCACGCGTCGAGTCCTTACTCAATGGGACATTGCTGAGTTTAGAACTCGGAAAAATATTTGCCCAGCTCTTCTACCAAAGGAACTCGGTAGAAGTTTTGTATTAGGCAATAAGTGTTGCCACGTGGCTTATGTATATTCATTGTGCACTGCCGAGTTTAGCCAAGTAGAACTCGGCAAAATATAGTGTCACGTGGCATCTCCGTTACGCCCCGTTCCGTCTGACGGTGTGCTTTTCTGAGTTCCCTGGAAGATGAAACTCGGCAAACATTATTTAAATAT
Source organism: Elymus sibiricus (assembly GCA_039707655.1). Lineage (NCBI taxonomy): Eukaryota > Viridiplantae > Streptophyta > Magnoliopsida > Poales > Poaceae > Elymus > Elymus sibiricus. The sequence goes on from CM077668.1 coordinate 196,384,452, forward strand.
TCGCCAAACTCGGCAAATTGGGTAATTTTAGTAATGATGTAACCCAATTTAGATGTGAATCGTAGAAGCCAGACATTATCTCAAATTAATAATTGAGTCCGTGGACGCAACATGGTCAAACGATTGCATGAGCATCTAAAATTCAAATGAATTTGAGCTTGTTAGATGTATGTATGGTAATAGTATAGTATGTCCACAACCACACCATGCATATCTCCATTATATCTGCATGAATTACAAATACCATGATCTCTTATTCATTTTCTTAAGAAAAACAGGGAGTTATTTCAAATATTTGACTATATCACACACACTATATTTCTTCTCTCTCTGAATCCCCGATCGCTCTTTGTCTTTCCTTAGTTAGAGGACTCAATCCTACAATGTCTCTCACTCTCTCTCTCTCTCTCACACACACTCGGCCCCTATTTCTTGATGACACACTCGTACATTCCTCCCCCATCCCTATAGATATCTCTCGGTGATGAATGAAATGATATATGCTGGGTATTCTATATGTGCATGTTTTTCTACCAAAACCAGGTAAAAGTTTGTGAGGTTTGAATTTCAATAAAGCTATATGCACTACATTTTGGAACGGAGGGAGCATACGACAGTTGCGAACGCTCGCGTGGAAGTTTGATGTGTCGGAGGAGTGGCTATTCTGTCAAATGCCATGGCAAAACTACCACCGTCGGATGCAGATCTGACGGTTCTTTGGGCGTTCGCCAGGAAACGGCTTGTGGTGAAGTTTCACCAGATATGATTTATGGACACACGCATTGCATTGACATGTACCCCCTCTTTCTCACACACACACGCACACTCATGACTCTCCCGAGACTTCTCGCACACACCATCTATATGTAGGTATAGACGTCACACACATATGTGCTATTCACACCCTTCCCTCAGAAATTCTAAAAAATAAAAGACGTCACACACTTTTTTTTTGAAACTCAGACACCACACACTTATACATCGTACTATAGGTGGAGTACGTAGTACATGAAGAGAAGCGACGCACGCACGCACTCGTTCTCTCACACCCACGCGCGGGTACACGTAGGAGCGCATTTGTTTACAAGAGGTATCCCAAGTGATAATTTGACTCGTGTAGTTTTCAACTTAATGGAGGGCCGAGGACCACACATGAATGATACAGTACATAGTGCGACCTGGACGCGGTGGCGCATTATTGATCGAATTTTTTTACTGGAACGTTAAATGAAAATAGTGGTTCGCGCGTATTCAATTTAAAAACGATTGCTACAAGAAAATCACTCCACTATATATATAAGCAGGATCCTCGGCGCTTGCTTTACTAGGGTTGCTCTCATTCACTCTCTCATCCTCTCCAGATCTAAACAAGATAGCGGTGGCCACACTCTCTCTCTGTACTCACCGCTAGTCACAGACCCGGCCGGATCCCCTCCGCCGGGGAAGGGGAGAAGGTGCAGCGTTCACGCGGTCGTCAGTGGTGAGGGAGGAGACCCATAGCTGCGGCGCGTCCTGATTGGCGGCCCGTGCCGTTCTCTCTGACACAACGCCAGCTCAGGAGGGCCTTCGACCCCTTCTTCCTCCCTGCCGTATTATGGGCAGATTCGGCCTCCCGCCGCCTCCTAGCCACATCTCGACAACCCTAAGGTAAAGCTTCATTCAAAACCGGCCTTGCTCTACTGCCCCAGCTCCCCACGTGGCTGCATGTCGATCTTTTTCTACTTCTATCTCCTGTTCCAAAGCCACGTAAATTTTTACTATTAGAGATAAAGCTACTTCATGCAGTCGAATCTAAGACTTGGTTCAAACAGGGAAGAAAGGGGGGAAAGGTGTAGCATGAATCCAGGACTTGGTTCAAAGAGGAAATAAAGGGGGGAAGTAGTAGAGACTGGCTACCCAACCAGTATCTTGGTTGAAAGGGGGAACAATGTGGGGTGGATGGCGAAGGGGTGGGGGGAAGTACTGTAAGATACTGGCTAGACCGGTCTCTTGGTCGAAAAAGGAAAGAAAGTGAGGGGATGTTGGGGTGACAACACAACTAAGAATGAGTAGGTCTAGATTTCCTGTGCTCACATAGGAAAAGGTCGCCGAGGAGATAAAAAATGGGACAAATCCAGACATGCTGCCTGAATGTTTGCCGCTCGCGGCAACCACATCGGCCTCACCACTTTATGCCTCCGTGGAGGTACATGGTGCTTGTGCCCCCAGTGTCCCTATGCCCTTATCGCTACTGTTAATCTAATATCACGGGAAAAATGAAGCAATGCCACTGTTAACCTAATGTCACTTTTAAGTAATGCTGATGTCAATCTAGTGCCATCGATAAATTGAAGCAATGGCACAACCATTTTATGAAGTGCTTCTGTCTTGCTTTATTTACCATGAATTATGTTTTGGCAGTTACACTTAAATCTCACACCGGTAACATTGCTTCATCCAAGTGGAACTGCAAAAATTTGATTGCATATTTTGGTTGCAACGTGCACGGAGCTACTAACCATGTGCTACTGTTTTGCTACATTTATGATAGAGAAATAATGCTATTGTTCTGCATGTTAATCTAGTGCCAGTGTTGATGTGATGTGATGCTACTTCTTACTTAATGGCACTTTTTCATACTGTCAATGTAATGCCATTCATAACACAAGAGATGCTGCTGTTAATCATATGCCACTGCAAATAAATGACACTGCTTAAATAACCCTATTACATATTTGTGCAAGCAGGAATGTCTATCTCTATATCATTTCTATTTGTGCAATCAGAAGCTCACACCTCAATTTTAGTAGAACTGCACAAAATCAGATGGCTGTTCCTACCCGTCGTCCTCTAACCAACCCTTTCATAGGTATTCCTACATTCGTAACTAGGTAGAATGACCAACGCAAGATAAAAGAAGCTGACTCGTATGTGGACTTGCTAATTGCAGTGCAGGAACAAGCATGTCATGTGTGGCGGAGAAAACAAGCACTGTGTCCGCGCCGTCAACTACACTCACTGCCAGATCAAGGATGACAAGAGGACTAGCTGGCACGGCCGCGTGGAGGTTGTGGGGCCAGGTGCGCGTACAAGAGGCATTGCGGTCTACTTCTTTCTGCAAATAGCGGTGCTTAAATTTAGTGGAACTGCACAAGAAACTTAGATGGTCAATCCACCACAAGGTTTAGTTCAATATTCCAACTGAGAACACACTTATAATTTGTTATTCTGGAATGAGAGAACCTAACCCTGGATGGTGGTAACAAGAAAAACGAGAGTGAACCCCAGGAAATTAAAGCGTGCCTAGGGAGGCCCTTTTCTCAGAGAAGCATCGCTTGATTTTTCCTGATTTGTAAACCTTCTCACAACTTTGTCTTTTGCTTTGAACTTGTAAATGTTATGTTCTATGAATCATTGAGATGTATAAAAATGCTGAACCTATGCTTTTGAAGTATTTTATGAAACCGAGTTTAATGTGAATGTTTAACGTGAATGCTGGACTAGCGTGTGAACATTTGGAATGTATATTGTGGTCTCAGTTAACCGCAAGATCCACTGTAACAAGATACATAGTTGCTTATATGTCAGATAGCAGAGTATGAGAGTGAGCTGGTCGATAGTCGACTTTTCTAGTGTTGAAGCGATCTGCGCCAATGTGTCGTGTTTGCACCAACAGTGTTTACAAGTGGGTTTGCACCAACTGTGCTTACAAGTGGGGTAGCACCAACAGTGTTTACAAGTACTTAACCAACATTACCTACCCTATGTATACGACGCCGCACCAAGAGTTGTCAAAACAAGTATTTCATCAAACACACTCTGCTCGTATGATAAACAGTGGCAACTTATGTCTTACCAGTATAGAACAACTTAAGAAATTTGTTTTCCCAGTGCGTATATTCAGGTCATCCACCTCATAGCGAGTGGCATGTACAACTACACAATCCTTGTCTGCATCATAGCTCTAATTGAAATAGAAATGGATTCTGAATTACTTTACAATATAAGAAACACAAGTTATTTAAACCACTATGTAGAGTCAAAAGTATGCATGACAGGGAAGGTAGCATGGCATCAGAGCTAATAAATATTGCATTATTTATCACCACATACTATGCCTGGAGTAAAAACCCACGAATATAGATCAAAAACCACAATCAAGATAGCCAACAAAGAAAATCACCTTGGGCAGCTCACCGGGGGGGGGGGGGGACACGTCCTCGAAGGGGTCCATCTTGCCGGAGGAAAACTGCTCCTACATGGCCACGGGGGATATAACCTCAAACGTGGCGTTGACCATCTCAGTAGTGCTCGTGAGCATATCTGGGGTCAGCTTGGTGGTGGCCGTCATCTTCTTGGAGCTCTCTATCTCATGGGGATCAGCCTCCTGTGTCTACTCCAACATCGGCAGAGATTTGCCCGGTTCTCCATGATCCATCATGATACTGACAAATAGAAGACAACCAAAAGGAAAACACAATCGCAATGACAATGAAAGAAAAAAGGGAGTGAGGAGCGGTTACTGCTTTGCGAAAGATTTTTTTTTGGAAAGAAAGTATACCAACATCACGGATGCGCTCACCTTCCCTTCATGGGGAGAGAAGAACAATGGCAGAAGCGAGTGGTGGCTTTCTTGAAGAAGATGAGGGAGAAGCGGATTCAGCGAAGAGTGAAACGATGGCTACTTCGTCTGTCCAACTTACTGCGGGGAGGTGGGGTTTTGTGATATGATGGCTCATTACTGCCATGCTACGACCAGGGTGACTCTCCGCCTGGTGCTTGCATACCGCCTTCTAATTTTTTGGATGCCATTTGGGCCTACACGCTGCATGGCCCGCATGTCGGTGAACCAAAGTAAAATGGCATTCAGTAGCAGGAGCCACTTCTGTTGGAGATATGCCCTAGAGGCAATCATGTATGATGATATTTCCTATGTGTTTATGAATAAAGATAGTCCTTGGACATTATCAATGATGTGTATCAGCAAGTACGTGACTTGTTTGTGAGACTATGCATTGTATGATGACTATCCTAAAAGGTCCCTAGTCGAAAGGGCTATGTGGACGCGCAGCTGACTAGACTAGCATATGACACGGTGGATGGCTCGGTCTCACTAGCCATGGAGCATTGGATGCTAGCCGGATAATATGGCCTCAGAAGGATCTAGTCGGATCCGAGTCGAGATAAGGTCCGAGTCGGACAGACCCAACTATGAGATGCAGTGATATGTCATCTGTGAGTCTCTAGTATAACATACGTTCTATGTCCTAATGCCTGAGCTGGCGCTTGTACTCGGGATGGTGACAGGCCTGCTTTGGGCCGACCAAATGCTACTCTGTAACTGGGTAGTTACAAAGGTAGGTTTCGGGCTTGTCCAGACCCATGCTGCGAGACATGGTTGAGCAAGATGGGATTTGCCCCTCCTATCAGGAGAGATATACTCTAGGCCCCTCGTGTGATCCGACCAAGATAAGCATGGCCATGTGACAAGGATTATGAGATAATCCGGTTAGTGGTCGGCATCACTGGAACGAGAAAGAGGTCGGGCTAGCAAAAGGATGACATACTCACCTTGAGCCCGACAACATATATCGTGTGGCAAAGGGAACAGAAGTGTGATGTATAGGTTCGCCTAACCAGCTTCATTGTCTACTTGGTGGTCGGCATGCCTTGCTAGAGGCCGCTACCAACCGAGCAGGTCGGATGTGATCCGACCTGCGACCAAGCCGACTTGAACCTGAAGGGTCGCGCACTTAAGGGAAGGAACCTACGAGGTCGGATCCGAGGACACTGGTCGGATGTGATCCGAGCTGGACTTGGATCGTGACCAAGTAGACTTTGGGCTTTAGGGTCCATGCGGGGCCCAAGTGTTGAGCCCGCGATGGATGCCTATATATAGTGAAGGTGCGGCACACTCATTCGATTGATCGCCTGGGCGCCGTCATTAGGGCTTTGCATGTGTTGAACTAGCCACCTCCACTCGCTGCTGGCTGTGTGCCGGATCTAGCAGTCCGCTGCACGGTGTTCCTCCCACACACATGGATACCATTAGAGGCGGTGCACTTGCGCTACTCCGGCGAACCTGTACGTGGGATCCAATCGACTACGTGGGAGATCGACGAGCAGGAGACGACTCCGGAGACGCGCTGCCCCAACTCTACTTCCGCCGCACGACACTGTGTGTAGTGGTAACGATCTGTGATCCATCTCTAGTGGCATGTTCCTGGATGTTCTACGGGTAGGAAATTTTTAATTTGCAGTCAAGGCACCCTACCATAGTTTCCAACAGTTTCGATGACCGAGGAGGAGCCAGAAGCGGTAGTGTCTCCACTGTACTAGTAATTGTTTTTCTGGGTAGTGGTAGAGTGTCTGCACTGTACTAGTAATTGTTTTTTTGGGCCCAAGAAAAAAGAGCCTATCCACCCTAATTAATAAAATCAATTCAAAAGGCCATATCTAAAAGAGAGGCGCTCCCCACCGCACCGCCCCATAAAATAAACCCAAGTGCTCTTCTTCCTCCTCACTCCCACCTCATGTCAGCTTGCTCGACTCGTCTCCCCCTCCGGTTGTACCCTCAAATTCCTCACCTCACTCCTACAGAAAATCCCAGCTCCCCTTCTTCTTCACTCGCACTACAACTAGGCTCGTCATTCGTTACTCTGCTCAAATCCGTGAGCTCGACGCGACGCCCGCAAGGAAAATGGAGTCGGCTGGCCCCAGCACTAAGAAGATGAGGCTCCCGCCAGCGGCGACACTGGTTGTAGATCCCGCACCCGGCAACGCGGGGAGAGGCAGCGAGGGTCCCCCTGGATCTGAGGAACCCGAAGAATCTCGGGCGGACCACATCAGCGATCTCCCGGACGCCATCCTTGGGGAGATCATCTCCCTTCTCCCCACCAAGGATGGTTGCCGCACCCAAGTCCTCACATCTCGGTGGAGCCCTCTATAGCACACCGCGCCTCTTAGTCTCGACTGTCGTGACATATCTCTCATTCATGATTTTAAACTCCCCGGAGCCATCATTTCCTCCCACCAGGGCTCCGTTCAACGCCTCTGCATCCCGGCATGCTACCTGTACATACCCTGCATGGTGGATGCCTGGCTGACATCCCGTGAATTCGAAGAACTCCATCTGCTTGAGTTCTACCATTACTACGAAAATCACATACCAGGAACCAAACACCATGTATCTGTGCCCTCACCACCGATGTCCATCTCGCGGTTTTCCTCCTCTCTCCACACTGCCACCTTCACCCAGTGCCATCTAGCAGACAATATGGTACAAATGCTTTGACTCCCACTTCTAAAAATACTTTCGCTTGTGGAGGTTGATCTATCGGAGGCCTCACTGCACAGCATCATCCACTCCAGTTGCCCTGCCCTAGAGCGCTTGTTGCTTGTTTTCGGAATAGAAGTCTGTTGTCTCCAAATAAAGTCGCCTTACCTTATAAGCATTGGAATTTGTTTTGACAGATGGGAGCTCATCATCGAAGATGCCCCTTCACTTGAAAGGTTGATCCTTGATTCGTGTTATTCACCTTCGCAAATAACTGTCGTCTCTGCGCCTAAACTGGAGACCTTGGGTGTAATTCATGATCTCTGTGATGATTTCAAGATGGTGTTTGGTTCCATAGTTATTCAGGTACTGTCTATTATCATCTACACTTTTGTAATCATAAGCTGCATTTTTTATTTGTGCACATAAGTTTTATATCATCATGGAGTACACTTTTTGTACTAATATCATGTTCTATGCTCAATGAAGAGTTTGTCCATGGATAGCCTATCAATGGTGTTGGATCCTGTCAAGATCTTATATGTTAGTATGAATAGTTTTGATATGAACAAGATTATTGGCTTGTTGCAATGCTTTCCATGTCTGGAGAAGTTGTATATAAAGGTGATGGTTTCACGCACATTGGAAGCCCATATATAGTGTACTAGAATTAACCGTTCAACCGTCGCTCTTTCGACATACTCTTTTTTTAGACCTTAACTGTTTTCAATCTTCATGTCTGGGCAACATGACGGTGTACAAAAGGTATAAACAATCGGTGGCATCGTAAGCACCGGGATTTTCTCAGTTCTCATGACATTCGTTTGAAGACAATAACGCTGGAAGGATATGTAGCAAAACATGCAAACACTAGGTTTGCCACATTCTTCCTCCTGAATGCGAGGGTACTATTGTCCATCGGGCTTAAGGTTATTAGCGGCAAATTTTCCATGGATGGATATGTCGAATAGCAAAAAAAAGATGTTTCAGGTGGACAAAAGGGCTTCTAAAGGTGCTCGGCTTCTATTTACAACATCTTGTGGTCATATTCCATCAAATTTTATGACCCAGGATGTTCATTTTATGGATCTGACCGGTCCATTTGATTGTGAGTGCCAAAAATAGTGCTGGAGTTAGATGTTGTTGCCCTTTTAAATCTGGATTTTGTCTAAACCTGATGACTAATTAACCCTCGTGCTTTTGTACTGTTTGTAAGCTAGAGTTAGATGTTATTGCCCTTTTAAACTTAGCTGTGGCTCTCATATTTTCTTTTAAACAAGGCAAATGGCTTGCCATTTCTTTAATCAAGAGAGAAATATTGTAACAAATCCCAACAAAGGGAAAGAACATCACTCTCGCGGGCTCCTTGAGCTCATTGTGCATTCCAGAACCCGGGTGCTTAGTGCCCTCCAGCACCCACAAACTTATTTTGAGCTTGTCCACCAAATGGGTTGTAATTCTTAATAAGAAAGGATGCATGGCCATGATAGATTTGGATTGTAACATTTGGGACCCACGAGGAAAAAGCCTATCCAAGGTGGTGTCGACTAAGTCAACAAACGATTCTGCCTGCCATATAGGCGTTGGATTGACATCCAACGTCTACCGTGTTTCTTCTATCTCTTGTCTTCTTCCTCCAGCCGCCCAAATCAAACCATGCCGTCGGTCCTGCCTGCTCCCGCCTCCCACGGCTGGCTGCGCCTCCGCCCATGCATCGCCGCCCCTCCGTACCCTCAAATGTTGGCCAAACCATCTCTGTGCTCCCCCACACCTCCTGTTATTCTCGGGTGACGTCAGCCCCAACCCGCACCCGCACCCGAACCAGTCAACCTCATACTCCCCTCCGCCTGTGACTACACTGCCGCATCTTCCCCGGCTCCTATTCATTCTAGTCCGAGGCCCTGCCGCCATCCTCCGGCTTGGTTTGCTCGCCGCGGCGCCGCCGTCTAGCATTGTCAACATGGTCAACAACCAGGAGGAATCAGGAGATGACTGTACGTGGAGAGGATCATAGTAGGGATCCACCAGGGTTATGGCAGTACACAAGCAAGTGACTCCTTATTACAAGCAAAAAATTGCTTCCTCCTAATGGTTTCCTGACATCTGGGTCCCACGCCATTGTCAATGTAGTCAATAAACGAGAGAATTGCACAACGAGCGGCAGACACTAGGGACCCAGCAGCACGCGTAGTTTTTTTTTGTTTTCGAGACGGAGCAGGGTATCAACTGGGCTGTGCGGGGGCTGTGGCCTGTCTAGCCCAGGCTTTTTATTTTATGTTTACCACATGACCAGCCAGGTTGTGTTTTTTCTTTCTGAAAATGGCTAGCCCAGTTCTATTTTTTTTGAAGAATACCCAACCGAGCCCTACTTGCTTTTCTAAGCCCTGCTAGGCTGAAAATCTTTCAAGACAAGGAGGGATGCATTTGGCTTGGCCAGAAAATGGGCTATAAGTAATAAGAAATGGGCTGTAAATTTTAAAAAACACAGCAAACCGGCAATTAGTTTCAAATTTTGTTTTATCCAGATTTTGAGATTTTTAATTTCATTGTTTTTTTGCGGTGAAAATTTCATTGGATTTTAAATTAATATAAATTTATTTTCCAAATTAGTTTGAATCTGACTCGAAACTTCGGGATTAAAAACAGCTCGGACCCCACCGAAATATGCCAAATTTCATTGAAAATTTTAATCGTGGCCAGAATATGGGGTGTAATGCTAACCAAAAGAATATGGGCTACAAAAAGTTCCTTAAGAATGAGCAAATGTGCTGTAAATTATTAAAAATAATAGCAAATTGCATGTATGCTGTTTGCCATAGATTTGGCGGCTGACTTGTGGGCCTACTAAGTTGACGCATACACAAGGCTTTGTCAACTTAGTCAACAAATGATTCTAGCAGCAGTGACCGTTGGATGTTAATCCAGCGGCCGTGCTGCTTCTTCAATCTCTGATCTTCTTGCTCCAGCCACCCAAACCAGCATTGCCGGGATCACCTGCTCCCGCCTCTCGTGGCTGACTGTGCTGCCGCGCAGGCCTCATCACCCCACCCTACTCCCACCGCTGGCTAGGCCATCCCTCTACTCACCCACACCTCCTGTTATTCTCCAGTCAACCCTCATACTCCCCTCCCCGTTGGCATCCACTGCCGAGTTTTCCCTAGCTCAGGTTCGTTCCCTTCCTAGGCCTTGTCGTCGTCCACTGCCTTGGTGCTCTCAGCGAGGCATCGTCAACGTGGTCAATGAGCGACAACCATTGGAAGAGTATTGTACGTGGACAGGCTAATAGCTGGGACCCACGAGGTCCATGGTCACACTCCAGGAAGTGCCTCCTTATTATGCGCAAGTAAAATGATTCCTCCCCCTGACAGCTAGGACCCACCAGCAACATCTTCGGACGCAAGGAAGTGCCTCCTTATTATGCGCAAAAAAATTATTCCTCCCCCTGACAGCTAGGACCCACCAGCTACATCTTCGCATGCAAGGAAGTTGTCGTGGGAAAACGACGATCTATGGGATCGAGAGGATCCCTTTGCGGTTCAAAGTGGGATCAAAATACTACAAAGAGCAGGGCTAGTAGATATGAGCATAAGCAACGATTTATCCAGGTTCGGGCCACTGTGAGCGTAAAACCCTACTCCTGTTCTGGTGGTTTGATTGTATGTGAGCTCAAAGGTTACAAAGAGCGCAGCTTGCCGGCAAGGTGCGCAGGAAGTGCAGCTACAACATGTGGTTGAGCTAAGAGTCCACCATTCTAAGTGTAGCCGTGGGCCTCCTTTTATAGGCCAAGGGGTTACCACAGTGGCTAACATGGTCATTTATAGAGTATGAATAGTAACTTGCCCGTCAGCACGTCTATCTTCAGACGGGGTAAGACAAGTGCATTAAATGCACCGTTAGGTGCTACATCGAGAAGGCGAGGCTTTGGGCAAAAGATCTGTATCACCGGTCCTGGCGCCCTCCTGTAATCTTGACACGTCCCAAGGAAGGGTGTCATTAAAGTAAATCCTGGCATGGCATGCTGACACATGCCTTGGCCAGCTGTGTTGATTGCCTGCCCACTCGACACCTGTCATGCGTGCTTATCTAGCCGATGATGAGGTGGAGCGGTAACATGACAGAACGAGCTTGCCGGGCCGTTGCTTGCCGGCAACCAGAGTCTTGTTCTTCACCTTGCCGGTACGGAGCTTGCCGGCAAGGGCAATCTTGATCTTCAGTACGAGAATAGTACTTCTCGATGACCTGCCTTGAGGTCTTCTTCACGGTCTTGTTTAACCTGAGTCTTGAGTCATAGTTATTCTCCGTCAAGCCCATGCCGCGAGGAAGGCTACAACTGCATGTGCACAAGTCGGGGTACGAGGGCAGCCATGCTTTAGTACACCGACAGGAGCCCCTGGGCCTGGGCCACACGCGCATGAAAGGCGTCATTGGGCTAGGCCCGAACAGTGCACAGGCATGCGTGGCAGAGGATAACTATCGTAATCTTCTCTGTTACCACGCCCCCACGACGCACATTAAATGCGGGCATGGGAGAGGTGGAATGGAACGGGTGCAGGGAGGTAGTGCGCTTGAAAAAGCGCATCCACATAGGACGGTAAAGAGCCAGCCCCCGTGCCTTCCCCATAAAAAGGAATCCGCAAGGGGCGCTTCTCATTTACGGCCCTCCTCGATTCGTGCTATTGAAGAAGGCGAATCGGCAGGGAGAGTGACCCCCTAGGGTGCTATAAAAAGGGCGGGGGGGGGGGTGGAGACCTCCCCCACTCATCTTCTACCCTTGCCTCTCTCCTCCTTCAACCTTTCACCCATCCTTGCTTTCCCCAAGGTCCACCGCCACGATGGCGAGGGGTGGGGGTCGGGCCCGCGCATCTGCTTCTGCCACGAGGGCCCTCCCTCAAGGCCGAACGCATTCCTCGGCGGCTGTCGCGGAGGCCAGCCCCAGCGTCCGTGGAATGGTCGCCCCCCGCGGCCGTGGAGGGCGCGGCGCTCGTGGTCAAGGCGGGCGTGGCGGAGCGGCTGCTCTTCCCCCTCAGGCGGAAGCCCACACAGTGGTGGTGGCGCACGAGTTCATCGTGGGGCTGCACCATCGGCCCCGCAGTTGGCTCCGGCTCCTGGACTCCTTTGCGAAGGCGATAGATGATAGCAGGCCCTCGGACCTGTGGCTACAGGCGGATGGGTGCTGCAACGGCCCCTCCTGGGTGGCGGCTGAGTTCTCCACCACCGGCTCCTTATTCCTGACGCGGGGGTGGAAGTTGTTTGCCCGCTCCCACGGTCTAAGGCGGGGGCAGCTCCTTTAGTTTAGGTACGATGGAGCCGCCACACTCTTCGTGAAGTTCTTCGGGGTCTCCAGTGGCCGTATGGAGTGTTGCGCGGAGAGCGAGAGCAGCAGCGACACCGACTCCACCAGCGAGAGCAAAAGCGATGAAAGCTCCTCGCGTATCACGAGCGAAGGCGACGATTCCGACTAGGCGCAAGTAGCGCCCGAGTCGAATCTTGAAGACGAGCCGCGCTCCGTCTAGGCTCCTCTCTTTTGCTCCTGTATCAGAACCAATGTAGCCCCATGGGGGCGTGAAAAAATGACTTTTGCATTTAAGTGCTTAATGGTTGCTGTAATTTGTTCTTTGGATGGATGTATGCATGCTATCTCTTTTGCCTTATTCTACCTTTGCATGATTTTTGTACCCTTCGCTTGCTGGAAACTGATGTCTACTACACAACTTATTCTTGTAGACTCGTGTTGGGCCTCCAAGCGTAGAGTTTTGTAGGACAGTAGCAATTTTCCCTCAAGTGAATGACCTAAGGTTTATCAATCCGTGGGAGGTGTAGGATGAAGATGGTCTCTGTCAAACAACCCTACAACCAAATAACAAAGAGTCTCTTGTGTCCCCAACACACCCAATACAATGGTAAATTGTATAGGTGCACTAGTTCGGCGAAGAGATGGTGATACAAGTGTAGTATGGATAGTAGATATAGGTTTTTGTAGTGCGAACAATAAAAAACAGCAAGGTAACAAGTAACAAAAGTGTGCATAAACGGTATTGCAATGCTTAGAAACAAGGCCTAGGGTTCATACTTTCACTAGTGCAATCTCTCAACAATGTTAATATAATCGGATCATATAACAATCCCTCAACGTGTGACAAAGAATCACTCCCAAGTTCCTATTAGCGGAGAACATAAGATAGAAATTGTTGGTAGGGTACGAAACCACCTCAAAGTTATCCTTTCCGATCGGTCTATTGAGCCATTCCTATAAGTGTCACAAACAGCCCTAGAGTTCGTACTAAAATAACACCATATGATACACATCAACCAACTCTAATGTCACCTAGATACTCCAATGTCACCACAAGTATTCGTGAGTTGATTATACGATATGCATCAAACAACTTCATAATCATAATATTCAATCCACACAAAGAACTCCAAGGAGCACCCCAAAGTTTCTATCAGAGAAAAGATAATGAAAACGTGCATCAACCCCTATGCATAGATTACCCCAATGTCACCACGGGAATCCGCGAGTTGAGTGCCAAAACATATATCAAGTGAATCAATATAATACCCCATTGTCACCACAGGTATTCATATGCAAGACAAACATCAAGTGTTCTCAAATCTGAAATATTCAATCCAACAATAACGAAACCTCAAAGGGAAAAGATTCGATTCATCACAACAAGGACAGAGAGGGAAGAAACACCATATGATCCAACTATATTAACAAAGCTCGCGATACATCAAGATCGTGCCAAATCAAGAACACGAGAGAGAGAGAGATAAAACACATAGCTACTGGTACAAACCCTCAGCCCCGAGAGTGAACTACTCCCTCCTCGTCATGGAGACCGCCGGGATGATGAAGATGGCCTCCGGTGACGCTTTCCCCCCTCCGGCAGGGTGCCAGAAAAGGGCTGTAGATTAGATCGTGGAGGTACAGAGGCTTGCGGCGGCGTAAAAACTCATCTAGGTTAACTTTCGGTTTTTTTTTAATATATAGGATTTTTCAGCATTGGAATCACGCAAAGTGGTGCCACAGGAGGCCCACGAGGCACCAAGGCACGCTTGGGGGGGGGGGGGGGGCAGGCGCGCCCAGGTGGCTCGTGGGGCCCCTATGGCTCTTCTGGTGCTCCTCCGAAGCTTCCTGGGTCTGTTTCCTTCCAGAAAAAATCGTCAAAACGTTTCGCTGCATTTGGACTTCATTTGATATGGATTTTTTGGAAAATCAAAAACAAGCAGAAAACAACAACTGGCACTGGGCACTAGGTCAATATGTTAGTCCATAAAAATCATATAAAAGCCATATAAAAGTGCACCAAAATCCTATAAAACTATAATAAACATGGCATGAATACTTCATAAATTATAGATACGTTGGAGACGTATCAGAAACTTGTCGGTGCACGCACTCTTGCCGCGAGCGCTTGAGGAACGGGTCCTTAGCAGCTTGCCAGAAGTGCCGCTACCGGCAAGGATACACTTGGCGATCACAATGTAACCACTTAAGTTGTTGAGCGGACTCGAAACAATGTAAGGGCGTAGCCGATCACGACAAGGTTCCTTAGCGTACAGGTTTCTCATACAAAGGCCAAAATCATTCAAGGAGAAGTTGCAACTACAACAAAGAATTTACTTTAAAGTTTTGCAACTTAGCTTTTTCTTTGCTGTGCTTCTTGTCATTGGACGATATCTTGAATGTCATTTGGTATCCATACCCTCACTCCCCCCAGGAAACTTGCACGCGAGGAACCCTTCTATCCTTTGAGAAAAAGAAAGAAGAGAAAAGAGGAGGCTGGAACCTTGACAGTTCGTTAATCATCCTATGCAAGGGAAAAATGTAGCACAAGGCTACCTGCAACACATAAACTAATATGTACTTGGACAAAGAATTGTGAAACACTTATCTTTATTTATGTGCACGGGATCTGCGCCCGGCTCTGTACAAAGGTTTACATGCCTTTCCGGCAAACTTGTACAAAAGAGGTTGTCGGGCAGCCCGGCAACCGCGCCTTACGGGTAAAACTTGCGAAGATGATCAATATTCCATGAGTTGAGCACCAGAGTGCCATCTTCGGTCTCTAGGCGGACTGTGCCAGGCCTAGTGACTTGTACCACCCGGTAAGGGCCCTCCCACTTCGGGATCAACTTGTTTTGACCCTTCGTGGACTGAATCCGACGAAGAACAAGTTCGCCTTCCTCAAGATTCCTGGTGTTCACTTTGCGGCTATGGTAGCGGCGCAAAGCTTGCTGGTACCGTGCAGCACGGACAGCAGCCCGGAAACGATCTTCCTCAAGGAGCGTGGCATCATCTTGCCGCAGCTCATCTTGATCCTCCTCATCGAAGGCCAAGACTCGAGGTGACCCGTATTTGAGCTCTGTGGGGAGCACCGCTTCTGCACCATAAACAAGGGAGAAGGGTGTCTGGCCAATTGCTCGGCTTGGCGTCGTTCTGATTGACCAAAGAACCACCGGCAACTCTTCCACCCAGCGCCTTCCACACTTGTGCAGCCTGTCGAAAGTTCTGGTCTTGAGACCACGCAGCATTTCTGCATTTGCCCTCTCTACTTGCTCGTTGCTCCTCCGGTGAGCAACAGACGCGTAGCAAATCTTATTTCCAAGCTCTTGGCAATATGCCGTGAAGGCGCGGCTCGTGAATTTGGTGCCGTTGTCGGTGATGATCCTGTTGGGGACACCAAAACGAGCAACCAATCCTTTGAGGAACTTGATGGCTGACTGTGCCGTCACCTTCCTCACTGGCTCCACCTCAGGCCACTGTGTAAACTTGTCGATTGCAACGTACAAGAATTGAAAGCCCCCGATAGCATGGGGGAAGGGGCCGACGATGTCGAGCTCCCAGACCGAGAAAGGCCAGGAGAGGGGATGGTTTGGAGGGCTTGAGCTGGCCGGTGAATGTCCTTGGAGTGGAAATGGCATGCTTTGCATCTGATGACCACCGCCAAGGCGTCTTGAAAGGCTGTCGGCCAATAGAATCCTTGACGGAACGCCTTGCCGACAAGCGCACGTGACCCAATGTGAGAGCCACACATCCCTTCATGCATTTCTTCCAACAGCCTTTGTCCATCTTCTCGGCAGATGCACTTCAATTTCACCCCATTTGGTCTCTTTCTGTACAGAATGTTGTCGACAAACTTGTACATCCTCGATTGATGGGCTACTCTCTCTGTGTCCTCTTGCTCGTCGGGAAGATCTCCTGTCTGAAGGAACTGGACAATTGGCTACGCCCATGCCGGAGCTTGTGGCTCGACGACAAGGACTAAAGGCATTTCTTCCTCTGCGGGAGCGCTTGCTTCGACGGCAAGGATCTGGCTTGCCGGAAACTGCGGCTCACCGGCCAAGGGTATCTTGTCAGTGGTATCTACTTTCTTGGCGGCTGCCGGCAGCTCTGCCGGAAAGTAACCACCAACGTCTTGTTTTCTCTTCTTCGCCAGCCTTGATGGTGTAACGGATGGCTGAGTCAGATGGAGCACAAAAGTTCCTAGTTCCATAGGCATCTTTTGAGCGGCAAGCTATGACAGGTCATCGGCAATCCAATTCTGGGCACGTGGAACGTGCTCTGCTTGCAGACCGTCAAAGTGCTCTTCCAACTTCCTCACCTCATCAACGTATGCTTCCATCAAAGGGCTCTGGTAATCCTTGTTAACCTGCCTCACCACTAGTTGCGAGTCGCCTCTGATAATCAGCTTCCGAATACCAAGGTCGATTGCAATGCGCAGACTGGCAAGCAATCCTACGTACTCAGCAGTGTTGTTGGTGGCCTGCTCCCGGGGAAAGTGCATTTGAAGCACGTACTTGAGGTGCTCTTCGGTGGGTGGTATAAGCAGCACGCCGGCACCGGCACCTTTCAGCGTAAAAGCACCATCAAAGTACATGATCCAATCATCAACAGTTTCCTTGCCGGGGAGTGAGGTCTCTGGAACTTCTTCGTCTGGCGTTGGAGTCCATTCTGCAATGAATTCTGCCAAGGCTCTGCTCTGAATCGTTGAGGTACTCTCAAACTTCAAATCAAAACTTGACAACTCCAATGCCCACTCCACAATCATGCCGGTTGCCTCTGGATTTCTCAAGATGCGTTGCAACGGAAAGCAAGTGACGACGGTGACTGGGTGTGCTTGAAAATAATGGCGCAACTTCCTTGAACCCATGAGAAGGCCAAAGAGCAGCTTATGCACACCAGAGTACCTTGACCTAGCCCCTTGCAGGAGGGAGCTGACAAAGTAGACTGGGCGCTGCACCATCTTCTTCTTCACAACTTGCTGATCTGGCTGGCTGGCTTGCACAATCTCTGGCTTGTCGGCACCTGACCTTGCCGGAGAATATTCTGGCTCATCGGTTCGTGGCTCTGCGGCTGCTACCTCCTCTTCATCTGCCTCTCTTTCAGCCACAAGTGCAGCACTAACCACTTGATTCATTGCCGCTAAGTATAGCGGCAGCGTCTCTTGCAGCCTAGGCGCAACTAGGACTGGCGGAGAGGATAGGTAATCCTTCAAATCTTGGAGCGCGGCCTCCGCTTCTGGAGTCCAGTTCATTGGACCTGCCTTTTTCAATATCTTGAAAAATGGCAAGGCGCGCTCTGCCGATTTGGAGATGAACCCGCTGAGGGCGGCAACGCAGCTGGCAAGACGCCTGACATCCTTGACTCATCTCGGTGCTTCCATCTGCTCAATTGCTTTGATCTTGTCGGGGTTGGCTTCAATCCCTCTCTGAGACACAAAGAACCCAAAAAGCTTGCCGGATGGAACACCGAACACACAATTCTCGGGGTTGAGCTTCAAGTTGAGCTTGCGCAAGTTCGCAAATGTTTCTTCCAAATCCTGAATCAGGGTTGACTTGTCTCTGGTCTTGACCACAATATCATCCATGTAGGCTTCCACATTTCTGTGCAGTTGTGGCTCAAAACCGATCTGAACTGCTCTGGCAAAGGTTACCCCGGCACTCTTCAATCCGAAAGGCATACGCAAGAAGCAGTATGTGAAACATGGAGTGATGAATGCGGTTTTCTCCTCATCTTCCTTGGCCATAAAGATCTGATGATAACCAGAATAGGTATCAAGGAAAGAGAGTAAATCACAGCCGGCAGTGGAGTCTACAATCTGGTCGATGCGCGGCAAAGGGAAAGGGTCCTTTGGACAAGCATTATTTATATCAGTAAAGTCTATACAAAGCCTCCATTTCCCATTCGCCTTGCGCACTACAACTGGATTGGCTAATCACGTAGGGTGTAGCCCTCCTCTGACTAGACCTGTTGCTTCCAACTTCTTGATCTCTTCGGCAATGAACTCTTGCCGCTCCAAATCTTGCTTCCTGACCTTCTTCTTGACGGGCCTCGCATGAGGGCAGATAGCAAGGTGGTGCTCAATTACCTCCCTAGGAACACCGGGGATGTCAGATGCTTGCCAAGCAAACACATCGACATTCGCCCATAGGAAGGCAACGAGCTCGCTTTCCTATTTGTCACCGAGAGTGGCACTCACAGAAAAAGTACCACTCGTCCCATCCTCTCTCGCAGAAACTTGCTTGGTCACCGGCGCGGAGGCCTTGGACTTCTTACTCTTGCCGGTAGAGCTCTCTGGTATGTCCTCGATGGCCGTGCTGCACTCTAAAGCGCGCTTCCCGGAGTCCGTATCAGGGGTCTTGTCGGACTTCTTCTTCTTGTTTCCTCCCCCGGGAGCATTGCCGGCAGGAGCAGGTCCCTTATCGGCAGATGCTGCCACTGCCTCCCAGTAGAGCTTGTCGGCACAGATGATTGCGTCCTTGTGGTTCGACTTGATGGTGAGGACCCCCATCGGCCCTGGCATCTTGATGACATTGTAGGCGAAGTGTGACGCGGCCATGAACTTGGCCAGCGCCGGACGGCTCAGAATGCCATTGTAGGGCAGGGGTATCTTGATGATGTCGAAGACGATCTTCTCCATCCTATAGTTGAGGTCACTGCCGAATGTGACCGACAGCGTGATCTGGCCCTTCGGCTTGCTCCTTCCTGGACTGATCCCTTGGAACGTGCCGGTCTCCTCAAGATCCTTATCGGCGATCTGCAGCCTCTTGATCACGTCGGGAGAGATCAAGTTCAGGCCACCCCCACCGTCAACCAACATCTTCGTCACCCTGAGGTTGCGGATTGTTGGGGAAACCAACAATGGCAAACACCCAACCGCAGTGGTGCGATCGGGGTGATCCTCGGCGTCAAAGACGATGGGCGTGTGCGACCACTTGAGTGGCTTTTGCGCTCCCATCACGGGCTCCACGGCATTCACCTCGCGGATCCACTGCTTCAGTTGCTGGTGCGAGGAGTGCAAATATGTGCCTCCGTCAACACACATGGCATCCACTGCGTTCTGAAACTCCTTGTCGGACTCATCTTCATACTCATCACCATCGTCTTGATCTTGTGCAGCCTTCTCTTTCGACTGCTTGGCCTTGCCGCGGCGGCCCCCTCGGCCACCACGGTTCTGCTTGCCGGACCCACCGGCACCATCCTGGCCCTTCTCCTTGTCGCGCTCCTCGGCAAGCTGCTCCACTTGCCGGCACTCCTGGTGATCGTGGCCCTTGGTACGGTGGATCTGCAGTACGGTTCACCGGTCTTGCCACTCTTGTCGCCTGCCATAGCTGTTGGGGAACGTTGCATGGAAAACAAAAAAATTTCTACGCACACGCAAGATCTATCCATGGAGATGCATAGCAACGAGAGGGGGAGTGTGTCTACGTACCCTCGTAGACCGTAAGCGGAAGCGTTAGAACAACATGGTTGATGTCGTCGAACAACTTCACGATCCAACCGACCGAGCACCGAACGTACGGCACCTTCGCGTTCAGCACACGTTCAGCTCGGTGACGTCCTCGACTTCTTGATCCAGCAAGACGGCGAGGTAGTGGATGAGTTCCGGCAGCACGACGGCGTGGTGACGGTGATGGTGATGCTATCTCCGCAGGGCTTCGCCCAAGCACTGCGAAAATATGACCGAGGGACGGAACTGTGGATGGAGCAGCCGCACACGGCTAAGACAATGTTGTGTTCTCCTTTGGGGCGCCCCCTCTCCTCAATTTATATATGTGTAGGGGCTTGGAGTAGAAGGAATAGTGCCACGTGAACAGTAACCGTGAATAGTACACACGTGGACTTGGACTCCAAAGTCCAATCCTATTCCTACTAGGACTCTCTCTTTTTCCTTCCCTAGCTGCGTGGGCTTTTGAGGACTTGGTGCGCCTGGCCCAATAAGGCCAGGGCGCCTCCCCTTAGCCCATGACAGCCCTTTGGGACGTGGTGGACCCACTTGTGGACTTCCGGACCCCTCCGGAATCCTCTGGAAGCTTCTCGGTACAATACCGAAAAAACTTCACCTTTTTCCGGAACCCAAAATATGACTTCCCATATATAAATCTTTACCTCTCGACCATTCCGAGACTCCTCGTGATGTCCGGGACCTCATCTGGGACTCCGAACAATATTCGGTTACCAATTCACATAACTCATATAACACTATATCGTCAACGAACGTTAAGCGTGCGGACCCTACGGGTTCGGGAATGATGTAGACATGACTGAGACGCCTCTCCGGTCAATAACCAATAGAGGAACCTGGATGCTCATATTGGTTCCTACATATTCCACGAAAATCTTATCGGTCGAACCGCAATGACAACATACGTAATTCCCTTTGTCCGTCGGTATGTTACTTGCCCGAGATTCGATCGTCGGTATCTCCATACCTAGTTCAATCTCGTTACCGGCAAGTCTCTTTACTCGTTCCGTAATACATCATCCCATAACTAACTCCTTAGTCACTTTGCTTGCAAGCTTCTTATGATGTGCATTACCGAGAGGGCCCAGAGATACCTCTCCGAAACACGGAGTGACAAATCCCAGTCTCGATCCATGCCAACTCAACGGACACCTTCGGAGATACCTGTAGAGCATCTTCATGATCACCCAGTTACGTTGTGACTTTTGATAGCACACAAGGTATTCCTCCGGTATCCGGGAGTTGCATGATCTCATGGTCTGAGGAACATGTATTTGCATTCAAGAAAGCAGTAGCAATAAACAGAACGATCATATGCTAAGCTAATAGATGGGTCTTGTCCATCACATCATTCTCCTAATGATGTGATCCCGTTATCAAATGACAACTCATGTCTATGGTTAGGAAACCTTAACCATCTTTGATCAACGAGCTAGTCTAGTAGAGGCTCACTAGGGACACGGTATTTGTTTATGTATTCACACATGTATTTAAGTTTCCGGTCAATACAATTCTAGCATGAATAATAAACCTTTATCATGAACAAGGAAATATAAAATAATAACAACTTTATTATTGCCTCTAGGGCATATTTCCATCAGTCTCCCACTTGCACTAGAGTCAATAATCTAGATTACATAGTAATGAATCTAACACCCATGGAGTCTTGGTGGTGATCATGTTTTGCTCGTGGAAGAGGCTTAGTCAACGGGCCTGCCACATTCAGATCCGTGTGTACTTTGCAAATTTCTATGTCTCCATCCTTGACATATTCACGAATGGAGTTGAAGCGTCTCTTGATGTGTTTGGTCTTCTTGTGAAACCTGGGCTCCTTGGCTATGGCAATTGCTCCAGTGTTGTCACAAAAGATTGTCATTGGACCCAATGCACTAGGTATTACACCTAGATCGGATATGAACTCCTTCATCCAGACTCCTTCATGTGCTGCTTCCGAAGCAGCTATGTATTCCGCTTCACACGTAGATCCCGCCACGACGCTCTGCTTGGAACTGCACCAACTGACAGCTCCACCATTTAATATAAATACGTATCCGGTTTGTGACTTAGAGTCATCCAGATCAGTGTCGAAGCTTGCATCGACGTAACCCTTTACGACGAGCTCTTCGTCACCTCCATAAACGAGAAACATGTCCTTGGTCCTTTTCAGGTACTTCAGGATATTCTTGACCGCTGTCCAGTGATCCACTCCTGGATTACTCTTGTACCTCCCTGCCAAACTTATGGCAAGGCACACATCAGGTCTGGTACACAGCATGGCATACATAATAGAACCTATGGCTGAGGCATAGGGAATGACTTTCATTTTCTCTATATCTTCTGCCGTGGTCGGGCATTGAGTGTGACTCAACTTCACACCTTGCAAGACAGGCAAGAACCCTTTCTTTGACTGATCCATTTTGAACTTCTTCAAAACTTTGTCAAGTATGTGCTTTGTGAAAGTCCTATCAAGTGTCTTGATCTATCCCTATAGATCTTGATGCCCAATATATAAGCAGCTTCACCGAGGTCTTTCATTGAAAAATTCTTATTCAAGTATCCCTTTATGCCATCCAGAAATTCTATATCATTTCCAATCAACAATATGTCATCCACATATAATATTAGAAATGCTACAGAGCTCCCAGTCACTTTCTTGTAAATATAGGCTTCACCGTAAGTCTGTACAAAACCATATGCTTTGATCACCTCATCAAAGCGTATATTCCAACTCCGAGATGCTTGCACTAGTCCATAGATGGATCGCTGGAGCTTGCACACTTTGTTAGCACCCTTAGGATCGACAAAACCTTCTGGTTGCATCATATACAACTCTTCTTTGAGAAAACCATTAAGGAATGCAGTTTTGACATCCATTTGCCAGATTTCATAATCATAAAATGCGGCAATTGCTAACATGATTCGGACAGACTTAAGCATCGCTACGGGTGAGAAAGTCTCATCGTAGTCAACCCCTTGAACTTGTCGAAAACCTTTCGCGACAAGTCAAGCTTTGTAGACAGTGATATTACCATCAGCATCTGTCTTCCTCTTAAAAATCCATTTATTCTCAATGGCTTGCCGATCATCGGGCAAGTCCACCAAAGTCCACACTTTGTTCTCATACATGGATCCTATCTCAGATTTCATGGCCTCAAGCCATTTGTCGGAATCCGGGCTTATCATAGCTTCTTCATAGTTCGTAGGTTCGCTGTTGTCTAACAACATAACTTCCAGAACAGGATTACCGTACCACTCTGGTGCGGAACGTACTCTGGTCGACCTATGAAGTTCAGTAGTAACTTGATCTGAAGTTTCATGATCTTTATCGTTATCTTCCTCTCTTATTGGTGTAGGCATCACGGGAACGGTTTTCTCTGATGAGCTACTTTCCAATTCGAGAGAAGGTACAATTACCTCATCAAGTTCTACTTTCCTCCCACTCACTTCTTTCGAGAGAAACTCCTTCTCTAGAAAGGACCCATTCTTGGCAACAAAGACCTTGCCTTCGGATCTGTGGTAGAAGGTGTACCCAATTGTTTCTTTAGGGTACCTATGAAGACGCACTTCTCCGCTTTGGGTTCGAGCTTATCAGGTTGAAGCTTTTTCACATAAGCATCGCATCCCCAAACTTTAAGAAACGACAGCTTAGGTTTCTTGCCAAACCATAGTTCATATGGTGTCGTCTCAACGGATTTAGACGGTGCCCTATTTAACGTGAATGCAGCTGTCTCTAATGCATAACCCCAAAACGATAGTGGCAAATCGGTAAGAGACATCATAGAACGCACCATATCCAATAAAGTACGGTTATGACGTTCGGACACACCATTACGCTGTGGTGTTCCAGGTGGCGTGAGTTGTGAAACAGTTCCACATTTTCTTAAATGAAGGCCAAACTCGTAACTCAAATATTTGCCTCCGCGATCAGATCGTAGAAACTTTATTTTCTTGTTACGATGATTCTCTACTTCACTCTAAAATTCTTTGAACTTTTCAAATGTTTCAGACTTGTGTTTCATCAAGTAGATATACCCATATCTACTCAAATCATCTGTGAAGGTTAGAAAATAACGATACCCGCCGCGTGCTTCAACATTCATCGGACCGCATACATCGGTATGTATTATTTCCAACAAATCAGTAGCTCGCTCCATTGTTCCGGAGAACGGAGTTTTAGTCATCTTGCCCATGAGGCATGGTTCGCAAGTATCAAATGATTCATAATCAAGAGATTCCAAAAGTCCATCCGCATGGAGTTTCTTCATGCGCTTTACACCAATATGACCTAAACGGCAGTGCCACAACTATGTTGCACTATCATTATCAACTTTGCATCTTTTGGCATCAATATTATGAATATGTGTATCACTACGATCGAGATTCAACAAGAATAGACCATTCACAAAAGGTGCGTGACCATAAAAGATGTTACTCATATAAATAGAACAACCATTATTCTCTGACTTAAATGAATAACCGTCTCGCAATAAACAAGATCCAGATATAATGTTCATGCTCAACGCTGGCACCAAATAACAATTATTGAGGTCTAAAACTAATGCCGAAGGTAGATGTAGGGGTAGCGTGCCGACGGCGATCACATCAACCTTGGAACCATTCCCGACGCGCATCGTCACCTCGTCCTTAGCCAATCTTCACTTATTCCGTAGCTCCTGTTTTGAGTTACAAATATGAGCAACCGAACCAGTATCAAATACCCAGGTGCTACTGCGAGCATTAGTGAGGAACACATCAATAACATGTATATCAAATATACCTTTGCTCACTTTGCCATCCTTCTTATCCGCCAAATACTTGGGGCAGTCCCGCTTCCAGTGACCAGTCCCTTTGCAGTAGAAGCACTTTGTTTCAGGCCTGGGTCCAGCTTTGGGTTTCTTCGTGGGAGCGGCAACTTGCTTGCCATTCTTCTTGAAGTTCCCCTTCTTTCCCTTGCCCTTTTTCTTGAAACTAGTGGTTTTGTTAACCATCAACACTTGATGCTCCATCTTGATTTCTACCTCCGCTGATTTCAGCATCGCGAAGAGCTCGGGAATTGTCTTTCCATCCCTTGCATATTATAGTTCATCACGAAGCCTTTATAGCTTGGTGGCAGTGACTGAAGAACTCTGTCAATAACACTCTCAACCGGAAGATCAATTCCCAGCTGAGTCAAGTGGTTGTGGTACCCAGACATTCTGAGTATGTGTTCACTGACAGAACTGTTCTCCTCCATCTTACAGCTAAAGAACTTGTTGGAGACTTCATATCTCTCAACCCGGGCATTAGCTTGAAATATCAATTTCAGCTCTTGGAACATCTCATATGCTCCGTGGCGTTCAAAACGCTTTTGCAGTCCCGGTTCTAAGCCGTAGAGCATGGCACACTGAACTATCGAGTAGTCATCAGATCGAGCCTGCCAGGCGTTCACAACGTCTGCAGCAGCTCCTGCAGCAGGTCCATCACCTAGCGGTGCATCAAGGACATAATTCTTCTGTGCAGCAATGAGGATAATCCTCAAGTTACGGACCCAGTCCGTAGTTGCTACCATCATCTTTCAACTTAGCTTTCTCTAGGAACGCATTAAAATTCAACGGAACAGTAGCACGGGCCATTTATCTACAACATAGATATGCAAAGAAACTATCAAGACTAAGTTCATGATAAATTAAGTTCAATTAATCAAATTACTAATGAACTCCCACTTAAATTAACATCCCTTAAGTTAACTAAGTGATACATGATCCAAATCAACTAGCCCATGTCCGATCATCACGTGAGATGGGATAGTCATCAATGGTGAACATCTCCATGTTGATCATATCTACTATATGACTCATGTTTGACCTTTCGGTCTCCAGTGTTCCGAGACCATGTCTGTACATGCTAGGCTCGTCAAGTTTAACCTAAGTATTCTGCTTGTGTAAAACTGGCTTACACCCGTTGTATGTGAACGTAGAATCTATCACACCCGATCATCACGAGGTGCTTCGAAACGACGAACTTTAGCAACGGTGCATACTCGGGGAGAACACTTTTATCTTGAAATTTAGTGAAGGGATCATCTTATAATGCTACCGTCATTCTAAGAAAATAAGATGCATAAAGGATAAACATCACATGCAATCAAAATATGTGACATGATACGGCCATCATCTTGTGCTTTGGATCTCCATCTCCAAAGCATCGTCATGATCTCCATCATCACCGGCTCGACACCTTGATCTCCATCGTTGCGTCGTGGTCGTCTCGCCAACTATTGCTTATACAAGTATTGCTAACACATAGCGATAAAGTAAAGCAATTACATGGCGCTTGCATTTCATACAATAAAGAGACAACCATAAGGCTCCTGCCGGTTGCCGATAAATTACAAAACATGATCATCTCATACAATAAAGTATATCACATCATGTCTTGACCATATCACATCATAGCATACCCTGCAAAAACAAGTTAGACGTCCTCTACTTTGTTGTTGCAAGTTTTACGTGGCTGCTACGGGCTTCTAGCAAGAACCGTTCTTACCTACGGCACAAAACCACAACGGTGATTTATCAAGTTTGCTGTTTTAACCTTCAACAAGGACCGGCCGCAGTCAAATTTGATTAAACTAAAGTAGGAGAAACAGACACCCGCCAGCCATCTTTATGCAAAACAAGTTGCATGTCTGTCGGTGGAACCGGTCTCATGTACGTGGACATGTAAGGTTGGTCCGGGCCGCTTCATCTTACAATACTGCCGAATCAAAATAAGACGTTGGTGGTAAGCAGTATGACGATCACCTCCCACAACTCTTTGTGTTCTACTCGTTCATATCATCTACGCATAGACCTGGCTCTGATACCACTGTTGGGGAACGTTGCATGGAAAACAAAAAAATTTCTACGCACACGCAAGATCTATCCATGGAGATGCATAGCTACGAGAGGGGGAATGTGTCTACGTACCCTCGTAGACCGTAAGCGGAGGCGTTAGAACAACACGGTTGATGTCGTCGAACAACTTCACAATCCAACCGACCGAGCACCGAACGTACGGCACCTCCGCGTTCAGCACACGTTCAACTCGGTGACGTCCTCGACTTCTTGATCCAGCAAGACGGCGAGGTAGTGGATGAGTTCCGGCAGCACGACGGCGTGGTGACGGTGATGGTGATGCTATCTCCGCAGGGCTTCGCCCAAGCACTGCAAAAATATGACCGAGGGACGGAACTGTGGAGGGGGGCGCCGCACACGGCTAAGACAATGTTGTGTTCTCCAAAGTCCAATCCTATTCCTACTAGGACTCTCCCTTTTTCCTTCCCTAGCTGCGTGGGCTTTTGAGGACTTGGTGTGCCTGGCCCAATAAGGCCCGGGCACCTCCCCTTAGCCCATGCCAGCCCTTTGGGACGTGGTGGACCCACTTGTGGACTTCCGGACCCCTCCGGAATCCTCCGGAACCTTCTAGAAGCTTCCCGGTACAATACCGAAAAAACTGCACCTTTTTCCGGAACCCAAAATATGACTTCCCATATATAAATCTTTACCTCTCGACCATTCCGAGACTCCTCGTGACGTCCGGGATCTCATCCGGGACTCCGAACAATATTCGGTTACCAATTCACATAACTCATATAACACTATATCGTCAACGAACGTTAAGCGTGCGGACCCTACGGGTTCGGGAATGATGTAGACATGACTGAGATGCCTCTCTGGTCAATAACCAATAGCGAAACCTGGATGCTCATATTGGTTCCTACATATTCCACGAAAATCTTATCGGTCGAACCGCAATGACAACATACGTAATTCCCTTTGTCCGTCGGTATGTTACTTGCCCGAGATTCGATCGTCGGTATCTCCATACCTAGTTCAATCTCGTTACCGACAAGTCTCTTTACTCGTTCCGTAATACATCATCCCGTAACTAACTCCTTAGTCACTTTGCTTGCAAGCTTCTTATGATGTGCATTACCGAGAGGGCCTAGAGATACCTCTCCGAAACACGGAGTGACAAATCCCAGTCTCGATCCATGCCAACTCAACGGACACCTTCGGAGATACCTGTAGAGCATCTTTATGATCACCCAGTTATGTTGTGACGTTTGATAGCACACAAGGTATTCCTCCGGTATCCGGGAGTTGCATGATCTCATGGTCTGAGGAACATGTATTTGCATTCAAGAAAGCAGTAGCAATAAACAGAACGATCATATGCTAAGCTAACGGATGGGTCTGGTCCATCACATCATTCTCCTAATGATGTGATCCCGTTATCAAATGACAACTCATGTCTATGGTTAGGAAACCTTAACCATCTTTGATCAACGAGCTAGTCTAGTAGAGGCTCACTAGGGACACGGTATTTGTTTATGTATTCACACATGTATTTAAGTTTCCGGTCAATACAATTCTAGCATGAATAATAAACCTTTATCATGAACAAGGAAATATAAAATAATAACAACTTTATTATTGCCTCTAGGGCATATTTCCATCAATAGCCTCCCAGCAGTCAGCACATCCGGCAACCTCCTTGCCGGGGCTTTCTGCCTTGGACTGCTTGGCGGCGTTGGTGTCACCGGGGCTCTCAACTGCCATCACTGTCTTGCCTTTGTGCTTCCGATTGCGCTTCCGACTCTTCTTCTGCAGGGTCGATGCATCATCTGCGTCGTCGTCTTCAGAATCGACATCGGCGCCAGCATCTTCCCTTGGGAGTCGCCTCCCTTCCTCAGCACGTGCATACTTGTCCGCCAAGGCGTACAACTCATTGATGGTTCTGACCTTCATGATATTCATCTCAGACCGCATTCTGCGGTTGCGCACATTCGTGTGGAATGCGGTGCAAATAGCTGCGGGATGAACATCGGGGATGTTGTGGTGCACACGGCTGAACCTCTGTATGTACTTGCGGAGGGTCTCGCCATCTCTCTGGGCGATCATATGCAAATCGCTCTCCTGACCAGGGAGCTTGTGGCCACCCTGGTAGGCACCCACGAATTGATGGCATAGATCCGCCCAAGAAGAAATGGAGCCTTCCGGCAAGTTCATCAACCACGACCTGACGTTGGGCCGAAGCGCCAACGGGAAGTAGTTGGCTAGAAGCTTGTCGTCGCGCCCCCCGGCAGCCTGCACCGTGATGGTGTAGATGCCGAGGAACTCTGCTGGACTGAGCGTGCCGTCGTACTTGTCGGGCAGCTCAGGTTTGAAGGGTCGGGCGGACGTCCAGCAAACTTGTCGTAGCTCATGAGTAAACGCTGGGCAGCCCACCTTGTAAGGTAGGCACCAGGATACCCTGGCACTGGCGCGTATGCTGCCGGCCCGGAACGGTCGTCTGATAGACGGCGTGCTTCCCGGTGCCGTTCAATCCTTGTACGGGCGTCCTCTTCGCGCCATTCGTGGAGCACTTGGCGCTGGTCTCGGCGGCCCCGTGGATCTGACGACGCCATGGACATGGTGTCCTGGTCATCCGATCGGCGAGCTTGCCGCCGTGGTGGTTGTTGATGTGGAGGCGATTGCACCGTTGGTGCACCGTCCCCGGCAAGGCAGCCAGATGGTCCTGCCGGCACTGTGGGTGGTCGTCTGGAGGGGCCCACATCTTGTGTTTTGCCGGGATCGGCAAAACTGATGATGCTCTGAATAGTGGCCCTCCATTCTTCCATTTTGTCTGGGGCTGGCGGGAGGTTCAAAAGCATTTGAACTCACACCATGGCCTCTGCCGCCGTGGTTGGCATTGCGGGAAACACGGAATGGGACGGCGTTCGACTCCTGGCAGGGCCAGGAGGGAGCTCATCGCGTACCTGCTGCCACGGCGCATGTTCACCAATGGGTTGGCATGGTGGTAGTGGAACCTGAGCATCATAAGGACGATGCTCAGGGCCGGCTTGACGTAGTCCAGGACCACCAGCGCCGCGGGGAAGCGTGGCGCACCCATCTTGCGATGGTCACTGCACACGTCCCGGCGCAGCGTTGTTGGACGTCGCCGCTCTGTCCCTGGACGTCGCGGCGGTGGGGTCCTGGTTCACACCGGTCCGAATTGTAATACTGGGATGATTGTGGTCACCAACAGGTTGTTGGAGTTGGCCGTCTGCGCCGTCTCCGGTGTGCTAACTACGATCGTCGGTATGGTAGGGAGGCTGGACATCCGCACCACCGGCGCCTCCAGCCCCGGCTGTCCCAACTGTAGCGCCCGCTCCGACTGCGCCGCCCGCGCCGTCTCTGGGTGCCTGGGAAGGCAACTTGGATGTGGTGGAAGCCGTCCTGGCTCCAGTCTTCTTCTTTGGAGCCATTGGTGAAGGTGATGGAGCCGGTACTCAAACTATGAACACTGATTCATAACACGAGACCCCTGCCTGGCGCGCCAAAGATGTCGTGGGAAAACGACGATCTATGGGATCGAGAGGATCCCTTTGTGGTTTGGCAGTGGGATCAAAATACTACAAAGAGCAGGGCTAGTAGATATGAGCACAAGCAACGATTTATCCAGGTTCGGGCCGCTGTGAGCGTAAAACCCTACTCTTGTTTTGGTGGTTTGATTGTATGTGAGCTCAAAGGTTACAAAGAGCGCAGCTTGCCGGCAAGGTGCGCGGGAAGTGCAGCTACAGCGTGTGGTTGAGCTAAGAGTCCACCGTTCTAAGTGTAGCCGTGGGCCTCCTTTTATAGGCCAAGGGGTTACCACAGTGGCTAACATGGTCATTTACAGAGTATGAATAGTAACTTGCCCGTCACCACATCTATCTTCAGACGGGGTAAGACAAGCGCATTAAATGCACCGTTAGGTGCTATGTCGGGGAGGCGAGGCTTTGGGCAAAAGATCTGTATCACCGGTCCTGGCGCCCTCCTGTAATCTTGACACGTCCCAGGGATGGGTGTCATTAAAGTTAATCCTGGTGTGGCATGCTAACACGTGCCTTTGCCAGCTGCGTTGATTGCCTGCCCGCTTGACACCTATCATGTGTGCTTATCTAGCCGATGATGAGGTGGAGCGGTAACGGGACAGAACGAGCTTGCTGGCGTGGAGCTTGCCGGGCCGTTGCTTGCCAGCAAGGAGCTTGCCGGCAACCAGAGTCTTGGTCTGCACCTTGCCGGTACGGAGCTTGCCGGCAAGGGCAATATTGATCTTCAGTATGAGAATAGTACTTCTCGATGACCTGCCTTGAGGTCTTCTTCACGGTCTTGTTTAACCTGAGTCTTGAGTCATAGTTATCCTCCGTCAAGCCCTTGCTGCGAGGAAGGCTACAACTGCTTGTGCACAAGTCAGTGTACGAGGGCACCCCTGCTTTAGTACACCGACAGAAGTGCCTCCTTATTACGCGAAAAAACAATTCCTCCCCCTGACAGCTGGGACCCACTTGCTACATCTTCGCACGCAAGGAAGTGCCTCCTTATTACGTGAAAAAGCAATTCCTCCCCCTGACAGCTGGGACCCACCAGCTATATCTTCGCACGGAAGGAAGTGCCTCCTTATTCCCCCCTGACAGTTGGGACCCACTAGGTCAAAGCGTACGTAGCGTTATCTATTTGGTCACAAATGTGTACATACATACTGGTTGATCGGTCTCTCTGCCATCATGAACCGTGGCCGAGTAAGGAGCGGCATGTGTCGTAGTAGAGCCCCCGACGTGGCAGTTCAGGAAGTCCTGTCTAAATCGTGTACACGTACGTACAACCACGCTGCAAAAAATATGGCACGCACGTACATACGGGTGGGGTCTTGAACGCGTACAACAACGGCGTCTTGATCATCGGTAGCCAACCGGCTGGGTCCAAACGGAGAAACAGCATCGTGTTCATCAGGAGGCAACCGACTGGGTCGGAATGCGTCATGTTCATTGGTAGCCAACCGGCTTGGATGGAACAGCCGAAACGGGGTCCTCTTCATCAACCCCCCACCAGCTCGGGGTCTGACGTACCGCAAAATGGACGAAATGGAGTTCTCTTCAACCACCTACGGTCGAAACGGGGTCCTGTTCATCGGGAGGGGTCTGGCATAGCGCAAAATGGAGGAAACATACTTCTGTTCAACCGTCTATGGTCGAAACGGGATCCTGTTCATCAGGAGGGGTTTGGTGTGCTGCAAAACAGAGAAAACGGACTTCTGTTCAACCGCCTATGGTCGAAACGGGGTCATGTTCATCGGGAGTGGTGTGGCATCCCGCAAAATGGGACTCCACGGGCTACCGTTCATCCACCGTCAACTACCTCCAGCCTCCACGGGGTCCTGTTCATCCACCCCAACCAGCTGGAGTGTGGTGTACCGCGGCACGGCCTCCTCGGGATCCTGTTCATCCGGTGCCAACCGCCTACTACCACGGGGTCCTGTTCATCCAAACCCCCACTGGCTGGGGTGGGGCGTACGAGCGGGCGGCAGCAATGGGAACTGTTCATCCACAGCCAACCAACCGGCTAGGTCAACTCACCACGTCTCACGCAAGGGGCTCGATCGATGCAATTCTCGACTCATTCTACGTGTATCGTGCGTGCAGCAGCAATGGGCACTATTCATCGAGAGGCAACCAACATGGCTAGCTCAACTCACGTCTCGCATAGGGGCTCGATGCAACGCATCGATCGATCAGGCTCAGTAAGCCGCGAAGGGATCGATCGCTCGGGTTCAGTTATAGCAGCGAAGGAATTGCTCGGGTTCAGTTAGCAGCGAAGGAATCGCTCAAGTTCGGTAAGCACCGAAGGGATCAATTGGGTTTAGTACGTAGTGCGAGGGATCGATCGCTCGTGTTCAGTATGTAATGCGAGGGATCAATCGATCTCTCAGGTTCAGTAAGCGAACGGCTCGCTCGGGTTCAGTTAGCGAACGTCTCGCACACACGCGCGTATACGAGAGAAATGCGCAAACCACACTGCATCGCTTGGCCCCGACAACCCAGTAATTGCCCATCGTAACCGGGAAATCCCCGAAAATTTCCTCGTCCTAACTTCTACCACGATTTTTTACATCATGGACGGCCCAAAGAATGTCATGCAGGTCCGCTTTTGGCCCGCCTAGGATAAAAGGCCCATTTTCTGTCATAATTTTTTTATAGAAGTCGGAGCCCACCACATCTATGATGATACATTTTTTGTCACAATTATCGTCATGGATGTGTCACATCCATGATAGAAAAAGTTTTCGTTCGGGCCACAATGTCACGGAAGTGTCTTTCTTTTGTAGTGCTGGGCGTGCTGACCTGGCTTGTGGGCCCCTCGTGGTTCTTCTCGTCTTCCCCCGAAGCTTCTAGGGCCTCTTATGTTCTAGAAAAAATCACCATAAAGTTTCATCGTGTTTGGACTTCGGTAGGTATGGTTTTTCTGCGAAACAAAAAACATGCAAAAAATAGGAACTGGCACTAGGCACTAAGTTAATAGGTTAGTCCATCAAAATAACATAAAAAGGCATATAAAGCATACAAAAGTGATAATATAATAGCATGAAACAATCAAAAGTTATAGATACGTTGGAGACATATCAACATCCCCAAGCTTAATTCCTACTTGTCCTCGAGTAGGTAAATGATAACAAAAAGAATTTTTGATGTTGAATGCTACCCAACATGTTCTTGATCAAACGATGAAACTTGGATATGAATATTGGGACACGAATGATTCAAGGCAATAATCTATCAATTTGACATTAAAACAATAATACATAAACATGCAAGTAAAAAATTTATTGCCTTTCAAAATAATGATGTTAAAGAAAGTGATCCCTACATAATTAATCACGATAAGCATGGCACACTCAGTCTTCCCTAGATAGAGATATCAAATCAAGAACAACCCGATGCCAAACCAAGCAATTAAATCACACTTTTTCTCGCTTCAACTTTTTAAACTTTCACGCAATACTTGAGCGTGAGCCAAGGTCTTTAGCACTTAGGATGGCAAAGATAATGATGATTGGGGTTTGTAAGAGAAGACAAAAAGGTGTAGAAAGTATCACATCAACGAGGCTAGATCATTAGGCAATGGAGAGGCCTTACAATCGATGTTGATGCCAGGAGTAGGGATTGCCATGCAGCCGATGTACTAGAGCTATAAGTGTATGAAATCTCTCTTATGAAACTAAGTGGGTGTGCATCCAACTTACTTGCTCATGAAGACCTCGAGCATTTGAGGAAGCTCGTCATCAGAATATGCAAGTCAAGTTCTATAATGAAAAATCCCACTAGTATATGAAAGTGAAAATCATGGAGACTCTCTATATGAAGTACATGGTGCTACTTTGAAGCACAGGTGTGGAAAAAGGATAGTAGTGTGCCCCCCTCTCTTTTTCTCTCATATTTTGTTTTCTTTTTTTTGAATGGCCTCATGGACCTCATCCCCTCTTTTTAGAGGACTCATAAGTCTCCTCCATTTCATATCCAGACAGGTAGGGGCACACTGTAATAATGATGATCATCACCATACCTGGCCAAACGGGCCGGTTTTTTCGGGCCGGCACGTTAGCCCGCGTGCCTGGCCCGTCACGGGCCGGCCCGGCACGAGGCATAGTGGGCCGTGCCTGGCACGTGGCCCGGCTTGGGCCGTGCCTGGGCTGGCTTGCCCGGCACGCGTGCCGGCCCGGCACGGCACGGCTAGCAATCGATCGATCAGCGAGTCCAGCCTCCAGCGACAGCGACATCGAGCGAGTTTTTTTTTAAAGAAAGGAGCGAGGGGAGCGTCCAGCGAGGCAGCGATGGAGCCATTGAAATAATAAACGTAGCAAAACCTACTGCTACCGTCTAGTGGTACTACTACAGTGCTACGTACCAGGGACAGCAAACAAAACATGCATCAGTGCATGCATGCAGCCCTGCATGGCTGCATCGATGTGCCTCCTGGGCGCACTGCGGCTGCGGCGCTGCGCGCCTGCGCACGGTCATGGACCAAACCTGGCCAGCGGGCAGCGGCAGTGCCTTTTTTTTAGCAAATCGGGCGGGCGTGCCTCGATGGTCCAGTCGTGCCGGCCCATATAGCCAAGGGGTCGTGCCTGGGCCACGGTGGTCAGCACGCGTGCTGGCCCGGCACGGCCCGTCTACTAAGCGTGCCTGGTCGGGCCGTGCCATGCCTGGCCCGTTTACCCCAGGCCGGGCCGTGCCGTGCCGGGCCGGCCCATTTGGCCAGGTTTGATCATCACACTTTTATTTTACTTACAACTCAAAACATATGAACAACATGATTACTGAAAATGAATGCCTCTGGCAGTGTACCAGGATGTGCAATGATCTACCGTAACATGTATTATAATGATGAATGGTGGCTTTGCCACAAAATATCACGTCAGCTATCTATGATCATGCAAAGCAATATGACAATGAGTACTCAAGTCATATGAAAAGTAACAATGGAAGTTGCATGGCAATATATCTCGGAATGGCTATGGAAATGCCATGATAGATAGGTATGGTGGCTTTTTTGAGGAAGGATATAAGGTGGCATATGTGTGAAAGAGCGTATCATTTCACGAAGTTGGATGCACCAGTGAAGTTTGCACCAAGTCTCAAGGCGAAAGATGGCAATGCACGGTACCGTAGAGGCTAGCAAAATATGGATAAGTGGAAGTGCTTTCAGACCAAAGACTCACATTAAACATAAAGAAATCAAGTATTTATTGCGAAAATTTAGTTAGCCCTCGAAGCAAAGTATAACTTGCATGCCCCTAGGGAGGAGGTTGGGAGGAGTTAACCATCGCGCGCCCTCGATCCAAACACGCAAAGGTTTATTCAATCAGTGATAAATTATACTCCGACCTCACTGCTAATGCAAGCGTCCACCCCTTTCATGCATAGAGACTCACAAACTTTAATACCAATATGAATACTTAGCTTTAATTATCTACTAACACACTCACATATTACCACTTTAATATTGCAAAATTATTGCAAGGAATCAAACATATCATATTCAATGATCTACAAGTCCATGCAAGTTTTTATTATACCACCTTTGTATACCTATCATTTTTGGACCAAGCATATAACTCATGCAAATTACCACTTCCTATTTAACTCTCAAAAATATATAATTGAAGCAAGAGAGTGCAAATGATTTCTGTAAAACATATCGCCATGCTCAAACAAATATAAGTGAAGCACTAGAGCATTTGCCTCAACTCAAAAAGATATAAGGGAAGTACGGATGAGCATTCTATAAATTAGATGAATGTGTGGCATCTCATAATAAATGTGTTGAGGAAAAGATGATTGTGACAAGCAACAAACAAAGTGAAAATAAAAGCAAAGACGTTCCAAGAAAAACACATATCATGTGAAGAATAAAAATATAGCTAGTGAGGTTTAGCAATACTATTGAAGACGAAAGAGGGGATGCCTTTCGGGGCATCCCAAAGCTTATATGCTTGAGTCTTCCTTGAATATTACCTTGTGGTTCCTTGGGCATCCCCAAGCTTAAGCTCTTGCTGCTCCTTGTTCTCCTTCATATCTCCATCTCACCCAAAACTTAAAAACTTCATTTACACAAAACTTAATGGAACTCATGAGATAGGTTCGTATAATAAAATAAATCAATCACTTGGGTACTGTCAAGACAAGATTCACAATTGTTCCCAAATAATGCCTACTGTATTCTATCATTTCTACAATTTATATCCCCCAATATAAGCCATAGGAACTTTAAAACAAGCAAACTTTGCAATAAAAATAGAATATGTCGAAAGCAGAACAACACGTAAAGATATAATTTTTTATCATACTTACGTAACTCTAAAATTCTGAAAAATTAACGCAACGTAAACAATTCACATGGAAGTACCATGTAAATTTTTTAGCAATTTATCACGTTCCAGTACAAAAATAAATTCATATATTGGACGCAAAAGTTTCTTTTTTTTTGCACAGAACCAAATAATCAAGCATCCAAATCCCCTTAAAGCCCTTACTTGGCACAAAAATAAAAGAAAGATAGAAAAACAATTACTACAGTAGCAATAATGATGTAGACACATTGGAACAATAAAGGAAAAATAAAGATAAATATTTGGGTTGCCTCCCAATAAGCGCTATTGTTTAGTGCCCCTAGCTAGGCATAATGCAAGATATCAAGTGTTGTCATCTTTGTTCAATTCCTTCTAAATAATGTCATCATAAATTTTCCTTAAGAGTTCCCTTTTCCCAGTAATAGATTTTCTAGATGGAGGGCTTAAATAATGAATGGGACTATTTTTAGCAATTTTAACATCCATAAGCTCAAACTCTTGTGGAATCGGGTCATCCTCATGAGACCCTTCGTACATAACAGTAAATTCATCATCTATAGAAATTTTAGCAGTATCTTTAAACCATTCCTCATTGAATCCCTGGTGATCCCCTCTAGCAATCCAATCATATTGATCATTAGTGGAATTAAACAAATGTTGGATCAAATCCAAAGTTGGAGCTCTCTTTCTAGCAATCTCCCCAAAAGCATGATAATCCTTAGATGATAATCTACACATGGCATCCTGATCATGGAGAATTTCTTCTATCGGAGGGCATTCATAGTTTATTTCATAAAAATCGAAGATATATCTAGCTTCTTGCATTATGTAATCAAATTCATTCATACGGATAATAGTAGCCAACTTTTTAGCCCTAGGATCATCAATAATAGGAAGCTCAAAAAATTGTCTTTGCAAAGTGGGATGAGTATGCACAAATTTTCTTTCAATTTTAACCACAAGCATAGCAATAGCATGCGCATAACTATTTGTTCTTTTAACAATAGATCCCCCACTTGATGGTATAACTCCCGTGCAAGCGAAGAATTCTTGGATAACACTTTTCCAATAATATTTCCACTTCCCAAACGTTTATTTTTTGTTTTCCAAGTTGGACAAGATTTATTAACATGAGGCTCATTATAATGAGTAGCCTTTTTAGGTGTTTCCTTATGAGTACTGCTAGAACTATCACTAGCAGTCTCAAGAAGGACTTCCTCAAAAGAAGACATAGCGACAAAAAGGTATTTTTTGGTATTTTTGATTTTTTTGGCGAAAGGAGAAGACAAATAAAAAGGCAAAAGTCAAGAAAATAAAAACAAGCAAAAAGAAAGTGTTTGTGTGAAGGCACCTAATTTGTAAGATGAAGCCTCCCCGGCAATGGCACCAGAAATTCTTATGCTACTTCCCGCAGGAGTTGTTGGATTTCCCCGAAGAGGAAGGGTGATGTAGCACAGCAGCAGAAAGTATTTCCCTCAGTTAAGAACCAAGGTTTATCGAACCGTAGGAGGCAACACATGTAGAACGTTACGGGCACCTACACATAAACAAAATAATTGCTTGCACCTGATACGGCTCCGACGTATCTATAATTTTTGATTGTTTCATGCTATTATATTATCATTTTTAGATACTTTATATTCAATTTCCTATCATTTTTTGGGACTAACCTATTAACTCAGTGCCTAGTGCCAGTTACTGTTTTTTGCTTGTTTTTGGTTTTACAGAAAATCTATACCAAACGGAGTCCAAACACTAGAAAACTTTTTAATGATTTTTTTCTAGACATAAGAGACCCTAGAAGCTTCGGGGGAGGACTTGAACACCTACGAGGAGACGGCAAGGCAATAGGGCGCGCCCTGGGGGGTAGGTGCGCCCTGATGCCTCGTGGGCCCCTCATGGCTCCGTTTGACATAATTCCAGCGCTATAAATTCTAAAATATTCCAAAACCCCCAGGTAGCCACCCGAAACAATTTTTCCGCCACCGCAAGTCTCTGTTCTTCCGCGATCCCATCTGGAGGCCTTTTCCGGTACACTGTCGGAGGGGGAATCGATCATGGAGGGCTTCTACATCAACCTTGCTGCCCTTCTGATGATGTGTGAGTAGTTCACCACAGACCTACGGGTCCATAGTGGTTAGCTAGAGGGCTTTTTCTCTCTCTTTGATCTTCAATACAATGTTCTCTTCGGAGAATGATCCGATGTAATCTTCTTTTGCGGTGTGTTTGTTGGGATCCGATGAATTGTGGGTTTATGATCAGATTATTCATTGAAAGTAATTGTGTCTTTTCTGAACTTTATTATGTATGATTGTTATAGTTATGTAATGCTTTCCGATCTATGGGTTTTCTTTGGCCAAGTTGATTCATTGATCTTCAGTGGGAGTGGTGCATAGTAGTAGGTTCAATCTTGCGGTGTCCTCACCTCGTGACAGAAGGGGAGCGAGGCACGTATTTGTATTGTTGCTACTAAGGGTAAAACAACGGGGTTTAATCATATTGATTGGTTTTATTCTATCTACATTATGTCATCTTGCTTAAAGCGTTGCTCTGTTCTTCATGAACTTAATACCATAGATGCAGGTAGGAGTCGGTCGATTGGTGGAGTAATAGTAGTAGATGCAGACACGAGTCAGTCTACTTGTCATAGACGTAATACCTATATACATGATCATGCCATGAATAACATCATAACTATGCGCTTTTCTATCAATTGCCCAACAGTAATTTGTCTACCCACCGTATGCTATTTTTATGGGAGAGATGCCTCTAGTGAAAACTATGGCCCCCAGGTCTACTTTAATCATATTACTAATACCAAAAATACCTTTCTGCAATTTATTTACTTTTATTTTACTTTGCAATTTATCTATCTACTACAATCAGATTTGATCCTTGCAATTATCGAGTACAAGGGGATTGACAACCCTCTTGCCCGCGTTGGGTGCAAGTATTTGCTCTTGTGTGTGCAGGTACTGCTAAGGAGTCTTTGCGTGGTTATCCTATTGGTTCGATAACGCTGGTTCTCTACTGAGGGAAATACTTATCCGCTACTATATTGCTTCACCTTCCTCTTTGGGGAAAATGCCAACGCAGCTCACAAGTAGCAGCACCCAACAAAGGTAAGGGGGTCGGCACTCCCCTTGTTCTTGCTAGCCACAAGGTTAACAGCAAATAATAGTAAAGATAGCAAAGGATAATTGTCGGTTTTAAATCCGGCATATCTCATAGTAGGGGTCCTCAGCTAGGCGTCTTGGAGCGATGGTAACATGGACATAGGATTTTACCCAGGTTCGGGCTCTCTCGAAGAGATAATACCCTACGTCCTGCTTTTCATTGTATTGATATGGAGGATAGTACAGAGTACAGGTATCTACCACGAGATTGTTCTAATGAATCTAAGCTCCTCCATTGGCTAGCCTGGCCTCGGTTTATATATGCACCGGAGGCCTAGGGTTTAGAAGAGTCCTTGTCCTATCCGCCAAGCCTTTGTGGAATCTTCCTTGTATACGTCATGGGCTGCCCGAAGTGGCCCATTAGTGAACCGCCATGGGGGTCCTCGGCCCGATCTACCCTGTCGGGAGACGACATGGTGAGTACCCCCTAGTCCAGGACACCGTCAATAGCCCCTAAACCGAGGAGCCCGGTCTTCAAGTTGGGGATGCTCCTCGGTTCTTCCGAACTGTTCTTCATCTTCGGTCGTCGGTCTTGAAAACTAGTTCAACAAATCTTCCCATCTCTGATCTTGAGGATCGTCGAGGTGTATCCGAAGAGCTCACACGTCGGCCATCCGAGGAGCCCCTTTAAGTTCTCGTCCTTTATCAATGCCTTGTTATTTTTACGCAACACATCGGGTTCGAAGTTTTTCCTGTGCGGCGGTGTCCTCTTGAAGCTGAGCTCCAAGGCGGGACTGCATCTGAGATATCGTTTTGAAGCCGAGCTCTAATGCCGGTAACACTCTCTATGGAGCTAGCCATTTGCATCCAAGCTTTATACCGGAATGCTTCTGAGGTGGTGCACCACCTTGCCCTTGGGCTGATTTTTCATGGATTTTTTTATTGGTGCAATTTATTCTCTGCCGAGATGTATAACCAGTAGCCTTCAAGGTGTGTGCCGGCCTAAAATCCGGGATGCACCTGAAGGATAACACAAAACCGCTGATCCCAGTAGCCCCTGAGACTCAGGTCGATTCGCGGAATCGGCATGAGGATCAAATCCTTTCTCGGCAGCATACTTGGGAATAGAAAAGCGGTGTGCATAGTTCTCGAGACTCAGGCTAGATGCGGCCGACCAACCTGAGGATCATAATCTCCTCAAAAACTATGTTGCACTGTTAAATTGACTGCATTGAATCATTAATGCAGTAGCCCTCGAGACTTGGGTTGAGCAACAAGGCTGACCCTAGGATCGTATCTCCTCGGGAACTAGTTCAGATGTCATGTTCGTTTTGACAACGCCGAGGTGCAGCTCGACAGGAAAGATGCCGAACTGCGGGTCAGAAAAGATACCCTGAGCAAAACTATGACGCAGAACACCTCGATTAAGAGGATGTCCCGCCTCCTGAAAGAAAAACATAAAAATAGGTTAAAGGTGCCATAAGCTCGGAAAACCAAAAAACATTAGTAAAAACTTTACGTCCGAACTAAATCAAGTTTTTTGGTGCCAATCTGAAAATTGGTCTTAAAATTAGTTTGTGCTTCATGATACATCCGATCTCCAGACTTCAAGCGGGCCAGCC
This sequence comes from Elymus sibiricus, assembly GCA_039707655.1. Classification (NCBI taxonomy): domain Eukaryota; kingdom Viridiplantae; phylum Streptophyta; class Magnoliopsida; order Poales; family Poaceae; genus Elymus; species Elymus sibiricus. The sequence goes on from CM077668.1 coordinate 196,425,871, forward strand.
TTTGGCTTCAACCTCCTAACCCGAAGGCGGAGTGCTTCTCAGGCCAGTTTAGCGAACTAAACTCGAGCGGCATTAGAGAGAAACCAGGCTATCCGGCTATTGACCACACACTCGCATCGGAAAAAGGAGTAGTAGAAAAAGACTTTGCAACGACCAAGAAGAAAACACATTTATTAAAAAACGGATCATATAAATTTAAGAGCCCCCAGTTAACATAGGAAAAAGAAGTTTTTGAGCCGCGCGTCTCTCTCAGCGGGACTGTACCCTTAAGTCTTTGATAGACGGGCTTGATAAGGTGTAAGATATTTGTAATGACTCTACGTATCCATGTACTTGACGTTATTACAACCGCATCTGTTATACAAACTTTGTTAGCCAGCCTTCAGCTTCTCCCTCCTTGACCATTGGCCGAGGAGTGCTTCCTACTTTTGATCAGACAAAGCTGACCAAATACTTCGGATAACAAGGCAATCCGGCTATGGGGCTTGAAAAACAAAGTGAACCAGAGCTTATGTTATATTACGTTTAGGCGTAAGAAACATCTTCCAAGAAAAATAGTCCCACTATCAGTTCCTTTTCTCGGGTGGTCATGTGTACCTGTGTTAAACAGGTCAGAAAATATATCCGAGGTGAGCGTGAAGCCCCCAGTGATTTTTGATAGGTGAAACCTGCTACTTGTAGACTGCGTTGGTATTTCCACGAAGAGGAGAGGATGATGAAGTATAGTAGAGATAAGTATTTCCCTCAATTAAGAACCAAGGTTATCAATCCAGTAGGAGAACCAAGCAAGATCCAGTGAACAACACCTACACACACAAAAGCAAACACTTGCACCCAACGCGAATAAGAGGGTTGTCAATCCTCTTAGCGGTTACTTGCAAGGATTAAGTCTGATAGAGATAAATTGATAAAGTAAATTACTAAACTAAATAAAAGTAAATAAATTGCAGCAAGGTATTTTTATGTTTTTTTATATGATAAAGATGGACCCGGGGGCCATGTTTCACTAGAGGCTTCTCTCTCGAGCGCATAAACATACGATGGGTAAACAAATTACTGTTGGGCAATTGATAGAAAAGCAAATAATTATGATGGATTCATGGCAATGATCATGTATATAGGCATCACGTCTGAGGCAAGTAGACCGACTCCTGCCTGCATCTACTACTATTACTCCACTCATCGACCGCTATCCAGCATGCATCTAGAGTATTAAGTTAATAAAAACAGAGTAATGCCTTAAGCAAGATGACATGATGTAGACAAGCAAATTCAAGCAATATGAATAAACCCCATATTTTTATCCTTAATGGCAACAATACAAATATGTGTCATGTCCCTTTCTGTCACTGGGATTGAGCACCGTAAGATTGAACCCATCACAAAGCACCTCTCCCATTGCAAGATAAACCAATCTAGTTGGCCAAACCAAATCGATAGATCGGAGAGAAATACAGAGCTATATTTAATCATGCATAAAAGAGTTCAGAGAAGACTCAAATATTTCTCATGAATAATCTGATCACAAACTCACAATTCATCGGATCCCAACAAACACACCGCAAAAGAAGATTACATCGGGTAGAACTCCAAGAACATCAAGGAGAACATGGTATTGAAGATCAAAGAGAGAGAAGAAGCCATCTAGCTCCTAGCTATGGACCCGTAGGTCTGTGGTAAACTACTCACACATCATCGGAAGGGCAGCAAGGTTGATGTAGAAGCCCTCCGTTATCGATTCCCCGTCCGACAGAGTACCGGAAAAGGCCTCCAGATGGGATCGCTGAGGAACAGAGGCTTGCGGCGGCGGAAAGGTTTTCTCTTCTGTCTCCCTGATGGTTTCCGAATATTTGTGAATTTATAGGAGTGGAATTAGGTCAAACGGAGCCACGAGGGCCCCACAAGGCATCAGGGCGCGCCCCCCGGGGCCGCGCCCTGTTGCCTTGTGGAGGCTTTGTGAACCTTCTGGCCTCCTCTCCAAGTCTCCAAGGTCTCTTTTGTCCAGAAAAAAAATCTCCAAAAAGTTTCGTGGCATTTGGACTTCGTTTGGTATTGATTCTCTGAAAAGCCAAAAACAAGCAGAAAACATCAACTGGCACTGGGTACTAGGTTAATAGGTTAGTCCCAAAAAATGATATATAATTGCATATAATTGCATATAAAAACATCCAAGATTGATACTATAATAGCATGGAACAATAAAAAATTATAGATACGTTGGAGACGTATCAAGCATCCCCAAGCTTAATTCCTGCTCGTCCTCGAGTAGGTAAATGATAAAAACATAATTTTTGATGTGGAATGCTACCTAACATGTTTCATCATGTAATCTCTTTTACGGTATGAATAATAAGATCCAAATGATTCAAAGCAATAGTCTATAATTTGATATAAAGACATCAATACTCAGGCATACTAACAAACAATCATGCCTTTCAAAATAATGATGCTAAAGAAAGTTATCCCTACAAAATCATATAATCCTGTTATGCTCCATCTTCTTCACACAAAGTATTTATCATGCACTACCCCGATGACAAGCCGAGCAATTGGTTCATACTTTTTAAGGCGCTTCAGCTTTTTCAACTCCCACTCAATACATGAGCGCAAGCCATGGATATAACACTATGGGTGGAATAGAGTGTGGTGGTAGAGGCAAATAAGAGAAGTCAAAAATAAAAAGATAGTCTCACATCGACGAGGCTAATCAACGGGCTATGGAGATGCCCATCAATTGATGTCAATGCAAGGAGTAGGAATTGCCATGCAACGGATGCACTAAGAGCTATAAGTGTATGAAAGATCAACATGAAAACAAAGTGGGTGTGCATCCAACTTGCTTGCTCATGAAGACCTCGGGCATTTGAGGAAGCCCGTCATCGGAATATACAAGCCAAGTTCTATAATAAAAAATTCCCACTAGTTTATGAAAGTGACAAAATAGGAGACTCTCTATATGAAAAACATGGTGCTACTCTGAAGCTCAAGTGTGGAAAAGGATAGTAGCATTCGCCCTTCTCTCTTTCTCTCTCATTTTTTTTCCAGGAGTCTCATCCCCACTTGTGGGGGAATCATGGTCTCCATCATCCTTTCCTCACTGGGACAATGCTCTAATAATGATGATCATCACACCTCTATTTACTTACAACTCAATATTACAACTCGATACTAGAACAAAAATATGACTCTATATGAATGCCTCTGGCAGTGTACCAGGATGTGCAATGATGCTAGCGTAACATGTATAAAAAATGATGAACGGTGGCTGGGCCACAAATACTATGTCAGCTATATGATCATGCAAATCAATATGACAATGATGATGTGTGTCATATAAAAAACGGAACAGTGGAAGTTGCATGGCAATATATCTCGGAATGGCTATGGAAATGCCATGATAGGTAGGTATGGTGGCTATTTTGAGGAAGATATAAAGAGGCTTATGTGTGATAGAGCATATCATATCACGGGGTTTGGATCCACCAGCGAAGTTTGCAACAACTCTCGATGTGAGAAAGGGCAATGCACGGTACCGAAGAGGCTAGCAAATTGCGGAAGGGTGAGAGTGCGTATAATCCATGGACTCACATTAGGCATAAAGAACTCACATACTTATTGCGAAAGTTTATTAGCCCTCGAAGCAAAGTACTACTACGCATGCCCCTAGAGGGATAGATTGGTAGGACAAGGTCCATCGCTCGTCCCCGACCGCCACTCATAAGGTAGACAATCAATAATAAATCATGCTCCAACTTCTTAGCATAACGACAGATCATACGTGCATGCTTCGGGAATCACAAACCTTAACACAATTATTCTTACTAAACCACAATCATCTACTAGTACCTCCTCCATATTACCATCTTAATATCGCAAAACTATTGCAAGGAATCAAATTTATCATATTCAGTGATCTACATGAAAGTTTTTATTATATCCCTCTTGAATACCTATCATATCAGGACCAAATTCATAACCCGTGCATATTACCATTGCTATCATGAGACTCTCAAAAATATATAAGTGAATAATGAGAGTGCAACTATTTCTTTAAAATATAACCACCGCCGTGCTCTAAAAGATATAAGTGAAGCACTAGAGCAACTGCCTAGCTCAAAAGATATAAGTGAAGCACATAGAGTATTCTAACAAATCACGAATAATGCGTGTCAATCTCGAAAAGGTGTGTTCATAAAAGATGATTGTGAAAAAATAAAAAGAAAACAAAAGCAAACAAACTATATCACAAGACGCTCCAAGTAAAACACATATCATGTGATGAATAAAAATATAGCTCCAAGTGAGTTACCGATAGATTGTAGACGAAAGAGGGGATGCCATCCGGGGCATCCCCAAGCTTAGATGCTTGAGTCTTCCTTGAATATTACCTTGGGGTGCCTTGGGCATCCCCAAGCTTAGGCTCTTGCCGCTCCTTATTCTTTTATCCATCGTAGTCTCACCCAAAACTTGAAAACTTCAGCACACAAAACTCAACAGAAACCTCGTGAGATCCGTTAGTATAACAAACAAATCATAAACTTTAGGTACTGTTATAAATTGATTCATATTTAATATTTGCATAATTCTACTGTACTCCAACTTCTCCATGACTCATACCCCCCGATACGATCCATAGATACATCAAAATAAGCAAACTATGCAACAAAAACAGAATCTGTCTAAAACAGAACAGTCTGTAAAGATCTGAATTATGGTCATACTTATGTAACTCCAAAAAATATGCAAAATTAGGAAAACTTGGGAAATTCATATTCCAATACTGTGTAAAAAATTCAGAAAGTTCTGACACACCAGAGAAAATTAGAAATTCCATCACTGGACGCAAAAGTTTCTGTTTTCAAACAGCATCAATCATACTATCTTCCAAATCATCCCAAAGGCATTACTTGGCACAAACAATAATTAAAACATAAAAATACAATCATAACAGAAGCTATAATTGTGCAAACACTCAAAAACAGAAGGAAAAAGCAAAAAATTATTTTATTCATTGGGTTGCCTCCCAACGAGGGCTATTTTTTTATGCCCCTAGCTAGGCATAATGCATAGTTTCAAGTGTTGTCATCCTTCAAGTTAATTTCATAAGTGGCCCTCATAATGGATTCATAAGGTGATTTAATTCTTTTTCTAGGGAAGTGTTCCATCCCTTTCTTTAGTGGAAATTGAAATCTTATATTACCTTCTTTCATATCAATAATAGCACCAATTGTTCGAAGAAAAGGCCTACCAAGTATTATGGGGCAAGAAGGATTGCATTCAATGTCAAGAAAAATAAAGTTCACGGGCACATAATTTCTATTTGCAATAATAAGCACATCATTTATTCTACCCAATGGCTTTTTAATAGTGGATTCCGCAAGGTGCAAATTACGGGGAACAAGGATCCATGTCGGTGAGACCTAGCACATCACACAAAGACTTTGGTATAGTGGAAACGCTAGCACCAAGATCACAAAGAGCATTACATTCATAATATTTAATTTTTACTTTAATAGGTTCCCATTCATCTTGTAATTTTCTAGGAATTGATACTTCCAACTCAAGCTTTTCTTCATGTGCTTTCATCATGGCTTCTACGATATGTTTAGTGAAAGCTTTATTTTTGTTCATATGCATTTGGTGAATTAATCATGGATTGCAACAAGGAAATCCACTCAATTAAAGAACAACTATCATAATTAAAGTCCTTGTAATCCAAAGTAGTGGGTGCATTACTATTTAAACTTTTGACCTCTCCAAATCCACTTTTTCATTTTTATGATCAAGATTATCACCCTCCAAGCAAGTGGGACTCCTTCTATCTAAAGTTGACTCTTCTCCAGTCCCTTTGTCATCAAGTTTTATATTACTAAATAATGATTTAATAGGAGTGCCACCAATCATTTTAATATCTTCATCATTACTATGATAGAAACCGGGTGGAATCGTTTTTTCTAGAAATTTTCGCTTAGCTCTCAACCTAGCGGTCCTTTCTTTACTTTCATTAATGGAGACATAGATAGATTTAATAGACTCATTTATATCAATTTTAGGTGGCAAAATTTTAATCTTGAGATTTTTCACATCATGAGCAATTCTATCCATGTTCCTAGACATTTCATCAACTCTATTCAATTTTTCTTCTATCATAGCATTGAAATTCTTTTGAGAATTAATAAATTCCTTAATATTACTTTCAAGATCAGAGGGTATCCTATTATTATTATTATTATTATAAGAATTACCATAATTATTAGAGGAATTTCCGGGAAAAGGTCAAGTATTGAAATTAACCCTATAAGCATTGTTGTTGAAATTGTTTCGAGATATAAAATTCACATCAATAGCATCATTATTTTGCTCAATCAAAGTGGACAAAGGCCCATCATTAGGATCAACATGAGCATTCTTACTAGCAAGCATTTTCATAATAGCATCCATCTTATCACTCAAAGTATTGATTTCTTTAACATAATTTACCTTCTTACCAGTTGGAGTTCTTTCGGTGTGCCATTGAGAATAATTTGTCATAAAATTATCTAGGATTTTTGTAGCTTCTCCTAATGTAATTTCCATAAAAGTACCACCTGCGGCAGAGTCTAGCAAATTTCTAGAAACAAAGTTTAGTCCCGCATAAAATTTTTGTATGATCATCCACAAATTTAAACCATGAGTTGGGCAATTTTTTATCATTAATTTCATTCTCTCCCAAGATTGTGCAACATGTTAATGATCAAGTTGCTTAAAATTCATAATTTGATATGTTAAAGAAATAATCTTAGCGGGAGGAAAATACTTGGTAATAAAAGCATCCTTACACTTATCCCAAGAATCAATACTATTTCTAGGCAAGGATGAAAACCAAGTTTTAGCACGGTCTCGTAGTGAGAACGGAAATAATTTTAATTTGACAATATCATTATCGACATCTTTCTTCTTTTGCATATCACAAAGTTGAACGAAAGTATTTAGATGGGATGCAGCATCTTCATTAGGACTACCAGTAAATTGTTCTTTCATAACAAGATTGAGCAAGGCAGCATTAATGTCACACGACTCCGCACTAGCGGCGGGAGGAGCAATAGGAGTACTAATAAAATCATCATTATTAGTATTGGAAAAGTCACACAATTTTGTATTTTCTTGAGACATAGCGATAAAGCAAGCAAACAAGCAAGCAAACAATTTTGTATTTTGTGTTTTTGTAAAAAAATTGAAGTGGGGGAGATGAAAATGAGAGGCAAATGCAAATGAAAAGGCAAATAAAATAAATGCAAGTGATTGATAGTTTGTGCGAAGGTACTTGATAGATTTTGATGATGTCTCCCCGGCAACGGCGCCAGAAATTCTTCCTGCTACTTGTAGACTGCCTTGGTATTTCCCCGAAGAGGAGAGGATGATGCAGTATAGTAGAGATAAGTATTTCCCTCAGTTAAGAACCAAGGTTATCAATCCAGTAGGAGAACCAAGCAAGATCCAGTGAACAACACCTACACACACAAAAGCAAGCACTTGCACCCAACGCGAATAAGAGGGTTGTCAATCGTCTTAGCGATTACTTGCAAGGATTAAGTCTGATAGAGATAAATTGATAAAGTAAATTACTAAACTAAATAAATGTAAATAAATTGTAGCAAGGTATTTTTATGTTTTTTATATGATAAAGATAGACCCGGGGGCCATAGTTTTCACTAGAGGCTTCTCTCTCGAGCGCATAAACATACGGTGGGTAAACAAATTACTGTTGGGCAATTGATAGAAAAGCAAATAATTATGACGGATTCATGGCAATGATCATGTATATAGGCATCACGTCCGACACAAGTAGACCGACTCCTGCCTGCATCTACTACTATTACTCCACTCATCGACCGCTATCCAGCATGCATCTAGAGTATTAAGTTAATAAAAACAGAGTAACGCCTTAAGCAAGATGGCATGATGTAGAGAAGCAAATTCAAGCAATATGAATAAACCCCATCTTTTTATCCTTAATGGCAACAATACAAATACATGTCATGTCCCTTTCTGTCACTGGGATTGAGCACCGCAAGATTGAACCCATCACAAAGCACCTCTCCCATTTCAAGATAAACCAATCTAGTTGGCCAAACCAAATCGATAGATTGGAGAGAAATACAAAGCTATATTTAATCATGCATAAAAGAGTTCAGAGAAGACTCAAATATTTTTCATGAATAATCTGATCATAAACTCACAATTCATCGGATCCCAACAAACACACCACAAAATAAGATTACATCGGATAGAACTCCAAGAACATCAAGGAGAACATGGTATTGAAGATCAAAGAGAGAGAGGAAGCCATCTAGCTACTAGCTATGGACCCGTAGGTCTGTGGTAAACTACTCACACGTCATCGGAAGGGCAGCAAGATTGATGTAGAAGCCCTCCGTGATCGATTCCCCCTCCGGCAGAGTACCGGAAAAGGCCTCCAGATGGGATCGCGGAGGAACAGAGGTTTGCGGCGGTGGAAAGGTTTTTTCTTCTGGCTCCCTGATGGTTTTCGAATATTTGTGAATTTATAGGAGTGGAATTAGGTCAAATGGAACCACGAGGGCCCCACAAGGCATCAGGGCGCGCCCCCCTGGGGCCGCGCCCTATTGCCTTGTGGAGGCTTCGTGAACCTTCTGGCCTCCTCTCCAAGTCTCCAGGGTCTCTTTTGTCCATAAAAAAATCTCCAAAAAGTTTCGTGGCATTTGGACTTCGTTTGGTATTGATTCTCTGAAAAGCCAAAAACAAGCAGAAAATAGCAACTGACACTGGCACTAGGTTAATAGGTTAGTCCCAAAAAATGATATATAATTGCATATAAAAACATCCAAGATTGATACTATAATAGCATGGAACAATAAAAAATTATAGATACGTTGGAGACGTATCAAAACCTATCAATTTTACTTCCATCATAGCCAACCAACTGTATTCTTAAGAATGCTAGCTTTCGGCTTCACCCGTCTGAGGTGCGTATCCGGTTGATCCGGTAGCAACAATCGCAGAGGTGCTCCCTTTACCCCCTAGCCGAACAATTGGGAATGTAGTGGGTAAGCACAGGAGCCAGGCAACCCAGCTTGGCCAAAACATAAGTTAAGTCGATGCATATGAAGGCGTAAAATGATTTTATTGGAAGAAGGCACTGAGAGTGCTTTGAAATTTATACGGCTTCGAAAAAGCCACTAGTATAGTGTATGTCATACATATAATATGCACCGAACAAAAATTAAAATATTTAGAAATTTGAGCATTAAAGCGACTTAGCTGGTCAATGTGCTCGACGTTGATGACGTGGTCCGAGCTTGCAGGGGGTCGAGGTCCCAGCCCCCAAGCCGGTCCCGAGGTGCCCGAACGAAGAGCTCGGCTTGATGAAGCGGCGACGCAGTACAGTCGATGTGGCGAGGAAAAGCCCCTGGTCCAGCTAACGTGACGGAGATGGTCGGTTGGTGACGCCGCAGTCCCCGGAGTAGGTTGATGAAGCGATTGCGAAGCCCCCGGTCCAGCCGAGGCGAAAGAGCAGGTCGGCAGGGTGACACCGGAGCCCTTGCGTCAGCCGACGTGTCGAAAACAGGTCGGCGATGCAGATGTCAGTTTGAAGGAGCGACGGCGCGGCGATGCCGGCGTAGGGTGGCTTGCTAAGGTGATGGCGCAACTCGGTCGAGACAGACGGGACGATAACACCGCCTCTCCGAGGAGGTGGTGTGGCCCGATCTAAATTGATTACCTACACACATAAAATAGTGCAAGCCAGAAAAAAATGAAAAATTTTAAAAAAGGTCTTTGCATAATTAAGTTTACGCAAAGCAAATAAAAGAAATATAGCATGGCGCTGAGGTCAATAGGGCAAATCCGGTTGCAGATGCCATGTTCGTCAGACTGCGGACAAAAATCCACACGCATGCAGGCGCTGACGGAATGCCAGTGCAAAGCTAGTTTGTACAGTTCATCAATTAGACCTTAAAAACCATGCTGAAAAAACTAGCACTTGACTGCGTTAGTACTTCTGTCTGTGCATGTGGCAGAAAACACCACTAGTAGACGATAGTGACCGCCTATGTGCTGAATTAGAAATGGAAATAAAGAAGAGGAAAAGGAAAGGATTTCCCTGGATGGCTGCTACCCGGTGCAGGATTGTCATTGGCTCCGCATGCGCTATCCCGACCTAGGCATATACTCCTCGGGACCCAGCACTGCGTACGTCATGCAAGGCCAACTCCCAGACGATCTCTATGGACGTTTCCATTGCTTCGAGTATACGCCGCCGATAAAAAATCCTGTCAATCTGGATTGATTCCGGATGTAGCCAGAGGAGTTAAAAAAAACTGCACCGAAGTGCTCTAGAGCTTCAGCGTGAGAGGTAGCTGGATTAGACTAGCACGCTTGCATCAATCAAATAACGATTGATGTGCCACAACTAGTAGCAATAGTGGACTGCTCCAAGATTAGATTAATCTGGCAACTTGTGCCAGGCCGCCGCTTCACCTCGGAGTTGCGTTATGACATGTCTTGACTTGACTTCCTGCTGGGTACCACCACGTCGCCTGATCTCCAACGAGGCAGGGCCGGCCGCTGCTTGACGCATGCATACCTGGCTGAGGCCTCGGCTCACCTAGTATATTCGGATCGCCCGGCGGCACTCGAGATCAAAACTAGTCTGCAAACAAAATAGCGCAAGACTACAGACAATAATTGCAAAAGAAATCTGATGTAGGCGGAATAGATTGAATTGAAATCATAACACCTGATTTATCCCGTCGATCCATGACGACACCTAGCAGGCTCTTAATAAAAGCACCAATGTCGGTTTTAAACCCGGCATATCTCGTAGTAGGGGTCCTGAGCTAGGCGTCTTGGAGCGATGGTAACATGGACACAGGATTTTACCCAGGTTCGGGCTCTCTCGAAGAGATAATATCCTACGTCATGCTTTTCATTGTATTGATATGGAGGATAGTACAAAGTACAGGTATCTACCACGAGATTGTTCTAATGAATCTGAGCTCCTCCATTGGCTAGCCTGGCCTCGGTTTATATATGCATCGGAGGCCTAGGGTTTAGAAGAGTCCTTGTCTTGTGCACCAAGCCTTTGTGGAATCTTCCTTGTATACGTCATGGGCTGCCCGAAGTGGCCCATTAGTGAACCGCCATGGGGGTCCTTGGCCGAATCCACCTGGTCGGGAGACGACGTGGTGAGTACCCCCTAGTCCAGGACACCGTCAATAATGGTAACTAGGATAATGATAGTAAATTGATAGCAATTGCAAGAAGTTGTAACTATATGGAGAGTGGACCCGGGGGCCATAGGTTCACTCGAGGCGTCTCTCTCGAAAGAAGAATAGCGAAGGGTAAACAAATTATTGTTGGGCAATTGATAGAATTGTGCTAGTTATGAAGATCATCCAAGGCATAATCATTATATAGGCATTACATCCATGACAAGTAGACCTTTAATCCAACTGCATCTACTACTATTACTCCACCCCAAGACTGCTATCCAGCATGCATCTCAAAGTATTAGGTTCATACAAACAGAGTAACGCATTAAGCAAGATGACATAATGTAGACAAAGTAAGACCAAGCAATATGTTCGAACCCTGTCGTTTTATCCTTAGTAGCAACAACACAAGTACGTGCCCTTGTTGTTTTTGTCACTCGACATGATCACCGCAAGATTGAACCTACTACAAAGCACCTCTCCCACTAAAGATAAATCAATCAAACTTGGCCAAAGTAGACCGATAGATCGGAGAGAAATACAAAGCTATAAAATTACACAATAATGAAGGCTCAAGAACTCAAAATAGATCTGATCATGAACCCACAATTCATTGGATCCCAACAAACTCATCAAAAAAGATTACATCGGATTGATGTCAGAGGAAATCATTGTATTGAAGATCAAAAGAGAGAGAGAAATCCATCTAGCTACTGTTGTGGACCCTTAGGTCCTGTAGGAACTACTCACACATCATCATGGAGGCAGCAAGGTTGATGAAGGTAGCCTCCCCAATTGTTTCCCCCTACGACAGAGTACCGGCAAAGGGCTCCAGATGAGATCGCATCAGAACAGAGGCTTGCGGCGGCGAAAGAATTGTTTCGGGTCTCGCTCCGAGGGTTTTAGAATATATGTGAATTTATAGGCTAGAGATTAGGGCAATTGGAGTTATGTGGGACCCACAAGCCAGGGGCGCGCCGGCCTGGTTTGTGGACCTCCCGTGGGTCTTCTCGTCCTCCCCCAAAGCTTCTAGGGTCTCTTATGTTCCAGAAAAAATCACCGTAAAGTTTCCTCGTGTTTGGACTTCGGTAGGTATGGTTTTTCTATGAAACAAAAAAATGCAATAAAAACAGGAACTGGCACTGGGCACTAAGTTAATAGGTTAGTCCATAAAAATAATATAAAATGGCATATAAAGCATACAAAAGTGATAATATAATAGCATGAGACAATAAAAAATTATAGATACATTGGATGCGTATGAGCTTCTAGTGAACCTTTTATAGAAAAACCTATTGAGAATCCTAACAATGTTTCTATTTCTGATGCTGAGACCCAAGATGGTGAAGAGCATGAACCTAGTCATGATGATAATGCTAATGATAATGATAATATTAATGATGATGCTCCACTTAATGATGATAATGAACTTGAAAATGAGGTAGAGTAGAACCTGAAGTGTATCATGATAACCCATCTCCTAAAAATAAGAGATATGATAAGAGAGACTTTTTTGCTAGGAAGCATGGTAGAGAGAGACAACCATGGGTACAAAAGCCCATGCCTTTTCCTAGTAAGACACTAAAATCTAAAGATGAAGAAGCTTTTAATCAGTTTCTTGAATTTCTTAGACCTTTATTTCTGTAAGTTCCTTTTGACTGATGCTATTAAGATGCCTCCTTATGCTAAGTATATGAAAGATATTGTTACTAACAAAAATTCCTAAGGATGAAATATCTACTATTCTAGCTAATTATTCTTCCAAAGGAAAAATTCCTGAAAAGCAAGGAGATCCAGGGATACCTACTATACCATGCTCCATTAAAAATTACTATGTTAAAACTACCTTGTGTGATTTGAGAGCAGGTGTTAGTGTTATGCCATATCTCTTTATAAAAGACTTGACTTGAATAAATTGATACACACTGAAATATCTTTGCAATTGGCTGACAACACTATTGCTCTTCATGTTGGTGTTTGTGAGGATGTTGTTTTTGTGCTTGATAATATTATGATCTTGACAAACTTTGTTATACTTGATATGCTCGAGGACGATAATATGTGTGTTATTCTCAGTAGACCTTTTCTTAAAACTGCAAGGGCTATTTTTATTGTAATAAAATCAAGGTCACTTTTGATGTCAATGGCAATGAGCATACGATTTATTTCCTGAGAAAACCAAGTAAAGGAAACAGTCTCAATTCTATTGAAAAATTATGACTATTACTATTGGAGACTGTGAATTTCGTATTCCGGATCCAGGAAAGAAATATATAACTATTATGATTAGAACCATGCCCATTCATGTTGAGGTAACATAGTATTTTACAAAAATTCTTTGGTTTAATGTCGCTCAGAAATAGTTTGTTAATAAGACTTAATCAACCTTATTAATGGATTCTTTCTGAAGAGCCTTTGATCGATGAATTTCGTAAACACAACTTTCTGTAACTTCAATTTATCCTCTGTTTGGATTAGTTTAATTAGAATTTAAGTGAATTAGAATTACCTATTTTGCCGGTTTCTAAGTTTTCTACACAATAAAAAGTGCAAAAATAAAAATTCTCCGAATGCCCCAAAAATATAACACAATTTTTTGCTCAATATTCAAAAAAAAAATTGGCACTGAAAACAACTCAGGGGGGGTGCACCAGGCAGCCACTAGGGCTGGTGGCGCGGCCACCCCCTAGGCCGCACCATGTGTCCTTGTGGGTACCACAAGCACCCACTCACTTTGTACCCGTGACCCCAACCATCTTCTTCCTATAGAATTTTTTTCCTCCACCCCAACTCATGTTCCTATTTTGCGAATGATTTTTGATCTCTTTGCTCGGACTCCATTTCCAAAACCTTTTGGAGGGATTGCTCCTTGGTATGTGACTCTTCCATTGGTCCAATTAGTTTTTCGTCTAGTGGTTTATACTTTGCTTATTTTTCTGTTATAGGTGGCCATGAAAATGAGCTTGCATGTCAAATTTATTTGGTTCTAATTGTTGGAAATATGCTCTAGAGGCAATAATAAAGTTGTTATTATCATATTTCCTTGTTCTTGATAAGTGTTTATTCTCTATGCTATAATTGTATTAACCGGAAACTCAAATACATGTGTGGATACATAAACAAATACTGTGTCCCTAGTAAGCCTCTACTAGACTAGCTCGTTGATTAAAGATGGTTAAGGTCTCCTAACCTGGACATGAGTTGTCATTTAATAACGAGGTCATATCATTAGGAGAATGATGTGATGGACAGACCCAATCATAAGCTTAGCATCTGATTGTGTCACTAAGTTTAAATGGCTACAACTTTCTTAATGTCAAGTATCTATTCCTTATACCATGAGATCATGCCACTCCCTAGTACCGGAAGAATGCTTTGTGGGCATCAACCGTCACTTCGTAACTGTGTGATCATAAAGGTGTTCTTCAGGTATCTCGGAAGGTACTAGTTGGGTTGCATGGATCAAGACTGGAATTTGTCACTCCATGTCCCGGAGAGATATCTCTAGGCCCTCTCGGTAATACAACATCCTAAGTAGCTTGCAAGCATGTGACTAATGTGTTTTGTCATGAGGGTATTGTATTATGGAACGTGTAAAGAGAACCTGCCGGTAACGACATTGAACTAGGTATGGTGATACCGACGATTGAATCTCGGGCAAGTAATATATCGCCAGACAAAGGGAATTGTATACGGGATTATCTGAATCCTTGACATCATGGTTCAACCAAAGAAATATCTTCGTGGAATACATGGGAACCATTATGGGCATCCATGGTCCCGCTATTGGTCATTGATCGACGAGGAGTCTTGATCATGTCCACATATTCTCGAACGCGTAGGGTCACGCACTTAACATTTGGTGTCTCTAGGGTTTGATTAGATAATAACATGGTGTTATTGAATTTTGATTCGGAGTCTCAGATGTGATCCCGGAAATCAAGAGGAGCTTCGAAATGCTCCGGAGACAAAGAAAGCATATATGGAAAGTATTTCCAGGGTTACCGAAAAAGTTCGGGATTATTCGATATTGTACCAGAAAGGTTCTAGAAGGTTTTGGAGTGGGAACCACCTATGTGGAGGGACCACATGGACATGGGTGGTGGGCCAAGGCGCCACACCTCTGGTCCATGTGCACCAAAATCCCTCACTAAAAGGAATAGGATCAAATCCCGAAGGGATAAGATCAAGATCCCTAAAAAGGAGGGATCATGATCTGTGGGGAAGGAAGGAGGAGATTTCCTCCCCCATTCGGTGCATAGCCCCTAGAGGCTTGGAGGAGGGGCAAGCCACCTCCCCATGCCTATAAATAGAGGAGGGAGGGGCTGGCCGCAGGACCTCACACCCCGGTTGCTGGCCGCCTCCCTCTCGTTCCATAAGTCCCTCATCGGCGCAGTTCTTAGCGAAGCTCTGCCGGATTTCCACCATTATTTCACCGCCACGCCATCGTGCTACCAAGATCGATCTCATCCACCTCTCCCCTTCTCTTACTGGATCAAGAAGGAGGAGACGACATCAAGTTGCATGTGTGTGCAATTCGAAGGCATCGTTCGTGCGATGCTACATCAGATTGATCCGACGAAAGTATGACTACATCACCCATGATCTTTAGATTGTTAATCATGCGTGTTTCTACAAGGGTATGTAGACCTTTTCCCACTCGTTGCTAGCATCTAGTAGATTGGATCTTGGGCTTATTCGTTTTCTCGTAGGAATTTCTTCCATGCAACGAATCACATCAGTGGTACCAGAGCCTCGTCTATATGTAGATGCTATGCACGAGTAGAAAACAATTCTGTTGTGGGCGTTGATGTTCATGTTTCTACCCTCCTTTTTTTTTTGGATTTAGCGGGATAGTGGGATGAAGCGGTCCGGACCAACTTTACTTGTCCACGCACAAGAGACCGGTTTCGTACTTGACATGTAACTTGTATTGCATAAGCAGTGGGCGGGTGTATGTCTCTCCCACTATAGTTAAAATCTGATTTGACAACGGCGGTCCTGAAAAGGTTAAAAGGCAACTTGTATATCACCATTGTGGCTTTGCATAGGTAAGAATGGTTCTTATACATTGCCCTTAGAAGCCACAATTTTTTTTGCTAGAACAAAGTAGAGGACGTCTAACTTGGTTTTGTAGAGCATGTGATGTGGTATGGCCAAGATATGATGTGATATATGTGATGTATGAGATGATCATGTTTTGTAATCTTTCATGACTTGCAAGTCAATGAGTATGGCAACCGGCTGGAGCCATATGGTTGTCTTAATATTATTGTATGACCCGCGTGTCAATGTTTAAACGCCATGTAATTGCTTTACTTTATCGTTATGGGTTAGCAATAGTTATAGAAGCAATATGATGTAGGGTGGAACCCTAAGTGGAGATCTTTTCACACTTGGAGGTGGGGAAAGAGGAAAAACACAAGAACAACAATAACACAAAGGGGAAATCACTCAACAAACCCTATTACACATCCACTAGAATAGCATACACATAAGATCCACAAGGTACATGAACAATCAAGGGAAAATAGCACAAGGGTAAAGTTCTTCCCAAATCCAAGAGGAGATGAGGTCTTGATGATCTAGAGAGATCCTTCTCCCTTAGGAGGTCTTGATGATCCTATGATGGGGATCCTTCTCCTTTGAGAGGTCTTGATCCCCAAGATGGAGGTACAAGGAGCAAAGCTCTCTCTAGTAGTCTCAAATACTTTGCTAACCCTAATAAATGACCTAGGTACGGAATATATCGGTGGCTGGAGGTGAGGGACTAGTGGAGGGGCAAAACAGGCAGTCCTCCGCCATTCTCCTGTAGGGCTCGTGCGGACGGGCAAAGTAGACCCCGTGGGCACGGTACATGCCCGTGCGCACGGGGTTCCCAGGAGCTTCAGCGGAGGGGCCCATGGGCACGGGGTCCTAGAGGCCCGTGCGCACGGGGTGTCCTGAGACTCTCTGGATAGGTCGTGCGCACGGGGTCTAGGAGAGGCCGTGCACATGGGGTCGCCTGGGCACGTCTTCTTCTTCTTGATGTTTGCCCCCGTCTTCCTTGCGATCTTCCCGTCCTTCTTCTTGGACTTGACGAGGCTCCTTAGCTCCGTGGCATGGGTCGTTGATAACCCACAAGTATAGGGGATCATTTGTAGCCTTTTTCGATAAGTAAGAGTGTCAAACCAAACGAGGAGCTAAAGGTAGAATTAATATTCTCTCAAGTTCTATCGACCACCGATACAACTCTACGCACACCAACGTTTGCTTTACCTAGAAACAAGTAATAAAACTAGAAGTATTTTGTAGGTGTAGTAGGATAAGTTTGCAAGATAATAAAGAACATGAAAATAAATATTAGGTGCTGTTCTAATAAAATTACAATTAAGTTAGTATAGCGAGTGTAGAAAAGTGGTGGCAGGATTTGTGGAATTGTCCCTAAGCAATTGGCTAAGTTACTAGACCGATAACAAGTTTTTATGTGGGAGAGGCCACTGCTAGCATGTCATCCCTTACTTGGAATTCTATGCGCTTATGATTGGAACTATTAGCAAGAATCCGCAACTACTAAAGTTCATTAAGGTAAAACCCAACCATAGCATTAAGATATATTGGTCCCCCTTCAATCCCGTATGAATCAATTTCTATGGTAGGAAGAAGTCTCCGTCACTCTTACCCTCCAATGCATAGTCCTATCAACATGAAACTAACCCTATGGTGTGATCCACATGCGCACTCATATGATGGGCACAAAAGGGCAGCAACATAACCACAAGCAATTTAAACCAATCATAGCAATTCACAAATTACCCATAGGACAACAAAAATCTATTCAAACATCATAGGATGGCAACACATCATTGGATAATAATATGAAGCATAAAGCACCATGTTCAAGTAGGGGGTACAGAGGGTTGCGGGAGAGTGGACCACTGAAAATAGATGAGGGAAGGTGATGGAGGTGTTGATGAAGATGACAGAGTTGTTGGAGTAGATCGCCGTCACATGATGTTTGCCCCCGCGGCGTTCCGGTGCCACTGGGAGAGAGGGGGAGAGAGCCCCCTCCTTCTTCTTCTTCCTTGGCCTCCCCCCTAGATCGGAGGAGGGTTTCCCCTCTGGTCCTTGGCCGCCATGGCTCCCGGAGGGTAGGAGCCCCTCCGAGATTGGATCTCTCTCTCTGTTTCTCTTCTGTTTCGCATTCCGTTTTCTGGCACTTCACCGTTTCTTATATTCCCGAAGATCCGTAACTCTGATTGGGCTGAAATTTTAACACGATTTTTATCTGGAAATTATCTTTCTTGTGGCGAAAGAAGGGCTCCAACCGACTTACGAGGGAGTCACAAGGCAACACGGCGCGCCCTACCCCCCAGGGCTCCCCTGTTGCCTTGTGGGTCCCTCGGGCACCGTCTTGCGTTGATTCTTCTTCCCAAAAATCACATATATTCCAAAATAAATCTCCATATAATTTTATCGCATTTGGACTTTGTTTTATATGGATTTTCTGTGAAACAAAAAACTTGCAAAAAACAAGAACTGGCACTGGGCACATGATCAATAGTATATAAAATGTTGTAGAATATTGGCATGAAACAATAAAAAATTATAGATACGACGGAGACGTATCGGCATCCCCAAGCTTAATTCCTTCTCATCCTCGAGTAATGATAAAAAGATAATTTTTGATGTGGAATGCTACCTAGAATAATCTTGATCAGATAATCTAATCATGGCATGAATATTAAGATACGAGTGCTTCAATGCAATAGTCTATCATTTGATATTGAAACAATAATAGAAAACATGCATGTAATTCATCATTGCCTTTAATAATAATGGAGCTAAAGGAAACAACCTCTATACACTTAGTTGTGGTAAGTATGACACGCTCATTCTTCCCTCATAGATATATCAAATCAAGAGTACCCCAGTGCCAAACCAAGCAATTGTATCATACTTTTTCACGCGGTTCAGCATTTTCAACTTCACCCAATACATGAGCATGAGCCATGGACATAGCACTATGGGTGGAATAGAATGCGGTGGTAGAGATCAATAAAGGAAGTCAAAAAGGAAGAAAGGCTCGCATCAACTCGGTGGATCAATAGGCAATGGAGAGGCCTATCAATCGATATCAATGCGAGGAGTATGGATTGCCATGCAATGGATGCACTAGAGCTATAAGTGTATGAAAGCTCACTACTGAAACTAAGTGGGTGTGCATCCAACTTGCTTGCTCATGAAGACGTCGGGCATTTGAGGAAGCCATCATTGGAATATACAAGCCAAATTCTATATGAAAGTGACAAATCATGGAGACCCTCTATATGAAGAACATGGTGCTACTTTGAAGCACGAGTGTGGTAAAAGGATAGTAGTGTGCCCCCTCTCTCTTTTTCTCTTTTTTTGTTTTCATTTATTCTCTTTTTTCTTTTTCTTTTGTTTTCTCCTTTTTTTGGTGGGCTCTTTTCGGCCTCTTTTTTCATTTTTTTTATCCTCACATGTAGGGGCAACACTCTAGAATGTATCACACTTTTATTTACTTACAACTCGATAAACTGAAAGAATATGACTCATGCATGCCTCTGGCTGTGTACCAGGATGTGCAATGATCTAGCTTACCAAAGATATAAAAAAACGGACAAGCCATGAAAATATCATGCTAGCTATCTTATGATCATGCAAAGCAATATGACAATGAATGCTCAAGTCATGTATATGATGATGATGGAAGTTGCATGGCAATATATTTCGGAATGGCTATGGAAATGCCATGATAGGTAGGTATGGTGGCTGTTTTGAGGAAGATATAAGGAGGCTTATGTGTGATAGAGCGTATCATATCACGGGGTTTGGATGCACCGGCGAAGTTTGCACCGACTCTCGAGGTGAGAAAGGGTAATGCACGGTACCGAAGATGCTAGCAATATGCGGAAGGGTGAGAGTGCGTATAGTCCATGAACCCACATTAGTCATAAAGAACTCATATACTTATTGTGAAAATTTCAAAGCCCACGAAGCAAAGTATTACTCGCATGCCCCTATGGGGGAGGTTGGGAGGAGTTAACCATCGCGCGCCCCCAATTTGAACAACACAAAGGATCAATCAATGATAAAATATGCTCCGACCTCACTGCTAATGTCAGCGGCCACCACTTTACATGCGTGAGGATTTACTTGCGTAAAGACTACTTCCCTTAACAACATTATTAATACTCAACTTTAATTCTTTTACTAGCATGCCCCCATATTACCACCTCAATATCGCAAAACTATTGCAAGGAATCAAACATATTATATTCAGTGATCTACAAGTTTTATGTAGGATTTTATGACTAACCATGTGAATGACCAATTCCTGGTAACTCTCTAAATAGAAATAAGTGAAGCATGAGAGTTTAATTATTTCTACAAAAGACCATGCTCTAATAAATATAAGTGAAGCAAAAGAGCATTCTACAAATAATGGTTTTTTAATGTAGAAAAACGAGCATCCAAACTTCAAATGATATAAGTGAAGCACATGAAGCATTCTACAAAGCCATACTCAAAAGATATAAGTGAAGTGCAAAGAGCATTATATAAATCAACCAAGGACTATCCCATACCAGCATGGTGCATAAAAGAAAAGGGAAAAATAAACAGAAAAGATGCTCCAATAATTTATGCATATCATGTGAGCAAAACAAAAACCGAAACATGCCGATAATTGTCGTAGAAGAAAGATGGGATGCCTTCCGGGGCATCCCCAAGCTTAGACGCTTGAGTCTCCTTGAATATTTACTTGGGGTTCCTTGGTAATCCCCAATCTTGAACTCTTGCCTCTCCTTATTCTTCTCATATCGATACCTCCTCGATCTTCGAACACTTCATCCACACAAAACTTAACCGAACCTTTTTTGTTAGAGGGGTTAGTACATATAACATCAAATCCCATCATGTCCTACTGTAACATTATAGTATAACTATAATAAAAAATTACCCACTATATGCTATCACAATTCTATGGCTCCCAAGTCAATGGAGCTCAACAATATTTCAAACATAAGCAAATAAAGAAACTATAATAGCAATCTGTGAAAACAAGACAGTCTGTAAATATGCAGATGAAACATATACTTTTGTAACTCCAAAAAATCTGAAAAATTAGGACATAATAAAAAAAAATTCATAATAGTACTGTGTAAAAATTTCAGAATTTTTGCACATTCCCGTAAAATATAGAAATTCAAACACTACAGCAAAAGTTTCGGTTTTTGCACAGCACACACCAAACAAGCAATTTAAACACCCTAAAGGTAAATCTTGGCACATTATTTTTATAATACAATTAATTTGTACAAGGGGATAATTATTTTTGTGAGAAACTTCCATGAAAAATTCTACATTGTTTCCGTGAGCATGAACACAAGTGTTCAAGGTCGACCCTCACTTCTCCAATGCATAACTTTCCGATCGCTTCTCTTTTTCAAAAAAGTTTTAGGTTCCCCTCTATATTTTTTTGTATTTAAACTTTTTAAAAGAACACAACAGAATAAAATGACTCTCTAAAACTTCTGGGTTGTCTCCCAGATGGCGCTTTCTTTAAAGCCATTAAGCTAGGCATATAGTGCTCAAGTAATTGATCCACCCGGATCCCAAGGTATATCAATGCCAATTTTAATTAACAATGATTTGTAATTTAGTAGTGAGCACAAATCAACATATATCACATAATAATGGAGTCTAACTCTCTTCCTATACATTGGCATGTCATAAAAGAACAATTCATGCACACCAAGTAAAGGCCAATACATAGCATACGTAGTTTCTTGCAATTTTATCGTATTGGAAACATAGAGAGGTGGAGATGTGGTTCCTCTCTCATAATAATTGTAATTAGGAGCAGCAAGCACAAGCATATTATATCCATCAAAATCATCATGTGTAATAGTAAAATGCAACCCATCAATATAATCCTTAATAAGTGCAAACTTCTCCGATATAGTGTAATTGGGAGAATTCAAAAAGATAATAGGACTATCATGTGTGTGTGCAACAACAACAATTTCATGTTTAACATAAGGAACTATAGCAAGTTCATCTCCATAAGCATAATTCATATTGGCATCATGACCACAAGCATAGCAAGCATCAATTTCATCAAAAAGGGATATTTCAAACGAATCAAAGGGATCATAGCAATTATCATAGCATTCATCCTTTGGTAAGCACAAAGGGAAATTAAACAATGTATGAGTTAAAGAGTTAGTCTCATCAGAAGGTGGGGACGGGTGATCAATCCCCTCTTCCTCCCTTTGTTCTTCACTCTCCTCCTCATCTTTTTCATCTAATGAGCTCACAGTTTCAGCAATTTCTTCTTCCATAGATTCCTCCAAAATATTAGTCTCTTCTTGGGCAGCGGAGACTTTCTCAATAAATTCGTCAATATCGGCATTGTATTCATAATTCTCATAGCAATATTTGAGTATAGCAAAATTTTCAGGTCTGTAAAGAGCATCATCACAATCTTCATACTTTTCAAACAAAGATTCAATTTCATAAGCACCCTTAAAAGCAACAAGTTCTTTTATTTGTTCCACATCATAGTAATCATATACACCATTAGCATAAGAAGCCAAGGTTTCATTATCATTAAATTCACATTGAAAGGGAAGGTGTGGAGCCTTCGTCTTAGAACAACAAGTGTAATCATACCTCAAGCATGAATTCCAAGCATACCATTGCAAACAATCAATTTGATCCCATCGGAGTTTCCCTTTTTGAGACAAGCAATAATCCCTAAAATATTCCTGTTGATCCAAAGTATCTCCCATTATCAAGTTGAATGGGGATTTATTAGGATTATCAAACTAGTGTTTAATGTTTTTCACATAACCAGCATCGAGGGTTTTAGGAGGTTCCCCATCTCCATGAGTTTCAAGTACAACTATTTTTTTTGGTATTTCGTGTTCCATATCCATAACTAAAGATATAAAACAACTTAGAACAGAAAATAAAAGCTACTTAGTGATAAAGCAAACAAGCACACACGAGAATATCAACCCCACGCTATTGCTCCCTGGCAACGGCACCAGAAAAAGGTCTTGATAACCCACAAGTATAGGGGATCGTTTGTAGCCTTTTTCGATAAGTAAGAGTGTCGAACCCAACAAGGAGCTAAAGGTAGAATTAATATTCTCTCAAGTTCTATCGACCACCGATACAACTCTACGCACACCAACGTTTGCTTTACCTAGAAACAAGTAATAAAACTAGAAGTACTTTGTAGGTGTAGTAGGATAAGTTTGCAAGATAATAAAGAATGTGAAAATAAAAATTAGGTGTTGTTCTAATAAAATTACAATTAAGTTAGTATAGCGAGTGTGGAAAAGTGGTGGTAGGATTTGCGGAATTGTCCCTAAGCAATTGGCTAAGTTACTAGACCGATAACAAGTTTTTATGTGGGAGAGGCCACTGCTAGCATGTCATCCCTTACTTGGAATTCTATGCACTTATGATTGGAACTATTAGCAAGCATCCGCAACTACTAAAGTTCATGAAGGTAAAACCCAACCATAGCATTAAGATATATTGGTCCCCCTTCAATCCCGTATGAATCAATTTCTATGGTAGGAAGAAGTTTCCGTCACTCTTGCCCTCCAATGCATATTCTTATCAACATACAACTAACCCTATGGTGTGATCCACGCGCGCGCTCATATGATGGGCACCAAAGGACATCAACATAACCACAAGCAATTTAAACCAATCATAGCAATTCACAAATTACCTATAGGACAACAAAAATCTACTCAAAAATCATAGGATGGCAACACATCATTGGATAATAATATGAAGCATAAAGCACCATGTTCAAGTAGGGAGCACAGCGGGTTGCGGGAGAGTGGACCGCTGAAAATAGATGAGGGAAGGTGATGGAGGTGTTGATGAAGATGATGGAGTTGTTGGAGTAGATCATCGTCACACGATGTTTGCCCCGTCGGCATTCTGGCACCACCGGGAGAGAGGGGGAGAGAGCCCCCTCCTTCTTCTTCTTCCTTGGCCTCCCCCCAAGATGGGAGGAGGGTTTCCCCTCTGGTCCTTGGCCACCATGGCTCCCGGAGGGCAGGAGCCCCTCCGAGATTGGATCCCTCTCTCTCTCTCTCTCTCTCTCTCTCTCTCTCTCTCTCTCTCTCTCTGTTTCTCTTCTGTTTTGCGTTCCCGTTTTCTGGCACTTCACCATTTCTTATATTCCCGGAGATCCGTAACTCCTATTGGGCTGAAATTTTAACATGATTTTTATCCAGAAATTATCTTTCATGTGCCAAAAGAAGGGCTCCAACCGACTTACAAGGAAGTAACAAAGCAACACGGCGCGCCCTACCCCCCAGGGCGCGCCCTGTTGCCTTGTGGGTCCCTCGGGCACCATCTTGTGTTGATTCTTCTTCCCAAAAACACATATATTCCAAAATAAATCTCCGTAAAATTTTATCGCGTTTGGACTTCGTTTGATATGGATTTTCTGTGAAACAAAAAACATGCAAAAAATAGGAACTGGCACTGGGCACTGGATCAATATGTTAGTCCAAAAAATAATATAAAATGTCGCCAAAAGTATATGAAAGTTGTATAATATTTGGCATGAAACAATAAAAAATTATAGATTCGACAGAGACGTATCAGTCATCTTCATACCTAATGATGCATAATGATCCACGGTGAGGTGGCAACCAAGTTCCATCCATATTCATGTCGAGCTCGGAGAGGAGTGAGTTCACCTCGTTTTCGATGGCACGTGCACGAGCTCTTGTCATGGGTCCACTGGGTGCTTGATGAGTCGGTGTGGTGTCCATGGGGATGACCGAAGGATGCTCCACATCATCTCCCCCCTTGGGAAAGATCCGCTCTCGGATTGATAACTTCATCACCATGGTAGGGAGATACGTCCTTGACATTGAAGATGTCACTCATGTTGTACTTGTCGCTGGAATGTCGATCTTGTAGGCACTGTCATTGTAGTGTGTTAGCACCTTGAATGGTCCATCAGCGCGCGGTAGAAGCTTAGACTTGTGCTCATTGGGGAAACGTTCCTTGCGAAGGTGTAGCCACACAAGATCTCTAGGTTTGAACACCATAGGATGCTTGTTGGCATTTAGCTTGGTGGCAAGGTGTTGTACTTGGCATTGCATCGGGTGCTTTGTATCTTCATGCATCTTCTTGATGTAAGTTGCTCTTGCACTTGCGTCCAAGATTACTCGCTCTTGTAGTGGTAGCGGAAGGATGTCTAAT
The DNA here is from genome assembly GCA_039707655.1 of Elymus sibiricus. Lineage (NCBI taxonomy): Eukaryota > Viridiplantae > Streptophyta > Magnoliopsida > Poales > Poaceae > Elymus > Elymus sibiricus. The sequence goes on from CM077668.1 coordinate 196,451,355, forward strand.
GGCGGCAATGGGTTGAAGCCATAGACCACCTCGAAGGGTGACTTGCCGGTTGTTGAATGGTGTGCTCGATTGTAGGCATACTCAGAGATGGGCAAGCATTCTTCCCACTCCGTGATGTTCTTCTTGATCAACACACGGAGTAGTGTGGAGAGTGTTTGGTTGGTGACCTCCGTTTGGCCGTCGGTTTTGTGGGTGATAGGCCGAAGAGATGAGTAGCTTGATTCCGAGCTTGGCGCAAAGTGTCTTCCAAAAGTAGCTTAGGAACTTGACGTCGCGGTCCAAAACAATCGTCTTGGGCACTCCATGTAGTAGCAAGATTTCCCTACAAAAAAGATTTGCAACATGTGAAGCATCGGCTATCTTGTTGCATGGAATAAAATATGCCATCTTAGAGAAACGGTCCACAACGAAAAATATGGAAAAAAACGACAAATATGGAATCTTTTCCATTTTGAGTTCTAGGCAATCCAAGCACAAAATCCATACTAATGTCTTCCCATGGGTGATACGGAATAGGAAGTGGCATATGTAGACCATGAGATTGAGCTTGAGACTTAGCTTTGCCGCATGTTGAGCACCGGATGGTGTAGCATGCGATGTCGCAAAACATCTTGGGCCAATAGTACTTGTTGGAGAGCGTCGCAAAAGTCTTGTCGCGGCTGAAATGTCCCATAAGTCCACCGCCGTGAGCCTCTTGCAAAAGCAACAAGCAAAGAGAAGACTCGGGAATACAGAGTTTGTTAGCCCGCATAAGATAGCCATCCTTGAGATAATATCGCTCCCAATAAGTGTTAGCTTGACATTTGGCATAAGGAGTCGCAAAAGAAGGATCATGCTCATACAAATCTTTAATATACTCAAAGCCAATAACATTCAATTCAAGTTGATTAACTAACATGCATTTGCGGGAAAGAGCATCCGCCACAACATTTTCCTTACCCTTGATATATTTGATGATATAAGGAAAAGACTCAATAAATTCACTCCATTTGGCATACCTTTTATTCAACTTGGTTTGACCTTTAAGGTACTTAAGCGTCTCATGATCGGTATGTATGACGAATTCACGTGGTCGAAGATAATGCTCCCAAACATGCAAGACTCTCACCAATGCATATAACTCTTTGTCATAGATGGGATAGTTAAGTTGAGCACCGAAAAGTTTTTCCCTAAAGTATGCAATGGGTCACTTTTCTTGCATCAAAACGCCACCTATGCCATTACCGCTAGCGTCACAATGCACTTCAAATGTTTTCTCAAAGTTTGGCAATGCAAGAATTGGAGCATGTGTAAGCAAAGTTTTAAGCTCATGAAACGCGGTATCTTGGGAAGGTCCCCAAACAAAAGGTGCGTTCTTCTTACTCAAAGCATGTAATGGTGAAGCAATAGTGTTAAAATCCTTAACAAAGCGACGATAAAATCCTGCTAGGCCAAGCAAACTATGTAGTTGTTGTAAGTTGGTTGGTTGTGGCCAAGTTTTAATAGCGTCAAGTTTAGACTCATCAACTTCAACACCCTTAGAGGAGACTACAAAGCCCAAGAAAACAAGCTTATAAACACCAAAAGTGCATTTTTCCATGTTCGCATAAAGTCACTCGTTTCTAAGAATTTGCAAGATGTCTCGAAGATGTGTGACATGCTCATCAAGAGATTGGCTAAAAACAAAGGATATCATCAAAGTAGACCACAACACCAATGCCAATGTATTTCTGGAGGACATAATGCATGACACGCATGAATGTGCTAGGCACTTGAGATAATCCTATCGGCATGACTAACCATTCATATAGACCAAATTTTGTTTTAAAAGCTATTTTCCATTCATCACCCTCTTGCATACGAATTTGGTAATAACCACTTTTAAGATCAATTTTTGAGAAAATATTGGCACCGCTAAGTTCATCTAGCATGTCATCAAGGCGTGGAATGGGGTGACGATACCGAACGGTGATAGCATTAATGGGACGACAATCGGAGCACATGTGGTAACTACCATCTTTCTTAGGCACAAGAATAACCGGAATGGCACATGGGCTTAGGCTTTCGCGTACATACCCATTCTCGAGGAGATGTTGCACTTACCATTGAATCTCTTTGGTCTCATCGGGGTTGACGCAGTATGGTGCCTTGTTCGGTAGAGGTGCGCCGGGGATGAGGTCGATGCGATGCTCGATTCCATGCAAAGGAGGTAGACTCGGAGATAGCTCATCGGGAAACACGTCCGTAAACTCCTGCAAAAGATGAGACAAAACCAAAGGTAGATGTTGTGAAGTATTAGTCCGCACCACTTCATCTTTGCACACAAGTACAAAGTGAAGAATGCTCGATGGGCTCTCACTCACACTCCTCAAATCTCTTTTGGTGGCTAGGAGGACTAAGTTTTTCTTGTCGCTCATCGTGGAGTCACTCAATTTTGGCTTGTGGCGCTAACTCTCTTTGTGGTGGTTCACTCTCTCACTAGTCTCTCCACGATGGCTCGAGGCTTGCTTGTCGGCGATGACTTGACTTGGCGACATGGGTCGAAGCACGTACTCCTTGCCCTTCATCTTGAAGCTATAGTGGTTGGTTCGTCCGTTGAGGATGACACCGCGATCGAATTGCCAAGGTTGTCCTAGTAGGAGATGGCACACGAACATAGGAACCACATCGCACTCCAAGGTGTCTTCGTACGCACCGATCTTGAAGGATACTTCGACGGTGTGCTCCACTTGAATGGTGCCGGAGTCACTAAGCCATTGGACCTTGTAGGGGCGAGGGTGCTTCTTCTTGACCAATTGTAGCTTGGAGCATAATTCTTCACTTGCCAAGTTGTGGCAACTTCCGCCGTCAATGATCACCTTGACAGAACGTCCTTGGATGCCCGCTTTGGTATGGAAGATGTGGCAACGTTGGTCTTCGTATTGTTGTTGTTGAAGTGTCAAGATCTTGGAGACAACGAGAGCGGGGCTCGGATCATTGTCGTAAAAGATTTGCACATCTTCATCTTCATTCACTTGGCGATGCATGTCCACGTACTCTATTGCTTCAATTTCTTCTTCACTCATGGATTCATAGGTTTTGTCATCATTTGCAATCATGGTGTGCCGAGTGGGGCAATAAATGTCTTGTGGCCACGGCCCTTGCAAGTGAAACATTGAATTGAACTTGTCTTGGCGGTAGCATCCGTTGGTGTTGATGAGGAAGTTCTTGGCCTGCAGTTGCTTGAAGGAGGACGACTCAAAGATGTCGTAGCTTGTTTTTAACTTGACTTGTCACTGGGGCTTGGTGATACTCAAGTAGTAGTTGAAGACGCCGTAGTTGTGGAACCTTGGGGTTATGAGCCATAGGTCTTGGAAGAGTACTTTGAGTACTTGAAGTCATCTTGCACTTGTCGCTCCGCCTTGATCGCTTGGTGCACTAGCTCGAGGAGGTTGGAGTACGGTTGGAAATTAGCAATCTTCTTGATGGGGTGGTTGAGGCCTTTCAAGAAGCGTGCCATAGTTTGCTCGTCATCTTCCTTGACATTGGCTCGTATCATGGCAACTTCCATTTCTTGGTAGTATTCTTACCGACTTTGTGCCATGCTTGAGGAGTTGCAGCTTCTTGAAGAGATCACGACTATAGTGGGTAGGCACAAAACGATCTCTCATGATATCCTTCATTTGGTTCTAAGTCATGATGGGAGGTTCGCCTTTCTCCCTTCGTCGCTCGATCACTTGCGTCCACCGAATGAGGACATAGTCTTGAAACTCGAGGGAGGCCATGGCAATCTTCTTTTCCTTGTCATAATTATGAATACGGAATATCTTGTCGACCTTTAATGCCCATGAGAGATATTCTTCGGGATCGTTGTTGCCGAAAAACTTGGGTAAGGTGAACTTGAGCTTGTCAAAGCGTTGTTCTTCATCGGAGTGGCGATGGTGATGTCGCTCTTGTCTTGAGGTGGGTCTTCAACTTATTGCTCCTCATGATTGGCTTGATGTTGAGGGCGAGGGATTCTTGCCCGGTTCCTCCTTTCATGGCGCTCCTCAAGGTGAGCGGCTTCATCTTGTTGCTCTTGTCAGAGCGCTTCTTCTTATTCACACACTCGCCAGTTGTTCTCTTTGACGGCGCAGTTTTCTTGTCGGAGAGCACGTTGTGCTTCAAGTGCTTGTTCCTCACGGCATTGTTTTTCTTGCCGTAGTGTGTCGCCATCTTGGTCTTCTTGGCATTGGCATTGTCGAGCTTGCCCTTGGTCCATGGCATCTTGGTCTTGGCGCCGATGTCGTTCGCGCTCTCGAAGGCGGTCTTGTAACCCATTGCCATGGAATGGATTTTGTGGAGTTTGATGATCGTCATGGTCATCGCGACGATGAGAACGTGCTTGCGGAATACTTGTGTGGGAAGAAGAATCTAAAGAGTGTTGACTCGAGTGACGCCGTCTTAAAGATGAAGTTGTGGAAGAAGTGCGGTTGACCATCAATTCATGAAATTCTTCCATTTGAGATGATAGCTTGGCGTCAAGGTAGTCCCGGGTCCTTGCTTCCGTTTGGCTCGATGTGGTCACCCAAAGCTTCACTTTCTTGATGTAGAGCTCGTTGGACGCCGAAGAGATGACCTTTGGTGATGTAGTCATTCGTTTCATCTTGGTCTTCGAAGAGCAGGTTTGAAGTGCTTGGCCTAGACATCATGGTCAAGTAGAGGTGAGTAGGAAATGAGAGAACAATACCAAAGTTACCTTTTCCGAAGATTGAGGATGTATCGAGTATCACTCAATGTAATGCAATAATAGTAGAAATGGTACCGGTTTTGTTTCTCACACCTACAAAAGTAAGGCTTATCGAGGAGCTTGGTTAGGATGAGTGGCACAAAATTCAAGCAAGTGTTAGTCAAGATATTGATAATGTTGAAGAGATTCCACTACAAAAAGAAGACACTTCCGTGACATTATGGCCTGAACGAAAACTTTTTCTTTCATGGATATGACAATTCTATGATGACAATTGTGACAAAAACAGGTATCATCATAGATGTGGTGGGCTCCTACTTCCGTGATAAAAAATTATGACAAAAAATGGGCTTTTCTTCCGGGGCGGGCCGGAGACGCACCTGCATAACATTCTTTGGGCCGTCCATGACGTAAAAAATCATGGTAGAAGTGAGGGCGAGGAAATTTTCGAGGGTTACGGTGTGCAATCGGTGGGTGGTCGGGCCCAAGCGATGCAGTCGTTTGCACGTTTCTCTCGTACGCGTGCGTGTGTGCGAGCCGTGTTCGCTAACTGAACCTGAGCGAGGCATTCACTTACTGGACCTGAGCGATCAATGTCACCCTCGCACTACGTACTGAACCTGAGTGATCGATCCCTCGCACTACGTACTGAACCCGATCGATCCCTTCGCTGCTAACTGAACACGAGTGATTCCTTGACTACTAACTGAACCCGATCGATCCTTCTCGCTGCTTACTGAAGCCGATCGAGCCCCCGTGTGAGACGTAGATAGCCGGTTGGGTTGCCTCTCGATGAACAGTGCCCGTTGCTGCCGAGCGCGTGATACGTAGAACGAGTCGAGACTTTGCATCGATCGATCGAGCCCCTTGCGCAAGACATGGTGAGTTGACCTAGCCGGTCGGTTGGCTATGGATGAACAGTTCCTGTTGCTGCCGTCTGCTCGTACGTCCCACCCCAACCGGTGGGTTGGCTATGGATGAACAGTACCCTGGCCGTGTGAAGGTGATTGGCACTGGATGAACAGGACCTCGATCAATCGAGGAGGCCGTGCCGGGGTATGCCACACCCCAGTCAGTTGTGGGTGGATGAACAGGAGCCCGTGGAGGCCGTAGGCAGTTGTGGATGAACAGTAGCCCGTGGAGGCGCGCAGTTGGAAGTCGACAGTGATGAACAGTAGCCCATGGAGTCCCGTTTTGCGGTACGCCACACCCCTCCCGATGAACAAGACTCCCGTTTCGACCGTAGGCGGTTGGAGAGAAGTCTGTTTCATCCGTTTTGCGGTAGGCCACCACCCTCCCAATGAATAGGACCCCGTTTTGACTGTAAGTGGTTGGAGAGAAGTCCGTTTCATCCGTTTTGCGGTACGCCACAACCCTCCCTGTTTCGACCGTAGGCGGTTGTACAAAAGTCCGTTTCCTCTGTTTTGTGGTATGCCACACCCCAGCCGATGAACATGACCCCGTTTCGGCTGTTATGTCCAAGCTGGTTGGCTTCGATGAACAGGACGCATTCTGACCCTGTTGCTTGGCTCCCGATGAATACGACGTTGTTTCCTCCGTTCCGACCTAGCCGGTTGGCTGCCGATGATCAGGACGCCGTTGCTGCCGTCTAGTGCAGCTGTATGTATGCGCAAGTACGCGTTCTAGACCTCGCCCGTATGTACATACGTGGCCGTATTTTTTGCAGCGTGGCTGTACATACATGTACACGATTTAGATGGGACTGCCTGAACTGCTACGTAGGGGGCTCTACTATGACATGTGCCGCTCCTTACACGGACACGGTTCATCGTGGCAGAGAGACCAATCGACCAGTATGTACGTACAAATTTGCGACCAGACAGATAACACTATGTACGCTTAGACCTGGTGGGTCCCACCTGTTAGGGGGGGATAAGAAGGCACTTCCTTGCGTGTGAAGATATAGCTGGTGGGTCCCAGCTGTCAGGGGGGGAATCATTTTTTTGCGCGTAATAAGGAGGCACTTATTTGTGTGCGAAGATGTAGCTGGTGGGTCACAGCTGTCAGGGGAGGAAACATTTTTTTTCCGCGTAATAAGGAGGCACTTCCTTGCCATGGACCTCGTGGGTCCCATCTATCAGCCTCTCCACGTACAGTCCTCTTCCGATGGCTGTCGTTCGTTTACCGCATTGATGACGCCGTACCGAGAGTAGCAAGGTGGTGAACAACGGCGAGGCCTAGGAAGGGAATGACCCGGAGCTACGGAAGACGCGGCAGTGGTTTCTCACGCGGAGGGGAGTACAAGGGTTTACTGGTTCAGCTACGGTGTGAGGCTGCTGTCGCCGGAGAATAACAGGAGGTGTTGGTGAGTAGAGGGATGGCCTAGCCAGCGGTGGGACTAGGGTGGGGCGGTGAGGCCTGCACTGCAGCACAGCCGGCCACGGGAGGCAGGAGCAGGTGGTTCCGCCGGCGCTGGTTTGGGCGGCTGAAGCCAGAAGATCAGAGATTGAAGAAGCAGCACGGCCATTGGATTAACATCCAACGGTCACTGCTGCTAGAATCTTTGTTCACTAAGTTGACAAAGCCCTGCATATGCGTCAACTTAGTAGGCCCACAAGTCAGCCTCCAAATCAGGTGGGTCCCAGCTAACAGGGGGAGGAATCATTTTTCTTGCGCGTAATAAGGAGGCACTTCCTTGCATGCGACAGTGGACCTCGTGGGTCCCAACTGTCAGCCTCTCCACGTACAGTCCTCTTCCGATGGCTGTCATTCATTGACCGCGTTGACGACGCCATGCCGAGAGCACCAAGGCGGCGGACGATGGCGAGGCCTAGGAAGGGAGCGACCCAGAGCCGGGGAAGACTTGGCAGTGGTTGCCCACGCGGAGGGTTTACTGGTTCGGCTGCGGTATGAGGCTGCCGTCGTCGGAGAATAACAGGAGGTGTGGGTGAGTAGAGGCAGCACAGCCGACCACGGGAGGCGGGAGCAGGCGGTCCCGCCGGCGCTGGTGTGGGCGGCTGGAGCAAGAAGATGAGAGATTGAAGAAGCGCGACCGTTCGATGAACATCCAACGGCCACTACCTCTAGAATCATGTGTTGACTATAAGTTGACAAAGCCTTGCGTACGCGTCAACTTAGTACGCCCACAAGTCAGCATATAATCTATGGCGGACAGCATATAACGATCGACCAGAATGTACGTACATGTTTGCGACCAGACAGATAATGCTACGTACGCTTTGACCTGGTGGGTCCCAACTGTCAGGGGGGATAATGAGGCACTTCCTTGCATGTGAAGATATTGATGGTGGGTCCCAGCTGTCTGGGGGAGGAATCATTTTTCTACACGTAATACCGAGGCACTTCCTTGCGTGCGAAGATGTAGCTGGTGGGTCCTAGCTGTCAGGGAGAGGAAACATTTTTTTTCGTGTAATAAGGAGGCACTTCCTTGGGTGTGAAGACGTAGCTTTTGGGTCTCAGCTGTCAGGGGGAGGAATCATTTTTTTTCACATAATAAGGAGGCACTTGCTTGCGTGCGGCCATGGACCATGTGGGTCCCTATTGTCAGCCTCTCCATGTACATCCCTCTTCCGATGGCTGTCGTTTGTTGACCACATTGATGACGCTGTGCCGAGAGCACGAAGGCGGTGGACGACGGCGAGGCCTAGGAAGGGAATGACATGGAGCTGGCAAAGACACAACAGTGGATGCCCATGCTGAGGGGAGTATGAGGGTTGACTGGTTCAACTATGGTGTGAGGTTGCCGTTGCCGGAGAATAACAGGAGGTGTGGGTGAGTAGAAGGATGGCCTAGCGAGCGGTGGGAGTAGGGCGGGCGGTGATGTTGTGATCTATGGTAGGGTGCGTCGACTGCAAATTAAAATTTTCCTACGCGCAGAACAACCAGGAACATGCTAAGGGAGATGGATCACGGATCGTTACCACTAGACGCGTAGTGCTGTGCAGCGGAAGAAGAGTTGGGGCAGCACGTCTCCGGAGTCGATGGATCACGGATCGTTACCACTAGACACGTAGTGCCATGCAGCGGAAGAAGAGATGGGGCAGCGCGTCTCCAGAGTCCATCTCCTCCTCGTCGATCTCCCACATAGCCGATCGGATCCCACGAACAGGTTCACCGGAGCGGCGCAAGTGCACCAGCTCTAATGGTATCTGCGCATGCAGGAGGAACGTTGTGCGGCGGACTGCTAGGTCTCATCACACAACCGGCGGTGAGTAGAGGTGGCTAGTTGCAACACATGCAAAGCCCTAATGACAGCGCCGAAGCGATCAACCAAATGAGTGTGCCGCACCTCCACTATATATGGGCATCTGTCACGGGCTCAATACTTGGGCCTCGCATGGATTCTAAAGGCCAATGTCTGTTCGGCCTGGATCCGAGTCCGAGTAGGATCACATCTAAATCGTGGAGTCGGACCCAGCCTCACAGGTTCCTTCCCTTAAGCGCGCGACCCCTTAGGTTCAAGTCGACTCGGTCGCAGGTCGGATCACCTCCGACCTGCTCGGTTGGTAGCGGCCTTTAGCAAGGCGTGCCAACCACCAAGTAGACAATGAAGCCGGTTGGCAAACCTGTACAACATGTCACACTTCTGTTCCCTTTGCCACACGATATATGTTGTCGGGCTCAAGGCGAGTCTGTCATCCTTGTGCTAGCCCGACCTCTTTCTCGTTCCAGTGATGCCGACCACAAACCGGATTATCTCATAATCCTTGTCGCATGGCCATGCTTATCCTGGTCGGATCACATGAGGGGCCCAGGGTATATCTCTCCTGATCAGAGGGGCAAATCCCATCTTACTCGACCATGTCTCGCAGCATGGGTCTGGACAAGCCCGAAACCAACCTTTATAACTACCCAGTTACGGAGTAGCGTTTGGTCGGCCCAAAGCAGGTCTGTCACCATCCCGAGTACATGCACCAGCTCAGGTCTTAGGACATAGAACGTATGTTGTACTAGAGACTCATAGATGACATATCGCTGCGTCTCATAGTTGGGTCTGTCTGACTCGGACCTTATCTGGACTCGGATCCGACTATGTCGAATCCGACCAGATCTTTCCGAGTCCATATTATTCGGTTAGCATCCAATGCTCCATGGCTAGTGAGACCGAGCCATCCACCGTGTCATATGCTAGTCTAGTTAGCTGCGCATCCACACGGCCCTTTCGACTAGGGACCTTTTAGGACAGTCATCACACAATCATAGTCCGACAAACAAGTCACGTACTTGCTGATACACATCATTGATAATGTCCAAGGATTATCTTTATACATAAACACATAGGAAATGTCATCATACATGATTGCCTTTAGAGCATATCTCCAACAGTCTCCCACTTGCACTAGAGTCAATCAAATAGACATCGTATGCCCATAGCTCTAACGTGCCCCTCATGCTTGGGTTGTGGAAGCGGCTTAGTCAACGGATCTGCAACATTTGCATCTGTGTGAATTTCGCATAACTGTACATCACCACTCTTTACGATCTTTCATATCAGGTGATATTTCCGATCTATGTGTCTGGTCTTGTGGTGATTCCTCAGCTCCTTGGCCTATGCGATGGCACCAGAATTATCACAATAAAGGTCCAACGGTTTTACCGAGACTGGGAAAACACCAAGATGATCGAGAAATTTCCGGATCCAAACACCTTCCTTTGCAGCTTCACAAGCCGCAATGTATTTAGCTTCTGTGGTAGAATCGGCCACCGTATCTTGCTTGGAACTCATCCAGCTCACTGCTCCTCCGTTCATGACGTACACGAATCCAGACTGTGATCGACGATCATCTTGGTCGGTTTGGAAACTAGCATCGGCGTAACCCTTTACGACGAGCTCTTCCTCACCTCCATAAACTAGGAACATCTCTTTAGTCCTTTTCAGGTACTTTAGAATAGTCTTTACAGCCGCCCAGTGACTCTCACCTAGGTTGGCCTGGTATCTGCTTGTTAAGCTTATTGCACATCGGGCCGAGTACATATCATGGCATACATGATGGATCCGATTGCCGAGGCATACGGAATCCGACTCATCTTGCTTCGCTCATTAGATGTCGAAGGACTCTGAGTCTCGCTCAGCTTTATACCATGTGAGACAAGCAAGAACCCCTTCTTTGTCTCACTCATGTTGAACCGTTTCAACACTTTGTCTATGTACGTGCTCTGGCTTAAGCCAAGTAACCTCCTAGATCTATCTCTATAGATCTTAATGCCCAATATGTAAACTGCTTCACCGAGGTCCTTCATCGAAAACTTTCCATTCAATGATTCCTTGACCGAGTTCAGCATTGAAACATCATTTCCGATCAGCGATATGTCATCCACATACAGGATCAAAAACACTACCGAGCTCCCACCAACTGCTTGTATAAACAAGCATCATCTTCGCTTTTGATGAAACCGAGACCAGTGACAACCTCATCAAAACGAATATTCCAGCTCCGAGATGCTTGCCTCAACCCATAAATGGATCTCTTGAGCTTGCATACCTTACTAGCGCTAGTTGGATCGACAAAACCCCCGGGTTGTATCATATACACGTTCTCGGTAAAATTTCCGTGAAGGAAAGTCGTTTTGACATCCATCTACCATATCTCGTAATCAAAATATGCAGCTATAGCTAGTACGATCCTCACCGATTTTAGCATCGCTACCGGCGAGTAGGTCTCGCCGTAGTCAATTTCTTGAACTTGTCCATAACCTTTAGCGACAAGCCGAGCTTTGTGGATCTAAACATTTCCATCCACATCAGTTTTCTTCTTAAAGACCCATTTGCAACCAATGGCAGTGATGCCAGGCGGCGGATCAACCAAGTCCCAGAATTGATTTTCATCCATGGACTTTAACTCAGATCTCATGGCCTCCAGCCATGCCTCGGAATCCAGGATCACCATCGCTTCCGCATACGTAGCCAGCTCGTCGCTTTCCAGCAACAACACATCGCGCACTCTGCGCAATCTTTCCGACCTCCGTGGTTCCGATGTCGCTTCCACCTCGGGTTCCTTGACAGACTCCGGTATGATTGCATCACCAGCCGAGTTGTCCCCAAGTGGTTCTCGAACTTCTTTGAGTTGCACCTACCTCCCACTGGCTTCCCGCCTGAGAAACTCTTTCTCAAGGAAGACCCCATTCTGAGCAACAAACACTTTGTTCTCTTCGTGGTTGTAGAAGCTATATCCCAAGGTTTCCCTCGGATATCCCACAAATATGCACTTATCCGACTTGGGTGTAAGCTTGTCCGACATAAGTCGCTTGACGAATGCTTCACAACCCCAAATCTTTAGAAAAGACAACTTGGGACTCTTCCCAGTCCACATCTCATGTGGTGTCTTGTCTATGGATTTAGATGGTACTCTATTGAGTGTAAAAGCTGCAGTTTCTAGAGCGTATCCCCAGAATGACAAGGGTAAATCCGATTTGCTCATCATAGATCAACCCATGTCTAACAAGGTATGATTCCTCCGTTCTGACACACCATTTCTCTGTGGTGTGCCCGGAGGTGTGAGCTGAGGTACTATACCTCAGCTTTTCAGATGATCATCAAACTCCTGGCTCATGTACTCACCTCCATGATTAGATCGTAGAAGCTTTATAGTCTTGCTGAGCTAATTTTCAATCTTGTTCTGAAACTCTTTGAACTTTTGAAAAGTCCCCGACTTGTGCCTCATCAAATATATATATATATATATATATCCATATCTACTCAAGTCATCGGTAAAAGTCACGAAGTACTGATAGCCGCCTCTGGCAGTTGTGCTCATTGGACCACACTCATCACTGTGTATAAGCTCCAACAGCTCGGACACCCTCTCGCAACTCTTTGCAAAAGGAAACTTAGTCATCTTGCCGAGCAAGCGCGATTCGCATGTCTCGAACGACCCAAAGTCGGACGAAGTTAGAAGTCCATCATCATGGAGCTTCTTCATGCGTTTCAGACTAATATATCCAAGCCGGCAATGCCAGAAGTATGTTGGATTTATCTCATTAGGCTTATGCCTCTTGACATTCATATTATAGATAGGTTCCGTTACCAAATTCAATATAAAGAGCCCATCAACAATGGGTGCATAGCCGTGGAACATACCATTGAAAGATATCGAACAACCATTGTCCTTTAAATTGAATTCATAACCCCGACTCATCAAACATGAGGTAGATATAATGTTCCGACTAAGTGCTAGAATATAATAACAATTATTCAATTTCATAATGAATCCGGAAGGAAGCTGGAGCTGCATCGTGCCGACCTCCAACGCAGCAACTATTGCTTTGTTGCCGTCCCTGGTGTCAATCTCCCCTTGTGCCACACGCCTAGTTCTTACCAGCCCCTACATCGAGTTGCAAATGTGAACAACCGATCTGGTATCAAATACCCAAGAGGTATTAGGTATGTCAGCAAGGTAAATGTCTATAACATATGTAACAAGTGTACCTTTGCCTGAAGTCGCACTCCCGGCCTTCTTGCCATGCTCGGCAAGCCACTTGCTACAGTTCCTCTTCCAGTGACCAGTTTCCTTGCAATGATAGCAAATGGTCTTCGAATCCGGTCCTGACTTTGGCTCAGCGGCGGAGGTTACCATCTCCGTGCCCTTTGCCTTAGCCTTCTTCTTGGACCAACTCTTCTTGAACTTAGCCGATTTCTGCACCATCAACACTTGATGCGTGCCTTTCTTAATATCCTGCTCTGCCACCTGAGCATCCCATGCAATTCAGTGAGCTTCTTATCCGTACCATGAATATGATAGTTCAAAATGAACGTCCCATAGCTAGGTGGAAGAGAACCCAGAACTGCATCTGTAGCCAGCTCATCAAAGAGCGGGAAGCCTAACCGATCTAGAGCTTGCACGTATCCGATCATCTTGATCACATGCGGGCTCAGTGGATCACCTTCCTTCAGCTTGCAATCCATCAAGGATCACCAGACGTTGAACCTTTCGGTCCTAGCCTATGTCTGAAACATGCTCTTGAGACTCTCGATCATATCATAAGCCTCAATGTTTTCAAAATGCTGTTGCAAATCGGGCTCCATACAAGCCAGCATCAGACAACTGATCTGCGTTGATTCATCAACGAGTTTCTGGTAGGCATTCCTGGTTGTGGCATTAGCATTATCGGCAGGTTCCTCTGGAAGTGGATCCTCTAGAACATGTTCCTTCTTATCATGCTTGAGAAAAATTCTCAAATTTCTATACCAGGTGGTAAAGTTTGTTCCATTAAGTTTATCCTTTTCCAAGATTGATTTCAATACAAAGTTGGGTTGAGCAGGTGGTGCCATTGATCTACAACAGAAAAATATGCAATCACTAAGCAATGTGTTTATGTAGAGTAATTCAAGCCTAAACAGAAATACTCCCACTGAAGTCAGCATCCCTCCGCAAACTCCCAGTGATTCAGGATCCGACTAGCACATGCCGACTAGGGAGCTTTAGCATCACTGCTAGCCGACATGCCTATCCGGTAAGCAACTCTTTGCTAATCGCATCTCTATATGACTCCTATCGGTCGGGAAGGTATCTTATACCCCGGCTCCCAACCTTCTTTGCCACAAGGCCCAAAAACGTTTTGATAGCCTTGTCAAGTTAACCTGATGCAGTGCATGTCTGTGTCCGACACGAACCCTTTAGTTCAAGGACACCTAGTGGCACCCCAATTTTATGAGCCCACTACTAGACGTACTTGACGTGCGAAGGTGCAACATCTGGGATGGCAAATAAACTTGATATTTATGAGGGATCTTTCTACCAATTTAACATGCATAGAAAACAAGAAGCATAACAATCACAAATAAACATATATTGTGAAATAGCATGGCTCCTTCATGGTCGTTCTTCCAGGTCGGCTCCGACTCCGATGACCATCTAGGAACTCCATCTTGTTCGTCACGCCAGGACGCCAAGCCACGAACTTGATCTCTGTCCTTCAACTATATACTACAACTAGTAATGAATTTTACAGATAATCACAAGTCGACACGCAGATCGTTATACATTATAATGACAACACTTTGGCTCCTGCCAGCTGACAAATCATGACACGCAGGCCATGTATAATTTACACACATGCATCACATACACATGGGCTATACTATTCACATCAAACCTGCAGAACAAAGTTATGCATAGAATCGCATTCTACCGGTTTGAGTGATCGTGTACGAAATACAAGGCGCTACGCATACGGCGGTCCGATCGATTTCGATTGACAGAAAATATAGCCACAACGATTCCCATGTGCAGTTGATCTCATCAACCGTGCACATAGCAGATCTCTTAAATGACAACAGATCTCGTCTGCCGCCTCCACATATCAAATATGCATCCGATCTGAATCCAAATCCTATAGCAGAGGCTCTGATACCACTGTTGTGATCTATGGTAGGGTGCGTCGACTGCAAATTAAAATTTTCCAACGCGCAGAATAACCAGGAACATGCTAAGGGAGATGGATCACGGATCATTACCACTAGACGCGCAGTGCCGTGCAGCGGAAAAAGAGTTGGGGCAGAGCTTCTCCGGAGTCGATGGATCATGGATTGTTACCACTAGGCGCGCAGTGCCGTGCAGCGGAAGAAGAGTTGGGGCAGCGCGTCTCCGGAGTCCGTCTCCTCCTCGTCGATCTCCCAAGTAGCCGATCGGATCCCACGAACAGGTTCGCCGGAGCGACGCAAGTGCACCGCCTCTAATGGTATCCGCGCGTGCAGGAGGAACGTCGTGCGGTGGATTGCTTGGTCCAATCACACAACCGGCGGCGAGTAGAGGTGGCTAGTTGCAACACATGCAAAGCCCTAATGACGGCGCCGAAGCGATCAACCAAATGAGTGTGCCGCACCTCCACTATATATAGGCATCTGACGCAGGCTCAACACTTGGGCCTCGCACGGATCCTAAAGCCCAAAGTCTGTTCGGCCTGGATCCGAGTCCGAGTAGGATCACATCTGACTCGTGGAGTCAGACCCAGCCTCACAGGTTCCTTCCCTTAAGCGCGTGACCCCTTAGGTTCAAGTCGACTCGGTCGGAGGTCAGATCACCTCTGACCTGCTCGGTTGGTAGCGGCCTCTAGCAAGGCATGCCAACCACCAAGTAGACAATGAAGCTGGTTGGCATACCTGTACAACATGTCACACTTCTGTTCCCTTTGCCACACGATATATGTTGTCGGGCTCAAGGTGAGTCTGTCATCCTTGTGCTAGCCCGACCTCTTTCTCCTTCCAGTGATGCTGACCACAAACCGGATTATCTCATAATCCTTGTCGCATGGCCATGCTTATCCTGGTCGGATCACACGAGGGGCCCAGAGTATATCTCTCCTGATCAGAGGGGCAAATTCCATCTTGCTCGACCATGTCTCGCAACATGGGTCTGGACAAGCCCGAAACCAACCTTTATAACTACCCAGTTACGGAGTAGCGTTTGGTCGACCGAAAGCAGGTCTGTCACCATCCCGAGTACATGTGCCAGCTCAGGTCTTAGGACATAGAATGTATGTTGTACTAGAGACTCACAGATGACATATCGCTGCGTCTCATAGTTGGGTCTGTCCGACTCGGACCTTATCTGGACTCGAATCCGACCAGATCTTTCCGAGTCCATATTATCCGGTTAGCATCCAATGCTCCATGCCTAGTGAGATCAAGCCATCCACCATGTCATATACTAGTCTAGTTAGCTGCGCGTCCACATGACCCTTTCGACTAGGGACGTTTTAGGACAGCCATCATACAATGCATAGTCCCACAAACAAATCACATACTTGCTGATACACATCATTGATAATGTCCAAGGACTATCTTTATACATAAACACATAGGAAATATCATCATACATGATTGCCTCTAGGGCATATCTCCAACAGGTGAGGCCTGCGTGGCAGCACAGCCAGCCACGGGAGGCTGGAGCAGGCGGTCCCACCGGTGCTGGTTTGGGTGGCTGGAGCAAGAAGATAAGAGATTGAAGAAGCACCGCGGCCATTGGATTAACATCCAAGGGACAGTGCCGCGAGAATCGTTTGTTGACTAAGTTTGTTGACTTAGTTTATTGACTAAGTTGACAAAGTTTTGCGTACGCGTCAACCTAGTAGGCCCTCAAGTCAGCCTTCAAATCTGTCGCAAACAGCATACAACCCATTTCTATTATTTTTAATAATTTATAGCCCATTTGCTAATTCATAACGAATTTATTGCGGCCCTTATTATTTTTGTTTGCATTACAGCCCATATTCTGGCCACGTTTAAAAATTTCAACGAAATTTTGCATATTTCGGTGGGGTCCAAACTGTTTTTAATCCCGAAGTTTCTGGTCAGATTCAAGCTAATTTCAAAAATAAATATATATTAATTTAAAATCCAATGGAATTTTCACCGCAAAAAAATAAATGAAATTTAAAATCTCAAAACCGAAAAAACAAAATTTCAAACTAATTGCCGTTTTGCTGTGTTTTTTTAATTTACAGCCCATTTCTTATTACTTATAGCCCATTTTCTGGGCAAGCCCGAATGCATCCCTCCTCATCTTAAAAGATTTGCAGCCCAACAGGGCATAGAAAAGGAAGTAGGCCTCGATTGGCTATTCTTCAAAAAAAAATCAAGCTGGGCTAGCCATTTTCACAAAGAAAAACAAAATAGCTGGGTTGGTCATGTGGTAAACATAAAATAAAAACCTGGGCTAGATGGGCCACAGCCCCCGCACAACCCAGTTGATACTCTGCTCTGCCTCGTAAACCAAAAAACAACTGCGCGAGCTTCTGGGTCCCAGGTGTAAGCCGTTCCTTGTGCAATTCTCTCGTTTATTGACTACGTTGACAATGGCATGGGACCCAGATGTCATGAAACCATTAGGAGGAAGCATTTTTTTGCTTGTAATAAGAAGGCACTTGCTTGCATACGGCAATGGACCTCTTGGGTCCCTTCTGTCATCCTCTCCACGTACAGTCCGATTCCTCTAGTTTGTTGACCATGTTGACAATGCCACACGGCGGCTCCGAGCAAGCGCACCAAGGTGGAGGACGGCGGCGAGGCCTTGGACAGGAACAAATAGGATCCGGGGAACATGCAGTAGTATAGTAACAGGCGGAGGGGAAGTACGACAGTTAACTGGTTCAGCTGCGTGGTGGGGCTGCCGTCGCCGGAGAATAAGAGGAGCTGTGGGGTGTAGAGGGATGGCCTGGGCAGAGTTTTAGGGTTCAATGGGACGGTGATGCGTGCGTGGCAGCGCTACCAGCCGTGGGAGCCGGGAGCAGGTGGTCCCGCCGGCGATGGTTTGGTTTTGGCGGCTGGAGAAAGAAGAGACCGAAGAAACACGAGAGACGTTGGATGTCAATCCAACGGTCACGGTTGGTAGAATCGTTTCTTGACTAAGCCAACACCATGTTGCATACGTTTTTTGGAAGAAAAGAAAAACTGGGCTCATTCGCCAGATAACATTCCCGAAACTGCCACCGTTTGATCTTGTGTCGTAACTAAAACTGCCAGGAAAATGCGTTCGTTTGCCATCCTCCTCCCAACGAACGTTCGCCAGATAACATTCCCGAAATCGAAGACTTAAGAAGGCGTACAGAACAAGCTAGTCTACCAGTAAATAGATGTTGCTGACTGTTAGAAAAAAGAGAGACGTGCTGCTGTAACTGGTTCGAATCGAAACCTAGACTATATTAATGAAACTGACATATCCAATGTTCGCTTCTCCTCTTCTCTAGCTACTCTGCCTAGCTTCAGAAGCTCCGGCCGCAACAACCATGTTCGCTGGTTCGTTCACCTACTGTTCAGGAGGGAATCGAGCCAACAACCAGATGTGCACAAAGTCACCACCCGTACCACCGCCTGTGGGTCTCATCACACCCCCGCCGGCACACTCACCGCAGCCGGTTGCTCATCGCACCCCACTGCCTTTGGTGTGGTGCCACTGCTACAAATCGCGCAGAGTCATCCATCGCGTCTCAACTACAACCTCAACCCTGGCCGATTCTTCTACAAATGCCCAAATCATGGGGTAATATGGTTAAGTTGTTGGCCTGCTTTCAGTTGCTGATTTTTTAAGAGTTTGGTTGATGATCTTCCAATTTGATTCGTGCAGAAAAGGGAAGATTCTTGTGATTTGTATTTCTAGGAAGTTGCTAATTTTGGGGAATGGACCTACGTGGATTATTTGGTTAGCCGAGGAATCCCAATACCAGCAGGCTGGGGTGTTGGACAAGTAACTGAAGGAATGACAGAAGAAGAAGATGCAGAGCAGAAGGTTAAAGATGCAGTTCATCAGATCATGGCCAAGCAACAGCTTCTGAATGGCCTTGGTAACAATGAGGAGATGAAAGAGCTTGTGAAGATAATGGGCAAGATAATTGTGCTCTGTAGGATGATTGTCTCTTTATTTGCAGTGTATGTAGCACTCGTGATGTATTTAGTGGCTCTGACAAGAGCACTTTGCTGAAACTAGTAATGAATGAAACCTGTTTAGCAGGTTGGGCATCTATTGTTAAGAACATCTAATGATTTCTATTAATGGAAATCGGGGGGAATCCCCTTTTGCTAATAAATAAATAAATAAATTAGTAGAGGCCCTGTTGGGTCAGCTCTGTTCCCATTGCAAGACGTACAACAAGTTGCAATCCAACATCAAACTGCCATCAGCTACATTGCTGTTGTACAATCATCAAATACAAGTTTCATAGAAAAATACGAGTACTACTAAACAACAATGTCATCATGTTTCAGTCATCATACAATCATCAAACACAAATCAACATACATAATAAGTGATGTTCTCACTTCAAAATACTAAACAACAACTTCATCAGGTTTCAGTCGTCATACAAACAGCAAACACAAATTCACATAGATAATAAGTCGTCTTCTCATAGGCAAATATGACAAAAGCAATCTAATCATCATCCGCAGCAGTAGCGTCAACATCTTCACCATGTGTATCAGTCTAAATCGTAATTCCCCCAGTGTCATCTTCTTCTTCATCAATGTCCTCGAACGTTGGCTTCTTATTGATCAACTCATCTACTTCCACATCCTGACAGTAAATCTTTTCTCCAACCTTATTGATGTGATGGTCCTCAAACATATCATAAACATCGGCGGTAGTGTAAGCATCATCAGCGGTGTAAGCATCATCTTGTTGTGCAACTTCATTAAATGAATTCCTCTGCTCAAACTTTTGTGATACTCTCCAGTCTTGGTTACCTGCAAATGTGTCTTCCAAGAAAAATATCTGTGTTTCTTGATTTGCCAAAATATAAGGCTCGTCAGTGCGGTACGCCGCCTTGACATTGATGGATTTGAAATAATCATCAGCTTCGGGTTTTGAGATCTTGGTAAACTAGTTATACCAACGACAGCAAAATAGAACCACACACCGATGAACCTCGCAACTGGAGATATACTGCAGCTGAACAATGTCTGTTATGTTAGCATACATTTCAGTTGACACTTTCTTGTGTGTATCCGTGATCATGATGGAACATTTTTGTGTCTTCCTGCCTTCGTCGCGTGCAAGGGTGTTGTAGCACATATCTCCAACAACGCAAGATGCATAATGTCTTACCCGAGTATCAGGACCCATGCATTGCTAGTGCGTAAAGGTATCACTAACTGCCTACCCCTCCTCCCGCATCTTCTTAACCTATGGTTAGAAAATAGACAAGCTGATCATCTTATGTACTCAATATATTAAAAAAACAGACAATGCAATTCAAAGGCTTGCACGGCTCTTCAACCATCACTACAAAAAAAAGACACATCCGTGACATTATGGCCTGAACAAAAACTTTTTCTGTCATGGTTGTGACACTTCTATGACAATAATTGTGACAAAAACATGTATCATCATGGATGTGCTGGGCTCCTACTTCTATGACAAAAAATTATGATAGAAAATGGGCTTTTCGTCCTAGGCAGGCTGGAGACGCACCCGCATGACATTCTTTGGGCCATCCATGACGTAAAAAATCATGGTAGAACTAAGGGCGAGGAAATTTTCGAGGAGTTCCCGGTTACGGTGGGTGGTTGGGGCTGAGCGATGCAGTGTGGTTTGCGCGTTTCTCTCGTATGCGTGCGTGTGTGCAAGGTGCTCACTAACTGAACCCGAGCGAGGCATACGTTCGCTTACTGAACCTGAGCAATCGATCCCCATCGCACTACGTATTGAACACGAGCGATCGATCCCTCGCACTACGTACTGAACCCGATTGATCCCTTCGCTGCTAACTGAACCCGAGCGATCCCTTCACTGCTAACTGAACCCGAGTGATCCCTTCGCTGCTAACTAAACCCGAGCGATCCCTTCGGTGCTAACTGAACCCGATCGGTCCTTCTCGCTGCTTACCGAAGCCGATCGAGCCCCCGTGCGAGACGTAGCCAGCCGGTGCTAGGTTGCCTCTCGATGAACAGTCCCCGTGGCTACCGCGTGCGCGATACACGTAGAACGAGTCAAGACTTGCATCGATCGACCCGGTTGGTTGGCTGTGGGTGAACAGTTCCCGTTGCTGCCGCCCGCTCGTACGCCCCACCCCAGCCAGTGGGTTGGCTATGGATAAACAGTGCCCTGGCCGTGTGAAGGTGGTTGGAGCTGGATGAACAGGACCCTGAGAGGAGGCCACCACACCCCAGCCGGTTGGGGCTGGATGAACAGGACCCCATGGAGGCCGGATGAACAGTAGCCAGTGGAGGCTGGAGGAAGTCGACGGTGGATGAACAGTAGCCCGTGGAGTCCCGTTTTGCGGTACGCCACATCCCTCCCGATGAACAGGACTCCGTTTCAACCATAGGCAGTTGGGTAGAAGTTCGTTTCCTCCGTTTTGCGGTACGCCAGACCCCTCCCGATCACCAGGACCCCGTTTCGACCATAGGCGGTTGAACAGAAGTCCGTTTCCTCTGTTTTGTGGTACGCCAGACCCCCAGCCGATGAACAGGACCCCGTTTTGACCATAGGCGATCGAACAGAAGGCCGTTTCCTCTGTTTTGCGGTACGCCAGACCCCGAGTCAATGAACAGGACCCCGTTTTGGCTGTTCCATCCAAGCAGGTTGGCTCCCGATGAACAAGACGCATTCCGACCCAGTCAGTTGCCTCCCGATGAACACGACGTTGTTTCTCCGTTCCGACCCAGCCGGTTGACTGCCGATGAACAGGATGCCGTTGCTGCCGTACGTTGACTCTCCATGTACACGATCCCTGGCCGTACATATGTGTGAGTACGCGTTCGAGACCCCGCCCGTATGTACGTATGTGGCCGTATTTTTTGCAGCGTGGCTGTACGTACGTGTACTCGATTTAGACGGGACTGCCTGAACTGCTACGTATAGGGCTCTACTACGGCACGTGCTACTCCTTTGTTTTACGCGATGTGTCGCTCCTTACAAGCCCACGGTTCATCGTTGCAGTATGTACATACACGTTCGCGACCGGACAGACAACGCTACGTACGCTTTGACCGGGTGGGTCCCAGCTGTCAGGGAGGATACAGAGGAACTTCCTTGCGTGCGAAGATATAGCAGGTGGGTCCCAGCTATCAGGGGGAGGAATCATTTTTTTTGCGCGTAATAAGGAGGCACTTCCTTGGGTGCGAAGATGTAACTGGTGGGTCCAGCTGTCAGCCTCACCGCGTACAGTCCTCTTTCGATGGCTATCGTTCATTGACCACGTTGACTATACCGCGCCAAGAGCACCAAGGCGGTGGACGACGGCGAGGCCTAGGAAGGGAACGATGCGGAGACGGGGAAGACGCGACAGTGGATTCCCACGCCTAGGGGAGTACGAGCGTTGACTGGTTCGGTTGCGGTGTGAGGCTGCCATCACCAGAGAATAACAGGGGATGTGGGTGAGTAGAGGGAAGGCCTGGCCAACGGTAGGAGTAGGGTGGGCGGTGAGGCCTGCGCGGCAGCACAGTCGGCCACGGGAGGCAGGAGCAGGCGGTCCCGCCGGCGCTGGTTTGGGCGGCTGGAGCAAGAAGATCAGAGATTGAAGAAGCAGCACGGGCGTTGGATTAACATCCAACGGTCACTGTTGCTAGAATCGTTTGTTGACTAAGTTGACAAAGCCCTGTGTACGCGTCAACCTAGTAGTCCCACAAGTCAGCCTCCAAATCTGGTGGGTCCCAGCTGTCATGAGGACGAATCATTTTTTTTGCGTAATAAGGCGGCACTTCCTTCCGTGCAACGATCGAGCCGGTGGGGCCCAGCTGTTAGGGGGAGGAATCATTTTTTTCTCGCGTAATAAGGAGGCACTTGCTTCTGTGCGGCCATGCACCATGTGGGTCCCTACTGTCAGCCTCTCCACGTACATCCCGCTTCCGATGGCTGTCGTTTGTTGACCACGTTGACCACGCCGCGCCGATAGAACCAACGCGGTGGACGACGGCGAGACCCAGGAAGGGAACGACCCAGAGCCGATGAAGACACAACAGTGGATGCCCACGCTAAGGAGAGTATGAGGGTTGACTGGTTCGGCTGCGGTGTGAGGCTGCCGTCGTCAGAGAATAACAGCAGGTGTGGGTGAGTAGAGGGATGGCCTGGATAGTGGTGGGAGTAGGAGGGGGCGATAGGGCCTGCGCGGCAGCACAGACGGCCACGGGAGGCGGGAGCAGTCGGTCCTGCTAGCACTGGTTTGGGCGGCTGGAGCAAGAAGATCAGAGATTGAAGAAGCAGCACGGCCGTTGGATTAATTAACATCCAACGGTCACAGCTGTTAGAATCGTTTGTTGACTAAGTTGACAAAGCCCTGCGTATGCGTCAATTTAGTAGGCCCACAAGTCAGCCTCCAAATCTGCTGGGGCCCAGCTGTCATGGGGAGGAATCTTTTTTTCACGTAATAAGGAGGCATTTCCTTCTGTGTGAAGATATAGCTGGTGGGTCCCAGCTTTCAGGGGGAGGAATCATTTTTAGGCGTAATAAGGAGGCACTTGCTTGCATGTGGCCATGGACCATGTGGGTCCCTACTGTCAGCCTCTCCACGTACATCCCTCTTCTGATGGCTGTCGTTTGTTGACCACGTTGACCACGTCGCGTCGATAGAACGAACGCGATTGACGACGGCGAGTCCTAGGAAGGAACGACCGATAGCCGGCGAAGACACAGAAGTGGATGCCAACGCGGAGGGGAGTACGAGGGTTGACTGGTTCGGCTGCGGTGTGAGGCTGCCATCGCCGGAGAATAACAGGAGGTGTGGGTAAGTAGAGGGATGGCCTGGCCAGTGATGGGAGTAGGGTGGGGCGGTGAGCCTGCGCGGCAGCACAGCCTGCCACGGGCGGCGGGAGCAGGCGGTCCCGCCGGCGGTGGTTTGGGTGGCTGAAGCAAGAAGATCTGAGATTGAAGAAGCACGACAACCGTTGGATGTCCATCCAACGACCTCTACTGCTAGAATCGTCTGTTGACTATAGGTTGACAAAGCCTTGCATACGCGTTAACTTAGTAGCCCAACAAATCAGCATCACATCAGTGGCGGACATCATATAGCCCATTTGCTATTTTTAATAATTTACAACACATTTTTTAATTCCTATGGAATTTACTGCAGCCCATTTACAGTTTGTTAACAGTACAACCCATTTTCTAGCCAGGGCCAGGGTTAAAAATTTCAACCAAACTTCCCACATTTTGGTGGGGTCTGAATTATTTTTATCCCGAAATTTTGATTCAGATTCAATCTAATTTCAAAATTATTTTATATTAGGTTAAATCCAATGAAATTTTGCGCGCGCAACAAAAAATGTAATGAAATTAAAAATCTCAAAATCTGAAAAAAAAAACTAAATTGCAAACTAATTGCCGGTTCGCTGTGTTTTTTTATATTTATAACCCATTTATTATTACTTAAAGCCCATTTTCTGGGCAAGCCGAATGCACCCCTCCTCGTTTTTGCAACCCAGTCGGGCGAAGAAAAACAAGTTGGCCTGCATTGGGTATTTGTCAAAAAAAACTGGGCTAGCCATTTTCACAAAGGAAAAAATAGCTGGGCTGGTTATTTGGTAAACATAAAATAATAGCCTGGGCTACACGGGCCACAGCCCCCACACAGACCAATTGATAACCTACTGCGTCTCAGCAAGAAAAAAACATGTAAGTGCATCAAGTGCCCCCTTAGTGGTTTTGGAGTATTGAAGACAAATAAGTTAAGGGACTAATGTGTTTGTGAGTGTACACAGGTGAAAACAGTCCCTGAAGACTTGGTTTAACCACGGAAGTCGACCCCTAAAAATCTATTTCTTTAGGTGAAGAATTAGGTGCGGCCTGTGAAGAAATTGATGTGAAGACTTTGAAGCTTGAAGACTTTGTTTTCATAGTTTCTTTGAGTCATAGGAAAAACTGTAATGTTAAAGGGGGTCTAGGTGAAATATTTATCATACTTCAAAGTGATGCTCAAACCTATACACATTACAGGTGCTTCGAGTGAAGCTTTTGGAAATCTCCGGAACAGCTGACGAATTTGCTAGCGACAGTGACGCAGTTCATCTGGTCATTGACGAATTAGGTCAGGCTGAGGAGTTAGGATTTCGCCAGTGTGATCTGCCTATTGTGAGGAAATTGAGTGCCCTGACGAAATTGAGAGTTCAATTTTCTGACCGTTGCTGCGCCGCGTGCCAGCTGTCGAGTGGATCCTTATCCTGACAACGGTCGTGTCTGAGAAGGGCATTTATGACAATTCATGTCGGGTTGCCCCTGGCTATAAATAGCCGCCCCCACAACCACTAGTTGGTTGGCTGCTCTAGAGAGAGATTGACACTTGTCATTTGAGAGCAACTCTTCCTCTGACGACTTTGTGAGAACCCAAGTGAGGAAAAACCCAACCAGAGCCAAAGTGATTGAGCATCACTGAAGAAGTTGATCTGTGTGATCCGACGCTTGTTACCTTTGAAGACTGTCATTCTTCCAGACGGTTAGGCATCATGTTCTGAGCACCCAAGAGTAATTGTGGCGTGCCGGTGAACAAGTCTGTGAAGGTTTTGGAACTCTACCTTGAAGACTTACCACGAGTGATTGGGCGAGGTCTAAGTGACCTTAGCTCAAGAGGAATATGGTGAGGACTAAGTGTCCTCCGAGGTAAGACTCAGCCGCCTCAACCAGACGTACAGTTGATATAGCAACTGGAACTGGTCTACCAAATCGCTATGTCTTCACCAAGCCTAACTGGTTTCAATTTCCTCGCCCTTTACCTTTACGCAATTCCGCTACTGAGGAACTTGTGCTTTACTTTTCTGAAGAATTTGAACTGAAGACTTTCATCATGTTGTTTTTCATTTCTTCAGTTCATCTTCCTCATGCATGTCTGCCTGTATGATCTCATGTTCTTCACTTGTATGTATTTCATTTGCATGCTACTTGTATCTGTGTCGATCTAGTTTCACCTCTGTTTCCATTTCGTCACTTTGATTTTCGTCAAAATCTTCGGAGTTTGACGAATTTCTAAAAATCTCCCATTCACCCCCCTCTGGGAGTAAACCTGCGCTTTCAATTGGTATCAGAGCAAGGTACTCCCTTGTTCTGTGTGATTTTGGTTTAACCACCTGGAGTTTTAGTTATGTTGACCGCAGGTATGATCAAGGTATCCGTTGTGTGCCCCATCTTCGATGGCATAGACTATCCCTACTGGAAGAACAAGATGCTAATGCATCTTGAGGCAATTGACAATGATCTCTGGTTTGTCATCGAGAATGGAGTGCCTACCGTGGCTCCAAGCATCAACGCCACTGACGTGAAGAGATTTAAGCAACTCGACTCTCAAGCGAAGAATATCATACGTGGTCATCTGAACAAAGGACAATATGGTAGAGTGAGTGCTTTGGAAACTTCGAAGCTTATCTGGGATAGGCTTTCCAAGGTTAATGAGGGGGTGTCCACTCAACGTGACTCCTGAGTTGACGTTCTTCATAATCTCTTCAATCGCTTCAAGAGGCTCGACAATGAGAATGTGCAGCAAACCTTCGACCGCCTTACTGATATCTACAATGAGCTTCAGGCTCTTGGTGCTGCTGACATCACCGATCATGAGGTGGTGAAGAAATTGCTGAGATCTCTGAACAGTTCCTTCGACACCTTGGCACTGATGAAACAAGAGTGCCCTGATTACAAGTCACTTGACCCGGCTGACATTCTTGAAAGGCTCAACACTCATGAATTTCAGCAAGCTGAGAAAAGAGATGTGTATGGTCCCAGCTATGGACGTCCTCACGCTCTGAAGGGAAAAGCAAAAGCCAAGGCAATTTCTTCATCTGACGAAGAAGAGGAATATGAGGGCGGTTCTGATGGTGCTGAGGAAATTAGCAGAGAACTGGCCATGCTTGTGAAGAAGTTCCTGAAGTTTTCCAAGAAAAATCGCTTTGGAAAGTCTTCAAAGTATGACTCGAAGAACACTGGAGAAGCATCTGCTCAAGACTACAACAAGAGAACTTGTCACAAATTCAAGAAGCCAGGCCACTACATCGCCTACTGCCCTCTATGGCTAAAGAAGAAGAAGAAGAAGAGCAGTGATGATGATGAATCTGATGGAAAAAAGAAGAAGTCCTAAAAGTCTTCATCAAAGTTCTCATCTCGCAAGAAAGGTAGTTCCAGTAGAGCTTGTGCATTCATTGGGAAGGAAATGGATTCTGAGGAAGAATCTGATCATGAGGAAGCTGAGGAATCTAAGGAGGAGTCAGACTCTGGTGTGGCAAGCCTTGCCCTCGCTACTGAGTACGTCAGCAAGTCCATCTTCAACCCTAAAGATAATGGTATCTCCACCAACAATGATGACTGTGCTGATGACTACACTCCCACCTATTGCTTCATGGCAAGAGGTGCAAAGGTAACCTCACAAGAAGCTTACTTTGAAACTTCCAGCAATGACGACTCTGAGTGTGAATCTAAACCAAGCTATAAGAAACTTGCTAAGATTGCAACTAAACAACAACATGCTATGGAAGAGATTCAAAAACTGCTAGACAAAAGCGATGACCTGTTGGACGAGGAAATGGATCGTAGTCAAGCCTTGTCTGAAGATCTCAGACGGCTTAAATCACAATATGACGAACTTGAAAGTCGTCATGTGTCCCTCTCAGCCGAACATGAGAAGCTGTCCTATGAATTTCTTCAAAGGAAGGAAGATCTTGAAAAGCTGAGAGCATCTCGTGATGATCTTCAAAAAGAGAACGATTCACTCCTCGCTCAACAGATCAGTACCACTCAAGAAGAATTTGTTGCACCATGCCTAAAATGCCTTGAACGTGATAATGCAAATTCTTCAGTTGAATGTTCAAATGCTTCAGTACTTCCAATTGCTTCAACTGCTTCGGTGGCCACTAACCTCTCATCCGAGGAAGCCACCTGTGATACTGATGAAAATGCAGGGCTAAAGGAATTGTACGTCACTGGCATGTTCAAAAGCCTCAAAGGGCATCAAACCCTGTGTGACGTGCTCAAAAAGCAAATTCTTCACAGGAACCCTAGGAAAGAGGGTATTGCTTTTGAGAGAAAGCTTAATGCTGATGGTTCTTATTAGAAGCCTGAGCAGTATCCCAAAACCATATGGGTTGCTGCAAAGGGACCACCAATAGACCCATCT
Source organism: Elymus sibiricus (assembly GCA_039707655.1). Classification (NCBI taxonomy): domain Eukaryota; kingdom Viridiplantae; phylum Streptophyta; class Magnoliopsida; order Poales; family Poaceae; genus Elymus; species Elymus sibiricus. The sequence continues at coordinate 196,479,547 of CM077668.1, forward strand.
ACCTTATCTGGCTATACTTGTTATACTTCATATTCTTCAGATGAGTCATTTGACTCCAACTATAAACTGTTCAAGAATCATAATGGTGAAGTCTTTGCCAGATTTGTTGGAACTAACTGCAGGAACGGTCCACCTGTGAAGAAAATCTGGGTTCCCAAAAGTCTTTTGGAAAATCTTCAGGTGAATGTCATCATGACACCACCGATGAAGAAGAAACATCCCAGGCCAAATTCCTCACTAGGATCAAAGTCATCAAATGGACGCAGACCCACTTATGGTCGTGCTAATGCCTCTATTTTGCAGGGAAACAAACAGCGATTTGATGAATATGAGCACTATTCTTCGAACCACTATGTTCACAAAACTTCGAAGAATTTCTCTGCTTATTCATTCAATTACTATAACCCTCCTATGAAGAGAAATGCATATTCTTCAATGCCTAAGTTCTCCATTAATGCACTGTGTTACATTGCTTCTCAGCCACCCATTCAGATGTGGGTGGTTAAGAAGAAGAACTAATCTTTTCTGCAGGGTCAGGTCTTTAGACAACCAAAATGTCTGATGAATTTGCTGAAGACCTGACAGAGTGCCTGTTGGGATGCATGCTAATCATGATGAAATGAATACTCATTTCACACATCCCTTGTGCTGCTAGATATTATTCCTTGATGAAATTGTCTGACGAAATTTATCATCATCATATTCTTCACTTTGAAGTATATGAATGTGTAAGTCAGACTAATGCTTCTACAGGATGACACACCCACAGCCACTGAATGGGTCCTGGATAGTGGCTGCACGAATCACATGACTGGTGATAGGAATCTCCTCACTGATGCTCCCCTTACTCCGTCTCATATGAAGCATACCACATACGCCGACAAAGGAAAAAAGCAAGGTATTGGGTCTAGGTAAGGTTGCTATCTCGAAGGACCAACACATGGAAAAGGTGATGCTTGTCGAATCCCTTGGATACAACCTCATGTCTGTCTCAATGCTTTGTGATCTTGATATGATTGTCATCTTTGTCAAATATAGATGTATTGTGCTGATGGAATCTAACAAGTCCAAAGTCTTTGAAGGCTTTAGGAAAGGTGATTTGTATATTGTAGATTTCTCCCTAGGTCCTTAGCCTGCCACGTGTCTACTGGCAAAAGCTTCAGAATGCTGGCTATGACATCGACGTCTTGGACACACTGGCATGAGGAATTTGAGCACACTCCTCAAGAAGAAGCACATCAATGGCGTCGAAGGCGTCAAATTCGTCAAAGATCATCTGTGTGGTGCTTGTGAGTCTGGAAAGATGATCAGATCCAAGAATGCGGCTAAGACAATCATGACCACTACTCGTCCCTTTGAATTACTTCATATGGATTTGTTTGGTCCTACCCATTATGCCACACTAACCAATGCAGCATCTCTCTACAGATTCATCATAGTTGATGACTACTCTTGATACACCTGCGTGCACATCATTTCCTTCAAGACTGAAGTTCAAGATGTCTTCAGACGATTCTCCAATTGGGCCATGACGAATTATGGTCTCAAGATCAAGCACATCAGGAGCGACAATGGCACCGAGTTCAAGAACATAGGACTTGATGACTATCTTGACGAACTTGGTATCACTCATGAGCTCTCTGCTCCCTACACGCCTCAGCAGAATGGAGTCATGGAGCAAAAGAATAGGACACTCATTGAGATGGCTCGCACAATGCTTGATGAATACAAGACCCCCCGTCGATTCTGGCCTGAAGTAATTGACACTGCATGTCATATCATCAACCGGGTATATCTTCACAAATTCCTCAAGAAGACCTCATATGAGCTCTTCACTGACAAGAAACCCAATGTGAGTTATTTCAAAGTCTTCGGTGCTAAATGCAGGATTAGAGATCCTCATCACAGTTCTAAATTTGCACCGAAAGCACATGAAGGTTTTATGCTTGGTTACGGAAAGGACTCGCACACCTACAGAGTCTTCAACACCCATCACAACAAGGTTGTTGAAACTGTAGATGCGCGGTTCGATGAAACTAACGGCTCGCAAAGAGAGCACCTGCCTCCTGTGCTAGATGAAATGCCTCCTGAGGAATCTATCAAGCTTATGGGCACTGGTGAAATTGTGCCCAGTGAAGAATAGCTGATGAAGAAGTAGTGATCCCTTGTCCTGAAGAAACTACTGATCCTGAGGAAAATGATGCTGAGGATTCTGCACGGCAACAACAACAGCCAGGCCCTCGTCCAACACATCCACGAGTGGTGAATGAAGTGCAGATTGAGAAGATCCTCGACAACATCAATGCACCTGGTCCCCTCACTCGCTCAAGAGCTTCACATTTAGCTAACTTTTGTGGGCATTACACGTTTGTCTCTATTTTAGAGCCCACCAAAGTTGATGAAGCATTTCTCGAGCCAGAATGGATTCAGGCAATGCAAGAGAAATCGCATCAATTTGAGCTCAACAATGTGTGGGAGCTAGTCAAGCGTCCTGATCCATGCACGCACAATGTTATCGGCACCAAATGGATCTACCGCAACAAACAAGACGAAAATGGCCAAGTGGTGAGGAATAAGGCCCATCTTGTAGCTCAAGGCTACACACATGTTGAGGGTATTGATTTCGATGAAACATTTGCACTTGTTGCTAGGCTTGAAGCCATTCATATACTGCTTGCATATGCTAACCATCATGATATCCTCTTATATCAAATGGATGTGAAAAGTGCATTCCTCAATGGTAAGCTTGAGGAAGAAGTATATGTTGCTCAACCACCAGGTTTTGAGGACCCAAAGCATCCAGACAAAGTCTTCAGACTCAACAAGGCTCTCTATGGCCTCAAGCAAGCCCCGAGGACTTGGTATGATACACAGAAGGAGTTCCTGAAGAAAAAGGGTTTCAAACCCGGTTCACTTGGCCCTACTCTTTTCACTAAATCTTATGATGGTGAACTGCTCATATGCCAAATATATGTTGACGATATTATCTTTGGTTGCACTAACAAGAAATATAGTGATGAATTTGCATATATGATGCGTGAAGAATATCAGATGTCTATGATGGGGGAGCTGAAATTCTTCCTCGGTGTAGAAGGACAAGTATGGGCTGTGCAATCGTAATGCATTGATCGGTGCACCATGCACGTATCTATGAGTACAGAGGGGGGCCACAACCTCGACTATACAGAGGAAACAGGAGGTGGGCCCAATACACAATATGCACGTACACAATATATTCAACACCCCCCCGCAGTCGAAGCGGCGCCAGTGACGCAGAGACTGGAACGAAACTCCTCGAAAGTGGAAGTCGGCAGTCCCTTCGTCATCACATTGGCGAACTGTTATGCAGTCGGAACATGGAGGACCCGAATACGTCCAAGGGCCACCTGCTCGCGCACAAAGTGAATGTCCAGCTCAATGTGCTTAGTCCGGCGATGATGAACGGGGTTGGCGGAGAGGTACACCGCAGAGACGTTGTCGCAGTAGACAACCGTAGCCTGGGAGACATCGTGATGTAGCTCCTGAAGTAACTGTCGTAGCCAGGTGCACTCGGCAACAGCGTTAGCCACAGCTCGGTACTCAGCCTCCGCGCTAGAGCATGAAACCGTAGGTTGTCGCTTGGACGACCACGAGACGAGCGAAGGACCAAGGTAAACACAGTAGCCAGAGGTGGACCGACGGGTGTCGGGGCAGCCAGCCCAGTCCGCGTCGGAGTAGGCCACCATCTCCAGAGAAGTGGACGCCGTGAGGGTGAGCCCAAGAGCCATCGTGCCGCGAATGTAACGGAGGATCCGCTTCACGAGGGTCCAATGGGAGTCACGAGGGGCGTGCATGTGGAGACACACCTACTGAACAGCATACTGTAGATCCGGTCGGGTGAGAGTCAGATACTGAAGAGCACCGACAATGGACCGGTAGAAGGGAGCATCCGACGCTGGCGAGCCCTCAAGAGCAGAAACCTTGGCCTTCGTGTCAACATGAGTAGCAACAGGGTGACAGTTGAGCATGCCAGCACGCTCAAGGAGCTCGTGCGCATACTTCTGCTGATGAAGAAAGAAGCCGTCCGGTCGCCGAATGACCTCAATGCCAAGGAAATAATGTAGAGCGCCCAAGTCCTTGATGGCGAACTCGTCACGCAGCCGGAGAGTAATCTGCTGAAGCAGAGCTGCGGAGGAGGCCGTCAGGATGATGTCGTCGACGTAGAGGAGCAAATATGCAGTCGTGTTACCGTGGCGATAGACAAACAGTGAGGCATCCGAGCGAGTGACGTTGAAGCCCAGTGTCTGAAGAAACCCGGCGATCTGCTGGTACCAGGCGCGAGGTGCTTGCTTGAGCCCGTAGAGAGACCGGGACAGCAAACACACATGCCCAGGAAGAGATGCGTTGACGAAACCGGTGGGCTGCTCACAATAAATCTGCTCCTCAATATGGCCGTGGAGGAAGGCGTTGGAGACATCCATCTGATGAACTGGCCATCCTCGGGACAACGCAAGCTGGAGGACGGTGCGGATCGTGCCCGGTTTGACAACCGGTGCAAACGTCTCAGTGAAGTCAACTCTAGCGCGCTGTCGAAAACCACGAACCACCCAGCGAGCCTTGTAGCGCTCAAGTGTACCATCCGAGCGGGTCTTGTGGCGAAAGACCCACTTGCCGCTGATGACATTGGCGCGAGGAGGCCGGGGAACCAGTGTCCAGGTACGGTTCCGCTTGAGAGCGTCGAACTCTTCCTGCATTGCGGCAAGCCAGTGAGGATCACGAAGGGCTGCGCGAGCGGACGTGGGAATAGGAGACGGCTCCGCGGTGCAGGCGGCGAGGAGGTACTCGTCGCTCGAGTACCGCAGACTCGGACGGTGAATGCCAGCTCGGGCCCGTGTGACGGGGCGAGATGGCAGCGCCGGGACGTCCGACGAGGCGGGCGGCGAGACGGCCGGCGAAGCGGCCGGCGAGGCAGCCTGCGAGGCGGCCGGCGAGGCGGCCGGCGAAGCGGCCGACGAAGCAGCCGACGAGGCGGCCGGCGATACAGCCGGCGAGGCACCCGGCATGACAGCCTCCGAGGCGGCCGGCGAGGCTGCCGGCGAGGCCGCCGACGACACGGCCGGGATGAAGGCGGCGGTCGAGCCCTCGGCGCCCGAGCCCGTGGCGCCCGAGGCGGGGGCGGCGGGTGAAGAGGGGGCGCCGGCCGAGGGGGCGGGGTCGGCCGAGGAGGCCGAAGAGGCGGGCGCCGACGTGGGGGCGCGAGGCGCAGCTCGTCCCATGGCGCGAGGACCGCCAAAGCCTGGAGGCGGTCTGAGAGCCGAGCGGGGCCGTCCACCTGACGGAGTCGCCGAAGGGCCGCCGGTGGCCGGCGGCGACGGGGCGACGAGGGGTACCTGCTGCTGAAACAGAAACACCTTCTCATCAAAGTAAACATGTCGGGAGGTGAAAACACGATGTGAGACGGGATCGTAGCAGCGGTAGCCCTTAGTGTTAGGTGGGTAGCCGAGAAAGATGCAGGCGACGGAGCGGGGTGCAAGCTTATGAGGCGTAGTGGCGGCGATGCTAGGGTAGCAGAGACAGCCGAAGATGCGAAGCTCATCATAAGAGGGCGGTGCACCGAAGAGGATGTGATGAGGTGCGAAGTTCCCGCGAGTGCGACATGGACGGATGTTAATGAGGAGTGATGCGGTGGCGAGAGCGTCAGGCCAAAAGCGCGGAGGCACATTGGCGTGAAAGAGGAGAGTCCGAACGCAGTCGTTAAGAGTGCGAAGGACACGCTCAGCGCGACCGTTCTGCTGCGAAGTGTACGGGCAGGTGAGACAAAAAGTCGTGCCATGTGTGGTGAGGAGAGTATGAACAGCTAGGTTGTCGAACTCCTTCCCGTTATCTGTCTGGAACGCGAGAATGGGACGACCAAACTGCGTGACAACATAGGAGTAGAAGGCGGCAAGGGTGGATATGACATCCGACTTGCGACGCAACGGGAAGGTCCACACATAGTGCGAAAAATCATCAAGTATGACAAGATAATAAAGATAGCCCGTATTACTTGCGACAGGAGAGGTCCAAACATCACTATGGATTAACTCAAATGGGTACGATGCAACATGAGAAGACGCCCTAAACGGGAGACGAGCATGTTTGCCGAGGCGACATGCATGGCAAGAGTGATCATCGATCTTATTACAAGTGAAAGAAAAACTCCTAAGAATGTGACGAAGGGTGGCGGGGTTAGGATGACCCAAACGAGCGTGCCAAAGATCCACACGAGCGGAGAAGGCAACCGGAGCGGTGGCGGTGGAGGAGGATGGGTGCACTGGGTAGAGCGCATCGGTGCTGTCACATCGGTGGAGCACCATCCGGGTACGGGCGTCCTTTACAGAAAAGCCGCACCCGTCAAACTCAACAGTAATAGGATTTTCACGAGTGAGAGATCGAACGGAGACAAGATTCTTAATGAGTTTGGGCGAAACAAGTATGTTAGACATAGACAATGGCATGGATGACGAGGGAAAGAATGTGCGGCCCACATGTGTAATAGGTAGAGAGGAGCCATCAGCGACGGTGATGCGAGTGGAAGTGTTGACGGGGTGGAAAGTGTGAGGATTAAAGGGATAAGCTGCCATGTGAGCAGAGGCACCCGTATCCATATACAAATCACCGCCACCGGGGTAGCTAGTCGGTGAGGGAGCCGAAGGAAGAGCGTAGGCGCCGGCCATCGACGGGGCGGGTAGGGCCGCGTAGCCGGTACCGGCCGGCTGCTGCGGCGCGGCGACGTAGACCTGATGACCCGCCGGTCGTGGCCCAAGTAGACCTGGCGCCGGGGCCCTCGGGATGGACTCGGGTCCCGCGAACGGGTTGGAGGCGCCGGAGTAGGTGGACATGGAGGAGTCCATGATAGCGGCGTGAGATGGCGATGACAGCTAGGGTTAGGGATGGCCGCGGTTGTGGGAAACAGCAGCAGCGATGAGAGCTAGGAGTGATGATGGAGAAAGAGCAGCGGCGGCAGAGAAAAGCAGTAGCAGCAGCGATTGAGGAAAGAATTAGCGGTAGCTGACAAAAGAAGTAGCAGCAGCGATTGAGAAAGGAATTAGAAAGAAGAGGCGCGCGCTAGTGAGCTCGCGATCGGCAGCGGCGGGCTAGCGATCGATCGGGTGGTTGGGTTTTGAACCGTAGATCAAACACCCAGGAACTATGCGTACGTGCAAGCTAGCACAAGCACACACACACAATCGATCCTGTGTGTAGCTACAGCGATCGGGAAAAGTAGCTCGATCGGGAAAAGTAGCTACAGCGATTGGTGTGGGTTGGGACGTGCAAACTGCGATCGGGAAAAGTAGCTACAGCGATCGGTGGGAGTTGGGACGAGCGGTGCGGAAGCGAGGCGATCGGCGGCTGCGGCGGCTGAAGAAGCCGCGGCTGCGGCGGACGGCGCGGAGGTGGTGGGAGGCAGCAGCGACGAGCGGCGGCGGCGGCGACCGAGGGAACGGTTGCGGCGGCGGTGGCTGGTGGCGGCAGCGGGTTGAAGCGGCGGCGGCGGCGGCGCTTGGAGGCGCGGCGGCGGCGGCTAGGGTTCAGGACCGTGCTGCGATAGATACCATGTAGAAGGACAAGTATGGGCTGTGCAATCGTAATGCATTGATCGGTGCACCAGGCACGTATATATGAGTACAGAGGGGGGCCACAACCTCGACTATACAGAGGAAACAGGAGGTGGGCCCAATACACAATATGCACGTACACAATATATTCAACACTCAGACTTCAAATTCATCAACAACCCAATGGCATCTTCATTTCTCAGGAGAAATTCCTCAAGGATTGCCTGAAGAAATTTGGCATGTAAGATTGCAAAGGCCTCAAGATACCAATGCCAACAAATGGTCAACTCTGCACTGACGAAAATGGTAAAGATTTCGATCAGAAGGTATATTGCTCCATCATTGGTTCGCTTCTTTACCTATGTGCATCTAGGCCATATATTATGCTTAGCGTTTGCATGTGTGCCCTCTTTCAAGCGTCACCGAAGGAATCACACCATCAGGCTGTGAAATGAATTCTTCGATATTTAGCTCACACACCGACGCTTGGATTATGGTATCCCAAGGGCTCTTCACTGGATCTTGCTGGATTTTCTGATTCTGATTATGCTGGAGATCGTGTGGATCGCAAGTCAACATCAGGCACATGCCATTTCCTCGGACGATCTCTTGTCTGTTGGTCCTCAAAGAAGCAGAACAGTGTCTCACTTTCCACAGCCGAGGCTGAGTACATTGCCACTGGCGCCTGCTGCTCACAGCTTCTATGGATGAAGCAAACCCTCAAGAACTATGGCATCAACGTGAAGAAAGTGCCACTCTACTGCGACAATGAGAGTGCCATCAAGATCGCCCACAACCCAGTGCAACACTCAAGGATGAAGCACATTTAGATTCATCACTGGATCTTCACTATGCCCTTGGATGAGAGAAGGTTTTGCATGTTGCGGTGTGAGCTAAACGTCCTAGAATCTTTGAATGTCCTTTGAAAAGGACACACATCCTAACGCTTATGCATTCTTGATGACTTTGATGCACAACACACGAAGTAACATTTTTCTTCAATCAATGAAGACTAACCCTCTAAGTGTGAAGAACTTGATTCTCAGAACCCTACGACAATTGTATGCGGTGTCTGAAATCATCATAGTTCTTATACAGTGGGTAACGCCACCACCCTCTTCAGGACGTTCTTTAGACTTGAGTTTTTCGTCATTTGCAATTTCGTCAAACTTTTTCAATTTCGTCATTTGAGGTTGTTCTTCATTGCTTGAGCTAATACGTCCTATATTTTATCTGAGTTTTTCATGTCCTCAACAACATTCACATATTGCTATTTCTTCAAGTTGTTTTTCCGTCTATGTGAATGTGATCGGACCCGCTCCCCTCTATGCTGAACTCAAACCACTCTGTTCACAATCTCTTCATGTGCGTTCTAATTGACACCGTTCAAAGTCTTCACCGTGTCCTTGACAGCTGAAGAAATTGCGAACACATTTTAAAATCTTCTATTCCAATTTTTTGGCGGTTGCCACAGTAACTTAATCCCGCGCTCCCGATGCATGGATAAGCGCACTCAAAATGCATGGGTGACGCGTGTCGCAGAGATGCGAATCGCTAGGGGCCTATCCGTCCAAAATGTTCGGACCACTCGGTTTTCACCACGCCTATATAAGGGCTTGACCGCATCAAACCTAATTCATTTCACTCCTCGCACCCCTGTCGCTCTCACTCCCGACCCTAGCCCCGCCGCTGGAATTCATCGCCGCCGGAGAAGAAGAGCTTCACTGCCTCGACTTCTTCATCGTCGTACTCGCGTCGGCCGTGGATTTCTTCATCTCCGCCGCCGCCGTAGTTGTCGTTCATCACCATGTTAGGGCACGGAAGATCTGAGCTGATGATTTCCTTCAACTCGTCATCCTGTTCATCGAGTTCATCCTTGGGGTAATTAATGTTTATTTTTACCGCCCAAGTTTGATCTTTTTACAGTCTAAAATTCTTCAAGTGTTGTTTTTACCACTTCTTTCCAATTCTTCAGCACTTCCCTCTGGCCAGTCTTGGTTATTTCATCTAAGTCATGCTTAGCAATTATATTCCTCAATTGTGCAAATTTCACAATCTGTACAACTCTGGAACCTAAGTCAAGACACTTAGTGAATTTCTTCAAGACGATAAGGGTCAACTTCCTCAACTGGATTTGTTTTTGAAAACTTCTGAGAACGCATGTGACTCTTCCCAATTTCCTCGCAACTATACTCTGTTCACAGGTAGACATGTTTGCTGACGAATCTCTTGGTTCTCATCAACTTAATTCATTTGTAGCGTTGCTTGAGGAAAATCTCCAAACTTCATCAGAAACTTCTAAAGTTCAAATCCCTCAGTTGAAGAAAATGGTAGATGACAAATGGCCTCAGAAGGGAGGCAAGAGGAAAGAGGAACATACTGCATTCGAGATTCCTGATGAATTATATGCAGGATACTGTACCCCTGACGAAAGGATTCATGGGAAAGAAACTGAAAAACAGCGCAAGACGCGTATGCAAAAGATCAAGAGGTATTGGACATATGAATGGAGGAGTTACAATTACATCACTCCCAAGTACATGAAGGATTTTGCTGTTAAACATCCTTGCAAAAGGCCACAGTTGGCTCCTGGTCAAACGACTGATCCCACAAGCATCAGAAGGGGTGAAGAATTCCCCAAAGAATGGGCCAAGCGACAAGGCAAATTGCAGAAATAGGCTCAGAAGGCTATTGAAGAATTCAACAGGGCTTCAAAGGCATCAGCAGAGGCTCGTGCAGGCTCAAGTGGAAGTGCGCCCAAGAAAGCCATGAAGAAGAAGCCGGCTCAAAAGCCAAAACCTTCAACTAAAGTGCCGTCTCAGCCAAAATCTTCTGCGCCAAAGTCTTCTGCAAAGCCCTCAGAACCAAAGCCGTCATCATCAAAGGCTTCAGCACCCAAGGCACCTTCTGCTCCAAGTTCATCAGTGCATCCGCCAGCCATAAGTTCCTCAATGGCAGCTACAAGAGCTTCAACACCAGTTGTGCTAGCATCCTGCCAGCACACTGAAGGCTTTCAAACAACCACAATAGCTGCATCAAGTGCTTCAGCATCAGGGCATATCTCTTCAAATACACCGATGCTGAAGAAAAAGGCCACAGCAGGTCGTGGAACAAGACCCAGCCCCAGAAGCACGGTTGTATTGCCTCAGGCTGATGAAAATGACATGGCTGATGAAGATGAGCTTGCAGAGTATGTTCAGAGAAGAATGGAAGAAGCTGCTCGTGCTAAGAATACCACAGTCCCTACCTTTCTGAACCCTAGAAGGATCTTGGACTTCATTGATATCTGGTGCCAGAAGCCTGATACTCCACTTGATGATTTAGATCTGCCTCCTGGACCAAGTCATATTCTATCTGCCTTTGTCCTCAATGAGAAGCACAAGATTGATCAGACCAAGCTTGTGAGGAAACAGATGAAGAAGAAGCAAAAGGAACTGAAGGACAACATGCTCACCATAACCCCTCAGCAGCTCGTTGCCATGCAGACTGAGATTCAGCGTCTTTCTGACGAATATGATCGCCAGGCAGAGCACTGCTGTGGTGTGAAGGACAGGTTCATCACCGCTTCAAACAGAGTGGTTGATGATCACAATAGAAGGGAGGCTGCGAGGTTTGGCCAAGCACCTCCATCAAGTTCATCAGCTCCTCCACAAACCCCTCAGGCCAGTGAGACTGTGCCTTCACCTCCTCCGCAAGACCAAGCTAGGGCAACTGAAGAAGTTGCGCCTGAAGACACTACCAGGGCAACTGCAACAGTCATGCCTGAAGAGAATGCTCCACCAAGTTCCTCAGCAGCAGCGCCTGAAATGACTTCATCTTTGAAGCTTATCACACTTCCTCTGCATCAGAAGTGAAGAATGCCAAGGCTGCTGGGAAGAGAAATGCATCAGCACCCCGTACCATAGAGACTGTGAAGAAGTTGAAGACGGCTCCAATGTCTTCAGCTGAGCCAATTGATGCTCTCCCAATTTCATTGGCACCCCCGACCTGGAACATTGAAGAATTCCAGATTGTTCCATATGGTGTGGAATATACTATCCCACCACTTGATGAAGAAGAGACTATCCAATCTGTTGCTTCCACAGAGCAAGTGGATGAAGAAATTGAAGTTGAACCAGATGCTTCACTTCATCAGGTATCATCGCCTCCAGTCCATGTGACTGATGAAATTGATGAGGACACGGATGTGGGCTCCACAACGCTAGTTATGCATGATGACTTCTGGGATGCTGCTCATCCGAATTCACCCCTCACCACGCCTCTCACACAAGTACCTCAGTCGCCTGCGATTACTGAGGAAATTCACACTGGTTCTGAAGGACATCAACCATCCCTTCAGACCATCACTGAAGAAATTCCAACTGCATCAGCTGAAGAAATTGTGCAACATGAAACAGATGAAGAAGTTGCACCTCCTCCACCTCAACAAGAAGAACCAGCTCCCTCAGCAGATTCTGAAATAGTTCCATTTGCAACAGCTAAGGAAGTTGCTAAGTCTTTGGCCATCACAGATCCCAATGATTCAACGGGCTCTCCAAGACCCATCTTTGATGTGAGGCCAAAGAAGATCAATCTTCAACCTGTGCCTTCAATGCCCAAAGTTGGCAAGAGCATCAGAAGACCCAAGTTTGACAATGTTGCCTTCTTTGGAGAGAAGAATTTCTTAATATGCGAGTCACCTTATGACTCAGCAAAATAAGTGTTGGGGAACGTTGCATGGAAAACAAATTTTTTTCTACGCACACGCAAGATCTATCCATGGAGATGCATAGCTACGAGAGGGGGAGTGTGTCTACGTACCCTCGTAGACCGTAAGCGGAAGCGTTAGAACAACGCGGTTGATGTCGTCGAACAACTTCACGATCCAACCGACCGAGTACCGAACGTACGGCACCTCCGAGTTCAGCACACGTTCAGCTCGGTGACGTCCTCGACTTCTTGATCCAGCAATACGGCGAGGTAGTGGATGAGTTCCGGCAGCACGACGGCGTGGTGACGGTGATGGTGATGCTATCTCCGCAGGGCTTCGCCCAAGCACTGCGAAAATATGACCGAGGGACGGAACTGTGGAGGGGGGCGCCGCACACGGCTAAGACAATGTTGTGTCCCCTTTGGGGCGCCGCCTCTCCTCTATTTATATATGTGTAGGGGCTTGGAGTAGAAGGAATAGTGCCACGTGAACAGTAACCATGAATAGTACACACGTGGACTTGGACTCCAAAGTCCAATCCTATTCCTACTAGGACTCTCCCTTTTTCCTTCCCTAGCTGCGTGGGCTTTTGAGGACTTGGTGCGCCTGGCCCAATAAGGCCAGGGCACCTCCCCTTAGCCCATGCCAGCCCTTGGGACGTGGTGGACCCACTTGTGGACTTCCGGACCCCTCCGGAATCCTCCGGAACCTTCTGGAAGCTTCCCGGTACAATACCGAAAAAACTGCACCTTTTTTCGGAACCCAAAATATGACTTCCCATATATAAATCTTTACCTCTCGACCATTCTGAGACTCCTCGTGACGTCCGGGATCTCATCCGGGACTCCGAACAATATTCGGTTACCAATTCACATAACTCATATAACACTATATCGTCAACGAACGTTAAGCGTGCGGACCCTACGGGCTCGGGAATGATGTAGACATGACTGAGACGCCTCTCCAGTCAATAACCAATAGGGGAACCTGGATGCTCATATTAGTTCCTACATATTCCATGAAGATCTTATCGGTCGAACCGCAATGACAACATACGTAATTCCCTTTGTCCGTCGGTATGTTACTTGCCGGAGATTCGATCGTCGGTATCTCCATACCTAGTTCAATCTCGTTACCGGCAAGTCTCTTTACTCGTTCCGTAATACATCATCCCGTAACTAACTCCTTAGTCACTTTGCTTGCAAGCTTCTTATGATGTGCATTACCGAGAGGGCCCAGAGATACCTCTCCGAAACACGGAGTGACAAATCCCAGTCTCGATCCATGCCAACTCAACGGACACCTTCGGAGATACCTGTAGAGCATATTTATGATCACCCAGTTACGTTGTGATGTTTGATAGCACACAAGGTATTCCTCCGGTATCCGGGAGTTGCATGATCTCATGGTCTGAGGAACATGTATTTGACATTCAAGAAAGCAGTAGCAATAAACAGAACGATCATATGCTAAGCTAACGGATGGGTCTTGTCCATCACATCATTCTCCTAATGATGTGATCCCGTTATCAAATGACAACTCATGTCTATGGTTAGGAAACCTTAACCATCTTTGATCAACGAGCTAGTCTAGTAGAGGCTCACTAGGGACACGGTATTTGTTTATGTATTCACACATGTATTTAAGTTTCCGGTCAATACAATTCTAGCATGAATAATAAACCTTTATCATGAACAAGGAAATATAAAATAATAACAACTTTATTATTGCCTCTAGGGCATATTTCCATCAGTCTCCCACTTGCACTAGAGTCAATAATCTAGATTACATAGTAATGAATCTAACACCCATGGAGTCTTGGTGCTGATCATGTTTTGCTCGTGGAAGAGGCTTAGTCAACGGGTCTGCTACATTCAGATCCGTGTGTACTTTGCAAATTTCTATGTCTCCATCCTTGACATATTCACGAATGGAGTTGAAGCGTCTCTTGATGTGTTTGGTCTTCTTGTGAAACCTGGGCTCCTTGGCTATGGCAATTGCTCCAGTGTTGTCCCAAAAGATTGTCATTGGACCCGATGCACTAGGTATTACACCTAGATCGGATATGAACTCCTTCAACCAGACTCCTTCATGTGTTGCTTCCGAAGCAGCTATGTATTCCGCTTCACACGTAGATCTCGCCACGACGCTCTGCTTGGAACCGCACCAACTGACAGCTCCACCATTTAATATAAATACGTATCCGGTTTGTGACTTAGAGTCATCCAGATCAGTGTCGAAGCTTGCATCGACGTAACCCTTTACGACAAGCTCTTCGTCACCTCCATAAACGAGAAACATGTCCTTGGTCCTTTTCAGGTACTTCAGGATATTCTTGACCGCTGTCCAGTGATCCAGTCCTGGATTACTCTGGTACCTTCCTGCGAAACTTATGGCAAGGCACACATCAGGTCTGGTACACAGCATGGCATACATAATAGAACCTATGGCTGAGGCATAGGGAATGACTTTCATTTTCTCTATATCTTCTGCCATGGTCGGGCATTGAGTCTGACTCAACTTCACACCTTACAAGACAGGCAAGAACCCTTTCTTTGACTGATCCATTTTGAACTTCTTCAAAACTTTGTCAAGGTATGTGCTTTGTGAAAGTCCTATCAAGCATCTTGATCTATCCGTATAGATCTTGATGCCCAATATATAAGCAGCTTCACCGAGGTCTTTCATTGAAAAAATCTTATTCAAGTATCCCTTTATGCCATCCAGAAATTCTATATCATTTCCAATCAACAATATGTCATCCACATATAATATTAGAAATGCTATAGAGCTCCCACTCACTTTCTTGTAAATACAGGCTTCACCGTAAGTCTGTACAAAACCTTATGCTTTGATCACCTCATCAAAGCGTATATTCAAACTCCGAGATGCTTGCACCAGTCCATAGATGGATCGCTGGAGCTTGCACACTTTGTTAGCACCCTTAGGATCGACAAAACCTTCTGGTTGCATCATATACAACTCTTCTTTGAGAAAACCATTAAGGAATGCAGTTTTGACATCCATTTGCCAGATTTCATAATCATAAAATGCGGCAATTGCTAACATGATTCGGACAGACTTAAGCATCGCTACGGGTGAGAAAGTCTCATCGTAGTCAACCCCTTGAACTTGTCGAAAACCTTTCGCGACAAGTCGAGCTTTGTAGACAGTGATATTACCATCAGCATTCGTCTTCCTCTTAAAAATCCATTTATTCTCAATGGCTTGCCGATCATCGGGCAAGTCCACCAAAGTCCACACTTTGTTCTCATACATGGATCCTATCTCAGATTTCATGGCCTCAAGCCATTTGTCGGAATCCAGGCTTATCATAGCTTCTTCATAGTTCGTAGGTTCGCCGTTGTCTAACAACATAACTTCCAGAACAGGATTACCGTACCACTCTGGTGCGGAACGTACTCTGGTCGACCTACGAAGTTCAGTAGTAACTTGATCTGAAGTTTCATGATCTTTATCATTATCTTCCTCTCTTATTGGTGTAGGCATCACTGGAACGGTTTTCTCTGATGAGCTACTTTCCAATTCGAGAGAAGGTACAATTACCTCATCAAGTTCTACTTTCCTCCCACTTACTTCTTTCGAGAGAAACTCCTTCTCTAGAAAGGACCCATTCTTGGCAACAAAGACCTTGCCTTCGGATCTGTGGTAGAAGGTGTACCCAATTGTTTCTTTAGGGTATCCTATGAAGACACACTTCTCCGCTTTGGGTTCGAGCTTATCAGGTTGAAGCTTTTTCACATAAGCATCGCATCCCCAAACTTTAAGAAACGACAGCTTAGGTTTCTTGCCAAACCATAGTTCATACGGTGTCGTCTCAACGGATTTAGACGGTGCCCTATTTAACGTGAATGCAGCTGTCTCTAATGCATAACCCCAAAACGATAGTGGAAAATCGGTAAGAGACATCATAGAACACACCATATCCAATAAAGTACGGTTACGACGTTCGGACACACCATTATGCTGTGGTGTTCCAGGTGGCGTGAGTTGTGAAACAATTCCATATTTTCTTAAATGAAGGCCAAACTCGTAACTCAAATATTCGCCTCCGCGATCAGATCGTAGAAACTTTATTTTCTTGTTACGATGATTCTCTACTTCACTCTGAAATTCTTTGAACTTTCCAAATGTCTCAGACTTGTGTTTCATCAAGTAGATATACCCATATCTACTCAAATCATCTGTGAAGGTTAGAAAATAACGATACCCGCCGCGTGCTTCAACATTCATCGGACCGCATACATCAGTATGTATTATTTCCAACAAATCAGTAGCTCGCTCCATTGTTCCGGAGAACGGAGTTTTAGTCATCTTGCCCATGAGGCATGGTTCGCAAGTATCAAATGATTCATAATCAAGAGATTCCAAAAGTCCATCCGCATGGAGTTTCTTCATGCGCCTTACACCAATATGACCTAAACGGCAGTGCCACAAGTATGTTGCACTATCATTATCAACTTTGCATCTTTTGGCATCAATATTATGAATGTGTGTATCACTACGATCGAGATTCAACAAGAATAGACCATTCACAAAAGGTGCGTGACCATAAAAGATGTTACTCATATAAATAGAACAACCATTATTCTCTGACTTAAATGAATAACCGTCTCGCAATAAACAAGATCCAGATATAATGTTCATGCTCAACGCTGGCACCAAATAACAATTATTGAGGTCTAAAACTAATCTCGAAGGTAGATGTAGAGGTAGCATGCCGACGGCGATCACATCAACCTTGGAACCATTCCCGACGCGCATCGTCACCTCATCCTTAGCCAATCTTCGCTTATTCCGTAGCTCCTGTTTCGAGTTACAAATATGAGCAACCGAACCAGTATCAAATACCCAGGCGCTACTGCGAGCATTAGTGAGGAACACATCAATAACATGTATATCAAATATACCTTTGCTCACTTTGCCATCCTTCTTATCCGCCAAATACTTGGGGCAGTTCCGCTTCCAGTGACCAGTCCCTTTGCAGTAGAAGCACTCTGTTTCAGGCCTGGGTCCAGCTTTGGGTTTCTTCGTGGGAGCGGCAACTTGCTTGCCATTCTTCTTGAAGTTCCCCTTCTTTCCCTTGCCCTTTTTCTTGAAACTAGTGGTTTTGTTAACCATCAACACTTGATGCTCCTTCTTGATTTCTACCTCCGCTGATTTCAGCATCGCGAAGAGCTCGGGAATTGTCCTCTCCATCCCTTGCATATTATAGTTCATCATGAAGCCTTTATAGCTTGGTGGCAGTGACTGAAGAACTCTGTCAATAACACTCTCAACCGGAAGATCAATTCCCAGCCGAGTCAAGTGGTTGTGGTACCCAGACATTCTGAGTATGTGTTCACTGACAGAACTGTTCTCCTCCATCTTACAGCTAAAGAACTTGTTGGAGACTTCATATCTCTCAACCCGGGCATTAGCTTGAAATATCAATTTCAGCTCTTGGAACATCTCATATGCTCCGTGGTGTTCAAAACGCTTTTGCAGTCCCGGTTCTAAGCCGTAGAGCATGGCACACTGAACTATCGAGTAGTCATCAGATCGAGCCTGCCAGGCATTCACAACGTCTACAGCAGCTCCTGCAGCAGGTCCATCACCTAGCGGTGCATCAAGGACATAATTCTTCAGTGCAGCAATGAGGATAATCCTCAATTTACGGACCCAGTCCGTGTAGTTGCTACCATCATCTTTCAACTTAGCTTTCTCTAGGAACGCATTAAAATTCAACGGAACAGTAGCGCGGGCCATTAATCTACAACATAGATATGCAAAGAAACCATCAAGACTAAGTTCATGATAAATTAAGTTCAATTAATCAAACTACTAATGAACTCCCACTTAAATTAACATCCCTTAAGTTAACTAAGTGATACATGATCCAAATCAACTAGCCCATGTCCGATCATCACGTGAGATGGGATAGTCATCAATGGTGAACATCTCCATGTTGATCATATCTACTATATGACTCAAGTTCGACCTTTCGGTCTCCAGTGTTCCGAGACCATGTCTGTACATGCTAGGCTTGTCAAGTTTAACCCAAGTATTCTGCTTGTGTAAAACTGGCTTACACCCGTTGTATGTGAACGTAGAATCTATCACACCCGATCATCACGAGGTGCTTCGAAACGACAAACTTTAGCAACGGTGCATACTCGGGGAGAACACTTTTATCTTGAAATTTAGTGAAGGGATCATCTTATAATGCTACCGTCGTTCTAAGCAAAATAAGATGCATAAAGGATAAACATCACATGCAATCAAAATATGTGACATGATATGGCCATCATCTTGTGCTTTTGATCTCCATCTCCAAAGCATCGTCATGATCTCCATCGCCACCGGCTCGACACCTTGATCTCCATCGTTGCGTCGTGGTCGTCTCGCCAACTATTGCTTCTACAACTATTGCAAACGTATAGCGATAAAGTAAAGCAATTACATGGCGCTTGCATTTCATACAATAAAGAGACAACCATAAGGCTCCTGCCGGTTGCCGATAAATTACAAAACATGATCATCTCATACAATAACGTATATCACATCATGTCTTGACCATATCACATCACAGCATACCCTGCAAAAACAAGTTAGACGTCCTCTACTTTGTTGTTGCAAGTTTTACGTGGCTGCTACGGGCTTCTAGCAAGAACCGTTCTTACCTACGGCACAAAACCACAACGGTGATTTATCAAGTTTGTTGTTTTAACCTTCAACAAGGACCGGCCGCAGTCAAATTCGATTAAACTAAAGTAGGAGAAACAGACACCCGCCAGCCACCTTTATGCAAAACAAGTTGCATGTCTGTCGGTGGAACCGGTCTCATGTACGTGGACATGTCAGGTTGGTCCGGGCCGCTTCATCTTACAATACCGCCGAATCAAAATAAGACGTTGGTGGTAAGTAGTATGACGATCACCGCCCACAACTCTTTGTGTTCTACTCGTGCATATCATCTACGCATAGACGTGCCTCATGATGCCACAGTTGGGGAACGTTGCATGGAAAACAAAAAAAATTCTATGCACACGCAAGATCTATCCATGGAGATGCATAGCTACGAGAGGGGGAGTGTGTCTACGTACCCTCATAGACCATAAGCGGAAGCGTTAGAACAACGCGGTTGATGTCGTCGAACAACTTCACGATCCAACCGACCGAGTACCGAACATACGGCACCTCCACGTTCAGCACACGTTCAGCTCGGTGACGTCCTCGACTTCTTGATCCAGCAAGACGGCGAGGTAGTGGATGAGTTCCGGCAGCACGACGGCGTGGTGACGGTGATGGTGATGCTATCTCCGCAGGGCTTCGCCCAAGCACTGCGAAAATATGACCGAGGGAAGGAACTGTGGAGGGGGGCGCCGCACACGGCTAAGACAATGTTGTGTCCCCTTTGGGGCGCCCCCTCTCCTCTATTTATATATGTGTAGGGGCTTGGAGTAGAAGGAATAGTGCCACATGAACAGTAACCGTGAATAGTACACACGTGGACTTGGACTCCAAAGTCCAATCCTATTCTACCAGGACTCTCCCTTTTTCCTTCCCTAGCTGCGTGGGCTTTTGAGGACATGGTGCGCCTGGCCCAATAAGGCCAGGGCACCTCCCCTTAGCTCATGCCAGCCCTTGGGACGTGGTGGACCCACTTGTGGACTTCCGGACCCCTCCGGAATCCTCCGGAACCTTCTGGAAGCTTCCCGGTACAATACCGAAAAAAACTACACCTTTTTCCGGAACCCTAAATATGACTTCCCATATATAAATCTTTACCTCTCGACCATTCCGAGACTCCTCGTGACGTCCGGGATCTCATCCGGGACTCCGAACAATATTCGGTTACCAATTCACATAACTCATATAACACTATATCGTCAACGAACGTTAAGCGTGCGGACCCTACGGGTTCGGGAATGATGTAGACATGACTGAGACGCCTCTCCAGTCAATAACCAATAGGGGAACCTGGATGCTCATATTAGTTCCTACATATTCCATGAAGATCTTATCGGTCGAACCGCAATGACAACATACGTAATTCCCTTTGTCCGTCGGTATGTTACTTGCCGGAGATTCGATCGTCGGTATCTCCATACCTAGTTCAATCTCGTTACCGGCAAGTCTCTTTACTCGTTCCATAATACATCATCCCATAACTAACTCCTTAGTCACTTTGCTTGCAAGCTTCTTATGATGTGCCTTACCGAGAGGGCCCAGAGATACCTCTCCGAAACACGGAGTGACAAATCCCAGTCTCGATCCATGCCAACTCAACGGACACCTTCGGAGATACCTGTAGAGCATCTTTATGATCACCCTGTTACGTTGTGACGTTTGATAGCACACAAGGTATTCCTCCGGTATCCGGGAGTTGCATGATCTCATGGTCTGAGGAACATGTATTTGACATTCAAGAAAGCAGTAGCAATAAACAGAACGATCATATGCTAAGCTAACGGATGGGTCTTGTCCATCACATCATTCTCCTAATGATGTGATCCCGTTATCAAATGACAACTCATGTCTATGGTTAGGAAACCTTAACCATCTTTGATCAACGAGCTAGTCTAGTAGAGGCTCACTAGGGACACGGTATTTGTTTATGTATTCACACATGTATTTAAGTTTCCGGTCAATACAATTCTAGCATGAATAATAAACCTTTATCATGAACAAGGAAATATAAAATAATAACAACTTTATTATTGCCTCTAGGGCATATTTCCATCAATAAGGCGTCAACGATTTTGGACCAATGCTCAAATGAACTATTATTCGTCACTCCTGTTTGACAAGAACAAGGTATTTCCTCATCGCCATACTCCTCACATGGATATGGAGTCGCTACCATGCTTCACACCAGTACTGGCAGTTCTTCATGAAGCAGGTTTGCTAAATTTCATCAGTGACGTCTACGACTAGAATGAAGAGCTTATTCTTCAATTTTACGCAACTCTACATCTTTCTGGTGATGTTGATGACATTCATTCCTGGGCTCTCGACTGGATGAGTGAGAACACACACTATAAGGCTCATGCTGATGAATTGCTTCGTGCTCTTCCTGTTGATCTGCCCTCTACTGATGCCAGAAAAATTTATGAAGAACTTGAGTTGTCTAACCATCTAATGCAAGTGCTGATGAAGCCTTTGGCTGAAGGAGAAGCTCCTAGAACCACCTTCTTAGTGAAGGATTTGCTATTTTTGCCAAGGACAGTGTACCGCATTTTGGCCAAAACCCACAGTCCAATCAAAGGCCACAATTCTGAGACTGAAGAAGTTGTGGGAATCATGAAGAACTTGCTATTCAATATCATTCATGGTATTCCAATCAATATCCATAATTTCTTCATGAGGACTTTGGCCACTGTCGCAGAATCACCGTTTGATTTGAAGCCTTATGCACCCTGGATCATGAAATTCATCAGAACAAGGTCTTCAATCAACTACAGGGCTGACTGCCAGAATCATCTCCGCTTTATGCCAGATGTCGAAATTCTTCAGAGTACCATCTCTTCTGTTCCTGGCAAAGGCAAAGCGGTCATTGATGAAGGCATTCGTCCTCTTGACGGGCAATTTCGTCAACCAGTATCATAGTCCACAGGCTATGACACATCAAGCCATGATACTGAAGCAAATGCTCCACACCAAAAGCCTCAAGGTGAAGCTCCACGAGTCATGACTGATCGTGAGCTTCTCATCAGTCTTCATCAGGAGGTGGACAGAAATCACAACTGGGTTAAGCGTCAGCTCCATGCCATCATTGCAAACATGACTGTGACACAAAACTCAGTTCAAAAGAATCATTATTATGCCCGTTAGATATTTGACAGAAGCTGGTCCATTCTTTCACATTTGAAGACCCCTAAAGAACTTGTCGAAATGGAATTCCAACAAGACTTTGATTGGGCCAACCCGCCCAAGAAGAAGTTCAAGAAGGTTCAAGTTCCTCAGATGGTACCAAGCTCTGTGTCTGCGTCCTTTGCTATTGATGAAAATGAAGACGTCGAAGACACAACTGCAGGCTTCAACTCGCAACCCCAACACCGATGCTGGCGCTCCTCCGCGTTCTTCAAGATGATCTTCTGTGGGAGCATTAGTCCTCAGTTTCATCTCCTTTTGGCCATGTGATGACAAAGGGGGAGAAATTTGAGAGTTAGTCTTCAAGCGGGTTTCTTATACTGGGTTGTTTTTGCTAAGTTGCAACTCTTGGTCTTTATTTGATTCACTCCGTTGATGAGTTGTAACTTTAAAACTGTTGGTGGTCTGACGCTTTTCTGATACGTTTTATCTGCATGCTTGACTATACTCTGATCCTTATATATGTGTGCATGCATGCTGTAATTCGTCAGACACCAATTTTCATCATGCATTCAAATTCTTCAATATCTGATGATAATGCAAGATCGAATTCCAAGATATAGGGGGAGATCTCCACAATTTCAACCTGCCATGTGCATTTGCAATCAAAAGCAAATTCTTCATATGCACATCTTCAGGGGGAGTTCCTCTGCATGTAACCAATGTCTTCACATTCTGTACTTACACTTCCATTATTTAACTCCCGTTGAAAACTTAACTGATTTGTCATCAATCACCAAAAAGGGGGAGATTGTAAGTGCATCAAGTGCCCCCTTAGTGGTTTTGGAGTATTGAAAACAAATAAGTTAAGGGACTAATGTGTTTGTGAGTGTACACAGGTGAAAACTGTCCCTGAAGACTTGGTTTAACCACGGAAGTCGACCCCTAAAAATGTATTTCTTCAGGTGAAGAATTAGGTGCGGCCTGTGAAGAAATTGATGTGAAGACTTTGAAGCTTGAAGACTTTGTTTTCATAGTTTCTTTTCTTCTTATTTGAGTCATAGGAAAAACCATACTGTTAAAGCGGGTCTAGGTGAAACATTTATCATACTTCAAAGCGATGCTCAAACCTATACACATTACAAATTCTTCGAGTGAAGCTTTTGGAAATCTCCAGAACAACTGACGAATTTGCTAGCGACAGTGACGCAGTTCATCGGTTGTTGACGAATTAGGTCAGGCTGAGGAGTTAGGATTTTGCCAGTGCGATCTGCCTATCATGAGGAAATTGAGTGCCCCGACGAAATTGAGAGTTCAATTTTCCGACCGTTGCTGCGCCGGGTGCCAGCTGTCGAGTGGATCCTTATCCTGACAATGGTCGTGTCTGAGAAGGGCATTTATGACAATTCATGTCGGGTTGCCCCTAGCTTTAAATAGCCGCCCCCACAACCACTAGTTGGTTGGCTGCTCTAGAGAGAGATTGACACTTTTCATTTGAGAGCAACCCTTCCTCTGACGACTTTATGAGAACCCAAGTGAGGAAAAACCCAATCAGAGCCAAAGTGATTGAGCATCACTGAAGAAGTTGATCTATGTGATCCGACGCTTGTTACCTTTGAAGACTGTCATTCTTCCAGACGAGTAGGCGTCATGTTATGAGCACCCAAGAATAATTGTGGCGTGCCGGTGAACAAGTCTGTGAAGGTTTTGGAAGTCTACCTTGAAGACTTACCACGAGTGATTGGGCGAGGTCTAAGTGAGCTTAGCTCAAGAGGAATACGGTGAGGACTAAGTGTCCTTCGAGGTAAGACTCAGCCGCCTCAACCAGATGTACAGTTGATACAGCAACTGGAACTGGTCTACCAAATCGCTGTGTCTTCACCGAGCCTAACTGGTTTCAAATTCCTCACCCTTTACCTTTACGCAATTCCGCTGCTGAAGAACTTGTGCTTTACTTTTCTCAAGAATTTGAACTGAAGACTTTCATCATGTTGTTTTTTATTTCTTCAGTTCATCTTCCTCATGCATGTCTGCCTGTATGATCTCATGTTCTTCACCTGTATGTATTTCATTTGCATGCTACTTGTATCTGTGTCGATCTAGTTTCACCTCTGTTTCTATTTCATCACTTTGATTTTTGTCAAAATCTTCGGAGTTTGACGAATTTCTAAAAAGCTCCCATTCACCCCCCTCTGGGAGTAAACCTACGCTTTCAAAACATCTCTAAAAAAATGCATGATCTGCTGGGTCCCTGCTGTCAGCAGCTCCTTGTGCAATTCTCTCCTTTATTGAGTACGTTGACAATGACATCGGACCCAGATGTCAGCAAACCATTAGGGGGAAGTTTTTTTTCTTGTAGTAATAAGGAGGCACTTGCCTGAGTACGGCCATGGCCCTGGTGGGTTCCTACTATCATCCTCACCACGTACAGTCATGTCCTGATTCCTCTCGTTTGTTCACCATGTTGACAACGCGAGATGGTGGCGCCACGGCGACCGCAACAAGGTGAAGGACGATGGAGAGGGCCTCACGGGCCCTACGGATGGTCTGGTACAGCGCCCGCTGATCATCCAGGAAGCCAGGATCATCGGCCCCCATGTCCGCGACGGCATTATCGTTCGCCTGTTCGCCGGGGATTTGTCCCTCCGCAAGCTGATGCTCGATGAGGAGACGGAGGTTGTAGCACTGGTCCTCATGTGCTTGCCGGAACGCCGACACCGGTGGCATTGGTAGCTCTTCCGCCATTAGGGCGTCGAAGTGCGGCCGCACCTGCTCTATGGTGAACACGGCATGAACCGGCGCTGGCGGTGGTGCCGGCTCCTGGTCGGAAGCCTCGTCCATCGTCTGGTCGTCGTCGCTGAGCTCGGCGAGTTCGCTGGTGAGCCAGCATGTCCGGCTGCTGCACCGGACCACTGCCAAGCCCGCGTCTGAACGCCCTGGCCCACCCAAACCCCCTCCCTCGCCCGCACGCGCTTCTCGCCTGAAACGGTCAACGCCGCCCGCGCCGCTTCCCGAAGCAGGTGACTGCTCCGCGTTCAAACGACACAACTGCCGTCCGTCCGCCCGTCTGCCGCCCACATTAATGACACACGATTGCGAGGCGGCTACTCCAGCGCCACCCATCCATCCCTCTGCCGCCCACCATTGCTATATAAACTGCTACCCCGGTGTGACACCCTGGTTTTGGCAACTTTTTCTTTGCGAATATTTCTCCGGTTTTATTTGCTTTTTGAGTGAATTTCAAACTAGTTCATTGGTTTTGGACTTGAGGGTTCTTTGAATTTCCTTCTAAGTGATCTAGTACCCCCATGATCTTGCCAATATCTTGTCTCACACCTACTGACCTAAACCTCACTTCCTAATATTTATAATTATTCCTTATGGTAGGTTGTGAAGCAACCTATATCTCCATGACTCAGAAAATTCCCAAATTAATCCCTGAAATACTAGGAGCTATGTCTTTCCACAATATCCAAAAATATCTATTAGCCCAGTTCAATTTTTCAGCAAAATAATTCTGGCAAGCTTCTGATCACTTCAAACCTCTATGAAGGAAGTACCAGCTAGAAGTGCCCATTGGCTCTGAAATTTTTATAGCATCTTGCCACTACCAAATAACCCCCAAATACCAAATTTCACCTCAAGGAGCCAATCCATGTGAGTGCATCATCCTCAACAAGTTTCTAGACCAGAATATGGTTTGTACATGAACCATGCTCAAATCTTTGCAAAAATTCCTGAAGCTTCTCTAGCATGTAGTCCTTCCTACCCTGAATCTCCTAGACAACTCTTTTGGCTCAATCCCCAGCTCATCTCTTCTCTGGAACTCTCCCAAGTTCCTATCCAGAACCTGTTCTGGATGAACTCGAGCAGCCTGAGCTACCCCTAGCCCTACCCTTGCCATAGACCCACTATTTGAGCTCAGGTCGACACACTAGACAAGGTTTGGCAGGCTTGCGTGGCCTCCAGGTGCCAGTACCCATGGTGATCATGAGGCTAGCAGGGCCACAGTCGCGCTCTGCGCGCCCAGACGCTTCAGACGCAACCACTCTGGCCGTCCCTCGCTGTCACCCCTTGTCTGGTCATGCTGACATCGTCGCCGCCGTCCACCTGGACTCTCCAGAGCCTTCCCCCTCGCCGGTGGCGCTCTCGCCGGCCGCCACCGAGCGTCGCCACTGTTGCGCCCGTGCTGCCACTATGGCTGCGCTGGCTGTCTTCTTCCCTACGATGAACCATCGCGTCGCATTAACTCCACTGGCCTCCTCCATCACCTCACCTCACTCCGCGACGGCAGCTCGCCGTCCTTGCTCCGCCAGCAAGGCCATGGCGGCTTGCGGCCACTGTCGACTCCCGCCCGGCTATAAAAGCCCCTGCCCGGCCTCACCTCGCCTCACCACTCCACCTCTCCTCCTCCCAAACGCCTCTAGAGCACCTAGTCGAGGGCCGGGAGCTCATCTCCCTCAGCTCCGGCCAGAGCTCTGCCGCCCGATCCCCATTCTGCTCCAGATAGCTCCACCCCACCCCAGCCTCACCTGACCCCACCCAAGAGCCCAGCAAGCCTTCCTGGTCCTTTCTGACCCCTTTCCCGACCGAGGTGATGCTGGAATTGCCGTCCCCGACGACCACCGAAGGCCGCAGCCGCCAGAGAAGAAGGGGGCGACGCCGTCCGACCACCTCTGGAGGAGCTACGGGTACAGGGGGAACCGCCGTCGACTGCCCGATCCACTCCCGCCATCTCCTGACCTCGCCGCCGTCTCTATCGCCGGCGACCACCGCCGGTGAGCCGCCCTCTATCTGTTCCCCTCCTTTTCTTTTAAACCTGCTCGAGGGCCCCACCTGCCAGTGACCCAGGCCCACGGCCGAAGCGGTAAGTGGAGGCGCCCCTCCGCTTTACGCCTTCGACGTGGCCCGCTGGAGGTTTTTCTATTTTCTGTTTAATATTCAGCTTTGACCAGAAACTTTGACCAGCTCTAATTTTTAAACCACAAGTCCAAATCAATTGAAACTTTTTGCAACAGTTTTGTCTTGAGCCCCTTTATTTTGGGTCAAAATTTGGTATTTTTCCAGTATGTACAGAATTTTTGGCCAACAAAAATGCTTTATGTGACATTTTCTTTTGCTGTTTAAAAATATTTTCAGAAGGAAGTTACTCTGGTATTGAAGACCAGGAGTTTGCTAGCACCCCATTTGTGCAAGGCAAGCCACATCATCCATTGCATAAGGCATTACAATAGTGTTGGCTTTATGTTAAACTCTTTTGCATTAATTTAATCCAGTATAAATATGCCAAAACTCATATTGCTTGGTATCTTGCATAGACCACTGTCATGTTAATCCATTTATTTGACATAACTAATATGATAAGCAACTTTACTTGATGCATGTTATTCACTAAACCTAAATTTGATGGTTGATCAAGTGCCACCGACCCGGACTTACCCGTGCAGCCACATCTGCTGGTATGGGACGGCCTTGACTTTGTCTAACCTTGTGCTCTTTTACCGGTACCACAAAAGAGGGAAGGTTATGCGTGCGTGCTACCCTGATCAGGTAGACGACGATAATCTTGTGAGCCCAAGTTAAGTTATTTGCCGGTGTCCCCGTTTGGGACAGTTTAGTTGGCCACGACGGTGGCAGGTGTCAGGAGTGACACAGGGGCCACCCAGGGCATGACCCGAAAGGGGGATGATTGTTGGTGGTATGATAGAAGAGTCACAGGTTAGGCAAGTTTCGTTGGACGAGTGTCCATGGTGTGGGTAAAGTGCGCAACCTCTGCAGAGTGTAAGAATCTATTCGAATAGCTGCGTCCACGGTAATGGACACAGTCCGCACTAGGTCACACTGTATGGTCAACAGTAATGATGGTAGAACTCATCTTGAGCCCAGATGTGATCTATGAGTCATGAGTGCTCCGGGGATCATGATACAGACCCGGAGGAGAGTAAGTTGGTTAACCGTAACAGTAAGTTGGTCATTTTTAATGCATGACTGTTTCCTAAGCATTTATCCCGATCACTGCCATACTGTTGTCTGTTGCATTGTTTTGGTTGCTGTGAGATTGCGAGTACATTCCAAGTACTCACCTGGCGTATCATGCCAGATGCAGGAGAAGCCGAGGACGGAGATCCCGATGGTTCGTGCTACGCTAACTAGGTCATGTCCCAGAAGTGTCCCTATGGGATGGAGTGCCTCACCCGATGTTCCGCTACGCTGTAGTATCTCCCACTAGTATCGAGGCCCTTGAGATGTTTCATAAATAATGTAGATACTGTCAAAGCACGAGTAGTGCTCCTGGCCTCACTATGTTATGTAACATCCAAGCTTGTACTTGTATCATATCAATAAAAGATCAGTTTCGTTCTGTTCCAAGTTGTTGTGTGTTTCCAGAAGACATGATCTCTGGGTTGGGAACACAAGGTAAACCGGTCCTCTGAGCCCGGGTGCCACACCCAGCCATAGCCGCAGTCATCCACCTTTGTTCCCTTTCTCCTCTCCACACCACTTCCACCATGGATTCCTCGCGCTCCACTGCTCTCCGGGACAGGCGGACAGCGGACCAGAAGAAGGAGATGGCCGCCATTGCTGCTGACTGGCTGGCCAGCAGGCAGCCAGAAGACGACGACGTCCCAATGGAGGACGTGGTCGTCGATGAGCCGGCACCACCCTCCTCCTCCGCGCCATCCTCACCAGTGCATTGCACCATGACCATCGGCAAAGCCGGTGCCCAATACACAGACATGGTGCGGGAGTAGCGGGAGGAACAGTTCCGGGAGGTGCAGGCCGACGCCGCCTACAACCACCAGCTCCTCCAGGAGCACCTACAGGCGAAGGAGCAGATCACGCAGACCTGGCGGAGCAGGCGGCGCTGCTCGAGTCCTACCGCTCCGCCCGCGAGAGCCGCCTCGCGCGCTGGTGGAAGCGCCAGCGGGTGGCGGAGGTTGCGGCCTCCTACAAGGAGGGCGACGAGGCGGGTGAGACACTGTTTGGCGAGATAGACAACGAGGCGGAGGACATCGCCGGCTCCACCGAGGCCCCGCCCCGCCGGCAACGAAGCGGAGGACTTCGCCGGCTCCGCCGAGGCCCCGCCCCACCGGCAACGAGGTGGAGGACATCGCCGACTCCACCGAGGCCCCGCCCCGCTGGCAACGAGGCGGAGGACATCGCTGGCTCCTCCAAGGCCCCGCCTCACCGGCAATGAGGCCGCGCAACACAAAAAACGAGGAAGAGTAGAAGACGGTAGGTCGCTGCCGCTCGGGTCCAAGTAAGTCCACCGCTCCTCCCCTCCGGTTGAAGCCAAGCTTGGTGGGTTGAACATCGACGACCGATTAGCTGCTTGGCGGTGACATGGAGTCGGACAGCTTCACTTCCCGGGGCTCCGGAGGCGGAGCTGGAGATCGGCAAGGTGGAGCTGGAGAAGCTTCAGTTCTCGGGGCTCAGCCGGACATGGGGAACGGGCGCCGGAGATCATAGATTAGGTTAATTAATTAGACATCCAGAGCCGGATGAGCACCGCTATTTAGTTGAAGAATTTCCAAAATGTAATGAGATCCGGGCATGTTTGAAATTCGGCCGTGTTTGAATGAATTTAGTCCGATTAGTTCGAATTGTTGTATCAGAGGCATTAGACGGACATGCAAAACAATACATACTAGGATTTTTTGTCAGGACGCACGATGATCACTTTGTTTGCCGCAGTTTCACACGTACCATAAAGTTTTTTAGTGTGGTTGTACGTTGCAATCAAACTCACAGGCCTGTCAATTCATAACATTCACAACAATCGATCAGAGCCAATATTTTTACTTCACAACTAAAGAAACAAATAAAGAAAAATTGATCGATGCTGCTGATAGCAAAGGGCGTCCCATTCCAAAATATCAAATGTATGTCTTCTTGCTAACCATCTATGAGAAAAATTTGACAAGGTTTCCCATTCCAAAATATCAAATGCATGTCTTCTTGCGAACACCAATGAGCAAACTTTGAGAAGGTTTTCCCATCGCAAAATATCAAATGCCTACGATTGTGAAAAGGGAGGTGTTTGTCATCAGTTTGCACATTGACATGGAACCTCATGCTGGATTAACCAGCTGATCTTTTTGTGCAGTTCCACTGAAATCGAGCAATGTCATGTCTAGCTTCGTGGATTTCGTATTTGCATGTGGCAAGGCCTTGAACACGTTGGCATCTCCTTTCATGTAGCTAGTTTAGTGGCTCAAGGTGACAATGAATGATTAGAGAACCGTTCAATGTATTGTGCATGATGAAGTATTATGGAGGGCACGAACCATCCGAATATTTTGTGCAGTTCCACTGAAATCAAGCTGAGCATCCCTGTCTGCATAGCACAACATAACAAAGCACGATCATGTGGATGAAGGCCGATGCTGACCTCATTTGTTACAGCTGCGTCCACGAGTGACTTGGTCATACCTTTCCTGGTTGTAGAATCTTGCACTTCACATGCTGTTGAGTTGCCACATGAGCTCTGCAGACTGGTCATGTCACCAATGTCTACTAATACAATGTAAAGCTTCTCGATTATTCCTTCTATAATGCACCACAACCAATGACTGTTTCTTTCTGCAAAGTGGAAGGATCAACTAGGCCCAAGAATGCAACAGTTTGCCTTAAATACATGGCTCCTTTTGTGCAGTTCAACTGAAATCAAAATCGAAATAGCAACGAGCA
The DNA here is from genome assembly GCA_039707655.1 of Elymus sibiricus. Classification (NCBI taxonomy): domain Eukaryota; kingdom Viridiplantae; phylum Streptophyta; class Magnoliopsida; order Poales; family Poaceae; genus Elymus; species Elymus sibiricus. The sequence continues at coordinate 196,510,321 of CM077668.1, forward strand.
GAAGTTTTGATATCCCTGTGTGCACAAAGAGGTATAAAGGAAACAATTACTTACCAATAACGGTTGATGACTTATACGCCCACAAGAAAAAATATCTACCTTATTTTAATGGGAAACAAAGCAGGACAGTAGCAATTCTCAAACAGTGTCACTGATTCATATTAACAGAGACATTATCTTAACACTACCTTGCTTAAACATATAGAAAGAACGACAAAACAGGATAGTACCATTTCTCAAATAGTGTAACTGATTCATATTAACAGAGACATCATCTTAACAATACATTGGTTCAACATGTACTCCCGCCGATACGTAATAAGTGTTGCAGTTCTGAACTAAGGTTCAGTAGTTACTTCTAAGATTGACATTGCTTAATTTTACCAGTGGCATTAGAATAACAAAAAGCTTAAATAGTTGCATGGCAGAGTGGGCGCAACAGCACCATGTGCTTCCATCGATGTATAAAGGGGTGATGCAGAGTTTGTTGCAACAAAGAAACAAGCAGCATATCTGGGTTGGTAGCATTTTTGTTCACTTAATGGGAGAAGACAACAATACAATAGCTTCAATTCAACATTTATTCAAAACAGTACCAATACAAGTAGCACGGCATCTCAAAGCACACTGCACAATCATGTTGATGAAGGCCGGTATTGACCTTTCATGAGGCAGACTTGAAAGACCTCAAGATCAAATACCAATTTTCCAACACGGATAGGAAATCCGATCTCCTTTTGTGTGAGTTCCACTAAATCTGGCAACGTTACCGGTGTGACATTTTAGTTGAACTGCACAAAACAGTCTTCAAACAAAAGTGTTTTGCGCAGTGCACCAAAAGGTCGCAATAGCAACGAGGTGAAAGAGATCCTTGTTTGCACAGAGGTAAAAAAGGAAACAATTATTGGCCAATGATGGAGGATGACACATACGGCCACAAAAAGAAGCATCTACCTTATCTTAATGGGAAACAAAGTAGGACAATAGCATTTCTAAAATAGTGGCATTGATTCATATGAACAGAGACATTCTCTTAAAATTAACATTCGTTATACATGTAATTTACTTTTAACAGTGGCATTGCTTCAATTTTCCAGCGGCATTATGAGATTAACAACATCTAAATAGTTGTATGGGACAGGGAACACACCAGTACCATGTGCCTCCACACGTATAAATGGGTGATGCAGAGTCTGTTGCAACAAAGAACCAAGCAGCATATCTGTGTTGGTCCCATATTTGTTCTCTTTCAACCTTTTTCCTATGTGAGGGCAGCAAATGTAGTCCTGCACAAACTCTACTGCCTTGTCCCCCACCCCCGGTTTCTTTCCTTTTTCAACAAAGAGATTAGTTCCTTATAGATGTGCATACTGCGATTCCCCTTTTTCCCTTTTCAACCAACAGAGCGGCTGGATAGCCAGTCTGTACTACTTTCCCCCCTTCCTTTCCTCTTTGAACCATGTCCTAGATTCATGCTATAAAACACCCCCCCCCCCGCCCCCCTTCTTTCTTGTTTGAACCAGACCTAGACCTAGATTAGACTGCAGAAGCAAAAAAGATCCACATGCAGCTAGAGCAATGCCGGTTTCAAAGTAAAGTTATACCTTAGGGGCGTCGGGATGTGGCTAGGTGGGCGGCGGGAGGCCGGATCTGCCCACACTACGTATGACAGCGATGAAGAAGGGGTCGGAGGCCCTCCCACGCAGGCGCTGGGTGAAAGAGAACAGCGCCGCCGGCAGTGGATTCCCTCCCACGCAGGCGCTGGGTGAAAGAGAACAGCGCCGCCGGCAGTGGATTCCCTCCCTCGCCGACGGCAACAGAATCAACGCTGCACCTCCTCACCTTCCCCTGCCGATGAGATCCGGACGACTTTTTGACCAGCAGTGAGCGGAGAGAGAGAGAGAGAGAGGCCACCGTAGTCTTGTTTAGATCTGGAGAGGGTGAGAGAGTGTGAACAGAGCAAACCCTAGCAAACAAATGCTGAGGCTCCATCATGTATATATATAGTGGAGAGACAGAGTGTGAAGAGAGCAAACCCTAGCAAACAAAGGCTGAGGCTCCAGCTTATATAGTACTTATATGGTGGAGTGGTTTTATTTTTCTCTCCATAACAATCATTTTAAATTGTGTATGGAATGAAACTCTTTATTTAACGTACCAGTGAAGAAAACTACGATCAAACTAACGCTCCACGCGTCCTAGTCGCACTTTCTATCGTTGACGTGTGGTACCTCCGTCCGGGTTTTTACTACACATCATATTTTGTATCAAAGTTTGACCACATATTTTACTAGCAAATGGCTAATACATGCCAACAATTGGCTTCATATTTTTTATGTAGTTATATGAGTAATATGTTTTAACAAAGTTTGGCAACATAATTAACTAGTCACAAAAATTCAGAACCAACTCATAAATAAAATGTTTATACAACTGAATGATTGAAAGATCATAGCCAACATTTAGAAACCAATATAGGGGAGCTGAAGACAAAGTTGTGAGAAGGCTTAGAAACCAATACAAATCTTTTGCTCTTAGTACCAACATGGATGCTTCTCTGAGGAAACATTTGGTTCATATCGAAAGACAAATTTGCACCAAGGTGAAAGACGGCTGCGTCTCCAACGCAACCAAGGTGCACTGATGAATGATATCTTTGTCTTCATGGCTACCCAGCAAAGAGCACTGATGGAAGACAGCTCATATTTCATCGAACATCGATCAGCTTCACCAGCCGATGCAACCATGATACTCAACCATGAGCATCGATAGGTCACCGTGGTGATGCATCATCCATTTGGCATCAAGTTTGGGTGCGGCACCACTGAGGTGATAAATCCTCATAGTGGTCTATTTCTTCTCGGTAATCAAGCTCGAGAAAGGTAGAACCACGTGGCAGAGGACAATGAGGTGGAGCAACAGTGGCCATCCAATTTTGTGCAGTTCCACTAAAATTGAGGAAGACATGCCCTGGTGTGGAGATATGCATCCCTGTTTGCAAAAATATAAAAAGGGGATATTTAAGTAGTGTCGTTACATTGTTTTGGCAGTGGTACAAGATTAACATCGGCATCTGAATTGTCAATAGGAATCAATGAAATGTACCCCACAAATTGAAGCATCATGATTATCTTCATGGGGACTAAAGCAGGACAGAAGCATTTCTTAAAACGGTGTCATTACTTCTATTTATCGATGCCTCTAGATTGACAGCAACATTACTTAAAAGGGACATCACTTTAACATGGGCATTGTTTCATTTTACCAGTGATATTAGATTAGCAGCGGCAGTAGGGGCACATGGACAGTGAGCGCACAACCACCATGTACCTCCACCGAGGCATAAACTAGGATAACTTTTTATTTGACGGAAAAACCAGGACAACTTTTGGAGTGGCCTTTCCTGTAACCAAAAAAATTAGGTGATGTTGGACCAGCAGACGAAGCCTAGCTACTGTACATGGCGAGCTGGGGAGTACTATTATATACAAAACCCGCATGCAGTGACGTGGGGAGCAGGACCAGTAGAACGAAGCATGAAATCCAAAAGAAGTTATACCTCAGATGGACGAGATGTGGCTTAGGCGGGCGGTGGGATCTACCCACACGACGGCAGCGGACAAGGGCACGGAGGACCTTCGTCCGCGCCGGCGTAGGCTCAGAGAGGACGGTGCGCGTCGGCTTCCTCCCTCGCCGACGGCGACCACGTCAACACTGCACCTCCTCCCCTCCCGCAGTGGACGGGATCCGGCCGGATCTGTGACCACCGGTGAGGAGAGATATCAGAGTGGACACTGTCGTCTTGTTTCGATTTGGAGAGGGTGAGAGAGTGAGACGCGAGAAACCCTATCAACCAAGCCCTCTCAAGCCTACATATACAATGGAGTAAAAAAAATCTCTCCATAGCAATGGTTTCAGACAGAATACACGCGTTCCCGGAAACAAAAACGAAAACTCACGGAGGAATCTCTTTTTAACGTACGAGGAAAGAAAACTCGATCAATAACACGCCACCGCTTCCAGGAGTATTGCTCGTGTGTGGTCCCTGACCCTCCATTATTAAGTGACCAAATTAAAGGGTCAAATTATCACGTAAGCTGCCTCTTCGTGTACAAATGCGCTCCATCATGTACTCACGGGTGTGTCAGAGGCAGAGTGCGTGCGTGTACCTCTTCTCTTCTTGTACGTAGTACTACTCCTTTTTTTGAACTGGTAGTACTACTCCTTTTATCTCACTTCCTATTGTTTCCCACTCCTATGATATTCCTATCCTAGGAACAAAATGAGGCCGAACTATGTGTGTGTGTGTGTGTTAGAGAGAACGAGACATCGACCTACAGAGAGATGGTGTGTACGAGTAGTCGCGACAGTCGTGACTATGTGTGTGTGCGCGCACACACACATACACATACATATCCGTGTTTACGTAAAATTCCTACTTTCATCTCCTACCCCCCGCTGAATTTCAGGGGGGTTGGCCCATCCTCCTTTCATCTCCAATCATACTTGTCCAACTATCTCATTATTATGTTAATTACGTAATAATTAATGATAACCCTAAACCCTAGCAATATTTACGTAGGTCCAGTGTCTCTTGTTTGCGGGCGTCCGGACGGCTGCCACGCCCGCTCCTGCCCGCCCCGGCCAACAAAACCATCTTCATCACCCGCGCGCGCTCCCGGCCCGAAAAGGTCAGTGCCGCATTCATGCCCAGCGAGAGCAGACACGACCTCTCATTGGCGTGGCTGAGAGAGCGCCGCCCGCACCGCTTCTCGGTGCACGCGACTGCTCCGGGTTCAAACGACACCACTGTCGGCCACAACATGCATGCAAAAAAGTTCTTGGGAGTCCATGCTATAGCTAGTTGTTCTCTCCCCCCTCGTCTATGTCTTCAAGTAGTAGTACTCCATGGCGCGATCCATCAACACGCGGGCGGGGAAGTTTGCGTATACTCGCTTTGCGATGAGCGGCGTGCCGAGCAACCGTGTGGGGTGAGACGCGAACGCGACAGACGTGATGTATATCAACATTAGTTTTGCTCCATGGCGCGATCCATCGACAAGAAACGTTGGTTTCCAAAAGAACACTATAGTATACTGTACTGCATGAGGGAGAAGCAGATTCAACGGAGAGTGATGGTTGCTTCGTCCGTCCAACTTCCTGCCGGGTCTATGTGATTTGATGGCTCATTGGTCATTATTACTGCAGCGGTACGACCATTGTGATTGTTAGTTGTAGCACTACACTCTACTTTGGTGCATGGCACGTGGACCCGGATGCTGGATGTCCCACGTTTCGGCGAAAGGAGGTAGAATGATTTTGGAGCCAGGAACCACGTCGTAGAGCGTGTGCACTCTTTTTTTTATTCTGTGATAAAGCTAATTTTATCCACTCTTACACCGGAGGAGTGTGAAACACGGCAGCCCAGTGAGTAGTACATGGCCCACCTCACACTATCACCATATTCCTTGGACACCGTGCGACACCTAGCTCTTTAGTATAGTACTACATACTACTATAATTTCTCAGCCAGATAAAATTGTACTTACAATGCTATGAAGCTTTCAACTTTTGTTTCATGTATCTTGCCTCCAAGGTTGCCCTGTTACAACATTCCATCATCAAATACAAAGGAAACTAACATGCATGCTGATGCATCTCAATGATTCACAGATCATAGCCAATATTTACTTCACAACTAAAGACAAACATTGTGAGAAGGTGTAAAAATAAAGAACAAAATGATCGATGCAGTCCCTAGGCCTTGAACCCTAAACCCTAAACAGGCTTTAATTTCCTGGCGAGCTTGAAACTTCCGAAGGAAAGAAGTTTGGAACCCATGGACCATCCTATGATTTTGTGCACTTCCACTAAAATCGAGCTGAGCATCCCTGTTGGCAAAGATATTGAAGAAGTGTGATTAGAATAATAGTAGTGGCACTAGTTGATGAGACATAAACTCATCACAAATAGAAGCCGGTAGAGCAACGTGCGGGGTAAAGAAGTAGAGAAAGATCCACATGGAACGATGTGGGGAGCTGGGCAGTGGAGGAAGCCAGCTCGAAAGGAAGTTGTACCTAAGGGACATCGGGATATAGCTAGGAGGGCGGTGGGAGGCGGCATCAGCCCATACCGCGGCAGTGAGCAAGGGGCGAAGGCTACCGTGCCGGAGCTTTGTGAGAGAGAATGGCCGGGAACCCTGATGGGGACGTGCCCATAGTGGGTTTTCTCCCTCGCCGCTGGTGACCGCATCTACGCAAAACATCCACCACTTCCCCCGACGGACGGGGTCCGACCAGATATGTGAACAGCGGTGTGGCCACCGTCATTTTGTGCGAGAGTGTGTGAAGAGAGCAACCCCAGCAAGCAAGCGTGAAGCTTAGGCTCCTGGCTATATTATATATATATATATAGTGGAGCGGTTTCCTTTTCTATCCATATCAACCTTTTTATATTGCGTACGTGCCATTGAAGAGAGAAATGATGGTTGCTTCGCCCGAGCAACTTACTGTGTGATTTGACTGCTCATTAGGCATTATTACTGCGTCCTCTGCTGGTACTCCACCTACAAGTGTGACCGTTCCTGAGTCTCACTTGTACTCCCAATTACTTATCTCTAATTTCTTGCATGACATGTGGATCCGGATGCTGGATGTCCCACGTGTCGGCGAAAGGAAGAACGAGTTCCGACGACCGAGAAGTAGTATTTCCATGCAAACGGATCTTATGATGCATGAGCTATTTGTTATGCTATCGACCAAAATACCCCTGCATGCAGGTTTGTTTCACTCTCATGTACCCTACCTACTCTAACATCCATCATTTCAGCAAGGGGTAATGCCGTCTAAAACTCCGTCCATGCAGTACATTATGAAATATGAACATGTGAAGACTACAACCCTCATGCATGCATGCAGTAGTCACACGTACACATGCACACAAAAACGCACGCGATGCCCTAATGCATGCATGCAGCAGTCACACGTACACATGCACGCACACATGCATGTGTACAACACACGACGCAACACACACGCTCACGCTCAAGTGCTCAACCTACACGTGCATGCGCACACATACACAACCAAGGTGGTTCCCGCGCAAGGGCTGAACTCCTGCTGCGCCTGTGTAAAATTTTGTTTAACTTATTTCTTTCCTCTGCCAACTGACAGGTGGGAGCCACAGTCCACATGTCAATTTAACCAGTCAACAAAGTGCTATGTAGACTATTTGGCCGGTCAACAGAGTGCAATACGGTGCTCTATGGTGAGCTAGTGACCGTATAAACACTGCAAAATGTATATATTGACCGTAATGAGCGTATTATGATGGCCAGTTACCACCATTAAGCCATATTAACCAGAAATGAGGCAGTATGGACTAGTACTAGTACTAATACTCCCTCCGTTTTTATTTACTCCGCATATTAGCTTTGGTCAAAGTCAAACTATGTAAACTTTGACAAAGTTTATAGACAAAAATATTAACATATACAATAACAAATCAATACAATTAGATTCATTATTGAATATACTTTCACATCATATAGATTTGTTATTGTAAATGTTAATACTATTTTCTATAAACTTGGTCAAACTTTATGAAGTTTGACTTCAGTCAAATCTAATATGCAGAGTAAATAAAAACGGAGGGAGTACTACTACACTACACCCTCTCCCTCTCCCACACGCGCGGTGGCTCATAGGACGAGGAGAAGCTTTTGACTACTGCGCGCTCTCTGCGCCCACACGGTGGACGTGCAGTAGATCATTCGGTGTCAGATTGCCAGAAGCATACACTGTAGTACCATAATTGTTCGACTTCACGAAGAGGTGAAGAGCCAAGCGCAAGGTTTAATAGTACGAGTAGTATAGTATACAGGTACACTAGGAACCGCACGGTGGAGTGTCTGCACTCTTATTTTATTTTAATCTGTGATAAAGCAATCTTCTACTACTAGTACGCATTTACTATGGAGTACTAGTGCGGAAAACGGCAGCCCAGTGAAGTATTACTCCTCAGATCACACTATCACCATATGGCCTCCGTGCGACACCTAGCCCATCTGTGTTCTCCTTAGTAGAGTATTTATAGTTGCTCCTAGTAGTAGGAGCGGATTCAAAGAAGATTGAATTGATGGTTGCTTCCTCCGAGCAACTTACTGTGGGAAAAGTAGGGCTTGTGATTTGACTGCTCATTACTACTAGTATATTACCGCGGCAAAATGACCGGGCTGGAGTCTCCCGTGCGGTTGTGCACTCTAATTTGGTGCATGGCACATGGACCCGGATGCTGGAGTAGTAGAATGGCTTCTGGCATTGCTATCAAGCTTTCAGCATTTGTTTACATAATATATGTACGCATAATTTTTGAGCGACATGAAATTGTACAACGCTATGAAGCTTTCAGCTTTTGTTTCATGTGTCTTGCTAGCTGGAAGGTTGTCTCGTTACAACATTCCATCAAATACAAAGGAAACTAACATCCATGCTCTTTCGCAAAAAAAACTAACTTCCTTGCTAATGCATCTCAATGATTCACAGATCAGAGCCAATATTTACATCACAACTGAAGACAAAGTTGTGAGAAGGTGTACAAATAAAAAAAATAAAAAAAGATCGATCCTCTCCATAGGAATACTTTCATTTCCTGGCCACGATATTCATTGGTTGGCAGCTACTTTCCCGCAGCTCTGTCAAAATCAACACGACATGTTGGCAAAGAAAGGAGCTGTCAGAAGCATGGAACATTCCAATCATTTTGTGTAGTTCCACTAAAATAGAGCTGAGCGTCCCTGTTAGCAAAGATATTGAGTAAGTGTGATTACAATAATAATGGCACTGTTGATGCAACAATAAACACACAAATAGAAGCCGGTCACCTTTGCAGTCTCTCTTGGGACTAACTACTTGTTGGAGAAGATTAGGCTGAGAGTTGGATGAGGAGGATAGGAACTCCAAACTCCCTTTGTGCAGTCCCATTGAAATGTAGAAATGTTGCCAGTGAGACATTTTAGTAGAACTGCACAAAACACTCTCAAGAAAAAAGTGCTTTGTGTAGTTCACCAAAAGGTCGCAATAGCAACGAGGTGAAATGGATATCCCTGTTTGCAAAAAGAGGTAGAAAGGAAACAATTACTGGCCAATGACAGTTGATGACACATACGCCGACAAAAAGAAGCATATTCATTGTCTTAAGGGAAAGATAACAGCACAGTGGTTTCTCTCAAACGACGTGAGGACGAGATTGCAAAATGGAAAGTACGCCGGCCGAGCTAGTACGTTTTAGGCAAAGAACTACTAGAGAAGATCCACATGCAGTGACGTAGGAAGTTGGGCAGTGGAGCAAGGCCGGTTCTAGAGGAAGCTATACCTGAGGGTCGTCGGGATGTAAGTAGGAGGGCGGTGGCGGGCGGGATCTGCTGCGGCAGCGAGCAAGGGTCGAAGGCCCTACCGCGCCGGAGCTTGGTCGGAGAGAACGGCGGGTATCGCAGATCGGGACGCGCCGGCAGAGGGTTTCCTGCCTCGACACCGGCGACCGGAGCAACGCTGCACATCCTCCCTTTCCACCGGCGGACGGGATCCAGCCAGATCAGTGACCAGCGGTTAGAGAGAGAGAGAGATTGGCCATCACCATCTTCTTTGAGAGATTGTGAAGAAACGAACCCTAGCAAGCAAGCATTGAGGCTCTTGCCTATATTTGTAGTACTAGTATAGTGGAGCGGTTTTCGTTTTTCTCTCCATACAATCATTTTATATTCTGTACGTGCCATTGAGGAATAAAACTTTATTTAAAAATAATGCGCCAATGCGTCAAGTCGCACTTTGTATCGTTCACGCGTGGTACACGACCCTCCATCAAGTGAACAACCAACACGCTTCAAATTATCACGTGGGTTGCCTTTTCGTACAGAAATGAGCTCCACCTTGTACCCGCGCGGCTGTGGTTGGGAACAAGATGTGAGTACGTGCATTGTGCGTGCACCTCTTCTCTTCGTGCACGTACCCCACCTACGTGGGTGTGTGTGAGAGAGATACAAACCTAGAGAGAGATGGTGAGTGCGTTCGTGAGTGTTTTTTGGGGGGGGGTGATTTTGTAAGTGTATTTGTGTGCGTGAGAGATAGACAGGGAATATGAGTCGATGATATCTCAAAAAAATGTAACATATGCAATGTGTGTGAAACGGAGGCCTAGATATATCATATATAGAGGGGGCGATCCATGAGAAGAGAGGGGAGGGATCATCGACGTGAGATATCGATAGAATCGAAGAGAGGGATGAAGGTATATGGGTGCGAGATCGATAAAGAGAGCCAGCGAAATTGTGTGTGCACACATCAAAGATATAGGGTGGCTGGCCTACTGGAACGTGAGAGGGGACAGGTGCAGTTTGTGTGTTGCAGGGTGACCTAACTAGAGCGTTCGACTATCGGTGTGTGGGGGGGGGGGGCAGAGACCTAACTAGAGAGGTAGATCGACAGGTATATGTGTGGAGAAGGAGAGACCTAGCTATGTATTGAGGGAGATCGATCGGCATCCATACATATGTGTAGGAGAGGAATAATTAAGGTTGGGAGAGAGACAAAGCTAGAGTGCCGGAGGGGTGGTGGTGGAGTTGCTTCTCGGAGATGGCGGGAGAGGCCTACTAGACAAACGTAGGGTACGATTGCAATATCAATAAGAGAGGGATGTGTGCCTGTGTGCGTGTGTGTGTGAGAGACGAGTCAGGAGGCATGCATGGATGATGGGGGGGGGCGATATGTCTGTGGTAAGCAGACCTAACTAGATAGGTAGAGAAATCGTCGTGTGTCAGGGAAAGGGAGAGACTTATCTAGTGAGGTACATCGATTAGTGCGTGGTGAAAAAGAGTTATAGTCGACCTAGCTATATGTACAGAGGGAGATCGATCGATATACATGCATGTGTTAGAGGCAAATAAGGCCCGGAGAGACGGATAGAGAGACAGGGATGCGGCTAGGAGTTGGTGCGATAGGCCTACTATATAGAGATGGAGGAGTGTGCGAGTGCGAGATCGATGAAAAGAGGGGCGAGAGTGTGCATATGTGTGTGACCGTATGAGATATAGGGGGCATGGACGGTGAGATAGAGGAGAAGAGGGAAATTGTGTGTATGTGGTACGTAGACCTAGCTAGAGAGGTATATTGATCGGTGTGTGCTGGAAAGAAGGAGCTGGGGAGACCTATAGAGACCGTGGGTGAACGACCTAAAGAAAAATAACGAATGTGCACGATGGAGAGAATGCTAAGGGAGGGGGAGGGCGAGGAGGGCGTGTGCATGCATGAGAGAAAGTTAGTGCTAGCTACAAAGAGAAGAGGATTGTGTGGGTGTAAAGTCTAACAGAGATCATAATTCATTACAAAAGTAGATTCAGATATTTGAATAAGAGATCATAGTGTTTTAAACCCATGGATGCATGAATATAATGGTGATACACATGGTGTGGTTATGAACATGTTATACTATATATATATATATATATATATATATATATCGAACAATCTCACATTTATTTGAATTTGTGATGATGTGTGGCTTTTGCAGCTCACATCTAAGTACTTGTAGGCGTAGGGGGCGGGGCACTATACATTGTGCGATAAACACATTATACATATGAAACATGGTTTAGATTATGAAGATCTAGCTAGAGCTTGAAATGTACTATTATTTGAAATCAGCATAAAGTGGATTTAAAAATTTGAATTCGAGTTCATATAGTACACATAGTTCATATCTAACTTGACAACAATCGTGTGGTGTGTTGTGAAGATAATATACAGATGATGGTTTAACTTGACAACAATCATGATTGTAGATTCTTATTCGAATAGTGAAACGAATTCAAATTTAGTTCATATTGCAGCGGTAGTATATACATTTGGAATGTACTAAAATGTTCATTTGAGTAGGTTACATGCATTATACACCTAGCGAAATATTTTAATTGAACATAACATCGATTCAAAGTTTTGAATGACATTTGTAGTAATTCATACAGTAAAATGGGACAAGACCCTCTCTTGTGTGGTCTGAATTGATTTTTTTTTGGTTGAGGGAAGTGCGAATTGATATGGTACCGTACACGTTAGCCTTGTCCCGAAATTTCAACCCGTGCCTTATTATGCCAAAATTTCAAGAAATCTCTTTGTCTGTTTGTGCTCCGAAAACTCCCTCCTCAACCCGTGCCTTGCTATCCCGAAATTACAACGCGCGCGAAAACTCCCTCCTCCTGTGAAATCTCGACACGCGAAATCCCCGTTCTACCCTTGATCGGAAAGAGCCGCTAGTTCAAATTGGTGGGGGTACTTTTGTAACTTACCCTACATTTTGGACAAGCGTGTCCCTAAGTCATGGTTCCCCCTTCCATCCCCTTCTTTTCCCCATTCGAAAACCGAGGCCGCCAAAACCTCTCTCCACCAGCCACAAAACCCCACCCTCCTTCGCCCCCCCCCATCGCCGCCCAGCCGGAGCCTCTTCCCCGACGACGTCGTCCACTGCAAGAGCTCGACATCCCTCATCCACCAGACCGGATGAGGATTCGTCGTCGATCTCGTCATCCCGCCGGTTCAGCCGCCCCGTCCTCCACCTCCAAGGAGCTGCTCCGATGATCGCCTCGTCTATCGCGGCTGCTCCATCCCCACAGCGCCACCGTAACTGCCCCACCGGAACCGCAGCATCCTCTCTGACTCCTCGGATGAAGCCGAGGCCTACTCGGTGTCACCAAAGAGGTTGTACACTCATTGCATCTTCTCCTTCACTCGACCTCACGGCGCCGCCGGTGCTCGATCCCGCTCCGCCATGGCGCGGCTCCCTCGACGCCGGTGCCGCCGGTGACATCCTCCATGGCGGATCTCCCCCATTGTGATGCTCCCTCGGCGGTGGTGTCCATACCAGCCAGAGCTGCTGCTGCTGCTCCGGCTCTCGCTCGCGCTGCTGCTCTGCTCTTGCTCTCGCTCGTGATGCTGCTCTGCTCTTGCTCTCGCTTGCGCTACTAATGCTGGTACACGGGCTGCTGTAGCTACACGAGTTGCTGCTCTGGCTCTCGTTCGTGCTGCTGCTCTGGCTGCTATCTGCTAGTGCATTCCCTGTTGAGCGGGTGCAGATTTAGATCACTGCTTATCTACTACTACTAGTGCTCGAGCGGCCTAAACTACCAATGAAGTGCTTCTCTGCTACTAGTGCATTCAGTTTCGACAGTAAAATTCAGTTTCGACAGTAACAGTCAGTTTTGACAGTAAAATTCAGTTTCGATAGGTAAGTTCAGAGTCAACAGTTTTTACATCATTTGTTGGAGTTGGTTGTTTTTTGGTGATGTAAATTTTACAGCTAGCACTTTTTCGTGATGTATTTTACATCATCTATTGGAGATGGTATTAGAATCCCACTTCAGATTAGCGATGTCCGTCTTGTACTGCTTCAGCCTCGTCATCGCACAGCTCGCCGGAGCTGCTCCAACGATGGAACCATCCATCACAACAGAGCAGTACCCTCGATGCCGTCTACAGACGCCTCAGATCTTCTTCCCCAGCTCCGACAGCCACCTCTGCCGCAACATCTTCAGCGACTGACCCAATGATGCTGAGGTCGAGACGGCTATGCCAAAGAGGTTGTACACTTGTCGCATCACTTTTTACTCTACATTCATGTCGATCCCTTAGGGCTATTTTGGTTCAAAGGAAAAAGTGAAGGAAAAATATAGCAATATGAACTTTTCCTATGGTACTCTACTATTCAATTATTCATGCAGTTGGTAGAAAAGAATGGAGCAAAAGAAAATTGAAGGATTTTTTCCTTTCGTGTCTGTTTCGAAGGAAAAACACAGAAATTTTAACATCCACCTGGACCTACTTATCAAAATCCTATGCATGAAAAGAAGACTAAGTGCATTAGCGGCATAATAACATTCTAACTTTACACATTTGCAAGTGGTTTGACTTTAATTTGGCCATGTTTCTTTGCATTCCTGTGCTCTTCCGGCAAGCCAAAGGAGCCATTACAGAATTACTTCAGTTATAGATAGGTGTCGAAGAAAAAATTGTGTGGTTTGTCCTGCTCCTGCCGCGCCGTCGTCCACCTCACTTGAGCTGCTCCATCGACAGAAGCGTCCACCATACCAGACATCACGACTCCTTACCGTCTTTCGCCGCCTCAGATCTCCTTCCCCGCCACCGGTAGCCACCGCAACTGCATCACCATCATCGACTCAGCAGATGAACCTGAGGAGTACACGGGTCCACAAGAGAGGTCGCACTCTTTTGTTTCTACTTACTTTATGCATTGCTTAATATTACCTGCTAGTTTGTCATCATGTTCATCTCTTAGACACTAAGTCAGGTCCAAATTAATGTTCAAACTTGAGTTTTAAAATGCTTGTGGGGCACATATCGAGGCATCAATGAATAGTATATCGATCTACTATCTGTTTCATCTAGGGTATCTACTATGTCGTTCATCTTGGGTGGGAAACAAACAGTAAAGTAGCCTTCATCTGTCTTTTTTATTAAATTAAGCTATCATTTGCCTGCTATCATTATTTTTGGATCTATCCACTGGTTGTTACCATCACTCTAGATTTCTGCATGCTCTCCTTACTTAATCTCACTATATTTTTTTCGTATGCATGCCGGTTATTGTACACAGTCATGTTGAACATGTACAGAAAAAGACAAGAGTCTTGCGTGGCAATACAATGTCATGCAGACATCACCCCATGGTGGGTGCAATGGCAACCCCACCCCCCTCCTCCAGATTGTAATCTAGAGGAAGATAGCTGTTCAGAGGTGGAGTCAGAGGGAGCTGACCACTCCTATTTACCCCCCCCCCCCGAGGTGTTTGCTCTAACTTGGCATGGTGATGTTGGTCATATCATGCATATGGTGCCTTGCTTTGCTTACTTTCGACATCATATATGTCATCTGCTTAGTTTAGACATGTTCTGTAATGATGTTTAGTTTCTATATCATATATGTGAATTATGCAATGCCATCTTTTTTAGCCAACCATAATATATGTGAAATATGCAATGCCATCCTGTTTAGCCAGGCATCATATATCTGAATTATATCTTGCCATTCCTTTTTTTCATTACATTTCCATTTGTCGACAATTTTTGTACATTCAACTACTCTTCCTATGAATCAGCCATTTGAGTGGGTGATGAAAAAATCTGGAGTAAAAACAAGTTCTTCAGAGCAGACAGTGCTACCTGTCGAAGCAGATCTCTTGCTAGGTCCAGATAGCTCCTCAGAGGAGGATTCAGAGACAGATGACCAGTCCTATTCCCCCCCTGAGGTTTATGCTCTAACTTGGCAGGGTTATACTGCTCGTATCATGCATATGGTGTCTTGCATTGCATAGTTTAGACATCATATACACAATATTCAACACCATCTACTTAGTTTACACATCATATATGCGAATGCCATTTGCTTAGTATATAAATCACATAGGTGAATTATATCATGCCATCCTGTTTACTTAGATAACATGTATGTGAATTATGTCATGCGAACCTGTTTACTAAAGACATCATATAATTATCTCATGCCATCCTTTTTAGTTAGTCATCATATCTTTGAATTATGTCATGCTATACTGTTTAGATAGACATCATATATGTAAAATTATGTCATACTATCCTGTTTAGTTAAACAACATATATGTGAACTATTTCATGCCCTCTTTTTTCCTCACTATCTATTGCATCTGTCTCATACAAGGTCTATACATTCAACTACTTTTCTTGTTTATCAGCCATTTGAATTGGAGGGTGTGATGGCAGTATCTAGCGGAGTAAAAACACGGTCTTCAAATAAAACAGTGCTACCTGTCGATGGAGATAGCACCCCGGTTGTACTTGCACAAGAACTAGCCCTACCACACATAACCCAGACTATCGCAGATTGTACCCCTACTCCGATGGACAGAGAACCAACTTCACCCAATCTAACCCCAACCCCAGCAGATAGTAACCCAGTTCCAGTTAACACAACACCATCTCCACGACAGAGCTCCCAAACAAGAGCAGTTAGTAAGGCAGCTCCAGTGCCCAAAGCGCCAGGAGTACCACGGCGAACCCCAACTCCACCAGTTAGTACACTTATTCCTGTGGACGAAGCAGAACCAGTCATCCGTAGTTTAGCGTCTATCACATTTGATGTTGTTAAACCCTATGTGTGTATCTTCCCATCATGGAAATATTGTACTGAAGATGAAGGAAAAAGCCAGTTGCAGGTGTTCCTCCAGGAGTTATGTGTAAGTATTCATGGCAATTACTTTGCTTTGTCCCATACTTTCTACCTCCTTGCTGGTTATAACACAGCAAATGATCCCATTTTTCTGTGTAGAGAACGACCAATTTGGAAACTCGGGATGAGGTAACCTGTGCCAATACCTTTGCTATCTTCAAGAATGCTTTGCGGCAGTATAAGAATTACCTGAAGAAAACGTATTTCACTGGCAAGGAAACTCATCAAATTCCCTTACTTTCTCCGGGGACACATTTACGGGATGATGACTGGGAACGCCTTGTTTTGTATTGGTCTAGTCCCATGAATCTGGTAGGGTCTATGAGATCATATTTCATTTTGATGTACTATATGGCTGCGTCTTACTGTACTCTCTTCTTGTAGAACAAGTGCTTAAACCTGTAGAACAACTGTTCTCAGGTAAGATTCCATAGCTGTGGTGCATACTGCTTTGCTCTTGTATCACTGTATTTACTCATACCAACTAATTTTTAAATAGAAGGATCCAATCGAAACTCCAATGGCACAACAGGTATGTTTAAACATGTTTCTTTAACTAGTTTGCTCTTCTAATTTGCTCTATGTTGATTTCAATTTCAATTGTGTAGACAATTGTCTTCTCATATCATGCACATTAGTAGCATCAAAACAGAGCCAATAGTGTTGTTAGTTGTACATGTATACCCGTGGTACCCATCTGAAATCTTGTGGTGCCATGTAGTTTCCCACACTTATATTCTTTCAATGCTATTTTGTCTTGAACTGATATGATTTGAACGGTGTCTCTATTTTGATTTGGCAAGTCAATGCAGTGACAGCAGCACATAGATATATGTTTGTTTGATGCTTTTATAATGTACTACTTTGCAATAGAAGACTTGATAGTTTAATCCTGTCCACCTTACTACTGAACTGGTTCACCAAAATGAGTTTCATATACTACATGCTAAACCTGTTATGTGTCTGCATGTTTCTTCTTTTAGAATGCTGACAGAATATTGGAGAAGAGTACCACATTAAGCACTGGTAAAGGAAGTAATGCAGATAAGGTTGAAGATAGTGAGACAACCTTGCTGGTCTCCAACAAAGCTGTTAAAACAGATAAGGAAAACTATCTTGAAGACAGTGAGACAACCCCAAAGTCCTGTCTTGATGTAGTGTTCGAGTTACTGGCCACTACCGCTTGCACAAGCTCTTCATACTCGCTATCTGAATCAGTTCGGTTTCTTGAGTCTGAACTACAAGCTGAAAGACATCGATCAGCTGTGCTACGACAAGAAGCCGAAGGACCGAGGAAGTCCCTGGAGAATTCAGATGCATACTTTCTGGTGCAACAACAAGCGTTGGAGGATTTTAGCGCCAAACAAGAGAAAGCTAATAAGCTTGCTAAGCTTATTACCAGCATGGTGGATACCCAGGATAACGTTTCTTGAGCTCTTCTAAAGTTGTTTCAGTTCTGGACTTGTTTTGCTGCCGCGTTTATTTGCACTGGTGGCCAATTTAGACGCCCAGTGTATGTAATATGCTGCTTTGTTGTTCCCTTTATTTGCACTAGCGGCGAACTTTGATGCCCAGTGGATGTAATGTCTGTAATCGCCGTAATAGCCTAGCGTTAGTTGCTTGCTTATTTATTTACTTATAGTCTTGTTTATTTGTTTCCTTGTAGTCACTGCAGTTCTTTTTCCTTGGTTTGCTAGTGGCCGCAATAACCATGGGCCACATACGGGCCGTGGTAATGATGGGCCTCCTACGGGCCATAGGATCCATGGGCCTAGTACGCGCCGTAGGATCCATGGGCCGTACTGTTCGTGGGCCAAAACCGGACCGCAATATGGACCATAAACGGGCCAAAATTGGAACCGTCCATTTATGGGCACTAACCATAATGGGCCGTTAACAGGCCGGAAGACAGCACATGCTTAATTCTATCAACAGGCATGACGGGTCGTTAATGGGACGGATTACAGGACAGGATGAAAACGGCCCAACGGGTTAACGGACCACAAACGGACCGATTGTTACCACGGGCTGAATTTGGCCCATTAGCATAACAGGCCAGTAACGGACCATAAGTAATCGAGGGCCGGAAATGAGCCCAAGAATTTATGGGCCCTTAGAAGGCCGAAAAAAAACACGGGTTGGAAACGGCCCAACTGAATCATGGGCAAAGCAGTTTACTGTTCATGATGGGCCTGATTCACCAAGGGCCGTCAATGGGCCCAGAGATGCAAAAGGCCTCATATGGGCCGAAAGACTTCATCGGCCATAGATGGGCCGAAAGTGACAATGGGCTGGAATCATTTGGGATGGCCCACATGATGCTACTGGGCCGAATTTTGAAAGGCCATAACGGGCCGTGAGTACCCGAGCCGTAAATGGGTTGTATGCAAACAGGCCGGTAACAGGCTTTCCATGGGCCGGCCTGCTAACTTTTGACCAAGTCAAACGGGCCGGCCTTTTTAACCTAAATGGGCCACTGTTGGGCCATGCCATGTGTCGACGTATCATAGGCGTCTCTCGTCCAATGAATGGATGACATCTATCGCAACGCCGAGCTGACACGTGGATCCGCCGGGGAATGAGAAATTTACACATGGAAAATCGCCATTGGTCAGGGCTGGCAACGGGTCATCGGATCCAAACCCGCACCCGATAGCTTAACGGTGACCCGTTACGGTGGATGCCACGTGTCGGTTACCCTTGACGAAAACACTTCCATGACGCGACATTTATCGTCATGGAAGTCGACACTTCCGTGATGATAATTTAAGTATTGTCATGGAACACTTCTACGATAGCACAGGTATGACTATCTTGATTCTGTTATAAAATCATCGCGGATGTACATGCATGACAGAAAACGTGACCTACTGTGACAAAGACGTATCATCACGGAAGTGTTTTTTTTGTAGTGCATTCCGCAAATCCTTCCCTAACCCGTTTCTCAATGTTCCTTGGATTTTGCGCCAGTAACTCTTCTTTGTACATGCTGCAGAACATAGTGAATTAGTGATCGCATCAAACATCTAAATATATAAGAATGTGCTGCAAGTTTAGTAGATTACGATGTATAAGCTGTAATATTTAGCACTTACTTAATCTAAGGCAGAATCTCGGGACAGTTATTCAACACATACCAAACCATTTTGTCCAAATCTTTAGGTTTGTCATCTTGTCAACTCTTCCCTATTACTTGAACAACAGTATCAAAAACATTGAGCTCAGGATTTTTTTCGCCCACCTTTTTGCTAGGCTGATCAGCTGTTCCAATGTATCTTGAGCAGAATGTCAAAGCTTCTGTCGTAACGTAGGGCTCTGCAATGGAACCCTCATGTCATGTGTACGACCATCTATGGGACCATCGGGCTCCTTTGCGGTTCGATTGTGGGGATGCAGAAGCACAAAGAGCAGAATCAACAGTCAACATAAGAGATTTACCTAGGTTCGGGCCACCGTGAGGTGTAAAACCCTACTCCTGCTTTGTTGTATTGGATGAGAATAAGCTCAAGTACAAGGAGCGCAACTTGCCGGCAAGAGTGTGGGAAGTGCAGCTACACATGCCAAATGAGCAGAATGTCGACCCTTGTAAAGGTTGCCCTGGCCCTCCTTTTATAGATCAAGGGGTAACCACAATGGCAAAACAGTCTTTACATGTTGCTCAACAAGCCTCACCAAACCACCTGCCCGCTCGACACCTCATTGATTAGTGACCAGCTGCTCGATGAGGTGGAGCAAGGAGGAGTCAGTAAGGACTTGCCGGCACGGAGCTTGTCGGGTCTTCAGCTTGCCGGTGCATATCTTGTCGGCAAGTGTTGACTCCACCTTCAGTACTGGCTAAACACTTCTTGATGGTTCATCTTGATATCTTCTCCATGGTTTTGCAACCAAGTCTTGAGTCTTAATATTGGTAGTCTTCCGGCAAGCCCTGCCCATCAGAATAGCCACCACTGTCTGTGCATAAGTCAGGGTATAAAATTCCCATGTTTTATACACCGACAGGAGCCCCGGGGCCTGGGCCACACGCGCGTCCGAAGCGTCGTTGGGCTTGGCCCAAACAGATGCGCAGACTCATGGCGAAGAATTACCACCGTAAATACTGTGATGATGATTTCCCTTTCGCATGCCCACGTCACGCATTTAATGCGAGTCGTAGGAGAGGTGGGCTGGAGCGGCACTTTGTGGTAGTGTGCCTGCAAAAAGCGCTGCCACATTGAATAGTAAAGAGCTAGCCCCCCGTGCCTTCCCCATAAGAAGGCAACCGCGAGGGGGTGCTGCTCATTTACCCTCACCCTTCGCTCCAACATCTTCTTCCTTGCGCCAGAACATATCCCGCCACCACCGCCGCCACCAATTTGCATCTTTCCCACACTCCCCTTCTTTTCTGAGCGATCATGGCACCCAAAAAGACCAAGACAGAGGGTAAGAAACCCGCTAAGCCCGTTGATCCAGAAGGAGAGAAGTGGAAGGCGGAATTGGGGCAACGATGGAGGGAAAACACGGTCTTCTCGCCGCCGGCTCTGGACAAGACTACCCTCATTGATAGGTATGCATATATGTGGGGGAGAGACACCAAAGACCACTTAGCTCCTGTGGTACTCCCTGCTCACAGCAAGCCATTCGGAGATGCATATCCATTCTTCTGTGCATATTTCTATTGCGATCTGGTGCCCCCTTATTCTGATTTCTTCACTGAGTTGATGTACACATTTGGGTTCCGGCTTCTGGATTTCACTCCGAACGCCATGACTTGCATGTCAGTTTTCGCCCATATGTGTGAAAATTTCGTTGGAGTCATTCCCAATGTTGCTCTTTTTCACCATTTCTTCATTCCCCGTATCGAGGGTGATGCGCTCTCCGGCAGTGTGACTTGGATCCCTCGGGCTAAAACCAAGCAGAAATATCTTACCGGTATGCTGCATCTGAAGTGGGAAGAGTGGCGGGCAGAATGGTGCTTGATTAAGGAAAATGACTTCCCCAGCTTCTGTGTGTCTCGAACAGAGAAAATGGAGCATGGCAAGGATTGGAGTGACTATGCCGCCTGCGACAAGAAACTCACCCCGGCACTGAATCGGATCGTTCGCCTCAAGGCTGCCGGCCTAACCATTGAGATGGTAGGGGCCGATTTCCTCCGGCGATGTATCGCGCCGCTGCAGAAGAGATAGAGATATGTTTGGGAATATCAGAATGCTGCTGACATCATGCGGCTATACACAGGGCTGGGTAACAATCTGACAGTCCTGGAGCACATCAGTCTCTGTCATCAGCTATTCAGAACTTCCGGAAATTTCACTTGCCGGCCCAAGTTATTCCACCGTGCATCAATTCCGCCAAGGATTCCATCTTAGCGATGATGCCGACGTGCAACGCTCAAGGAGTCGAAGCTAACTGGCAAAAACCTTCGCTTGAAGATGAAATGACTTGGGCTACCAACTTGACGGAGAGAGCAACTCGAGAAGAGAAGGATCTCATCCGTGCCACAAGAGACGAGGAGCTGGCATATATTGCCAGCAAGGCCGAGGAAGCCTTGAGAGCCAGCAAGGCTAGTGGTTCCCAGGCTGCAGCAATTGAAGAGGAGGAGGCAAACCCCGATGAAGAAATCGCTGAAGAGCATCAAGAGGAGCCTGCCGGGGAAGAAGTTGCCGGTGAATCCGAAGAAGAAGGAGAAATCTAGGCTCCGAAGAAGAAAGGACGTGTTCTTCAGAAAGTAGCCAGCCAGGAACCAGCGCGTCCCTCTTCCTCAAGAACAGGCCCTGTCGTGAAGAAGACGACCACCAGAACCGGCCAGCAACAAGAAGTTCACCGGCAAGCAACTCGGCGTCGTCGAGCTCAACGTACTTCTTCCCCGGCAAGCAGTTGCCCGAGAAGTTGGGTCTTCACAACCGACAGCTTCGCCTCCACCGGCAATCAAGAGGGCCTGGGAATCCCCTCCGCCAGTAAGATATGACCTCTCTGTCCTCAGTGACCGCGAGGACGAGGAGTAAGTACAATTATCTGTCTTTGTCAAATCTTGATGTTGCCTTGACTGTCATCTTGACTTGACTTCCTTTGTCTTCACAGAGATACAGAAACACTCGTGCACAGGGCAAAATGAACCAAAGCTGCAACGAAGCACGAGCCTGTGACAAGTGCTAGGCAGGGGGTAACATCTTCTGACGCTAATGTTACCAGCCCCCAACCTAGCCCCCAGCATGAGACTGTGGTGCAGTTTCTGCTTGCGAGTGCCAGCACTGATGTTCCTCCTTCCGATCCCAACAAAGAGATGGGGGAAGTTCACCAAGAGGAAGAGCGCCCAGAGGAGGATCCTGCCATGGTTCCTCCGTCAACCATTATCCCGGAAAGTGCTTCACTGGCAAGGGCTTCCGCTGTCGAACCTGACCGCACCGAGGTCTTACCGGCAAGCGAGGCTGCCAATAACCGTGCGACGACAACTAAAGTTGCCGGAGAAGGGGACATCCCTTCTCAACAGAACCTAACAGGTAATCCGATTGCTTCCAAGTACTCTCCAAACTTTTGTTTTCTTGAACTTGACTTGTAAATTAAATTTCTTTTCGTTCCTTGCTTTTGTCCAATCTTGCAGATCCAGCTTCTCCCGAAGAAGGGGAAATTACTACAGATATAGAAGAAATTGCAAAGAGCACCGCTGACGAGGCTGCTAAGATTTCTGCTAAAGAAACCGCCATGTCTGTCGTTGAGGAGGCTAGGAAGGCTCCCAAAGAACCAGAGAAGTCCTCCGGTAACACATCTGGCCTCGTCCAAATGGATACAGAAATGGTGATGACTGGTGACGACAAGCCGAATCCCGATAACCATCCCGCAGCACCAAGCACACAAGTCTTGATGGATCCCTTGGCACTTGTCATTCCTCGGCAAGAATCTGGAGCCCCCAGCTCGTCTGGTACTGGAGGGCCAAACTTTGACGACGAGATTGCTCAAATATTGATCCCCTTCTCCCAAAGTACCACTGAAGCAGACAATGCTGCCGACAGCGCGGCAGATCTTTCTTTCCTAAAAACCATGGCTGTCGGTTTTAAGGATGTGCAACTTCATTACAGTAGACATTGGGACAAACTTCAAGAAGAGCACAAAGCCTTGGAGCTCGCCGAAGGGAAGTTAAAGGAGAAGGCGGAGGAAATCCGCACATGGTACAATGAACAATCTCGCAATCTCAGAAGGCAAGAGGAAAAACTCGCTGCTGCTAAGGAGAAAGCAACAGCCCTTGACGGCAAGCTGGCAAAGCGCGAGGTGCAGCTCAATGCCAGGGAAAAAGATCTTGCTGTGCAAGAAGACACCCTTGCCGCCAAACTCCGCGGCAAGGATGAAGAGATTGAAAAACTCCTTGAGCAAAGGACACAAGAGCTGGAGAAGAATCATAAAGAATCTATTGAAACTCAAGCTCGAGAAAGTGCCGCTATGCTCAAGGAAGCCACTGATGAGGTTGCTGCTGCTGCTTCTGTCAAGGCAGATTTAGAATCACAGGTGAGCAAGCTAAAGGAAGATCTTGCCGGCAACAATAAGGAGATCGAGACTCTAAAAAATGCAGTGCGAAGGCAGCTCATACCCTAGGGGAGCTGTAGACATAGCTGACATCCAAAAACCAGGATCTTGGAAAAGCCACCAAAGCAATAGAAGATCTGAAAGCTAAACTCGCCACCTTGGAGAAAGATCTTGAATTCACCAAGGAGAAAGAGATAATCTTGATAGAAAAGCTTGAAACAGAGGAGACCTTGCAAGAAGATGCTGAAAATAAGTTCACACAGCTACAAAAAGTTCTCTCCCTCTGGACCAACATGCTCGTCAATATTGCCAAAGGCATAACTGCTCAACTTGCCGTCATGGATATGAGGAGTTGGAGCTTCACAGTCAACGACAAGGAGGCTGCCAGCGCCAGGCTGACCAAATTCTTCGATGGTCTCATTGATGCTTTGAAAACTTATCATGAAGACAGGTCTGCTTCATTTGCTAATGAATCCCGGAAATTTGGCCGTGATGTCCTTTATAAGGTGCTCGTCAAAGTTGCATATCGCAATCCTGACGTTGATCTTTCCGGGGCCTTCAAAAGCTTGCCGCAAAACACTGACATCACAGCTATCGACAAGATCGTTGCCCCAATAGCTGATTGAGTCCTTCATGTTCCTAGGTATCAAGGCGATCTTTAGAATTAGCCTTGTCATTGTATTTGTCACTAGTGCTGTCATGTAAAAGACAAGTTTGATCTTAAGTTAGATCTGCACTGTGTTTGTGATGTAATGCAACTTATGCTGATGAAATGGATGTATGCTATTTTCCTTGCTTCAACTTGTCTTTGCTTGATTTCTTATACCCTACGCTTGCCGGAGGCTTGCCGGTGTGCACGCTCTTGCCATGAGCGCTTGAGGAACGGATCCTTAGCAGCCTGCCGGAAGTGCTGCTGCCGGCAAGTTTTACCTTTGATGATCTCAATGCGGCTACTTAAGTTGTTGAGCGGACTCGAAACAAAATAAGAGCGCAACTGATCATGACAAGGTTTCTTAGCATGCAGGTTTCTCATACAAAGGCAAAAATCTTTCAAGGAAGATTGCAACTACAATAAAGAATTTGTTTTAAAGTTTTTCAACTTAGTTTTTTCTTTGTTGTACTTCCTGTTGTAAAATGACCACTTGAACGTCATTTGGTGATATCCACACCATCACTCCCCCCGGGAAACTAGCATGCGAGGGAACCTTCTGTCCTTTGAGAAAAAGAAAGAAGAGAAAGAGGAGGTTGGAGACCTTGACGGCTCGTTAATCATTTCATACAAGACGGGTTGCCAAACACTTAGCTTTATTCACTTATGCATAGGGTCTGCGCCTGGCTTTGTACAAAGGGTTACATGTCTTGCCGACAGGGCTCGTACAAAAGGTGTTTCCAGGGGCCCGACAACTGCGCCTTATGGATAGAACTTGTGAAGATGCTCAATGTTCTATGACTTTTGCACTGGAGTGCCAACTTCGGTCTCCAGACGGACTGCGCTAGGTCTGGTGACTCGCACTACCCAATAAGGGCCTTCCCACTTTGGCGTCAACTTGTTTGTTTTCTTGGTGGACTAGATGCGTCGAAGAACAAGGTCACCTTCCTCAAGGCTTCGGGCATGAACCTTGCGGCTATGGTAGCGCCGCAAAGCTTGCTGGTAGCGTGCAGCTCGCACAACAGCCCGAAGACGATCTTCCTCAAGGAGCATGGCATCATCTTGCCGTAGCTGCTCTTGCTCTGCTTCGTCATAAGCAAGCACTCGAGGTGACCCGTACATGAATTTTTAACCCCTTTCCACGACAGAGTTTTAAACCGTCGCCTTGCCTGTGTGTGCGATAGGGGGGTCCATCCCACACGACCCAAAAACCGTCGGTGATAGGGAGCACGCAAGCATACGTTTCGCAGAACTAAGCGTATGCGATGCCCGCATCTTTCCCAAATGCTCCGTCCTTGCTACTCGTGTGGGATGGCATTACCATTGCATGCGCTATTATATGCTGCAATGTTTGCGATGCGGTCCCCATCACAAACAGTTCACAATTGTAAAGCGTGTATGATAACGAGACTATCACACACATCTACTTTTCCTATACCGTATGTGATTGGATGGAAGAGTGCATATAGTTGTCCCATAAAACTGTATGCAGAGCTTGAAAATATCCCACACATTTCTCTGCTCGTAAGAGTTTGCGATATATAAAATGTCCCAAATGATTCATCCGTAGTACCCGTGTCGGATGAAGCTAGGCCTATCGCACGCGTTCTTCTATGAGCAAACCGTGTGTGATAAGTAGACTATCACAAACATTTAATAAGAAGGAACTGTGTGCGATGCTGTTGTTAATCTCACACATTTTTTCTTGGCTGATCGTGTGTGCAGTAGAGATTCATCGCACACGTCTAAGAAATGTGTCTGATCTTGACGATTATCATAGACGTTTTGCTTTCACAAACTGTGTGCAGTGTAATGGCCTGCAGAGCATAATTTATTCCTAATTTAATCCCTGCATTTAAAATTCACAGAATTTGAATCTGAAAATAGGCAATCACTTATTTCATAACGAATCATGTTTATTACAAATATAGGTTCAAGAACGAATGCATAATTTGATGCACAGGTACATATAGTGAAGAACTACAGAAGCACCAAGTAAAGAATGATGAACCACAGTTGTACTAAAGACGGTAAAGAGGGCGGAGAAATACATTATGGTTGCTGGAGAAGGTGAAGTGGAATGCCCATATTGTGCCCTCCTCCATGCCTAATGCGCGCACGACTCTAGGCCAACCCCTTGTCATGGCCGCCCGCCCATCCTTCACTGTCTTCATTAGGACTTCTCGATGCCCATTGCAGTCTCGATGAAATACTTTATCCTTCATTGCATGTCCACCAATCATGTACTTTGCGAGGTAATCTTGATTAAACTTCTTTGGGACCACTACAAACGAAAAAGATTCAGACATTGTTGTCTAACAACTCATTACGAGCAGTAAAAAGAGAAGGCTACAGAGTTCGTAGTTACCATCCTACAGCTCACTGTTGTGTTGGATAGAGCGTAAACAAATAGTTTAATTGCCATCATTCGTATCTTTTTGCTAACAATCCTTTTCAGTTTCCTCACTTGATGCTGGTTCATGAATATCTCATTGCCCCATATGCAAAAAGGGTCGAGGCATGGATCTTTGCCGAGGACATATGTAGCTACAAGCAACAAGTCAATATTAGAAGCTAAAAAAGTGTCCAGACGTGGATCTGTATGCACTACATTATGGAACGGAGGGAGTATAAGCCGAGGGATGAAACTAACCTTGGTGGAAAACGTCGGCCACTCCCATTGTTGTCCTATGTAAGTACATGGAAAGGCATGGTAAGTACAACAAGCTTAACATCAACCAAATATAGCCATGGTAAACAACATCATCTCCAAATGATAGCTTGAATGTTTTGGTTTCAGCATTCTGTTAAAGCAGATAAAAAATGGAAGGGAATGTTAACCACAACAGGCTTAACAGTGACCAAATATTGTAATTCAAACTGGTATTGTTGAAAATTGCATAGAACGTAGCTCATATTTAAACATCACACTGGATAAATGTGTAAACCTGAAATAAAGGGCATGTGTTAACTACACCAGACATAACAAGAACAAAATATAGCCGTTGAAACTGGTATTGATGAAGTCGAACTGCACAGTTCATACTTGCACATAATGAACATCACATGGTGAATAACTGAAATAAACAAGGCATATATGCTCACTATAACAACCAAATATAGCCATTGAAAACTGGACAAAGGCTCACTGCAACCAACCTAACAAGCAAATACAGATAAACAAGGCATCTGCTTGAAAACTGGACGAATGCTCACTGCAACCAACCTAACAACCAAATACAGATAAACAAGGCATCTGCTTGAAAACTAGACAAATGCTCATTGCAACCAACCTAACAACAAAATACAGATAAACAAGGCATCTACTCACTATAAACAACCAAATATAGCCATTCATGAAATTGAACTGGACAATTCATACTTAAACATCAGATAGCCCTATTGAACACTACATTTTTGCATAACTGAAATAATTAAACATGGCACAGTTCAAACATCGCATGGCAAAAGCTACTACAACAATGGGTACAAGTTGGCTAGCTAGAAAAAGTAAGATTTGCTGGTAGGATATTGCCTCACTTGTCATGGATGGGCTCCTTCCACTTGGAAGAGCACAAACCCAGGGTGCGCTCCCTGATGTCGCAGATGGGTTGTTTCACCTTGGAAGAACCGTAGTGGGTGCCCTTCTCGTGGTCGTGGTCGATGAGATCTGACTTGGCAGCTGAGGATCCCAAGCCACCGTCATAGAACGTGTCCTTCAGTAATGAAAAAATGGGCATCGAAACGTTGTCAATGTCCTCGCCGACTTCCGCGACAAGGTGGTAATCTAGATCGACAGGTCGGCACGAACAGTGGCCACCTTGCCATCATCTAGCAGAAAGGCCATGATAGACCTGTTTTTGGCCGTATGCTCCACAGACTCCCCGGGATATCTTTTCGGGCTTAGGTTGCGACTATCTGGAGTAGGGGATGGGGATCTGGGAGGAAGGGACACCACATGCCTCGTCTAAAAACTCAGGGCGGTGAGGCTATAGGGATCGGTGTGTAACCTAAACTTATCTAAGCTAGGAGGCACAGGTAGACTGACAGAGGTTGGTGGTGGAGGGCGGCGGTAGCGGCGAGCTAGGGTTCGAGCAGGGGAGGGGGAGGGGTGGGTGTGTGTGGACTGTAGAGGGGGGCGGGGTGGTGTTTGAGGATATGCCGCGGCTACTAATTTTTTTAGTAATGGTGGGTGGAGATGGTGGTGGACGACGGAGGGCGACAGTTGAAATGTCTCGGGTACTGAAAATTTTACTATAAGGTCGGTGGTGGAGGAGTGAGGGCGACGGACAAACTTTTACATGATCAACAGAGTGGGTTAGTTGGCATGTTTTAATTGGCTAGAAATAAGGTGAGGGGCCCACCCCCGCTGAAAATCAGAGGGGGAGAGAAGATTAGTTTGGAATATCCCTGTAAAACTCTGTAACCAGCCCATGTGTCTAGGATTTTCGCGGTTGAAATACCGCGGCTACTAAAAAATTTGGGTAAAGGAATTGAAGCGGGGTGGGAGCAACCAAGATCGCACACAGTCCAAACATAATAATTGTGTACGATAATACGGAAAAGCCACGGAACCATCAATTTTTGCATCGCTCAAGGTGGGTAGATTTTGTTTAGATTTCTAGCTAGCTAGTTCATCGCACACGGTTCATCCTAATTTTCAGACGCAGACGTGGAATTCATCCTAAATTTCTAGTGCACATTACCCCTTTACCCTAGCTGGTGCTTGCGAGGTCGTGGCCAGTTGCCACGAATGCATTGTGCTGATTTTCCAGGGCATGAGCATCGCACACGGTTAGTCCGGTGCACTCGTGTCCATTGCATATACATTCGCAAACCATTTTTTCATCTGTGTCATCTGCTATTTTATATAGCACCATTTGGCAACAAAAAAAAGGCCAAAAAACGTGGCCCAAATATATATGTATGAAAAGGGTGGTGTGTGATGTTCAAATTACCAATGCACAACTTTGATGAGGCACATGATGCATATATATGCATGCATAAAAGCGTCCAGTGCGATAGAAAAGGTTTCATGACATGAACGTAGGGTGCTGGCCCCTCCACTTCGTGCCAGAGCAGGGAATACTATATATGAACACATGTACATGACCTAGCTCAAACATTGTCTGGCATTTAGCCATGACCTGCCGTAACACAACCAAGAGAATCTATCTTTTGTTCAAATCGGACCCTCTCGATGTCGATCAAGAAGGATAGACCGCGCGGGCCCATTGGTGGGTGCACCATCGAAGATCGGGCGAGACGGGCCAGAATACCACCACCAACTGGCCGGAAGTGGCCATATTGTAGGATCAAAAGTATTTCTAGAGGGGGGGTGATTAGACTACTTGACCAAATAAAAACTTATTCTTTTCCCAATTTTAGTTGTAGGTAAGTTTTAGCAATTCCACCAAGTCAAGCAACACCCTACACATGCAATTCTAAGAGTTGTGCAGCGGAAAATAAAGACTTTGCATATGAACGTAAAGGAGGGATTGGAGAAATCAAACGCAATGAAGACACGGTTTTTTTTGGCGTGGTTCCGATAGGTGGTGCTATCGTACCTCCACGTTGATGGAGACTTCAACCCACGAAGGGTAACGGTTGTGCGAGTCCACGGAGGGCTCCACCCACGAAGGGTCCACGAAGAAGAAACCTTGCCTATTCTACCATGGCTTACGTCCACAAAGGACTAGCCTCACTTGGGTAGATCTTCATGAAGTCGGCGATCTCCTTGCCCTTACAAACTCCTTGGTTCAACTCCACATGATCTTGGAGGCTCCCAAGTGACACCTAGCCAATCTAGGAGACACCACTCTCCAAAAGGTAATAGATGGTGTCGTTGATGATGAACTCCTTGCTCTTGTGCTTCAAATGATAGTCTCCCCAACACTCAATCATTCTCTCACAGATTTGGCTTTGGTAGGAGAAGGATTTGAGTGGAAAGCAACTTGGGAAGGCTAGAAATCAAGGTTCAAATGGTTGGATTGGAATCTCTTGATCTCAACACATGAGTAGGTGGTTCTCTCTCAGAAAATGAATGGTGGAAGTGTAGGTATGTTCTAATGGCTCTCTTAGAGAGTAAGTGTGGGTGGATGGGTATAAATAGGTAGCACCAAAAATCCAACCGTTACAAGCTTTTTGACCCAACTCGGTGACACTGATCAGATAACTCGGTGAGACCAACTTGTGTAAAAGGCTTGACAGTTAGGCTTTTCGGTGAGACCGAACGGAATGACTCGGTGAGACCGAAGTGCAATGGCTAGGGCAGAACCTCGTTTCGGAAATTCTGATCGTTTCAACTCGGTGACTCTGAAGTGAATCAATGGCATTATAGCAACTTGGCTAGCCCATCTCAGTGAGACCGAGAGCCATTTCGGTTGTAACGAAACGTTAGGGTTTGGCATGTGGTAGTGTATGGAGTCATCTTGGTGGGTCCGGTTGGGAAGATTTTGGTGGGACCGAGATGGACTTTTAGGGTTTTGGATGCATGGGAGTGATGTGGAGAAGTGTTTGAGGTTTTTTTTAGCAATACCACTAAGCACTTGAGCAATTGAGTCATGATCAAAACCTCATCCCCTTTTAATAGTATTGGCTTTCCTATGGACTCAATGTGATCTTGGATCACTTATCCAAAAATGAAGAGTCTTGGAGCTTTGCCAATTCTTGTCCTTAGCATTTTGAGGGATCCACAATCACTAGTCCTTGCCATGCCAATCATTGATCTTCTCTGAAAACTAATATCAATGAGCATTAGATCAATGACATATATGTTGTTATTAATTACCAAAACCACCCGGGGATTAGTTGCACTTTCAATCTCCCCCTTTTTGGTAATTGATGACAACATATAGATCAAAGCTTTGACAAAATATATAATCAATGAAATACATCATCGCTTTGAGAAGTATGTGATAAACAAGAGCTCCCCCTAAATTTGTGCATTATTTAAAATTTGTGTTTGAATGCAAATGCACAATCGATTAGGATCATGGGTCACTCTTCCATGTCACATACATCTTGGTGGAGCGCTCGAAATGAAATGATTGCAATGAAGTAAGCACTCATCACCAAGCAAACAAGTGAATGATCATACAAAGAGCATATAGATAGATGATCAAGCATGCATATCAACAGAGTACGGTATGATCAAGCACAAAGTAGCATAATCTCATACAAACATCAACCAAAAAGTATCTCAAGGTAGCACGAAACACACGAAGCACACGAAGTAGCATCAAAACGAAAGAAATCAAACGAGAAAAAGCAAGCTCTCTCTCTCTCTCTCTCTCTCTCTCTCTCTCGAAGTCCTAATGATCTATACAGATTCTCCTCCTTTGGCAACAAGTACCAAATAGTTCGAATAAGTAAAGAGCTTAACGTCGCTCCAGGCTCCGTCTCCGGCAGCTCCTGGTGGTGAAGTCCTCTGACTTGCAGCGCCGGTGTGCGTAGACGTCGTCGGAGTGGAGAGAAGCGCATCTGCAAATATCTCGGCTGATGTCTGCTGAGTTGGTGGTGTAGAAGCAACAGGAGGAACTGATGGTGCAACAGAAGGTGCAGTAGCGGGAGCTGAGACTGTGACTCTGGAAGTGACTGGCATGACTGCTGACCTAGGCATCTTCTGAAACTGTGTAGTACTCCCTCCATCCCAAAATAAGTGTCTTAACTTTATACAAACTTTAGTATAAATTTGTAGTAGAGTTAAGACACTTATTTTGGGACGGAGGGAGTAGTAGGAAGACCTGTGCCTGGCTGATCATCATCACTGCTAGTTGCCATCCTGACTTCATCCACTTCCTTCTTAAGACTCTCAACTGTGGTTTGTATCACAGTGACCTTGATGTCCAGATCATGAAATTTTGTCTCAACAATCCTCTCAAGACTCTTCTGATTTTCTGTGAGGTTGGCTAAACTCCGCTCAATCTTCTGAGTAGCACGGAGAAGATATAACATCTGGTCAGTCTTGGTCTTTGGAACAAGAACTGTGGAAGAGCTAGGAGCAGCACTCTTGGCAGCTTCTGCCTTCGCCTGAGCTGTGGCTATATATGTTTGTTCAATCAAGCAAGTAGACTTTGCTACCAACCTTGGAGTTGATAAGCATCTGAATGTGTGGAGCAAAGCCACATGAGCGCTTCTGATCTGCAGCAGTCCTCTTGATTGTTTCTACAATCAAATCCATCACCTTGAACCTTGTGAAACCATCCACTAGATGTAGCATGTTGATAGAGTGGCCTTTGATCATCTTATCATCACTAGACTTGGGCATCAAAGTGTATCTCAGAATGGTATTTATAGTGGCAAGACCTGGTAGGAGATGATAGACTGATCCAAGCTTGTGTGATTCCTTGTAGTTTGCTGGAATCTCTCCATACATGTCCTTCATGGAATTGTGGTCCATGAACATCATTCTCTTCTGCTTCTAGCACATTCAGCAGTTGTGCCCACTCAGCAATGCTGGACTGGAACCTTGTTCCCTCAGTCATCCAGACTATCCTCCCATCGGGGTAGAAGTGTGCAGTGGAGTAAAACTGCATGATAAGCTCATCTGTCCATGTTGTCAACTTTGTTCCTATGAACTCATCAATGCCAATGTTCTTGAAATTCTCATGCACATTCGGGAAGTTGTCTTCATTTGCATCGATGTACTTCCAGTCAACCCATCTCATATCACTCACAATGGGCTTCTTGTCTAGCAGCACTGTCTCATAAAAGTCTTGCTGTTCTTTGGTATGAAAGTGATAGTCACAAGTTGTCCTTCTTCTGACTGAGTAGGGGTCAGATTCCCTCCACTATCTCAAACCTTTGTCTTTCCTCTCCTTCATGTTTTCTGCCTCTGGATGTGAGTCATCATGCTCTGGCAGTTTTGGTCTTAGCTTCTTCAGCACTAGGGCTTCATCATCTTCACCATCTCTTTCAGGCACTAGGGCCTTGTTCTTCTCTGTAGCTGATACATTTCTGGTAGTCCTCTTTGGCTTGGGGGCAGCAGCAGACTTGGCCTTGGAAGATGTGGCAGTTCTCATAGCATCACTCATGAGCTTTTGCTGCTTGGGAGGAGGTGGATTGGCAGCTGGCTCTTCCTCATCAGATGCATCATCTCTCCTCATGGAAGTGGGTTTGAACACCACTTGAACAGTTTGCTTCCTCTCCCTCTTCTTGCCTGCAGCCTTAGGCATAGACTTGCTCTGGCCTTGCTGAGATCATCCTAGATTTTCTGAGGTGATGCCTCTCTTGGCAGCAGTGGATGCAGACACCTTCCTTGTCACTCCTCTTTCCTTTTGAGTATTTGCATACTCCTTTTGAACTAGATCCTTTTTCTTGGAGGTGACCTCAACCTGGAAGTCTTCTTCTTCCTCATTAGAGTCCTTTTTCTTTCTTGTTCTGGTGGCTGCTTTTGGTAAGCTTGGAGAACTCCTCTCTCCCTCATGATAACTTTCCTCAGGACTAGAACTTGCATCAAGATACACACTACCATCTGGAGACCTATTTTGGCTATCACTGGCATCAGACATACTGGCAACAGACCATGTGAATAGATTGGATGAGGCAGAGTAGATGAGTATCACAAAATGTAGCTAGTTTTGAAAGAAATTGAGTTCAAACTTCAGTTTTAGATTTTCACAGAAAGCATATCGGAATTACCGATTTGATAACTTCGGTAGCACCGAAAGCAACAATAGAAACCTGGCCACACTATTTTGGGCTAACCAATGTGCGTCCCAGTCTCTCCAAAGTGCTAGGGTTCTACTGAAATAGTGGAATCGGTCTCACCGATTAGTACCGCTCGGTAACACCAAAACGTACTAAGTGCAATGGCCAGAGGCCAAATCGGTGACTCCGATACGTTCAATTCGGTCCGTCCGAGATGAGTTCTGCGCAAACCTAACCCTAAAATTTTCGCTCGAATCTAATCTATGGAGTTTCTTGCTGGATAGGGAATTACAATCTACGGCAAGATGTTAGGCGCAATCACTAGTGCATAGAATCAGATTGGGAGGCACTAGAGGTTCGAATCTCACCCTAACTTGGCGGAGATCCTCTACAGCGGCAACGGTGGTGAAGATTCCCGTTGACAGCGACGGAATCCAACGGTGATAGCGCACTGGAGATGAAGGCGACGATCCATAGACTAGGGGTAACGGCAACAAAGGGGTGCGGGAGTGGACGTTTGAAGAAATTTTCAACGAACGGTCCGTGCGATATATATACCCTTTGGCTGTCGGTAGTACCGATTGAAACAACTCGGTCTCACCGAAATGCATAACTGCCATAGACAGAACGTATCGGTGACACCGAGATTTTCTGGTCAGTCTTACCGAGATGGAAAAATTAGATCAGTCTAAGTTAGTTTCGGTGTGACCGAGTGGGTATGTATTGGCCTAACCGAAAATGACTTAGAGACTTTTGGAGGTTAGCCCTAATCAGATCGGTGGCTCCGAGTGCTCCTCACCCGGAGGGTCCGAAAATGAGCTTGTTCAAATTTTGTGATATAGAATGAATATAATTTGAGACAAGAAGAGATAGATAGCTACAGAAGGTACTTAGGCATTCTTGTACATCCATTTGGCCAAATAAAATCAAATCAGTCAAAACAACAAATGGATGTCCTCGAATGAGAAATATGCATAGCAACATGCTCACACAATAAGATAGCAAATGAAATATGTGGCAAACATGCACAACCAAAACTAGCATCTATCACACAATGGGCGATGACATAGTCATCTATATATGAGTATATTGACTTGGGAGCCAAATGAGAACATTTGATCATAGGTCATACTCATCGTTTAAGCACAAGTGGAGTTACCACTTTTACATAAAGCATTAATGTGTTCACACCATTAGAGTTGCTTTGACTCAAGTCTTAGAGTAAAGCTCCCCCTAGATGTGATATCCCCCCAAAGAGGGATGAACTAACTTTGGGTTTTGTCGATGTTGACTTCATGTAGATGTTGTAGTTGTGAATGTTGAATGTTGATGTAGACCATCAAGAGTTGGGAGCAATCCAACAAGAGGGTTTGTGACTCCATGAACTAGTGCAAGATGTTCAAGTTGGTTGCACAAGTCCTTGCCGTAATGAATATGAGTGAAGTTTGTTGGCGGATTCACCCTCAAGAATTTTGAGTTCTTCTTCTTTGGGACCCACATCAACTTGATGGGAATCCTTGGGGTTGTAGTTGTACTTGAAGAAGTAGAACTTGATGAAGTCTTGGGAACCCACTTGACCAAGGCTTGAGGCGGTTCTTCAAATGAGTCAATCTCCTCTTGAAGCTTGTCCTTGCCTTTTAGCTTGTGGTCTTGTGGTGGAAGATCATCTTGAGCTTGTGTTCCCTTGAAGGAAGTAGGATCATACTTCTCTTGTTGAGGAATGAACTTTGTCTTGGGGTATTGATCTTCTTCCCACTCAACTCCCTTGGCATTGAACTTTCATTCAAAACCAACACCTTGATTCTTCCGGTGCCTTCCTTGCTTGCGTACAATTTCCTCAAATTGCTTACTCCCGGCAAGGCTCTTATAGACACCCCTTTCTATAATTCCTTTCAATAAATTGTTTTCTTGCTCAAGTGTAACTTGGCTAAGAGAATCATTAGTGGAATCAATAGAACTACTAGAGGTAACAACATTGGATTTAGCATTGTTATTGTTATTACTAGAGGTAGAACCCTTCTTACCCTTGTTACTAGTTTGCTTAGATTTAACTTGTGGCATGAAAGTAGACAAGAGTAAACGTTTGGCAATGTAAGAGGAACTCTTCTTTCAAATATCATCATTAGGAACTCATGCTTTTGCTCTAAAGTTAGCTTCTCAAAGCGTAGCTTCTCATGAGTTCTCAGAAGCTGATACGGGGTTGCCCGATCTTCACGGAGGATCTGCTTGAGGAACGAATCAACGCCACCTGAAGGGTACGAAGGAAACCCTCGATCCCAGCCAACAACGCTGTCGGGTAAAGGATAACTAGTGCAACCTGACGAGACCGAAGCTAGCTACTGCATATGCAACAACCAGCAACAAGTATTCGCCCAACCACACTCTTAGGATTCCAATCCACGCAACCACGCACGAAGTTGGAAGCACGAACTGGTCGCCGCCTCAACGGCTACTGTTGTAAAATCACAAAGTGAGTTTACCCTCTCACAAGGCAAGATTACAAGAGCTAAGGAGGAAGTGAACTCTCAAACAAGATTCTGGTTGCACTTAGCTAACCTATGCTGAAATCAAATTGCCAAAGAGTTGTGGCTGAAGTGAGGGAAGGGGTATTTATACTAGGAACAGCCCTCCTAGCTTAGGTGTGAAACCAGTCCAAAAGAGAGGCTCAAATTCGTGGTAACCAGCTGGTCAAGGGAGCAAACACATGGAGCCTCGCGCAGCAATTAATGCTCTGGACAGCTTGCATTGGAACTCTCATATCCTTTGACTCAGGACTCCAAAGGTTGCACCGTTTGATTTTCCTGAAAGTAGACTTCAAATGCTGTCCAATTTGTACTCTCACACGTGCTGGAACCTCATATATTTGTGTTGCATGATGCAGCAAGTTCTGAGACGAATTCTGGAACTATGCATGCAACAATAGATTGTTGAGATGGCTTGCTATTGTTCCTTGAGGTGTAATTAGTTGCCCTTGTCACCAAAACATGGTTTACATCAGAGTTGAAACTTGTTCTCTTCAAACTTGTTGTATGGGCTTCAGAACTTGTTTCTTCATGAGCTGAATTTGTTTCTTCATGTGCTGAAAGTTGTTGGTTGTCCTCAACATTGTACCTGAGTAAAATCAGCACAGATGATTTAGGCAGTATAAAGTTCTCATGGATAGTTGAAGTATGATCAGCTAGGAGCGCGTTCACCTCTTGTTCTATATGTTTGGCACGGCTCCTTGTCATGGGACCCAAATAGGTCTTCTTTGTAGCAGCTTCATTTGAGAGCTGAGTTTTATCATGAGGAGAGGATGACAAACGAGGTGAACCTGGGATGTCCTCATCAGAAGCTCTCTATGATCCTCTTGAGTTGTTTCATGAGCTAACTTAACAGTGTTTAGTTCTTTAGTTAGATGCTCAATCTCCCTCATAGCATTGTCATTTCTTTCCTATTGACTATCATGATTACTAGCAAGTTCATTGTAGCTCACATCACTAGTTTTATCAACAAGCAAATCATCATCACCAAGTAAATCATCCTCATCACTATGAAAATCAAGATACTCGGGGTGTGATACCTTGGGGCCTTTTGCCATGAAGCATCTTCCAATTCCCTCATTTGGTGAATCAAATAGGTCATAGGAGTTGGAGGATACGAGAGCAAGTCCGGCAACACCTTCATCTTGACTATAGTCGGAGTTGGAGTGATAACTTCTTTCAGATTGGTTGTCGGAGTCGCAGCCGGAAATCCATTCACCAACATGAGCTTGATGTCTTCTTCTAGTGTAGCTCTTGGATGACTTGTCCTTCCTTTTCGAATCCTTGCTTCTCCGAGAAGGTCTTCGTTCATAACGATCATCTCTACTCCTTCTCTCCTTGTGAGGTGATTCATCTCTTCTATACTTTCCTCTTGGTGATTCGCCCCTTTTCTTGTGAGGTGTCATACACTCATTGGAGTAGTGTCTGGGTCTTCCACAATTGTAGCAATTACGGTCACGACTTGATGATCTTTGCTCATAGTGTCTTGAGTTGGAGCTTCTTTCTTTTCCTCTATTCTTGTAGAACTTGTAGAATCTTTTCACCATTAGGCTTATCTCTTCATTGGATACTAGCTTGTCACTTGACGTTGTGGGACCATCGCTTGAGGCTTTGTAAGCACTACTTGACTTGTTTTGTAGCTCCTCTTTGTCCTTGAGTGACATCTCATGAGCAACAATCCTTCCAATGACTTCAATGGGCTTGAGATCTTTGTAATTTGGCATCATTTGGATCAATGTGCACACGGTGTCATATTTTCCATCCAAGGCTCCAAGGATCTTCTTGATGATGGATTTGTCGATCATCTCTTCACTTCCTAAGCCGGCAATCTCATTTGTGATGAGAGCAAGCCTAGAGTACATTTTGGCGACTCCTTCACCATCCTTCATCCTGAATTTGTCAAGTTGACTTGAAGCACATCCAACTTGGATTCCTTGATGAACTCGGTACCCTCGTGCATATCAACCAAAGTATCCCAAATTTCCTTTGCATTCTCGAGGCGTCTGATCTGGTTGAACTCCTTAGGGCACAAACCGTTGAAGAGAATGTCACATGATTGAGCATTGTATTGCAACATCTTAAATTCTTCCGTGGTTGCTTCACGATCCGGTTCCTTTCCATCCTCAAAGAATTCACCTTGCAAGCTAACACGAACAACAGCCCAAACGGCGGGGTTATGACCAAAAATATGCATTTTCATCTTATGCTTCCAACTAGCAAAGTTTGTACCATCAAAATATGGACCTCTACGGTGATAATTACCCTCACTAGACGCCATACTCCCCTAGGTAGTGAAACCAATGCAATGGAGACCAAATCTCTGATTCCACTTGTAGGATCAAAAATATGTCTAGAGGGGTGGTGATTAGACTACTTGACCAAATAAAAACTTATCCTTTTCCCAATTTTAGTTATAGGCAAGTTTTAGCAATTCTACCAAGTCAAGCAATGAAGACACGGTTGTTTTTGGCATGGTTCCGATAGGTGGTGCTATCGTACGTCCACATTGATGGAGACTTGAACCCACGACGGGTAACGGTTGAGGGAGGCCGCGGAGGGCTCCACCCAGGAAGGGTCCACGAAGAAGCAACCTTGCCTATTCCACCATGGCTTACGTCCACGAAGGACTAACCTCACTCGGGTAGATCTTCATGAAGTAGGCGATCTCCTTGCCCTTACAAACTCCTTGGCTCAACTCCACACGATCTTGGAGTCTCCCTAGTGACACCTAACCAATCTAGGAGACACCACTCTCCAAAAGGAAATAGACAGTGTTTTTGATGATGAACTCCTTGCTCTTTTGCTTCAAATGATAGTCTCCCCATCACTCAATCACTCCCTCACAGATTTGGCTTTGGTAGGAGAAGGATTTGAGTGGAAAGCGACTTGGGAAGACTAGAAATCAATGTTCAAATGGTTGGATTGGAATCTCTTGATCTCAACACATGAGTAGGTGGTTCTCTCTCAGGAAATGAATGGTGGAAGTGTAGGTACGTTTTGATGGCTCTCTTAGAGAGTAAGTCTGGGTGGAGGGGTATAAATAGGCAGCACCAAAAATCCAACCGTTACAAGCTTTTGACCCAGCTTGGTGACACCGATCAGAAAACTCGGTGAGACTGACCTGTGTAAAAGTCTTGACAGTTAGGCTTTCCGGTGAGACCGAACGGAACGACTCAGTGAGACCGAAGTGCAATGGCTAGGGCAGAACCTCGTTTCGGAAATTACGATTGTTCCAACTCGGTGACTCTGAAGTGAATCGATGGCATTACAACAACTTGGTCAGCCCATCTCGGTGAGACCGAGAGCCATTTCGGTTGTACCGAAACCTTAGGGTTTGGCATGTGCAGTGTATGGAGTGATCTCGGTGGGCCCGGATGGGAAGGTTTCGGTGGGACCAAGATGGACTTTTAGGTTTTGGATGGGAGTGATGTGGAGAAGTGTTTGAGGGTTTTTGAGCAATACCACTAAGCACTTGAGCAATTGAGTCATGATCAAAACCTCATCCCCTTTTAATAGTATTACCTTTCCTATGGACTCAATGTGATCTTGGATCACTTAACCAAAAATGCAGAGTCTTGGAGCTTTGCCAATTCTTGTCCTTGGCATTTTGAGTGGTCCACAATCCCTAGTCCTTGCCATGCCAATCATTGATCTTCTCTGAAACTAATATCAATGAGCATTTGATCAATGACATATATGTTGTTATTAATTACCAAAACCACCCGGGGAGTAGTTGCAGTTTCACATATATATGTAGGAAAAGGGTGGTGTGATGTTTAAATACACAATTCCCAACTTTGACGTGGCACCTGCCTCGCAGACCGGAAAGCCCCCTTGGATAAGTATAATGGTAGGTTAAGGTCATAGGGTTCCTG
The DNA here is from genome assembly GCA_039707655.1 of Elymus sibiricus. Classification (NCBI taxonomy): domain Eukaryota; kingdom Viridiplantae; phylum Streptophyta; class Magnoliopsida; order Poales; family Poaceae; genus Elymus; species Elymus sibiricus. The sequence continues at coordinate 196,550,777 of CM077668.1, forward strand.
CCCCCCCCCCCCCCCACTTCGTGTCAGCAGGACACATGCACTCATACTTTGGTCGGACATGCATGTCACCATGACCTACCATAACACGAACCAAGTAAATCTATCTAGCTTGGTCAAGTGACCACTATTGTTGTTGGTCAAAAAGGGATATAATAGACCGCGCAGGCCCACAGATGGGACCACCATCAAAAACCGCACGAGAGGGGCCAGAAGACCAGCACCACCTGCATGCGGCCCAAATTAATGTACGTAGGAAGGGGTGATGTGTTTTAAATATACAATGTACAATTTTGATGTGGCATCTACCTCATGAACCGGACAACACACATGAAAGTTATGTAATTAAGGACGACGTGCGTAGGGTGTTTGTCAGCCCACCAATTCGAGCACGTGGGAGGGAATCCTAAGAACGCGTGAGATCGAACTTTTCTCGGGCATGTCACCATGACCCACCGTAACACAAACCAGGAGGAACCCATTAATGGTCGTCCAAACCCCCCTGTCGTTGTTGGTCAAAGGGATGATATATATATAGACCCTAGGGGCCAACAGATAGGCATGTTTTCGAAAACTGCATAAGGAGGACGGGGTCGATCACAAGACCTATACCATGCATGCGCCCCAAATATATGTATGGGTGGCGTGATGTGTTCAAATCCCCAAGGCACAACTTTGATGTGGCACCAGCTGCCTTGCAAACCGAACACCCTACTCCCCAGGAAGCCACGTTCAAGACGTAGGGTGCCGGTTCCCCCACTTTGAGCCGGTGGGAGGGAATCCAATGCATGTGCTCAAACTTAATTTGGTCTGACATGCCACCATGACCTATCGTACGTAACACATACCAAGAGGAACCCGTCATGGTCAAAACCTTCTCGTATGTGGTGGGTCAAAGGGATAGACCGTGTGGACCCACAGATCTATTGTCGTGGAGAGCCACACGATGGGGGTGGATTAGAAGACCACGTACTAATGCCACCTGCGTGTGACCAAAATATATATACATGTAAGTATATGATAGGGTGGTGTGATGTTTAAATAGCGAATGCAACTTAACTTGATGTGGCACTGCCTCACAAAAACAGACCCCCGATGAAAGCTATGGTAAAGGACACACGGTGCTGGGATATGTTGAAATAACTAAATTTCATACTCAAAATTTTCAAAACAACAAATAAGAAATCTTATTGAAATCAATTAAAAAGCACATTATATGTTGAAATAACAAAAATAATTCTCCAAATTTACAAAACAAGGACCGCAAGGTTTACTTAATCGACATGACAGGGCACTACAGACACATTTAGATGCTAAATGTCTGTAATGACCATATCATAGCACTTAAATGAAGCTTGAGATATAGAAACTTCCCATCCGGTCACCCATCCTTACACTGCTCCAGCCACAACACGCTTAACTTGTGCGTTCTATTCGAATCAGCTACCGGAAGGGAAGCTGCACCTTGCTGATAAGAGTTGCCTCCTCGTGTTTAAGGCGTATCCCGATGGTCACGGTGTGTGGCCTACTCCCTATCACACACGTTTGTGCTTTTGGAAATTGTGTGCAATCTTGGTGGTCGTGGTCGTGCAACCGGGATGCTTACCGGCCTTGGAAACGGCCTCTCGATTGGTTGAGTCAACAGGATGCTGACAACGCTCTGCTCAAATAGTGCGGCCAACCTGATGCGCAGCGGTGCTCTCCTGCTCGGCATCACTTTGCCTCTCTTGCTCTCCTCCGCTCCATGGGCGGCAATGAACACATGTGTAGACATCGGCCCGCTCAAGCACTGGGGCGCGATGATACTGCTCACCCTCGGTGGCGCGCTGCCTCTCTTGCTCGGCGGCGCGTGGTTGTTCTTGCTCTCCGGCTAGCCTCGGTTCATTCTCCTCGTCGAGGAGATTGATGACGAGGGCGGCGCTTTGCCGGATTGGCATGCTTGGAATGGTATACAATGGTATGGTGTACAGACAGTGGTGGTGGGAAACCGACACGGGGAGTGGCGGGAAACTGATTGGGGGAGTGGCGGGAAACGGTAGCGTGTTTGGATATATAACACCATTAATATAGAAAACTTAGGAAAGAAGGAAACGCGAGCTCAGAATGATGTGTGCGCACACAGTGCTTACCCACGGGTGCCAGACGGTTGACCAGAACTACTTTAAATTATTCATGGTTCGTTTGGCCTTTTTTATAGATTAATTAATTTTTCTAGGAATTTATTGTGCAAAATTCAAATTTGAACCACAAGCACATGCTCCAGCGCACCAAAATGGGTTGAAAAATCATTTTTGTGTCCTTGGGTGCATGTTTAGGTCCCATGCAAGAAATGGGAATGAATTACAAACATCTCGGCGTCGCTCAGCCGCAAACATTGAGAAATTTGGTTTTTAAATCCTCGTAAATCCAAAACTCGCCTGAAATTCATGAAACTTGGCATGGTGTCATGACATGGCACGTATATGCCGTGGTAAAAAAATTGTCCAATTTGGGGCAATTTTTGCCTGTTACAAACCGGAGCTTCTCACAAGAAGCCTCGTGGTTCCGATAGGGAATGTGTCACCCTTGTGGGCGAAACGACATTCCCTGCATCTTCTCGCCTTGGATTTTTTTCTAGAGGCAACATATACCAATAGGAGTGTCGTGCTGAAATATGGAATTTTTCAGGGTTCGTTTGAACTCTTTTTATAGATTAATTGAGTTTTCTAGGCATTTAATGTGCAAAATTCAAATCTGAACTACAAGCACATGCTCCAGTGCACTAAAATGGGTCGAAAAGTCATTTTTGTGTCCTTTGGTACATGTTTAGGTCCCATGCAAGAAATGGGAATGAATTACAAACATCTAGGCGTCGTGGCTCGGTGGCAAACTTTGAGAAACTTGGTTTTGAAATCCCCATAAATCCAAAACACGCGTGAAATTCATGAGACTTGGCATGGTGTCATGACATGGCACATATATGCCATGGTAAAAAAGTTGTCCAATTTGGGGCAAGTTTTGGTACAAGCCTCTTACAAACCGGAAGTTCTCACAAAGAAGCCTTGTGGTTCCAATAGAGAATGTGTCACCCTTGTGGGCGAAACGACATTCGCTGCCTCTTCTCGCCTTGGAATTTTTTTTCCAGAGACAACATAGACCAATAGGAGTGTCGTGCCAAAATATGGAATTTTTTAGGGTTCGTTTGGACTTTTTTTATAGATTAATTGAATTTTCTAGGCATTTAATGTGCAAAATTCAAAGTTGAACTACAAGCACATGCTCCAATGCACCAAAATGAGTTGAAAAATCATTTTTGTGTCCTTGGGTGCATGTTTATGTCCCATGCAAGAAATGGGAATGAATTACAAACATCTCAGCATCGCGGCTCGGCCGCAAACATTGAGAAACTTGGTTTTTAAATCCCTGTAAATCCAAAACTCGCCTGAAATTCATGAAACTTGGCATCATGTCATGACATGGCACATATATGCCGTGGTAAATTTTTTGTCCAATTTGAGACAAGGCGCACATATTAACAGCAAACGAAGGCATTTTGGCACAAATAGCTACCACGTTATTATCGCAAATGGTTGTATTATTTGAACCGTGGGCGTTCCACTAACCATTGACATGCCGCCACGTGTCCCACTATTTATTGGAATGGAGGTGTTGTGCGGGCAGCTGTTTGATTAGACGGGACAAGTGCGAGTAGTCCGCCGCGCAGACTCAGTGCGACGCGTGCAGGCTCACCGTGAAGCGAGCCCTTTGACCTCCACCCGCCACCCGCCTCGCTCCCAACTTCTCCATTAATGGCGGCCGAGCCGATGTTTAACATGCGGTTAATGCACCTAGATGGAGCTAGATTGCTTGTGATCCCGTGGCCCCGCTCAACGTTTAGCATTGTTCTTTACGTGCCTCACTGAGAACGTGCCTTTTAGACTATTTTTGACTCGTATACATGTACAGTACCTACAAACGAAATAATACGATGACAAATTTACAATGGCAATGGATAATAATTGTCTTACATATTCAAGATATTTTAAAATGCCACATGTGGCAACGCCCGAAAGACACAGGGGAAAGAGAAGAAGGAAGACGCAGAGAATGATCTGGGTCCCTAATCTCTACTTCTTGATGGGTTGCTGGTTGCAGAGTTCCTCCATCTCCTTCTTCATCGCCTCCAAGACCTTCTTCTCCTCTCGCCTCTCCCCCGCCATCTTCCGCAGTGCCTCCATGGCGAGGGATTTCTCGTGGAGAACGTCAATGCTCTGCTTCACATCCGCATGACTTTTCTTGATAGTAGCCACAGATTCCTCCACCAGCCGCTCGCGCTCGATGTGGACCTTCGCCACGTCATACAGCAGTTTCCAAACGAGGGCTCTCAGAATCTTCCCCAAGGCACTGCTATTCTCATGCTGCTTCTTCCAGCCGGCGGTCAGCTCCCTCTGCTTCTCGTACTCGTCGAGGAGTTTCGCATTGTGACCTATTTGTTGCTCGATGAGGCCGGTCGCCTTCTCTACCGAGGCATTGGTCTCCTCCAGCAGCTTCACCAAGCAGGCGTTCGCCTCCTTCTGCTTATTGAGCTCAGTGCGCATGTCGTCGCTGACTAAGGAATCCACCACTGCCGGCTCGTCCAGTTCACCTCCACGGCGAATGCACTTGTGCGAGCCCTCGCCTTTCCGCGAGAGATCGTTCGAGGCCTCCGCAGCGCCGCAGGACATCTCTGCTGTGGCTAACGCGGCGCGGTGGGACCTCTCTGTTGCTTCCATGGCCTTGATCTTTTTTCCATAGTTATATGTCAACCCAGAACCCCTCGTACCGGCCATGGCAGATGCAAGGTACGACTAACAAGAAACACCTGTTTATTTGGTGATGAGGAGAGGAATGTGCATTAGTTTTCGAGTAGGTAGTTTTTATAGCCGACTGGTAAACAACTGCTAAGTGCGAACACGTTTAGGTTTCATAGGTGTGAACAGATTTGCAATTAATTATAGCATGGTAATTTGGAATGTGACGGGAAACAAGCTCAAACTTTATTTATGGTTTTGGTTTCGAAGCCCGACACGGTTCCCGGATGGTGTACGTGGTCCCGCGTTCTCAGATGTGTATGTGTCTGCCCACTATCACACATGGTCAACATATCATCATCGTGCCCGATGGATGGGCCGTCGCGCCTCCCACGGGTGCCAGACGGTTGACCAAATGTCGGGGCTGGATTTCCGGAACATGCTATCCCAGAAATTAACCCCTCGTGTCATCACCAGCCCAGGATTACTGTTACTGGTGGACACGTCCTTGTTACAGATTACCAAGCAATTACAAGAATTGGATACAAGACCATAAAGGTCTAATGATACAACAATGATTTCTAGTGAGGATGACGAAAGCGACTCGTGGTTCTCTAATGTTGATGGGACTCCATTCCCACAGGAACAGCTGACCCGGATAATTCCTATCCCGCGTGGCTGCTATCCTAGGCTCCGCATGGACGTCGTGGTAATACTCCTTGTCGAACTCCTGACCTGGCCAATTAAATAGCCAGGGACAAGCCAGTGAGTACGTTTGAATATACTCGCAAACATCATGAACAAAAGATATATTGAATGCATATGATCACGATGAGTTAAATTATATGCATATGTTGAACAAAATTAAAGCATGGCATGATGAATATTACTACGGTGCTGAAAAATAAATATGAAGTGTTAGTGACAAACAAAGAAAGTTAAAAGTGGATAATCGGGCGAGACATGACCGCCCGAGAATCCAAAAGAAAATATAAAGTGGAGAATCGGGCGAGACAAGACCGCCCGAATATCCAAGAGAAATGCCAAACGGGTGTCTAAAAGAGAATCAGGCGAGACAGGACCGCCCAAGAACTCAAGCGACGCCTCGAGAGGTCTTGAAAACAGATGCCAAACGAGTGTCTAAAAGAGAATCAGGCGAGATAGGACCGCCCGAGAACTCAAGCGACGCCACGAGAGGTCTTGAAAAGAAATGCCAAACGGGTGTCTAAAAGAGAATCGGGCGAGATAGGACCGCCCGAGAACTCAAGCGACGCCACGAGAGGTCTTGAAAAGAAATGCCAAACGGGTGTCTAAAAGAGAATCGGGTGACATAGGACCGCCCGAGAACTCAAGCGACGCCACGAGAGGTCTTGAAAAGAAATGCCAAACGGGTGTCTAAAAGAGAATCGGGCGAGACAGGACCGCCCGAGAACTCAAGCGACGCCACGAGAGGTCTTGAAAATAAAACTGAGTGCCCGGGTAGTCTAGCCAGCCCATGAGACACTCAGAAAAGAAAAGAAAAATAAGAGAAAGGGTTAGTCCATAATAATAACAATAATATTCATGACAGCAGAGGTGCGGCTGTAGCTCGATGCCACGGCTGCAATTCGTGCACACTGGTCGCGCTCTCTGCACGCGGGCATACTGTTCGATCAAATGCCAGAGCACACCAGGTTGATCCAATTGAGCTAAATTTTGATAGGGTAATGCTCCTGGGATTTCCAGAGATTATGGACATGATGGTTTGACCATATGATCAAGTGTCCAATGTAGTTTAGAAAGAGACCAAGTTTCTGTCATGCCCACAAGGGCTTTGACAGAATGCTAAGGTGGTCTAGGTGTTTCTGATGAGTATGAAAATTAGCAGGGTGATGCCTCCTTGGTTGATAGAGATGATGGTGGAGTTGTCTTGGCAAAAAGAAGAACTTGCTAGTGCAAGTTTTGGAGGAATACAGTTCTGGACAAAAACTTGGAGTATTTATTTGGTGAACCAAAATGAGGCAATTGGAGCTGATCTTCTGGACTTAAGGGTTTGGTTGGAAGGACTATAAGTGGGAATAATTTCAGAATTTTTGGATCAAGAAAAATTGAGGTTGTAGTTATAACCTAGTAATGGGACAGAAATGTAATGAGGATGTTTCACTCAAAATTTTCAAAAGCCCAAGTTGGGTTTTTGCATAAAAGTGATCTCTAGGCATCACATGACCCCTCATAATTTTTGTGGAATTTTTAAAGGATTATTTAAAATAGTTGTAGTGCAACAGAGGCAAATAAAGAATTGAAAATGCTATAAAAATGATTATCTTGGGCAAAAATTTATTATGAAAATATTTCCTTTTGTTATATAAAATATAATTGAATTGATTTAAGACAAGTACCAATTTCCACAATATTTTACAAAAATTTCTAAATGGAGGGAAGAATTTTGGAAAACAGAAAACAGAAAAGACTCCGAAAATAATAAAAGACCCAATATAATTCAAAATTTTATTTCTGGCCAAATTTTATTTAATAAAAATATGGTTAAATTTTTGGGGTGTAACAAACTCTACCCCCCTTAAGAAAATCTCGTCCTCGAGATTTGTCAAGGGCGGAAGAATTAAATGCATATCACAACAAACAATATTATGCAGAAAGCAAACATAGCGATGCACTTATGGCATACGCCCTAAATTACATCGCAAAAATTGCGTCACAAAAATTAGTGCTGGATGCAGCAGCAACCATGCTCATAACCGTCTACGTTTCGAAGGTAAGGTCTACGGGGTCTTGTGGAAGGGTTCCGGGTGCTGGAGCACATTCTTCTTCTTCCGGAGGGAGTGGAGGAAGTGGAGGAAGCAGACGAAGAACGCGTCCCTCCTGAGTTGGCAGAGGGGGTCCGCCAATGGCGATCCGGGGGTTCAGAACAGCAAAATAGTGGAGATACTCCAGTAATTGCTGGGTGAAATGCTCCTGGGCCATCACGTACTGAATGAGATAGACCAGGGCTGGATCGCTCTCCATATGTTCACAACGGAACGTAGCTTCTGCTCCAAAAGCTGCGCGGCTCGGGAAATAGCAGTATTCCCTTGGACTGGCACAGGGTACCGCAAATCGAAGACGGGTAACTGCTTCATAAGCAGCAGACTCAATGGCCATGCCTGAGGTTGGCATGGATCTCCCGATGAAGATAACATACGGAGGGCCTTGGTTCAAATCCGCTGGTGGGATGTGCACAACTGCCCAGTATTTCGAGCAATCAGAGGTGATCCTCATCTTGTACAACTCATACTGGGTTGGGTGGATGGAACCAAGGGGATTGCGGGTAAAATCCCACAAAATCCTAACAAAACTACCAGGGCTTGCATCGGGGGTTCTCAGGTGGACTGCGGGGTGAGACATGGATGGGTGGATGGGGAAAAGCAGTGCTTGAGGTGATGATGGCTGGTGTGGTTTGCGGATATGGCCTCTTATAGAATGCCTGGGTGAGGAAACATGAAGCGGCGCCAGTACTACTTGTGCACCGGTTCCGGCGCAGGGCTGATAGGTTGGGCACCGACTGTGAAAAGATGTTGGCTGGTCACTGTGCAGACTTATCGGATGAGATGGGCTTGGCTAGGGATAGGAAAAGATTTGGACGGTGTGGAAACCTAAGGATAATGACCAGGCTAAGATAGGATTAGCCAGTGGTCAGCCTGGCTCTGATACCAAGTCTGTCGGGGCCGGATTTCCGAAACATGATATCCCAGAAATTAACCCCTTGTGTCGTCACCAGCCCAGGATTACTGTTACTGGTGGACACGTCCTTGTTACAGATTACCAAGCAATTACAAGAATTGGATACAAGACCATAAAGGTCTAATGATACAACAATGATGTCTAGTGAGGATGACGGAAGCGACTCGTGGTTCTCTAATATTGATGGGGCTCCATTCCCACAGGAACAGCTGACCCGGATAATTCCTATCCCGCGTGGCTACTATCCTAGGCTCCGCATGGACGTCATGGTAATACTCCTTGTCGAACTCCTGACCTGGCCAATTAAATAGCCAGGGACAAGCCAGTGAGTACGTTTGAATGTACTCGCAAACATCATGAACAAAAAATATACTGAATGCATATGATCACGATGAGTTAAATTATATGCATATGTCGAACGAAATTAAAGCATGGCATGATGAATATTACTACGGTGCTGAAAAATAAATATGAAGTGTTAGTGACAAACAAAGAAAGTTAAAAGTGGATAATCGGGCAAGACATGACCGCCCGAGAATGCAAAAGAAAATATAAAGTGGAGAATCGGGCGAGACAAGACCGCCCGAATATCCAAGAGAAATGCCAAACGGGTGTCTAAAAGAGAATCGGGTGAGACAGGACCGCCCGAGATCTCAAGCGACGCCTCGAGAGGTCTTGAAAAGAAATGCCAAACGGGTGTCTAAAAGAGAATCGTGCGAGACAGGACCGCCCGAGAACTCAAGCGACGCCATGAGAGGTCTTGAAAAGAAATGCCAAACGGGTGTCTAAAAGAGAATCGGGCGAGATAGGACCGCCCGTGAACTCAAGCGACGCCACAAGAGGTCTTGAAAAGAAATGCCAAACGGGTGTCTAAAAGAGAATCGGGCGAGACAGGACCGCCCGAAAACTCAAGCGACGCCACGAGAGGTCTTGAAAAGAAATGCCAAACGGGTGTCTAAAAGAGAATCGGGCGAGATAGGACCGCCCGAGAACTCAAGCGACGCCACGAGAGGTCTTGAAAAGAAATGTCAAACAGGTGTCTAAAAGAGAATCGGGCGAGACAGGACCGCCCGAGAACTCAAGCGACGCCACAAGAGGTCTTGGAAATAAAACTGAGTGCCCGGGTAGTCTAGCCAGCCCATGAGACACTCAGAAAAGAAAAGAAAAATAAGAGAAAGGGTTAGTCCATAATAATAACAATAATATTCATTACAACAATAATATTCATGATAGCGTCGGTGGCGACAATAATTATCCTGCAAAATATATCATGCTCAATTTTAATTATTTTCCTCCGGAGACCGACACTAAGACCGACACTTGACCAACCCAGACTGTAGTCCTTAACCGCGGACACGGCTATTCGAATAGATATAACTCTGCAGAGGGTGTACTCTTTACCCACGTGTATGAGATTTCTTTAGCCAGCACCGAGACGCTGACTAATTCCCATTACGGTCTTTGGGTTGAAACACACCTAACCAGCACACACCAGCTTAACTCACCAAAGCCAGGAATCACCCAAGGCAATGATAAAGTAAAACTCTAAGTGGGAAGGCCTCATTCAACGGCCTCCAATAGCATGGGATCACAATATTTATATCGGCGCGCAAATAGGGGTGCGACCCCTCTCCGGCTACAACCGGAGACACCCATGCCCCCGGACCAAGTGACATGCCTACCATGGGCCAATGGTATCTTTCACTATGGCCTCTCTGTACGGTGTGTGCAGGAAAGGGGTTAACAACTTACTGAACCGTACCCTACCTGCGGCAGGGACAACTGGCAGCACGAAACAAGTATGGGGGTTACCGGAACAAGACTCGATCTACGGTTGACTCAGGAGGTTTAATTTTTCCTGCAGTGGTTAACACAATAAAGTGTTCTTTCCATAGTAACACCAAAATAGGGCCACAACCCTTGCATGTCCCAACATGCATAACCAACAAGGCATGATCATGCTCCGACGTGATCACCCTTCTGCCGGTAACGGTATTTCTCTTATACCAGCTCCTGCAAGTTAGTCATAACAAGCACACGATGCACGGTACGAGGTAACATGCCAACACTACATCATGCAAAATTTTATTTGAATTCAAGTGACTCAATTATTCTTGCAAACATTTAACCATGCAATCACCATATCAAGTGTTCAAGATGCTTGCCTTGATTATGCAGAAATATTGGGTGCACTCCAAAAGTTTTGAAAATTTTATCTTCCCTCCATTTCCTATTTTCAAAAATATTGCAATTACCACATAAAGCCAAAACAGTGGTAAAAAGTTATTTAGAAAATTTTGAAATAAATACTAAAATAAACTGGATGAAAAATTAGGAATATCAGAAGAAGAATCAAATTATTTGGAGTTCATATGATTATCCTAGGAATTTTCTAAGCCAAATTAAATGACTAAAATGGACTGTTTAATAAATCCTACAGAAACAGAGCTTAGGAAAAATGTTCACACTAGCTAGATTAATAGAGCATTATTTTAGGAGTATTTAAAAATTTGAATCATCAAATTTGGAGTTGAAAGTATTACTGTGGAATTATTTGAAAATTGCTGGAAAAGGAAACTAGGAAAGGGCAGAAGTGCGCCTGAGCGCTGTTTAGCCGCCTAGCGCTATTGGGCCAGGCCCAGTCGTTCAGCTGCGCGGGAGGTGGCCGACGTCGAAGACGTACTCCCTGGAGTACGTTTTTTGGAGAAGGAAGCATATTCAGACGAATACGTCTTCACTCACAGCCGCGGGCCGTGATCTCCAGTCACTAACGCTGGGTCCCGCGGGCCCACCCGTCAGGTTTGACTGGTCCAACCGCGTGCCCTCTCCCTCTCTTTTCTTCGGCCGAACGGAGACGGCATTCCGGCGAGGCTCGCCGGCGCCCCACGGTGAACCGAGCCCACCGTTGAGTTCAGGAGGCCGAGGCGGTCCCGTGGGTAGCATCCTTCGTCGCCAGAGTGGACGGAGTCGCCGGCGGCGAGCCTCTCGGCGGACGACGACATCGGGTAAGAAGGGACTTTCACCTACGGTCGATCCCGAGCCAAATTGAGCATCGGAACGGCTTCGCGATGAGCAGAAGAGGCTCCTGATGCAGAGAGTTTTGGCGGGGAGGCTGTGGTTGCGACGGATTTGACCAGAGAGCCGCGGCAGTGGTGGTGGCCGGAGACGAGGAAGACGGCCGTCTCTGGTCGTTCCAGTTGTTTGGGGAGGTCTACAGTGGGTGAGGAGAGGCTGCCGTCGAGATAGGTGAGCTTGAGGTGGCTTTTATAGGGAGCGGACGTCGGTTCCCGCGGTCTCCAGAGAACGGACATGGCGGCGATCGCCATAACTGCGCCGACGAGGTGGTTGAGGCCGTTGAGTCGGTGGAGTACGCAGCGAGCTGTGGATATGCACAGGTAGGTGAGGGTTAAGGCGAGGGCGAGCTGGCATTCGGGGTTTGGCCAGGGGCTCCTGGGCGGTGCCGTATCCGAGAAGGCTGCGGCGGCGGGGGCTGTGGTCGGCGGAAGGTGGTGCTAGAGGCCAGGGGAGGTGTCAGCGAGTGTTGGGGAGGATCAGACGATCCAGGAGAGGACTAGGGCGAGCAGGAGAGGCAGCAGAGGTGCGGCTGAAGCTCGATGCCACGGCTGCAATTCGTGCACACTGGCCGCGCTCTCAGCGCGCGGGCATACTGTTCGATCAAATGCCAGAGCACACCAGGTTGATCCAATTGAGCTAAATTTTGATAGGGTAATGCTCCTGGGATTTCCAGAGATTATGGACATGATGGTTTGACCATATGATCAAGTGTCCAATGTAGTTTAGAAAGAGACCAAATTTCTGTCATGCCCACAAGGTGTTTGACAGAATGCTAAGGTGGTCTAGGTGTTTCTGATGAGTATGAAAATTAGCAGGGTGATGCCTCCTTGGTTGATAGAGATGATGGTGGAGTTGTCTTGGCAAAAAGAAGAACTTGCTAGTGCAAGTTTTGGAGGAATACAGTTCTGGACAAACACTTGGAGTATTTATTTGGTGAACCAAAATGAGGCAATTGGAGCTGATCTTCTAGACTTAAGGGTTTTGTTGGAAGGACTATAAGTGGGAATAATTTCAGAATTTTTGGATCAAGAAAAATTGAGGTTGTAGTTATAACCTAGTAATGGGACAGAAATGTAATGAGGATGTTTCACTCAAAATTTTCAAAAGGCCAAGTTGGGTTTTTGCATAAAAGTGATCTCTAGGCATCACATGACCCCTCATAATTTTTGTGGAATTTTTAAAGGATTATTTAAAATAGTTGTAGTGCAACAGAGGCAAATAAAGAATTGAAAATGCTATAAAAATGATTATCTTGGGCAAAAATTTATTATGAAAATATTTCCTTTTGTTATATAAAATATAATTGAATTGATTTAAGACAAGTACCAATTCCCACAATATTTTACAAAAATTTCTAAATGGAGGGAAGAATTTTGGAAAACAAAAAACAGAAAAGACTCTGAAAATAATAAAAGACCCAATATAATTCAAAATTTTATTTCTGGCCAAATTTTATTTAATAAAAATATGGTTAAATTTTTGGGGTGTTACAAACTCTACCCCCCTTAAGAAAATCTCGTCCTCGAGATTTGTCAAGGGCGGAAGAATTAAATGCATATCACAACAAACAATATTATGCAGAATGCAAACATAGCGATGCACTTATGACATACGCCCTAAAATACATCGCAAAAATTGCGTCATGAAAATTAGTGCTGGATGTAGCAGCAACCATGCTCATAACCGTCTACATTTCGAAGGTAAGGTCTACGAGGTCTTGCGGAAGGGTTCCGGGTGCTGGAGCACATTCTTATTCTTCCGGAGGGAGTGGAGGAAGTGGAGGAAGCAGACGAAGAACGCGTCCCTCCTGAGTTGGCAGAGGGGGTCCGCCAATGGCAATCCGGGGGTTCAGAATAGCAAGATAGTGGAGATACTCCAGTAATTGCTGGGTGAAATGCTCCTGGGCCATCACGTACTGAATGAGATAGACCAGGGCTGGATTGCTCTCCATATGTTCACAGCGGAATGTAGCTTCTGCTCCAAAAGTTGCGTGGCTCGGGAAATAGCAGTATTCCCTTGCACTGGCACAGGGTACCGCAAATCGAAGACGGGTAACTGCTTCGTAAGCAGCAGACTCAATGGCCATGCCTGAGGTTGGCATGGATCTCCCGATGAAGATAACATACGGAGGGCCTTGGTTCAAATCCGCTGGTGGGATGTGCACAACTGCCCAGTATTTTGAGCAATCAGAGGTGATCCTCATCTTGTACAACTCATACTGGGGTGGGTGGATGGAACCAAGGGGATTGCGGGTAAAATCCCACAAAATCCTAACAAAACTACCAGGGCTTGTATCGGGGGTTCTCAGGTGGACTCCGGGGTGAGACATGGATGGGTGGATGGGGAAAAGCAGTGCTCGAGGTGATGATGGCTGGTGTGGTTTGCGGATATGGCCTCTTATAGAATGCCTGGGTGAGGAAACATGAAGCGGCGCCAGTACGACTTGTGCACCGGTTCCGGCGCAGGGCTGATAGGTTGGGCACCGACTGTGAAAAGATGTTGGCTGGTCACTGTGTAGACTTATCGGATGAGATGGGCTTGGCTAGGGATAGGAAAAGATTTGGACGGTGTGGAAACCTAAGGATAATGACCAGGCTAAGATAGGATTAGCCAGTGGTCAGCCTGGCTCTGATACCAAGTCTGTCGGGGCCGGATTTCCGGAACATGATATCCCAGAAATTAACCCCTCGTGTCGTCACCAGCCCAGGATTACTGTTACTGGTGGACACGTCCTTGTTACAAATTACCAAGCAATTACAAGAATTGGATACAAGACCATAAAATCTAATGATACAACAATGATTTCTAGTGAGGATGACGGAAGCGACTCGTGGTTCTCTAATGTTGATGGGGCTCCATTCCCACAGGAACAGCTGACCCGGATAATTCCTATCCCGCGTGGCTGCTATCCTAGGCTCCGCATGGACGTCATGGTAATACTCCTTGTCGAACTCCTGACCTGGCCAATTAAATAGCCAGGGACAAGCCAGTGAGTACGTTTGAATGTACTCGCAAACATCATGAACAAAAAATATACTGAATGCATATGATCACGATGAGTTAAATTATATGCATATGTTGAACGAAATTAAAGCATGGCATGATGAATATTACTACGGTGCTGAAAAATAAATATGAAGTGTTAGTGACAAACAAAGAAAGTTAAAATTGGATAATCGGGCGAGACATGACCGCCCGAGAATCCAAAAGAAAATATAAAGTGGAGAATCGGGCGAGAGAAGACCGCCCGAATATCCAAGAGAAATGCCAAACAGGTGTCTAAAAGAGAATCGGGCGAGACAGGACTGCCCGAGAACTCAAGCGACGCCACGAGAGGTCTTGAAAAGAAATGCCAAACGGGTGTCTAAAAGAGAATCGGGCGAGAGAGGACCGCCCGTGAACTCAAGCGACGCCACGAGAGGTCTTAAAAAGAAATTCCAAACGGGTTCCTAAAAGAGAATCGGGCGAGACAGGACCGCCCGAGAACTCAAGCGACGCCACGAGAGGTCTTGAAAAGAAATGCCAAACTGGTGTCTAAAAGAGAATCGGGCGAGATAGGACCGCCTGAGAACTCAAGCGACGCCACGAGAGGTCTTGAAAAGAAATGCCCAACAGGTGTCTAAAAGAGAATCGGGCGAGACAGGAACGCCCGAGAACTCAAGCGACGCCACGAGAGGTCTTGAAAAGAAATGCCAAACAGGTGTCTAAAAGAGAATCGGGCGAGACAGGACCGCCCGAGAACTCAAGCGACGCCACGAGAGGTCTTGAAAATAAAACTGAGTGCCCGGGTAGTCTAGCCAGCCCATGAGACACTCAGAAAAGAAAAGAAAAATAAGAGAAAGGGTTTGTCCATAATAATAACAATAATATTCATGACAACAATAATATTCATGATAGCGTCAGTGGCGACAATAATTATCCTGCAAAATATATCATGCTCCATTTAAATTATTTTCCTCTGGAGACCGACACTTGAGCAACCCAGACTGAAGTCCTTAACCGCGGACACGGCTATTCGAATAGATATAACTCTGCAGAGGGTGTACTCTTTACCCACGTGTATGAGATTTCTTTAGCCAGCACCGAGACGCTGACTAATTCCCATTACGGTCTTTGGGTTGAAACACACCTAACCAGCACACACCAGCTTAACTCACCAAAGCCAGGAATCACCCAAGGCAATGATAAAGTAAAACTCTAAGTGGGAAGGCCTCATTCAACGACCTCCAATAGCATGGGATCACAATATTTATATCGGCGTGCAAACAGGGGTGCGACCCCTCTCCGGCTACAACCGGAGACACCCATGCCCCCGGACCAAGTGACATGCCTACCATGGGCCAATGGTATCTTTCACTATGGCCTCTCTATACGGTGTGTGCAGGAAAGGGGTTAACAACTTACTGAAACGTACCCTACCTGCGGCAGGGACAAGTGGCCGCACGAAACAAGTATGGGGGTTACCGGAACAAGACTCGATCTACGGTCGACTCAGGAGGTTTAATTTTTCCTACAGTGGTTAACACAATAAAGTGTTCTTTCCATAGTAACACCAAAATAGGGCCACAGCCCTTGCATGTCCCAACATGCATAACCAACAAGGCATGATCACGCTCCGACGTGATCACCCTTCTGCCAGTAACGGTATTTCTCTTATACCAGCTCCTGCAAGTTAGTCATAACAAGCACACGATGCACGGTACGAGGTAACATGCCAACACTACATGCATGCAAATTTTTATTTGAATTCAACATATGCGTGACTCAATTATTCTTGCAAACATTTAACCATGCAATCACCATATCAAGTGTTCAAGATGCTTGCCTTGATTATGCAGAAATATTGGGTGCACTCCAAAAGTTTTGAAATTTTTTATCTTCCCTCCATTTCCTATTTTCAAAAATATTGCAATTACCACATAAAGCCAAAACAGTGGTAAAAAGTTATTTAGAAAATTTTGAAATAAATACTAAAATAAACTGGATGAAAAATTAGGAATATCAGAAGAAGAATCAAATTATTTGGAGTTCATATGATTATCCTAGGAATTTTCTAAGCTGAATTAAATGACTAAAATGGACTATTTAATAAATCCTACAGAAACAGAGCGTAGGAAAAATGTTCACCCTAGCTAGATTAATAGAGCATGATTTTAGGAGTATTTAGAAATTTGAATCATCAAATTTGGAGTTGAAAGTATTACTGTGGAATTATTTGAAAATTGTTGGAAAAGGAAAATAGGAAAGGGCAGAAGTGCGCCTGAGCGCTGTTTAGCCGCCTAGCGCTATTGGGCCAGGCCCAGTCGTTCAGCTGCACGGGAGGCGGCCGACGTCGAAGGCGTACTCCCTGGAGTACGTTTTCCGGAGAAGGAAGTGTATTCAGACGAATACGTCTTCACTCACAACCGCGGGCCGTGATCTCCAGTCACTGACGGTGGGTCCCGCGGGCCCACCTGTCAGGTTTGACTGGTCCATCCGCGCGCCCTCTCCCTCTCTTTTCTTTGGCCGAACGGAGACGGAATTCCGGCTAGGCTCGCCGGCGCCCCACGGTGAACCGTGCCCACCGTTGAGTTCAGGAGGCCGAGGCGGTCCCGTGGGTAGCTTCCTTGGTCGCCAGAGTGGACGGAGTCGCCGGTGGCGAGCCTCCCGGCGGACGACGGCGTCGGGTAAGAAGGGAATTTTGCCTACGGTCGATCCCGAGCCAAATTGAGCATCGGAACGGCTTTGCGATGAGCAGAAGAGGCTCCTGATGCAGAGAGTTTTGGCGGGGAGGCTGTGGTTGCGACGGATTTGACCAGAGAGCCGCGACAGTGGCGGTGGCCGGAGACGAGGAAGATGGCCGTCTCTGGTCGTTCTAGTAGCTTGGGGAGGTCTACAGAGGGTGAGGAGAGGCTGCCGTTGAGAGAGGTGAGCTTGAGGTGGCTTTTATAGGGAGCGGACGTCGGTTCCCGCGGTCTCCAGAGAACGGACATGGCGGCGATCGCCATAACTGCGCCGACGAGGTGGTTGAGGCCGTTGAGTCGGTGGAGTTGTCAGCGAGCTGTGGATATGCTCAGGTAGGTGAGGGTTAAGGCGAGGGCGAGCTGGCGTTCGGGGTTTGGCCAGGGGCTCCTGGGCGGTGCCGTATCCGGGAAGGCTGCGGCGGCGGGGGTTGTGGTTGGCGGAAGGCGGTGCTAGAGACCTGGGGAGGTGTCGGCGAGCGTTGGGGAGGATCAGACGATCCAGGAGAGGACTAGGGCGAGCAGGAGAGGCAGCAGAGGTGTGGCTGTAGCTCGATGCCACGGCTGCAATTCGTGCACACTGGCCGCGCTCTCTGCACGCGGGCATACTGTTCGATCAAATGCCAGAGCACACCAGGTTGATCCAATTGAGCTAAATTTTGATAGGGTAATGCTCCTGGGATTTCCAGAGATTATGGACATGATGGTTTGACCATATGATCAAGTGTCCAATGTAGTTTAGAAAGAGACCAAATTTCTGTCATGCCCACAAGGTATTTGACAGAATGCTAAGGTGGTCTAGGTGTTTCTGATGAGTATGAAAATTAGCAGGGTGATGCCTCCTTGGTTGATAGAGATGATGGTGGAGTTGTCTTGGCAAAAAGAAGAACTTGCTAGTGCAAGTTTTGGAGGAATACAGTTCTGGACAAAAACTTGGAGTATTTATTTGGTGAACCAAAATGAGGCAATTGGAGCTGATCTTCTGGACTTAAGGGTTTGGTTGGAAGGACTATAAGTGGGAATAATTTCAGAATTTTTGGATCAAGAAAAATTGAGGTTGTAGTTATAACCTAGTAATGGGACAGAAATGTAATGAGGATGTTTCACTCAAAATTTTCAAAAGCCCAAGTTGGGTTTTTGCATAAAAGTGATCTCTAGGCATCACATGACCCCTCATAATTTTTGTGGAATTTTTAAAGGATTATTTAAAATAGTTGTAGTGCAACAGAGGCAAATAAAGAATTGAAAATGCTATAAAAATGATTATCTTGGGCAAAAATTTATTATGAAAATATTTCCTTTTGTTATATAAAATATAATTGAATTGATTTAAGACAAGTACCAATTTCCACAATATTTTACAAAAATATCTAAATGGAGGGAAGAATTTTGGAAAACAGAAAACAGAAAAGACTCCGAAAATAATGAAAGGCCCAATATAATTCAAAATTTTATTTCTGGCCAAATTTTATTTAATAAAAATATGGTTAAATTTTTGGCGTGTTACACCAAAACTGGCTTTATAAATTAAAAGAGAGAAATTCTCAAACAAACGTTGGTACTTCTTATAAATTAGGGACAAAATTTGTCGCCTTTACATATGATTAGCGACTTAAAATGTCGATAAGCGACATTTCCATACAATTATAATAAAATATAGGCTAAAAGGCTGCGCTGGTGGCCTTCCGACGACGGTCTTCTCGGACTCCATGATCAACACTGAGCAGCACCCTTGCAGCTGTTCATTCTGACTGTCCGGACCTGCGGCCACGGTACCCGTCGCCGCATACGGAGCTGCTGGCGCTGGGAGGCTCTTGGGGCTATTGGGCCTCGTCCAGTAGAGCTTGATAGCATGCAATCGCACGCATGGCACGCCCGCGGCACCGCTCCATCTCCGTGTCTCTCCACTGGTAGCAAATTCCATCCATGACCTGCATCCCCAAGATATTACGGTGGTGTTGCTCTACTTCGCCGGGGACGTCATCTCTGCCAACGAGGCGCTCGAGCCTGGCCACCACATCGCCGGGATCGAGGATGACATGGACGCCGATGGCAATGATGAGGCGGTGGACAGGCTTTCTCATAAATGAATCGCAAAGGACCTCTGCCCATTCCTGATGGGGCATCAGGCTCTCGATGGGAACTAGTGATGATGGCTCTTCAGGTGGGTCGTCGATCATGCCGCCTAGCAGCTCTGGATCTTTTGCGCGGTGGATGGCAAACATCTCTTCCCACTTCCTCTGCAATACGTCCATTGTGCACCCAAGGAACGGCATGGCGATATCGCTGCGGATGGGCCATGGCGCCTGCACCGGCCAACGAAGCTCTTGCTCCCCGACCTGCTCCGGCTCGTTCTCCTTGTCGAAGATGTAATCCATGAAGGGGCTGACATTGAAGCTTTGGTTGCCTAGCATGCTTAGAATAATTAATGGTAGATGTATGTGGACTAGATCTGCACACAGTGTCGCTACAGTGTGTTGCCGCCTGGGTCATATAGAGCTAGCCACTCGCTGGTGGCGGGAAACCGACGGGGGAAGAGGCGGGAAGCGTTGCCGTGGATTGCGGGACATGTCTGTGTTGGTAGATACGAGTTGGTGCACACACAGTTTGGTCGAATGGTGTGATGTGAACCGCAACGTCGTCGTTCCCTAGGATGCCGCCGGCTCACATCCACCGGCTTGTGGACGGCTATTCCCTGTGTGTTCAACTGCTATATGCATGTGGTTGCTCGTGGTTGAGGCGGCTACGGCGCGCTCTGCTCGCGTCCCTCCGCGTGCTCTGCTCGCCGTTGAGGCGGCCTCGGCGTGCTCTGCTCGTCTCCCTCCACGCACTCTGCTCTCGCGTCCCTCCGTGTGCTCTGCTCGTGTCCCTCCGCGCACGCTCTTTCAGCGGTTGGGGCCGGCGTACGATCACGTTTTGGGCGCCATGCATATGCATGCGGTTGCGTCGCGCGCGTCGCCACGATGCAGTTAATACGTGCAGCATGATGGAGTTACGCACTGCAACAACTGCGATCCAGTCGTGCCGATACTCCAGGCTGTTCAGCCTCCCCATTTATTCCCACGGCCATTATAGCCTTTGTCTATTCAACCTTTTGATCACGGCCCACAACACAACAAGCACACCCACGACGACACATACAAAGAGGATATCTAGCGGTGCTCCAATGGAGTTCGGTGTGTATCCTGTGGACACCCACATGAGGGGGAAGGCCCTCTCGGTGGTGTACACCAACGACCCGGTCGTGGTGGAGGAGACCATCAACACCATGGAGCAGTTGCTTGCTCAGGATGACAAGTACAAAGTGGTCGGTTTCGACCTCCAGTACACCGGCGGTCGTCCTGGGTATGATCAGAAGGTTGCCGTCGCCCAGTTGTGCGTGTGCCATCACGTCCTCATCTACCACTACTGCCTGGCCACAAGGCCATGTGAGCATTTCGCCAGGTTTGTCAATAGCCCCGACTACAAGTTCGCTATAGTGGACACCATCGATGATGTAAAAATGCTCGCGACTTTGGGCTTGGCCTATGAGAAGCTTGTCGACATCCATGGCCACTATAGGGTTTGGGGCAACATTAAGCAGAAGGCATCCCTGGTTGACCTCGCCGAGGCCATCATCAACCCCTACTACAGTAACATGAAGGATGCCTCCAAGATCGATCCTTTACTCTGGCACAGGGCCTGGGAGTGGAGGCTGGATGAAGATCACCTCAAGTTCGCGGGCAAGAATGCGTACACATGCTACAAGATGTACAGGCAGATCCTTGACATGAGGAGTGCCTCCTTCATGTAGATGACGAGGGATTGAGCCACAAGCAGAGCAGTGGCGGCAAGTGTCATAAGAAGAAGTAGATGATGATTGGATTATCGTTTCTCCTAGTTTATTATGCATGTAATTGTTTACTTCGGTGTGTGCAAATGTTATGTGTGTAGTCACTTATGTAATTGGATGTTTAATTTGGTTATGCAATCATGTTCTTATAAGTATATATGTCATTGTTCTGTAGATAGAGCATAGATGTTGTGCAGACAGAGCAAATCACATCACACATGGACTAAACTACAGAACCCGTCGGTGATGATTTCATCAATCGCTGACAATTGTATACCAGCAAGCGTTTGCCCACAACACACACATCTTATTAGCAGGAATCGTCTCTGTTATTATCGTTCTTCCCACACAATTCTGATTACTAACCTGTTTGCCGGGTATCACTCACATCTTGTTAAGCTGAATCATTTGTGTTTATTTTGGCTTATCGCAAATAGTTCATCCGATTGACCTGTATGCCATCTATCGCACACACCTTGATCTGGCTAATCGTTTGTGTTCTTCTGGATCACGCAAATGGTTCATCCGAGTGAATTGTATGCCGTCTATCACACACACCTTGATCTGGCTGACCGTTTCTGTTGTTTTGGCTCATCGCAAATAGTTCGTATGGATCAACTGTATGCCACGATTCGCACACGCAAATCTTTTCTGAATCGTGCTTGATGGATCCACCATCGCACATAGTTTGTTTTATTGGTAACGGTTTTATTACGGTACCATTTGCGATTAATGGATCGCACACAGTTTGGTCGACTGGTCTCGTATACATGTATCGCATTAGGACCATCCTGCAGTAGTGTCCCTAAGCTCAATCTCGTCCACAAATCGCCTAAACTGGTTCATCATATTATAGCTGAGATTCTCATTACTTTTTTTTCGATGCCCTCAAGATCATGTTGAAATCACCAACGAGCAACCAATGCCCTTGGCAGAGCACCCTACGGTCTCACATCTCCTACAAGAATAGGAATTTGAGCATGTCTCCATGCGGACCGTAGACGACCGAAATCCACCAATGGTTGCCATTGAGCAACCTAACTAGCCCATGAGACCATACGAATCCGACACCACATGATCAATGGAGACTACCACGGACTTCCAAGCCAGAATGATGCCTACTTCAGTTTCCTGGGCTGGTTAATGAGCAAAACCATCGAACTCTAGCACAACAGATTGAAACACTATGTACATGTCGATAGTGGCCAATTTTGATTCAAGTAAACATACAATGGACGCACCCACAGACGAGATGAACTCCCTCACGATGCTCCTCTTGGTTGGATTGTTAACCCCTCTAGCATTCCAGCATAACATCTCAGGGTTGTGTTCCATGTAACACCATAGAACGCCAACACCCGTACATAGTGGCGTAGCCAGGTTTAAGACACGCCCGGGCCAACGTCTTAGCTACACTATTGAACAGTGCTAAATAGTGTTCACCTAGCTACAATCAACAAATGCTCAAACTGTCATGCCCAGGCCACAACACCAGTAGGCTGGGGCCTGGCTACGCCCCTGCCCGTACACACGACTACTAGCCGCTCACTTTGATCTGCTCCATGGCACTCCTAGCTGCACTATATGGCAACGTCTTTCCAAACAGACCCGTAATGATCCTCACATGTTGTACCCATAGTGGAGAGCCTAGCAACTATTGGAGTTCCTTAACTGCTTGGTCATCCAGCTGTAGGTCGTCTGGTTTGATACCCAGTGCCCGGTTTGATCGCATGTGCATGACTGACTTGGGACGATTCCAAATGAAGCAAAACAATTTTCTCGAATTCACAACGGCAACTTGCTTTGAATGCACATGAACTAGAGGAAGTCACTTCTTTCACCATGACATATACTTCATGAGTGGGGCACGAAGATAATGCTTACAAAAGTTTCCAACGCTAGCTTTAATGTTCATCGTGAATCATGGAGAAGATAAAGATGTTGCCGATGGGCTCAACAACAATTCATCAAAAATTTCATGAAGATGGAATTCCATAACTATGTGAACAAGGTGATTGCATTGGTCAGATCAAAAGATATATAATGGTGTATGCCCGAGGGATCAACCACGAGTAAAACAACATTACGAAAATCATTGGTTCTGATTCTGATTTGACGATAGCCCATACTCAAATCAAAGCTTGGGCAAGACAATAGATCCAACAATTGATCACGAGGGTCAATCGATGAAGATATCATCTTTCTTCAACACACACACACACACACACACTCCAAAGACATCCCTTTGGTTGAACTAAGTTAGGCAAAGCTTTTATCTTCCAACTCTCCAAGTTGTTGTTTAGCTTAACCAACTAGCTCAGGGGTATCCAACACAGATTCTTGGAGAAGGGGTGGTTTATAGGGGAACCGACTTGATCACAAACTCAACATAATGGTCTGGGGACAACCTGGTGATACTTCCAAGAAGATAACCGGAAAATCACGAACCACCGATATGTTACTAAGCTCGAGAACAATCTTGCTTTTCAGGGCAAGACGATATGATCAAAAGAGCGAGGGATTGACACAATCGTAACTCACTGATCGAAGAGTGCACCAAGAAAGATGGACTAGGTAGCATGGTCAATCTTAGGATGATGATTCAATAACTAACACGCTAAGAATGAAATTATCGTCCATTAACTTCCAAGCAACAGGGTTGCTAGGAGTATTGATTTCACGCATCATGATTTATTTGTCGGCATTCCGGTTACAACAACATGGGGACCGAAAAATGAATAATGATGGCGAGAAGTATCACTGAATCAAGAATCCATAAGATGATGTGCAATTCCCATGAAATTCTTGACATAAAGAGGGTAACACTCCAAGGTAGAACAGATTAGAAGCTAGATTGGCATTCTTGATCTGCGGAATACAACTACTTTGACCCAATCCTAGAAATGGATGAGGTACCGGAGTTTGTTTCTCCTAGACATGTTGAAATAGAATGGCCTGACGGACCACAAGAATATGAGGCATCGATGAACACGGATGCATGACATACCCTTGACTATCAACTGATAGACGAGGGTTGGAATACAATTAAGGAGAGACAACTCAAAGGAACATAATATTTTCTGAGTTGTGGATGCATAGATTAGCATGTCAAACAAGGCTCAACATAATTCTTCTGGATAACCCATGCAGAATAGGAAGGATTGGCAGATTCACAATGTAGAATGGAGAACTCATCAGGAGCACTCTTGTTGTGATCTTTTGGTTCAAAAGAACTTCTGCCATGATGGTTCATGGTATTGGAAGAATGATATACCACGAACCTCGAATACTAGAACAATGTTGCTAATCATCCTAAAGGAATGAGCAAACACTATCAACAGGAATGAACGGAATGAATCATGGGTTCAAGAACCCAAAAATGGAATACCTTCTAACTAAATAACATCACAAGATGCTTTCGAGAATGGTGGCCAGAATCATCACACTGAGAACACAACACAAGGTTGGGCTACTGGGTGGCTAACTATGATATCCTAGTTTCCTGATAGCTTCAACAATTATGTCGAGGCAATGGAGTACCTCAACTCGGCGATTAGTGTGCTTATTCTGGCCTAAAAGGACATCGGGAACAGGGAGGGAAGAGGTTGCAAAAGCATCAGATTATTTAGAAACTTGGGATAACTCGGATAGCATAACGGCTGTACGGGCATGAAACATGAGACAACATGCAAGACAACCGACAACACAACAATGGAATCCTATGGATAACACCGATCCATGAAGACAACACCTATTCTATAAGTCTCCAGCATAGTAACTCGTCATCCTGATAGGTAGATGAGAAAGCCTAGTTTCTTGACCCCATAGAAAAGAAGAGGGTGACTCAGAATTAGAAGGACACAAGGTAATGAGTAAAAAGAGCCTTACGTTCCCTTCCACAATCAATTCCCTTATATAACTAAAGTAGTTCTAGACACGACTTCGACCAGTTTGGCTTGGTAATCCAACAGGCAGTCAGGCTCTGATACCAAAGCTGTCAGGACCCCGATCCTAAGTCACACCGATCTAGCATGTAACACATCATATCACTTTGCGGCCTCACGCACGGTATTCCCATGGCTACAGCCTTACCTTGGCCGGGACCGTTTGCGCCTTTTGGCTCACGTATATGATTGAGTCGCTAGCATCCATATGACAAAGAACCTGGGACGACATGACTAGTCGTAAAACAAGGTGGCACAAATTTACAGGGACAGGCATACATGACCCAGCAATGCACGTGTCGGTCATCAACGTATGAACCCAAGTCATAGCAAGCTACAAGGACTTAATGGAACCCCGCGTGACATTTCCCCGTAGGGACAGACACATGAGCAAAGAAGGACACATGCCAGTCAATCCATGTGTTCCGGATGGAAGCACTAGGAGGCATTTCCCCATAAGGAAGGCTACCAAGAATAAACAACTAGGTGTCGGATCCCACACATACCAAAGCATTTCAATAACATACACACAATATGCTCGATATGTGTAGATACAACATGGCATCACAACATAACTCTACGACTCAAAGTATTTCTTTAAGAGGCTCCAAGGAGCCATAAATAGCATGATATTACAAACATGGGTCTCATGACCCAACATACAACGTCATACAGACAACGAAAGCACAAACATGTCTGAGTACAGACAACTACAAAAGAAAAAGGCTGAGAAGCCTGACTATCTATAAGACCCTCCAAAAGAACCAAACCTCTATCTGGGATTCCCAAGCTAATCATTAAAGCCCACATGGAACTACTAGTGAGACTGAAGTCTCCTCTGAAAAAACATAAATTAAGCAACCGTGAGTACTGCGTCAGCACTGCGTCAACATGACGTCAGCAGGGTCAACCCAGTCAACTACAGAGGCTGACCAGTGGGTCCGGGTCAACGCTGACATGGCCAAGTCAAAGCTGACAGGTGGGGCTAGTCAACGGTGACGTCAGCACGGTCAAACTGACGTGTGGGTCCCGTGGGTTTAATTAAATCTAAACTGAAATTAACCCAGAGTTAATTAGGGCATGGGGCTCATCTGTCATAGGCTCTAGGGGAGGTTAATTAGCGTCTACCGGTAGATTAGCCGGCGTTAAACCGCCGGGGGCCTCATAGTGCGGCGGAGGTACTCCGGCCGGCCGTTTCCAGCGGCCGTTCGAAGCGCGGCTAGGCTCTTTCGAACGCCCACGGAGAGGCGCGTCAGGTGGTGCAAGTAGCAGGTGCGGAGGAGGGCTGTAGCGTCGCCGGCGTCGAGCTAGGCGGCGGTGGCGCTCGGGCACATGCGCGCAGCGGTGCTACGGGGCACGGGCGAGCGAGCAAAAGGGCTAGGCGGCCTCCTGGAGGCACCAGGAGCTCGTTGCCGTGCTCAGCAACGACGGGCGCGGACTGCAATGGTGGCGCACGACAAGACAGGCGGTGGTGGAGCTCGGCCATGGTGGGGATCGGCGCTAGGGGATGAGCGCGAGGACGAAAGATAAGGGGAAAGGAAGAGGGGCTCACGGCGAGTCTTCTGGAACAGACGGCGAGCTCGGGAAGGTCTTGACGACGACGGATCGACAGGAGGCATGCGGCGGCCGTGGCGGGGAAGAAGGATCGATGGCGGCATTGCAGGGCGACCCAAGTCGCGTGGCTCATCTAGGACGAAGAAGACAACAATGCGGGGCTCCCAGATACGACGGCTCGGCTCTCGGTGGTTGTGACACCCTGGTTTTCGCTCCTTGTTTTTTTTTCCTTCGTGGGATTGGACTCCCGTCTTTTTTTCGATGTTATCGGATTTTCTCTCGCTCTTGGGTATATGAAGATGGTCATTTAGCCTTGCCTTCCCTGCCCAAGTAGAGATTCTCTCCAGACCAACCTTGCCACCCAAAACATCTTCTCGGGATTTTGCCGCCGAAACCCTACCTTCCGAGTTGCCGGAAGGGAAACCCTAATTCCTGCCGTTACAAAGGAACCCTATTTTCCTTTGATCTGTTGCCTCCCAAACTTTTCCCAGTGATCATCCCACATCTATAAACCCTGGATATGCAAAAATATTGCCCAGTCATTTGCAATATTTTTCATTTAAAATTAATTCCTTTTTTTGCTGTTTAAAGGAATTAAATCCAGGAAAATATCTATCCATCTCGAAAGTTCATGAAAACTTGTGGAGATATTCTTTGTGACCATATTGAGCTCTCATAAAAATATTGGCCATAATTAAATAAGGGAAATTGCTTTTTCCTATTTAAAGCCAATATTGCATTTTGGGCACCTTCCAAAGGAACAACCATTTTGGTAGCCAGGAAAAATCCCAAATAATTTGTGGAGCTTCTACTATCCATATCTTAACCATTTCCATCAATAACCCAAGTTCCATAGTTCAAAGTTTGAGCACATCTTCCATTTGCAAATTCTGGTCAGATTTCCAGTTTGCAAAGGAAGTGCTTGAACCCTTGATCCATTTGAGCTGAAATTTTTCATGGTGGTTAACATTGATAAATCACTCATGTAAACCAAAAATCAGCTCAATCCAGCTATCTATTATTTCCCAGCAATTTTCCTAAGTTTCTATCCAGATTCAAGCTCTGTGAAGGAAGTACCACTTTGGCATTTCCAAATGAGCTGAAATTTTACCAGTGCCTCCATACACCCAAATCACCTCCCTCCACAAAAATTCAGTTCATTTCATCAAGCCAGATGAGTGCAGCTTCAAAGTCAAGTTTCTGGACCAAAATTGGCATTGTAAAGGAAGGGCACTCAAACCTGGTCCAATTTGCTTCAAATTTCTCCAGTAGGTGGTCCTTCCTACTACATTTCCCTATGACAACTTGTCCAGCTCATTGGCACACCTGTCTGACCAAAACTTCCTACTCAAGTTTCTATCCAGAAACTATTCTGGATCACATCGGTGACTCTAGAGCCGTCCTAGTCCATCCATTGTCACATCCCATCCATATGACCTATGACTACCACGTTGGACATGATGTATCATCCAGGAAAACGCCAGAGCGTGTGTTGACGTGGTGACCACGCCACGGACAAGGCCAACTGCGCGCTCTGCGCGCTGACCGCGTCTGGTCGCCTCGACCAGCTAGCCTCTGGCCAGCCCCGGCTTGTCCGGCCATGTCTGGTGGGTTCGCGACGTCCACGCGCCCCTCTCTAGCCCCTTCCCCTCGCCGGATTCTTCCTCGTCGGACGACGACAAGCGGCGCCGTACGCGTGCGGGTCCTCAGCCGTCGTCCTCTTCCCCGGTGTCCTCTTCCTCCCCGAGTCCTCCCGAAGCTGCTGCTGGCTTCTCCACCCTCCCGGAGACCTTGCCGACATCGCCCCCGCCCTCCGCGTGTCCCCTAGCTCTAGTGCGCGGCTAAGGACGCCACGGCGGCCATCCCTATCTCCTCACCTCGCCGGGCTATAAATAGCCCACCTCGAGGCCTCCTCGAGCTCACCCAGCAGCTCACTCTTCCCCCTAGACTCTCCCCTGGCCGAAGCCCGAGCTCTAGCTCCCCATTTTGCCTCCATGGCCACCATGGCCGCCACTCGGCCTCGCCTCAAATTCAACCACCCGAGCCCTTCCCGGCTCTGCCCAAGCTCACCACTGGACGCGCCATACTCCGGTGAGCCCTCCCATCTACTCGCCCTCTCCGGGGAACCCCCAGGCCGCCGGAACCCTGCCGGAACCGCCGCCGCCTTGGCCCTCCTCGGCGTCCGCTTCCAGCCGGGACGGACGCGGCGCTCCTCCCTGATCTCGTCGATGCCTCCAGCTTCGCCGGAGATGGCCGGAGCCGGCCGGACGAGCGCCGGCGACCGCGGCCTCCTTCTGTACCGCGGGCGAGCGCGAGCAAGGAGACGTTGACCCCGACCGAGCTGGCCAGTGGACCCCACGGTCCCACCTGTCGGTCTCTAGGCGTTGACCCCACCTCGGGCCCGCGCGGGAGTAAGTGGAAGCGCACTTCCAGTAGTACGTCTTCCCGTGGGGAAAGCGCACTTGCACACTGCTATAGGCGAAAAATGCGTTTTCCCTGTGCAGAAAGCAGATTTTCAGAAATGCGTCTTCCTTTTCTCAGCTATGGCCGAAACGGCTATATAGTGAGTGTTCACCCGTTAAGAGTTAAAATGGACAGTTTTGTCTGTTTTTCCGCTTAACGAACGAACGGTCGTTTCTCCGCGATCGTAACTCCGATTGAGGTAAATCCAACGCCCACGTCTTCAGTCCGTCGAGCCTGTTCCGATGGTATCATTTTCATAATGTTTCCGCACTGTGAAAATGACCATTTTGTCCTTGCCCTTCTATCAGCCCCTCCGAGAGAGAATCCTTTTCGGCAAATTTTCCGCGAGGTGATCGCACTTCTTTCCGGAGTATTCCTTCACCCCAGGCAAGCCGACCATCTGATATGTGCCCTAAAGCATTGCTCTGTGTTATTCTTGCGTGTTAATTAATGAATGTGCCTGTGTTAGAAATAATTAAACTCCTGCTAGTTTGAACTTGCTATTTACATTACCTGCCAATGCTCATCATATTATCGCACTAGTGACTCGTGTGTGACAATATGGAGATAGGTTGTTATGTTTTCATCATGCATCATTATTGTTATTGTAAATAAAGAATGTGGCTTAATAATGACAACAACCTCCTCCGTTGGCTGGATCGAGTCATAGTGCCACCGAACCGAGCTCATCGAGTGCAACCACACTTGCCTGGATGGGGAGGCCCTAGCTTGGTCTATTGTCGTGCCTCCTATCGGTACCACCAAAGAGGGGGGGTTATGCGTGCGTGCTACCCTGGCCCGGTAGGTGGCGATAATCCTGTGAGCCCAGTTTGGTTATTGAGCTCAGGTCCCCGTTTGGGACAGTTTTGTTTGGCCACGATGGTGGCAGGTGTTAGGAGTGACACAGGGGCCACCCAGGACATGACCCTGGGAGGGTATGATTGTCGGTGGGACCGTAAGAGTGCCAGGCAATAGACAAGTTCTGTTGGAGCAGCATCGGTCCACCTGAATGGGAGCATGAGGCCAGGAGCTCCATAGCGTGGGAAAAGTGCGCAACCTCTGCAGAGTGTAAATCTATTCGAATAGCCGCGTCCTTGGTCATGGGACACAGTTCGTACTAGGTCACACTATTTGGTCTGTGTCGAGTCTGAAGGAATAAACTACATAAATGTTATTGTTAAGACTGAACCAGAGAAAGGTATGACTTATCAGACTTGCAGTACAGATGCATGGACATCGGGTGATGTCAGGAATATGCATGTTAGCCATGCGATGGCTATGAGCTAAAGGGTCGGATGACCACAAGACTTGGATTGGATTTGGATCAGATTTGGTTTGGATCATGACATATTTGGAGTATGGATTATTTACTTGATATGTTTTACTTTGGTAGTTATCATGCTGGATAATCCTGCTATGACATGATAATTAATATTGCTAGGTAGTTATGCTATGCCATGATAATTAATATTGCTCTAATGATTGATGCATGCTTGAATGCCATGGATTGCTTTGCTTGGTGTATATGTTGGTTTGGTTTGCTTGCGAGTACATTCAAAAGTACCCAGCGGCCTTCAATGTGGCCAGGTTCCCCTAAGGATCCGACGTCCACTAGCGAGGAGCCGGAGTGTTCGCAGGCTAGAAGACTAACCCAGTCAGATCCCTGTGGATTGGAGCAGCACCAAGACCTTGCTGCCTTAGATAGAGCTTTTCCGCTGCCATCACCCTTGTACAATATCATGTAAGACTTATATATCCATTAATAGAAATGCCTGTGTTCATGATATTTGTTGTAAACGCGCATGCCAGAGTGATTTCCTGGGTTGGCATGTGCGGCGACCGTCTGGCTACAGTAGTATTCAGGCGGGGCGCCACAGTGGTCATTGGCTGCGTCAATGGCGAACGGCGGCGGCGACGACCTCTCGGTCTCGTTCGGGAGATATGGACAGAGAAGAGGAGCAGGTCGAGGGAGACAGGGGAAAGAGAGAGGGTGCCCTTGCACGTCTCCTGGCGAGGAGATAGGCTCGGGGGAGGCGGCGAAGCAGGCAGTGAGGAGGTGGCCGCGGCTCGGCTGCGCTGCGGGCACGCAGCTGCTTCTCCTCATGGCAGGAGGAAGAAGACATCGCTGCCCTTGGGGGACTGGGCTGGCTTTGCCTAGTTGGACTGCAGGTGAGGTCCTTCTCTCTCTTTTCTTTATTTCTAATTTTGTTCTGATTTTCTATTGTGTAGGCTTGTTTTGAATTTGGTCACTAGACCAAATCAATTTTGTAAATCCTAAAATTATTGTGGATGCTAACTGAATTATTCCAGGGCCCCACAATTAATTTCAGAATAATTGGAGCAACTGAAATATATATAACATTTAAATAGCTCCAATTCAAATACAATATGGATTACTTCAAAGGCCATAAATGTGGAACATTTATGGTGGATCTTTTCATCACTTCCCATAAATCATGAACATTTTTGAAGGGCATTTTGGGTTCATTGAAAAATATTTTATTTGAACCTAGTTGAATTTCATTTGGTGCTAGGGTTTTAACATCCCCATTTCAACTTTCATTTGCATTTTAAACATGATGCATGGATGCAGATGCAACTATTTACAATCAATATTCTAGGGCTGTGACACTAGAGCCCTTGGATCAAAGGAGAGAAGCTACATCAACGGAGGAGGCATGGGGAGAGCTCTTATATAAACACCCTCAGCCCTAGCTGCCGCCATCATTCATCATTCATCGTTCATCTTCACATCCAGCCGCTGCCACATCAAGAACACCATTTGGTCAACCAAGACGGAGACCGGAAGGGAGCCTCCACAGGTGGGGCGCGGCCATGGGCCGCCGCCGCAGCCCCATCACCATCATCATCCGCCGCCGCGCCGCGTCCATCATCACCCCTTCTTCTTCCCCTATCACGGTCTCCGTGATGGGTCGTATTAACTTTTAAACCCCTCTTTATGTGATGTTATTTGAGTAATTGTTGGATATGGGTCGGTCGATTAGTAAGTGGTTGTTTGATATGTTTAGTCTATTTATGTGTGTTGCTTCGTGTTGCTTATTTACCTATGTGGTAATTTAGTGATTGGAGACGTTCAATCCATTGGCGTAGTTGGAGACATTCAACTCTTAGGCCACACATGAAGTAGATAGAGGATTGTGCAAACCGATAGACCTGTGACGTGACAGGTGCATATATCTTGAGGGGAACGCTATTACTCTAGGAATCACGGTTGTCTATAGAACCTAATGCCTTCGTCCGGTCCTCAAACCACGAGGACCTTAATATCTTTGCGTTAGCCGCCTCAGGTATGGGACAAGAAGTAGGATGAGTGAGTTATCCCAATATAGAGTGTCTTGAGGGATAACATTATGTGAGGGACCGCCCACCATCCGTAGATTATCGTATCCTATGATGCAGATACTGACTTAGCCACTACGTGGCATAGTCGTAAAGCTTAACTCCATTGCGTGCCCATACTGAACGAGACCGTACCTAGATGCCAGCAATCTCATCTAAAACATCACATACCTCTCTTAGTTTATTTTCTTCTTTTAGTTTAGTATTTATTTTTCCATTCTCTTTAGTTTAATTCTCCCTTTTTACCGTTCCCTAGCAACCTACTTAAGTGAGCTATTTCCAAACTCCGGTTTGGGTATGAGCATGGTTGTGTTAGTGACATCACAGCTACGGGGATTGTGGTGCCATCCTATTCGCTCTCTGTAGGATCGACAAACCTTACTTATCACGAAATTGCTACATAGCCCTATGCACTTGCAGGACATCACACAGCCCGCTTGAGCTCCTCCTCCGGCGACGGGCTCCGAGGCCGCTTGCACTCCCTAGATCGATGGCCCTTGAGCCTGGTAGCATACCTCCTAGTTCGTGCAGTCCTTCTTGAAGTGCCCCTCCTCCATGCATTTGAAACATCTCCACTCCATCTACAGCGAAATATCTGTTCAGCCCGACGGACTTAGCAGCCTCCGGGGCTCCTCACGACGTGACTCTTGGCAGCACCGCCACAGCTACTTCCTGGATGGAGGTGGCCTCTCCCAGGCCACGACAGGGCACCGACCATCCCCAGCCGTGTGGGGACCCGAGGTCACAGATCCAGGCACCGGTGCGGCCGATGTCTCCGAGCCCGATGATAACCCTAGACTCGAAATGATTAGCCTCTCCCTCCCCCTGGTCGAGGAGGCCGCCGAGGACTGCAGGCTCGACGCCATGACAGGGAACGGGGGCACTAAGCAGTGGACACCAGAGCTGGGGTGGCTAGAGGTGGGGGGAAGGTCGATGCCGGCACCGGAGTGGTGCACGGCGGGGCTCGGAGGAGAGTGGGGGTGGGGCATATTTGATATTTTTTAGATATAAGGCCTAGGTCCTGACTTTATATTAATAAAGCCACGAAGCAACCAACAAGTAGCTAGCATCCATGGCCAACAGAGGCCCAAATAAAAGGTAGTTCACACCGCCAGCAGAGGTAAAAGTAGATAAATGGCACGCAGGCTGACATAACAACCAGCAAAAGACAATAAGAGACTAAGAAAGGAGTGCTAGATCCCCATCTAATGATGTTGTGGCCGATTGGCATTCACACAAGATGTTGTCATTTCCTGCACGTGCGTGATCAGTAACTCTACATCATATTTTTCGCCCTACTTAATCAATAATTTCCACTGCTGCAAAAGAGAACATAAATGGAATATGCAATCAACCTCCTTGTTAGAAAACACGTGTCCACAAAGTCTAGCACATGGCCAAGAACCCAAACCAGAATAGCCTTTTAGTTTGTCCAGCCAAAGTCGGCACAAGAGGCCGAAGCTCCTAAATAGCGGTGGGACCCCACAACACACCAAGCCACTGTCGCAGGCAGCTCCAGAATAAGAGAGAGATTGGGCAATGGAAAAGAATATGATCAGTGTTTTCCACCGTGCCACAAAGCGCACAAAAATCAGACCCAGGCCCATTGCGCTTGTGGATTTGGTCAGCGGCCGGTAGCTTTCCCCTGAAAGCCGGCCACATGAAAATTTTAATTTTGAGGGGAATGCACGCTTTCCAAATATCTCAGATCCTATTAGAGGTGTGCCCAAGCATCAACTTGGTGTATAAAGACTTAACCGAAAACCAACCAGAACTAGCATGAGGCCAAAGCACAGAGTCAGCTGTCGTCGAGAGCACCGGGAAGGAAGCAGCAAGGCGGTGCCAATCTTCCAGCTCTTCAGGGGACAGCATCCTACGGAAACCTAGATCCCAATTCCTATCAAGAGCTCCACGATGGAGATCTCTGGATTCGAGCAATAAGAAAACAAAGTTGGGAAAGAACCCGAGAGAGGTCCCTCACCAGCACACCAATCCAACCAAAACCAAACAGAGGGACCATCGCCCACCAAAACCTTAACTAGAGACCGAAACTCATCACGGACATGAACCAGCTGGTGCCAGAATTGGGAGCCCCCAGCTCCAGAAGCAAAAAGTGGACTACCGGAGGGAAAATATTTAGCTTTTAGGATATCCCACCATAGAGTCCCAGCCCCAGACGAGACAATACGCCATCACCACTTAATGATAAGGCACTTATTCATAACTGAGGTTTTAAAATGCCTAATGGACCTAGGTTTTTAGGTTTACAAATGGTTTTCCACTTAACCATCCTTTACTTCTTCTTGGTATCCGCAGTATTCCAGTAAAACCTGCTCCTGTGCTTGTCAAAGCCAGCATGCGTTCCTCAGGCAAGCAGTAAAAGCCCACAAGGAACATCGAGAGGGAAGATAGACACGTGTTAATTAAGCAGACCCTACCTACAGAGGAGTTGTATCTACCCCACCACGACATTACTCTATTACCCACCTTGAGCATAGTTGGAGCGAAATCTTTGGAGCCAAGGTGGGAAGGAGAAATAGGAAGGCCCAGATACTTAAAAGGAAAGGAACCAAGGTTGCAATTAAGTAAATTAACAACGTGAAGGGTCTCTGATTCAGAAGCACCGGTCACCAGCACTTCGCTTTTAGAGAAGTTGACCTTAAGACCAGAGAGAGCCTCAAAGCAAAGCAAGATAAACTTTAAATTAGCTAGGCAAGTATCATTGTTTTCTACCAAAATTATCATATCGTCCGCATACTGAAGATGAGAAATGCCCGAGGGGATGAGATCAGAGAAAACCAGAGTAATGTGGACCGCCACCGCAGCTCTGTTGAGGATGCAAGAGAAGGCATCACCAACGGAATTGAAAGGCAGGGGGAAATAGGATCTCCCTGTCTAAGGCCCCTGCCATTAGCAAAGTACGGCCCAATCTTGCCATTAACAGTCACCCAGTGTGGCCACCACCAACAAGCTGCATCAGACATTGAACATACGCCCCATCAAACCCCTTAGCAAGAAGAACATCACGGAGAAACACCTAACTAGCAGAATCATAAGCTTTCTCGAAGTCAAGCTTAAGAATTACGGCTTTGGTGTTTTTCTTACGCAGCTCATGCACAATCTCATGGAGGCTCAAAATGCCATCAATGATGTAACAGCCCTTAATGAAGGCCGACTGAAAAGGGCTAATCACCCAAAGCGCAACCAGCGATAACCTATACGCAAAGCCCTTAGCGAGGAACTTTGCAATGTTGTTAATAAGCGTGATCGGGCGAAACTGGCGAATGGAATTGCCCCCCTTGACCTTGGGGATAAGAGAGATTGTAGCATAATTCAACCTAGAGATATCAACAGTGCCTAAGAAAAACCCCTGGATAATCGCGTACACCAGATGTTTGAGGGTGGGCCAAAACTTCATAAAGAAGGTAACAGAGAAGCCATCCGGGCCTAGAGTAGAGTTGGATTTAGATGTGGCCACCACCTCATCGATTTCAGAAGTGGAGAGGAGAACCATGAAGGTGACATTCTCATCTGGAGTAACTTTAGAGTCACTATGCCAGAGATTAGGGGAGATGGAAAATCCCGAGGGCGGCTTGGGTGCAAGAAGGTTAGAGAAGAACGAGCACACATGCTGTAAGATGATCTGGTGGTTGGCAACAACCTCCCCATTGATAGACAGGCATAAAAAGAGCATCTCCTACGTCTCCCATTGGCAATAGCAAAAAATAGGCCCTAGTAGCATCCCCTTTAAGAATCCACGAAACTCAACCGCGCTACTGCCAATAAGCCTCTTCTTGTTTATGAATCTCCAGCAACGCCTTCTGCAGAGCGTATCTATGAACCCAATCAACAGCAGAAAGCCCACCATTGTCTGCCAGAGAATCGAGATCTCGAAACTGCTCTAAAAGTAGCTCTTTGTCCCGACATCCTTCAATAGCGCAATTGAGCTCCCAGCCCCTCAAAATTTGTCTAAGATGTTGGGCACAAAATTTCCAATCATCCAGAGGGCCAAAAGAGCGGTGAGGGGTGGAGAGTAAGCAGTTAGTCTTGTCGAGAACCAGAGGAACAGAACCATCAACAAGGAATTAGGAGGAGTCAAACCGGAAAGGGGGTGCAGCCCCCACTGCAAGGCACCCATAATCCAACAGCAACAGAGTATGATCACTCCCAATGTGGGAGTCAGCAACCAAAGAAGATCTAGGAAAAATTACGTCCCACTCCGTCAAGACCAGCACTCTATCTAAGACGGACCGCACTGGGTTGAGCTGACAATTAGACCACGTGAAGTGGGCGCCCGATCGGTGAAGCTCTCTTAGGGCGTTATTAGCGTTGAAATCATTGAAAGCATCAGCCCTAGACCAAGAGATTCGCATTATTCTTGTTAGCCAGAGAGGGCAACAAATTAAAATCCCCACCAATGAGTAAAGGGAAGCTAGAATTAGAGACTTTGAGAGAGAGTTCATCCAGAAACAGTGAAGAAAGGGAGTGATCAGCCTTGCCATAAACCCCTATGACCTCCCAAGATTTGCCGACGGCGCGGTGATGAAGCACCATGCTAACGAAGAAAGTACCCAGTTCAGAAGAGATAAGATCAAAAACATCTTTTCTAGCGCCTAACAGAATATCCCCCAAGTAGCCAAAGGCGGGAAGCCACTGCCAAGAAAAAAACATCCGAGCCCACCAGGGAGGACAAATCGGAGGGAGAGAAGGTGGCCTTAATCATTTCAACGTGGTTATCCCAAATGTAATCGCGGAGCTGATTTCAGCGTCCCATAACCCCGAACCCACGCATGTTCCAGAACAGAGACTTCATTTAAAGGACAAATTCTTAATGCGAATACTCACCCTACACTACTTGGAAAAGGCTTATAGGTGGCGTCAAATTAGTGGAGGGCACAGACAGGCACCCACCACTGCTATTTTGGAAAGGCAGCAGTTGCGGGTAACAAAATCCACCTGCCACTACTGTTACCATAGTAGTGGCAGGAGGAAATAACCACCCGCCACAAGTGAACTCTCCCAAATTTGCCCGCGTGATGAACGTGAGCAGTGGCGGGCACGGTAGAATACCCGCTACTGGTCTCAGAGGTATCAGTGGCGGGCCATATTTATGCCCGCCACAGATTAATCATGGTGACCCGCACAAAAAATAAATTTTATATATCCAGAAGTTAGCAGTGGCAGGCACTTGGAAATGCCCGCCACACGTATGTTAGACTCAAAATATTCCAGGCAAATCATATGCAAGCTAACTCAAAAAGTTACCAATTTTGAGCACGGGGCTTACAATAGCGTCTATTACTCATTTAAAAAAATTAAGTTCAAAAGACTTTTAAAAATTGAGTTGTGTGTACTACTTGTGAGCTGCGTTAGGATATTCCCCGAAGAGGAAGGGTAAAGCAATATAGTAGCGGATAGTATTTCCCTCAGTAGAGAACCAAGGTTATCGAACCAATAGGAGAACCACGCAAACACCCGTCAACAGTACCTGCACACACAAGAGCAAATACTTGCACCCAACGCGGGCAAGAGGGTCGTCAATCCCTTTGTACTCGTTAATTGCAAGGATTAAATCTGGTAGTGGTAGCTAGATAGATTGCAAAGTAAATAAAAAGAAAGAAAATTGCAGTATGGTATTTTTGTTCTTTGTAATATGATTAAAATAGACCCAGGGGACATAGTTTTCACTAGAGGCATCTCTCTCATAAACATAGCATACGATGGGTAGACAAATTACTATTGGGCAATCGGTAGAAAAGCGCATAGTTATGACGATATTCATGGCATGATCATGTATATAAGCATTACGTCTGTGAGAAGTAGATCGACTCCTGCCTACATCTATCACTATTACTCCACCAATCGACCGGCTCCTGCCTGCATCTATGGTATTAAGTTCTTGACAAACATAGTAACGCTTTAAGCAAGAGGACATATTGTAGACAGAATAAACCAAGCAATATGATTAAACCCCATCATTTTCTCCTTAGTAGCCACAATACAATACGTGCCTCGCTACCCCTGCTGTCATTGGGTGAGGACACCGCAAGATTGAACCTACTACTATGCACCACTTCCACTGAAGATAAATCAATCTAGTTGGCCAAACCAAATGGATAGATCAGAAAGCATTACATAGCTATAACAATCACACATAATAAAGTTAAGAAAAGACTCAATTACTTTCAATGAATATTCAAATCATAAACCCATAATTCATCGGATCCCAACAAACACACCGCAAAAGAAGATTACATTGGATCGATATCCGAAGAGAACATTGTATTGAAGATCAAAGAGAGGGAGAGAAAGCCATCTAGCTAATCGCTATGGACTCGTAGGTTTGTGGTGGACTACTCACACATCATCGGAGGTGCAACAACTTTGATGTTGAAACCCTCCGTGATCGATTCCCCCTCCGGCAGAGTACCAGAAAAGGCCTCCAGATGGGATCACAGAAGAACAAAGACTTGCGGCAGTGGAAAAATTGTTTTGGGTGGCTCTCTGGGGGTTTTGGAATATTGGGGAATTTATAGCGCTAGAATTAGGTTAGAAGGAGCCACGAGGGGCCCACGGACATCAGGCGCACCATGTTGTCTTGCCGTCTACTCATAGGTCTTCTGGTCCTCCCCCAAAGCTTCTAGGGTCTCTTCTGTCCATAAAAAAATTGTCAAAAGGTTTCGTCACGTTTGGACTCCGTTTGGTACATATTTTCTGTCAAACCAAAAACAAGCAGAAAACAGCAACTGGCACTAGGCACTGAGTTAGTAGGTTTGTCCCCAGAAATGATATAAAATTGCATATAAAGAATCTAAGAATGATAATATAATAGCATGAAACAATCAAAAATTATAGATATGTCGGAGACGTATCTGCATCCCCAAGCTTAATTCCTGCTCATCCTCGAGTAGGTAAATGATAAAAAAAATGTTGAATGCTACCTAGCAAGTCTATCATGTAATCTTTTTACGGTATAAATATTGTCATGAAGTAATTGATATCTACATAATAATATCCATGAATACAAGAACATAATCATTAGTTTTTCAAAATATACGATGCTCAACGAATGTTATCCCTACTCATTGAATTATGTAAGCATGGCATGACTCCGCCGTCACCGTTATGTAGAAGGCTATAATTTCGTCCAGGAGTTTCTGGCCAACAAAATTGGTCTGGCCTTTAATGAGGTGATCCATGTGAATATCTTGTCTGTCAGTGCAGTCTCAACAGAGTTAATGAGGCTTTGGGTACTTTATCGAGCTTCAGATCCCCTACTCCCGCATAGTGAAGTGTCCTTACCTGATCATTTTACATGCACCGCCACAACCTGGAAACCACAAATAGCGAGGAACTCATGTCGGACTATCTGTTCCCGTGCGTGCTTGCGAATCATCCACATAAGGACACCTTTCTACTGACATACTGTGAAAAGTAAGTCATTAATGTTCACTCATTTATTTTGAAACATATAAATGGCCTTGTGTTTTGATCTCATCAATGCTAATTCTTCGTTTTTTTCAGTATTGCACTATTGCCAACACAGGGCTTGGCTTATTTCTTCGACTCGAAGAGACACCCTAAACAACAATGGACCAGATTGAAGAAGGTTCGAAATGATGCTCTAGCCAAGTCTAAGAACTACAACGAGATGATAACAGAGCATTCAGAATTCAAGTTCTTCACTAGCACTTGTTGCTATCAATAACCAAATGTCAAAACCTCTCATAGGTCTAGCTACTGTGCCATGGCCATCATGAATGACTTTTTGAAGAAAAGCAAATATTTGCGAAATCATAGCCAGATCGTCATGTGGTCGGAAGAGATGGAGAGGGAGATGGACATAGGGGAATTATTAGCAGAGCATGTGCACCTCCAAAAGGTGTTGGCTAAAATCATCAACAAAGAGGTTCTAAATGAGGACAGGAAGTTCCACTTCAAGCTAGAGAGAGATGAAGAACGACTTCACCGAATCGAAGACATATTGTGGTCATCGATTGCAAGCGACTAGCCAAGTCGATACATACACTGCTTCAAAACAGCTTGATTCACTATTCATTCTATGAATTGAGACATGCATGTTTATTTGTTTGCTTCATTAATACTCTTAATTATTGTATCACCGTTGTAATATGATTGTTTGACTGCTAAGACAATATTCTATATATGTAATGCAATGGGATGATCAAATGCAAATTACTACAA
Source organism: Elymus sibiricus (assembly GCA_039707655.1). Classification (NCBI taxonomy): domain Eukaryota; kingdom Viridiplantae; phylum Streptophyta; class Magnoliopsida; order Poales; family Poaceae; genus Elymus; species Elymus sibiricus. The sequence goes on from CM077668.1 coordinate 196,591,413, forward strand.
CATCTCCATTAAAATGCTGCCATGGCACCAGAATAACACTGCCGCGGCAATAGTTCTTCTATATGCTTAGATCACTACATGTGGCATTCGGCAAAGGTGTCTGTCACTGCTGCTACACACAGCAGTGGTGGGCAGAGACAAATGTATCACTTGGTAGCTACAATAGTTGAGGCGGGCGGAACCACCCGCCCGCTACTACTTTAGTGCTACCACTAGCGGGCGCCCGCCCGCCACTGATGCCATGTTAGCAGTGGCAGGAAGTCAGTGACGGGCACCCCTCATAGCTTTGCCCGCCACTGCTAGACTTTTTGTGCCCGCCACTGCTAGGCATTCCTGTACTAGTGCTAGACGGCGCGGTGAGGGTCGATTTTTTCTTACGGACCCGCGGAGTCACAGCAGGAAACGAGGAAGGCCCAGCCTCAGGGCAGCCACTACCGCCTTGTTCCGCCGCCCCAATGGCAGAAACAGCCACAACGGCGGTGGTAGCCCTAGCCTTTGCCAAGGCCGCTAGGGCCAACTCGTCGGCACGGATGACCAAGAGGAGAGTAGACGGGGATGCCAAGGAAGTATCAAGAATGAATCCAGAATCGGAAGCAACATGCATCAAGTGCGAATCAGAGAAATCAGTAAGAACAGTACATTTGGGAGATGGTGAAGCCATACCTTCTATGACGCGGTCCCGCTCCTCTGCATGTCTAGATGCCTTTTCCACCACCGACTCCCCAGCCTTCTGGATGTGTCGGCTCTTCCGAGCAGTGGACAGAGGCATGGTGACGGGAAGAGAGCAACTCGAGGGCAATGAGGCTCCCACCATAGCACCACCCTCATTAGTAGCACAACCCAATTCATGATCAAGCTGGCGGCAAAGACCAGCCGCCGAATGCTTGGATGCCCCCGAGCCGCGACTCCTAGCAGAGAACTTCCTGGCAGCAGAGTTGCTTTTTGAGGGGTGACCAAAGGGCAAAGACTTTCAGAGCGCCAGGGCCGGACCATCCTCAACGCTTGACAGTGATGGAGAGGAAGGACAAGCCGGGCGGTTGGAGTAGACAGTAGAGGCAGGACTGGGTTGCACAGGAGGAAACTTGGAAGCCCCATCATTTTTAGCACCACCGTGCGGATGGCCCCGTGGCTCCCTTCACTTGTAACCAGCCTGCAGATTAGGGCACAGAGCGTCCAACTCATCCTGAGTAAAAGGTGGCCGAGAGTCTTGTGTATCATCCAAACTATCAACCCATTGCGATCACCATCAGCCGAAGGAGGAGGTTGAGATGGGGGTGGATTCGTGGAGGCTGCAGGCAGAGACTCAAGACGAACCGCTTTAGAATAGTCCAGCATGCCAGGGAAGATCTCCACCCAACCGGGGCACACGCGACAGAGCCAAACAACTGATTAGCATATGGACTGGGCCCAGGTGTGACAGAGACTCAAGATCAGTGGAGATGGGCTTCCCAATCAGCTCTGCGAAGGCCATGAGTGAAGGAGCTTTGTGCATCTGTGGAGGCACATCATCGAGCAACACCCACACATCCGTGAGCACTGTGGACAGCTTGCCGCCGTCCTCGTTTGGCTTGATAGAGACCAGAAGGTTATTCATATGCAGGGTAAAGTTGGTACAGGTGCCCACCATCTTCAAGATCTCTTTCGACGGGAAAATGACACCAAATTCAGAAGCAAAGAGCTACTGAATCTGCCAATCCCAGCCATCGAGGCCCCATTCCTTAAGCTTGTCAGAAAGCATTTGCAAAGACACATCCTTGGTCTGCACCGAGATCACCACAACATTTTGGAAAGCCAGGGCAGCCACCATAGCCTCCGGGCTACCAATGAGAGCAAAGAACTGACATCCAGGCAGACCCATGCCGAATTGTTTGAGGGTTGGGGGAGGGGAACGGTTCTAACAGTAGACGATGAGATGCCCATCCTGCTGGCAGATCAAACAGAAAGGTGGAAACTTGCACTGAGATTGGAAATACCCCGGCTGATGACAGGCAAAGCAAGAGAGGTCGTCGAAGGAAGAAGATGAGCTAGGGGCAGCACTATGTGGGCATGGGGAAGGAGGAGGGAGAATATCGACCCCCGAGCCTGACTCAAACTCCCTTGACCGAAATCTGAGGTTTTTGGTGGGGTAGGGCAGCCCATAGGTGTTGGGGTTGGGGTAGGGGTTGGGGAGAGGAAGAGCTGGCGAGAGATTGGCCGACCACTGCCAACGCTAGGGCCGCCGCTGCCCCCCGCAGAAGCCACAGCCGTCGATGGCCTAGATCCGCCCGGCGGTGGACGCAAGGGGCCAGATCCAGGAGGCAGGGAGCCGGCCACTGCCACCCCCCATAGGTCTGGAGAGCGAGATGAGTGGCCGCCCTTCGCTGAACCAGACGGCCCCCTGCCTCCCATTGCGCCAGCGCCGCCGCCTCCTTATGGCGCTCAACCTCCCGGAGCCAGGACGGCCAGACGCCCAGGCATCACAATCCGCCGCCACCTAGTCCCTCGTAGCCTTCTCAGCATGTAGCTTGGCACGCAGCTCGGCCTCGAGGGTCATCGAGTCTGCGTTAGCTTCGTCAGAACCCTCAAAATGGCGCTTGCCATTGGAGTTGCGGTCGCTCTAGGAACCCCTTGATCTATCCATGGACACCATAGAAGCGAAGGAATGCGAGAGTGGAGGGGTGGGGGGGAGAATGGGACGAAGAGTTTGAAGAGGAACCCTAGATCGGATTAGGTCAGAATGGGAAGCAAGAAACCCTAATCAGGGATCGGGGTTGGATTTAAGGACCAAGAAAAGGCTGCAGGGGTGGGTGATGAGTGGATTTTATGCATACTTTTTAGAGTATATTCTAGTGCCAAAATTCCTCATATCATATCCATCTAGCACTTATTCATGTCTCCAATGCATAGTTTTTAGTATTTACTTGTTTTACCAAGTTCGTTGCACACTTTTTATTTTTATATAGTTTTTATTAGTTTTCCTTTGTTTTGTGGTCTTTGTAGATGTGTTGACATGTTCATGGACTTGCGACATCAAAAGGATCAAGCTAGGGGTCAAACCGAAGAAGTTCCAGGCACCAGATCAAGGCCCTTTGGAGAGTTTGATGATTTTCCATTTATCAAAGTGTCCAAAATAAATATCCAAGGTGATAAACACATCGGTCTTTTCGCTAGCAATGCAACGAGCCCAAGAACGTCAAAATCGGCGTTCGTATGAAGAAATGGCGACCAAAATACTAAGCAGCTCCCGAAGTCCAGAGTGAAAGACGGCCTTCCATGCGACTGGAGCCGCTCGTTTGAGCGGTCGTTTGAGCTCCAGACAGCCATGAAAATTGGCCAAAACTTTCCAAATTTTGCTCCGATTTCGTCCCCGTTTTTCCCTACGAGATCCTTGATGACCAAGGCTTGTTTGGGACGTGGATTTGGCTCACCTTGAGCCCTTGCATGAAAGGGAGGAGGCTAGATCAATGGAGGAGACCCGAGGTGGACTCCTATATGAAGACCTCCAACCCTAGCCGTCGGCTCATTCCATCTCCATCCTCCACAAGTTTCATCTATAGCCGCCACACCTCCATGGCAGCAAACTCCACCATAGAGAAGGGCCAAGACAAGGAAGGGAGAAGGGAGGAGGCGCCTCCCACGTCCGGCGCTGGCCGAAGGGCCGGTGCCCTCTTCATCGCTGCCGCCATGCCTCCCTCCATCTCCAACTCCATGTTGGATTGTACATTGTCCCTCATCTCTATGTACTCCATCACCATGTTTGAGTAATTCATTAGTTCTTGGGGGAATAAGATGAACTCTAGTATGTGCTAGTACCGATTGTCTTGCGCGATATGATATCCTCTTTACATGTTTATGTTAGTAGTCTTCTTGACGTTGGGTGAAGTCGACCATCCAATGTATGCCAATTTTTGGACGGAAGGTTATTACTGTTGGTGAACCATGTGGTTGGTGAGGTGGGTTAGTGACAGGCCACATCTCCTTTCGTAGCGGATCATTGCAGCAGCAGGTAAAACGGAGACCACTTTGGCTGCATCCACGAGGACCTTTTTCCCCTTAATCACCATCTAATAACCAGAGTGGGGAAGGACGGTGGTGCTGTATGTGATACGGGGCTGCCGCATGAATGCACGTATGTGTACCGGCTCCGCCCACAAAGAGAAACATGTAAAGTGGCTTAGTATTGGTAGAACGAACGTGTAGTGATGATTCCGAATACCTCGAGAATGCCCTTATTACTCAAGCGCTGCTCCTTTATTTTACCCACTGTTTTATTTATGTTTTTACCTCCCCATAGTTATTTAGTTAAAACCACCCTCATTATCATTTCCGCTAGCAACCGACGAATAGACTATTTCCAGATAACGCTATGCGTGTGAACGTAGCCACGTAAGTGACGACGTAGATGCGGGGTTGGTAGTTATTAGTGCAACCACCGCTCCCTGTGGGATCGACATACTCTACTTACCGCGAATTGCAATAGCCATGTACCCTTGCAGGTCATCAAGCTTTTCTGGCGCCGTTACCGGGGAGCAAAAGCGCTCGGTTATTACCTTCCCGCTCACACATAGTTTATTTTGTTAGTTGTTGTTTATCTTTCAGTTTTTCCCTTAAATCAAAAAGAAAAAAATATTGCTAAACATGTCTTCTGAGATGACTCTCTAGGAACATATGGAACTTGCTATGAAGGAAAACAGATACAAGAGTCTACCATTTTTGGCTACCAATGAAGCAAAGTTGAAAGAGTGGATTGGACTGGTAAAATAATTCACGTCCCTTATACTCCATTCATATCCGACATCATGCGAAGATTGTGGATCCAAAGAGCACCTACGATATCAATGTAAGTACAATATTGATCCCGTATTAGCAAGATATAATATTCTTAGTAAATTCAATGCTAGTGTGGAGGTCTTGCAATTTGTGCTTCTTGCGGGTGTTGATGAGGTTCTACATTATATACTGGATTTGGAGATAAGCCTAGCTATATGGTTCTAAAGAAAGCGCTATCGGGAGGCAGCCCGGAAGTAAGTAGGAATCTTTACTAGTTTTGTGTCTTTTGAGTTTAGTTTGCATTCATATTTTTGCATTGGCACTTTGCATCAATTACTATCAAAGTTTTTTTGGTTAAGTCTTCATTAGGTGAAATTTTTTGTCTGCTCAAAATTTTATATGTGGAACAATTGCACTATTGGATCTTCTTAATATTTGCCTATTACAAGTGTTGGAACTAAGCCCGCATGAATTTTCAAAGAAAACAAAGTTCCAGGCAAAACAGAGGAGAAGACGGCGTATTATACGACCACCCACGATCGTATGCATGGTCATATCAAGTGAGGGAGGCACCAACAAAAACATCCAGAGGCAACAGAGCCAAAGACGGCGTCCCATACGAGCGCGTACGCTCGTATGAAGCTTGGGCAGAAAGCGACCAGAGATCCAGAGCGCAAGATGGCCTTTGGAACAAGTGCGAGCGCTCGTATGCGAGCTCGTATGGCTGGGTGCCGATGCCGTGTGCCACAACAGAGAAAAAGATGGTGGACCGTACGATCGCAAGCGGTCGTACGAGCGCTCGTATGAAGGTCAGAAAATACCTATTTTGTTTATTTCTTCGAGCCAAGGTTAGTGGGTTATATTTTAACCGTCTGTTTGCATCCTAACTTCAATTATTCACCCTTCAAGCCTCGTAACCAATAAACTTTATAGTTCTTCATGTTCTCTTTTATTTCCTTTGCCCGGTTGGGTATACGAATTCCGTTCGTATACCGAACCACTTTATTTTTATCTTGTGTGTTATTTTTGCAGAGGTTTGGACCTAGTGTGGTGACATGTATTGTATGGTGCCAACCGTATGCAAATCCACACAAGCCACTCGGTCACTTCGATTCAACATAGTCTTCAACTACAAGTGCCCGGTTCTACCAGACCATATCAAAAATGTTTGATGAAGCGTAGGTCCATATCCATTAAAGGAGAGGTTATTTGCACCTCATCGGTAAAAAGTCTTATTACCCTTGCTTATATTTAATCTTGGGGAGGTAACCACTTTCCATACTCTCCTTTAATAAACTTTCTCTTTTCATAATTTTCTTGAGACTAGTTCTTGAAAAGTTCTAAGCTTGGGGAAGTTATTTTTGCATGTGTAGAGTTTTGTGCAATGATCTTCATCTGATGAATACTATGCAATCATGTGTCCCATTGTTCAATATGCTTTCTTAAGTATGATTGCTCTATATTTGTATAAGGGAATCACTTGCTCAAGTTAGGCCCCATATTGCCAAGTTAAGGTTTTTATGCACTTTGTTCAAGTTTTTGCTTAGCTTGGGAACAATCTTGTGATCCTCTGAAAGACATTGCCACAATCTCTACCTCTAAAAAAAGAATGTTGAACAAAAAGTTTGGCACTTGTTAGAATTGTTTTAAAAGAAAGAGTTATGGAGTAGCTTAACCCCATGGTGTTTGATATAATAGACTCAATAGCCCTTGTGAATAAAGTTATCCAAAGGAACTTACTTGAAAGGTGAATGAGATTATGCCAAAATCTGTGTTGCAATACATGGCGCTTCAGCTTCTCGCTGGTGCTATGGACTTGCTACTCTATGCACGTGTACGTGTGTAAATGTGGCTTCGTCACCTCTCTTGATGTTATGCTGAGAACTCCACTGGCCAATGAATGATCCACCAGAGTTTCGGCTCGGATTTCGGCTATGAGTTTATTAACGTTCACAGTGGCAACACTACAACGAATATTATTTGGCTTTCTCTGAGTGAGTGTGTATGTGGTAATAAATGAGTACTGATCACAAGAGCTCGAAAGAGACAACATATTGGTCCATAGTACTCAAACTTAAGCCACTGCGAAACCCAAGCATGACCATTTCTTTGGCATGATCCCATCACCTGACAATAAAAGTTTTAGCAAACAATGATTGAAATAAGTGCCTAAGAACCTTGAGTTGAGAATGTTAGTGGGCATGAATGAAAAACTCCATATCTTAACTTTTTGACAACTCCCTGTGCTCAAGTTTGTTTAAAAAGAAAAACAACAAAAAAGAAATGAATAAGCTAATAAGTAAGAGGATCCAAGTATTTGTTTTCATGCTAGATTAACTTTGACAAGGAGCATAGAAATTTTTACTGAAGCTCTAGTGGTTTGGTGATCAAAATAAATATTATCGAGCTGAGCATGTGCTACCTTGTATAAATATGTTCTATCTTGCTTATAGCTTGTAGACAAGACAAGGATACGCCTTTGGGGCAATAATCTTTATTGATGAGCTAGATGGATCAACTTTGATTTATCAACCCTTTTGCTCGATGACGAGCAAGGTTTAAGCTTGGGGATGTTGATGAGTGGATTTTATGCATACTTTTTAGAGTATATTCTAGTGACAAAATCCCTCATATCATATCCATCTAGCACTTATTCAGGTCTCCAATGCATAGTTTTCGGTATTTACTTGTTTTACCAAGTTCGTTGCACACTTTTTATTTTTATCTAGTTTTTATTAGTTTTCCTTTGTTTTGTGGTCTTTGTAGGTGTGTTGACATGTTCATGGACTTGGGACATCAAAAGAATCAAGCTAGGGGTCAAACCGGAGAAGTTCCAGGCACCAGATCAAGGCCCTTTGGAGAGTTTGATGATTTGACATTTATCAAAGTGTCCAAAATAAAGATCCAAAGCCACAAACGCATCGGGCTTCTCGCTAGAAATCCAACGAGCCTAAGAACGTCAAAATCAGAGTTCGTATGAAGAAATGGCAACCAAAATACGAAGCATCTCCCGAAGTCCAGAGTGAAAGATAGCCTTCCATGCGATCAGAGCCGCTCGTTTGAGCGGTCGTTTGAACTCCAGACAGCCACGAAAATTGGCCAGAACTTTCCAAAATTTGCTCCGATTTCGTCCCCATTTTTCCCTATGAGATCCTTGATGACCAAGGCTTGTTTGGTACGTGGATTTGGCTCCCCTTGAGCCCTTGGATGAAAGGGAGGGGGCTAGATCAACGAAGGAGACCCGAGGTGGACTCCTATATGAAGACCTCCAACCCTAGCTGCCAGCTCATTCCATCTCCATCCTCCACAAGTTTCATCTACAGCTGACACACCTCCATTGCAGCAAACTCCACCATAGAGAAGGGCCAAGACAAGGAAGGGAGAAGGGAGGAGGCGCCTCCCTCGTTCGGCGCCGGTCGGAGGGCCGGTGCCCTCTTCATCGCCGCCGCCATGCCTCCCTCCATCTCCAACTCTGTGTTGGATTGTACCTTGTCCCTCGTCTCTATGTACTCCATCACCATGTTTGAGTAATTCATTAGTTCTTGGGGGAATAAGTTGAACTCTAGTATGTGCTAGTAACGACTGTCTTGCGCAATATGATATCCTCTTTACATGTTTATGTTAGTAGTCTTCTTGACGTTGGGTGAAGTCGACCATCCAATGTATGCCAATTTTGGATGGAAGGTTTTTACTGTTGGCGAACCGTGTGGTTGGTGAGGTGGGTGAGTGACCAGCTCCATCTCCCTTCGTAGCGGTCGCTACAGCAGGGGGTAAATGGAGACCACTTTGGCTGCGTCCACGGGGATCTTTTTCCCCTTAATCACCGTCTGATAACCGGAGTGGGGAAGGACGGTGGTGGCATATGTGATACGGGGCTGCCGCGTGTATGCACGTATCTATACCGGCTCCGCCGACAAAGAGAAACAAGTAAAGTGGCTTAGTATTTGTAGAACGAACGTGTAGTGATGATTCTGAATACCTCGAGAACGCCCTTATTACTCAAGCACCGCTCCTGTATTTTACCCGCTATTTTATTTATGTTTTTACCTCCGTGTAGTTAGTTAGTTAAAACCACCCTTATTATCATTTCCGCTAGCAACCGATGAATTGACTATTTCCAGATAACACTTTGCGTGTGAACGTAGCCACGTAAGTGACGACATAGCTACAGGGTTGGTAGTTACCAGTGTAACCACCGCTCCCTGTGGGATCGACATACTCTACTTACTGCGAATTGCAATAGCCCTGTGCCCTTGCAGGTCATCAGTGGGCTCAAGGGGAGGCCTAACCGGCCTGGGCCGCGTGATGTTGGGTAGAACCCTAATTGGTGATCTTTTAACACTTGAAGGGGAAAAAGGGGAAGAACATCAAGAACACAAAGGGGAAATCACTCAAACAAACCCAATCACACATCCACTAGAATAGCATACCTGAGATCCACAAGTATAACATGAACAATCATGAGAAAATAGCACAAGGTAAATGTTCTTCTCAAATCCAAAGGAGATGAGGTCTTGATGATAGTCTTATCCAAGAGGAGGTCTTGATATCCACTTGGGGTTCTTCTCCTAAGAGGTCTTGATCTCCAACAGGAGTGGTAGATGAGCATAGCTCTCTCTAGATCGTATCATACACTTTGCAAACCCTAACAAATGGTCTAGGTATGAAATATATAGGTGGCTGGAGGTGAGGGACGAGTGGAGGGGCAAAAGAGACAATTCCCAGCTAGCACACAGGAGGGCCCATGCGCACGGGGGTCCCGTGTGCACCGTACACGCCCGTGCGCACGGGGTAGCCGGCAGCTACATCAGAGGGTGGCCATGCGCATAGGGTCTTGGAGGCCCGTGCGCACAGGGTATCTAGAAGCTCTTTGGATAGGCCGTGTGCACGGGGTCCAAAGGGGCCGTGCGCACGGGGTCACCTGGGTGCGCCTTCTTCTTCTTGCTGCTGGCCTCCGTCTTCCGTGCAGCATTCTCGTCCTTCTCCTTGGACTTGGCGAGGATCCTTTGCTCCTTGGTGGGGGTCGTCCTCGTACCTAATGATGCACAAGGTTCCATGGTGAGGTAGTAACCAAGTCCCATCCATATTCATGTCAATCTCGAAGAGGAGTGAGTTCACCTCACTTTCGATGGCACGTGCGCGAGCTCTTGTCATGGGCCCACTTGGTGCTTGATGAGTCGGTGTGGTGTCCAAGGGGATGACCGAAGGATGCTCCGCATCATCTCCCCCCTTGGGAAAGATCCACTCTCGGATTGATAACTTCATCACCATGGTAGGGAGATAGGTCCTTGACGTTGAAGATGTCGCTCATGTTGTACTTGTCACGTGGGATGCCGATCTTGTAGGCATTGTCGTTATAGTGTGCTAGCACCTTGAATGGTCCATCGGCGTGAGGTAGAAGCTTGGACTTGCGCTCGTTGGCGAAGCGGTCTTTGTGAAGGTGTAGCCACACAAGATCTCCGGGGTTGAACACCATAGGGTGCTTGTTGGTGTTGAGCTTGGTTGCAAGGCATTGGACTTGGCGTTCAATCGTGTGCCTTGTATCTTCATGCATCTTCTTGAGGTAAGTTGCTCTTGCACTCGCGTCCAAGTTTGCTCTCTCTTGTAGTGGTAGCGGGAGGATGTCCAATGGCGACAATGGGTTGAAGCCATAGACCACCTCGAAGGGGGACTTGCCGGTTGTAGAGTCACTACAAAAAAACACTTCCATGATGATACGTGTTTGTCACAGTAGGTCAAGTTTTCTGTCATGCATGTACATCCGTGACAATTTTATGACAGAATCAAGATAGTCATACCTATGTTGTCGTAGAAGTGTTCCATGACAATACTCAAATTATCATCACGGAAGTGTCCACTTCCATGACGATAAATGGCACGTCATGGAAGTGTTTTTGTCAAGGGTATCCGACACATGGCATCCATCATAACGGGTCGTCGTTAAGCTATCGGGTCCGGGTTTGGATCCGATAACCCGTTAACTGCCTGGACCAATGACGATTTTCCACGTCTACAATTCTCATTCGCGAAAGGAACCACGTGTCAGCTCGGCGTTGCGACAGATGTCATCCATTCAATGGACGAGAGGTGCCTATGATACGTCGACACGTGGCACGGCCCAACAGTGGCCCATTCAGGTTAAACGGCCCGGCCTAGACAAAGGCCCACAAGATTTTGTTAGATACTAGTGGGCCGGCCTATTAACAGCCTGCCATGTTTTGGGCCAAATTATGGCCCATATCAGATCCGGCCCTTTAAGAGTCCACTGTGCTTTAGGGCCCATTGAAGGCCCGGTTTGTATTTTGGCCTATTAAAGGCCCGTTTAACATTTTGACCCAGCTCGGCTCAATAATTGTTTCGGCCTGTTAGCGGCCCTAGGTGCATTTGGGTCGTTTTCGGCCCAGTTTCACTTTCGGCGATTTAATGGCCCGTGCTGCATTTGTGCCCATTTCTGGTGCAAAGGGACTTTCGGCCTCTTAACGGCCCGCCTAATTACGGCCCGCTTTTACATCCGGTCTGCTTACAGCCCATAATGCCAACCAAGGATCGAGATAAATTTTGGCCTGTTAACGGCCCGTCATGTTATTGGGGCAATCTTGGGCCAAGGTACATTTCGGCGTGCTGTCGGCCCATGAATTGTTCGGCACAATCCAGGCCCAATCTACTTTTTAGCCTGTTAAAAGCCCATGGTATTTTCTGGTCCAACTAAGGCTCGCGGCTTACTTGGCCTGTTAAAGGCCCAAAACTACTTGGGCCCACTTTGTGTTTAGGCCTGCTAAGGGCCTGAGATGATTGTGGGCCCACGTTTTGGCCTATATAGAGAAAGTTGCGGGCTGGCCTGTTTGCGTAGTGTAATTGTTTTTTAAATACCACTGATGGACCAATAACGTTTCGGCCCATTGATCTCCGTCGATGCTTACAACCTCTTCAGAGAGCGACGATAGCATATACAGTAAATAAATTACAGCATAGTAACTAAGAATAAACCTAGACTATACAATAAAGAAATTACGTCATATTACATCCACTGGGCATCAAAGTTCGCCACCAGTGATAATAAAGCGCAACCAGACAGCAGGTTACATACACTGAGCATCAAAGGTCGCCACCAGTGCAAATAAATGCACCGACAAAATAATATACATAACCGATAGCACTTCAACACAGTTCAAGAAAGGTTAGCCCTACCCGAGAGCTGCAGCGCAAGCAGCTAAGCAAGCTGATGAGACTGCACTTGTTTGATGCTTATATCCTCCAACTCTAGCTGCATAGAATCAATGGATGCACTGGACTTCTCGTTGATCTTCCATAGAGATTGGAGTTCCAGTAGGAATTGAGCTGAACCACGTCTTTCTGCTTGAAGTTGAGACTGAAGAAGTTGAACAGATTCAGGTGGCGACTTGATCGAGCTTGTGTCACTGCTATTAGCGAGTAACTTGAACACTACATCAAGACATGACTTTGGGGTTGTCTCACTATCTCCAACATGTGTTGCCTTCTTCCCTGCAATATATGTTAGAGGGACAAGCAATGGGTTCGTCTCACTATCATTGTGGCAGTTCTTCCTGGCATCAGAGATATCACTCTGAAAGAGAAACAAGCTGACAGATAATAGGTTTTGCACGTATAAGCATCAGTGCTGTCAATTTATCCCATTTCTTATTGGCAAATAAAGAGACACGGTTTAAAATAGCATTAACATAATATGGCATTTTTCATAGTTAAAACATGGCAGGAATGGCATTGTGCACGAGTGGCCAGCTTCACCACACCACTGGATTACAGATCAAGAACACAAGCTTACATGCAGTGCTAAAGAACGTATTAGCATCAATGGCCAGTGTGCTGTCAATTTATCCCATTTCAGATTGGCAAATAAAGAGACACGATTTAAATAACATTAACATAATATGGCATAGTTCATAGTTAAGACATAGCAGGATATGACATTGTGCTGAAGTGGGTAGTTTCACCACACCACTGGATTACAGATCAAGAACATAAGCATGCATGAACTCTAAAGAAGATCACTTGCTCTATTTAGTTTAATTTACATGGTATGAATAAGGAACCTGGTTGTACAACTAAAAACTGAAACTGAGAAGGACAAACTTATGTTTATGAACTTCTTCATAATAAACTTTAAACATGCAATTTGATGCAAACGCCAAAAAAACAGCAGTTGCAGTCACGCCTATCCAAATATACACAACAAAGTTTGAAGGCTCGAAAAGGACAAACTTAAGTTAGTAGTGAAGACCGTCTCTATAAAGTCCTTGTCCATGCTGATGGGGGGGGGCAATTCAAGAAGTTTACCATAGAATCTTCTTCATAAGCATTGCCTTTATTCTACATTTTGTTAAAAGTAAATATAGATGTGATAATATAGCAACGAATGGAGAATATTTAAGCTAAGATGCAAAGTGATGCTACATAATCAACTGGCTATAAATGTAAGTACAACGATACAGGCAAAAGGTACTGACAAGAGCAATGCAGAGCTAAACTTCTTCAGTAGCATTGGTTCTATTCAACATTTTGGTAAGAGTAAATATAGATCTGATAATGTGTAGAAAATGGAGGGCACGGGAAAATAAGCTGTAGAGTGATGGTACATGAACAACTAGCTGTCAATATAAGTAAAGTGATAAAGGATAACAGGTACTTACAAGAACAATGCATAGCTAAACTTCTTCATGAGCATTGGGTTTATTCTACATTAATGTAAGCATTAATAAAGATCTGTTAATTTCGAACGAACAGAGGATCTACTTTACTAGTACATCCATTAGTCAGTTTACTGTTCACTATCTTGCCTTTGTCATATTCCTTTGCTTGAGGACAAGCAAAAGTTTAAGTGTGGGGGAACTTGATAAACACATTTCATATACAAATTTTTACTCATTAATTCACCTATTATTGATATATGTCCATCCATTCTTGCTATGAACTATGACATATTTGAATGAAAATCATATAAAAGATCATTTACTCGTCACTTGTTTATTTTGCAAAAAAGTGCGACAAGGCACTATAAACTTGAAGATTTTGCCTTCAAGGAAACGAAGTAACCAGGGGGGGCAACTATAGAAGAGAAGGATCATCTTGTGCAAAAGGAAGAGAAGTATGAAGGCCATATTGCAAAAGTGGTAGATCAGTCATGAGGGAACTAAATCCCTAGCGTGATGGTGCGCCAACCAGCTCCCCGCAACCCATCCACCCATTCATCCACCACCATCATCCACCACGCTGCACCACAGCACCCTAGCCACCACACCAGTGCCGCCCTCAAGTCGCGCGCAGCACCAAACAGAGGGGGCGTGGAGTCTAGTCCTCCACGTGAGAGTGCCCCTGCTGCCGTCCTTCTTCTCCTTCACCTGCTGCTGTCTCTCTCTCCACATCTTTGTTGCTCGCCCTCATCCCTCTTTGCTGCTCCTCTCCCTGATGCCCCTGCTGCTGCTACTACTCTTCTTGCCCAAACTTTTCTGCTGCTCCTTCTCTGAACCTACTGCTGCTTCTTCTTGCTACCCCGCTGCTGATGCCCTCAACCTGTAGCTGCTATCTCTCTTTCTCCCTCTCTATATTCTCTGAATTTTCTATAATTTGAGATGTGTAATACATGTAATATTCAGATTTGATAAGAGCTTGCAACCTGACAATTGTTCAGTTTCGTACTTGTAAAATATAGTGCATTTTATTATGTGTTCTGACTAGTTGATGTCTAGTTGTTTTGGATAATATTTGGTATATGTGATATGCTCTGTGATATAGTAATGTTCTAGTATATGTGTGTGTTCACCTAGTGTACTAGTCCCCTATACTAATTAACTTTGTACGTGTTTAATTTTCAGCCTCTGTGATAGCTTCGTCCCTGTGACAAATATGTTTGTAATGTGAAACATATCTATTCTGCTATATGTGTTCATGTCCTGTTGCTTCCTTTTGTATTAGTTTCTATTGTCTCAAGTAATATGAAAATACCAAAAAGACAGTGATTGCAATCTTAATGTCCCTATGTTGTTTGTCGTCAATCTTAGTTAGTTTAGGTTTAATTTTCTGTTTCCATCACCTGAATTGTGTTACCTAGGTTTAGCCAAGCATAGTTGCCGTCGCCTAGTCCCTGTGGAGAACTTCGACAACCTGCAGTTTGGGCGTAAATATCCCACTGCACTTACAATTGATCAGTGGGTCAGGAAGATGTGAAAATGGTGTTTGTCTTCACTATAATCTTCCCGTGATGGGAAGATACACACGTGGTTCCTAACAACATTGAAAGCATTGTCTTTTAAACTGGGAATAAATGTAATGGGGTTCCAATCTGCAGGAATTGGGGCTTTCTTCAGTTGGAATAGGTCTTTGGCCTGTGGATTTGGTGTACTTTTTGCTGGACTGGGATTTTTCTGTGGTACGGCTGGTGCTATGGAAATTGAAATCGGCATACCTTTTGCTGGAGTGCAGGTCTTGTGTGGTGGGGCTAGTGGTATGGCTAGTGGAGTATGGGTATAGTCTGCTGGAGTCGGGCCTAGGTTTTGTGGCGCTGGTTCTATCGCCAATATAAGTGGGGTGCTATCTGATTTCTCCGGTACCACCACCTTTTTCAAAGACTTTGTTTGTACTCCTTCAGGTTCTGCAATCACCCTCTTCCTTTTGGATGCCTGATACACAAGAACAACATTTGAATGAAAAAATATGGTATGATGACAGATGGAATAGGTATTGATAATGGATGGGCATGGCATCTTCACATATATGATGAGTAAACTAAGCGGATGGCGGTGCAACGAAGTAGAAGAAATGAAAGACACCTTATGCAAGATACATCCAACTAATAAAACCTTGCCAAATTAGAACAAGCACCTTGATGGGTGAACAGGATAGGCCATCTGCTTTTGACTCCTTGAGCTCTGAATAGTCATTAGAATCATATTCTGAACACGAATCTATAGGAGGGGAGCGTGTGGGTTTCATTGCATCCAGAATGGAACTCAATCCCTTGTTGCCAAGTTTGTTAGCCATTGCACCGTTCTGCAGTATTCTTCTGATGCGCGCATTCTCATATTCATTGTGATCATGTTCAATATTTGATATGCATGAAAACATAAATAGTAGTGATATTATCTTTGTAATGCATCGGATATTCTCATATAATAGGGGCTCCCTCTAAACCCTTGTGTGCTATCTCTGGAATTCTGATGAGAGAGCCCATGGGTGCTGTAATTTGGTGCGTACATTAATATAATCTGGCACTACTACTCAAAAAAATAGGCTCCCTGTTGGGAGCTCTAGAAGTAATGATAGTTGGCAAATGATAGGTTAAAAATATACTGTATACAAAGTTTATTGCCAAATCATGATGACGAGAGCATAAAGAGAAATATTATTCCCTCATGTCTCTATATGTGGCGACATGCATTTCAAAACTCACGTAGTAACATTAGTTGACCAATTAAATGTGTCTCTGTTTTATTAGTATCTGTATCTTATCAGATTCGAATTTGAATAACTAAGATTTGGAATTATGAGTGGCCTGTAGTTTAACTTGAAGTATGGAGTGCTGCTAGTATGACACAAAGCATCTAGGCAGATCATAGTGTAGATAAAAGGGGGAAGCCATAAGCATCATAAATAAATCGGGAAAGTGGAACTGGTTGGAAAATATGGGGTTGTATTGCCGCTACTATCGAAAGCCTTTCGATACCCTACAGGCCAGCTCTATTCAACTGAAGGCACACTACTGCTACTATCAGTCTAGTCTCTCAAAGGCCACACAGCTCCCAGCATTTCTTGGATATTATGGCAGACCAGCTCGAAGTGCTGAAAGCATCTAGCAGAAGCGGCCCCATATCAGATTCGTATTTGAACAACTACACTTTGGAAATATGAGTGGCATGTTGTTTCGCTTGTGGGTTGAGCAGCAGTGCTGGCACGACACGAAGCGCCAAGGATGATGGTAGTGAATATAAAAGGGGAAAACCATAAGCATTGCGAGTATAGTGTTGAGAGTGCCATGGTGGATCTGAAGGTGCAAACCAGACAAAGGCTACTTCGCAAACAATGTTTGCTTTCAATTAATAAGTAAGATTCCAAGTGATGGACAAGAAATCACAGTAAAGCAATGGCGATCTATTTTCTGGCTAGGATAAATAACTTGAGCAGAAATGAAAGAGTATCACCTTTGTTGCAGCGCCGTGTAGGCATCTGCTGAGACGTTGGGGGAGCTGTGGTTGCGATGGCTGTCAACAGCATGGAAGCAGATCTATTAGGGCAGACGGTGGCGGTGGGGGATATGTCCCGGCATGGTCGACGAGCCCCGGCAAGGTGGACGAAGGCGCGGATGAAGCGAGAGGACGCTGTGCAAGGATCCTGGTCCGGAGCCGTGGATGAGAGACATCGATCTCTTGTAATGGACGACGGCATTGGGGTATCAGCTCCGGCATGGTGGAGGAGGACGGCGGTGGATGGGGTGGTGGACGGAGGAGGCTGGGGTGGAGAGGGTGTTTTGGCGCCCATAGAGTACGAATGGGGAAATGGAGGGAGAGAGGTAGGGGGAACCATGTCTTTGGGGCACGCTTGTCTCAAATGCGGGGAAGTTACAAACTTAGCCCCCGTTTAAAATTTTAGACATCAGAGCGATGTTGGTCGGTTGGGGATAGGACGGTAATCTCGCATACCCCAAATATTTGCCGAGAGCGATTTCGGCCGAGGAGAGTTTGTTTTGGCGCCCACTGTTGGCGCCCACCGTGTATGAATCGGGGTGAGAGGTGATTTCGCCCGAGGAGAGACTGTGTTTTGGCGCCCACCGTGTATGAATCGGGGTGAGAGGCGGTTATGTCATGTTTGAGTGAAATTACATACCTACCCCTATCGAGACCTATCGAAATCGAGCCGACATGTTTTGTGTGCCAGGGATAAGCAGTAATTTCCATCTCCCAAAATTTGGTTTCGGGTGGTTACGGCCGAGGAGGGACTGGGTCTTTCGCCGCTTCGTTCAAATTGTAGGAGAATAAGCTTGCACGTTTACCATGTCAACTCAATTCGAATCCATTTTCTATTCTTTTTTTTCCGGGCAGGGTCCATTTTGTATTCGAATACGAATCTATATACATCCTTTTTTATATGTATTTTGAAAAGCACAACAAAGAATTCTACCCCTTTATATATAAATATGATTTACAAATGCCATGATCTTAAATTCATAAGGTTGAATTCAAATATTTGAAACCACTTTATGTTCAACTCAAATGCATGGATCACTAATATCAAGAAATTAAATAACATACATGTGCCCAAATTCAAATGAATATGCATGTTTGATAAATCAATTTTGGTTTGAGTATGAATTACATGTATCATCATCTCTAAATCAAATATTTGAATCCCTTTTATGTTGACATCTTTTATACACGCAACTAAATATTTGAATCTCCTTTCATGCCCATCTCTCTATAGGTCTCTCTCGCGTGCTCCTTCATATAGCTATCACTCTTTTTTCTCCATCTCACCCGCACACTCACTACATGTTTCTCTTTTTTCACAAACACAGTCTCTCACCGTCTCTCTCGAGAGGTGTCACACTCTCTCTATCTCTATAGATCACTCGGCTTTCATTATCTCTTACATCTCTATCGTGCTCTGGTATCTCTCTAGCTACCTAGCATTCTTTTTCCCCGCCACACACACTCTCTCACTCAGCTTTCATTTCATCTCTCTCTCTCTATAGGGATCTCTCACGCACCTCATATCTTTCTAGATATGACTCCTACCACTAAAATTTCTCTCTCTCACACACACACCGTCTGTCGGGGTCTCCTTTCCCTCTTCACCTCCATCCCAAAACTGAAACTATTCCTTTGTTTACTGATCAGACAAAATCTCTCTATCTCTCTCTCTCTCTCACACACACACACACACAACTCTCGCTTTCGCACCCCCAACTCATGTCTCTCTCACACACACTGATCGACCAGCCTCTAGCTAGGATTATCCATCTATCGCACACTCTTGCTTCCCCTCTCTCGTATATGTCTCTCTCCCGCTCCTTGTATCTATGTAGATATCTCGCCCCTTCTTCAAGCACGCCCTCTCTATGTAGTGTCTCCTGTGCTCCCTATTTATTTATAGTAAGAACTCTCTTTCTCCGTAGCACACATACACACGCACTCGGCATTCTTTCTCTCGCGCTCTCTCTAGGTCTCTCTCGCATAATATTTGTAGGCCCCTTTGTTTCACGCACCCTGTCTCTCTAGGTCTCCCTTGCACACAATGTATCTTACTCCCTAACCATTCATGTGTACTCCATGTGACTTCTCCCATTCTCTCTCTGTCGCACACACACGCGCTCCTTCGATCACCGAGCCTTCTTCCCTACCTCTCACACACACGCATACACCGATGTCTCTCTCTGATCCTCGATCTTTTGTCTACCTCTATTTCTCTCGATCGTGCACATAGACACTACTGTCTCTCTTTATGTCGATACCTCTCGCACACACACTCTTCGTGTCTTTGTCACACACGCACTCCCTCTTCTCTATCTCTCTCTCTCTCTCACATTCAGACACACGATCTATCTCGAGGTTGATCTCTCGTATGCACACTCTCCCCCCCTCTCTCTCTCTCTCTAGGTTACTCTCTTTCTCTATATCGGCTCTCACGCACACACACCATTTGTTTGTAGGACGATCCCTTGTAGGAAAAAATCTGGTGCTCCAAGGCCTCCCATGCTCCCATGATATGAGTACTCTCGGGCCGTTGGATCGTGGATACAACCTCTAGACCTGAGTGAAATTTTGAGACTCTTTGAGCGGTTTTCTGCAATTTTTTACGACCTCTACTTGTGTCCGTTTGATCAACGATCCTACGGGCCCACAAGAACGATGGAGTATTATTATTATTTGGACATCACACAAACGCTGGAGTACATATACGAAGAGAAGAGGCGCACACACACAGTCGGTCTCTCGCTGTCTTGCACACATGAGAATTACGTAACGCACCGTAAACAAATAAACCCGTAGGTGCACGATTTTTGTATGCGCGGCTACCGGGTACATGGTGGAGTGTACTTTTGTACGAAGAGTCAGCTCGCGTGATAATTTGATCTGCAGGTGTTGACGGTCCGGCACCACACGTGAACGACCTGGAGGCGGTGGCTTGCTACTGATCGAGTTGCCACGTTTAAAAAATACATTTTTTAGCTGGGTAAGAGTTCCATTTTTCAATGGCGCGTTATACAATTTATTAAAATGATTGGTATGGAGCGAAAAATGAAAATCGTCACTATACACGTAGGCTGGAGTTTCAGTGCTTGCAGCTAGCCAGGGTTGCTCCCTTCACACTCTCACCCTCTCCTGATCTAAACAAGACTGGCGGTAGCCATTGTCTCTCTCCTCACTGGCGGTGAAAGATCCGACTGGATCCTGTCTGCCGTGGAAGGGCGGCGATGCAGGGTTGATGAGATCGCCGTTGGTGGGGGAGGAGACACACTACCGGTGCATCCCGATCTGTGGACCTTGTCGTCCTCTCTCACCCGGTGCCAGAGTGGACGCGACCTCTCACTCACGCAGCCATTGAACTGGCGCGCCGGTCGAGAGAGCGCCACCCGCTGCATGCCAGGATGAACACACCTCCTTGCCGCATTCGACCGGCCTCAGACTGCCCCGCCTACCTCCATTGAACCCGCGCGTGTGCCGAGAAACCAACTCCGGCCACACGTCAGTTCGCGAGCCGGGCGGCATTCAACACAACGCCGCTTGGCTCCTCGTGTCCGCCCGCTACTTAAACGAGGCCAGACGCCTGGCAAGAATGGCACCACACCTCCGCTTCCCATCTCCTCCTTGCACCATTTTCTCCACACTCTCCATAGCATCCAGCAAACATGAAGACGAGTTCTCCGGCATAAAACCCGGCTGGGTGCCAAGCCGAGCCTGCCCGATATGAGCCAGGAAACTCGCTGCTACATCTCCCTCCCCGCCCCAGGCCATCAGTACCAGGGGCGAGGCTGCATGCGGGCAAGTGAAGGAGCAAGCCGCCGCTCCAAGCTAGCCCCTGGTGCAGCAATTCGCCACTCCAAGCTAGCTCGTAGAGGAGTGGCGAGTTGCTCCATGCCGGCACGCGGGGGAGCACGGCGTACAGTGTACCATAGCTGGCCGCGCCATCAGCTGCAAATGTTGGCGGAACCGCGGGTTGCCGGCGGAGGCGGCCAGCACCTCCGTGGCCACCGCCGACACCGACGAGAAGTAGACCATGGGAGCCACCGCCGCTTGGGTCCCACGAAGGCCACTGCCATCGCATGGCCAGCATACACACCCGGTGTGTTGCCCGGTTTAGCGCACAACACTGTGGACCCCCGCCTCGACTTCATGGAAGCGGAGGAGCCACTCTTCCCCTCCATCATCCCCTTCGGCTGAAGCACAGACGGACATAGGGAAGATATGGCAGAGGCGGAGGCCACGGAGGCGGAAGGCACAGATGGCCGCCGCGGCCGGCATTAGACTATTACCTCCAGAGACGGACGAGCTTCGCGTTTAGTTAAAAAAATGTCTGAAATGTAATTAATTTCGTACGGTCTAGTTTTGTTGTGCTCGCACTGATATGTTTCTTGCTCTCGGCAACCAGCTCTTCCTCGCCAATTTATTGCATCTATGGAGGTACTTTACATGGTGTTGGCGCGCCCAATATCGCCATGCCCTTATATTGCCATTGTTTTATTGTAGTCAATCCAATGCCACTTGTAAAATGATGCAATGTCACAAAGGGAGTAATATGCTGATGTCAATCTAGTGCCCAAAAACGGATGTCATTCTCCATCTCAGGCATGTTTGTGCAAACAGAAGTAGACACCTCAATTTTAGTGGAACTCCACAAAATTATAAGGGAGTCCCTCCTACACCATTGGTAGAAAATGCACCTTTTTCATCAATGATAGAAGGAATTTGTGTTATGGCTGTGAACTAAATGTTGTTTCAGAGAAGCATTGATGTTTGTAGTAAGAACACGATATTTTTCTTTATTTGTAATCCTCCTCACATCTCTTTTTTAGCTTTGAAGTGAATCATTGAGATGCATAAACTATTTCAACTATGGCTATTAGTTGGTTGTGAACATTATCTATGAATGTGAAGATATTTGTGAACATGAGTTTGATGTGAAAGTTGAACTTGGAATGTTGGGCTTGCGTGTGAACTATACCATGTCCAATGGTTTGTCTGTTATTGTTAGTTGGTTGTGAACATTATCTATGAATGTGAAGATATCTGTGAACATGAGTTTGATGTGAAAGTTGAACTTGGAATGTTGGGCTTGCGTGTGAACTATACCATGTCCAATGGTTTGTCTGTTATTGTTCTAGAAATAATGTAAGTTATTACATGACCCAGAAAAAATATATTCTGTGCCACATCTTGGCATGACAGACTTACATACATCTCAGTCGATGAACGCACATCACAACATGCATGCTGACAGAATCAACATTTGAGCCTAGCTATTATGAATGAAAATTTGGATTAACAACAATTTAGATAGCAGGAGACGCTTAGCCTGCTCTGCCTCTGCTAGCTTCTTTCTGGCTTCTTCCATCTCTTGTTTGGCTTGGGTGAAGAGAGCATCTGATTGCTCATTTTGCTTCTTCAGGAACTCAGATACATTCTCAAGAGCTGCTGCACGCTTTCTTTCAGCCTTTACTAGAGCCACGAGGACACGAACACTTGATGACTCCACCTGGCTAGTGTGTAATCCCGCATCATTTAAGAATTGGCACCTTGTGTCTAATCCGGCATCATTGGGGAACTGGCACCATGTGTGTAATCGCATCATTTGGGAACTAGCACATAGCACTAGCCTCAAAACCTGATCTTGAGGTTGACCATACTTCCCTCCTCGCACGAACTACAACCTGACATGAAGGAGTTACTTCTTTTTTAGATCAATAGTGAGAGCTCCCCAGATCCAGTCAATAGAAGCCCCATAAGCAGGACTAGTAGAAGTGAGTTCAAAAGGAGAAATATAAAAACAGACTCCTAGGGTGAGAAGACCCACTTCCTACATCAAGCGAAAAAGGAAAGCATTAGGACGATTAAGAGTGTGCTTATTACATATCGAGCAGAACCAACTTACAGAAACTACAACATATACATCAAAGAACACAAGGCTAAGTGTCGGTGCTAAATCCAGCATATCTTGGAGCGATGGTAACATGGACAAAGGATTTTACCCAGGTTCGGGCTCTCTCGAAGAGATAATACCCTACGTCCTACTTTTGATTATATTGATATGGGGTATGGTACAGAGTACAGGTATCTACCACAAGATTGTTGATCCAAGTTGTAATGTCATGATCTATTGACTAGCCTGGCTGTCGGTGTACTAAAGCATGGGTGCCGTCGTACCCTGACTTGTGCACAGGCAGTTGTAGCCTTCCTAACAGCAAGGGCTTGACAGAGGATAACTATGACTCAAGACTCAGATTAAACAAGACCGTGAAGAAGACCTCGAGGCAGGTCATCGAGAAGTACTATTCTCATACTGAAGATCAAGATTACCCTTGCCGGCAAGCTTCGTACTGGTAAGGTGAAGATCCCAAGACTTTGGTTACCGGCAAGCTCCGCGCCGGCAAGCTCGTTTTGTCCCGTTACCGCTCCACCTCATCATCGGCTAGATAAGCACGCATGATAGGTGTCGAGCGGGCAGGCAGTCAATGCAGCTGGCCAAGGCGCGTGTCAGCATGCAGCGCCAGGATTAACTTTAATGACACCCGTCCCTGGGACGTGTCAAGGTGACAAGAGGGTGCCAGGACCGGTGGTACAGATCTTTTGCCCAAAGCCTCGCCTCCACAACGTAGCACCTAATGGTGCATTTAATGCGTTTGTCTTACCCCGTCTGGAGATAGACGTGGTGACGGTGCAAGTTACTATTCATACTCTGTAAATGACCATGTTAGCCACTGTGGTAACCCCTTGGCCTATAAAAGGAGGCCCACAGCTACACTTAGAACGGTCGACTCTTAGCTCAACGACACGCTGTTGCTGCACTTCCAGCGCACCTTGCTGGCAAGTTGCACTCTTTGTAACCTTTGAGCTCTCATACAATCAAACCACCAGAACATGAGTAGGGTTTTACGCTCACAGTGGCCCGAACCTGGATAAATCATTGCTTGTGCGCATATCTACTAGCCCTGCTCTTTGTAGTATTGTGCTCCCACTTCCGAACCGCAATGGGATCCTCTCGATCCCATAGATCGTTGTTTTCCCACGACATCTTTGGCGCGCTAGGCAGGGGATCTCGTATTATGAATCAGTGTTCGTAGTTTGAGTACCGGCTCCATCACCTTCATCGATGGCGCCGAAGAAGAAGACCGGAGCCACAACGGCTCCCACCACCTCCAAGCTGCCTTCCCAGGCTCCCGGAGATGGCGCGGGCGGCGCAGTCGGAGCGGGCGCTATAGTTGGGATGGCCGGGGCAGGAGGCGCCGGCGGTGTGGATGTCCAGCCTCCCCACCGTACCGATGATCATAGTCAGCACACCGGAGACGGCGCAGATGGCCAACTTCAACAACCTGCTAGTGAGCACGATCATCCCAACATTACAATTCGGACCGGTGTGAACCAGGACCCCGTCGCCGCGATGTCCAGGGTCGGAGCGGCGACGTCCAACAACGCTGCGGCGGGACTGCGATGGTCGCGCCACACTTCCCCGCGGCGCTGGCGGTCCTGGACGGCGTCAAGCCGGCCCTGAGCATCCTCCTCACGATGCTCAGGTTCCACCATCACCACGCCAGCCCATTGGTGAACATGCGCCGCGGCAGCAGGTACGCGAGGAGCTCACTCCTGGCCTTGCCAGGAGTCGAACGCCGTCCCATTCCATGTTTCCCGCCATGCCAACCATGGCGGCAGAGGCCATGGTGCGAGTTCAAATGCTTTTGAACTTCCTTCCAGCCCCAGACAAAATGGAAGAATGGAGGGCCACCATTCAGGGCCTCATCAATTTTGCTGGTCCCGGCAAAACACAAGATGTGGGCCCCTCCAGACGACCACCCACAGTGCCGGCAGGACCATCTGGCTGCCGTGCCGGGAACGGTGCACCAACGGTGCAATTGCCTCCCCCTCAACAACCACCACGGCGGCAAGCTCGCCGATCGGATGACCAGGACACCATGTCCATGGCGTCATCAGATTCGCGGGGCCGCCGAGACCACCGCCAAGTGCTCCACGAACGGCGCGAAGAGGACGCCCGTACAAGGATTGAATGGCGCCGGGAAGCACGCCGTCTATCAGACGACCATGCCGGGCCAGCAGCATACGTGCCAGTGCCAGGGTATCCTGGGTGCCTACCTTACGAGGTGGGCTGCCCAACGTTTACTCATGAGCTGCGACAAGTTTGCTGGCCGTCCGCCCGCCCTTCAAACCTGAGCTGCCCGACAAGTACGACAGCACGCTTAGTCCAGTAGAGTTCCTCGGCATCTACACCATCGCAGTGCAGGCTACCGTGGGCGCAACGACAAGCTTCTAGCCAACTACTTCCAGTTGGCGCTTCAGCCCAACGTCAGGTCGTGGTTGATGAACTTGCGAAAGGCTCCATTTCTTCTTGGGCGGATCTATGCCATCAATTCATGGGTGCCCACCAGGGTGGCCACAAGCTCCCTGGTCAGGAGAGCGATTTGCATGTGATCCCGCAGAAAGATGGCGAGACCCTCCGCAAGTACATACAGAGGTTCAGCCGTGTGCACCATGCTACTTGTAGACTGCGTTGGTATTTCCCCGAAGAGGTGAGGATGATGCAGTATAGTAGAGATAAGTATTTCCCTCAGTTAAGAAACAAGGTTATCAATCCAGTAGGAGAACCAAGCAAAATTCCGTTAAGCGCACCTGCACACACAAGAGCAAACACTTCCACCCAACGCAAATAAGAGGATTGCCAATCCTCTTAGCGGTTATTTGCAAGGATTAAATCTTATAGAGGTAAATAGATAAACTAAAATACTAATTAAAATAAAAGTAAATAAATTGCAGCAAGGTATTTTTAGGTTTTTTTATATATGTTAAAGTAGACCCAGGGGCCATAGTTTTCACTAGAGGCTTCTCTCTCGAACACATAGCATACGGTGGGTAAACAAATTACTGTTGGGCAATTGATAGAAAAGCAAATAATTATGATGGATCCATGGCAATGATCATGTATATAGGCATCATGTCCGAGACAAGTAGACCGACTCCTGCCTGCATCTACTACTATTACTCCACCGATCGACCGCTATCCAGCATGCATCCAGGGTATTAAATATGAAACAGAGTAACGCCTTAAGCAGGATGACATGATGTAGACAAAGTAAACTCAAGCAATATGATTAAACCCCATTTTTATCCTTAATGGCAACAATACAAATACGTGTCATGTCCCTTTCTGTCACTGGGATTGAGCACCGCAAGATTGAACCCATCACAAAGCACCTCTCCCATTGCAAGACAAATCACTCTAGTCGGCCAAACCAAATCGATAGATCGGAGAGAAATACAAAGCTATAATAATCATGCATAAAAGAGTTCAGAGAAGACTCAAATATTCCTCATGAATAATCTGATCATAAACTCACAATTCATCAGATCCCAACAAACACACCGCAAAAGAAGATTACATCGGATAGAACTCCAAGAACATCGAGGAGAACATGGTATTGAAGATCAAAGAGAGAGAAGCAGCCATCTAGCTACTAGCTATGGACCCGTAGGTCTGTGGTAAACTACTCACACATCATCGAAAGGGTAGCAAGGTTGATGAAGAAGCCGTCCGTGATCGATTCCCCCTCTGGCAGAGTACCGGAAAAGGCCTCCAGATGGGATCACGGAAGAACATAGGCTTGCGGCGGCGGAAAGATTTACTCTTCTGTCTTTCTGGTATATGGGGAGTATTTGAGAATTTATAGCATTGGAATTAGGTCAGGAGGGGTAACGAGGGGCCCACAAGCCTGGGGGCGCGCCCTACCCCCCTGGGCGCGCCCTGCAGGCTTGTCGCCTCCTCGTGGCTCTTCTGGTCTTCTCCCGAAGCTTCATGGGTCCCTTCTGGTCCAGAAAAAATTAATCCAAAGTTTTTTCCTCATTTGGACACTTTTTGATAAAGATTTTCTGAAAAGGCAAAAACAAGCAGAAAACAGCAACTGGCACTGGGCACTGGGTTAATAGGTTAATCCCAAAAAATGATATATAATGGCATATAATTGCATATAAAACATCCAAGGTTGATACTATAATAGCATGGAACAATAAAAAATTATAGATACGTTGGAGACGTATCAAGCATCCCCAAGCTTAATTCCTACTCGTCCTCGAGTAGGTAAATGATAAAAACAGAATTTTTTATGTGGAATGCTACCTATCATGTTTCATCATGTAATCTCTCTCTTACGGTATGAATAATAAGATCTGAATGATTCAAAGCAATAGTCTATAATTTGATATAAAGACATCAATACTCAGGCATACTAATAAACAATCATGTCTTTCAAAATAAAAATGCTAAAGAACATTATCCCTACAAAATCATACAATCCTGTCATGCTCCATCTTCTTAACACAAAATATTTATCATGAACAACCCCGATTTTAGCCAAGCAATTGGTTCATACTTTTTAACGCGCTTCAGCTTTTTCAACCCCCACACAATACATGAACGCAAGCCATGGATATAGCACTATGGGTGGAATAGAGTGTGGTGGTAGAGATAAATAAGAGAAGTCAAAAACAAGAAGATAGTCTCACACCGACGAGGCTAATCAATGGGCTATGGAGATACCCATCAATTGATGTCAATGCAAGGAGTAGGGATTGCCATGCAACGGATGCACTAAGAGCTATAAGTGTATGAAAGCTCAACATGAAAACTAAGTGATTGTGCATCCAACTTGCTTGCTCATGAAGACCTCGGGCATTTGAGGAAGCCCGTCTTCAGAATATACAAGCCAAGTTCTATAATGAAAATTCCCACTAGTATATGAAAGTGACAAAATAGGAGACTCTCTATATGAACAACATGGCGCTACTCCGAAGCACAAGTGTGGAAAAAGGATAGTAACATTGCCCCTTCTCTCGTTTTCTCTCATTTTTTTTTCATTTTCATGGCTCTTTTTGGCCTCTTTTTTTTTTCGTCCAGAGTCTCATCCCAACTTGTGGGGGAATCATGGTCTCCATCATCCTTTTCTCACTGGGAAAATGCTCTAATAATGATGATCATCACACTTTTATTTACTTACAACTCAATATTACAACTCGATACTAGAACAAAAATATGACTCTATATGAATGCCTCTGGCAGTGTACCAGGATGTGCAATGATGCTAGCGTAACATGTATAAAAATGATGAACGGTGGCTGAGCCACAAATACTATGTCAGCTATATGATCATGCAAAGCAATATGACAATGACGATGTGTGTCATAAAAATGGAACGGTGGAAGTTGCATGGCAATATATCTCGGAATGGCTATGGAAATGCCATGATAGGTATGGTGGCTGTTTTGAGGAACATATAAAGAGGCTTATGTGTGATAGAGCGTATCATATCACGGGGTTTGGATGCACCGGCGAAGTTTGCACCAACTCTCGATGTGAGAAAGGGCAATGCATGGTACCGAAGAGGCTAGCAAATTGCGGAAGGGTGGGAGTGCGTATAATCCATAGACTCACATTAGTCATAAAGAACTCACATACTTATTGCAAAAGTTTATTAGCCCTCGAAGCAAAGTACTATTACGCATGCCCCTAGGGGGGAGGTTGGTAGGATTTAACCATCGTGCGCCCCCGACCGCCACACAAAGGAAGACAATCAAGAATAAATCATGCTCCAACTTCTTAGCATAACGACAGATCATCCGTGCATGCTTCGGGAATCACAAACCTTAACACCAATATTCTTACTAAACCACAATTATCTAATAATACCTCCCACATATTACCATCTTAATATCGCAAAACTATTGCAAGGAATCAAACTTATCATATTCAGTGATCTACATGAAAGTTTTTATTATATCCCTCTTGAATACCTATCATATCAGGACCAAATTGATAACCCGTGCATATTACCATTGCTATTCATTAGACTCTCAAAAAGATATAAGTGAAGCATGAGAGTGCAACTATTTCTTTAAAATATAACCACCACCGTGCTCTAAAAGATATAAGTGAAGCACTAGAGCAACTGCCTAGCTCAAAAGATATAAGTGAAGCACATAGAGTATTCTAACAAATCAAGAATAATGTGTGTCCCTCACAAAAAGGTGTGTTCAACAAAGATGGTTGTGACAAACTAAAAAGCAAACAAACTATATCACAAGACGCTCCAAGTAAAACACATATCATGTGATGAATAAAAATATAGCTCCAAGTGAGTTACCGATAGATTGTAGACGAAAGAGGGGATGCCTTCCGGGGCATCCCCAAGCTTAGACGCTTGAGTGTTCCTTGAATATTACCTTGGGGTGCCTTGGGCATCCCCAAGCTTAGGCTCTTGCCGCTCCTTATTCCTTTGTCCATCGTAGTCTCACCCAAAACTTGAAAACTTCAGCACACAAAACTCAATAGAAACCTCGTGAGATCCGTTAGTATAACAAACAAATCTTAAACTTTAGGTACTATTCTAATTGATTCATATTTAATATTGGCATAATTCTACTATACTCCAACTTCTCCATGACTCATACCCCCCGATACGATCCATAGATTCATCAAAATAAGCAAACTATGCAACAAAAACAGAATCTGTTTAAAACAGAACAGTCTGTAAAGATTTGAATTAACGTCATACTTATGTAACTCCAAAAATTCTGCAAAACTAGAACAACGTGGGAAATTCATATATCAATACTGTGTAAAAAATTCAGAATTTTATCACACTCCAGAAAAAAAAATCCGGCACTGGACGCAAAAGTTTCTGTTTTCCAACAACATCTATCATACTATCTTCCAAATCATCCCAAAGGCATTACTTGGCACAAACACTAATTAAAACATAAAAATACAATCATAACAAAGGCTATAATTGTGTAAACACTCAAGAATAGAAATAAAAAGTTTATTGGGTTGTCTCCCAACAAGGTCTTTCTTTATACCCATTAAGATAAGCTTGAGATTTCAATGATGCTCTCATGAAAGATAATAATTGAAACACAAAGAGAGCATCATGTAACATGTGAAAAACACATTTAAGTCTAACATACTTCCTATGCATTGGCATTTTATAGGAAAACAAATTATCAAGACAAGTAATATCTGGCATATTTAGTGACATGAAAGTTTTTACAACCATATTTTCCTCTCTCATAATAATTACATGTAGGATCATAATCAAATTCAACAATACAGCTATGATATACAATTTTATCTTCATGATCCACATGCATAAAAGTTTTATAATCTTCCAAGATAGTGGGATTGAGATCAACTAAAGTCATGACCTCACCAAACCCACTTTTAACAAAAATTTCATAAGATTGATAATTCTCCAAAGTAGTGGGATCATTATTACCTAAAGTTGACGCTCTTCCAAACCCACTTTTAATAGTATTGCAAACATTATTATCAATAACATATTCATCATGAGGCTTAAATAAATTTTCAAGATCATAAGAAGCATTATCACCCCAATCATGATCATTGCAATAAGTAGTGGACATAACAAAATTATCATCCCCAAGCTTGTAGTTTTGCATATTATTAGCACAATTCACATTAATAGAATTTATAGTAACATCATTGCAATCATGCTTTTCAATCAAGGAGCTATCATGAATCACTTTATAAATTTCTTCTTCTAACACTTCATCATGATTTTCAAGCAAAACTTCATAGAGAAAATCAAGAGCACTGAAATCACTAGAAATTGGTTCATTATAGTTGGATCTTTTGAAAAGATTAGCAAGTGGATGAGGATCCATAGTGATCTTAAATTTTTGTTTTACTTTCTGTTCTTGTGTGTTGACATGGCAATAAAAGCAAGCAAGTAAATAAAATATTTTTGTGTTTTTGTAAAAAAAATAGAAGTGGGGGAGATGAAAACTAGAGGCAAATGCAAATAAAAGGCAAATAAAATAAATGCAAGTGGATGATAGTTTGTGCGAAGGTACTTGGTAATTTTGATGATGTCTCCCCGGCAACGGCGCCAGAAATTCTTCCTGGTACTTTTAGACTGCGTTGGTATTTCCCCGAAGAGGAGAGGATGATGCAGTATCGTAGAGATAAGTATTTCCCTCAGTTAAGAACCAAGGTTATCAATCCAGTAGGAGAACCAAGCAAAATTCTGTTAAGCACACCTGCACACACAAGAGCAAACACTTGCACCCAACGCAAATAAGAGGGTTGTCAATCTTCTTAGCGGTTATTTGCAAGGATTAAATCTCATACAGGTAAATAGATAAACTAAAATACTTATTAAAATAAAAATAAATAAATTGCATCAAGGTATTTTTAGGTTTATATATGATAAAATAGACACGGGGGGCATAGTTTTCACTAGAGGCTTCTCTCTCAAACACATAGCATACGGTGGGTAAACAAATTACTGTTGGGCAATTGATAGAAAAGCAAATAATTATGATGGATTCATGGCAATGATCATGTATATAGGCATCACGTCCGAGACAAGTAGACCGACTCCTGCCTGCAACTACTACTATTACTCCACCCATCGACCGCTATCCAGCATGCATCTAGGGTATTAAGTATGAAACAGAGTAACGCCTTAAGCAAGATGACATGATGTAGACAAAGTAAACTCAAGCAATATGATTAAACCCCATCTTTTTATCCTTTATGGCAACAATACAAATACGTGTCATGTCCCTTTCTGTCACTGGGATTGAGCACCGCAAGATTGAACCCATCACAAAGCACCTCTCCCATTGCAAGAAAAATCAATCTAGTAGGTCAAATCAAATCGATAGATTGGAGGGAAATACAAAGCTATAATAATCATGCATAAAAGAGTTCAGAGAAGACTCAAATATTTCTCATGAATAATCTGATCATAAACTCACAATTCATCGGATCCCAACAAACACACCGCAAAAGAAGATTACATCGGATAAAACTCCAAGAACATCGAGGAGAACATGGTATTGAAGATCAAAGAGAGAGAAGAAGCCATCCTACTACTAGCTATGGACTCGTAGGTCTGTGGTAAACTACTCACACATTGTCGGAAGGGCAGCAAGGTTGATGAAGAAGCCATCCGTGATCGATTCCCCCTCCGGCAGAGTACCGGAAAAGGCCTCCAGATGGGATCGCGAAAGAACAGAGGCTTGCGGCGGCGGAAAGGGTTTCTCTTCTGTCTTTCTAGTATATGGGGAATATTTGAGAATTTATAGCGTTGGAATTAGGTCAGGAGGGGCAACGAGGGGCCCACAAGCCTGGGGGCGCGCCCTCCAGGCTTGTCGCCTCCTCGTGACTCTTCTGGCCTTCTCCCGAAGCTTCGTGGGTCTCTTCTGGTCCAGAAAAAATTAATCCAAAGTTTTTTTCTCGTTTGGACACTTTTTGATAATGATTTTTTGAAAAGGCAAAAACAAGCAGAAAACAGCAACTGGCACTAGGCTCTAGGTTAATAGGTTAGTCCCAAAAATGATATATAATGGCATATAATTGCATATAAAACATCCAAAATTGATACTTTAATAGCATGGAACAATCAAAAATTATAGATACGTTGGAGACATATCACACCACAACATCCCCGATGTTCATCCCGCGGCTATTTGCACCGCATTCCACACGAATGTACGCAACCGCAGAATGCGGTCTGAGATGAATATTGTGAAGGTCAGAACCATCAACGAGTTGTACGCCTTGGCGGACAAGTGTGCACGTGCCGAGGAAGGGAGGCGACTCCCGGGGGAAGACGCTGGCGCCGACATCGATTATGAAGACGACGACGCAGATGATGCATCGACCCCGCAGAAGAAGAGCCGGAAGCGCAATCGGAAGTGCAAAGGCAAGACAGTGATGGCAGTTGAGAGCCCCGGCGAGGCCAACGCCGCTTAGAAGTCTAAGGCAGAAAGCCCCGGTAAGGAGGTTGCCAGATGCGCTGATTGCCGGGAGGCTGCTCCGGGCAACAAGAACGGCAAGACCGGTGGGCCGTACTGCAAGATCCACCGTACCAAGGGCCACGATCTCCAGGAGTGCCGGCAAGTGGAGCAGCTTGCCGAGAAGCAGAAGCAAGAGTACAAGAAGTGCGACAAGGAGAAGGGCCAGGATGGTGCCGGTGGGTCCGGCAAGCAAAACCATGGGGGCCGAGGGGGCCGCCGCGGCAAGGCCAAGCAGCCGAAAGAGAAGGCTGCACAAGACCAAGACGATAGTGATGAGGACGAAGATGAGTCCGACATGGAGTTCCAGAACGCAGTGGATGCCATGTGTGTTGACGGAGGCACATCTTTGCACTCCTCGCACCGGCAACTGAAATAGTGGATCCACGAGGTGAATGCCGCGGAGCCCGTGATGGGAGCGCAGAAGCCACTCAAGTGGTCACACACGCCTATCGTCTTTGATGCCGAGGATCACCCTGATCACACCACTGCGGTCGGGTGTTTGCCATTGTTGGTTTCCCCAACAATCTGCAACCTCAGGGTGACGAAGATGTTGGTCGATGGTGGGGCCGGCTTGAACTTGATCTCTCCCGACATGATCAAGAGGCTGTAGATCCCCGATAAGGACCTTGAGGAGATCGACACATTCCAAGGGATCAGTCCAGGAAGGAACAAGCCGAAGGCCCAGATCACGCTGCCGGTCACATTCGGCAGCGACCTCAACAACATGACGGAGAAGATCATCTTCGACGTCGTCAAGATGCCCCTACCCTACAATGGCATTCTGGGCCGTCCAGTGCTAGCCAAGTTCATGGCCGCGTCGCACTTCGCCTACAATGTCATCAAGATGCCAGGGCCGATGGGGATCCTCACCATCAAGTCGAACCACAAGGACGCGATCATCTGCGCCGACAAGCTCTACCGGGAGGCAGTGGCAGCATCTGCCGACAAGGCACCTGCTCCTGCCAGCAAAGCTCCTGGGGGAGGAAAGAAGAAGAAGAAGTTCGGCAAGACCCCTGGTACAGACTCTGGGAAGCGCGCTTTAGAGTGTAGCACGCCCTTCGAGGACATACCAGAGAGCTTTACCGGTAAGAGCAAGAAGTCCAAGGCCTCCGCGCCGGCGACCAAGCAAGTTTCTGCGAGAGAGGATGGGACGAGTGGCACTTTTTCTGTAAGTGCCACTCTTGGTGACAAATAGGAAAGCGAGCTCGTTGCCTTCCTACGGGCGAATGTCGATGTGTTTGCTTGGCAAGCATCTGACATCCCCGGTGTTCCTAGGGAGGTAATTGAGCACCACCTTGCTGTCTGCCCTCATGCGAAACTCGTCAAGCAGAAGGTCAGGAAGCAAGCTTTGGAGTGACAAGAGTTCATTGCCGAAGAGATCAAGAAGTTGGAAGTAGCAGGTCTAGTCAGGGGAGTGCTACACCCTACATGGTTAGCCAATCCAGTTGTAGTGCATAAGGCAAATGGGAAGTGGAGGCTTTGTATAGACTTCACTGATATAAATAAAGCCTGTCCAAAGGACCCTTTCCCTTTGCCGCGCATCGACCAGATTGTAGACTCCACTGCCGGCTGTGATTTACTCTCTTTCCTTGACGCCTATTCTGGTTATCATCAGATCTTTATGGCCAAGGAAGATGAGGAGAAAACCGCATTCATCACTCCATGTGGCACATACTGCTTCTTGCGTATGCCTTTCAGATTGAAGAGTGCCGGGGCAACCTTTGCCAGAGCAGTTCAGATCGGTTTTGAGCCACAGCTGCACAGAAATGTGGAAGCCTACATGGATGATATTGTGGTCAAGACCAGAGACAAGTCAACCCTGATTCAGGATTTGGAAGAAACATTTGCGAACTTGCGCAAGCTCAACTTGAAGCTCAATCCCGAGAAGTGTGTGTTCAGTGTTCCGTCCGGCAAGCTCCTTGGGTTCTTTGTGTCTCAGAGAGGGATTGAAGCCAACCCCGACAAGATCAAAGCAATTGAGCAGATGGAAGCACCGAGACGCGTCAAGGATGTCAGGCATCTTGCCGGCTGTGTTGCCGCCCTCAGCAGGTTCATCTCCAAATCGGCAGAGCGCACCTTGCCATTCTTCAAGATATTGAAAAAGGCAGGTCCAGTGAACTGGACTCCGGAAGCGGAGGCCGCGCCCCAAGATTTGAAGGAGTACCTGTCCTCTCTGCCGGTCCTAGTTGCGCCTAGGCCGCAAGAAACATTGCTGCTATACTTAGCGGCAACGAATCAAGTGGTTAGTGTTGCACTTGTGGCTGAAAGAGAGGCAGATGAGGAGGAGGTACCAGCCGCAGAGCCACGACCCGACGAGCCAGAATGTTCTCCAGCAAGGTCAAGTGCCGACAAGCCAGAGATTGTGCAAGCCAGCCAGCCAGATCAACAAGTTGTGAAGAAGAAGGTGGTGCGGCGCCCAGTTTACTTTGCCAAACAAAGAAATTCCAGAAACCTCGCTCCCCGGCAAGGAAACTGTTGTTGATTGGATCATGTACTTTGACGGTGCTTTCACGCTGAAAGGCGCCAGTGCTGGTGTGCTGCTTATAGCACCCATCGAAGAGCACCTCAAGTACGTGCTTCAGATGCACTTTCCCAGGGACCAGGCCACCAATAACACTGCTGAGTACGAGGGATTGCTTGCCGGTCTGCGCATTGCAATCGACCTTGGTATTTGGAAGCTAATTATCAGAGGAGACCCGCAGTTAGTGGTGAGACAGGTCAACAAGGACTACCAGAGCCCTTTGATGGAAGAATACATTGATGAGGTGAGAAAGTTGGAAGAGCACTTTGACGGTCTGCAAGCAGAGCACGTTCCACGTGCCCAGAATTGGATTGCCGACGACCTGTCAAAGCATGCCGCTCAAAAGATGCCTGTGGAACCAGGAACTTTTGTGCTACATCTGACTCAGTCATCCGTTACACCATCAAGATTGGCAAAGAAGATAAAACAAGATGTTGGTGGTTACTTTCCGGCAGAGCTGCCGGCAACCGCCAAGAAAGTAGATATTGCCGACAAGATACCCTCAGCCGGTGAGTCACAGTTTCTGGCAAGCCAGATCCTTGCCGTGGAAGCAAGCGCTCCCGCAGAGGAAGAAATGCCTTTAGTCCTTGTCGTCGAGCCACAAGCTCCGGCAAGGGCGCAGCCAATTATCTAGTTCCTTCAGACAGGAGATCTTCCCAACGAGCAAGAGGACGCAGAGAGAGTAGCCTGTCAATCAAGGATGTACAAGTTTGTTGACAACATTCTATACAGAAAGAGACCAAATGGGGTGAAATTGAAGTGCATCTGCCGGGAAGATGGACAAAAGCTGTTGGAAGAAATGCATGAAGGGATGTGTGGCTCTCACATTGGGTCGCGCGCTCTTGTCGGCATGGCATTCCGTCAAGGATTCTACTGGCCGACAGCCCTTCAAGACACCTTGGCGGTGGTCATCAGAAGCGAAGCATGCCAGTTCCACTCCAAGGACATTCACCAGCCAGCTCAAGCCCTCCAAACCATCCCTCTCTCCTGGCCTTTCTTGGTCTGGGGGCTCGACATCGTCAGCCCCTTCCCCCGTGCTACCGGGGGCTTTGAATTCTTGTACGTTGCAATCAACAAGTTTACAAAGTGGCCTGAGGTGGAGCCAGTGAGGAAGGTGACGGCACAGTCAGCCATCAAGTTCCTCAAAGGATTGGTTTCTTGTTTTGGTGTCCCCAACAGGATCATCACCGACAACGGCACCCAATTCACGAGCCGCGCCTTCACAGCATATTGCCAAGAACTTGGAAATAAGATTTGCTACGCGTCTGTTGCTCACCCAAGGAGCAACGAGCAAGTAGAGAGGGCAAATGCAGAAGTGCTGCATGGTCTCAAGACCAGAACTTTCAACAGGCTGCACAAGTGTGGAAGGCGCTGGGTGGAAGAGATGCCGATGGTTCTTTGGTCGATCAGAACGATACCAAGTCGGGCCACTGGCCAGACACCCTTCTCCCTTGTTTATGGTGCAGAAGCGGTGCTCCCCACAGAGCTCAAATACGGATCACCTCGAGTCTTGGCCTTAGATGAGGAGGATCAAGATGAGCTCCTTGAGGAAGATCATTTCCGGGCTGCTGTCCGTGCTGCACGCTACCAGCAAGCTTTGTGCCACTACCATAGCCGCAAAGTGAACGCCAGGAATCTTGAGGAAGGCGACCTTGTTCTTCATCGGATTCAGTCCACGAAGGGTCAAAACAAGTTGACGCTGAAGTGGGAGGTCCCTTACCGGGTGGTACGAGTCACTAGACCCAGCGCAGTCCGCCTAGAGACTGAAGATGGCACTCCGGTGCTCAACTCATGGAATATTGAGCATCTTCGCAAGTTGTACCCATAAGGCGCGGTTGCCGGGCTGCCCGGCAACCTCTTTTGTACTCCCACTGTCCAGGTGCATAGGGCACCTAATGAAAAATAGATATTCCAAAAATGTTAGATGCCAAGTAATTAATTAGCACGGTAATCCTCTCATCTCCATATTTTTCTTTACTGGATGTTAAATGCAGTTTGCATCCCGTCCAGTGCATGCGTCATATTAATTCTCTTTTGCATTTATCTCCTCCTCGTCACTTGATGCAAATTGCATGTTGCCCAATGCATGCCATTTGTTGCATGTTTACCATTAATTGCTGGATTAACTGCACATGATTCGGTTGCATTTTCTATGAATTTACTCATCTATTTGCATGCTTTTACAAATATTTTTGGCCTCTCATAGATCGCCTTGGTTGCGATGTAGCTCCTAATATGCCCAATGCACCTGGACGGAGGGAGTACAAGTTTGCCAGAAGTGGGAGGGAAAATGTAAACCTTTGTACGGAGCCGGGCGCAGATCCCGTGCACATAAATAAAGATAAGTGTTTCACAATTCTTTGTCCAAGTACATATTTGTTTATGTGTTGCAGGCAGCCTTGTGTTACATTTTTCCCTTGCATAGGATGATTAACGAACCGTCAAGGTACCAACCTCCTCTTTTCTCTTCTTTCTTTTTCTCAAAGGACAGAAGGGTTCCTCGCGTGCAAGTTTCCCAGGGGAGTGATGGTATGGATACCAAATGACGTTCAAGATATCGTCCTACGGCAAGAAGCACAGCAAAGAAAAAGCTAAGTTGCAAAACTTTAAAGTAAATTCTTTGTTGTAGTTGCAACTTCTCCTTGAACAATTTTGGCCTTTGTATGAGAAACCTATACGCCAAGGAACCTTGTCATGATCAGCTACGCCCTTACGTTGTTTCGAGTCCGCTCAACAACTTAAGTGGTTACATTGTGATCGCCAAGTGTATCCTTGCCGGCAGCGGCACTTCCGGCAAGCTGCTAAGGACCCGTTCCTCAAGCGCTCGCGGCAAGAGTGCGGGCACCGGCAAATTTCCGACAAGCATAGGGTACAAGAACCATGCAAAGACAGAATAAGACAAGAGAGATAGCATGCATATATTCATCCAAAACACAAGTTATATTACATCAAAGCCATGTGCAGTTCTAACTTAAGATAATCTGTCTTTTACATGAACTACACTTGCAACAAGAAACAGCGAAGGGGGCTAATCCTTGCGATCACCCTCAGTCCTCGAGACTTGATGAATCTTGCTAATCAGGGGAGCGACGGCTTCTTCGGCATCTGTGGTGTCCATCCCCGGCAGCAAGCTTTTGAAGGCCTTGGAAACGTCAATCCCAGGGTTTCGGCAGATAATCTTGACGAGCATCTTGGAGACGACGTCGCTACAGAATTTGCGAGACTCACTGGCAAAGTGGGCGGACCTCTTTTCATGATGCTTCTTCAGTATCTCGAGGAGTCAGAGGGTGAGGCTCGCGCTTGTGGAATCAGGCTCGCCGATGATGAAGCTATGTTTCTCCTTGTCCATGATGGTCACTTGAGCCATGAGGCACTCGGCGACATCGACAAGGTGACTAGTCCACAGATCCAGAGCTTTCTTATGCACGTCGAAGGAATTTGCAGCATCGGCATGCGCAGCCTTCTCCTTCTCCCAGTTTACCAGCACCTCCCTCTCCTTCTCCCTTCCAGCTTCCAGATCCTTCTCCAGAGTCGAGAGCCTTGACTTGAGGTCAGCAACGGAGTTGTTGGCGATCGAGAGCTCTTGGGCTTTGGCGGCGAGGTCCTCTTCAAGCTTCGGTACCCTGGACTCCAATTTTACCCTGGCGGCATCAGCAATCTCTGCGGCCTTGACGGCTTCCAGGAGTTTGGCGGCGTGAGCCTGAGTTTGAGTATCGATGGCCTGTTTGTGGCCCTCCTCTAGCTCTTGGGTCCGCTGCACGAGCAGAGTCTGGATCTCCTCATCCTTGCCGCGTAGCTTGGCAGCAAGTGCTTCCTTTTGGGTGGCAAGCTCTTGTTCCTTGACGATGAGTTGTGCTTCACGCTCCGTCAACTTGCCGTCCAGGGTCGCTGCCTCCTCCTTGGTAGCGCCAAGCTTCTCTTCCTGCCTCTGGATGATATGGAATTTGCTATTATACCACTGACAGATCTCTTCTGCCTTCTCCTTCAGCTT
The DNA here is from genome assembly GCA_039707655.1 of Elymus sibiricus. Classification (NCBI taxonomy): domain Eukaryota; kingdom Viridiplantae; phylum Streptophyta; class Magnoliopsida; order Poales; family Poaceae; genus Elymus; species Elymus sibiricus. The sequence continues at coordinate 196,630,741 of CM077668.1, forward strand.
CCGTTCAGCCAGCTCCACGGCTTGCTGCTGTGGGTGCAGTCTGTCCCAGTGCTTGCCGTAGCGGTCTTGCACATCCTTGAAGCCGTTGGCCATCGCCGTCAAGAATGCAAGGTCCGCGGTGCCATCATTGGAGCCGTCTGGGACTACGACACTGCTGGAGAAGGGCACCAAGATATCCACAATGGTGTCATCAAAAGTAGGCTCCCCGGCACCAGATGTGCTAGGGGCTTCAAATCCCTGCTGCTGATCAGGTGGCCCTAGGGGCCCCGTCAGAGCCTGTGCATCGGCCGCACTAGGGTGGACGTCGACGCTTGGCCTATCATCGCTAGCCTCGCCCATCTCAGCTGCTGTTATGACGAGCCTAGATGCACCGCCAGAGGGCATGGCAGGCTCTCTGGGGGTTTTCCTGGCCTCCTCAGTGGCAGACGCGGTGGCTTCCGTGGCAGAAATCCTGGCGGCCTCATTAGCGGCACTCTTCACGATTCCCTCCACAGATACTTCCCTCTCTTCCAGAGGGGTTGGTTCTGCAGAATGGAGAAGAAGTGGAGAAAGGAGAAATTCAAGACTCAGATCAAGTTCAAGAAAACAAAAAAGAAGGATTGGCAAGGGATCCAGTGCGTTTGGAAAGATGGTTACCTTGATGACCACATGGAGGGGATGTCGTTCTTCCTCCGGCAACTTCGGTTGCCGGCGCTTGGTCCCCGGCAACATTGGTTGCCGGAGGGACCTCCGCATGAATGAGCCCTTCTTGGGGCTCCTCTGGAGGAGGGCTGCTCCTTGCCGGTGAAGATCTTGGCGACGGCCTGGGAGTAGAGGGCACCGTCAAGGGGTTTACCCCTTGGCGCTCTCCTTCCGGCTGGCTGCTCTCCAACCCCTTGTCGGTCTCCATCGCGGAAGACTCGACAGTAGTGCTCGCCAGCAGAAACTGCACGTGAACCTCTCGCGTGGGGCTCGAGCCGGCAACCTCAGATGAACCCGCACCTTGATTGGTGTTGGTTGCCATCTCGCCCTCTTCAGTGGTCCTGGGCTTCTTTGCCAGCAGCACTTTGTCCCTGCAAGACCAGAACAAGTAAAAAGATCAGTTCAACAACAGAGTTTGGACGACTACAAGAAAAATGCACGGAGATGGAGGTGCTTACTCTTCGTCCTCGTCAGGGTCACTAAGGACCGACAGATCATAGAGAACTGTGTCCCCCATCCATTCAATCGTTGGTGATGGCGATGAACTCCCGGGACGCTTCAGGGGAGCAGGGGGCTGCGAAATACCCGCCTCCTCCATAGTTGGTGGCATGGCTCGGTGAGGGGCAGCAGCGCGGGAAGGCTGTTGCCGAGAAGGCTACGCCCGGGAAGCCGTGACTGATACCTTGATGGCGGCGAGCTCTTGGCTTGTCGGCTCGGTATGGGCTGCCTTCTTTTGAGCGGGCTTCTTGGCGATGGCCATCTTCACCTTGGCGGGAGGAACGCGAGGTGGCTCTTCTTCCTCTTCCTCCTCCCCTTCATTCGAAGACCCCTCGGGCTGCACCTCCTCTTCTTCCCCCTCCTCAGACTCCTTAGCCTACTCTTCCTCACAAGTATGCTCTTCGGCATGCTCTTGGGGGCGGCCTCCACTGGTTCCCGGAACTGTGGCCTGCTCTTCAGCCTGGCTTCCGGTACCCCCTCCGTTGCCGGTACCATTCGCCGCCCGGGAATGAGTTACCTTCACTCTTTTGAGCTCCTTAGCTCTCAAGGCTAGGAACTCTTTCCGATCATCCTTCGTCGGATGCATCATGTCATCCGAGGCTCCAATGGCCGCCTCCGCCAGGCCGGCAAACCAGCTGTCCACGTTCTCCTTGCTGGGTTCCTCCCATGTGCTCAGAACCGTCCTGGCATCACAGTCCGACATCATTGCCAAGATGGAGGCCTTGGCGGTATTGTTGCATAAGGGTATTACCTCCGCCGGCAGATCGAAGATGCAACTCCTATTGAAGAGCTGGCAAATGAGCCGGTAGTGCCCCATTACTGTCAAATTGTTGTCGAAGCCTGGATGCAGACGCATTGGGTCAGCGGGGCCCTGGTAGTCCCACGCTCGCCGGCCTCCTCTGTGCTGCAGCGGGGCGATCCGGCGGCGAGTGAAGTCCGCCCCCACCATCTCAATCGTCAGGCCGGCCCCCTTGAGAGCGAGGATTCGGCGTAGCGCCACTCCCAGCTTGGCGTCGCTGGAGTCGACATTGTTCCAGCTGTCGGGCTTCTCAATCCTCTCGGTCCTGAGGTGGCAAAAGGCTGGAAAATACTGCTGCTTGATCCAGCACCAGTCGGCCCGGCACTCGTCCCATTTGGTGTGCAGCTTGCCATCCAAGTAGTGCCTCTTCGAGTTTCCTCTTGGGACCCAGGCGACACTACCAGAAAGGGTGCCCTCCTGGACCCAGGGGATGAAGAAGTGCTGGAACAGAGCAACATTTGGGCTATTCCCACAAAGTTCTCGCACAGATGCGTGAAGGTTGCCAGACAGGTGACCGTGTTGGGGGTGAAATCCAGCAGTCTGAATCCGAAAGTGTTTATCACCTCGACAAAGAAATCAGAGAAAGGCGGGCACAAACCGCAGTAGAAGTACCCGGCAAAGAAGTGAAACCGATCGTCAGCATGAGGGAGGGATCCTGGGAGCACTGATGTGGCCTCATGATCCTGCGTCTTGCCCGCGTACACGTGCGCGTAATCCTTCGTCAGGACACCCTCTGTAAGCACCGGCGGGAAAACGGCGTGAGTCTGCTGCTGTGCAGCCTTGGCGGCTTTCTTCTCATTCGCCGCCGAACTCGGGGCCTTTCCGGCTCTCTTCGGCGCCATGGTGAGAATTGTGGGGGAGAGCCGCGCTGCGCGGCAGCGGAAGCGGAGGGCGTGTTTTTGCTCTGGTGCAAGGAAGAAGATGAGGACGGTGGCGATGGCGAGATTGGGAGAAGAGGGGGGGGGGGTAAATGAGCAGCGCCCTTCGCGGATTCCTTTTTATGGGGAAGGCACGGGGGCTGGCTCTTTACTGTCCTACATGGCCGCGCTTTTCAGGCGCACTACCTCCCCGCGCCCATTCCATTCCACCTCTCCCACGCCCGCATTTAATGCGCATCGTGGGGGGCGTGGTAACAGAGAAGATTACGACAGTTATCCTCTGCCACGCGTGCCTGTGCACTGTTCGGCCCTAGCCCAACGACGCCTCGCATGCGCGTTGGCCCAGGCCCAGGGGCTCCTGTCGGTGTACTAAAGCATGGGTGCCCTCGTACCTTGACTTGTGCACAGGCAGTTGTAGCCTTCCTAATGGCAAGGGCTTGACGGAGGATAACTATGACTCAAGACTCAGATTAAACAAGACCGTGAAGAAGACCTCGAGGCAGGTCATCGAGAAGTACTATTCTCGTACTGAAGATCAAGATTGCCCTTGCCAGCAAGCTTCATACTGGCAAGGTGAAGATACCAAGACTCTAGTTACCGGCAAGCTCCTTGCCGGCAAGCAACGGCCTGGCAAGCTCCGCGCCGGCAAGCTCGTTCTGTCCTGTTACCGCTCCACCTCATCATCGGCTAGATAAGCACGCATGATAGGTGTCGAGCGGGCAGGCAGTCAACGCAGCTGGCCAAGGCATGTGTCAGCATGCCGCACCAGGATTAACTTTAATGACACCCGTCCCTGGGACGTGTCAAGGTGACAAGAGGGCGCCAGGACCGGTGGTACAGATCTTTTGCCCAAAGCCTCGCCTCCCCGACGTAGCACCTAATGGTGCATTTAATGCGTTTATCTTACCCCGTCTAGAGATAAACGTGGTGATGGTGCAAGTTACTATTCATACTCTGTAAATGAACATGTTAGCCACTGTGGTAACCCCTTGGCCTATAAAAGGTGGCCCACGGCTACACTTAGAATGGTCGACTCTTAGCTCAATGGCACGCTATAGCAGCACTTCCCGCGCACCTTGCCAGCAAGCTGCGCTCTTTGTAACCATTGAGCTCTCAAACAATCAAACCACCGGAACAGGAGTAGGGTTTTACACTCACAGCGGCTCGAACCTGGAAAAATCATTGCTTGGACTCATATCTACTAGCCCTGCTCTTTGTAGTTATCGGGACCCCGATCCTAAGTCACACCGATCTAGCATGTAACACGTCATATCACTTTGCGGCCTCACGCACGGTAACCCACGGCTGCCGCCTTTACCTTGGACGGGACCATTTGCGTCTTTTGGCTCATGTATATGATTATGTCGCTAGCATCCACATGACAGAGAACCCGGGTCGACATGACTAGTCATAAACCAAGGTGGCACAAACGTACAGGGACAGACAGGTAACCCAGCAATGCACGTGTCGGTCATCAGCGTGTGTAACCGGGTTGTAGCAAGCTATCAGGACTCTAGTAACACCGCGTGACATTTCCCCGTAGGGACAGACACAGGAGCAAAGAAGGATACATGTCGGTCAATCCATGTGTTCTGAAGCAGTAGCGAACTACCAAGGCTCAGTGGAAGCACTAGGAGACATTTCCCTATAAGGAAGGCTACCAAAGGCACACAACTAGGTGTCGAACCCCACACATACCAATGCATTTCAAACATACACACAATATGCACGATATGTGTATATATAACATGGCATCACAACATAACCCTATGAATCAAATTATTTATTTAAGAGGCTCCGAAGAGCCATACATAACATGATATTACAAACATGAGTCTCATGGCCCAACATACAAAGTCATACAAGCAACGGAAGCATAAACATGTTTGAGTACAGCCAACTACAAAAGAAAAAGGCTGAGAAGCCTGACTATCTACAAGACCCTCCCAAGGGTACAATATCGTAGCTAGGAAACAAGCTACTCGGTCAACGTCGAACTCCACGTGAAACTACTAGTGAGACCGAAGTCTCCTCTTCAAAAACATAATTAAGAAACCGTGAGTACGAAGGTACTCAGCAAAACTTACATCAGAACTAGCTACATATGCATCAGGTATCAATAAAGGGGGTTGTGGGGTTTAACTGCAGCAAGCCAGCTTTGACTCAGTGGCTATCCTGTACTACGACTACCAGTAATTCTTTGAGGTAAGAGAGCACACACGAGTCCACTAATGACCACAACAATACACCACTATGGATTCCCTCCCATCTCCCTACGAGAAGGCCATCCATAGCACTCACGCTTATCTTGCGCATTTTAGAGTATCCATTTCGAGTTGTCTATGAACCATATAAGTCTCCAAGTAGTCCATAACCGAGGACGCGGCTATCCGAATAGATCATTAACCCTGCAGGGGTGTACTTCTTCACACATGTTTCCACCACTTAGCGCCTGTACACGAAATGTACTCGGCAGACTTCAAGCGAAAGTCGGCGTGGGTGTAGACCACGACTTGACTAACCACACAAGACTCTAGTCCAGGTTTATCGCCTATCTGAGAACTAACCCGCAACAGAAGTCCGGCCGAAGTTTCCATTACGGCCTCAAACGATGTGTACAAGGTTCCCAAGTCCACCTCATCGGATGGTACTGCGCTTGGTACACCCGGCCATGGTGCCTGCCGCATCAATGCCTACCCCTCCGATCAGCGCTAAGCACGGCCCCCAGCACAACCTATAAACACCAGAAACTAGTTGCAACTCCTGAATAGAGATCAGGGCGATTAATAAGTCGAGTGGGGTCATATTTCAGGGCCCAATGTGTGGTAGTAGCTGTTCTTGGATAACATACACAGAACTCAGTTCTTAAGGACGGTCCCAATGAGACAACCCACCATGTACTCCTACATGGCCTCTCATCGCTACCTTTACCAAATTGTGTTCACACATTTAGCTCTCAACACCAGAACATGATCAAAACATTCCAATTTATTCCCAAATGAAACAGACTTGACACAACTCTAAGCATAGCAATCATGGCATGGATGAAGTCACAACATGGCTCAAGCAACTCCTAATCATGCTAGGAAGGTTTAGCTATTTACTGTGACAATGACAGGTCATGCAGAGGAATGGGTTCAACTACCGCAATAAGTAACAGTTGGATCATTGTTGTCCTAATGCAATAAAGAGAGCAAGAGCGAGAGAGTGGGATTGTATCGGAATGCTCAAGGGGGTTTGCTTGCCTGGAAGATCAACAGTGGAGCACTGCTCCTCGGATAGGTAGTCGGTGCCACTCGAAGAGGCAAAACCATTCGAGAAGGACAATACCGACAATCAAAACACAACATATGCAACAATATGATGCATGATCATTACATGGCAAAAATGCTATGGGTTGAGCTAATGCATCTGGCAACGATTTAAATGAAGTCCATTGAACCAAAGATTCAAATGCAAACTCCAAATTAAGCATTTAAAATGCCATTTAGTTGTTTTCACCTATAAAGTAGGTATAAGTTGCTTTGTAATTCATGAAAATGTTACAAATGGATTCTTTGGATTTTTCTGATCATTTTTCATATATAAATTATTTCATTCTGAGCTACGGTTGAATTTCTGTGAATTTTTGAAGTTTAAACAATTTTCTGGAATTTCCTGGTTATTTTAAATTAAACTAAATCCAAAAAAAGATTTATTGTGTCAGCACTACGTCACTGTGACGTCAGCCGGTCAACTGGGGCGGTCCAGGTCAAACTTACCAGTGGGACCCACATGTCAGTGCGTAGGCTAATTAACAGTGTTAATTAGCGCTAATTAAAAACCTAATCTAGGGTTAGTCAAGGGCTGGCCCCACATGTCAGTGACCCAGGGGAGGTCAAACCCCCAGTCAAAATAGACAAACTCACCGGCGGGGACAGTGGCGGCGGTGAGCTTCGGGTTTCGCCTACAGGGCACCGTTCGATGCGCCGCTGGGCTCTACGAAGAGCTCGTGCGACGGCGAGTTGGATGGTGGCGGTTCCCGGGCCTGGGGTGGCCGGAGTCGACGGCGGTGACCTCGTTTGCGGTGGCCGGTGTTCGGGTGACCACGGGAACGATGCTACGGCGTGCAAACGTGCGAAAAGAAATGACAGAGGGCCACTGCGCGTTGCGGTGATCATGTTAGACACGTCGGGGTGACTATTTGGTCACCGGAGCTGCGTCGGCGATGAGCTCAGGCGGTGACGAGATTCGGCTTGCATGGGAATGGGGGCTAGAACTAGCAATCAGCGCGGAAAGGAGAAGGGTTCGGAGCAGGGGCTCACAGGAGTCGAACGGGCGGCTCTGCGGGCTCGGGGAAGGGCTGGTGCAGGCAGAGCGGCGGTGGCAATCTCCGGCGACCGAAGCTCGAAGATGGGGTCGAGGACGATGCTGCGGGGCTCGTCCGGTCGCGTGGATCAGATGGGTCGATGAGGTGGACGACGGCGGAGCTCCCAGACACGGCGAGAGGGCGAGGGGACGGCAATGGCTATGAGCGTGACAGTGGCACGAGGTCAAGGGCTTCGGCCATGGTGTGGAACGGGCGAGAGGAGACGAGGGGGAGAATGAGAGGAGGCCGGCGAGATGCGGACGGCTCTGCGGGGTCTATCCACGCGTCTACGTGGCGGCAAGCAGGCAGGAGGTGTCGCGCATGGCACGCGCGCGCGTCGGGCACGCGCCCAGTCCTTGTGGCGCGAGCTAGAAGATGACTGGCGTTGCGCTGTGGGCTGGGCCGGCCAGCTACAGTGCTGGGCAGCAACATGTACTCTCTCTCTGTTATTTGTTTTTCCATTTCTTTCTGTTTCTCTAATTTTCTTTCTCTATTTTGATTTAGTTCCTTAACCAAATCATTTTATAAAATTCTAAAAATAACTGTGGATGCAAAATGGGTTATTCCAAGGCCCCACAACAAGTTTTAGAATTATTGGCCATTTAGTTGCTCTAATTCAAATACATAGTGAGTTAATTCAAAGGCCAAAATGTCCTGGAAAAATATGCATCATCTCTAGTAGAGGTTTCCACCTTTTTCCATAAATCATGAACATTTTTGAAGGGCATTTTGGGTTCATTGAAAAATATTTTAGTTGAACTTAGTTTATTAATGTGGTGCTAGGGTTTATTCAATCCCTATTTCAATTTAATTTGAATTTAAACATGATGCAGCAAAGAATAACTAGCCTAGGTGATTACCAGACTAGGGATGCGACAGTACTATTGTGATCCCACTTCCGAACCGCAAAGGGATCCTCTCGGTCCCATAGATCATCGTTTTCCCACGACACTGGCCTCGGCTTATATAATGTATCGGAGGCCTAGGATTACGGGAGTCCTTGTCTTGTGCGCCAAGTTTTGTGGAATCTTCCTTGTATGTGTCATGGGCTGCCCGAAGAAGCCCATAATTGAACCGCCATGGGGGTCCTCGGCCCGACTCACCTGGTCGGGAGACGACGTGGTGAGTACCCCCTAGTCCAGGACATCAATAGTAGCCCCCTGAACTGGTCTTCAAGTTGGGGACGCTCCTTGGTTCTTCCGAACTGTACTTCATCTTTGGTCGTCGGTCGTGAAAGTTGGTTCAGCACATTTTCCCATCTCTGATCTTGAGGATCGGCGAGGTGTATTCAAAGAGTTCACATGTCGGGTATCCGAGGAGTTCACATGCCGGGCATCCGAGGAGCTCGGCCTTTATCAATGCCTTTTTATTTTTACGCCACACCTCTGGTTCGAAGTTTTTCCCGTGCGCCGGTGTCCTCTGGCAGCCGAACTCCAAAGCTGGACTACATCTGAGGTGTCATAGATTACCTCGGGTTGAAAACGTTGAAGGGGTTTAGCCGAGCTTAATGCCAGAAATGCCCTCTATGGAGCCAGCCACTAGCATCCGAGCTTTATACCGGACTGCTTCCGAGGTGGTGCACCACCTCGGCCGTGGGCTGATTTTTTGTGGAATTTTCTTTACGATTGGTGCAATTTTATTCTCTGCCGAGATGTATAGCCAGTAGCCCTCAAGGTGTGTATCGGCCTAAAATTTGAGATACACCTGAAGGAAAACATAAAACCGATGATCCCAGTAGCCCGTGAGACTCAGGTCGATTCGCGAAATCGGCTTGAGGATCAAGTCCTAGCTCGGCAGCCAGAGGCAGAGCTGGAGCTAATGCTACCCTGATGCACCACTTAATCATGGCATAAAATTGGCAGGCAATGATGTATTGAATAAAGGTGTGTTTCACAGCACAGATTTCAGACATAACAGAAGGTGATGTATAACAAAATGCAGTAGTAAAAAAATTCTTAAAATAAAGGACAAAATTACATGAAAAGGATGTCTTGCATTTTCAAATTATAAAGCACGTCATTGGACATCAAGGTTCACTAACCTAAAAGATAAAAAACTAGAATTTAATTTTCAAAAAGAACATAATAAAATGCCCAATCAAAGTATTTAAAGAGCTAAAACTTTAAATATTACCTTCACTATATTATCTTCCTTCGAGCCATGAAATACTTAACCACTTGATCATTGCTTCTTTCATGACCAACTCTACAATATCATGTTTCTCACAAAACACATGAACTTCACCTAGTATAGATTCCCATTCATCTTCTCTAAGTTCATTCAAAACAATTCTAGTTGACTTCACACATTTCGTGACATTTACCATGTCTTGATCCCTCTGTTGCAAAGCTAATGACAATGTCTTGATCTTGTGATGGTGCCTTTCTTTTGAGAGAAACAAGTCCATATTATCTGCATTTAACAAATAAAATTACATAATTAGAGGTTAAAGCATTAGCTAATGCCCCCTGTTTTGCCAACACAAATAAATTTAAATATATTTAAATAAGGTCTAATCTACTAGTTACATGTTCATACCAAAGTTTTGGATTTTGGCCGGAAAAAATGAAATTCCAGCGAAATCCGGCCATTTCATTCTGGCCCGGTAGATTTGTTTGCCAGCCAAAAAATTCAGCCCAACCCAGCTTCTGGCCCAACTTGTGTTGCTCTCTGGTGATATAATATAGGCCGTAACAAAGCTTCGAACACTAGAAAGATGTAAAATCCCTCAACTCTTCTCTCTAACTGGCGGCGCCATCCTCGCAACAGATGTGCTCGCGCCGCCCCTCGTCCTCGCGCTCGATGTTCTTACTTTCTTCCATGGCGGGACGAGCTGTTGGCTGGGGCGTGGGCGTGCTCGTCCGGCAGCCAGAACTGAACCAGCAGGTGCGTGTGCGTGGGCAACTCGAGACTCTGATTCCCGCTGGTTGAGCAATTTTAGACTCATGTGTGTATATCCAATCAATGGATCGTTGTTGTTCAGTTAGGTTGCACTTTATTCTCGTTGCTATAGGATTTCAATTTTTGTGGATAATTTCGGTCAATTTTCATTCAAGAATTCAAAATTTGGAGGATGCTTTTTGTCCGGAATTTTCTGAAAAAACAAATTCGCCAATTTCGTTCTGGGGCGGTATATTTAGCAAAACGAAATCCAAAACCTTGGCTCATACATACAATTGTTGTGACTTGTAATTTCTGTTAGGAAAAACAACACAGAAAAAGGATACCAAAGCAGAATTTGAGTTGAGTGAGTGATAACTACAATCTAGACAAAAGAAAACATGGGACATGTTGCTATTTTGCTAAGAAAGAGGAAAAATAAAATTACGATATGTCGAGTGGCTGCGTGGGAGGCATAGTCGCATCCTGACTATCGTTGCTTGCCGGTTGCAAGCTGCCGCTGCCACGCATACGTGTGTGACGGTCGCCCAGTCGCGCACGGATGGATCTATGTGTAGATCCATTGCCGTCGTTGCGCGCGAGTTCGTTGTGATCACCGCCTGCCTGTTCGGGAGTTGGGATATGACACAGGAGATGAGGAGACAGATCGTTGGTTCGTGACAGCCTGATAGATCAGGAGACGGATGGATTAATCGGTCCCTTGTGCGTGCGTGGCCTATTGTGGCTGTGAACATGTGATGTGGGCTGCAGTTTGGGCGGAATCTAATTGCTGAGCGAGAGAGCCTGGTGGCTGGTGCGGGCTGATTTCTATGGGCCCTGTGGCACTATTCCTCGCCCACCCTGTTGCACTGGGCTTTATAGCTGATAGTTAGAACTAAAAAACAAATTGGACCCTGTTGCTTTTGCCACAGGGTGGGCCTACTGGGCTCCGCCCCCGTCGGCAGCATACTTAGGAATGGAAACGCGGTGTGCATAGTCCCCGAGACTCAGATTGGGTGCAGCCAACCAACCTGAGGATCGTAATCTCCTCGGAAACTGTTTTGCACTTTTGAATTTTCTGCATTGAATCGTCAATGCAGTAGCCCCCAAGACTTGGGTTGGGCCACATGGCCGACCCTAGGATCGTATATCCTCAAGAACTTGTTCAGTCGGTGTTTGCGTGTCGCCATCACCGAGGTGCAGCTCAGTAGGGAAGATGCCAAACTGCAGGTCGGAAAAGATTTCTTGAGCAGAACCATCACGCAGGAGACCTCGATCAAGAGGATGTCCTGCCTCCTGAAAAGAAAAATATACAAATAGGTTAAAAGTGTCATAAGTTCGGAAAACGAAAAAACTTTGTAAAAACTTTACGTTTGAATTAAATCAATTTTTTTGGTGCCAATCCAAAATTGGTCTTAAAATTAACTTGTGCTTCCGTCGTGCTTTAACATGATACCTCCGATCTCCAGACTTCAAGTGGGTCAGCCTTTCGGCTTCAACCTCCTTTCTCGAAGGCGGAGTGCTTCTCAGGCCAGTTTAGTGAACCAATTAAACTTGAGAGGCTTTAGAGATAAACCAGGCTATCCGGCTATTGACCACACACTCACGTCGGAAAAAGGAGTAGTAGAAAAAGTCTTTGCAATGACTTAGAAGAAAACATTTATTATAAAACAGCACATATAAATTTAAGATCCCCCTAGTTAACTTGGGTAAAGAAAGTTGCTTACAAACAACGTTTTTAACAAACTAAGTTTTTAACAAACAACTTTTTTGTTTAAGACAAATATAATGCTTGTTTGAACCGAACAAAAATTAAAAAAATTAATGATTGAAAAAAGTTGAACATGAAAGCGACTTAGCTGGTTAATGCTTCCAATGTTGATCATGCGGTCCGGGCTTGCAGCAGGACAAGGACGCCCGTCAAACTTTGACAGATCTGACATGGTGCAAAGTCCTCGGCTTGACCGAGGTCCCAACCCCAAGCCCGTCCCGAGGTGACCCAGCGAGGAGCTCGGCTTGAAGAAGTGGTGATGCAGCACAGTCAATGTGGTGAGGTGAAGCCCCCAGTCCAGCTGTCGTGATGAAGTTGGTTGCCTGGTGATGATGAAGCAATAGCGAAGCCCCCGGTCTAGCCGAGGTGACAGAGCAGGTCGGTGAGGGGACCCTGGAGCCCGCATGTCAGCCGAAGTGTCGAAGTAGGTCGGCGTGCTGGTCATCGGCGTAAAGAAGCGACGGCGCGGCGATGTCGACGCAGGTTGGAATTTGTGATGTGGTTAATGCCGGCTTCATAAAGTGACCGCATGGCGATGCTGGCCCGTCCGACCCGTGCAATCCATGGGGTGACAATGTTGTATTAGCAATCATTTGGCCTTCGCGATGTCGAACTCTTTGACGGCCCACCGAGGTGATGATTCGAGGTGGTTGTCGTCGACTCGAGGAAACAGCGGCGCAGTCGATGCTATCGCAGGTCGGCATCCGCAGAGCAACATGGTCAGACCGGTTTGACACCGGCACGACGGTGGAGATCGCCTCAGAAAAGGCTCAAAATTTATGGGGACATGTTTGAGAACAAAACACAATACCCTAAAAAAATATTTAGCTACTTGTGAGCTGCGTTGGGATTTTCCCCGAAGAGGAAGGGTGAAGCAATATAGTGGTGGATAGTATTTCCCTCAGTGAGAACCAAGGTTATCGAACCAATTGGAGAACCAAGCAAATCCTAGTCAAACAGCACCTGCACACACAAGAGCAAATACTTGCACCCAACGCGAGCAAGAGGGTTGTCAATCCCCTTGAACTCGTTACTTGCAAGGATCAAATCTGATAGTGATAGATATATAAATTGAAAAGTAAATAATAATTAAAATAATTGCAGCAAGGTAATTTATATTTTTCTAATATAATTAAAGTAGACTCGGGGGCCATAGTTTTTACTAGAGGCTTCTCTCTCGAAACATAGCATACGGTGGGTAAACAAATTACTGTTGGGCAATTGATAGAAAAAGCACATAGTAATGATGTTATTCATGGCAATGATCATGTATATAGGCATCACGTATGTGACAAGTAGACCAAAACAATTCTGCATCTACTACTATTACTCCACTTCGAGAGCGCTTCTAGGCTTGCCTCTCTACATATTAAGTTCATAACAAACAGAGTAATACATGAAGTATGATGACATGATGTAGACCGAATAAACTCAAGCAATATGAATAAACCCCGTCGTTTTACCCTTAACGGCAACATTACAAATACGTGCCTCGCTACCCCTTCTGTCACTAGGTGAGGACACTGCAAGATGAACCCATCACAAAGCACCTCTCCCATTGAAGATAAATCAATCTAGTTGGCCAAACCAAACGGATAGATCGGAGAGAAATACAAATCTATAAAAATCATGCATAATAAAGTTCAGAAGATACTCAATTACTTTCGATGAATAATCTGATCATAAACCCACAATTCATCGGATCCCAACAAACATACAACAAAAGAAGATTACATCGGATAGAACTCCATGGAGATCATGGAGAACTTTGTATTGAAGATCAAAGAGAGAGAAGAAGCCATCTAGCTACTAGCTATGGACTCGTAGGTCTATGGTAAACTACTCACACATCATCGGAAGGGCAGCAAGGTTGATGTAGAAGCCCTCCGTGATCGATTCCCCCTCCGGCAGATCACCGGAAAAGGCCTCCAGATGGGATCGCGGAAGAACAGAGGCTTGCGGCGGCAGAAAAGTTATTTTGGGTGGCTCTCTGTTGGTTTTGGGATTTATGGGAATTTATAGAAGTGGAATTAGGTCAAACGGAGCTGCGTGGGACCCACGAGCTCAGGTGCCCCCCCCCCCGAGGGGCATGCCAGGTGAGCTCGTGGCTCTCCCGTAGGGCTTCTATCCTCCTCCCGAACGTTCTAGGGTCCCTTCTGGTCAAGAAAAAATCATCATAAAGTTTTTCATGTTTGGACTTCGTTTGCTACTGATTTTCTGAAATGCCAAAAACAAGCAAAAAAATAGCAACTCGCAGTGGGCACTGAGTTAATAGGTTAGTTCCCAAAAATGATATAAGATTTCATATAAAGCATATAAAGTATCCAAGATTGATAATATAATAGCATGAAACAATAAAAAATTATAGATACGTTGGAGATGTATGATGTCTACTACACAACTTATTCTTGTAGACTCGTGTTGGGACTCCAAGCGCAGAGTTTTGTAGGACAGTAGCAATTTTCCCTCAAGTGGATGACCTAAGGTTTATCAATCCGTGGGAGGCGTAGGATGAAGATGGTCTCTCTCAAACAACCCTGCAATCAAATACAAGAAATCTCTTATGTACCCAACACACCCAATACAATGGCAAATTGTATAGGTGCACTAGCTCGGCGAAGAGATGGTGATACAAGTGTAGTGTGGATAGTAGATATAGGTTTTTGTAATCTGAAAATATAAAAACAGCAAGGTAGCAAGTGATAAAATGGAGCACAAACGGTATTGCAATGCTTGAAAACAAGGCCTAGGGTTCATACTTTCACTAGTGTAATCTCTCAACAATGCTAACATAATTGGATCATATAACAATCCCTCAATGTGCGACAAAGAATCACTCCAAAGTTCCTATTAGCGGAGAACATAAGATAGAAATTGTTGTAGGGTACGAAACCACCTCAAAGTTATCCTTTCCGATCAATCTATTGAGCCATCCCTATAAGTGTCACAAACAGCCCTAGAGTTCGTACTAAAATAACACCATATGATACGCATCAACCAACTCTAATGTCACCTAGATACTCCAATGTCACCACAAGTATCCGTGAGTCAATTATACGATTAGCATCAAACAACTTCAGATTCATAATATTCAATCCACACAAAGAACTTCAAAGAGTGCCCCAAGATTTCTACCGGAGAAAGTAGGACGAAAACGCGCACCAACCCCTATGCATAGATTACCCCAATGTCACCTCGGGAATCCGCAAGTTGAGTGCCAAAACATACATCAAGTGAATCAATATAATACCCCATTGTCACCACGGGTATTCATATGCAAGACATACATCAAGTGTTCTCAAATCCATAAAAGTATTCAATCCGATAATAGTGAAACCTCAAAGGTAAAAACTCAATTCATCACAACAAGATAGAGAGGGAGAAACACCATATGATCCAACTATATTAACAAAGCTCGTGGTACATCAAGATCGTGCCAAATCAAGAACACGAGAGAGAGAGAGAGAGATTAAACACATAGCAACTAGTACATACCCTCAGCCCCGAGGGTGAACTACTCCCTCCTCGTCATGGAGACTGCCGGGATGATGAAGATGGCCTCCAGTGATGATTTCCCCCTCCGGCAGGGTGCCGGAACAGGGCTCCAGATGGTATTTCGAAGGTACAGAGGCTTGCGGCGGCAGAGTTCAAAATCTAGGGTCATTTCTGGGGGTTTCTCTATTTATAAGAATTTTTGGCGTTGGAATCACGCGAAGATGGGTAAAGATAGGCCCACGAGGTACCACGGCACGCCACCCCCCCCCCCGGCGTGCCGTGGTGGCTTGTGAGCACCTCGCGAGGTTTCTGGTCCTTCCATGAAGCTTCGGGGGTCTCTTTTGGTCCAAAAATAATTGTCAAAAGTTTCGTCCAATTCGGAAAACTTTTATTTCTGCACAAAAAACAACACCACGGTAGTTCTGCTGAAAACAGCGTCAGTCCGGGTTAGTTCTAATCAAATCATACCAAAACCATATAGAATTGTTATAAACATGGCATGAATACTTCATAAATTATAGATACGTTGAAGACGTATCAGCATCCCCGAGCTTAATTCCTGCTTGTCCTCGAGTAGGTAAATGATAAAAGAAATAATTTATGAAGTGTGGATGCTAGCATAGTGCATAAATTTGATCAATGATAATTTCAATCACTTTTCCTAGCATCATAACAGCAACTCTTTCTCATAAAACTCATCATGATAAAGTAGCAATCAATTCACATGTTATGGTTCAAACAATGCATTCTCTTCAAACTTAACAACCTATGTTCTTAGTCACCAAACAATTGCAATTCAACTTAATTTCAACAAAGTCTAAGTAAGAGCTCCACATACTCAATTATCATATAGTCTTCTATGATTGCTAGTACTCAAAGCATATTTTTAGAACAAATGGCATCCATCGAACACAGAGAAAGATAGGGGCATAATTTTCGCCTCCCAACTCATTTATCATAGAGATAATTGTCAACAATAATAATTCATGATCAAATATATTTGACTGGCCATATGTGCCTGGATCTTTCCCCACCACATGATGCTTGCCAACTAGAGAATAATTAAGGTTGAAATGAGAAGTAATACTATTGACTCTTGCATAAAAGTAAATACATAAAGTAAAAGATAGGCCATCCGCAGAGGGGAGCAGAGGTTGTCATGCGCTTTTTATTTTTGGATGTGCAAGCCCTTAATGCAAAGGAACGTCACGTTATATTGCCCCTTGTGATAGCAACCTTTATTATGCAGTCCGTCGCTTTTATTTCTTTACCATCACAAGTTCGTACAACGCTTATTTTCCCTTGCAATAAAAGATCATACATATTTTAGGAACAATTTTTATTGCTTTTTGCACCGATGACAACTTACTTGAAGGATCTTATTCAATCCATAGGTAGATATAGTGGACACTCATGGGAAGAAACTGGGTTTAAGGGTTTTTGGATGCACAAGTAGTATCTCTACTTAGTACGAATTTTTGGCTAGCAAAAGATCCTAAGCAAGCACCACATATTGGAGGATCCATAACAATATAACTTCTATGCAAATATACCCAAACATAACTCATTACGTTGTCTTCCTTGTCCAACTTCAACTAATTTACCCAAGTTTGAAAATAATTAATGGGTATTCACAATCATAAATGATGTCCAAGATAATATATTTATATGTGAAAGTTCTCTTCCTTATACTAATCATTCATGAATTGCTTGTATGACCAATATTGTGATTGTCAAGCTTCAATAGATATTGCTTTCTAAACACAATGTGAAACTACTACTAGGCATGATACAAGCATATGAAGCACATATAATTTCAACTTTATGATATTCAATTCAATCAATAATTTACTCTTAGGATATAAGTGAAGCACAAGAGTAAATGACAAACTACTCCAAAAAGATATAAGTGAAGAACAATGAGTAGTCAAACAATTAAGTAGCTATGTGAAGACTCTCTCTCAATAAAGATTTCAGATCTTGATAATTTTATTCAAACAGCAAACAAAATGAAAATAAAAGGACACTCCAAGAATAGCACATATCATGTGAACAAGTAAAAACTTAGGCTAACCGATAGGTGTTGACGAAGAAAGGTGGGATGCCTAACGGGGCATCCCCAAGCTTAGTTGCTTGAGACTTCTTAGAATGTTATCTTGGGGTGCCTTGGGCATCCCCAAGCTTGAGCTTTTGTGTCTCCTTAATTCCTCTCATATCATGGCTTCTCATAAATCTTAAAAACTTCATCCACACAAAACTCAACAAGAACTCGTGAGATAAGTTAGTATAAATCAACTCAAAACCTCAACATTCTCTACTGTAGCAAATCACAAAAATTATAATTAGACATTTCATACTAAATGCCTCTTCATATTTAATACTCCTATCCAAAAATAGAAACATTAAACAAGCAACATATGCAAACAATGCAACTATAACCGAAATCTGGCAAAACAGAACAGTCTGTAAAAGGGGAATAAGAATCCATACTTTCCTAACTCCAAAAATTCTGAAAAATTACCACGTTACAGAGAACTCATGCATGCTTAATGTGTAAAAATTTCAGATTTTTATCATTTTTAGACTATTCAGGAATATTCTGGACAAAACAGAAAACTTTCTGTTTTCAAACAGCAACACATAAACTTGCAAACTGAGCATGGTAAAGGCTATAATTGGCATTTTATTGAACTAAAAGATACAAAACATGATTCTAAATAACAGCAAGAAAATATCAACAATAGAAAATGATGCTCCAAGCAAAACTCATATTATGTGACGAATAAAAATATAGCTCCAAGTGAGGTTACCGATAGTGTTCTTAGTTGCTTGGGTCTTCCTTGAATATTACCTTGGGTTGCATTGGGCATCCCCAAGCTTAGGGTCTTGCCACTCCTTATTCTCCTCATATCTATATCTCACCCAAAACTTGAAAACTTCAATCACACAAAACTTAACGGAACTTGTGAGATAGGTTAGTATGATAAAAATAAATCATCCACTTAGGTACTGTCAATACAAGATTCATAATTGTTCTCACATAATTCCTACTGTATTCTAACATTTACACAATTTATATCTCATAATATAAGCTATGGAAACACTAAAACAAGCAAACTATGCACCGAAAACAGAATCTGTCAAAAACAGAAAAGCGTGTAGTGAGCGATTTAAAACCCATACTTCTGTACCTCCAAAAATTCTTAAGAATTAGGACAACGTAAAAAATTTGTAACCCAATACTGTGTAAAAATTTCAGAATTTTCTCACGCTCCAGTACAGAATAGAAATTCTAGCACTGGACGCAAAAGTTTCTGTTTTTGCACAGAATCAAATCAACAAGTATCCACACTATCCCAAAGGCTTTACTTGGCACATTATTGAAAGAAAACATATAAAACATGATTACCACAGTAGATTAATCATGTGAACACAAAAAAACAGTAGGGGTAAATTTTGGGTTGTCTCCCAACAAGCGCTTTTCTTTAATGCCTTTTTAGCCAGGCATGATGATTTCAATGATGCTCGCATAAAAGTAAAGAATTGAAACACAAAGAGAGCATCATGAATCATATGACAAGCACATTTAAGCCTAACCCACTTCCTATGCATAGGGATTTTGTGAGAAAACAATTTATGGGAGCAAGAATCAACTAGCATAGGAAGGCAAAACAAGCATAACTTCAAAACTTTCAACACATAGAGAGGAAACTTGATATTATTGGAACACCTAGAAGCATATGATCCTCTCTCATAATAATTTTCAGTAGCATCATGAATGAATTAAACAATATAACTATAACATAAATCATTCTTTTCATGACCTACAAGCATAGAAATTTTATTACTCTCCACATAAGCAAATTTGTTCTCATCAATAATAGTGGGAGCAAATTCAACAAAATAACTATCATGAGATACTTGATTGGCATAATCCAATTGAAAATTAAAATCATGATGACAAGTTTCATGGTTATCATTATTCTTTATAGCATACATGTCATCACAGTAATCATCATAGATAGCAACTTTGTTGTCATAATCAATTGAAACCTCTTCCAAAATAGTGGAATCATCTTTAAATAAAATCATGACCTCTCCAAATCCACTTTCATAATTATAATCATCATAAATAGGAGGCATGCAATCATCATAATAAATTTGCTCATCAAACTTGGGGGACTAAAAATTCATCTTCATCAAACATAGCATCCCCAAGCTTATGGCTTTGCATATCACTAGCATCATGGATATTCAAAGAATTCATACTAGCAACATTGCAATCATGCTTATCATTCATGGATTTTATGCCAAACATTTTATCGAATTCTTCTTCTATTAATTGAGCACAATTTTCCGATCCATCATTTTCAAGAAAGACATTATAAAGACGAATAATATGAGGTAACCTCAATTCCATTTTTTTGCAGTTTTCTTTTATAAACCAAACTGGTGATAAAACAAGAAACTAAAAGATTCAATTGCAAGATCTAAAGATATACCTTCAAGCACTCACCTCCCCGGCATCGGCGCCATAAAAGAGCTTGATGTCTACTACACAACTTATTCTTGTAGACTCGTGTTGGGCCTCCAAGCGCAGAGTTTTGTAGGACAGTAGCAATTTTCCCTCAAGTGGATGACCTAAGGTTTATCAATCCGTGGGAGGCGTAGGATGAAGATGGTCTCTCTCAAACAACCCTGCAATCAAATACAAGAAATCTCTTGTGTCCCCAACACACCCAATACAATGGCAAATTGTATAGGTGCACTAGTTCGGCGAAGAGATGGTGATACAAGTGTAGTGTGGATAGTAGATATAGGTTTTTGTAATCTGAAAATATAAAAACAGCAAGGAAGCAAGTGAAAAAATGGAGCACAAACGGTATTGCAATGCTTGAAAACAAGGCCTAGGGTTCATACTTTCACCAGTGCAATCTCTCAACAATGCTAACATAATTGCATCATATAACAATCCCTCAACGTGCGACAAAGAATCACTCCAAAGTTCCTATTAGCGGAGAACATAAGATAGAAATTGTTGTAGGGTACGAAACCACCTCAAAGTTATCCTTTCCGATCAATCTATTGAGCCATCCCTATAAGTGTCACGAACAGCCCTAGAGTTCGTACTAAAATAACACCATATGATACGCATCAACCAACTCTAATGTCACCTAGATACTCCAATGTCACCACAAATATCCGTGAGTCAATTATACGATACGCATCAAATAACTTCAGATTCATAATATTCAATCCACATAAAGAACTTCAAAGAGTGCCCCCAAGATTTCTACCAGAGAAAGTAGGACGAAAACGTGCATCAACCCCTATGCATAGATTACCCCAATGTCACCTCGGGAATCCGCGAGTTGAGTGCCAAAACATACATCAAGTGAATCAATATAATACCCCATTGTCGGTGTACTAAAGATCGGGTCCTTTAGTACCCCGTACTTGTGCACGGACAGTTGTAGCCATACCTGCGGCAAGGCCTACCGGAGGACGGCTGGAGACAGATGCGAGATATCAAGAAGGCGTTAAAGCTAAAGATCAGAAGACCGAAGGCTGGGCGTCCGGCAAGATCTTGCCGGACTGGCCCGTCGAGCCCCGGCAAGATCATCCCCCGGCAATATCAGCCCCGGCAAGATCCCACCGCTTCAGCACAGTGCCGCCGCTCCAGCGCAGCGACCAGCCTGTCGTTTAGGGCTTGTCCTCCTGGTTGCGTGTCACGGCGCTGGCCGCAGAAGGGGTTAAGCGGTGCTGATGGGACGAGTCCTTCTTCCCATCCCCAAGAAAGGCAGGGACACCTATTCAGAGCATTGAATGCGTCTTGTCCTGAGACGCTTGTCCTAGGACGTTTGTCCTAGGGCGTCAGTAGTAATCATGAGATACTGCTAATCATGAGATACTGTAGATACTTTACACCTCTTGTACTTCGCCACTGTTGGAGACCCCTTGGACATATAAAAGGAGGCCCAAGGCGTAGCTACAGAGGGAGAGAGAGAAAGGAGAAGGAGGAGACATTGGACCCGTTCTGCATGCGTAGCTGCTAATGTAGCTCCCGGAACTTGGCCAAGAACATCCATAGTAATACAACCAAGCAGGAGTAGGGTTTTACGCTTCCGAGCGGCCTGAACCTGGGTAAAATCCCCTCGCGTTGATCGTCGGTTCTGCTCTTTGTGCTGTCCTTTCTCCCCTGCCGAACCGTAAAGAGATCCTTCCGTCCCATAGGTGTTCGTTTCCGCGACATCTTTGGCGCGCCAGGTAGGGGTTTAGGTTGCGCGAACCCGATCTGGC
Organism: Elymus sibiricus; assembly: GCA_039707655.1. NCBI lineage: Eukaryota > Viridiplantae > Streptophyta > Magnoliopsida > Poales > Poaceae > Elymus > Elymus sibiricus. Next base: position 196,652,391 of record CM077668.1, read on the forward strand.
GGTCAGCGCGCCAGTTCTTGATCATCTTCATCGCCATGGCTCCCAAGAAGAAGGGCGCTACGGCGGTTGATCCACCCACGACCAGCCTCCCCGTACCTGCGCAGACGGGTGATGGCGCGGACGCTGGTGGAGGAGGTGGAGGTCTTGAGCCTCCGCGACGTTTTGGCGATCTGAGCCAAGCGAGCGCCAGGTCCAAGGACGGAGCCGTGCTACCTAAGGGTGGTGCAGCGAACTCCAAGGGCGGGACGGCGCCCTCCAAGACACCCACGCCGGCGCATGCACCGCGACCTTCTCAGGACGCGCGCGACGTGCAGCACCGTGACGTCAGTGGTTCCAAGCATCCCCATGGGGAACCCCTGCGCATCACTCTCAAGATGCGCGGGGCCGAGATCCACGTCAACATGTCGGTGGAGGCCGCGCACGGGTGCAGGATCGTGACGGTGCTCCTTCTAACCCAGTTAGGAGTCTGAGCACCTCGCGCTCTTCACATCTTTCGCCGCCGCCTACACCAGCAGAAGCGTTGGCGCGAGCTCAGCTGCTCCTAGACTTCCCTCCCGCTGCGGAGAAGCTAGATGAGTGGAGAGCTTCCATTCAGAGCCTCATCGGTCTGGCTAACAACGATAGGCCGCAGCAAGCGGAGCCTTCGCGGCGGCAGTCTACTGGGCCGGTGTGTGCTGATGGCGAGAAGACCGGAGGCGGTGCGTCTACGATACGCTCCCCTCCACCACGTCAAGAGTGGTCGCTAACCCGGCGGGTCGATGCCCGTGATGACGATTCCACGGCGTCGTCCGATCCGCGGGTTCGCCGCGATCAGCGTCTGATCCTTCGGGAACGGCAGAAGGAGGACGCTCGAACCACCATCGAGCGGCGACGGGAAGCGCGTCGTCAATCCGACAAGCGCGCGGGACCCACTGTCGACGAGCCTGCACCGGGGTATCCTGGTAGCCTGCCTTACGAGGTGGGTTGTCCAGCGTTTACTCGTGAGCTGCGGCGAGTCCAGTGGCCCAACTCCCGCTCTTTCAAGCCGGAGGTGCCGGAGAAGTACGACGGCAAGACTCATCCATCAGAGTTCCTGAGCATCTACACCATTGCGGTGCAGGCTGCCGGGGCTCGAGACGACAAGATCCTCGCCAACTACTTCCCGTTGGTGCTGAAGCACAACGTCAGGTCGTGGTTGATGCATCTGCCGGAGAATTCCATTTCCTCCTGGGCAGATCTGTGTCATGAGTTTGTTGGCGCCTTTACTGGCGGCCACCAAGCTCCTGGCCAGGAAAGCGACTTGCATATCATTCCCCAGAAGGATGGCGAAACCTTGCGCAAGTACATCCAGAGGTTCAGCCGTATCCAGCACAACATTCCAGACGTTCATCATGCCGCTGTCATCAGCGCCTTCCATCAGAATGTGGGCAACCGCAAGATGCGGGAAGAGCTTGCGATGAACAAGGTCAGGGATGTCGCCGAGCTTTACGCTCTGGCTGACAAATGTGCTCGGGCAGAAGAAGGAAGGAGACTCCCCGGCGAGAACGCTGGCGCAGGAGTCGACTCCGAGAGCGAAGACGCTGCTGCCCCGGCAAGGAAGGGCCGACGGAAGGCCAGGAAGCGCAAGGGCAAGGCCGTGCTTGCCGTCGAGGGATCCGGCAACACCGGCACCGCCAAGAAGGCCAAGAATGACGACCCCGACAAGGAAGTTGCCGGGTGCATCGCGTGTCAGGCCTTGGCGGTTGCCGACAAGCCGGAAGGCTCCGCCAAGCAGTATTGCAAGATCCACCGCACCAAGGGCCACGATCTCCAAAACTGCCGGCAAGTTGAGGAGCTTGTCGAGAAACAGAGAGCCGAGTACGAAAGGCGAGACAAGGAGAGGGCCCAGGATGGCGCTGGAGGGTCCGGCAAGAGGCGCGGTCGAGGAGGCCGCCGCGGCAAGGTCAAGCAACAGAAGGACCGGCCCGCCCGAAGCCGCGACAAGAAGCAGGGGGATGATGATGATGATGCAGAGGGCGACGAGTCCAGCGAACACGAGTTCCAGAAGGCGACAGAGGCCATGTGCGTTGACGGAGGCGCCTCGTTGCATTCCTCTCACCGCCAGCTCAAGCAGTGGGCGCGCGAGATTAATGCAGCTGAACCCTCGCTCGACGCCCGGAAGCCACTGAGGTGGTCCCGCACGCCTATCGTTTTTGAAGCCAAGGACCACCCTGATCGCACAACTGCGGTCGGGTGCTTGCCGTTGTTGGTTTCACCAACCATCCGCAACCTCCAGGTGACAAAAATGTTAGTTGACGGTGGGGCCGGCCTAAACCTGATTTCGCCCGATGTGATCAAGAGATTGCAAATTCCCGACAAAGACCTCGAGGAAACAGGCTCATTCCAAGGGGTCAATCCGGGAAGAAACCAGCCGAAGGGCAAGATCATCCTGCCAGTGACGTTTGGCAGCGAGTTGAACTTCAGGACGGAGAAGATCGTCTTCGACGTCGCCAAGATTCCATTACCCTATAATGGGATTCTTGGTCGCCCGGCACTGGCCAAGTTCATGGCGGCATCGCACTACGCCTATAACGTGCTGAAGATACCCGGACCGATGAGCGTCCTCACCATTCACTCCGACAAGAAGGATGCGCTTATCTGCACCGACAAGCTCTACCGGGAGGCAGTTGCAGCATCTGCCGCCAAGGCACCTGCTCCTGTAGCTGAAGCTCCTGGGAAGAAGAAGAAGCCCGGCAAGACCTCTAGCACCCACTCCGGCAAGTGCACCTCCTCGGAGTGCTGCGCTCCCGTTGAGGACGTGCCAGAGAGCTCTACCGGCAAGAGCAAGAAATCCAAGGCTGCTCCACCTGAGACCAAGAAGGTGCCCGCCAAGGAGGATGGTACGGGAGGAACTTTCACCATAAGTTCCACCCTTGATGACAAATAGGAAAGCGCGCTCGTTGCCTTCCTGCGGGCGAATATCGATGTGTTTGCATGGCAACCATCTGATATCCCCGGTTTTCCCAGGGAGGTAATTGAGCACCACCTTCCTGTCTGCCCTCATGCGCGGCCCGTCAAGCAGAAGATCAGGAAGCAAGCCTTGGAGCGGCAAGAGTTTATCGCCGAAGAGATCAGAAAGCTTGAAGCAGCAGGTCTGGTTAGAGGGGTCCTTCATCCGACATGGTTGGCCAATCCAGTTGTAGTGCGCAAGGCGAATGGAAAATGGAGGCTATGTATCGACTATACTGATATCAATAGCGCCTGTCCAAAAGATCATTTTCCCTTGCCGCGCATCGACCAGATTGTGGACTCCACTGCTGGCTGCGATTTGCTGTCATTCCTTGACGCATATTCAGGCTACCATCAGATTTTCATGTCCAAAGAAGACGAAGAGAAAACCGCATTTATCACCCCATGTGGCACGTATTGCTTCATACGTATGCCTTTCGGGTTGAAAAGTGCTAGTTCGACCTTTGCAAGAGCTATCCAGATTGGTTTCGAGACCCAGCTGCATAGAAATATGGAAGCCTATATGGACGACATAGTGGTCAAGACCAAAGACAAGGCAACTCTCGTTCAGGACTTAGAAGAGACGTTTGCAAATATGCGCAGGATCAATCTGAAGCTCAATCCCGAGAAGTGCGTGTTTGGCGTTCCATCCGGCAAGCTTCTCGGGTTCTTTGTATCTCAGCGTGGAATTGAAGCCAATCCCGACAAGATCAAGGCAATTGAGCAGATTGAAGCACCAAGACGTGTCAAAGATGTGCGCCGACTTGCCGGCTGCGTGGCTGCTCTGAGCAGGTTCATCTCCAAGTCCGCTGAGCGCGCCCTGCCCTTTTTCAAAATCTTGAAGAAGGCAGGACCAATGAAATGGACTCCGGAAGCGGAGGCGGCGCTGCGGGACTTGAAGAGGTACCTCTCCTCTCCGCCGACACTGGTCGCACCTAGGCCACAAGAGCCGTTGCTACTGTATCTAGCGGCAACGAATCAAGTGGTTAGTGCTGCGCTAGTGGCGCAGAGAGAAGTAGACGAAGAGGCAGTGGCAGCGGCGAGCCCGTCAAGCGACAAGCCAGGACCATTCCCGGCAGAGTCTGGTGCGACAAGACAGAGCTCGCACAGTCAAGTGAAGCAGTGCAGAAGAAGAAGATGGTGCAGCGCCCAGTCTATTTTGTCAGCTCCCTTTTGCAGGGGGCTAGGTCAAGATATTCTGGTGTGCAAAAGCTGCTCTTCGGCCTCCTTATGGCCTCGAGGAAGCTGCGCCATTACTTCCAAGCACATGAGATTACCGTCGTCACTCGCTTTCCGCTGCAACGGATCTTGCGGAATCCAGATGCAACCGGCAGGATTGTGGAGTGGGCGTTGGAGCTGTCATGCTTTGGCCTCAAGTTTGAAAGCACTTCAACTATTCAGGGCAGAGTTCATTGTAGAGTGGACGCCAACACCAGATGAAGAAGTTCAAGAGTCGGTTCTCCCCGGCAAGGAAACAAATCGCGAATGGATTATGTACTTTGATGGGGCTTTTTCTCTGCAAGGCGCCGGTGCTGGTGTGCTGCTTGTCGCACCCATCGGAGAGCACCTCAAGTACGTGATTCAGATGCACTTTCCCTGGGAGAGATCAACGAACAACACCGCAGAGTATGAAGGGCTGCTTGCCGGTCTCAGGATCGCGGCAGACCTTGGGATCAAGAAGCTCATCGTCAGAGGTGATTCCCAGCTTGTCGTCAGGCAAGTCAACAAGGATTACCAGAGCCCGTTGATGGAAGCTTATGTCAATGAAGTGAGAAGGCTGGAGGAGCGTTTTGACGGTTTGCAAACAGAGCATGTTCCTCGGGCTGAAAACTGCATTGCTGACGACCTGTCGAAGCGTGCTGCCCTTAAGTTACCTGTGGAACCAGGAACTTTTGTGCTCCGCCTGACTCAGCCGTCCATAACACCACCGACGAGGCCGGACAAGAGAAGGAAGTTAAGTACCGGCAAGTACTTCCCGGCAGAGCTTCCAGAAGCCGCCGCCAAGGAAGTTGCCGGGAACAACATGGTTGCCGGTGAGCAGCGGCTTCGCGCAGAACCTCAGGTTCTTGCCGCAGAAGTACGCGCCCCCGCAGCTGAGGATATGCCGGTTGCCGGTGAGCAGCAGCCTTACGCAGAACCTCAGGTTCTTGCCGCTGAAGCAAGCGCTCCCGCGGCCGAGGAGATGCCTTTAGTCCTTGCCGTCGAACCACAGCCTCCGGCATGGGCACAACGCATAGTTCATTTCCTTCAGACAGGAGAACTCCCTGAGGAACAGGAAGAAGCGGAGAAAGTAGCCCGTCAGTCTAGTATGTACCAGTTCGTCGACGACGTCCTGTACAGAAAGAGACCCAACGGTGTGAAATTGAAGTGCATTCCTCGGGAGGATGGACTAGAGCTGTTGGCAGAGATTCATGGAGGCATATGTGGCTCCCACATAGGCTCGAGAGCTCTTGTCGGCAAGGCATTCCGGCAAGGTTTTTTCTGGCCCACTGCCCTCCAGGATGTAACTGCACTAGTAACCAAGTGTGAATCGTGCCAGTTCCATTCAAAACAACTTCATCAGCCAGCTCAAGCTCTTCAGACAATCCCTCTTTCCTGGCCCTTCTCGGTCTGGGGGCTCGACATACTGGGTCCTTTCCCCCGCGCTGCCGGGGGCTCGACATACTGGGTCCTTTCCCCCGCGCTGCCGGGGGCTTCGAGTACTTGTACGTTGCTATCGACAAGTTCACGAAGTGGCCGGAAGTGGAAGCAGTGAGAAAGGTGACAGCACAGTCAGCGGTCAAGTTCTTCAAGGGAATAGTGTGCCGGTTTGGTGTGCCGAACAGGATCATCACCGACAACGGTACGCAGTTCACGAGTCGCACCTTCAGGCAGTACGTCCAAGACCTTGGCGGCAAGATTTGCTTTGCCTCCGTCGCTCACCCGAGAAGCAACGGCCAAGCGGAGAGGGCAAATGCTGAAGTGATGCGCGGTCTCAGGACCAGAACTTTCGACAGGCTGCGCAAGTGCGGAAGACGCTGGATTGATGAGCTGCCGGCGGTTCTTTGGTCAATCAGAACGACACCAAATCGAGCTACCGGCCAGACTCCCTTCACCCTGGTCTACGGGGCTGAAGCAGTTCTCCCCACGGAACTCATATACGGGTCACCTCGAGTGCTCGCTTATGATGAGCTCGAGCAAGAGCAGCTGCGGCAAGATGACGCTGTCCTCCTTGAGGAAGACCGTCTTCGGGCTGCTGTGCGTGCCGCACGCTACCAGCAAGCTTTGCGCCGCTATCATAGCCGCAAGGTTCATGCCCGGAGTCTTGAGGAAGGCGACCTTGTTCTTCGGCGCGTTCAGTCGGCCAAGAATTCCAACAAGTTGACGCCGAAGTGGGAAGGCCCTTATCGGGTAGTACGAGTCACCAGGCCTGGCGCTGTCCACCTGGAGACCGAAGATGGCGTACCAGTGAGCAACTCTTGGAATATCGAACATCTTCGTAAGTTCTACCCGTAAGGTGCGGTTGCCGGTTAGCAGCAGTTTCGCGCAGAACCTTGGGTTCTTGCCGCAAAAACGCTCCCGGCAACCACCTTTTGTACAAGTCTTGCCGATGCAGCATGTAATCCTTTGTACAAAACCAGGCGCAGACCCTGTGCATAGTTAAATAAAGCTAAGTGTTTTACAATCCTTGTCGATTTCATGTCATTTTATATGCATGCTTATCTGAGATGTTGTATTGCGCTTGCTTCCGGTGAGAGCTAACGAACCGCCAAGGTTCCATATTTTCTCTTCTTTCTTTTTCTCAAAAGGATAGAAGCTTCCCTCGCGTGCAAGTTTGCCGGGGGGGGGAAGATGGTATGGATACCGACAGGCGACGTTCAAGGTTGACATCTTGCCGGAAGAAGAAGAAGAACAGCAACGAAAAGCTAAGTTGCAGAACCCTTTAAGCAGAATCTTTATTGTAAGGCTATTTCCCTTGAACGATTTCGACTTTTGTATGGTAAACCCGCACGCGATGGAACCTCGTCATGATCGGTCGCGCCCTTACTCTGTTCCGAGTCCGCTCAACAGTTTAGGTGGCTGCACTGAAAACGTCAAGGTTTCTTGCCGGTAGCTGCGCCTCCAGCAGGCTGCTGAAGTCCCGAACCCAGCGCTTGCGGGGGTGCGCACCGGCAAGTTCCCAGCATAAGCGTTGGGTACAGCTGTACAGAAAGAAATCAGACGAGGGAATAGCATATATTAATCCAGAGACAACAAGTTATATTACATGATAGTTGCCGCGTTTCTAACTAAAGATAAATTGTCTTTGGCATGGAGCGGTGACGACAAGATGAGAAGAGAAACAGCTAATCCCGGCGATCGCCTTCGACCCTCTTGACTTGGCTCACCCTGTCCATGATGGGCGCGACAAGCTCTTCGAGTGCCTTGACGTCCGCGTCCTTCGGCAAGCGTTTGAAGACGTTGGAGAGGTTGATGCCGGGGTTCTTGTGCACAACTTTGACCAGCACCTCGTGGAGGACGGCCTGGCAGAGCTTGCGGGATTCGTCCGCCAGCTGGGATGTTCGGTCAGAGTGAAGCTGCTCCAAGGCTTCGATCAGGCGGTCAAAGAACATGGTCAGCCTAGCGCTTGTGGACACCCTGTCGTCAGAAGAGTACCTGAAGCCTTGCAGACCCATGATGGACAGTTGCGCGGCAAGCTTCTCTGCAACGTCGATGAGCTTCTTAGTCCAGATCTGCACGCCTGCCACATAGTCGTTGTGTGTAGCGGCAGCACTCTTGAGCAGCTCCTGTTCATTGTGGAGGTCTTTGGTCAAGGTCTTCTCCCGACCCCTGGCGGTCTCAAGGGTCTCCCTCAACGTGGTCAGCTTCTGCTCCAGACCAACGATGGATTCCTTGGCGGAGGTGAGCTGTTGAGTCTTCTCGGATGCGGCAACTTGTGCCTCCATCAAGCTGTGAAGAGCTTTGTCTCTTTCGGCTTCGAGTGTCGAGACCTTCTTGCCGTGATCCTCGAGATCAGCCTCTAGCTTCTTCACCTTCCCTTCCAGCAAGCTCTTGGCGGCCTCTGCAGCTCCGGCATCATCGACGGCTTCCTTCAGTTTGCCGGCGTGATCTTCAGTCAGAGCTCCGAGCGTCTCCATGTGTTTCTGCTCTAGCTCCTGGGTCCGCTGCGCGACAAGTTTCTCGATCTCCTCGTCCTTACTGCGGAGCTTGGCGGCAAGCGCCTCCTCGCGAGCAGCAAGGTCCTCTTCGTGAGCATCGAGCCCGATGCGGTGCTCCGTCAGGCGGGCTTCTGCTGCGGCGGCCTGCTGTGCAGCCTCCTCCTGTGCCTTCTCGACATCAGATTGCTTCAGGAGGAGGTCGTTCCAGTTCTCGCTCAGCTGTTCCCGAGCAGTCTTCAGCTCTTGGAAGGCCTCGGCATACCAAGCCTGCATCTCCTCGACGCGCTTTTGGAAGTCCGCCTCTGCTGCATCAACAACCGCTGCCCTGGAATCCAGCTTATCCTTTCGGGCGCGGTAGAGTGCCTGGAGCTTCTGATAGTTGTCGTGCACGGCTTGGAGTAGCTGCTCTTCCGTGGGTTCACTGCTGCTGGCGGCGGCGACGACGTCTCCATCCAGAGTTTCTCCTACCACCGGCGCCCCAGTGCTTGCCGTCCCTGGCATGCTGACGAACAGGTTGTCACCGACCTTGAAGTAGCTGCTTGATGGGGGCACGTCAGATGTTGACGGTTGATCTTCACCGGCGGCTGGGGGCTCCGTGACCGGTGTAGCGCCAGGCGCTCCCGCGGCAGGAATGTTGTCGGTACGGTCGTCGGTCTCCTTGCCGGTCCTCTCAGCAGACTTCTTGGCGGACTCTTCCTGTGCGGCCTTGGCGGCCTCGTCCACTGCGACCCTGTCGGCCTCGGCGGCAGCATCCCTGGCGGTCTCCTCGATGACGGTTTCGACATCCATGGGTTCCGCCAAGAAGAAATCTGGAAGCCCAGGAAGGGAATCAAGGTGAGACCGAGATTGAAGTTCAAGAAGACAAAAAGAGAGAGAAAAATAGAATAGCAAGTACTCTGAGGCGAGCGGTTTACCTGCGTCGAGCTGCTGAGGAGGGTTGCCGGAGTCAGTGCTCACCGGCTCTTCTTCATCGCGGTTAAGCTCGCTTGCCGGAGGCTCATTTCTGGGCAGTGTAGTCGATGGCGGCGGCGCATCAGGGACGGTTCCTGTTGGTGCTCCTTGTTGCCGCTCCGCTCCTGCACGCCCGGAGATGTCAGCAGTGAAGATACGCACCCCGGCACTTGCCAGCGGAAAGTGCATAACGGACTCACGCTGGGGGCTGTGCCGGGGACTGCGTAGAGGACTGCGTTGAGGGCTCGACTCCGGGCTGATGTTGATCGTTTCTGGCGCACCTGAGGTGCTCGCCGGCGGTTCGTCGCCCGTTGAGGTCTTCGCCCTCTTCGCCATCCTTTGCGCCAAGGTTTCTGCATCTCTGTGGAGACAAGCCAAAGTAAATTAGTCAAGTAAAGCCGAAAATACGGGAATTACAAGGTGCGGCAAGGTCCCTACTCTTCTTCGTCGGATTCCAAGGCAGAGAGGTCGAAGACGACTTCCGCTTCGACACCTGGGCGAGGAGGTGGAGAAGGAGACCTGGCGCGCTTGGATGCTGCTGCTCCAGCCGCTGGTGCCGTCGTATGGGGCGCTCCCGCCACACCAGTTTGTGCCGCGGTCGAGCGTGTCGTACGTCGCACGGGCGGTTGTTGGGCCTCTTGCCGCTGCACGGCCTCGCCGGCCGCCTTCTTGCCGGGGACCTCGTCCCCTGAGGGAGGCTGACTCGCTGGGGCGCCAGGGCTGGCTTTCCGAAGAACGCGCTTTTTCTTCCCTGGAGCTGGGGGCTCCTCGTGCGGCTGCTCCTCGGTTGCGCCCTCGACGGTAGAATCCCCGGCAACCATGCCGCTCTGCTCCCCGGCAACTTCCTCTTGCTCCGAAGAGGTCTCCTCTGGCGCCGTCTCGTCTTCACTGGTGTCTTCTCCCGTGAAGCCAAAGTCACCGGCCTCTGCGGCAAGTTTTGCCTCTTCCACCCTGCTGGCAATGTAAGCTATTTCTCCCTCAGTGGTGGGACGGATAAGGTTGGAATCTTTCCGGATGGCCCTCTCCGACAAGTTGTCAAAGAACTCCTGCACTTGCTCTGGAGGTGGCTCTACCCAAGTCCCGTCAAGGCCGTGGGCGTTGCACACTGGCATCATAGCAATGATGGAGCTCAGGGCAGAGTTGTTGCACAGAGGGACAATTCCAGACGGCAACGTGTACTTCCCGTCAGGCCTGAACAGCTTGTGGCAGAGATACATGTGCTGCAAGACCGTGAAATTGTGATTCAAGCCAGGGCGCAGCCTCATGATATCTGCTGCGTTCTTGAAGTCCCAGGCTGGCCTCCCCTTATTGTGCAGAGGAGCGATGCGCCGGCGAAGGAAATCTGCGCCAACCATTTCAATCGTGAGCCCGGCAGCCTTCAGGCGGTGGATCCTGGTGATTGCAATCGTGAGCTTCTCGTCTTCAGGGTCGAGGTCGCTCCAATTCTCACCACGGGCCACCTTCCTTTGCCGGGGCACGCAGAACGGCTGGGGATCTTCCTCCTGAATCCAGCACCACTCGGATCGCCACTCCTCCCACTTCTTGCGATAGAGACCCCCTGGGTATATATCCTTGTTCCGTGCCCTCGGAATCCAAGTGATAGATCCAGAGAGGGCGTCTCCTGCCTCGATGCGGGGGATGAAGTAGTGGCGGAAGAGGGCTGTGTTGGGGACCACTCCGGCAAAGTTTTCGCAAAGATGCGCAAAGACAGACATGCACGTTACGGCGTTCGGCGTAAAATCCAAAAGGCGGAACCCGTACGTGTACATGATGTCGATGAAGAAGTCGGAAAAAGGAGGACAGAGCCCGCAGTAAAAATAAGCGGCGAAGAAAGGGTATCTATTCGCTCCGCCCCCGGCGGAAGCCGAAAGCGCGCGAGTTTTGGGATGGCCATTTGTCTCCTTCCCCCATACGCACCTGTACTGAGTAATCAAGGTGCGCCCGTCAAGCGTCGGGTCGAAGACGGCGGACTCTCTCCGCATCCGCACCAGACCCCCTTCATCTGCTCCTGCGGCTGAGCCGGCGGCTTTCGCCATTTTGCCCTTGCCTGCTTTGGGCGGCATGGCGGCAGTGGAAGCAGAGTCCGAAGGTGGCGAGGGCGTGCGGGTGACGGAAGAATGGAGGAGGCTCAGTTTCAGGCTCAAGGAGGAAGACGACGGCGGTTCCTAGATTGAAGAAGAGGTAAATGAGCAGCGCCCCTGCGGTTTCCTTTTTATGGGGAAGGAGTGGAGGCTACGGTCATTCCGCGCACGTCCCCCACGTTCCGCATTCAACACGCATCGTGGGAGGGCGCAGTAAATGAGAAGATTATGACAGTAACTCCTGCCACGCGTGCTCGTGCACTGTTTTGGGCCTAGCCCAACAACGCCTCGCACCCGTGTATGGCCTAGGCCCGGGGGCTCCTGTCGGTGTACTAAAGATCGGGTCCTTTAGTACCCCGTACTTGTGCACGAACAGTTGTAGCCATACCTGCGGCAAGGCCTACCGGAGGACGGCTGGAGACAGATGCGAGATATCAAGAAGGCGTTAAAGCTGAAGATCAGAAGACCGAAGGCTGGGCGTCCGGCAAGATCTTGCCGGACTGGCCCGTCGAGCCCCGGCAAGATAAGCCCCGGCAAGATCAGCCCCGGCAAGATCCCACCGCTTCAGCACACTGCCGCTGCTCCAGCGCAGCGACCAGCCTATCGTTTAGGGCTTGTCCTCATGGTTGCGTGTCACGGCGCTGGCCGCAGAAGGGGTTAAGCGGTGCTGATGGGACGAGTCCTTCTTCCCATCCCCAAGAAAGGCAGGGACACCTGTTCAGAGCATTGAATGCGTCTTGTCCTGAGACGCTTGTCCTAGGACGTTTGTCCTAGGGCGTCAGTAGTAATCATGAGATACTGCTAATCATGAGATACTGTAGATACTTTACACCTCTTGTACTTCGCCACTGTTGGAGACCCCTTGGACATATAAAAGGAGGCCCAAGGCGTAGCTACAGAGGGAGAGAGAGAAAGAAGGAGGAGACATTGGACCCGTTCTGCATGCGTAGCTGCTACTGTAGCTCCCAGAACTTGGCCAAGAACATCCACAGTAATACAACCAAGCAGGAGTAGGGTTTTACGCTTCCGAGCGGCCCGAACCTGGGTAAAATCCCCTCGCGTTGATCGTCGGTTCCACTCTTTGTGCTGTCCTTTCTCCCCTGCCGAACCGTAAAGGGATCCTTCGGTCCCATAGGTGTTCGTTTCCGCGACACCCATTGTCATCACGGGTATTCATATGCAAGACATACATCAAGTGTTCTCAAATCCATAAAAGTATTCAATCCGATAATAGTGAAACCTCAAAGGTAAAAACTCAATTCATCACAACAAGATAGAGAGGGAGAAACACCATATGATCCAACTATATTAACAAAGCTCGCGGTACATCAAGATCGTGCCAAATAAAGAACACGAGAGAGAGAGATTAAACACATAGCTACTAGTACATACCCTCAGCCCCAAGGGTGAACTACTCCCTCCTCGTCATGGAGACCGCGGGGATGATGAAGATGGCCTCCGGTGATGATTTCCCCCTCCGGCAGGGTGCCGGAACAGGGCTCCAGAAGGTATTTCAAAGGTACAGAGGCTTGCGGTGGCGGAGTCCAAAATCTAGGGTTATTTCCGGGGGTTTATCTATTTATAAGAATTTTTGGAGTTGGAATCACGCGAAGATGGGCTAAGATGGGCCCACGAGGTACCACGGCACGCAACCCCCCTGGCACGTCGTGGTGGCTTGTGAGCACCTCGTGAGGCTTCTGGTCCTTCCACAAAGCTTCGGGGGTCTCTTTTGGTCCAAAAAAAATTGTCAAAAAGTTTCGTCCAATTCCGAGAACTTTTATTTCTGCACAAAAACAACACCACGGTAGTTCTGCTGAAAACAGCGTCAGTCCGAGTTAGTTCTAATCAAATCATACCAAAACCATATAGAATTGTTATAAACATGGCATGAATACTTCATAAATTATAGATACGTTGGAGACGTATCAATGTATCAGCATCCCCAAGCTTAATTCCTGCTCGTCCTTGAGTAGGTAAATGATAAAAACAGAATTTTTAATGTTGAATGCTACCTAGCATGTTTATCATTTAATCTCTCTTATGGTGTAAATATTGAGAAACGATGAAGTAATTGATATCAACATAATAATATCCATGAATACAAGAACATAATCATTAAGTTTTCAAAATATACGATGCTCAAGGAATGTTATTCCTACTCATTGAATTATGTAAGCATGGCATGATTCCGCCTTCATCGCATAAATATAAATCATGAGCACCCCGGTGTCAAACCAGGCAATTGGATCATACTTTTTAACGTGCTTCAACATTTTCAACTCCACTCAACGCATGAGCGTGAGACATGGACATTAGCACTATAGGTGGTAGAGATATATCGGAGAAGTCAAAAAGGAAGAATGGCTCGCATCAGCTCGGCGGATCAATAGGCAATGGAGAGGTCCATCAATCGATATCAATGCGAGGAGTAGGGATTTCCATGCAATGGATGCACTAAGAGCTATAAGTGTATGAAAGCTCAATGGAAACTAAGTGGGTGTGCATCCAACTTGCTTGCTCATGAAGACCTCGGGCATTTTGAGGAAGCCCGTCATTGGAATATACAAGCCAAGTTCTATAATGAAAAATTCCCACTAGTATATGAAAGTGATAACTCAGGAGACTCTCTATATGAAGAATATGGTGCTACTCTGCAGCACAAGTGTGGTAAAAGGATAGTAGCATTGCCCCTTCTCTCTTTTTCTCTCATTTATTTTTTTCTCTTTTTCTCATTTTTTTGGAACAATCTCATGGACCTCATCCCCTCATTTTGGAGGACTCATCAGTCTCCATCATTCTTTTCCTCACTGGGACAATGCTGTAATAATCATGATCATCACACTTTTATTTACTTACAACTCGATATTACAACTCGATAAACTGATACAAGATGACTCTATATGAATGCCTCTGGCAGTGTACCAGGATGTGCAATGATCTAGAATAACATGTATAATAATGATGAATGGTGACTTTGCCACAAATATCATGTCAGCTCTATATGATCATGCAAAGCAATATGATGATGAACACACATGTCATAAGACGGAACGGTGGAAGTTGCATGGCAATATATCTCGGAATGGCTATGGAAATGCCATGATAGGTAGGTATGGTAGCTGTTTTGAGGAAGATATAAGGAGGCTTATGTGTGATAGAGCATATCATATCACGGGGTTTGGATGCACCGGCGAAGTTTGCACCGACTCTCGAGGTGAGAAAGGGCAATGCACGGTACCGAAGAGGCTAGCAAATTGCGGAAAGGTGAGAGTGTGTAATTGTCCATGAACTCACATTAGTCATAAAGAACTCATATACTTATCATGAAAGTTTTATTAGCCCTCAAAGCAAAGTACTACTCGCATGCCCCTATGGAGGAGGTTGGTAGGAGTTAACCATCACGCACCCCCGATTATGACAGCACTCAAGGATTTCAATCAGACATAAAAATGCTCAAACATCCCCACCATGCCATAACGGAAACTTAAATGACTAGTGCATAACAAGCTTTAATATCGATATTTTTACTAACCAATGATCAGGAACTAATACCCTTTCATATTATGACATCAATATAATTAAAACATACGTTTCATATTTAGTGATCTACATGAAAGTTTTTATTATACCACTCTCGAATACCTATCCTTTTTGGTCTAATCTCATAACTCGTGCACATTACCACTTCCTATTCAAGACTCTCAAACAGATTTAAGTGAAGCATGAGAGTGCAATCATTTCTATAAAATATAACCACTGCTGTCCTCTAACAAATGTAAGTGAAGCACAAGAGGAACTGCCTAGCTCAAAAGATATAAGTGAAGCATATAGAGTATTCTAACAAATCACGATAAATGTGTGTACCTCTCAAAAGGTGTGTTCAGCAACCAATGATTGTGGCAAACTAAAATCAAAACAAAACTATGGCACAAGACTCTCCAAGTAAAACTCATATCATGTGATGAATAAAAATAAATCTCCAAGTAACATACCGATAGATTGTAGACGAAAGAGGGGATGACATCCGGGGCATCCCCAAGCTTAGATGCTTGGGTCTTACTTGAATATTACCTTGGGGTGCCTTGGGCATCCCAAAGCTTAGGGTCTTGCCGCTCCTTATTCCTTCATCCATCGTGATCTCACCCAAAACTTGAAAACTTCAGCACACAAAACTCAACAGAAACTTCATGAGATCCGTTAGTATAATAAATCAAATCATCCACTTTAGGTACTGTAATAAACTCAATCATAATTGTTCATGCATAATACCTATTGTATTCTAACTTCTCCATGACTTATACCCCCCGATATAATCCATAGTTTCATTAAAACAAGCACACTATGCAATAAAAACAGAATCTGTCTAAAACAGAAGAGTACGCAATGACAGAATATTTATCCATACTTATGTAACTCCAAAAATTCTGAAAAATTAGGAAAACGTATACAATTTGTACCCCAATACTGTGTAAATATTTCAGATTTTTCTGACATTCCAGTAATAAATGTAAAATCAAATATTGGGCGCAAAACTTTCTGTTTTCAAACAGCATCAATTATACTATCATTTAAATCGTCCCAAAGGCATTACTTGGCACAAACACTAATTAAAAGATAAAAACACAATCATTACAGTAGCAATAATCATGTGACTCAAGAAAATAAAAATTGCAATAAATATAAATATTGGGTTGCCTCCCAACAAGCGCTATTGTTTTATGCCCCTAGCTAGGCATAATGCATTCTTTCAAGTATTGTCATCCTTCAAATTAATTCCATAGGTTGCTCTCAAAATAGATTCATATGGTGGTTTAATCCTATTCCTTGGGAAGTGTTCCATCCCTTTCTTTAGTGGAAATTGGAACCTTATATTTCCTTCTTTCATGTCAATAATAGCACCTATGGTTCGTAGGAAAGGCCTACCAAGTATTATAGGACAAGACGGATTGCATTCAATATCAAGCACAATGAAATCCACGGGCACATAATTTCTATTTGCCATTCATCATGCAATTTTCTTGGTATAGATACTTCCAATTATAGCTTTTCTTCATGAGCTTTAATCATTGCTTCTACAATATGTTTAGTAAAAGCTTTATTTTGTTCGTAAGCATTAGGTGAGTTTATCATGGATTGCAACAAGGAAATACATTCAATCAAAGAGCAAATATCATAATTAAAGTCCTTCTAATCCAAAGTAGTGGGCACATTGCTATTTAAAGTCTTAACCTCTTCAAACCCACTTTTATTGTTTTTATCATTAATTAAGATCATCACCCTCCGAACAATTGGGACGCCTTCTAGCCAAAGTTGACTCATCTTCAGTCCCTTTTTCATCAAGTTTTATATTAACAAACAAAGATTTAGTAAGTGTCACACCAATCATTTTAATGTCTTCATCATCACTAGTGAGAGAATGTGACTCTGGTTTAGCAGCCATTTTGTTTACTAGTGTAGTTTGCTTATCGGATACCTTTCCTAACATATTTTCAGTACGAGCAAATTGTGACTGTAGATTGGCTACTTCCTGATTGACCCCATCAAGTTGCTTACTAATGGCATCCAATAAGGTAAAATGTTCTTTAATTTCCTTAGTGAATAATTCATTTTGCACATACTGAGAATACATAAAATTCTTAGTAGCCCTTTCCAATTCAGACAGTCTTTTACTATAGGATTCAAAACTTTTAGGAAATTCAAACATGATAGCAACTTCAAGCAGGTAAACAAAATAAAATATTTTCGTGTTTTTGATTTTTTTAATGAGACTAATAAAAGCAAATAAAGGAAAATAAAAAGCAGAATGAGTAAATGATAATTTGTGTGAAGGGACCTGTAGGTATTTGATGATGTCTCCCCCCGCAACGGCGCCAGAAATTCTTTAAGCTACTTGTGAGCTGCGTTGGGATTTTCCCCGAAGAGGAAGGGTGAAGCAATATAGTAGAGGATAGTATTTCCCTCAGTGAGAACCAAGGTTATCGAACCAATAGGAGAACCAAGCAAATCCTAGTCAAAGAGTACCTGCACACACAAGAGCAAATACTTGCACCCAACGCAGGCAAGAGGGTTGTCAATCCCCTTGAACTCGTTACTTGCAAGGATCAAATCTGATAGTGATATATATATATAAATTGAAAAGTAAATAAAAAAGTAAAATAATTGCAGTAAGGTAATTTAGGTTTTTCTAATATAATTAAAGTAGACCCTGGGGACATAGTTTTCCCTACAGACTTCTCTCTCGAAACATAGCATACGGTGGGTAAACAAATTACTGTTGGGCAATTGATAGAAAAGCGCATAGTAATGATGTTATTCATGGCAATGATCATGTATATAGGCATCTCATCCGTGACAAGTAGACCGAAACGATTATGCATCTACTACTATTACTCCACTTCGAGAGCGCTTCTATGCTTGCCTCTCTACGTATTAAGTCCATAACAAACAGAGTAATACATGAAGTATGATGACATGAAGTAGACAGAATAAACTCAAGCAATATGAATAAACCCCATCGTTTTACCCTTAATCGCAACAATACAAATATGTGCCTCGCTACCCCTTCTGTCATTGGGAGAGGACACCGCAAGATTGAACCCATCACAAAGCACCTCTATCCCTGAAGATAAATCAATCTAGTTGGCCAAACCAAATGGATAGATCGGAGAGAAATACAAATCTATAACAATCTTGCATAATAAAGTTTAGAAAAGACTCAATTACTTTCAACGAATAATCTGATCATAAACCCACAGTTCATCGGATCCCAACAAACACACCGCAAAAGAAGATTACATCGGAAAGAACTACATGGAGATCATGGAGAACTTTGTATTGAAGATCAAAGAGAGAGAACAAGCCATCTAAATACTAGCTGTGGACCCGTAGTTCTATGGTAAACTATTCACACATCATCGGAAGGGCAGCAAGGTTGATGTAGAAGCCCTCCGTGATCGATTTCCCCTCCGGCAGATCACCGAAAAAGGCCTCCAGATGGGATTGTGGAAGAACAGAAGCTTGCAGCAGTAAAAAAGTTATTTCGGGTGGCCCTCTGTTGGTTTTGGGATTCATGGGAATTTATAGAAGTGGAATTTGGTCAAACGGAGCTGCAGGGGACCCACGAGCTCAGGTGGCGCCCCCCTCGAGGCGCGCCAGGTGAGCTCGTGGCTCTCCCGCAGAGCTTGTGGCCTCCTCCTGAACGTTCTAGGGCCCCTTTTGGTCTAGAAAAAATCATCGTAAAGTTTTATCATGTTTGGACTTAGTTTGGTACTGATTTTCTGAAAAGCCAAAAACAAGCAAAAAACAGCAATTGCCACTGGGCACTGAGTTAATAGGTTAGTTCCAAAAATGATATAAAATTGCATATAAAGAATATAAAGTATCCAAGATTGATAATATAATAGCATGAAACAATCCAAAATTATAGATACGTTGGAGACGTATCAATTTCCGTCTAAAAGGACGTCTGATAACCCGTTCATGAAAAAGATGAATTCGGGTCAGAATCGTTTTCGCGCAGAAGATAGATCCAAAAATTGATGCACTTAACGGACGTTTCCTGGAGTTTGAACGGTCGGATCGAGCTGAAATTTTGGGGGGTTCTCGATACGGGAATTCCGTAGCTGATGAACGGTTGGATTTTCCAAAGGATGTTCGAGCTGACTGCTGGACTCCTCGCCCTAAACTCGTCCAGATTCTCGTCCAGATTCGATAGGGCTTCGGTATATCGGCAATTGCCGGAGATTCCTCCATCAGAATATGATGAAATTTGACGGGGTCATTGTAAAATTAATTCCGCACAATTCCACCAAAGGATTCATCAAAACGACGCTCGAAGAGGTGGAGACGGAAACACGAATCTGTTGTCCAGAAAAAAACTGCACGGTCGCCCGAGGGCAATGTTGACGTTGAGCCCCCGAGCTCTATGGTTGATTCTCCCATGATCTCGATAGAGATTGAAGTTGAATTTGATGAGGGCACCAGTCCGATCTTGATGATCCAATGCGGGGCGCAATCCTCGGTCCAACCGAGGTGACCAGTCGAGCCGGCGATGAAGATGTCGACGTCGACGATGAAGCTCGGTTTCGACGCGTAGATTACTCTGGAGCCGATCTGAATTCCCATCGCACCATGGCGACTGCCAGCAAGGACCTGTATGGGCCACCAATTTTGGTGCTAAGTCCGGCAAATCTCGAGGTAGGGGTCGTAAGCTAGGCGTCTTGGGGCGATGGTAACATGTACCCAGGATTTTACCCAGGTTTGGGCTCTCTCGAAGAGATAATACCCTATGTCATGATTTTGATTGTATTGATATGGGGTATAGTACAGAGTATAGGTATCTACGACGAGATTGTCGATCTAAGTTATAATGTCATGATCTATTGACTAGCCTGGCCTCGGCTTATATAATGTACCGGAGGCCTAGGATTACACGAGTCCTTGTCTTGTGCCCCAAGTTTTGTGGAATCTTCCTTGTATGTGTCATGGGCTGCCCGAAGAAGCCCATAATTGAACCGCCATGGGGGTCCTCGGCCCGACCCACATAGTCGGGGGACAACGTGGTGAGTACCCCCTAGTCCAGGACACCAACACTAAGCCAAATAGGAAAACCAGCAGAGGGGTGCACTAAGCCAAGGGTTGCTGCAGCAAAACAACCGGCAACCAGATGATCTCCAGGGCCTATGTAGCCGCGTTTACTAACTAGCTTCAACATGAAATTACAAAGGTTATAATTTTTCATCCTATAGCATGGTGGCTCCAGTGAGTAAATTGAGATCCTACAAATGATAGAGAGCCTAATCAAGTGTAGAGGCAATTGTTTGTCCCGCCTATTATTGTTTAATAATTTACCACACTGCTGGATTTCATGGCAAGAACCCTAGCCAAGCACACAACATTGTTTGACGCTGCTTTTGGCTCGGGGCTTGCTCAGGGCCTGGCCTGGTCCTGTCTACAATACTATTGCCAGACACTTTGAAAGTTTGTTACTTACCAAAGCTCGTTTTACAGGTTCGGTGTAGCTCATCTTTATCTTGCGATGTTCCTTGAAGATGTCCCCAACATCCCGTATTTGATCTTCATTGCTCCTCTGTATGTTGGTATTAGTAGTTTTATAAAATCCCAGCATGGCAAGAAAAATATAGTAATACTCACACATCTTGTAGGCAACATTAAAGTACTCATCTGCAATATTGGCACGAGTAATTTTTAATATCCTACTTTGTGGTTATTGAACTTTGCTAGAACTACATTGTGGTTTCATTCTGAGTCAATAGAACAGGGGGATCACCTCC
Organism: Elymus sibiricus; assembly: GCA_039707655.1. NCBI lineage: Eukaryota > Viridiplantae > Streptophyta > Magnoliopsida > Poales > Poaceae > Elymus > Elymus sibiricus. The sequence continues at coordinate 196,672,821 of CM077668.1, forward strand.
CTGCTATTCTCAAAAACTTTTAATCATCTGCCACACTATTGGTTAGAGTTGAAGAACCTACGCAAGCAGACCACAATACAGGAGCGACGCCCAATTACAAGATGATATTTTGTTGGATAATGCAATCTATAACCAATTGCTTTTACTGGAACAATAGCAGCCAGGAAAGGTGTCGTGGAGAATGACGATCTATGGGACCGAGAGGGGCCCCTTTGTGGTTCGGCTACGGGATTGGTGCACTACAAAGAGCGGGGCTGGTAGATGCAAGAACACACTGTGGTTTATCCAGGTTCGGGCCACTGTGAGCGTAAAACCCTACTCCTGCTTTGGTGGTTTGATTGTGTATGAGCTCAAGTTACATGGAGCACAACTTGCCGGCAAGGTGCGCGGGAAGTGCAGCTACTACGTGTAATTGAACTAGGTGTCGACCGTTCTAACTGTAGCCATGGGCCTCCTTTTATAGGCCAAGGGGTTACCACAATGGCTAATATGGTCATTACAGGGTATGAACAGGAGTTGTACTGTCATCAAGTCTATCCCCTAACAGGGGAGGACAAAAGCATTAAATGCCCGTTAGGTGCTACGCTGGGGAGGCGATGCTTTGGCAAAGGTTCTGCACCGTTTGTCCAGCTGCCCTTCTGTGATCTTGACACGACCCAGGGGCGGGTGTCATTAAAGTTAACCTTGAGGTGGCGCGCTGACACGTGCCCCAACCAGCTGTGTTTGACTGCCTGTCTGCTCGACACCTATCATACATGCTTATCTAGCTGATGATGAGGTGGAGCGGTAATGAGACAGAAAGAGCCTGCTGTCACGGAGCTTGCCGGGCCTTCGCTTGCCGGCAAGTAGCTTGCCGGGTCTTGGCTTGCCGGCAAGTAGCTTGCCGGCAACCAGAGCCTTGGTCTTCAGTACTAAACTAGTACTTCTCGATGACCTGCTTGGAGGTCTTCTTCATGGTCTTGTTTACCAAGTCTTGAGCTTGGACACAGTAGCCCTCCGGCAAGCCTTGCCGTCAGGAAGGCTACAACTGCCTGTGCACAAGTTAGGGTACGAAGGCACCCAGGTCTTAGTACACCGACAGGAGCCCCCGGTCCTGGGTCATACACACATGCGAGGCATCGTTGGGCTTGGCCCAAACAGTGCACAAGCACGCGTGGCAGAGGATAACTGCCATAATCTTCTCTTTCACCACGCCCCCCACAACGCGCATTAAATGCGAACGTGGGAGAGGTGGAATGAAACGGCCGCGGGAGGTAGTGCGCCTGAAAAGTGTAGCCACGTTGGATAGTAAAGAGACAACCCCCGCGCCTTCCCCATAAAAAGGAAACCGCGAAGGGCACTGCTCATTTACCCCCTCTTCCCAATCTAGCAATCTGCTTCATCTTCAACCTTGCGCAAGAACAGAGCACGCCGTCTTCTTCCACCGCCGCGTCGCGCCCCCGCTTGCTTCCAGACCCGCCCTCCCCCAAAGCAGCCATGGCACCCAAAAAGAACCAATACAAGCCGGAGAAGGCAGTCGATCCGAATGTAGAAGTGAGGAAGGAGGAGTTGGCGAAGATGCGGCGGGACAACATCGTCTTCAAGCCGGTGCTGACAGAGAGCGACTTGGTGGAGCGGTACTCGATCATGTGGGGGAAGGGGCGACCGCCCACACTGGGCCAGATGTTCTTCCCGGCTCTGTCAAACATCGCGAAGACAACTACCCTTTCTTCACCGCCTATTTCTATTGCGGCCTTGTCCCGCCTTTATTCGAATTTTTCTCTGAGATCATGTACACCTATGGGTTCCGTCTTCTAGACTTCACCCCCAACGCCATGTCTTGTATGGCTGTTTTTGCACACATGTGCGAGAACTTCGTTGGAGTAGTACCCAATGTAGCCCTCTTTCGCCATTTCTTCACCCCACGCATCGAAGCCGACGCCCTCTCTGGCAGCATCACCTGGATCCCCAGAGACAAAGATGTCTATCTCCCAGGGAAGCTTCACTTGAAGTGGAATGAGTGGCGCGCAGAATGGTGCTGGGTCAAAGATGCCGATTTCCCAAACTTCTGCAAGCCCAGAATGACAAGAGTGGAGCGCGGCAAGGATTGGAGCTATCTTGACACCAACGACAACAAGCTCACAATCGCCACGACTCGCATTCTTCGCCTCAAGGCTGCCGGCCTCACCATAGAGATGGTGGGGGCTGATTTCCTTCGTCGACGCATTGCTCCTCTGCAGAACAAAGGAAGGCCCGCCTGGGACTACAAGAACGTGGCTGATATCATGCGGGTGCGGACCGGGCTCCACACCAATCTGATGGTGTTGCAGCACACAACACTCTGCCACCAGCTCTTCCGCACTACCGGCAACTTCAGGTTGTCGCCAAGCGTGGTGCCCCTATGCAACAACTCCGCCAAGGATGCAATCATTGCAATGATGCCAGCTTGCAATGCCCATGGCATTGAAGGCAGTTGGCAAGCACCACCTGAAGACGCAGTGCAAGAATGGTTCGATACATTGATGGAGAGGCCCATCAAGGAGCAGAAGGATCTCTACCGCGACACCACCGCTGAGGAGTTGGCGCATATCGCCAACAGGGCAGCAGAAGCTAGAATGGCTGAAGGCGCCAGCGGATCTGGATCCGCGGCAGCCAACGTTGATGAAGAGGCTGAGGATGAACCAGCAGACGAGCCATCAGAGGAGCCTACCAGAGAGCAAGAAGAGCCTGCCGAGGAACAGGGCGAAGAAGCCGCTGTTGGGCAAGTGCACGGGAAGCCCCCTGTTTCGACAAAGAAATCTTGCGTACTCCGGTGAGCTGTTTCCGGAGAGCCAGTTCACCCATCTTCGGGTGTCGAGGGAGCCGACAAGGGAGCGGCCGCCAAGACTGCCGGCAGGCAAGGACAACGACGCCAAGCTCATCAACAACAGCGAGTGTGGTGCCCCTCTACGAGGCGCCCAGCTGCATCAGCTGCCGGAGTAGCGAGGCCTTCTCATCCTGCTGCGCCCGCGGCAACTAAACGGGCTAGGACTCCCACTCCACCTCCTGCCTCCAACACTGGACTAGAGAGCTTGTACGACCTCTCCATCCTTAGCGATGAGGAGGAGGAAGAAGAGTACGTGTCTTCAATCATCTTCATTATTTCTTGATTTCTTCTTATTGTTATCTGATCTGCTCTGCCATGTCTTGATTTAACAGGGACAAAGAAACCTTGGCACAAAGGATGGCGAAGAGGGCGAGGACCACAACAGAGGATGAGCCGACGGCAAGCACAGCACCGGACGTTGACGTCATGGCCATCAGTCCTCAGCACAGCCCCTAGCGTGAGGCCATTACTCACTTTCCTTTGGCAGGTGTCGGAGTTGAATTATTCGTTGCTGACATCGGCATGGGAGCAGGGGAGGAGCGCCATGAGGAGGAGCGCCCGGAGGCAGACCCAACCACGATGCCTCCGTCAACCACTGCTCCGGCAACCGATTCACCGGCAAGGGCCTCCATCGACGAGCATGTCCGCGTTGAAGAGGTGCCAGCAACCGAGGCTACCGGCAACCAGGCGACTATGGCACCCCGGCTCAGAGAACCGGTTTACCAGTGTTTCCAACCGAGAGACCATGTCTTCTGGAAACACACAACAACTTGGAACAGAACAAACTGAACTTTATTGATAGATCTTGAGTACAAGCTCGTAATTTACATCGATAGCGAGGCCAGAAGCACTGCACGTGCTGAGACAATATCTACATTATTTATGGAACATAGCAGGGCCTCGATACTACTGGGTAGAACTACGGCGTAGCGGAACATAGCGCAGAAACTCCATCCACAGGGACACTGCTGTGGACACCGCCTAGTTAGCGTAGCACGAACCTTCGGGACCTCCGTCCTCGACTTCTCCTGCATCTGGCATGATATGCCAGGTGAGTACTTGGAATGTACTCGCAAGCTCATGACAACCAAAACAATGCAGCAAACAATAGCATGGCAATTAACAAGTTAAGTGCTTAGATTGCTCACTTACTGGTACCCAGTACCAACTTACTCACATCGGGATTGTCCCACAACCCTCGGAATGCTCACCATCCACTGAGCACTTCCGAACATAAGACAAGTTCTTCCATCATTATTATCTTTAGGGTGGTTGACCATACAGTGGCCTAGTACGGACTGTCCAATACCGTGGACGCGGCTATTCGAATAGATTCTTACACTCTGCAGAGGTTGCGCACTTTACCCACACTATGGAGCTCCTGGCCTCTTCATCCCATTCGGGTGGACCAGTGCTGCTCCAACGAAACCTGCCTGACCCGTGACCCCTCTATCGTACCACCGACAATCATACCCTCCCAGGGTCATGTCCTGGGTGGCCCCTGTGTCACCCCGTGACACCTGCCACCGTCGTGGCCACTAACTGTCCCAAACGGGGACGCCGGCAAAATAACTCAACTAGGCTCACAGGATTATCGTCGCCTACCTGATCAGGGCAGCACGCACGCATAACCCTCCCTAGTTTGGTGGTACCGATAAAAGAGCACAATGCCAGACCAAGTCAAGGCCATCCCATACCGGCAAATGTGGCTGCACGGATAAGTCCGGACAGGTGACACTAGATCAACCAAATGGGTTTAGTGTTGTCAAGCATTTAACCAGTATGGGTATTTATCAGGAATAATTTAACATGGCAGTAGCTAGGCATCAAAATAATATTACTCTAAATTGTCACATATTAAAATAATGCATATAATTCGATTAAATAACAAGCACTATTGAAATGCTTCATGCAATGGATGACATGGCTTGCCTTGCTCTGTTGGGTTGTCCACAAACTCCTGGGCTTCAAATCCAAATGTATTTCCTTCTGAAAATATTTTAAAAATGCAATTGAAAATGTCACATATTACTGTTCTGTTCACCAGAAATTCTGTGAACAAGAGAAAAATACCAAAAATTGCCAGAAAATAGAGGAGCTCAAGACAAACTCAGAGCAAAAAGAATCAATTGATTTGGACTTATGGTTTAAAAGTTATGGCTGGTCAAAGTTCGGGTCAAAATCTGAATTAAAATAGAAAATCAGAAAAACTGACAGGGGGCCACGTCGAAGGCGTAAAGTGGAGAGGCGCCTCCACTTACCGCTTCGGCGCGCGCGCAGCTGAGCCGCTGACAAGCGGGCCCCGCGGCTGGATTTAAACGAGAGAGAGAGAGGGAACAGAGAAGAGCGGGACTCCGGCGACGGTCGCCGGTGAAGTGGTCGGCGGCGAGGTCGGGGAAGAGCGGGGATGGAACAGGCTCACTGAGGCGGTCACGCATGTACCCGCATATCGACGAGGGGTGGCCGGACGACGTCGTCCCCTTCCTCTCCGGCGGAGGCAGTGCTCGGGTGTCGTCGGAGACGGCGGTTCCGGCAGCGATTCGCTCGGGCAAGAGGTCGGGCGTGACCAGGAGGATGAGCTGAGCTCGATGATGCAGTCGGTGGAGTCCGGGAAGGAGTGGAACGGGGAGGAGGCTGGGCTTGGGGGGCGGCGGATCTCCGGCGAGGTTCGAGGCCAGAGAGCCTCTCGACCGTGGCTCGCTGCTCGGGAGGGCGATTGGAAGGTGGAGAAGTGGGTTGAGGAGCTCGAGAGGGCCGGGCGTGGCCTTTTATAGGCAGGAGGCGAGCTCGGGCGAGCTCTCTGGAAACGGCGAGGTCCGGGACACGTCGCCGGTGCCAGGACGCCGCGCTGGCTGGCCGGTTGCGGGCGACGAGACGGGAGAGGGCACAGAGGAGTTATGGCGCGGTGGAAGCTAGCGGAGGAAGAAGACGAGCGCCAGCGCCACTGTGACTGCACGGGCGGCACAGTGCCCGGATGCGGTGGCGGCCGTCGAGGGCGATACCGGCGAGGGGAAGCTGCGGGAGAGGGTACGTGGACGGCATCGACGATGTTGGCACCTCAGGACATGAAATGGCAGCAAGAGGCCTCTGGAATGACCTCGGCCGTCGCCGGCGAGATGCAGAGCACGCATACTGGCATGCCAGTACCGTGCTCACCACGGGAACTGATGTCTGCAGGCCGTCCAAGTCCAGCGCACCATGTCTAGGGTGTTCTCCTTTGATCATCTAGCCCCTCTGCACTCTTGGTTTGGCTAGGTTCACTCTGAACCGAAGTGTAGCTTCAGCTACAGTTTCTGACAAGAAACTTGAGAGGGATCTACAGAAGAGGTGAGCTGGAGATGGAGCCAACGGAGATGTCTGGGATGATCTATCTTGGAAGGACTCCAAGCTGGCCAAGTTTGAGAAAGTTTCATCAAGATTTGGATATAGTTCATGTACAAGGGTTGTACTGAACCAGGAACCTAGATGAGCTTGTAGCACTCATCTGGGTGATCTTCTGGAGGTGAATTTTGGTGTGGCAGGGTTATCTGGTGGATAGAAGATGCCATAAAAATTTCAGCTCAATTGGATACCTCTAGCTGGTACTTCCTTCACAGAGGTTCCAACTGAACAGAAACTTGACAAAATATTGCTGGTGAAAATTTGTACTGGACCAGATGATATTTTTGGATATTGTGGAAAGATAGGTTCCCTAATATCTCAGGGAATTTTTTGGGAATTTACTGAGTAGGGAAAATATGATCTCCTTCACAAATGACCAGTATTGTCCAGTGAGCAAATGGAGTTTTCTGGACAAAATTTTGTACTGGGCCATGAAATGTTTTTGAAGATTGTGTGAGTAGATGATGACAAGAAGGTTTGGGATTAATTTGGGATTTTTCTGATCACCAGAACTATAGGTTGCTTTGTAACCCATAGTGATGACAGATTTTCCCAAAGGAAGAAAATGAATATTTGGGAAAGATAAGGAATTGGAAATTGATCCAGAAGGTGAGTGACAAGATTTTGGCAAGATGATGAGGGCTCTGGATCACTGAGAGGAATTCATAAGTCCAAAGTCAACTGAAAAGATTCAAAATCCAACCAAATTGCAAATAAAGTCAGAAAGATTTCAAAAAGAAAAAGTTGCCAAAAACCAGGGTGTCACAAACCTACCCCCCTTAGAATGAATCTCATCCTCGAGATTCGGTTGCTCAGGGAACAAGTGTGGATATGCTGATCTCAGAAAATCCTCTCTTTCCCAGGTAGCCTCTTCCTCAGTATGATGATCCCACAACACCTTGTAAAACCTGATTGTCTTACTCCTGGTAGTTCTTTCCATCTCATCCAATATTCTGACAGGTCTTTCCTCATAGGTCAAATCTTTAGTCAATTCCAGCTCACTCATATCTGCCTGCTTGATCGGGGGTGCAATGCACTTTCTCAACTGTGATATGTGGAAGACGTCGTGAACGTCTGACAACTCTGGTGGTAACTCTAACTGATATGCCACTCTGCCTCTTCTAGCCATGACTGGAAAGGGACCGATGTATCTCGGTGCAAGCTTTCCTCGGGTATGAAACCTCTTTATTCCTTTCATGGGGGGAACTCGGAGATAAGCATAATCTCCGGGATCAAAAGTTACTTCCCGATGCTTCGGGTCATAGTAGCTCTTTTGACGGGACTTGGCTGCTCGAAGACGCTCCTGGATATCCTTGACTTGTTTCTCAGCCTCGAGCATCAAATCCGTGCCGAAGATACGGCTGTCTCCTGTCTGAGATCAATTTAAAGGAGTGCGGCATTTCCATCCGTACAGAGCTTCAAATGGTGACATCTTGAGACTTGACTGATAACTGTTATTGTAGGAGAATTCTGCATAGGGTAGACTATCCTCCCATTTGGGTCCATGGGCGAGAGCACAGGACCGAAGCATATCTTCCAATATCTGATTCACACGTTCTGTCTGCCCATCTGTCTGTGGATGATATGCTGTGCTATGCTTCAGCACTGTTCCCAGGGCTTGGTGCAGTCACAGCCAGAATGCTGAAGTGAACAAGGAGCCTCTATCTGACGTGATAGACTTGGGTACTCCATGAAGGCTGACTATCCGGGACATGTAGAGCTGTGCCAGTTGGTAAGCGTTGAAAGTGGTCTTTACCGGAAGGAAGTGAGCCACCTTCGTGAGTATATCCACGATGACCCAGATAGCATCATGACCTCTTGTGGACTTGGGTAGTCCAACAATGAAGTCCATGCATATGTCATCCCATTTCCACTGGGGAACTGGTAAAGGTTGCAGTAGCCCAGCGGGTTTCTGGTGTTCAACCTTGACTCTGTATGCTATGTCCCTTCGCATCCCTGGCCACCAAAAGGTTTCTCGCAAGTCCTGGTACATTTTCGTTCCTCCCGGATGGATATAGTATGCAGATTCATGTGCCTCTCTGAGTATTTGCTGTCTCGGGTTGTCTTGATCAGGCACACATATTCGGTTTTCAAACCATACAGTGTCCTGGTCATCAATTCGGAAGGACTTGGCCTTTCCTAGCGGAATGTGCTCCTTGATTTCCTGTATGCCTTGATCTGATTTCTGAGTTGCCTTAATTTCTTCCATAAGTGTTGGGGTAATTTCCATTGTATCCGGGCTAGTTGGGCCGCATAACACCATATTCAGCTTGGCAAACTCTTCCTGCAGCCTCGGATGCATTCCCTCCATTAGTGCATTTAGGGTACCTTGCTTTCTGCTGAGGGCATCGGCGACCACATTGGCTTTTCCCGGATGATAATTGATTCCAATGTCGTAGTCCTTGACCAATTCAAGCCATCTTCTCTACCTGAGATTCAGATCAGGTTGGGTGAAAATATACTTGAGACTCTTATGGTCCGTGTATATCTCACATCGCTGCCCAATGAGGTAATGCCTCCAAATCTTTAATGCATGAATTACGGCTGCCAATTCCAAATCATGAGTGGGATAGTTCTCCTCATGAGGTCGTAGCTGCCTGGATGCATATGCTACAACCTTTCCTTCTCGCATTAGAACGCAGCCGATTCCTCGTCTGGAAGCATCGCAATATATGTCGAAGCTCTTGTGGATGTCCGGAAGAACTAAGACAGGGGCTGTAGTTAGCCTCGTCTTTAGCTCCATGAAACTGCTATCACATTCTTCCGTCTAGGCAAATTTGTGGTTCTTTTTCAACAGTTCTGTCAATGGCTTGGCTATTTTTGAGAAGCCTTCGATGAAGCGACGGTAGTAGCCTGCCAATCCCAGAAAGCTACGGACTTCCGTTACTGTGGCTGGGGTCTTCCAGTTTAATACAACAGTCACTTTGCCAGGGTCGACAGCCACCCCTTGTTCTGACAGAATATGTCCCAGAAATCCCACCTCTCTTAGCCAAAATTCGCATTTACTGAATTTGGCATACAAGCGATGGGTCCTTAGTCTTTCTAGGACACTACGGAGGTGTTGGGTGTGCTCTTCTTCATCTTTGGAGTAGATGAGAATATCATCGATGAATACTACCACAAATTTGTCCAAGAAGTCCATGAAGACTTTGTTCATCATGCTCATGAAATATGCTGGAGCATTTGTCAGCCCGAATGACATGACTGTAAACTCATACAGACCATATCTGGTAGTAAAAGCTGTCTTGGGGATATCCTCTTTCCTGATTTTTAACTGATGATACCCCGTTCGGAGGTCAATCTTGGAAAATACCCGGGCTCCGTTCAACTGGTCAAACAGATCATCAATGCGGGGGAGCGGATATTTATTTTTGATGGTGACCTCATTCAGTTGGCGATAGTCTACGCACATTCGTAGGCTGCCATCCTTCTTCTTGACAAACAGCACGGGTGATCCCCAAGGTGAAGTGCTTGGACGAATGTACCCTTTTTGCAATAATTCATCCAACTGTTTCTTTAATTCCACCAGCTCTGGGGAAGGCATGCGGTAGTACTTCTTGTATATTGGAGCAGTTCTGGGAACAACCTCAATAGCAAACTCTAGTTCCCGATCAGGTGGCATTGCCTGGTATTTCTTCCGGAAATACGTCCGAAAATTCACTGACTACCGGAATCAGACTTATGTCTGTAGCTGTGGCTTTGAATGCCATTCCTTTCTTTGACATCACTCTGCTAGCAGTGAATTGCACTATTTGGCCTGCCGGGTTAACCAATGTCACCTTCCTGGTGGCACAGTTGATACACACCTGGTGTGGTACCAACCAATCCATTCCCAGTATTATATCCAGTCCAGGGGATTCAATGGCAACGAGAGTGGCTGGAAACTTCGCATCGTGTATCAAGATTTCCAGATTCTTGTATATCACATTTGTTCTGAGCATGGAGCCAGGGGATTGCACCACCATGATTTTGTCCAAAAGGGAAGGAGAAAATTTGTGCAAGGTGGCAAAACTCCACGAAATAAATGATTGAGAAGCCCCAGAATCAAATAAAATTATTGCAGGTATGTTGTTAACAGAAAACATACCAAGGACCACATCTGGAGCTTCGCGGGCTTCCTCAGCGGAGATATGATGGACTTGGCCGCGATAGAAGTTCGGATTGGGGCGGCGTCCAACACTGTTGACTTGTGGCTTGAAGTCGGATGGTGGCTTCCCATTTCTTGTGGGGCATTGCTTGGAGTAGTGCCCGCTCTGGCCGCAAGTGAAGCATGTATTGTTGTGACGACAATCCTCCAGCACTGGCTATTTGCTGAAGGTCTTGTCCTGGCTAACAGGCTTATTGTTGCTGTTGCCATTGTTCCAGGCAGGCTTGTATTCAGATGGCCCTGGTTGCCAAGTACGTGGCTTCTGCACAAACTGCTCACGGTTGTCCTTCTTGGGTTCAAACTTCCGCTTGCGATCATCATATCCTGCCTTATGCTCGCGTTCAGCTATGAAGGCCTTGTTTACCAGAGTCTGGAAGTCAGGAAAGTCCAGCATACAAAGCTGACAGCGGAGGGTATGATTCAGCCCTCCTAGGAATCGATCAATCTTCCTTTCTTCGGTGGACACGTCATGGGTTGAGTACCGTGCCAGATTATTAAACTTCTTCAGATACTCACCCACTGACATATTCCCTTGAGTAAGAGCAAGAAATTCCCTCTGCTTCACCTTCATTATGCCAGTAGGAATATGATACTTGCGGAATACCTCTTTGAACTTCTCCCAAGAAATATCTTCTCCAAAAGGCCACGGTATTTTTGTGTTGTCCCACCACATGGCTGCTGGTCCTTCCAGGTAGTGAGTAACAAAAGGAACTTTGTCTAACTCATCACAGCGGGCTATTTCCAATTTCTTTTCCATGGTCCTCAGCCAGTCATCAGCTTCCATAGGATCCATAGCTTGACCAAAACTGGGTGGCTTGGTACGCTGAAAATCAGACAGCTTAGAGTGTGTCCCATTGTGGTTGTTCTGACCCACCATAGTCTACATACTTTTCAGAAATTCCATGAGATCTTGGTTTCTCTTCTCTTCAAACATTCTCATGATCTGATCAGTGGTAGGTGACTGTGGTGGTGGAGGTGGCAAATCTTCTGGTGGCTATCCTGCCTGTCTGGCGGATCGACGAACGGGAGTTCCATCGCCGCCTTGATTACTACACCTCTTCATCCTAAATTTGTTCCCATTGCAAATACTGAATCGATGAGCAACATCCATAAGGGAAAGCAGGGTATTATGACACCAGAAAAAACAACCAAATAAAAAAGAGAGAAATAAAGCGAACAACATAATTATACAAGGCAACCCAACATCATACATGACAAGCTAGTAGGGGGATGATCATGACTAGACTGCTCATACGACAGTTGACATATGCAGGGATGCTATGATGCATGCACTGAGACTCAAGCCTCCGCTCTAGTGACGCCGGTGGCACGAACACTGGTACACTGAAGACTCCTCGTCGTCTGACTCTGTCTCGGAATCTGAGCTGATGACGTGCACCTCGGCCTCCGGATCAAAGGAAACACGACGACGCTGACGGGAAGGTTCTCCCTCTGAAGGAGAAGAAGCACGATGCCGCAGCATCGGAGCAGCTGGAGTAGCTAGGAGTGAGGCCCACTCTGACGGGGTCTCGCGCCGGCTACCAGACGAAAAGCCTGGCGGTCCGAACGAACTAGAAGGAGTGTCGGAAGGTGGAACGGATGGAGTGTACATGGGTGAAAACGGAGGTGGAGGAGGAGACTGTGCTGCCGCAACAGCCGCAAGTGCCTCGCGAGCAGAAGTCAGCTCCTCGGCTAGAGAAGTGATCATGCGGTAAATGGCGTTCAGATAACGAGATAAAACACCAGTAGCACAATCACTCGCCGGATCAACAGGTGCGAAAAGGACTCGCCCTGTAGTAGGCGACAGGGTGGGGTAGTGAAAGAAACCTGGATGAGTCTGCATCTCGACCTCGTGGAAGCGCAAGTCAGTGAGAGCCTCCATCGCAGCAAACTAGATCGCCAACTCTGGAGTAGAAGCAGTTCCGCCCTTGGAAGAACGGGAGTAGCTGCCGATATCTGAACTCGTAGTCAGAAAGGCTTCCGCGTGATACTCGAATACTGAACCAGCAAGCTTCTCTCTGAACACCTGGTACACTGGGTCTTCGCCGTTGGGATACAGCCGAAGCCAGACACTACGAAGCAGTACTGGAAAAGTGAACAGTGCCGGCTCGTGATGGTAGTGGTACGGAACTGGTGCCATCTACACTCATCAAACCAGCGGTTAGCACAATAAAACTATATGCATGCCATGCAATGCAAGCAATCAGATGCAGCAAGCAAGACACGCCAAGACTCTAAACTACTCGCAGCTCTAGCGCAGGGTTAACTAGGGTGTCCAACAGTCAGCACGGCTCTGATACCAAGCGTTGTGGCACCCTGGCTCAGAGAACCGGTTTACCGGTGTTTCCAACCCAGAGATCATGTCTTCTAGAAACACACAACAACTTGGAACAGAACTGAACTGAACTTTATTGATAGATCTTGAGTACAAGCTCGTAATTTACATCGATAGCGAGGCCAGAAGCACTGCACGTGCTGAGACAATATCTACATTACTTATGGAACATAGCAGGGCCTCGATACTACTGGGTAGAACTATGGCGTAGCGGAACATAGCGCGGAAACTTCATCCACAGGGACACTGCTATGGACACCGCCTAGTTAGCGTAGCACGAACCTTCGGGACCTCCGTCCTCGGCTTCTCCTGCATCTGGCATGATACGCCAGGTGAGTACTTGGAATGTACTCGCAAGCTCATGACAACCAAAACAATGCAGCAAACAATAGCATGGCAATTAACAAGTTAAGTGCTTAGATTGCTCACTTACTGGTACCCAGTACCAACTTACTCACATCGGTATTATCCCACAACCCTCGGAATGCTCACCATCCACTGAGCACTTCCGAACATAAGACAAGTTCTTCCATCATTATTATCTTTAGGGTGGTTGACCATACAGTGGCCTAGTACGGACTGTCCAATACCATGGATGCGGCTATTCGAATAGATTCTTACACTCTGCAGAGGTTGCGCACTTTACCCACACTATGGAGCTCCTGGCCTCTTGATCCCATTCGGGTGGACCAGTGCTGCTCCAACGAAACCTGCCTGACCCGTGACCCCTCTATCGTACCACCGACAATCATACCCTCCCAGGGTCATGTCCTGGGTGGCCCCTGCGTCACCCCATGACACCTGCCACCGTCGTGGCCACTAACTGTCCCAAACGGGGACGCCGGCAAAATAACTCAACTGGGCTCACAGGATTATCGTCGTCTACCTGATCAGGGCATTACGCATGCATAACCCTCCCTAGTTTGGTGGTACTGATAAAAGAGCACAAAGCCGGACCAAGTCAAGGCCGTCCCATACCGGCAAATGTGGTTGCACGGATAAGTCCGGACAGGTGACACTAGATCAACCAAATGGGTTTAGTGTTGTCAAGCATTTAACTAGTATGGATATTTATCAGGAATAATTTAACATGGCAGTAGCTAGGCATCAAAATAATATTACTCTAAATTGTCACATATTAAAATAATGCATATAATTCGATTAAATAACCAGCACTATTGAAATGCTTCATGCAATGGATGACATGGCTTGCCTTGCTCTATTGGGTTGTCCACAAACTCCTGGGCTTCAAATCCAAAAGTATTTCCTTCTGAAAATATTTTAAAAATGAAATTGAAAATGTCACATATTACTGTTCTGTTCACCAGAAATTCTGTGAACAAGAGAAAAATACCAAAATTTGCCAGAAAAAAGAGGGGCTCAAGACAAACTCAGAGCAAAAAAGAATCAATTGATTTGGACTTATGGTTTAAAAGTTATGGCTGGTCAAAGTTCGGGTCAAAATCTGAATTAAAATAGAAAATCAGGAAAACTGACAGGGGGCCACGTCGAAGGCGTAAAGGGGAGAGGCGCCTCCACTTACCGCTTCGGCGCGCGCGCGGCTGAGCCGCTGACAAGTGGGCCCCGCAGCTGGATTTAAGCGAGAGAGAGAGAGGGAACAGAGAAGAGCGGGACTACGGCGACGGTCGCCGGTGAAGTGGTCGGCGGCGAGGTCGGGGAAGAGCGGGGATGGAACGGGCTCACCGAGGTGGTCACGCATGTACCCGCAGATCGACGAGGGGTGGCCGGACGACGTCGTCCCCTTCCTCTCCGGCGGCGGCGGCGCTCGGGTGTCGTCGGAGACGGCGGTTCCGGCAGCGATTCGCTCGGGCATGACCAGGAGGATGAGCTGAGCTCGATGATGTAGTCGGTGGAGTCCGGGAAGGAGTGGAACGGCGAGGAGGCTGGGCTTGGGGGGCGGCGGATCTCCGGCGAGGTTCGAGGCCAGAGGGCCTCTCGGCCGTGGCTTGCTGCTCGGGAGGGCGATTGGGAGGTGGAGAAGTGGGGTGAGGAGCTCGAGAGGGCCGGGCGTGGCCTTTTATAGGCAGGAGGCGAGCTCGGGCGAGCTCTCTGGAAACGGCGAGGTCCGGGACACGTCGCCGGCGCCAGGACGCCGCGCTGGCTGGCCGGTTGCGGGCGACGAGACGGGAGAGGGCAGAGAGGAGTTATGGAGCGGTGGAAGCTAGCGGAGGAAGAAGACGAGTGCCAGCGCCACTGTGACTGCAAGGGCGGCACAGTGCCCGGATGCGGTGGCGGCCGTCGAGGGCGATTCCGGCGAGGGGAAGCTGCGGGAGAGGGTACGTGGACGGCATCGACGATGTCGGCACCTCAGGACATGAAATGGCAGCACGAGGCCTCTGGAATGACCTCGGCCGTCGCCGGCGAGATGCAGAGCACGCATACTGGCATGCCAGTACCGTGCTCACCACGGGAACTGATGTCTGCAGGCCGTCCAAGTCCAGCGCACCATGTCTAGGGTGTTCTCCTTTGATCATCTAGCCCCTCTGCACTCTTGGTTTGGCTAGGTTCACTCTGAACCGAAGTGCAGCTTCAGCTACAGTTTCTGACAGGAAGCTTGAGAGGGATCTAGAGAAGAGGTGAGCTGGAGATGGAGCCAACGGAGATGTCTGGGATGATCTATCTTGGAAGGACTCCAAGCTGATCAAGTTTGAGAAAGTTTCATCAAGATTTGGATATAGTTCATGTACAAGGGTTGTACTGAACCAGGAACCTAGATGAGCTTGTAGCACTCATCTGGGTGATCTTCTGGAGGTGAATTTTGGTGTGGCAGGGTTATCTGGTGGATAGAAGATGCCATAAAAATTTCAGCTCAATTGGATACCTCTAGCTGGTACTTCCTTCACAGAGGTTCCAACTGAACAGAAACTTGGCAGAATATTGCTGGTGAAAATTTGTACTGGACCAGATGATATTTTTGGATATTGTGGAAAGATAGGTTCCCTAATATCTCAGGGAATTTTCTGGGAATTTACCGAGTAGGGAAAATATGATCTCCTTCACAAATGACCAGTATTGTCCAGAGAGCAAATGGAGTTTTCTGGACAAAATTTTGTACTGGGCCATGAAATGTTTTTGAAGATTGTGTGAGTAGATGATGACAAGAAGGTGTGGGATTAATTTGGGATTTTTCTGATCACCGGAACTATAGGTTACTTTGTAACCCATAGTGATGACAGATTTTCCCAAAGGAAGAAAATGAATATTTGGGAAAGATAAGGAATTGGAAATTGATCCAGAAGGTGAGTGACAAGATTTTGGCAAGATGCTGAGGGCTCTAGATCACTGAGAGGAATTCATAAGTCCAAAGTCAACTGAAAAGATTCAAAATCCAACCAAATTGCAAATAAAGCCAGAAAGATTTCGAAAAGAAAAAGTTGCCAAAAACCAGGGTGTCACAGCGATGACAACTGAGGTTGTCGGAGAAGAAGCTATTCCTCCTCAGCAGTCTCAATCCGGTAAGTCTTTTGCCGTCAAGCACTTTTCCTTTTCAATCTTTTCTTTTTTAGTTTTCTTGAACTTGATCTGAATCTCGATTTTCTCTCTTCTCCTTTCCTTTTAGATCTGCCTCCAACTGATGACATGGACATTGATGCCACCATCGAGGAGATCACGAAGGACGCTGTTGACGAGGCCGTCAGGGTAACTGATGAAGAGGCCGCCAAGGCCGCTCATGAAGAGGCTGCCAAGGATACTGCTGAGGAGGGTGGCAACAAGAGTGCCGAGGCCACTGAAGACATCCCTGTCTCAGGAGCGCCAAGTGCTGACTCGGCCATGAGATCAATCTTGACCGGCAAGGTGGCCGTCGATGATCACCCTTCGACATCTGAAGAGCCGCCATCAAGTAGATATTTGAAGGTTGGCGACAACTTGTTCGTCAGCATCCCTGGGACGTCAAGCATTGGGGCGCCCACTGAAGGAGAGGTCTTGGACGATGAAATCATCGCCGCTACCGGGCTCGAAGTTGTCGGTGAGCCGCTCGCCAACGTCGATGAGACTAAAGAGCAGCAACTCCTCAGGGCCATGGGCAAGAACTTCTAGAAGCTCCAGGCGTGTTATCGCAACAGAACGGAGAGCTTGGACTCCAAGGCTGCCGTCCTCGACAAGGCGGAATAAGAGTTCAAGAAACAGGTGGAGGAAACGCAAGTCTGGTATGCAGAATGCCTCCAAGAGCTCCATGAATGCCAAACCAAACTTGCCAAGGCCAAGGAACAGTTTGTTTTGGAGAAGGCGGAGGCCGACAAGGCACAGGAGGAGGCTGCACAAAGAATAGCGGCAGCTGATGCAGAACTGAATGAGCGTAAGATTGGCCTCGACGCTCATGAGGAAAAGCTTGCCGCCCGTGAGGCAGAGCTTGCCGCTAAGCTTCGCGACAAGGATGAAGAGATCCAGGCTCTCATTGCGCGGCAGACCCAGGAGCTGGAGCGAGGGCATAAAGACGCAATCGAAGCTCAAGCCGCAGAGCATGCCAGCAAGATCAAGGAGGCCGTTGATGCTGCCGAAGCCGCAGAGGCCGCCAAGAACGAGCTGGAAGGCAAAGTGCGAAAGCTCGAAGCGGATATCGCCGCCAACGACAAGGAGATCTCGGCGCTCAAAGCAGACATAGAGAAGGCAACTCACACCTTGGCGGAGCTGCAAACCTCAGTGTTTGCCAAGAACCAAGCGCTCACCAAGGCCAACGACGTTATTGAAGATCACAAGATGAAGGTGACCACCTTGGAAAAATCACTTGACGCCGCCAAGGAGCGAGAGAAGATCTTAACGAAGGACCTCCAAAATGAGAAGGCCTTGCTTGCGAGCGCCGCAAACTTCTTTAACGAGCTCAAGAATGCCTACAAGCTTTCGACTGATCATCTTGTGGTTGCTGCGGAAAACCTCACCGCACAGCTTTCCGCCATGGGCTTGCCGGAATACCACTACTCCACCACCGAAGGGGACACCGCCAGCGCTAGGCTTACTCTTTTCTTCGAAAGCTTGATCGAGGCGCTGGAAAAGCACCACGAAGCTCGAGCCACACACCTTTCCAGCGAATCCCGCATGCTTTGCCGGGATGTCCTCTTCAAGGTGCTTGTCAAGGTGGTGTACCGGAACTGAAGCATTGATCTCTCCAAAGTCTTCACCAGCCTGCCAAAGGGAGCCGACACCAAGGCCGCCGAAGAGCTTGTTGCGCCCATCGCCGATAGGGTCGGCCAGATCCCCAGGACAGAGGGCCAGCACAGGCACTAATTCTTCTCGTACCATCTTATCGCAAGTGTAGTCTATGTAAAAGACAAATTTATCTTAGAACTATACTGTGCTTTTGATGTAATATGACTTGTGTTCTGAATGGATGTATGCATGCTATTCCTCTTGTCTTATTCTGTCTTTGCATGATTTTTGTACCCTACGGTTGCCAGAATCTTGCCGGTGCGCGCACTCTTGCCGCAAGCGCTTGAGGAACGGATCCTTAGCAACTTGCCGGAAGTGCCGCTGATGGCAAGGTGACACTTGACGATAACAACGCAGCCACTTAAGTTGTTGAGCAGACTCGAAACAAAGTAAGAGCGCAGTTGATCATGACAAGGTTCCTTAGCGTGCAGGTTTCTCATACAAAGGCCAAAATTGTTCAAGGAGAAATTGCAACTACAATAAACAATTTATTTCAAAGTTTTTCAACTTAGCTTTTTTTTGCTATACTCTTGTCATAGAATGATGTCTTGAACGTCATCTGGTATCCATACCATCACACCCCCCCCCCCCGAGAAACTTGCACGCGAGGAACACTTCATTCACTTAAGAAAAAGAAAGAAGAGAAAAGAGGAGGTTGGAACCTTGACAGTTCATTAATCATCTTATGCAAGGTAGAATATAACACAACACTGTCCGCAACATATAAATAAATATGTACTTTGACAAAGAGTTGTGAAACACTTAACTTTTATTTACTACGCACGGGGTCTGCGCCCGACTTTGTACAAAGGGTTACATGCCTTGTTGGCAAGCTTGTACAAAAGAGGTTGCCGGGAAGCCCGGCAACCGCGCCTTACGGGTAAAACTTACGAAGATGCTCAATATTCCATGAGTTGAGCACAGGAGTGCCATCTTCGGTCTCTAGGCGGACCGCGCCAGGCCTAGTGACTCGTACTACCCGGTAAGGGCCTTCCCACTTCGTCGTCAACTTGCCTTTACCCTTCATGGACTGGATCTGACAAAGAACAAGGTCGCCTTCCTCAAGGTTCCTGTTGTTAACCTTGCGGCTATGATAGCGGCGCAAGGCTTGTTGGTACCGTGCAGCATGGACAGCAGCCCGGAAACGATCCTCCTCAAGGAGCGTGGCATCATCTTGCCGTTGCTCATCTCGATCCTCCTCGTCGAAGGCCAAAACTCGAGGTGACCCATATCTGAGTTCCGTGGGGAGCACCGCTTTTGCACCATATACAAGGGAGAAGGGTGTCTGGCCAGTGGCTCGACTTGGTGTCATTCTAATTGACCAAAGAACCGCCAGCAACTCTTCCACCCAGTGCCTTCCACACTAATGTAGCTTGTCAAAAGTTCTGGTCCTAAGATCACACAACACTTCTACATTTGCCCTCTCTACTTGTCCATTGCTCCTTGGGTGAGCAACCGAGGCATAGCAGATCTTGTTTCCAAGCTCTTGGCAATATGCTGTGAAGGTGCGGCTCGTGAACTGGGTGCCATTGTTGGTGATGATCCTGTTGGGTACACCAAAACGAGCAACTAATCCTTTGAGAAACTTGATAGCTGACTGTGCTGTCACCTTTCTCGCTGGCTCTACCTCAGGCTACTTTGTAAACTTGTCGATTGCAACGTACAAGAATTCATAGCCCCCGGTAGCACGGGGCAAGGGGCCGACGATGTCGAGCCCTAGACCGAGAAAGGCCAGGAAAGAGGGATGGTTTGGAGGGCTTGAGTTGGCTGGTGGATGTCCTTGGCGTCTAACTGGCATGCTCCGCACCTGATGACCACCGCTAAGGCATCTTGAAGGGTTGTCGGCCAGTAGAATCCTTGATGGAACGCCTTGCCGATGAGCGCGGGCGACCCAATATGAGATCCACACATCCCTTCATGCATCTCTTCCAACAGTCTCTGTCCATCTTCCTGGCAAATGCACTTCAATTTCACCCCGTTTGGTCTTTTCCTGTACAAAGTGTCATCGACAATTTTGTACATTCTTGATTGATGGGCTACTCTTTCCGCGTCTTCTTGCTCATCGGGAAGATCTCCTGTTTGAAGGTATTGGACAATCGGCTGCTCCCATGCCGGAGCCTGTGGCTCAACGACAAGGACTAAAGGCACTTCTTCCTCTGCGAGAGCGCTTGCTTCGACGGCAAGGACTTGGCTTGCCAGAAGCTGCGGCTCACTGGCTAAGGGTGTCTTGTCGGTGGTATCTACTTTCTTAGCGGCTGCTGGCAGTTCTGCCGAGAACTAGCCACCAACGTCTTGCTTTCTTTTCTTCGCCAGCCTTGATGGTGTAACGAATGGCTGAGTCAGTTGTAGCACAAAAGTTCCTGGTTCCACAGGAGATCTCTTGGCGGCAAGCTTTGATAGGTCATCGGCAATCTCATTCTAGGCATGAGGAACATGCTCTACTTGCAAACCGTCAAAGTGCTCTTCCAACTTCCTCACTTCATCAACATAGGCCTCCATCAAAGGGCTTTGGTAATACTTGTTGAGCTGCCTCACCACAAGCTGCGAGTCGCCTCTGATAATCAATTTTCGAATACCAAGGTCGATTGCAATGAGCAAGCCGGCAAGCAATCCCTCATACTCAGCAGTGTTGTTGGTGGCCTGCTCCCTGGGAAAATGCATCTGAACCACGTACTTGAGGTGCTCTCCGGTGGGTGCTATAAGCAGCACGCCGGCACCGGTGCCTTTTAGCGTGAAAGCACCGTCAACGTACATGATCCAATCGTCAACAGTTTCCTTGACGCATCTTGGTGCTTCGATCTACTCAATTGCTTTGATCTTGTCGGGGTTGGCTTCAATCCCTCTCTGAGATACAAAGAACCCAAGAAGCTTGCCGGACGGAACACCGAACACACACTTCTCGGGATTGAGCTTCAAGTTGAGTTTGCGCAAGTTTGCAAATGTCTCTTCCAAATCTTGGATCAGCGTTGACTTATCCTTGGTTTTGACCACAATATCATACATGTAGGCTTCTACATTTCTGTGCAGCTGTGGCTCAAAACCGATCTGAACTGCTCTGGCAAAGGTTGCCCCGGCACTCTTCAACCCAAAGGGCATACGTAAAAAGCAATACGTGCCACACAGGGTGATGAACGCCGTTTTCTCCTCATCTTCCCTAGCCATAAAAATCTGATGATAACCAGAATAGGCGTCAAGAAAAGAGAGTAACTCACAGCCGGCAGTGGAGTCCATAATCTGGTCGATGCGCGACAAAGGGAAAGGGTCCTTTGAACAAGCTTTATTTATATCAGTGAAATTGATACAAAGCCTCCATTTCCCATTTGCCTTGCGCACCACCACCGGATTGGCTAACCACGTGGGGTGTAGCACTCCTCTGACCAGGCCTGCTGCTTCCAACTTCTCGATCTCTTCGGCAATAAACTCTTGCCGCTCCAAGGCTTACTTTCTGACCTTCTGCTTGACGGGTCTTGCATGAGGGCAGACAGCAAGGTGGTGCTCAATTACCTTCCTAGGAACACCGGGGATGTTAGATGCTTGCCAGGCAAACACATCGGCATTCGCCCGCAGGAAGGCAACAAGCGCACTTTCCTATTTGTCACTGAGAGCGGCACTTATGGAGAAAGTGCCACTCGTCCCATCTTCTCTCGTAGAGACTTGCTTGGTCGCCGATACAGAGGCCTTGGCTTTCTTGCTCTTGTCGGTAGAGCTCTCTGGCATGTCCTCAACAGGCATGCTACACTCTAAAGTGCGCTTCCTGGAGTCCTTATCAGAGGTCTTGCCGGTCTTCTTCTTCTTTCCTCCCCCGGGAGCTTTGCCGACAGGAGCATGTACCTCCACGGTAGATGCTGCCACTGCCTCCTGGTAGAGCTTGTTGGCGCAGATGATTGCGTCTTTTTGGTTGGACTTGATGGTGAGGATGCCTTTGGGCCTGGCATCTTGATGACATTGTACGCACAGTGCGACGCAGCCATGAACTTTGCCAGCGCCGGGCGGCCTAGAATTCCATTATATGGCAGTGGCATCTTCATGACGTTGAAGACAATCTTCTCCGTCCGGTAGTTGAGCTCACTGCCAAATGTGACCGGCAATGTGATCTGGCCCTTCGGCTTGTTCCTCCCCGGACTCATCCCTTGGAAAGTGCATGTCTCCTCGAGATCCTTGTTGGGAATCTGCAGCCTCTTGATCACATCGGGAGAGATCAAGTTCAAGCCGGCCCCACCGTCAACCAACATCTTTGTCACCTTGAGGTTGCGGATTGTTGGTGAGACTAACAATGGCAAACACCCGACTGCAGTGGTGCTATCAGGGTGATCCTCGGCGTCAAAGACGATGGGCGCGTGTGACCACTTGAGTGGTTTCTGTGCTTCCATCACCGGCTCCGCGGCATTCACCTCGTGGACCCATTGCTTCAGTTGCTGGTGTGAGGAGTGCAAAGATGCGCCTCTGTCAACACACATGGCGTCCACTGCATTTTGGAACTCCTTGTCGGACCCGTCTTCGTCCTCATCATCATCGTCATGTCCATTCTGGCCCTGAGCGAGCTTCTCTTTCGGCTGCTTGGCCTTGCCGCGGCAGCCTCCTCGGCCACCATGGTTTTGCTTGCCGGACCCACCAGCACCATCTTGGCCCTTCTCCTTGTCGCGCTTCTCGTACTCAGCTTTTTTGCTTCTCAACAAGTTGCTCCACTTGCCGGCACTCCTGGAGATCGTGGCCCTTGGTACGATGGATCTTGCAGTATGGCCCACCGGTCTTGCCAGCCTTTCGCTTGCCGCATCCAGCAACCTCCTTGTCGGGGTTTTCTTCCTTGGGCTTCTTGGTGGCATTGGTGTCACCGGAGCCTTCGACGGCCATCACTGACTTGCCTTTGCGCTTTCTGTTGCGCTTCCGGCCCTTTTTTTGCGGGGTTGATGCGTCATCTACGTCTTCGTCCTCAGAGTCGACTTCGGCACCAGCATCTTCCCCAGGAAGTTGCCTTCCCTCCTCAGCACGTGCACACTTGTCTGCCAAGGTGTATAGCTCGTTGATGGTCCTGGCCTTCTCAATGTTCATCTCAGACCGCATTCTACGGTTGCACACATTCATGTGGAACGCGACGCAAACAGCTGCGGGATGAACATTGGGGATGTTGTGGTGCACACGGCTGAACCTTTGTATATACTGGCGGAGGGGCTTGCCGTCTCTCTGGGGTATCACATGCAAATCGCTCTCCTGACCAGGGAGCTTGTGGCCAGCCTGGTAGGCACCCACAAATTGATGGCATAGATCTGACCAAGAAGAAATGGAGCCCTCCGGCAAGTTCATCAACCACGACCTGACGTTGGGCTTGAGCGCCAACGGGAAGTAGTTGGCCAGTATCTTGTCGTCCCGCCCCCCGGCAGCCTGCACCGCGATGGTGTAGATGCCAAGGAACTCTGCTGGACTGAGCGTGCTGTCGTACCTGTCGGGCAGCTCTGGCTTGAAGGCACGGGTGGACGACCAGCAAACTTGCCGCAGCTCACGAGTAAACGCTGGGCAGCCTACCTCATTAGGTAAACACCCAGGATACCCTGGCGCTGACACGTATGCTGCCGGCCCGGCACTATCGTCTGACTGACAGCATGCTTCCCGGCGCCGCTCGATCTTCGTACGGGCGTCTGCATCGCGCCGTTCGTGGAGCACTCGGCACTGATCTTGGCAACTCCGCGGATCCGTTGATGCCATGGACACCGCGTCCTAGTCATCCGATTGGCGAGCTTGCTGCCATAGTGGTTGTTGACATGAAGGAGACTGCACCGTTGGCGCAGTGCCTCTGACACGGCCGTCGGTTGGACCTGCCGGCAACGTGGGTGGTCACCGTGAAGGCCCCGCCACCGGTGTCTTGCCGGGGTCGGCAAAAATGATGAGACTCTAAATGGTGGCCCTCCATTCGTCCATCTTGTCAGGAGTTGGCGGGAAGTTCAAAAGCATTTGAACCCATGCCATGCCTTCTGCCGCCGTGGTTGGCATGGCGGGGAGCATGGAACAGGACGGCGTTTGACTCCTGGCAGAGCCAGCAGGAAGCTCGTCGTGTACCTACTGACGCTGCACATGCTCACCAACGGGTTGGCGTGGTGGTGGTGCCTGAATATCATGAGGACGATGCTCAGGGCCGGCTTGACGCCGTCCAGGACCACCAGCACCATGGGAAAGCGTGTCGCGCCCACCTTGCGATGGTCGCGGTACACGTCCCGTCGTAGCGTTGTTGGACGTTGCCGCTCCATCCTTGGACGTCACGGCAACTAGGTCCTAGCTTGCACCGGTTCGAACCGTATTGCTACGGTGACTGTGCTCACCAGAACGTCGTTGGAGTCGGCCATCTACGCCATCTCTGGTGTAGTGGCTACGCTCACCATGGGGATGAGGAAGCTGACTGCCTTCGCCGCCCGCGCCTCCTGCTCCTCCCATCGTAGCCGTACCGTGCGCGCCGGCTGCGCTGCCTGCACCGCCGGCGGATGCCTACGAGGGCAGCTCGGAGGTGGAAGGAGGCGTCGTGGCTCCAGCCTTCTTCTTGGGCGCCATCAACGAGAGTGACGAAACTGACACTAACACTACCAACACCGATTCGTAACACACGATCCCCTGCCTGGCGCGCCAAAGATGTCATGGAGAACGACGGTCTATGGGACCGAGAGGGGCCCCTTTGAGGTTCTGCTACGGGATCAGTGCACTACAAAGAGCGGGGCTGGTAGATGCAAGAACACCCTGTGGTTTATCCAGGTTCGGGCCGCTGTGAGCGTAAAACCCTACTCCTGCTTTGGTGGTTTGATTGTGTATGATCTCAAGTTACATTGAGCGTAACTTGCCGGCAAGGTGCGCGGGAAGTGCAGCTACTACGCGTAATTGAACTAGGTGTCGACCATTCTAACTGTAGCCGTGGGCCTCCTTTTATAGGCCAAGGGGTTACCACAATGGCTAATATGGTCATCAGGGTATTTACAAGAGTTGCACTGTCATCAAGTCAATCCCCTAACGGGGGAGGACAAATGAACTAAATGCCCGTTAGGTGCTACGCTAGGGAGGCGATGCTTTGGCAAAGGTTCTGCACCGTTCGTCCAGCTGCCCTTCTGTGATCTTGACATGACCCAGGGACGGGTGTCATTAAAGTTAACCTTGAGGTGGCACGCCGACACGTGCCCCGACCAGCTGTGTTTGACTGCTTGTCCGCTCGACACCTATCATACATGCTTATCTAGCTGATGATGAGGTGGAGCGGTAATGAGACAGATGTTGGAGATATGCCCTAGAGGCAATCATATATGATGATATTTCCTATGTGTTTATGAATAAAGAAAGTCCTTGGACATTATCAATGATGTGTATCAACAAGTATGTGACTTGTTTGTGAGACAATGCATTATATGATGACTGTCCTAAAAGGTCCCTAGTTGAAATGGCTGTGTGGACGCGCAGCTAACTAGACTAGCATAAGACACAGTGGATGTCTCGGTCTCACTAGCCATGAAGCATTGGATGCTAACCAGATAATATGGACTCAAAAAGATCTGGTCGGATTTGACATAGTCGGATCCGAGACCAGATGAGGTCCGAGTTGGACAGACCCAACTATCAGACGCAGCGATATGTCATCTGTGAGTCTCTAGTACAACATACGTTCTATGTCCTAAGACCAGAGCTGGCGCATGTACTCGGGATGATGACAGACCTGCTTTGGGCCGACCAAATGCTACTCCGTAACTGGGTAGTTGTAAAGGTAGTTTTCGAGCTTGTCCAAACCCATGCTGCGAGACATGATCGAGCAAGATGGGATTTGCCCCTCCGATCAGGAGAGATATACTCTAGGCCCCTCGTGTGATCCGACCAAGATAAGCATGGCCATGCGACAAGGATTATGAGATAATCCGGTTTGTGGTCGGCATCACTGGAACGAGAAAGAGGTCGGGCTAACACAAGGATGACAGACTCGCCTTGAGCCCAACAACATATATCGTGTGGCAAAGGGAACAGAAGTGTGACATGTCGTATAGGTTCGCCAACCGGCTTCATTGTTACTTGGTGGTCGGCACGCCTTGCTAGAGGCCGCTACCAGCTGAGCAGGTCGAAGGTGATCCGACCTGCAACCAAGCAGACTTGAACCTAAGGGGTCACGCGCTTAAGGGAAGGAACCTAGGAGGTCGGATCTGAGGACACTGGTCGGATGTGATCCGAGCTGGACTTGGATCGTGACCGAGTAGACTTTGGGCTTTAGGATCCGTGCAAGGCCCAAGAGTTGAGCCCACGACGGATGCCTATATATATAGTGGAGGTGCGGCACACTCATTCAGTTGATCGCTTAAGCGCCGTCACTAGGGCATTGCATGTGTTGCAAGTAGCCACCTCCACTCGCCGCTGACTGTGTGATCGGACCTAGCAGTCCGCCACACAGTGTTCCTCCTACGCGCGCGTATACCGTTAGAGGCGGTGCACTTGTGCCGCTCTGACGTACCTGTACGTGGGATCCGATGACCGGCTGTTCAAGGGAGATCACACGTGGAGGAGACGAACCCCACGGACGCGCTGCCCCAACTCTACTTCCGATGCACGGCACTGCGTGTCTAGTGGTATCAATCTATGATCCATCTCTCGTAGCATGTTCCTGGATGTTCTGCGGGTAGGAAAATTTTAATTTGCAGTTGACACACCCTACCGTAGATCCCAACAACAGAAAGAGCCTGCTGGCACGGAGCTTGCCAGGCCTTCGCTTGCCGGCAAGTAGTTTGCCGGGTCTTGGCTTGCCGGCAAGTAGCTTGCCGACAACCAGAGCCTTGGTCTTCAGTACAAACTAGTACTTCTCGATGACCTGCCTGGTCTTCTTCATGGTCCTGTTTACCAAGTCTTGAGTCTTGGACACAGTAGCCCTCCGGTAAGCCTTGCCGTCAGGAAGGCTACAACTACCTGTGCACAAGTCAGGGTACGAAGGCACCCAGGTCTTAGTACACCGACAAAAGGGGAACAATAGCAGCACGGAAATTTGAAGGGTAGGTATGAACAAAATCGGAAATGCACACGTACTGCTAAGAGAATTAATGTACACATTACCCATCGCAGAGGAGTACAAAGGTTGCGGCGGCGTCTGTGCATCATGGGCGGCAACGGGAGTCAGTTCATTGTCGCCGACGGTGCTATGGCTGCGCTTGCCGTCGACTTACGGGAAGCAGATCCGAGACCGTGGACGACGGCGCCGGGGAAGCGGCTCCTGCGCGGTGTACGACGGCGACTGTGGACTAGTTCCAGTGTGGCGTATGACATCGTCGACGAGGCAGATGCGCTGCGGTGTACTAGTGCGCCGATTTAGAAGGGGAGGCAGGAAGGCCGGCTAACCGCGGCCGGCTTGTTGTGGGGTGCTGTGGTGCCGTGGAGAAGTCTATTTTGCGGTGGGGGTAGAAAATGGGGATTATTGAGGTGTACTCTGAGTGCGGGGGTGGGGTGGCTGGGTGGGGTGAACGTGAAGTTACCAAAGCAGCCCCCTAGCCACCACCATCTATCGGCCTGTTCGACCAAGGGTATGAGGGTAATTTTGCATTGCTCGAATTTGGGTCACGGGAGATCTCGATGGAAGTGGGAGATTTTGCCGCCGGCCTGAAAATTTGTAACACTATACCCCCCCGTTCGGCGTGTTGGGTGATTGGGGGAGTAGTACATATGTTTTCTTAGTTTAATGTCGTGGCATTAATTATTTGTTGTAGTTGTGAAATAAATATATTAAGCTATTGCTTTCGAATGTAATGGTTTATACAATTCAATAGTTAGAATCATTGTTGAATTCCAAGATGAATATGAAGTCTACAGTACATCAAAATATACTCAAATGAAAATCTAGATGCATTTCATAATTATTAATTAGTTGGATGCAACAAAACCAACCATAACTCTACATGATCCAATCCAAAACAATATTTGAACACATCCCAATGTGTGAATTCCTGCATGTGTGAATGAAATGTAGAGAGAGAGGGTGTGAAGATGGAGCAATGGCGGGAGAAAGATGTGTGCACGCTACGCACAAGATATACACCCCATGGAAGAGAGAGACAGAGGGTGAGAAAGATTGTATATATGTGGGCGAGAAAATAGGAGAGAAACCTCACGAGAGAGAGAGAGAGGAATTGTGCGAGAGAGGGACATATATATATATAGGGAGGGAGAAGTTAGGTCTATGAGAAAGATGGAGACATGTATATATAGGGAGCGAGATGCGTGCATGCAATCGAGATTTTGTACATGTGGAAGGAGAAGAGACAAAGGGTTTGAAGAAAGAGCTCAAAAAACATGGACGAGAGGGGGGAGAGCTTGTGTGTGTGCTTGTGGGGTGAGGGATTGATATTTTTGTGTGTGAGAGAGAGAGAGCAAAGGAGTCAGTCAGCCGCTTTTACATCGTCGTGCTTCCAAATGGCCCCGCATTCTCTAGTGCGGTCTGGTCGGCGTCTCCATTCTTCCTGATGCCCTCCTTGAAGATCGAGGTGGTGTGCATGCCGGGGTGCAGAGGAGCACAAGCGACTGTGGCCGCTATATAACCTTGGACGGGGATAGATAGTGTGCGAGGGGGGAGTTTGTGTGTGCGAGATATTGAGAGAAATCAAACCTAGGGAGAGAATGTGTGTGCATAGTGTACAGGCGAGAGAGGCTAATGGTGCGAGATGGATACATCGTGTGCGTGATTGTTTAAGAAATATAGAGAGATCGTGTGCGGGATACTAAGAAAGGAGTATGGGGGCGTGCGTTTGTGAGGCAGAGAGACATAGCGAGAGATAAATGTGTGTGTGGTATAGGGTGTATGTGATGGAGAGGTACATTTTAAATAGGGTTTTCAGGAAGAGATTGTGTGTGCGTGAGAGAGAGTGATGTAGGGGCCTTGGGGCAGGCAGGCGCCAGGTGAGGGTGTGAAAATGTGTGCGTTAATGCATGTGTTACATGCGAGTGTGCGAGGGAGGGACGAATCGAGAGAGATGGTTGTTGTGTCACGGATGCTTCTCTCTCTCACTCACACACACGTACAAACACAAACACAAACACAAGACCGTTCTCTCATGCATACACAATATCTTGGCATCTCTCTATGTCTCATTCATACACGATCATTTGCACATTCACACCTCTCTATGACACGCACACCGTCTCCACATTGCCCTTCCGCCACGACACACATATAGATACATACACACATTCTCTCTCCGTCACGCACACAAAATCTCTCTCAAAAAATATTATTAGGGTGCACTTAAAACCTCCAAATCCAAATAAGCATGAACTGAAGTTAAAATCAAATATATCGAAAGGGTCTGTCTAGGGCACATCTAAATAAGCACGAACTGAAGTTATTGCACATATAAGTGACTCAATCAAACTAAAAAAAAGACAAAAGAAAATGCTTGCACGAATCTTAGCATAAAATTAAAGACATAGGACTTAGATGTGCAATACTTAGAGCACATCTAGATGTGCTTTAGCAAAACTGATATGGAAATATTGTAGCGTGAAGAACTTTTCCAGCAAAAAAATGTAGCGTGATATTCGGGGATTATTTTCACACACACAAAAAGGTGGATGTCCTTCGAGTGCGACACCGTGACGCACAGTTCGATCGACTGCGCGGCCGCGGTGCACGTGCTTGTAGAGGATTCCATATCGATGTTGTGCTAATTAATGTGGTAAGCACTGCTCAAGTCTAATGTTTACGTGTAGTACAGAGTTCTTTTAAGTTTAACCAACCCTATATGCGCACTCATCAATATGCCGCCGCCGTTTGGCATGACGGCGCCCGCGTGCTCCGGCCAACCATTTCTCGCCCATAACCGCCGCGTCCCCGCCATCCCATTGCCATGAAGTCGCAGGCTCGCCCCCTCATGTCGACTGTCGTCTGTAGTCCCTCCGGGTGATGCCACCGCGCTACCAAGTACGCGAGCAGCTGGAGCCGCGCCTATGCCCGCAGCGTACGAAGAGGAGGAGGACAAGCACGTGCTCCAGCACGCTGGCGAGGAGGAGGAGCTAGCGGGTCATTTTGGTCTTTGCCCGCGAGGAGGAGGCCCGCATGGTGGCTGTCACGGCAGAAGTCGGTCGCGCCCGCGAGGAGCGTGAGCTCGACTAGTCTCGCGCCGAGGCCGCAAACCGAGTGCCTACGTGGAATCTACCTTCGAGACCTTGAACGCCACATGGATCCTCCAATCTAAGGGAACAATTTGGGGAGTCAAATCTTGTGAGCCGTTGGATGCAACATGGATGGCCAGATGGGCTTCTTCAACCTCCGAAAATGATGCACTGATCATCTTCTCTCTCAACCACCGAGCCGCCATAGGCCTAACAGCCTGCTGCCGCCACCCTGCCTCCCCTCAACTGCCTCCCACCGCCGTGCTGCCCCTCCTGCCATCTGTCTAACCCCGAGCATGATCCATTTTTTTGGTGAACTGTATCCCACACCCAACACTCCTAAGATAGATCATGGGCACCTTGCCACCCTAATATAGATAGTGGGGTAGCTTCTCTGGTGTCTTCTTCCTTCCCTCCGGCGAACTTCTTCTTTCACAAGCCGACTGACCCAAATTGCTATAGCTATTGTGTACTACTTATTAAGTTACAAGATAAGAAATGAGTAGTACAGACGAATAGTACCAACTAGTTAGACGGATGGAAATAATACTACTAGTACTTATTAAGTACAGTAGAAATGTTAAGAAACGACTAGTAGTACCAACTACCAGATGAACTATAAGAAATAGTACGTACTAAAGAGTTCAAGTACAACACACCCCTGAAATAAAACTACGCAACTAATCTGGTTGACACTGCATTAGAACCAGCATGAGCAACGACACTGCCACCTCACTCATCGTCCTCGTCCATGTCCTTGTCCCTCTTCCTCTTCGTCGATAGTTCTTTACTTGAACTGGACACTAGGCTCTGCATCTTCATCCAACCCTTGTAGATATTTAAACAAAGGTAGGCATCCAGTATTGCGTACTTGATGTGATCTTCATCTAGTGTCTTCAACTCCCATGCATAATGAAACTTATGCCCAGGTTTCTTCTATTCACCATACGAAGGATCAATCATGGCTCCTGCCAGGGTCAGCAGTGAAAGCTTATGGGAGGGCTCCTGCCAGGGTCAGCAGTGAAGGCTGATGGGAGGACACCAGGTCTTTCTTCTGGAGATCGAAGGGCTTGTTTACAACGAAGCCTATCCGACCCAGGACTTCCTTGTCGTTCTTAAAGTCTACAGTAACGAATTTGACTCTTTCATCCTTGAGGCAGTACCCAAATTCATCACACCAAACGTCAGCATGGCATATGTGGTAGACCAAGCACAAGTTATGTACGCAAACCTTGATCATGGGGGCCATCTTCTGATCATCTGTTAAAAACTTCTCTTTTCCCAGGACTGTGGTGTACTCAACATCTAGCCTAGCGACCCACTCATCATCTGACTTTTTGAACATGCATTTGAAGTCTCTAAGGCATTGTACCACCTTCACGGTAGACCTGGTGTAGATGACATCGAACTCATCGCCGGTGATGGTTTTAACCTTTTACTCACCGACGATCATGGAGATTTGGGAGGCCATGGATTTTGGAGTAGGGTGAGGAGAAGTGGAACTGCTGTAATGTGACAGGACGGGACGAGTGGGAGTGAATTGCTGTAATGTAAAAGGATGGGTATGACTGGGAGCGAACTGCTGTAATGTGAAAGGACGTGGACGAGTGGGAGCGAACTGCTAGCGGTTTTACGATTGTAAAAATGCTGAGTACGGCGTAGGGTAGTGGCTTGCCCACTGGATAAACGGGTGTATGCCCCCAAAGAGTTCTCTACTATGTGGGACCCACCAGATGTCATGTCTACTGGACCCACTTCATAGGCCTGACAGTATAGCATCTGCTTGTTCACATGCCATGCCGGCCTCTGCATGCAACATTGAGGTAATTACCTCAAGCGTCGCGCCTCCCACGACCGTCGCCCCGCTCGCGCGGTCGCGCCCTTTGAGACTTCGATCGGCTATGCCTATAAATGAGAAATTTGCTACACCTACATAAAGAAATGTTACATGATTAATGTGACAATAGAGATGGGCTATGTAATCCTTGTCACAATGAGAAGTGAGTATCATTTGGAGTAGTGCATAGTATCCTAATGGTACATCATTTAACATAATACGGTATCATGATACACAATCCCATCTTTCCTCATTTAATTTTGTGTCACCTCAGCAAAATTCGCTACTCGCAATTTTTTTGCCTACTTCGCATGCATGATACTACTTCCTCCGTCCAGGTGCGTTAGGCTATAGTATGATGTTGCCATGTCATATATAGTGCCTGTTATGCATGTCTGGTCTTCGGCTCACAATGCCTACAAGGCTATGGCACAACCCTGGATAATGGTTTGCTGGTGCTATGCCTCTTCCATCGGTGTGCGTCTTGGCGGCGCTGGTCATCGGCGATTTTAGATTTGGTTGTTTGCAGGGACTCCAACAGACTTATTTGTAGTATTCTTTTGTGTGGAGTTTCTTCTGCAAAGTTTTCTGGACATCTGTCATGTTCCGGTCTTTCTGATAGTTTCCGCATGTATGTGTGCTATTGTACTATGTTTTATTGATAAACATAATGTGTGCGTTTAAAAAAAACATAGTCATCACTTATAGTCACTCATAAAACAAGGTTAGCTATAAGGTTGGCTATAAGAGTACTATTTTTTTCACCTTCTCTCTATCTCTTTCTTCGTATTTATTGCATTTGCCTAGGAGTACGCATATAGCTAGGGTCTTGCATGAGAGCCCACTCCCAACCGCGATGTAATTAAACTACGCCTTGTTTACCTCAACCGCCTCGCGCCCATCTCCCTCTCGGTTCATTTTTCTCGTTCGACCTACCAGGAAACCCGTTCGCCTCCAAATCTTTGACTCTCCATGTGTGAAAACAATCTGCATGCATGACTCTCCTTCTCCCTCCCGCAGTCCCACCTCTCCTTCCCATGTGAAAGCAATAATGAGGCATGCAGCTGTTCCAAACGCGCTCCCTTCTCCTTTAATTCTGTTTTGTTTTCGAGGGAAAGCATCACGCGCGTCCAATCTCCTCATTCCTAAATCGTAGATCACCTAAACCCTAAACTGTTGTAACCAGCAAAATCTCCACCCCTCCCCCTGAATTCAACTCGGTGGGCCCCCTCCCCTAATCACGCAACATTTCTTACATAGTTGTAGCATTGCTCGCTATAAATAATGTGCCTCCCAAGGCATTCGGAAGAACGCTCACATTCATCGCCTTTATCTCCTCGCCCTCCATCTTAATTACCCATCGACCACCATGTCATTCCCCCTCCCTAGCCCTAGGCGCCCCTCACTAGCCCACGCGGAGGGTCACGCGACGGCATTCTGTTCCTCGCTGCTAGAGTCGAGGAGGACGTGTCGGCGTTCCGCTCCTCGCCGCTGCGCGTTGAGGTGGACGCGTCGGTGTTCCCCGGCTCACCACCACGCGCATCGGAGGACGCGTCGGCGCCCCGGTATGAGGAGGACGTCGCACCGGCCCCCGAGCCCCCCTACTTGGAGGAGCTTTGGAAAGAAATGGAGGTCGCGTTGTGGGAGGCTTAGCCTCCGGCGGAGCGCACCAAAAGAGTGGCAGAGAAGAAGGCTGAGGAAGGGAAGCGCGCCACGAGGGATGCTGCCTGGCAGCCTATGTTGCCCATGGGAGAGCCAGGCAATTCGCTCTTTGGAAGAAGGCTCGTGCAAGGGCCGTGTAGGTGGCGGAGGACGCCCGGGACAAAGCCCTGAGTGCAGTCGGGTCCATGCGCCTCATCTACGCTTGGCGGTACGTCAATCGGGTGCACGCTTCCAACAAGGAGGAGTACCTGTTGGCACCAGATTACGAGACCGGTGAGATCGCGCTCGCCCGCCGGCAAGCCATTAACCATCACCTCTCGAGCCGTGAGGCCGAGGAAGAGGCGTTGTGTCGCCGAGCTAGGAAACGACTGCGCACCAGGGCACTCGTGGCGTGCCGCAAGCGCTCCTAGGAGCGCCGTGGCTTTTATTAGGAGTAATTTAGTGTCGTATAAGGTCATGCCGCTAGTATTAGGGATCCCATTAGTATGTAGGAGTAGTAGTTTTCTATGCTATTGGGACGGAAATGACAAATCCCGAAACGTTCATAACTTATTAGCATCCTTAATTAAGTATGTAAAGGTGTATGTAAAGGAACAAGTTTGGAATTTTTTTGTATCCGTACGCATGTTGCTCTTTGTAAGTACTACCTCCGTCCTGGTTTATTGGCTTCTTCGTATTTTGTGGCAAAATTTGACCATATATTTAACTAACAAAATGTTAATGCATGTCGTCAAAAACTATATCGCTGGATTCGTATTTGAACATAGTTTCCAATAATACTATTTTTTGTGACATGCATTAACATTTTATAAATAGTTTTCTATATAAACTTGGTCAATGTTTGTAAAGTTTGACTTTTCAAAAGATCTATACGCACTATGTAAGTAGTTTTTTTTGCAAGTACTACTACTCCCAAACCGCTTCATACCCCTCGGTCGTATTTTTTTCCTACGAAGTTGCGCCGTGCAATTGGAATTCCAACTTACGTGGAGTAGTCTTTTTTTCATAGGGATCAAGTGTGGACCGTAAATGCGGACAGATGAACCAGACAAAATAAATGCAGAGAGATGAAATGCGATAAACACAGGAGTGATATGATGGTTGCTTGTCCGTTCATTTTACCAAGCCACTTATTGCTGGGTGTGATGGGGTGATGTGATATGACAGCTTTACTGTCGCGCCACGATCGGGGTGAGACTCCCCTGCAGTGCCGCCCTCTACTCTAGTACTCCTACTTCCGTCTTGGTTTACTAGCAGCTCTCGTATCTCGAGCTATATTTTTTTACCATAAAATGAACAGAAGGGAAATAGTACAGTATAAGTTTGACATTGGCTTCGGGTTAAAAAATAATGTACGTTATAAGGTATAACAAAAATAATATTATTGGAAAGTGCATTCAAATGCAAATCCAACAATATAATTTTTGATGACATGCATTACAATTTTGCAAATGAAATACAAGGTCAAACTTTGACGCAAAATATGATGTGAACTAATAAACTCGGACGGAGGTAGTAATTTGTTGGAAGGCCAGTGGGCCCGGATGTTGGTTGACCCGCACGTCGGGCGAACAAATGAGGATGGTTGTGAGCCGCAGAAACCCGTTCCGATGATCAAAGAGGATCCAGGAAGCGGTAGATCATGTACTAGTACAAATGTTGCGACCGACGGGTACGTAGCACGAGCAGCCCAGTTATTGGATAAGACAAGTAGCCTAGTTATTATACAATAAAAAATAATGTAAGCTGGAAGTGAAACGGGTGTAGTGGTTTGGGTCAAACACTCAAATAAACTAGTTTTTTTGGTTATTTATAGTTCCAAATAGCACGTAGACACGTTCGCTGACCAAAAACACGTATGTACCATTTTACAACTCTTAGTATCAATGTTAGTGGTCAGCCGGAGCACGTAGACACGTTCGCTGACCAGAAAATCCCTCTTTTGCCTACCTCTATCTCGATGAGAGGAAACAAAAGCTCTTTTTTACCTAATCATTCGATTAAGTCTTAAATGAGCCCCTCTAAAGTTTGAGGCAAATGAATGCATTTTTGTTCGTTGTCTCCGGGCTATATATCCTCGCGGAACTGTGGTCATTTAACCTTTTTACCGTAATGATATCTGGCGAACGTTCGGCAGGAGCCCAATCTGGGGAATGCCCACATAACCGTTAGATTTCCATCCGACGGTGGCCTGTTTTTCAAGCCCATGGTATTTTACAAAACTGCCACCCTTACACATTAAACTGCGACGCGGGCATTTGCAACTGACATGTGTCCCAGCGAACGTTTGCTGGGGATTGGCGTTAGCACCGATGGTGTTTTTACATCCGTTCGTAGTCGTTCCATGCTCGGGCATTGAAGTTTTTATTTACTATACTACTTTGGTAACTCCGGTAGAGCAGAGTCCTACTCCACTATAGTAGTACTACTCCTGTAATCAGTCAAGTTGTCTGGCATCGATATGACCATACGCTGCTGGGATATGTCTCGTAAGTCAAGCGTCGTCCTGCTCTTACATTGTCATCATCACCTGTCCACTCCCCGCAGCACATATTCGCTTCTCCATCCTCGCCCGCACATAATCTTCCATCCCCGCTAGAGTCCTCCCCCCTCTTCCAAAACCCAAGCACTAACAATGGCAGAACCGAGCAGCATCCGCAGAAAGAGTAGCTGGAATTCACTCCCCACAGAGGTCATCAAACTCATTGTTTCGTGTCTGGACAATCTCAGTACCATGCCGCTCGCTGCGTGCTCGTCGGGGCTATACCGTTTACTCAAAGCTCTCGGTCCGGAGCTTTTTAAGCCAGTTCCCTACTTGCTGATGCCGCCTGATCTACAAAAACAGGGTGTCACACAGCATAAGGATCGTAGGGTGGCAAGCATCAACCCCCTCGACTGCGATCCAATCCCCGTCACCCTCAACTACATTACCGGTATGTACTGGGTCGGCATGAACACGTCATGGATGGTGCTCGTCGACGAACGCGGCAGGTGGATGCTCGTGGAGGTATACACCCAGTGATTGATCCCCCTTCCTTCGATTAAAACTGCACTGCTTTGGTATCGCGGCCTAGAATACTTGGAATCTTACAGTAGCCAACATGATACCAAGTTTGATTTGCTCAAGGTTGTATCTACCAAGTGCCCACAAGATCTGCGTATTATAAAGACTTTAGGCTAATTGCGTTCTTTAACCGCGGTCTCGCCTATCTGACAGGTCACTACGGTAAGTGGATAAATCTCCACATCCATCGCAGGATCATACATCCTCCATGGCTCTCTGATGCCATTGAACGCAAGGGCTTCATTTACGCTCTTGACTCCTTCTATGGCTGGACATATTGCTGGCCTACTCTTCTCGTCGCTACAAATGGCTGTTATAGTTGTATGTTACTTTCCTATGATATGATTTTGGCTTGCTTCCTATTTGATAGTGCATCTAGTGCCACCTTAGTGGTTATGGAGTATTGAAGACAAAAAAAATTACTGTACACAGTAGGGCAAAGCCCCACTGCAATTTTTATAAATAATAAAGGGCAGAGTCCAGGGGTCCAAGAGTACAGGGCTTGAGGTAAGCCAAAGAAGAAAAAGGAAAAAGAAAGAAAGAAAGAAGAAAGAAAAGCCTAACTAGTCTAATCTAAACCAAGCCAGAAAACAACAAAATAAAGGGTACATCAAGAGATGGAGTCAAGCCAAGTGTTGTACAAGATAACATGTTTCTTTTTCATTCTAAATCTCAGCCAGTTAAGCTCTTGGAGGAAGACAGTTTTCCATCTTTGGAAGGTAGGTAGTATCTGCTGAAAAATGAGGTTGTTTTTGGTGATCCAGATAGCCCAAGTGGCAATGCTTGCAATCTCCATGAAAAAAGGTACAGTGAGCTTGAGTTTTAGGTCCTGCAGTGCAGAAAAGAAATTGGTGTAGTTTGCTTTGTTCGGACAAACAAAGTCCCAGCATTGATCCACAAAAGGGCATCCAAGGAATATTGAAGACAAATGGGTGTCAGCGTATAAAAACATGGGCGTTTCCATACCCTGACTTATGCACAGACAGTAGTAGCCTTCCCGACGGCAAGGGCTTGCCAGAGGATAGCTCAAGTCAAAACTCAAGACTTGGCTAACAAGACCACGAAGAAGACCTCAAGACATGTCATCGAGAAGTACTAAGGCAGTACTGAAGATCAAGACTACACTTGCCGGTAAGCCACACACCGGCAAGAGAAGGCCCGGCAAGCTCCGTGCCGGCAAGCTCCTTTCTGCCGCTCCACCTCAGCGACCAGCTAGTCGCTTGTCAATAGGTGTCGAGCGGGCAGGGAGTTAGGTGAGGCTTGTTGGGGCACGTGTCAGCACGCCGCCTGAAGATTAACTTTAATGACACCCGTCCTAGAGGCTGATGTCTACTATGCAACTTTATTTCTTGTAGACTTTGTTGGGCCTCCAAGTGCAGAGTTTTGTAGGAGAGCAGCAAATTTCCCTCAAGTGGATGACCTAAGGTTTATCAATCCGTGGGAGGTGTAGGATGAAGATGGTCTCTCTCAAACAACCCTGCAATCAAATACAAGAAATCTCTTGTGTCCCCAACACACCCAATACAATGGTAAATTGTATAGGTGCACTAGTTCGGCGAAGAGATGGTGAAACAAGTTTAGTATGGATAATAGATATAGGTTTTTGTAATCTGAAATAATAAAAACAGCAAGGTAGCAAGTGATAAAAGTGAGCACAAACGGTATTGCAATGCTTGGAAACATGTCCTAGGGTTCATACTTTAACTAGTGCAATCTCTCAACAATGCTAACATAATTGAATCATATAACAATCCCTCAACGAGCGACAAAGAATCACACCAAAGTTCTTATCTAGCGGAGAACATAAGATGAAATTGTTGTAGGGTATGAAACCACCTCAAAGTTATCTTTTCCGATAAATCTATTGATCCATCCCGATAAGTGTCGCAAATAGCCCTAGAGTTCGTACTAAAATAACACCATATGATACGCATAAACCAACTCTAATGTCACCTAGATACTCCAATGTCACCACAAGTATCCGTGAGTTGATTATTCGATATGCATCAAACAATTCAGATTCATAATATTCAATCCACACAAAGAACTTCAAAGAGTACCCCAAAGATTCTATCGGAGAAAGAAGGATGAAAACGTGTACCAACCCATATGCCTCGATTACCCCAAGGTCACGGGAATCCGCAAGCTGATTACCAAAACATACATCAAGTGACTCAATAGAATACACCATTGTCACCACAGGTATCCACATGCAAGACATACATCAAGTGTTCTCAAATCCAAAGTATTCAATCCGACAATAACGAAACCTCGAAGGGAAAGACTCAATTCATCACAAGAAGATAGAGAGGGAAGAAACACCATATGATCCCACTATATTAACAAAGCTCACTGTACATGAAGATCGTGCCAAATGAAGAACACGAGAGAGAGAGAGATCAAACACATAGCTACTGGTCCATACCCTCAGCCCCGAGGGTGAATTACTCCATCCTCGTCATCGAGACCGCGGGGATGATGAAGATAGCCTTCGGTGATGATTCCCCCCTCCGGCAGAGTGCCGGAACAGGGCTCCAGATGAGATCGCTTCGGTACAGAGGCTTGCGGTGGCCGCGTGGGAGTTCTCGATTTCTTTTCAGGGTTTCTGGTATTTATAGGATTTTTTAGCGTTGGATTTATGCCAGGGGGGCCACGAGGGAGCGACATGCTCAGGGTGCGCGCCCTAGGGGGGGCGCCCCCCAGGCTTGTCATGCCCTCGTGGCTCTTCTGGCACTTCCTCGAAGCTTCGGGGGTCTCTTTTTGTCCATAAAAAATCACCATAAATTTTCAGCCCAATCCGAGAACTTTTATTTCTGCACAAAAAACAACACCACGGTAGTTATGCTGAAAACAGCATCAGTCCGGGTTAGTTCCATTCAAATCACACCAAAACCATATAAAATTGTTGTAAACATGGCATGAATACTTCATAAATTATAGATACGTTGGAGACGTATCAGTATCCCCAAGCTTAATTCCTGCTCGTCCTCGAGTAGGTAAATGATAAATGAAATAATTTATGAAGTGTGAATGCTAGCATAGTGCACAAGTTTGATCAATGATAATTGCAATCACTTTTTCTAGCATCATTATTTATCATAAACAGTAGCTCATCTCATAAAACTTCTCATGATCAAGTAGCAAGCTATTCACATGTTAAAGTATAGACCATAAACTCTCTTGAAAATTAACAAACTATGTTCTCAGTCATCAAACAATTGCAATTCATCTTATTTTCAGGAAGGGTCTATGTAAGAGCTTTGATTTCGCAAATTCCACATAGTCAACTATCATTTAGTATTCCATGATTGCTGACACTCAAAGCATATTTTTATAACAAACCATTTCAGTCAAACACATAGGAAGATAGGGGCTTAATGTTTTGCCTCCCAACTTATTTATCTCAGGGATAATGTCAACAATAATAACTCATGATCACCTATATTCAACTGGATATATGTGCCTGGGTCTTTCCCCACCACATGATGCTTGCCAAGAGAGAAAATAAAAACGGAATAGAGAAGAACACTATTGACTCTTGCATAAAAGTAAATACATAAAGTAAACGATAGGCCCTTCGCAGAGGGAAGCAGAGGTTGTCATGCGCTTTTTATTTTTGGATGTGCAAACTCTTAATGCAAAGGAACGTCACTTTATATTGCCCCTTGTGATTGCAACCTTTATTATGCAGTCCATCACTTTTATTTCTTCACCATCACAAGTTCGTACAAAGCTTATTTTCCCTTACAATAAAAGATCATACATATTTAGGAGCAATTTTTATTGCTTTTGCACCGATGACAACTTACTTGAAGGATCTTATTCAATCCATAGGTAGATATAGTGGACTCTCATGGCAAGAAACTGGGTTTAAGGGTTTTTGGATGTACAAGTAGTATTTCTACTTAGTACGAAATTTTGTCTAGCAAAAGATTATGAGCAAGCACCACATGTTAGAGGATCCAAGAACATATAACTTCTATGTGAATAGAAACAAACATAACCCATTACGTTGTCTTCCTTGTCCAACATCAACTACTTGATCAAGGATGAAAATAATTAATGGGGGCTCACAATCATATAAGATGTCCAAGATAGTATATTTATATATGAAATCTCTCTTCCTTCAATATTCTTTCATGAATTGTTCAAGTGACCAATGTTGTGTTTACTAACTTTCAATAAATTTTACCACTTATACTTATTTTATGTGAAGTCACTACTCCCCATGGGACAAGCATATGAAACACATATAATTTCAACTTTATGATATTCAATTCATTCAACAATTTACTCTTGGGATATAAGTGAAGCACGAGAGTAAATGACAAACTACTCCAAAAGATATAAGTGAAGAACAAAGAGTAGTTAAGTGAATGGGTAGCTATGTGAAGACTCTCTCTCAATAAAAACTTTCAGATCTAATGAGATTATTAAACAGCAAACAAAATGAAAAGAAAAGGACACTCCAAGAATAGCACATATCATGTGAACAAGTAAAAACTTAGGCTATCCGATAGGTGTTGATGAAGAAAGGTGGGATGCCTACCGGGGCCTTGGGCATCCCCAAGCTTGAGCTCTTGTGTCTCCTTAATTCCTCTCATATCGCGGCTTCTCCAAAGTCTTAAATACTTCATCCACACAAAACTCAACGAGAACTCGTGAGATAAGTTAGTATGAATCAACTCAAAACCTTAACATTCTCTACTGTAGCAAATCACTAAAATTATTATTAAACATTGCATAATAAATGCCTCTACATATTTAGTATTCCTATCCACAAATAGAAACATTAAATAGGCAAACATATGCAAACAATGCAACTATAACAACAATCTGCCAAAACAGAACAGTCTGTAAAGGGCGAATAAAAATTCATACTTCCCAAACTCGAAAAATTCTGAAAAATTACCACGTGATAGAGAACTTATGCATGCTTACTGTGTAAATTTTTCAGATTTTTATCAAGTTCTTACAATTCACATAAATTCAGGACATAACAGAAAACTTTCTGTTTTCAAACAGCAACACATAAATTTGCAAACTGAGCATGGTAAAGGCTATAATTGGCATTTTATTGAAATAAAAGATACAAAACATGGTCATTGATAACAGCAAGCAAATCAAACTAAAATAAAATGATGCTCCAAGCAAAACACATATTATGTGACAAATAAAAATATAGCTCCGAGTGAGGTTACCGATAGTGTTGAAGACGAAAGAGGGGATGCCATCCGGGGCATCCCCAAGCTTTGACGCTTGAGTCTTCCTTTAATATTACCTTGGGGTGCCTTGGTCATCCCCAAGCTTAGGGTCTTGCCTCTCCTTATTCTCCTCATATCGTTATCTCACCCAAAACTTGAAAACTTCAATCACATAAAACTTAATGGAACTCCGTGAGATAGGTTAGTATCAAAATAAATCATTCACTTAGGTATTGTCAATACAAAATTCATAATTTTTCTCACATAATTCCTACTGTATTATATAATTTCCACAATTTATATTACTCAATATATGCTATGGAAACAATAAAACAAGCAAACTATGCAATAAAAACAGAATCTGTCAAAAACAGAACAGCATGTAGTGAGCGAATCAAAAAGCATAATTATGTACCTCCAAAAATTCTGAAATATGAGGACAACGTAAACAATTTGTTAGCCAATACTGTGTAAAAAATTCAGAATTTTATCAAGCCCCAATACAGAACAGAAATTCCAGCACTGGACGCAAAAGTTTCTATTTTTGCACAGAATCAAATCAACAAGTATCCACACTATCCCAAAGGATTTACTTGGCACATTATTGAAAGAAAACATATGAAACATGATTACTACAGTAGATTAATCATGTGGACAAACAAAAATAGTAGGTATAAATATTGGGTTGTCTCCCAACAAGCGCTTTTCTTTAATGCCTTTTAGCTAGGCATGATGATTTCAATGATGCTCGCATAAGAATGAAGAATTGAAACATAAGGGGAGCATCATGAAGCATATGGCTAGCACATCTAAGCCTAACCCACTTCCTATGCATAGGGATTTTCTGAGCAAACAATTTGTGGGAGCAAGAATCAACTAGCATAGGAAGGCAAAACAAGTATAACATCAAAACTTTCAACACATAGAGAGGAAACTTGATATTATCGCAACACCTACAAGCATATGTTCCTCTCTCATAATAATTTTCAGTAGCATCATGAATGAATTAAACAATATAACTTTCACATAGAGCATTCTTTTCATGATCTACAAGCATAGAATTTTATTACTCCCCGCATAAGCAAATTTATTCTCATTCATAATAGTGGGAGTATCATATGAAACTTGAATACTATAAATTGTTTCCACATTAAAAGAGTAATGTTCAGTAAAAGGGTATTCATAATTATGACAAGTTTTATAATAATAATCATCATTACTTTTTATAACATAAGTATCATCACAATAATCATCATAGGTAGCAACTTTGTTCACATCATAATCAATTAAAACCTCTTCCAAAGTAGTGGATTCAACACTAAATAAAGTCATCACCTCTCCAAATCCACTTTTATCATTTTTATAAGATTGAACACCCTCCAAAAAAGTGGGATAATTATTACCTAAAGTTGACACCCTTCCAAACCCACTTTCATTATTATTGCAATCATCATAGATAGGAGGCATGCTATCATCATAATAAAGTTGATCATTAAAAGTAGGGGGACTAAAAAGATCATCCTCATTAAACATAGCATCCCCAAGCTTAGGGTAAACATTATTTTCAGCAAATAAATTCTCAAACATGTCATTCTCATCAAACATAGCATCCCCAAGCTTGTGGGTTTGCATATCATTAGCATAATCACTCTTATCATCAATAGTATGAATAGCACCAATAGTATAACAATTATTATCATCATAATTTCCCAAGTTGGTGCTAAAAAGATTTTCATGATCATAAGAAGTATCATTATCTTCCCAATCATAATCATCATAACAAGTAATAGGCAAAACAAAATCATCATCACGTGTATCATCTTCCACAATTATTTTTGATTCATTCTCATGAGGCACAACAAAAATAGGAGCAACATTATTTGGGAGAGATACCTCTTTACCTCTACTTTTCCTTCTTTTCTTCTTCTTAACCACATTATGTGTGGTTTGTTTAATTTTTCTGAGCTTCTTATTGAAGAGAGTGGTTGGATAGGAAGCTCCTCCTCGTTACCTGTTTCATCATGAGAGAAAATAGGAGGGAAAGGGGGGATCTTTACCCTTCCATTAGCATTTCTTTTATATTCTATTGGTTTTCCCGTCTTTCTATAGTTGGCAATATAAGCATTATCATTGCAATTTACCACACAAAACATATAGATTTCCTGTAGACTAGTTTCAGTATAATCTATGAATATGAATGCTTCAAACCAACTATTTTTATGTGACAATTCTTCACACCCCAAAAATAAACAAAGTTCATTATAAAGTTCAAGGGTGATTAAGTTATTACAATATTTGGTCACGATTCGATCATGAAAAAGCATGCATTGAAAGTTAAGATGACCAACTTTATTGTAAAGTTCACAAGTAATGGGATAAAGAGAACATAATTTTGTAGCAAATTCATCTATCACTTTAAGCCACCAATTGGTTTTGTCATGTTTATGCTTCTTACAAAATCTATCATCCCTATAAGGCATGTCTTCACAAACTTTATGCACTCCACAAAAAT
The DNA here is from genome assembly GCA_039707655.1 of Elymus sibiricus. Lineage (NCBI taxonomy): Eukaryota > Viridiplantae > Streptophyta > Magnoliopsida > Poales > Poaceae > Elymus > Elymus sibiricus. Next base: position 196,717,073 of record CM077668.1, read on the forward strand.
TTACATGCTTATAAGAACCCTTTTTATCATGACTAGTACAATCATCATTAGTGTTATGGATATTCATAGCAAGCACATGAACAACATTGCAATCATGCTTATCGTTCAAAGATCTTATGCCATACATTTTATTGAATTCTTCTTCTAACACTTTAGCACAATTTTCTGATCCATCATTTTCAAGAAAGATATTATAAAGATGAAATATTTGAGGCAACCTCAATTCCATTTTTTTGTAGTTTTCTTTCATAAACCAAACTAGTGATAAAACAAGAAAGTAAAAGATTCAATTACAAGATCTAAAGATATACCTTCAAGCACTCACCTCCCCGGCAACGGTGCCAGAAAAGAGCTTGATGTCTACTATGCAACTTTATTTCTTATAGACTTTGTTGGACCTCCAAGTGCAGAGTTTTGTAGGACAGCAACAAATTTCCCTCAAGTGGATGACCTAAGGTTTATCAATCCATGGGAGGTGTAGGATGAAGATGGTCTCTCTCAAACAACCCTGCAATCAAATACAAGAAATCTCTTGTGTCCCCAACACACCCAATACAATGGTAAATTGTATAGGTGCACTAGTTTGGCAAAGAGATGGTGATACAAGTGTAGTATGGATAATAGATATAGGTTTTTGTAATCTGAAATAATAAAAATAGCAAGGTAGCAAGTGATAAAAGTGAGCACGGACGGTATTGCAATGCTTGGAAACATGTCCTAGGGTTCATACTTTCACTAGTGCAATCTCTCAACAATGCTAACATAATTGAATCATATAACAATCCCTCAACGTGCGGCAAAGAATCACTCCAAAGTTCTTATCTAGCAGAGAACATAAGTTGAAATTGTTGTAGGGTACGAAACCACCTCAAAGTTATCTTTTCCGATCAATTTATTGAGCCATCCCTATAAGTGTCACAAACAGCCCTAGAGTTCGTACTAAAATAACACCATATGATACGCATCAACTAACTCTAATGTCACCTAGATACTCCAATGTCACCACAACTATCCGTGAGTTGATTATTCGATATGCATCAGACAACTTCAGATTCATAATTTTCAATCCACGCAAAGAACTTCAAAGAGTCCCCAAAGTTTCTATCGGAGAAAGAAGGATGAAAACGTGTACCAACCCATATGCCTAGATTACCCCAAGGTCACGGGAATCCGCAAGTTGATTATGAAAACATACATCAAGTGACTCAACAGAATACCCCATTGTCACCATGGGTATCCACATGCAAGACATACATCAAGTGTTCTCAAATCCAAAGTATTCAATCCGACAATAATGAAACCTCAAAGGGAAAGACTCAATTCATCACAAGAAGATAGAGAGGGAAGAAACACCATATGATCCAACTATATTAACAAAGCTCACGGTACATCAAGATCGTGCCAAATCAAGAACATGAGAGAGAGAGAGAGATCAAACACATAGCTACTGGTACATACCCTCAGCCACAAGGGTGAACTACTCCCTCCTCGTCATGGAGACCGCCGGGATGATGAAGATGGCCTCTGGTGATGATTCCCCCCTCCGGCAGAGTGCCGGAACAGGGCTCTGGATGAGATCACTTCGGTACAGAGGCTTGCAGCGATGGCGTTGGAGTTCTCGCTTTATTTTTGGGGTTTCTGGTATTTATAGGATTTTTCAGCGTTGGATTTACGCCATGGGGGGCCCACGAGGGAGTGACAAGCTCGGGGGGCGCCCCCCAGGCTTGTCGTGCCCTCGTGGCTCTTCTGGCACTTCCTCGAAGCTTCGGGGGTCTCTTTTTGTCCATAAAAAATCACCGTAAATTTTCAGCCCAATCCGAGAACTTTTATTTCTGCACAAAAAACAACACCATGGTATTTCTGCTGACAACAACGTCAGTCCGGGTTAGTTCCATTCAAATCATACCAAAACCATATAAAATTGTTGTAAACATGGCATGAATACTTCATAAATTATAAATACGTTGGAGACGTATCAGAGGCGTGTCAAGATAATAGAAGGTAGTTGGGCGAGCGGTGCAGGATCCTTGCCGGAGTTCCTCCCCAGCGTGACACCTAACGACGCATTGATTGTTTTTGTCCTATCCCGTCAGGGTTAGGTATGATAGCACTGTAGCCACTAGTTACACTCTGTGGTTACCATTTTGCCACTATGGTGACACCTTCTGTCTATAAAAGGAGGCACATGGCTACCTTAACAAAGGTCGACACTTTGCACAAGTTCATTACGTAGTTGCACTTCCCGTGCACTTTGTTGGCAAGCTGCGATCTCTTATACTCGTGTTCCACAAATAATCCAATCAAAGCAGGAGTAGGGTTTTACACCTCACGGTGGCCCGAACCTGGGTAAACTCTCTTGTGTGTTTGCGTTGCTGAAACTGCTCTTTGTGCACGTCGATTCCCACAGCCGAACTGCAAAGGGATCTCCTTGATCCCAAAGATCATCGTACGCACGACATCTTTGGTGCGCCAGGCAGGGTATCGCGTGTTGCGAATCCGTTTCAGCAGTGTGAGCGCCAGCTTTTTCATCGTCTTCGATGGCGCCCAAGAATAAGGGCACGGCCGCTATAGCTCCTTCCACGTCCAAGCTACCGTCGCAGGCGTCCGCGGGAGGTGCAGGCGGCGCAGGTGGTGCGGACGAAGGCAGTGGAGGCAGTCAGCTTCCACGTCGCTCTGGTGACCCCAGTCACCATATTGGAGATGGCGGAGGCGGCCAACTTCCACGACGTTCCAGTGACCAGACCGAAGCATTTCGGAGCCATGCAAGCCACGATCTTGGCGCTGCGACGTCCAAGGACGGCGCGGCGGCGTCTAACAATGGTGCAACAAGGCACACGTCGCGTCCTCGCGATGTCGGCGGCTCCGGACGATGACGAGAGAATGACGCTGAGCATCATCCTCAAAATGCTCATGCGCCACCACCACCGCATCAACCCATCGGCGAGAATGTGTTGCGGCGGCAGGAATGAGATAAAGCTCTTTCTGGCTCTGTCAGGAGTCGGGTAATGTCTCGTTCTTCGCTCCCGGCCATGCCAAACACGCCAGCGGAGGCCATGGCGCGGGCGCATATGCTGTTGAACTTTCCACCAATAGCTGACAAGATGGACGAATGGAGGGCAACCATCCAGAGTCTCATCAGTTTTGCCAACCCCGGCAAGACACAGCAGGCGGGACCTTCACAGCGACCACCTACGGCGTCGACAGGACCAGCTGGCGGCCGAGCTGGAGGTGCTGCACCAACTGTGCAGTCTCCTCCACAGCAGCAGCGGCAACCCCGCCGAAACAACGAACCAGATGAGGTGTCCATGGCGTCTTCGAATCCGCGGGGCCACCAAGACCAACGCCAAGTACTGTGGGACCCGCAAGTTGAAGATTCCCACACCACCATAGAGCGGCGCCGTGAAGCACGCCGTCAATCAGATGACCGTGCGGGGCCGGTCGTGAATGAGCCTACACTGGGGTACCCTGGATGCTTGCCATATGACATCGGCTGCCCAGCGTTCACCCCTGAGCTACGACAAGTTCGCTGGCCCTCCTCACGAAGCTTCAAGCCGGAGCTCCCTGACAAATATGATGGCAAGCTCAACCCGTCAGAATTCCTTGGCATCTACACTATCGCCGTTCAGGCTGCCGGGGGACGGGATGACAAGATTCTCGCCAACTACTTCCCGTTGGCGCTCAAGCCCAATGTGAGGTCTTGGCTGATGAACTTGCCGGAGGGCTCCATTTCCTCTTGGGCGGATCTGTGTCATTAGTTTGTTGGTGCTTACCATGGAGGCCACAAGCTTCCCAGTCAGCCCAGCGATCTGCATGTCATTCCCCAGAGAGATGGTGAACCCCTTCGCAAATACATTCAGAGGTTCAGCCGCGTACAGCACAATATCCCTGATGTACACCCTGCTGCTGTCATTGCCTCATTCCACATGAATGTCCGCAATCGCAGAATGCGGGAGGAGATGGCCATAAACAAGGTTAGAGATATCGCCGAGCTATATGCTCTGGCCGACAAGTGTGCGCGCGCTAAGGAAGGGAGGTGACTCCCCGGAGAGGATGCAGGTGCGGTAGTCGACTCTGAAGATGACGATGCATCCACTCCGAAGAAGAAAGGCCGCAAGCGCAACCGCAAGTGCAAAGGAAAAGTTGTTTTTGCAGTCGAGGGGTCAGGGAATCCCGGCAAGAAGCCCAAGGCTGAAGGCAGCGGCAAAAAGGTTGCCGTCTGTACTTGTGGCCATGAGGCGGCTGCCAGTGAGAAGATTGATGGCCCGTACTACAAGATCCACCGCACTGCATCTCCAAGAGTGCCGGCAAGTTGAGCAGCTTGTCGAGAAGCAGAAGCTAGAGTATGAAAAGCGCGACAAGGAGAAGGGCAAGGATGGTGCCGGTGGATCCGGCAAGAAGAACCATGGTGGTCGTGGTGGCTGCCGCGGCAAGGCCAAGCAGCAGAAGGAGAAGCCTGCGAGAGGCTGAGACAAGAAGGAAGACGAAGATGGTAGTGATGAGGAAGAAGAAGAGTCCGAACAAGAGTTCCAGAATGCAGTTGACGCCGTGTGTGTTGACGGTGGTGCATCTTTGCAATCCTCGCACCGGCAACTGAAGCAGTGGATTCGCGATGTCAATGCAGCGGAGCCGGCAATGGAAGCCTAGAAGCCACTTAAGTGGTCCCACATACCCATCATCTTTGATGCTGAGGATCACCCTGATCGCACAACCGCGGTCGGGTGCTTGCGGTTGTTGGTTTCACCAACAATTGACAACCTCAAAGTCACCAAGTTGTTGGTTGACTGTGGGGCCGGCCTGAACTTGATTTCACCAGATGTGATTAAGAGGCTGCAAATTCCCGATGGAGATCTAAAGGAGACATGCACATTCCAAGGGATCAATCCGGGAAGGAGCAAGCCCAAGGGTCAGATTACCTTGCCGGTGACATTTGGCAGCGAACTGAACTATAGGACGGAGAAGATTGTTTTTGATGTAGTCAACATGCCACTGCCATACAATGGGATTCTTGGCCGCCAAGCACTGGCAAAGTTCATGGCGGTGTCACACTACGCCTACAACACTCTCAAGATGCCAGGGCCGATGGGCGTGCTTACCATCAAGTCAGATCAGAAGGGCACAATCATCTGCGCCGACAAGCTCTACCAGGAGGCAATAGCAGCATCTGCCGAAGAGGCACTTGCTCCTGCCGACAAAGCTCCCAGGGGAGGGAAGAAGAAGAAGACCGGTAAGACCTCCAGCAAGGCCTCCGGAAAAGCGCACTGAAAAGTGCACCATGTCTGTTGAGGATCTAGAGAGCTCTGTCGGCAAGAGCAAGAAATCCAAAGCCACTGCACCAGCAACGAAACAAGTTTCTGCGAAGGAGGATGGGATGGGAGGCACTTTCACCATAAGTGCCACCCTTAATGACAAATAGGAAAGCGCGCTCGTTGCTTTCCTGCGGGCGAATGTCGATGTGTTTGCTTGGCAAGCATCTGACATCCCCGGTGTTCCTAGGGAAGTAATTGAGCACCTCCTTGCCGTCTGTCCCCATGCGAAGCCTGTCAAGCAGAAGGTCAGAAAGCAAGCCTTGGAGCAGCAATAGTTTATTGCCCAAGAAATACAGAAGTTAGAAGTGGCAGGTCTAGTTAGAGGAGTGCTACATCCAACCTGGTTAGCTAACCCAGTGGTTATCTGGAAAGCAAATGGAAAATGGAGGCTTTGTATTGATTTCACTGATCTAAATAAAGCTTGTCCAAAAGACCCTTTTCCTTTGCCGCGGATTGATCAAATTGTGGACTCTACTGCTGGTTGTGGTCTTCTCTCTTTCCTTTACACCTACTCTGGTTACCATCAGATCTTTATGGCCAAGGAAGATGAGGAGAAAACAACATTCATCACTCCATGTGGCACGTATTGCTTTATATGTATGCCTTTCAGATTGAAAAGTGCTGGAGCAACATTTGCTAGGGCAGTCTAAATTGGTTTTGAGACCCAATTGCATAGAAATGTGGAAGCCTACATGGATGATATTGTGGTTAAAACCAAGGACAAGTCAACACTGATTCAGGATCTGGAGGAAACGTTTGCCAGCTTGCGCAAGATCAACTTGAATCTCAATCCCGAGAAGTGTGTGTTTGGTGTTCCATCCGGCAAGCTTCTCGGGTTCTTTGTGTCTCACAGAGGAATTGAAGCCAATCCCGACAAGATCAAAGCAATTGAGCAAATTGAAGCACCAAAGCGTGTCAAGGACGTCAGGCGTCTTGCCGGTTGTGTTGCCGCGCTAAGAAGGTTTATCTCCAAGTCAGCTGAGCGCACCTTGCCGTTTTTCAAAAATCTTGAAAAAGACAGGTCCAATGAAATGGACTCCGGAAGCAGAGGCAGCGCTCCAAGACTTGAAGGGATACCTCTCCCCTCCACCAGTCTTAGTTGCGTCTAAGCCACAAGAGCCATTGCTACTATATTTAGCGGCAACTAATCAAGTGGCTAGTGCTGCACTAGTCACTGAGAGGGAAGCTGAGGATGAAGAGGCAGCAACCGAAGAGCCGCAAGCCGACAAGTCATAATCTTCTCTGGCAAGGTCAGGTGCCGACAAGTCTGAGATTGTGCAAGCAAATGAGCTGGATCATCAAGTTGTGCAGAAGAAGAAGATGGTGCAGCGCCCAGTTTACTTTGTCAGCTCCCTTCTGCAGGGGGCTAGGTCAAGGTATTCTGGTGTGCAAAAGTTGCTTTTTGGTCTCCTCGTGGCCTTAAGGAAGCTGCGCCATTACTTTCAAGCACATCAAATCACCGTCGTCACTAGCTTTCCTTTGCAACGTATTCTGAGAAATCCAGAAGCCACCGGCAGGATAGTTGAGTGGACGTTGGAGCTGTCAAGCTTTGACTTAAAATTTGAAAGCACTTCAACAATTCAGAGTAGAGCCATGGTGGAGTTCATTGCAGAATGGACGCCAATGCAAGACGAAGAAATGCAAGAGACCTCTCTCCCTGGCAAGGAAACTGTTGACGAGTGGGTCATGTACTTTGATGGTGCTTTGACGCTGAAAGGCATCGGTGCTGGAGTGCTGCCTGTTGCACCCACTGGAGAGCATCTCAAGTATGTGGTTCAAATGCACTTTCCCAGGGAGCAGGCCACCAACAACACTGCTGAGTATGAAGGATTGCTTGCCGGTCTACGCATTGCAATCGACCTTGGTATCAAAAAATTGATTATCAGAGGTGACTCATAGCTTGTGGTGAAGCAAATCAACAAAGATTATCAGAGCCCATTGAATGAAGCATATGTTGATGAAGTGAGGAAGTTGGAAGAGCACTTTGACGGTTTGCAAATGGAGCACATCCCTCGTGCTCAAAATGATATTGTAGACAAACTGTCAAAGCTTGCCGCCAAGAGATCTCCTATGGAACCAGGAACTTTTGTGCTACAACTGAATCAGCCATATGTTACACCATCAACGAAGGCAGCAAAGAAAATAAAGATAAACACTGGTGGGTACTTTCCGGCAGAGCTACCAGCAGCCACCAATAAAAGCAACTCCACCGACAAGACACCTCTTGCCTGCGAGCAGCAGCCTCTGGCAGGTCAAGTCCTTGCCGTCGAAGCAAGCACTCCCGCAGGAGAAGAATGGCCTTTAGTCCTTGTCGTCGAGCCGCAAGCTCCACCATGGGCACAGCCGATCGTCCAGTACCTCCAAACAGGAGAGCTTCCCGAAGAACAAGAAGAAGCGGAAAGAGTAGCCCGACAGTCAAGTATGTATCAGTTTGTGGACAACGTTCTATACAGAAGAAGGCCAAACGGGGTGAAATTGAAGTGTATTTGCCGGGAAGATGGGCATAAGCTATTGGCGGAGATACATGATGGGATGTGTGGCTCCCATATTGGGTCACATGCGCTTGTCAGCAAGGCATTCCGGCAAGGTTTCTACTAGCCGACAACCCTTCAAGTTGCCTTGGCGGTGGTAACCAGATGCGAAGCATGTCAATTCCACGCCAAGAACATACACCAGCCAGCTCAAGCTCTTCGAACCATCCCTCTTTCCTGGCCCTTCTCGGTCTGGGGGCTCGACATCCTCGGCCCCTTTCCCCGTGCAACCGGGGGCTTTGAATTCTTGTACGTTGCAATCGACAAGTTTACAAAGTGGCCTGAAGTGGAACCAGTGAGAAAGGCGATGGCACAGTCAGCTATCAAGTTTCTCAAAGGATTGGTTGCTCATTTTGGCGTACCCAACAGGATCATCACCGACAACGGCACCCAATTCACGAGTCGCACCTTCACAGCATACTGCCAAGAACTTGGAAGCAAGATCTTCTATGCCTCTATTGCTCACTCGAGAAGCAATGGACAGGTGGAGAGGACAAATGCTGAAGTGCTGCGAGGTCTCAAGACCAGAAATTTCGACAAGCTGCACAAGTGTGGAAGACGCTGGGTGGAAGAATTGCTGACAGTTCTTTGGTCACTCAGGACGATACCAAATCGAGCTACCGGCCATACACCCTTCTCCCTTGTATATGGTGCAGAATTGGTGCTCCCCACAGAACTCAGATATGGATCTCCTCGAGTCTTGGCCTTTGACGAAGAGGATCAAGAAGAACTCCGGCAAGACAATGCCATGCTCCTTGAGGAGGACCATTTCTGGGCTGCTGTACGTGCTGCACGTTACCAGCCAGCTTTGCGCCGCTACCATAGCCGCAAATTGAATGCTAGGAAACTTGAGGAAGGTGACCTTGTTCTTCGTCGGATCTAGTCCGCAAAGGGATCAAACAAGTTGACGCCAAAGTGGGAAGGCCCTTCACTAGATCAGGCGCAGTCCGTCTAGAGACTGAAGATGGCACTCCTATGCTTAATTCATTGAATATTGAGCATCTTCGCAAGTTCTATCCATGAGGCACGATTGTCGGGCTGCCCGACAGCCTCTTTTGTACAATTAGGCCGGCAAGGCATGTAAACCATTGTACAGAGCCAGGCACAGATCCCGTGCATAGTTGAATAAAGCTAAGTGTTTCACAACTCTTTGTCAAAGTACATATTTATGTATATTACATGTGTTGTTGTGTTATATTATGCCTTGTATGAGATGATTAACGAACTGTCAACGTTCCAGCCTCCTCTTTTCTCTTCTTTCTTTTTCGCAAAAGGTCAGAAGGGTTCCTTGCGTGCAAGTTTCCTGGGGGGAGTGATGGTATGGACACCAAATGACGTTCAAGATATCATTCACGACAAGAAGTACAACAAAGAAAGCTAAGTTGCAAAACTTTGAAACAAAATTTCTTTGTTGTAGTTGTTTTTTCCTTGAACGGTTTTCGTCTTTGTATGAGAAACCTACACGCGAAGGAACCTTGTCGGGATTGGTTGTGCTCTTATTTCTGTTTCAAGTCCGCTCAGCAGGATAAGTTAGCTGCACCAAGACCGATAAGTGTTATCTTGCCAGGAAGCGGCATCTCCGACAAGCTACTAAGGATCCGTTCCTCAAGCGCTAACGGTAAGGGTGTGCGCACCGGCAAGTTTCCAACAAGCGTAGGGTACAAAAACATACAAGGGCAAAATCATATAAGGAAAATAGCATACATTCATCCAAACACAAGTTATATTACATCAAAAGCATAGTGCAGATCTAACTTAAGATAAATTGTCTTTTACATGATCTCACTTAAGACAAGGAGTGGCGACAAGACTAGTTCCTAAGCTGGCCCTACGTCCTGGAGACTCTACCAACCTTGTCGGCGATTGGAGCCACAAGCTCTTCAACAGCGCTGGTGTCTGTTCCTTCCGGCAAGCTTGTGAAGGCCTTGGAGAGATCAATGCCAGGATTGCAATGCACAAGCTTGACAAGCACTTGAGCACGTCGCGGGCAAGCTTATGAAACTCGTTGATGAATGAAGCAGCACACTCCTTGTGATGTGCCTTGAGCGCGTAGATGAGCCCTTCGAAGAATAGTGTCACCCTAACACTTGTGGCCTCGTTCTTTTTGACAAAGAAGCCATGTTGGGAAGCTTGCCGGTGAGCACCTTGTTGCCGGGTAACCCTGGCGGTCACTTCCTTGTCGGCAGGCTCATCGCCTGACGATGAGGGGCGCACTGGTTCCTGGCTGGCGGCTTTCTTGATGACTCGGCGTCTCTTCTTCGGAACTAGAGGAACCGGGGGCTCCTCTTGCTCCTCTTCTCCGACAGCTTCATCACCTTGCTCTTTGGCAGCTTCGTCATGCGGCTCTTCGGCAAGCGCTTGTTTGCCAACTTCTTCATCATCGGCTGCCACGGATCAAGACCCGCCGGCAACCGCTTTCATTCCTACTTCTGCCTCCCTGCTAGCAATGTATGCCAGTTCCTCCTCAGTGGTGTCGCAGATCAGGTCCTTCTCTTCTCTGGTGGGCTTCTCCACCAAGTTGGCGAGCCACACCTTCGCATCGTTGGCGGAGGGCTCTTGCCAGCTGCCTTCAACCCCTTGGGCATTGTAAGATGGCATCATCGCCAAGATCGAATCTTTGGCGAAATTGATGCACAAGGGGACTACCTCGGCCGGCAAGTGGAACCTGTCGGAGGTGCGAAAGAGCTGATGACAGAGGCTGGCATGCTGCAACACCGTAAGGTTGTTGTCGAGCCCGGTGTGCAGCCGCATGATGTCAGCAGCATTCTTGAACTCCCAAGTATATCACTCTCTATTCTGCAGGGGAGCAATGAACCGTCGGAGGAAGTCAGCGCCTACCATCTCAATGGTCAGGCCGGCAGCCCTGAGACGGATGATGCGGTCCAGCGCGAGGGTGAGCTTGCCGTCGTATTTGCTGACATTGCTCCAATCCTTGCCACGTTGGACTCTCTTCGTCTGGGGCGTAGAGAAATCCGGGAAATCGTTTCCTTGATCCAACACCACTCTGCCCGCCATTCATCCCACTTCAGATGCAACTGGCCGTCAAGATAGGTTTGCTTGCTGCCTTGCTGGGGGATCCAGGTGGTGCTGCTAGAAAGTGCATCTCCTTTGATGCGAGGAATGAAGAAGTGGCAGAACAGAGAGACATTGGGGATGATTCCAACAAAATTCTCACACATGTGGGCAAATACGGACATGCAAGTCACGGCGTTCGGAGTGAAATCTAGAAGCCGGAATCCGTATGTCCACATGAGCTCAGAGAAAAATTCAGAAAAGGGGGGAACGAGCCCGCAGTAGAAATACGCGCACAAGAAAGGAAATTTATCTGCGGAAGGCTTGAGGTCACCGGGGAGGACGTGCGATGTGCTGTGGTCCTTGGTCTCCTTCCCCCACATATATGCGTACCTATCAACAAGGTCGGTCTTGTTCAGTGCCGGCGGCTGGAAGACGACGTTCTCCCTCCGCCGCTTCGCTATGACCTCCCTCCTCCTCTCCGCCTCCGGATCGATGGGCTTGGCGGCTTTCTTCGCCTCCGAATCGGCCGGATTGGTGGCTTTCTTGGGCGCCATAGTGCTCTCGAGAAGGTGGGGTGGTGGATGGATGAAGGTGGAGCACGGCGGCGATGGACTCTGCTCTGGTGCAAGGAAGAAGACGAAGGCGGCGGCAAGATTGGGAGTGAAGGAAGTGGATGAGCAGCGCTTTTTCAGGCGCACAACCCCAATTTTACTGTTTCACTCCACCTCTCCCATGTTCTGCAGTTAATGCGCATCGTGGGCGTGCAGTCAAGATGATGATTACGGCAATTATCCTCTGCCACGTGTGTCTGTGCACTATTTTGGGCCTAGCCCAACAACGCCTCACATACGTGAGTGGCCCAGGCCTGGTGGCTCCTGTCGATGTATAAAAACATGGGTGTTTCCATACCCTGACTTATGCACAGACAGTAGTAACCTTCCCACGGCAAGGGCTTGCCGGAGGATAGCTCAAGTCAAAACTCAAGACTTGGCTAACAAGACCATGAAGAAGACCTAAAGATTGGTTATCGAGAAGTACTAAGGCAGTACTGAAGATTAAGACTACACTTGCCGGCAAGCCACACACCAGCAAGAGAAGGCACGGCAAGCTACGTGCCGGCAAGCTCCCTTCTGCCGCTCCACCTCAGTGACCAGCTAGTCGCTTGTCAATAGGTGTCAAGCGGGCGGGCAGTTAGGTGAGGCATGTCGGGGCACGTGTCAGCACGCCGCCTGAAGATTAACTTTAATGACACCCGTCCTAGAGGCGTGTCAAGATAATAGAAGGTAGTTGGGCGAGCGGTGCAGGATCATTGCTGGAGCTCGTCCCCATCGTGACACATAACGGCGCATTGATTGTTTTTGTCTTATCCTGTCAGGGTTAGGTATGATAGCACTATAGCCACTAGTTACACTCTGTAATTACCATTTTGCCACTGTGGTGACCACTTCTGTCTATAAAAGGAGGCCCATGGCTACCTTAACAAAGGTTGATACTTTGCGCAAGTTCATTACGTAGCTGCACTTTCTGCGCACTTTGCCGGCAAGCTGCGCTCTCTTGTACTTGTGTTCCACAAATAATCCAATCTAAGCAAGAGTAGGGTTTTACACCTCAAGGTGGCCCGAACCAAGGTAAACTCGCTTGTGTGTTTGCATTGCTGAAACTGCTCTTTGTGCACCTCGATTCCCAAAGCCGAACCGCAAAGGGATCTCCTAGATCCCAAAGATCGTCATACGCACGACAATGGGTTAAGGGACTAATATGTTTGTGAGTGTACATAGGTATTATAGTCCCCGAAGATTTGGTTTAACCTACGGAAGTTGACCCCTAAAAATTGTATTTCTTCAAGTGAAGAATTTGGTGCGGCCTTTCAAGAAATTGATGTTGTCGGAGTCTAGGATCTGTGTCCAAGAAACTTCTCCAAGAACTTAGGATTCGAACTCTGGGGGACTTTGCTTGGCAGCCTACGACTGGACTATGGCGGGGACACGACGGACTCGCCGGCTCTCTTCGGACACGAAGGGGACGCGCGAGCTACCCAGGTTCGGGCCACTGTGCAGTGTAATACCCTACTCCTCCCTGTGTTGGATTGCTCTGTGAAGGAGAGCTTGTGCTCGAGGTACAAGAGGTGCGGGGGAGAATGAGTCGATCCCCTTACATGGAAGCAGCCCTACCCTTTTTGTAGTGCCTTGGTCCTCTTCCCCGAAAATATGAGCGGGAAAGGGTTCTCACAGGGCGGCAATTCAAAAGGGGGACAAGAGCGCAGGCTTATCCTGACTAAAGGCGGTCCTCGCCTGCTAAAGCAGCTCCTCGTGACGCGCTGGTGGGCTTGGCGATGACCTCCATCCTGGCGCGCTGATCCGTCCTGATCCTCCTTCACCAAAAAGGAAATATCTTGGGGCTTCCTTTGGGGGGAGGCAGATGCCACTGCTCCCCTATCACCAAAATGGAAACCCACCTGAGCTGTATCCTGCTGTCCCTGAGCTGTAATCCTCGTCCTATCGTCGGGGCGTCACCCATGTGACGGGCCGGCCGCCCCGAGGCCGGCATCGTGTGCCATGCCCCGTAAAGCGGCCTCCTAAGGGATTGCCTCACGAGGCGATCAGGGGCTTGCCGGCCTCGCCAGGGCTTGGCCTGGTGATGAGGGGCCTCGCGAGGCGACCCCTCCCGGGCGATGATCCCAGGGCCATCTTGCTTGGGCCGGCCCAAGCGCCGCCTCCTGGGCCAGAGGCAGACGGGCTGCGGTACCTTGGTTCCCACTGGGCTGACAGTAGCCCCCGGGCCCGCGGCACACATGTCCTGCCCGTTTGGGGTGAAGCGATGCGGGGCCCATCAAGCCACCGGGCCCAGGGGCGACGCGTGGCGGCCTTTGCGGGCGCGGTGCCTCCACTTCCTGCAACGCCTCGATAACCGTTGTCTCGGCGATAAAGCCTGCCCGCACGGGGCGTGGGCATTTCACTGCTTCCTCACGCCGTCCCCAACCTACCTTGCGACCAACTCCTCGGCTCCCCCCTTCTCTTCCAACTTCCACTCTCTCCGCCCGCCGCCGCCGTGGCTATGGCCCCCAAAAGGAAGCTTTCCATGGCCGAGAAAGGGAAAAGGATGGTGGAGGAGGTGGAGCCGCCGAAGCCGGCGGCGGCGAGGGGTAGAGGCCGGGCCCATGGTTCGGCTACGACGAGGGTTCCTCTCCGGGGCCGGGGGCGCTCCACGGCCGCCACCGCGGAGGTGGGCCCCAGTACCCGTGTAACGACCGTGACCCGTGGTTGTGGGAGGGGCACTGCTCGTGGGCGCGGAGGGCGTGGCGGCCGTGGCCGAGGCGGCCGCGGTGGTTCAGCTGCCCTTCCTCCCCCGGCGGGGAGCCACTCGGCGGAGGCAGCCCACGAGTTCATCATGGACATGCACCGCTGGCCCTGCACCTGGCTTCGTCTCCCAGACCCCTTCGCGAGGGTGATGGAGGAACGCGCGCCCCTGGGCCTGTGGCTTCAGGCGGACGGCTGCTGCAACGGCCCCTCTTGGGTGGCGGCGGAGTTCACCCCTTCCGGCAGGGGTGGAAGTCCTTTGCCCTCGCCCGAGGCCTGAAGCGGGGGCACCTCCTCCACTTCAAGTATGACAGAGCCACCACCCTCTTCCTGAAGATCTTCGAGGCCTCTGGCTGCTGCCTAGAGTGCTACGCAAAGAGCGAGGATGGCAGCTACAGTGGCTCCTCCGGCGAGGACGACAGCGCCGCCTCCTCCGGCGTGGGCGGAAGCGATGACAGCTCTCCCTGCGTCAAGAGCGAGGATGAAGACTCTGACTAGGCGCGCGCACGACATCCTTGCTGGAGCCCTGGGGGTGGCGACGCCCAGCCCAAGCTTTCTTTTCTTTCTTTTTTCTCTGCACTAGATGGATGTAGCCCCCTGGGGGTGTGAGACAATTGCGCAGCACTTTTATTGCTAAGTACTCGATGCTTAATGTGTCTTCGTTTTCCTCCCGAGGCCCTTATCTCCCCTTTACATTGCCCTCGTGCCCTGTGTCGCTGGGACCCAGCCCCTGAGGTGGGCTACACTGTCGCTGGTATGCCCAAAGCGTGCGCTCGGCAAGGCCAGAGGGTGTAGGGCGCTTGGGGCTGGTAGGAGTCCCTGAAACGCGATGCTCAGGGTCCCCCCCCCCCTTGACACACAGGCGGCTTGTGCCAAGGAAATCAGGACGCCACGAGAGAGAAACGAGAAGGAAAGGACCCGAGGGGGGCTTAGACTTAGCTCCTTTGTCGACGCTCGGCCTGGGGGCGAGCCCTTCGTGAGGCGCTGCACGCGAGGCGCGGTTCCTCACGAAGCCTTCCGTCCGCGGGGCGCCAACCGCGAGGCCTCCCGAGGGTGGGGCTCCTGAGGCTCTTGAGGCTCTTGGGGCCCTGCACCAGGGAAATTACCAAGTTTTTGCAAGTAATGCAGTGGGGCGCGCTCGCGAGGCCGCCTGTGGGTGTTACGCGAGGAGGCAAGAGCACCAAGGACCTGGTGAGGTGACGTGCACGGGAGCCGGTCCGCGAGCCAAAGCTCAGTCACTTGGGTTTTGCAGCGCTGCTGGGACTGACCCGAGTAGAGGCACCGTGCCCAGCCCCCGCTCGCGTGAGACACACGGGGGGAGATCGCGAGCGTGCCTCCCGAGGCAAACTCAGCTGCAACAACACCGGTTGCTATTAGGAAGTAGGCTTTACTGATGCATGAAATAGATTCATTATACAACAGAAAAGATACGTGATGCCGTGTTTGACATGGGTCAGCTTTTGAGGATGTGATGGCCGTAGGCCCCTCAAGTAAGTAGGCCGCCAGCGCGGAGCATGGGGCGTCCGCCAGCGCAGAGCATGGGGCTTCCACGAGAGTGGGAGGGAGCTCCCGCGTGCCGACGGCAGCGCCGGTAGAGGGAGCTCCGGAGCGTGTACAGCTCCATTTCGTTCGTATCTGTGAGGTCACAGATAGAACTTGCGGAGATGTTGGATATTCCATGTGTTTTGTACCGGAACACCCTCCTCCGTTTCGAGATGTGCCGCGCCGGGCCGGGAGATGTGCGTGACCCTGAAAGGGCCCTCCCACATGGGTGAGAGTTTGTGGAGTCCCAATCTGGAGAGGATCCGGCGCAGGACAAGGTCGCCCGCCTCGAGGGTGCGGGGGCGTATGTTGCGGCTGTGATAGCGACGCAACGCCTGCTGGTACCTTGCCGCGCGAAGGGCGTCCTAGCGGCGCGCCCCTTAGAGGAAAAGCAGGTCATCCTCCCGCAGGCCGTCTTGACGAGACTCGTCGAAAGCCAAGACCCGCGGGGACCGGTGCTTGACCTTGGCTGGGAGAACCGCTTCTGCCCCGTAGACGAGGAAGAAAGGCATCTCGCCAGTGGGCTTGGTCGCCGTGGTGCAGATGGACCATAGCACCGAAGGGAGCTCCTCCAGCCAGCCCTTGCCGCACGCCGTGAGCTGCTTGTTCAAGCTCCTAGTCTTGAGGCCCTTGAGGACCTCAGCGTTGGCGCGCTTGGCCCGGCCATTGCTTAGAGGGTGTGCCACGGAGGCGAAGCAGATCTGCGTGCCGATGCTGGCGCAGTAGCTCTTGAATTGGCCGCTGGTGAACTGTGTGCCGTTATCCGTGATGATGCGGTTGGGGACGCCAAAGCGGCACACCAGGCCCTTGATGAACTTGACCGCTGACCCTGCCGGGATGGTACGGACAGGCTCCACCTCTGCCCACTTGGTGAACTTGTCGATGGCGATGTAGAGGTAGCGGTAGCCGCCAGCCGCACGAGGGAAGGGACCGAGAATATCCAACCCCCAGACCGCGAAGGGCCACGAGAGGGGAATGGTCTAGAGCCCTTGTGCCGGCTGGTGGATCTGCTTGGCATGGAACTGGCAGGCCTCGCATGCCTGGACCAGCTCCGTGGCATACTCGAGCGCTGTGGGCCAGTAGACACCGCTGCGGAATGCCTTACCTATGAGAGTGCGCGAGGACGAGTGATGGCCGCAGTCGCCTCCGTGGATGTCGGCAAGCAGCTCGCGGCCTTGTTCCTTGGAGATGCATCGCAGCGCGACTCCGTTCAGGCAGTGGCGGTATAGGTCACCCTCCCTCAAGTGGTAGAGCGCGGCCTGGCGGACCACGCGCTCTGCTTCTGCGTCGATCTTTGGGAGGGTCCCGTCCTCCAGGTAGGCCTTGATCTCCGTGGCCCAGCTTTCAGGTTGCGGCTCGAGCGCCAGCAGCAGGCGAGCACATGAAGATGGTCCGCAGTCTGGTGCGCCCATGGGTGGTGCGAGAGGGAGCTCCTCATGAGGCGTCGTGATGCTGACGATCGGAGGCGCCGCTGAAGGCTTCAGGAGCAGTTCCTCGAAGACGCCGGGGCCCTGGGGCTCACGACGAGAAGCGCGCTTGGCGATTTCGTCTGCCTCACTGTTGCCGCTGTGAGGGATGTGTTGTAGCTCCATGCCCATGAAGCGCTTCTCGAGCTTACACACTTCCTCCAGGTAGGCCGCCATGTGCTCTTCCTTTGGCTTGTACTTCTTGTTGGAGAAGTTGACGAGGAGCTGTGAGTCGCCCTTGATGATGATGCGCCTGACCCCAAGCGCGATGGCGGCCTTGAGCCCGGCGATGAGTCCCTCATAATCGGCGATGTTGTTGGAGACCTTATCGGTGCGCCCGAAGCAGAGCTGTACTACGTAGTAGAGCTTGTCGCCTGTGGGTGTAGTGAGGACCACCCCAGCCCCCGCGCCCTGGCGCGCGAAGGCCCCGTCAAAGTGCATGCTCCAACCTCCGGAGGTAACCTCCTCGGGCAAGGACGTCTCCTCCTGCGGCTCATCCTGACGTGTGTCCGTCCACTCCGCCGCGAATTCCGCCAAGGCCACACCCTTGATGCTCCTGGTGGTGAGGAACTCCAGCTCGGAAGGCTGCAGCTCGATGTTCCATTCGGCGACGCGACCGGTGGCGTTTGGGCTCCGTAGGACTTGCTCCAGCGGGTAGGAGGAGATCACTCTAACTGGCTGGCCCTGGAAGTAGTGATGCAGCTTCCTGGAGGCCATGAGGAGCGCCAGGAGGAGTTTCTGCTGCATGGGGTACCATTCGTGTGCGTCCCGCAGCACCGTACTGACGAAGTAGACGGGGTGCTCGACGAGGCGCGTGACCGTGGTATCCGAGTCGTGCTCGCCGAGGGGCTCGGGCTGCTGCACCGCGGAGGCCTCCGGAGGCGGCGCCACGGGGGCCTCCGGAGGCTGAGCTCCGGAGGCCTCCCGAGGGGGGCCCTCGCAGGCGACGGTAGGGCTTTGAGGGGCTCCAGCAATCTCCCCACGGGGGCGGCATCCACAGGCACAGGCTCGGCAGGCTTCTTCTGGACATAGACTCGCTCCTCCCGCTCTGCCACAAGGACCGCGCTGGCCGTTTGGGGAGCGGCCGCCAAGTATAACAGCAGGCGCTCGCGTGGGCGCGGGGCGACCATGACGGGAGGGCTGGTGAGGTACCTTTTGAGATCCTCGAAGGCAGCGTCGACCTCAGGGGTCCACTTGAAGGGGCCAGACCTCTTCATGAGCTTGAAGAAAGGCAGAGCCCGCTCGTCGAACTTGGATATGAAACGACCGAGCGAGGCCATGCATCCCGCCAGGCGCTGCATCTCCTTGAGGTTGCGGGGCGGCCGCATCTCGTCGATAGCCTTAATCTTCTCAGGGTTGGCCTCGATGCCGCGATGGGAGGCCAGAAAAGCCAGGAGCTTGCCGGAAGGGACACCGAAGACACACTTGGCGGGGTTGAGCTTGAGGTTGATCTTGCGCAGGTTGGCGAAGGTTTCCTTTAGGTCCTCGATGAGGGTGCGCGCCTCGCGCATTTTGATGACGATGTCGTCGACGTTCAAGCATTATATCTCAGGTACCCCCATTAATGTTGAAACTAATATTATTGAAACAATTACACCGGAAGAGCACATCAAAGATTCCTTCCAGAACGCTCCAGAACCCTGAAAAGGAAGAGGTATGTGATACGGTAAGTAAACCGACTCCAAAAATTCCATAAAAATACTTTCTGTCAGTTTTGGAATATTAGAAAAAATACAAAAATAAGAAACAGCCGAGGGGACCCACGAGGTGCACACGAGGCACCAGGGCGCGCCACCCCCCAGGCGCGCCCTGCTGGCTCGTGGGCCCCTCGTGAGCCTTCCCGACTCCATTTTCTTCTAGAATACTTGTTTTGCAAGATAAAAAATCTTTATATATACTCCCAGACGTTTTGACCACCGCATCGCAAGTTTCTCCTCTGTTCTTGTTTCGTGCTATTTTTCTGACAGATCTAGATCGCTATGGCTCCACCAAGCTCTTCCAAGGACAAGTTCTACGAGAAGGTCATCAACCCCTACCTACCAGAGGTGATGAAACACCCTCAAGCCATTGAGATGCGTGAGGGGGTGCTTCGCATCCGGGATGTTCAAGGACCCAAGAAGACCAGGAGCATGGAGGCCAGGCTCAAAGCGGTGGAGCAGGAGATTTTCAAGTGCCAAGGGATGGTAGAGCGTGGACTCAGCGCCAACCACTCCATGATTATAGAATTCACCCGCGATCACAAGGTGGATGGCCAATCAATGGGGGACATCCTCTTCAAGCCCAATGAATGAATTGACTATCTCCAAGGCCAAATCTATGATTTTCAAAACCAAAATTTTGAGTATGAGGCAAGATTCAAAGGTATGAGTTTAGCTGCAAGTTTTAGGACTCCGGAGACTCGTTCATCCTTTTATGATGGGGAACCTATGCCATGGAAGCTGGAGGACAAGCCCACCACTTCATCACCACCATCATCGCCCAAGAAAGAAACTTGAGTACATGGGTATGGGCACTCCCCTTGGCTTGTGCCAAGCTTGGGGGAGGTGCCCCGGTATCGTATCACCATCACTTTTATTATCTTTACCTATTTTTAGTTCGATCCTTAGTTATTTCATGATTTAGTTGAATAAAAGTTTAGTATGATCTATTTTTGAGTGTTAGTTTCGTGATCTATCTATCTATGTAATCGAGTTGAGAGTTATATAATAAAGAGTAGTTTGAGTGTTTGCTTCTTTACTTTTTTGTTTCGATCCTAGCAATGAAAATAATGAAAAAGATCATATGCTAATCTAATGGAAAGTAATGACATCACATAAAGAAAAGTATAAGTGGTAAAATTTATTGAAAGTAAACAAACATAGCATTAGTCAATGATGCAATTCATGAAAAAATTAATACGGGAAGAGAAGATTCACATGCAAATACACTATCTTGGACATCTTTTATGATTGTGAGCCCCCATTAAGTATTTTATGTCAAATTGTTGACGTTGGACAAGGAAGACAACGTAATGAATTATGTTTGCTTATATTCACATAGAAGTTATATTGTCATAGATCCTCCAACATGTGGTGCTTGCCCAATATCTTTGCTAGCAATAAAATCCGCACCAAGTAGAAATACTACTTGTGCATCCAAAACCCTTAAACCCAGTTTCATGTCATGAGTGTCCACTATATCTACCTATGGATTGAATAAGATCCTTCAAGTAAGTTGTCATCGGTGCAAAAAGCAATAAAAATTGCCTCTAAATATATATGAACTTTTATTGTAAGGGCAAATAAGCTTTGTACGAACTTGTGACGGTAAAGAAATAAAAGCGATGGACTGCATAATAAAGGTTGCTATCACAAGGGGCAATATAAAGTGATGTTCCTTTGCATTAAGAGCTTGTGCATCCAACAAACAAAAAGCGCATGACAACCTCTGCTTCCCTCTGTGAAGGGCCTATCTTTTAATTTTATGTATTTACTTTTTATGCAAGGGTCAGTAGTGTTCTCCTCTATTCTACTTTTAATTTTTCTCTTTTGCAAGCATCATGTGGTGGGGAAAGATCTAGGCACATATATCCAGTTGGATATGAGTGATCATGAGTTATTATTGTTGACATTACCCTTGAGGTGAATAAGTTGGGAGGCAAAATTATAAGCCCCTATCTTTCTATGTGTCTGGCTAAAACTTTTTGCTCCATATATATGTTGTGAGTGTTAGCAATCATAGAAGACTAAATGATGGTTGAGTATGTGGACTTGCTGAAAAGCTCCTACATGAGAACCTTCCTAAAAATATGATGAATTGCAATTGCATTGTTGACTGAGAACACAGTTTGTTAGTTTTCAAGAAAGTTTATGTCTTATATGTCATTGTTGTGATGAATTGTTACTTGCTCATGAGAAGTTCTATGATAATGAATATTGTTGTTATAATAATGATCATGATGCTATTATGTCCATATTTTGTTTTTATCAACACCTCTCTCTCTAAACATGTGGACATGATTATCGATATCGGCTTTCGCTTGAGGACAAGCGAGGTCTAAGCTTGGGGGAGTTGATACGTCCATTTTGCATCATGTTTTCCTACTGTTATTTATAGTGTTTTTAATCAATATAACACTTTGTGGAGCAATTCTAATGCCTTTTCTCTCTTAATATGCAAGATTTATGTAAGGAGGGAGATTGCCGGCAGATGGAATTCTGGACCTAAAAAAGCTATGTCAGAGATACCTATTCTGCACATCTCCAAATGAGCTGAAATTTCACAGAGATTTATTTTGGAATAAATAAAAAATATTGGAGAAAAGAAATACCAAAGGGGGCCACCCAGGTGCCCACGAGGCACCAGGGCGCCCCCCCCCCCCAAGCGCGCCCTGGTGGCCTATGGGGCCCCTGGCCAGCCTCCGGTGCCCATTTTCTGGTATATAAGCCCATTTGCCCTAGAAAAAAAATAAGGAGAAGACTTTCGGGAAGGAGCGCCGCCGTCTCGAGGCGGAACTTGGGCAGGAGCACTTTTGCTCTTCGGCGGAGCGATTCCGCCGGGGATACTTCCCTCCGGGAGGGGGAAATCGAAGCCATCGACATCACCAACGATCCTCTCATCGTGGGAGGACTAATCTTCATTAACATCTTCAACAGCATCATCTCATCTCAAACCCTAGTTCATCTCTAGTATTCAATCTTTGTCCCAAAACCTCAGATTGGTACCTGTGGCTAGTAGTGTTGATTACATCTTGTAGTTGATGCTAGTTGGTTTATTTGGCGGAAGATTATATGTTCAGATCCATTATGCTATTCAATACCCCTCTGATCTTGGACATGAACTTGATGTGTGAGTAGTTACTTTTGTTCTTAAGGACATGGGAGAAGTCTTGTCATAAGTAATCATGTGAATTTGGTATTCGTTTGATATTTTGATGATATGTATGTTGTTGATTCTCTTAGTGGTGTCATGTGAACGTCGACTACATGACACTTCACCATCTTTGGGCCTAAGGGAATGCATTGTGGAGTAGTAATTAGATGATGGGTTGCTAGAGTGACAGAAGCTTAAACCCTAGTTTATGCGCTATTCCGTAAGGGGCTGATTTGGATCCATATGTTTAATGCTATGGTTAGATTTATCTTAATTCTTGTTTCGTAGTTGCGGATGCTTGCGAGAGGGGTTAATCATAAGTGGAGGCTTGTTCAAGTAAGAACAACACCCAAGCACCGGTCCACCCACATATCAAATTATCAAAGTAGCGAACGCGAAGCAAACAAACATGATGAAAGTGAGTAGATGAAATTCCCATGTGTCCTCGAGAACGCTTTGCTTATCATACGAGTTTGTTCGGACTGTCCTTTGCAACAAAAAGGATTGGGCTATCTTGCTACACTTTAGTTACTATTGTTACTTGTCACTTGTTACAAATTATCTTGCTATCAAACTACTCGTTACCGATAATTTTAGTGCTTGCAGAAAATACCTTGCTGAAACCGCTTGTCATTTCCTTCTGCTCCTCGTTGGGTTCGACACTCTTACTTATCGAAAGGACTACGATTGATCCCCTATACTTGTGTTTCATTAGTGATAGATGAATCACGTTGCGAAAGTGATGCTCAAACCTATACACAACCTACCGCTTCGAGTGAAACCTTTGGAAATCTCCGGCAGTGCTGACGAATTTGTTAGTGACAGAGACACAGTTCTTCTGGTCGCTAAGGAGTTTGGTTGGACTGAGGAGTTAGGATTTCGCCAGTGCGATTTGCCTATCGTGAGGAAATTGAGTGCCCCGACGAATTTGAGAGTTCAAATCCGAACGTTGCTGCGCTGTGTGCCAGCTGTCGAGTGGATTCTTATCCTGACAACGGTCATGTCTGAAGGGGCATTTATGACATTTCATGTCGGGTTGCCCCCTGGCTATAAATAGCCGCTCCACATAACGACTAGTTGGTTGGCTGCTCTAGAGAGAGTTTGACACTTGTCATTTGAGAGCAACCCTTCCTCTGAGGACTTTGTGAGAACCCAACTAAGGAAAAACCCAACTAGAGCCTAAGTGATTGAGCATCACTGAAGAAGTTGATCTGTGTGATCCGACGCCTGTTACCTTTGAAGACTGTCATTCTTCCAGACGGTTAGGCATCATGTTCTGAGCACCCAGAGTAATTGTGGCGTGCCAGTGAACAAGTCTGTGAAGGTTTTGGAAGTCTACTTTGAAGACTTACCACGAGTGATTGGGCGAGGTCTAAGTGACCTTAGCTCAAGAGGAATACAGTGAGGACTAAGTGTCTTCAGAGTTCAAACTCAGCCGCCTCAACTAGACGTACATTTCTGTTATTCTGCTGGAACTGGTCTATCAAATCGATGTGTCTTCACCAAGCCTACCTGGTTTCAAATTCCTCAACCTTTTACTTTCTGTTATTCCGCTGCTGAAGAATCTGTGATCTACCTTCTGAAAAATTTGAACTGAAGACTTTCATCTTGCTCCATTTCATTTCTTCAGTGTTGAACATACGTTATCCATGCACATGTATAGTACTAGGGTTTATGTATTTTGTACTGCCGTGCCTCCTCTCTCCCCCATATATTTGTACTTCTTGGGAGACAAGTAGAGGCTGCCCCCCCTGTACCTATATATGTGCTCATGCACACGAGCAATCAATTGTCGATGCATGCAATCCCTACTTTCCTATCTAACATGGTATCAGTTTAGCAAGAGCTCCTCTCCTGGCTTTCGCCCGCCTCCTGCCGCCGCGGCACCCTGCCGCTGCCGCTGCCCCTGCCAGCGCCGCTACAGCCTGCCGCCGCCGCCTCCCTCCCAACACCCACAGCCGCCCCTCCCTCTCTCGTTGTTGCCTTCCTTCCTCTCTCCTACCTAAAACCCTAGTCGCCGTCGCCATGTACCCTAGCCGCCGCCGCCACCACCTAGCCGATCGCTGCCATGGGTTCTCCCGCATCTACCTTCTCCGGTGGCTCCAACCCGTTCACCGGACCCGAGCCTCCCACACTCGCGGACATCCGTGACCTCAACATCAATGCCCGTGTTCCCATCTATCTCGACCAATCGAGCTCCTCCTACTACGCGTGGAAGACCTACTTCAACCTTGTCTTCCGCGAGTACTTTCTCCCCGAGCACATCGATGGCTCCGTCGACAGTGAGACCATGAAGGGCGACCAGGAGTGGTCCGCAATTGAGGCCACGCTTATCCGCTGGTTCTACCTCACCATCTCGCGGGACATCTTCCACACGGTTGTCGATGAGGACGATGATGCTTGCATCGTGCGGAACAAGATCAATGCGCTCTTCACCGACAACAAACTTCAGCGCCTTGTTTTCTTGCAGCAAGAGTTCTTCGGGTGCCATCAAGATGACTCCACCATTGACGACTATTGCATGCGCCTCAAGATGCTCGCCAATGAACTTCGTGATATTGGCGCAAATGTCTCCGACGAGCTCATGCTTAGCACTCCCACTGTTGGCCTTAATGAGGATTTCGGCAACGCCGCTTCTAATCTGACTTTGTTTCCACAGCCCACTTTTCAGACCGTCGTCGCATACTTGAAGCTGGAGGAACGACGGATGCAAAAAGTGAAGAAACGGGTGCAGCACACCGCTCTTGCCGCCGGTACCTCTCACGGCGGCCCCGCGCCGCCGGCGCCTCCACCGCCCCAGACGCGGCCCCCGGCACCGCCGGGCTACTTCCCGCTGCCCCCCGCGCCTCCTGCACTCCCCGCTTCACAGCAACAGAACGGCGGGGGCCAGCGCAACCTGCGTGGCAGGGGCGGCCTCCCTCGGCAGCAGCAACAGCAGGGTTTCGGGGGCGCCACGCCAACAGCAGCCCACCCCGCCCTGGATGGCCGGTCAGAACCCTTGGACAGGTTACTGGGATGAGATGTCATGCGGGCGGTGGCGCCCGAATCCATGTACCAATCCACCCCGCCCGCATGATATCGGTTTCTCTGTGAAGGACGCCCGTACCCGGATGGTTCTCCACCGATGTGGTAGCCCCGACGAGCTCTACCCGGTGCACTCCTCCGCCACCACCTCCACCACTCTAGTTGCCCTCTCCACCGGCATGGACCTTTGGCATGCTCGTTTGGGACACCCCAACCCCGCCGTTTTGCGTCAATTTCTTAAGAGTTTATCATTCTCATGTAATAAGATAGACGACCATACTTGTCAGGCTTGCCGTCTCGGCAAGCACGTTCGTCTTCCATTTAGTGCATCCACAACTATTTTACTTTTCCATTTCAATTACTTCATAGTGATGTATGGACATCTCCAGTTGCGAGTAACACAGGCTATCTTTGTTATTTGGTGCTTTTGGATGATTTTTTCCATTATGTGTGGACATTTCCTCTTTGTCGCAAATCCGATGCCTTAGCCAAACTCACGGCATTTTACTCCTATGTCACCACCCAGTTCGGTCACCCCATACTCGCACTGCAAACCGATAACGGAAAAGAATTTGATAATGTCACCGTTCAAGAGCTTCTTGCCTCTCATGGCACCATCTTTCGCCTAACCTACCCCTACACTTCCCAGCAGAATGGCCGCGCCAAGCACATCCTACGCACTCTTAATGACTGCATCCGTACATTGCTCTTTCATTCTAATGTACCTCCCAGGTTCTGGCCTGATGCCCTTGCCACCGCCACTCTTCTCCTTAACATTAGACCCTGTCGTCCCCGTTGGAACTACGCACCTCACCAACTTCTCTTCGGTGCTCCTCCATCTTATGATGGTCTTTGCACATTCGGGTGTCTCTGTTATCCGAGCATAGCGTCTACCACCCCACATAAACTCGCACCACGGTCTCTTCCTTGCATCTTCCTTGGTTACCCTCCCAACACCAAAGGTTACCGGTGTTATGACCCTGTCTCCCACTGTGTGTACACTTCCCGGCACGTGTACTTTGACGAGAGGGTATTTCCTTTTCACCAGGTACCACCGCCTGCAGCGCCTTCGTCGGAGCCTCTTGACGCGCACCAGGCATGGCGCGGGTCCCGGTTGTGGAACTCCACCGCTCCCACTGCTGGGCGGTTGCTCCCTCCTGCGACGCCGGTCGTGACACCCCCCACGGCCCCTTCGGGCGCGGCTGCCTCGGGTGAGTCGGACCCGGCGTCCCCCTCGGCCACTTTGGATGGCGCCACCTTGGCCGCTGCCTCGGGACAGGTGGCCTTCGCCGCTACGCCAGACGCCTCTATCGCTGGCTCGTCTGCCGGTCTCTCCGCGACGGGCTCGACTCCATCTTTGCCCATCACCATGCCTGCTCCAGCTACTGCTGCACCGCCTCTCGGCGTGATGACCCGGGCCCGGGCCGGTGTGCATCGACCGAGCACGTGCGACCCTTCTAATGAGTATGCGTGTGCCGCCTCGGCATCGACCCCGTCGCCCATTCCCTCCTCCGCTCGCGCAGCTCTTCACGATCCTCATTGGCTTGTTGTGATGCGGGAGGAGTTCGACGCGTTGCAGCGTAACCGCACGTGACATCTTGTTCTACGGCCTCCCCATGCTAACGTCATCAGTGGCAAATGGGTGTTCCGCAACAAGACACATCCTGACGGTTCTCTCGAGCGCTACAAAGCTCGCTGGGTGGTTCACGGATTTCGATAGCGTGCAGGTGTGGACTTCACCGACACTTTCGCCTCGGTTGTCAAACCGGGCACGATCCGCATCGTCCTTCAGTTGGCGGTCTCTCGCACTTGGCCAGTGCATCAGTTGGACGTCTCCAACGCTTTTCTGCATGGGCACCTTGCCAAGCAGGTGTTTTGTCAGCAGCCCACTGGTTCGTCGATGCCGAGCATCCGGATCACGTGTGCTTGCTCTCCCGTTCTCTATATGGGTTGAAGTAGGCGCCATGGGCGTGGTACCAGCGTATCGCGGCCTTCCTCCAGCAGCTTGGTTTTCGGTCCACCCGCTCCGATGCTTCACTATTCGTTTATCATCAGGGTGCCGCCACCGCATACCTTCTGCTCTATGTCGATGACATCATCCTGACGGCATCTTCCACTGAGCTTCTTCAGTAGCTCACGGCTCGTCTTCATGATAAGTTTGCCCTCAAGGACTTGGGGCCACTGCATTACTTCCTTGGCATCGAGGTGGTCAGGCACACTGATGGATTCTTCCTGCATCAGCAGAAGTATGCCCACGAGCTTCTTGAGCGAGCTGGCATGCTTAACTGCAAGCCCGCCGCCACACCTGTCAACACGAAGGCCAAGGTCTCCGCCACGGAGGGCTCTCCTGCACCCGATGCAGCGTTTTATCGCTCCATTGTTGGTGCCTTGCAGTATCTGACGCTCACACGTCCGGACCTGCAGTATGCTGTTCAGCAGGTGTGCCTCCATATGCACTCCCCGCGTGATTCCCACTGGACCCTGGTGAAGCATATTCTCTGGTACATACACGGCACTATGTCCTTGGGACTTACGCTGACGGCTTCCGCCTCCACCGACATCGTCGCCTACTCCGATGCAAACTGGGCTGGCTGCCCCGACACTCGTCGTTCTACATTGGGCTACTGTGTCTACCTCGGGCCCTCGCTGATTTCGTGGTCGTCCAAGCGACAACCCACGGTCTCTCGCTCGAGTGCTGAGGCGGAGTATCGGGCGGTGGCTAATGCCGTCGCCGAGTGCTCTTGGCTCCGTCAGTTGCTCCAGGAGTTGCTTTGTGACATTCACAATGCCACGATCATTTACTGTGATAATGTCTCCGCCGTCTACCTCTCCGCCAACCCTGTTCATCATCGCCGAATGAAGCACATTGAGCTCGATATTCACTTCGTTCGTGAACAAGTTGTACTAGGGCGTGTTCGGGTCCTTCATGTCCCCACCGCCCAACAGTTCGTCGATGTTATGACTAAGGGGCTACCGACTTCCGTCTTCGAGGAATTTTGGTCCAATCTCTGCGTCACCGGCGACGCTTCGACTGTGGGGAGGTGTTGAACATACGTTATCCATGCACATGTATAGTACTATGGTCTGTGTATTTTGTACTGCCGCGCCTCCTCTCTCCCCTGTATATTTGTACTTCTTGGGAGACAAGTAGAGGCCGTCCCCCCTGTACCTATATATGTGCTCATGCACATGATCAATCAGTTGTCGATGCATGCAATCCCTACTTTCCTATCTAACATTCAGTTCACCTTCTGTATATCTCATTGCTTGTATGATTGCATGTTCTTCACTTGCATCTATCTTGTATGCATGCGTTATGTTTCTGTGATGAACTAGACTCGCTCCTGTTTCTATTTCTTCACTGTGATTTTCATCAAAGTCTTCGAAGTTTGACAAATTTCTAAAAATCCCCCATTCACCCCCCCCTCTGGTAGTAAACCTGCGCTTTCACTATTGTCAGAGTATAGTTTGAGGAGAGTTAGAATCATGACATTGTTGTTAGAAATTAAACACCATGCTGTCAAATACACCCTCTGTACAGTAACGTAGGACATTTTGACAGTTTAAATTAAACTGCCAAAGTGTCCTAGATTAGTGATCAGATGTAGTAGAATTTTGGTGAAATCAAATCATCCTTCCCATGCTTATATTACTGTCAACATTTACTGAAAAAATATTCATGCTCTGAACATGCTGTTCTTAGATTTACAGTACCAGCCCTTTTTTATTTGACTCCAACTTGATATGATGTTGTAGGCCTCCTGGTGTCCCTACCCTTCCTAATCCCAGAACCTTTCAAGAAAAAGCGGCATGGCAGTTGCAGGTGGTTCCTAGCTTGATCAGACGACGGCGAACGATTGATGATCATTCGCACGTACCAGACGTGTTGTTTCGCTGAATACAATCACAGTCACTGCATGGTCTTTGAGCAGGATCCCAGCTTCTTTGGGCCTTCAGGAATTTTTGACTGGAGGCCACTAAGTAGCCTCGGCACATGCTCTCTGTTTCTCGGACTGAATTATCCGATTAATATGGACATCAATGACGGAAAGGATCATGATAGCAGCGCGGTTCCGTTCATCAGGAAAAACTATGTGTACACAGCGTACCATGCATCTCTCCATGCACCATACCTTGATATGTGCTGCCACGCTCTGCAGCCCAAAGTAGGAGAGAGGGTCGCAAGCATCAGACTTCGACATGCTGGCTGGACTCTCCCCCGTCAGGCACCCATCTGGTTCAAGCCTTCAGCCAATCTCCACAGCTTAATAAATAGTAATGTCTAACTGAGCCAGATAGTTAGATGAGTAGACTTGGTGTAATAGGATCTTTATTTAGCTTGATGCGTCCACTTGGTTAATTTTGGTAGCCCTTCTCTAGTGTTGGGTGATGTTTGGTTGGAAGAGAGAGCTGCGTCTCTACTCTTCTGGCCTGCTTACTACTTCTGTTGATTATGTAGGGCTCTAGTTTGCTGTGAACCTCTAGTAGTTTCTATTAACGGAATTGGCAACAAGCCCCTTTTATTAAGACAAAATACAAAAAACTGAGCCATGGATGCTGCTGGTGTTTTCAATGTACATTCGGTAATATATTTTTTATATTGGTTGAACAAATAGTGGTCCTAGTATGATAAACACAATGTTTTGGAAGTCGTTGCACGCTGTGGTCCTTTAGTGCCCCGTATGTAGCACATACTATTTTTCGTAGGGAACAAAACTTCCACTTGTCGAGGACATGCAGCCTAGTGATTTGGGCCCAGTAGAAGAGCCCATAATTAAATTACTAGGAGGGAATCTCTCACATGAATCCGGCCCAGCTACATGATCATGCTCCCCTAAAAAAAGAAGCTAAATGCTCATGCACAGGTTGTTTAAATTTACGATTTGAAAGTATGATTTTAAGAGGAGGATATTATTACCCTATGAGACTATCTTTACATTCAGTCGATACTATTTTTAGGCAAAGATAGCGACCAGTCTTCTTTCTACCACCCTTTTGTTCCTACAACTAGCGGACTGTTATCTGGTACCCACCAGGTTGAAGCCGATGCAAATCGTAGTCAACGTGGTCAACATCTAACAACTATTAGCGGCAAGCTGTAAGAAATATCACAATTTTTTCCGTTGCATTTATATGTTTTAGGGAATGTGCTGCCCAGGTCTCCTGTTCGAATCCCAAGTTTTTTTTAGCGCACCGTTCAAATCCCAAGTACCACAATTGTTTTGACAAGACGAGTTTTTTTATGATAAAAAGTTCCGGCCAAACACATGGTATGCCCAGCCCAGCCCAACACATGTGGCGACACCACTTTATCCCAGGCTCCTGAATGGGCTCGGCTTCATTTTACAACAAGTTGTAGCCGTATAAAATTAATTACAGTTTTGCTAAGTCTCAATCAACTGAGACTTCGTTATGTGTCAGTCGATACTATATTCCTTTGATCTTGCATGGAGATTCATAAAAGAATAATTATTTTCAGCTTTTCTTTTTTCTTCTTACATACTATATCACTTGACTGAGACTTGGTTAAGTCTCAGTCGACTGAGACCTAGCCACACCCATAATTTTTTTATAATCCAGCATGATGAGTTTTTAGGTCTGACTGAGCTAGCCGCCAAAACCAAACCAGCGCCGGTGGGACCGCCTGCTCCCGCCTCCCACAGCTGGTTGCGGTGTCGTGCACGCATCGCCGCCCCGTCGTACCCTAAAATGCTGGCTAGGCCATCCCTCTACTCACCCACACATCCTATTATTCTCTGGCGATGGCAGCCCACCCGGCACCAGAACCAGTCAACCCTCGTACTCCCCTTCGCCTACGACTTCACTTCCGCATCTTCCTCGGCTCCTGTTCATTCCCGTTCGAGGCCTCGCCATCGTCCTCCGCCTTGGTGCGCTCGTTGCGGCGCCGCCATACGGCCTTGTCAACATGGTCAACATGGTGAATCGGGAGAGGACTGTACTTGAGAGTATGACAATAGGGACCCACCAGGTCCACTACCGAACGCAAGCAAGTGCCTCCTTTTTTTTGCAGTAGCAAGCAAGTGCCTCCTAACTACTCAGATCCACCCCTAAAAAAACTACTCAGATCCACCCTGCTGACATCTGGGACCCACAACATTGTGAATGTATAGTCAATTAACTAGAGAATTGCACAAGGAGCGGCTGACACCTGGGATCCAGCAGCTCGAGCAGTTTTTTTGGTTGTTCACATGGAGCAGGGTATAAACTGGGTTGTGCGGTGTCTGTGGCCCGTCTAACAACATGACCAAGCCAGCTATTTTTTTGTTAAAATGGGTAGCCCACCATATTTTTTTGAAGAATACCCAACCTAGGGCAATTTGTTTTCTCTGACCTGCTGGATTGCAAATCTTTCATGACGAATAGGGATGCATTCGGCCTGGCTAGAAAATGGGTTGTAAATCATAAAAGTAATATGAAATGGGCTGTAAATATTAAAAAACACAGCAAATGGGCAATTAGTTTCATATTTTGGTTTTCT
The DNA here is from genome assembly GCA_039707655.1 of Elymus sibiricus. NCBI lineage: Eukaryota > Viridiplantae > Streptophyta > Magnoliopsida > Poales > Poaceae > Elymus > Elymus sibiricus. Next base: position 196,748,603 of record CM077668.1, read on the forward strand.
TCTTCTTTGAGATTTTAAATTTCATTGGATTTTAACATAATATTAATTTATTTTGAATTTAGTTTTAATCTGGCTCGAAATTTTGGGATTAAAAATAATTCGGACCCCACCAAAATATGCGAAATTTCAAAAATTCTGCATATTTCTTAGTTGAAATTTTTAACCTTGGTTCTGACCAGAAAATGTGCAGCAATTTTTTTAAAAAGAAAATGGGTTGCAATAAATTCAATATGAATTAGCAAATGGGCTGTAAATTATAAAAATAATAGCAAATGGGTTGTACACGCCACATATTTGGAAGCTGACTTGTCGGCCTACTAAGTTGACGCATATGCAAGGCTTTGTCAACTTATAGTCAACACACGATTCTAGCAACAGTGATTGTTGGATGACCATCCAATGGCCGTCGTGCTTCTTCAATCTCTGATCTTCCTGCTCCACCCGCCCAAACAAGTGTCGGCAGGACTGTCTGCTCCCGCCTCCTGTGGCCGGCTGTGCTATCGCGCAGGCCTCACCGCCCCACCCTACTCCCACCGCTAAACAGGCCATCCCTCCACCCCTCCACACCTCCTGTTATTCTCCATCGACTGCAACCCCACACCGCACCAGAACCAATTAACCCTCGTACTCCTCTCCGTCTGCGACTCCACTGCCGCGTCTTCCCATCTCCGGCTCATTCCCGTCCAGGGCCTTGCCGTCGTCCACCGCCTTGGTGCGCTCGGCGCGGCATGGTCAACGTGGTCAACAAACGAGAGTCATCGGAAGAGGACTATACGTGGAGAGGCTGACAGTGGGGACGCACCAGGTCCATGGACACACACATGCAACTACCTCCTTATTATGCGAAAAAATGATTCCTCCCCCTGACAGATGGGACCCACCAGCTACATCTTCGCATGCAAGGAAGTGCCTCCTTATTACGCGAAAAAAATGTTTCCTCCCCTTGACAGCTGGGATCCACCCTCTATATCTTCGCACGCAAGGAAGTGCCTCGTTATTACGTGGAAAAAAAAAGTTTCCTCTCCCTGACAGCTGGGACCCACCAGCTACATCTTCGCACGCAAGGAAGAGCCTCCTTATTACGGGCAAAAAAATTGATTCCTCCGCCTGACAACTGGGACCCATCAGACATCTTCGCACGCAAGGAAGTTCCTCCTTATTGCGCGGAGAAAAAATGCTTCCTCACCCTGACAGCTGGGACCCACTAGACATTTTCGCACGCAAGGAAGTGCCTCCTTATTATGCGCAAAAAAATGATTCCTCCCCCTGACAGCTGGGACCAACCAGCTATATCTTTGCACGCAAGGAAGTGCCTCCTTATTCCGCACTGACAGTTGGAACCCACCAGGTCGAAGCGTACGTAGCATTATCTGTTTGGTCGCAAATGTGTACGTACATAATGGTTGATCGGTCTCATGAACCGTGGCCGTGTAAGGAGCGACACGTGTCGTAGTCGAGCCCCCTACATAGCAGTCCAGGCAGTCCCGTCTAAATCGTGTACAAGTACGTATAGCCACGCTGCAAAAAAGACGGCCACGTACGTACATACGGGGGGTCTGGAATGCGTACTCGCGCATACATATGACCAGGGCTTGTGTACATGGAGAGGCAATGGTGGGGGTACGCAGCAACAACATCCTATTCATCGGTAGCCAACCGGCTGGGTCAGAACGGAGAAACAACGTCGTGTTCATCGGGAGGCAACCGACTAGGTCGAAATGCGTCTTGTTCATCAGGAGCCAACCGGCTTGGACGGAACAACCGAAACGGGGTCCTGTTCATCGACCACCCACCGGCTCGGGGTCTGGCATACTGCAAAACGGATGAAACGGAGTTATCTTCGACCGCCTACAGTCGAAACATGGTCCTATTCATCGGGAGGGGTCTGGCGCACCGCAAACGGATGAAACGGACTTCTCGCCAATCGCGCACGGTCGAAACGGGGTCCTGTTGATCGGGAGGGGTGTGGCGTACCGCAAAACAGAGGAAACGGACTTCTCTCCAACCGCCTACGGTCGAAACGGGGTCCTGTTCGTCGGGAGGGGTGTGGCGTATTGCAGACAGGACTCCATGGGCTACTGTTCATCCACCGTCGACTTCCTCCAGCCTCCACCGGCTAGTGTTCATCCACTGTCGACTTCGTCCTGCCTCCATGGGGGCCTGTTCATCCACCCCCAACCGGCTGGCTGGGGTGTGGCGTACCGCGGCACGGCCTCCTCGGGGTCCTGTTCATCCAGCGCCAACCGCCTACACGGCTGGGGTCCTGTTCATCCAACCCCCACCGGCTGGGGTGGGGCATACGAGCGGGCGGCAGCAACGGGAATTGTTCATCCACAGCCAACCAACCGGCTAGGTCAACTCACCACATCTTCCGCAAGGGGCTTGATTGATGCAAGTCTCGACTCATTCTACGTATCATGCGCGCGGCAGCAACAGGCACTGTTCATCGAGAGGCAACCAACCGGCTACATCTCGCACGGGGGATCGATGCAATGCATCGATCGATAGGCTTCAGTAAGCACCAGTGATTGATCGCTCGGGTTCAGTTAGCAGCGAAGGAATCGCTCGGGTTCAGTTAGCAGCGAAGGGATCGCTCGGGTTTAGTTAGCAGGGAAGGGATCGATCGGCTTCAGTACGTAGCTAGTGGGATCGATCGCTCGTGTTCAGTACGTAGTGCGAGGGATCGATCGATCACTCAGGTTCAGTAAGAGACCGCCTAGCTCGGGTTCAGTTAGCGAACGCCTCGCACACATGCGCGTATGAGAGAAATGCGCACACCACACTGCATCGCTCGGCCATGACCACCCACCAATTGCCCACCGTATACCGAGAACTCCCCGAAAATTTCCTCGCCCTCACTTCTACCACAATTTTTTACATCATGGACGGCCCAAAGAATGTCATGCAGGCGCGTCTCTGGCCCGCCCAGGACGGAAAGCCCATTTTCTATCATATTTTTGGTCATAGAAAGTAGGAGCCCACCACATCTATGATGATACGTGTTTTTGTCACAATTATCATCATAGAAGTGTCACATCCATGACAGAAAAAGTTTTCGTTCGGGCCACAATGTCACGGAAGTGTCTTTTTTGTAGTGAGTGTCGTGCTTGATTGTAGGCGTACTCGGCTATGGGCAAGCATTCTTCCCACTCCTTGATGTTTTTCTTGATCAACACTCGAAAGAATGTAGATAGTGTCTGGTTGGTGACCTCCGTTTGGCCGTCGGTTTGTGGGTGATAGGACGAAGAGAAGAGTAGCTCAATTCCGAGCTTGGCGCAAAGTGTCTTCCTAAAGTAGCTTAGGATATTGACATCGCGGTCCGATACAATCGTCTTGGGCACTTCATGTAATCGCAAGATTTCCCTACAAAAGAGATTTGCAACATGTGAAGCATCATCTATCTTGTTGCATGGAATAAAATGTGCCATCTTAGAGAAATGGTCCACAACGACAAATACAGAATCTTTACCGTTTTGTGTTCTAGGCAAGCCAAGCACAAAATCCATACTAATGTCTGCTACCTATAAACTGCGTTGGGATTTTCCCCGAGGAGGAGGGATGATACAGCACATTAGAGATAAGTATTTCCCTCAGTGAGAACCAAGGTATCAGTCTAGTAGGAGAACCACGCAAAACCTCGTGAGCAGCACCTGCACACACAAAAGCAAATACTTGCACCCAACGCGGGCACGAGGGTTGTCAATCCCCTTGAACTCGTTATTTGCAAGGATTAAATCTTGTAATGGTAGATGGATAAATTGTAAAAAAAATAAAAGTAAATAAATTACAGCAAGGTATTTTTAGGTTCCTTTTTATATGATTTAAGTAGACCCGGGGGGGCATAGTTTTCACTCGAGGCTTCTCTCTCGAACAAATAGCATACGGTGGGTAAACAAATTACTGTTGGGCAATTGATAGAAAAGCGCATAGTTATGACGGATTCATGGCAATGATCATGTATATAGGCATCACATCCGAGACAAGTAGACCGACTCCTCCCATCGACCGCTATCCAGCATGCATCTAGGGTATTAAGTTAATAAAAACAGAGTAACACCTTAAGCAAGATGACATGATGTAGACAAAGTAAACCCAATCAATATGAATAAACCCCGTCATTTTACCCTTAATGGCAACAATACAAATACGTGTCTTGTCCCTTTCTGTCACTGGGATATTGAACACCACAAGATTGAACGCATTACAAAGCACCTCTCCCGCTGAAGATAAATCAATCTAGTTGGCCAAACCAAACGGATAGATCGGAGAGAAATACAAATCTATAATAATCATGCATAAAAGAATTCAGAAAAGACTCAAATATTTCTCATGAATAATCTGATCATAAACCCACAATTCATCGGATCCCAACAAAACACCGCAAAAGAAGATTACATCAGATAGAACTCCAAGAAGATCGAGGAGAACATTCTATTGAAGATCAAAGAGGAGAGAAGAAGCCATCTAGCTACTATCTATGGACCCGTAGGTCTGTGGTAAACTACTCACACATCATCGGAGGGGCAGAAAGGTTGATGTAGAAGCCCTCCGAGATCGATTCCCCCTCCGGCAGACTACCGAAAAAGGCCTCCAGATGGGATCGCGGAAGAACAGAAGCTTGCGGCGGCGGAAAAGTTATTTCATGGGGCTCTCTGTTGGTTTCCCAATATTTGAGAATTTATAGAAGTGGAATTAGGTCAAAAGGAGCCACGAGGGGCCCACAAGGCATCTTGGCGCCCCTCCTGGGGGCTTGGGATTGCCTTGTGGCTTCCTCGTGAGGCTTCTGGCCTCCTCCCAAAGATTCTAGGGTCTCTTTTGTCTTGAAAAAAATCGTCAAAAAGTTTCTTAGCATTTGGACTTCGTTTGGTACTGATTTCCTGAAAAAACAAAAACAAGCAGAAAACAGCAACTGGCACTGGGCACTAGGTTAATAGGTTAGTCCCAAAAAATGATATAAAATATCATATAATTGCATATAAAACATCCAAGATTGATACTATATAGCATGGAACAATCAAAAATTATAGATACGTTGGAGACGTATCAGCATCCCCAAGCTTAATTCCTGCTCGTCCTCGAGTAGGTAAATGATAAAAACAGAATTTCTGATGTGGAATGCTAGCTAACTTGTTTATCATGTAATCTCTTTTACGATATGAATATTAAGAAATGAGTGATTCAAAGCAATAGTCTATCATTTGATATAAAGACATCAATACTCAGGCATACCAACAAACAATCATGCCTTTCAAAATAAAAATGCTAAAGAACACTATCCCTACAAAATCATATAGCCCGTCATGCTTAGTCTTCCTAACACAAAGTATTAATCATGAACTACCCCGATGACAAGCTGAGCAATTGGTTCATACTTTTTAACGTGCTTCAGCTTTTTCAACTCTCACGCAATACATGAGCGCAAGCCATGGACATAGCACTATGGGTGGAATAGAATGTGGTGATGGAGATTAATAAGGGGAAGTCAAAAAGGAAGATAGTCTCGCATTGACGCGGCTAATCAATGGGCTATGGACATGCCCATCAATTGATATCAATGCGAGGAGTAGGGATTGCCATGCAACGGATGCACTAGGAGCTATAAGTGTATGAAAGCTCAAACTGAAACTAAGTGGGTGTGCATCCAACTTGCTTGCTCATGAAGACCTCGGGCATTTGAGGAAGCCCATCATCAGAATATACAAGCCAAGTTCTATAATGAAAAATTCCCACTAGTATATGAAAGTGACAACTTAGGAGACTCTCTATATGAAAAACAAGGTGCTACACTGAAGCACAAGTGTGGAAAAGGATAGTAACATTGCCCCATCTCTCTTTTTCTGTCATTTTTTTGCAGGGCTCTTTTTGGCCTCTCTTTTTTTCTATTTTTTATATTTTTCGTCCGGAGCCTCATCCCCACTTGTGGGGGAATCACAGTCTCCATCATCCTTTCCTCACTTGGACAATGCTCTAATAATGATGATCATCACACTTTTATTTACTTACAACTCAATATTACAACTCGATACAAGAACCATATGACTCTATATGAACGCCTCTGGCAGTGTACCAGGATGTGCAATGATCTAGCGTAACATGTATAATACTGATGAACAGTGGCTGAGCCACAAATACTATGTCAGCTATATGATCATGCAAAGCAATATGACAATGAAGATGTGTGTCATATAAACGAAATGGTGGAAGTTGCATGGTAATATATCTTGGAATGGCTATGGAAATGCCATAATAGGTAGGTATGGTAGCTGTTTTGAGGAAGATATAAAGAGGCTTATGTGTGATAGAGCGTATCACATCACGGGGTTTGGATGCACCGGCGAAGTTTGCACCGACTCTCGAGGTGAGAAAGGGCAATGGACAGTACCGAAGAGGCTAGCAAATTGCAGAAAGGTAAGAGTGCGTATAATCCATGGACTCACATTAGTCATAAAGAACTCACATACTTATTGCAAAAGTCTATTAGCCCTCGAAGCAAAGTACTACTACGCATGCCCCTAGGGGGATAGATTGGTAGGAAAATACCATCGCTCATCCCCGACCGCCACTCATAAGGTAGACACTCAATAATAAATCATGCTCCAACTTCATCACACAACTAAGGACTATACGTGCATGCTTCGGGAATCACAAACCTTAACACCAATATTCTTACTAAACCACAATTATTCACTAGTACATCCACATATTACCATCTTAATATCGCAAAACTATTGCAAGGAATCAAACTTATCATATTCAGTGATCTACATGAAAGTTTTTATTATATCCCTCTTGAATACCTATCCTTTATGGACCAATTTTATAACCCGTGCAAATTGCCATTACTATTTATTAGACTCTCAAAAAGATTTAAGTGAAGCATGAGAGTGCAACTATTTCTTTAAAATATAATCACCACCATGCTCTAAAATATATAAGTGAAGCACTAGAGCAACTGTCTAGCTCAAAAGATATAAATGAAGCACATAGAGTATTCTAACAAATCATGATAAATGTGTGTCCCTCTCAAAATGTTTCAAAAGATGATTGTTGCAAACTAAAAAGCAAACAAAGAAAAGAAAACTATGGCACAAGACGCTCCAAGTCAAACACATATCATGTGATGAATAAAAATATAGCTCCAAGTGATATACCGATAGATTGTAGACGAAAGAGGGGATGCCATCCGGGGCATCCCCAAGCTTAGACGCCTGGGTCTTCCTTGAATATTACCTTTGGATGCCTTGGGCATCCCCAAGCTTAGGGTCTTGCCACTCCTTATTCCTTCATCCATCGTGATCTCACCCAAAACTTGAAAACTTCAGCACACAAAACTCAACAGAAACCTCGTGAGATCCGTTAGTATAACAAACAAATCTTAAACTTTAGGTACTGTTATAAATTGATTCATATTTAATTATTTCATAATGCTACTGTACTATAACTTCTCCATGACTTATACCACCCGATATAATCCATAGCATCATTAAAGTAAGCAAACCATGCAATAGAAAACAGAATCTGTCTAAAACAGAACAGTCTGTAAAGATCTATTTAACAGCTATACTTCTATAATGCCAAAAATTCTGAAAAATTAGGACAACTTAAAGAATGCATATACCAATACTGTGCAAAAATTTCAGCTTTTTCTGACATTCCAGTCCAGAACCAAAAATCCAGAACTGGGCGCAAAACTTTTCTGTTTTCCAAACAACATCAATTATACTATCATCCAAATCATCCTAAAGGCATTACTTGGCACAAACACTAATTAAAAGATAAAAACACAATCATAAAAGAGGCTACAATTGTGCAAACACACAAAATAGAAATAAAAGAGATTGGGTTGTCTCCCAACAAGCTCTTTCTTTATAGCCATTAAGATAGGCTTTGAGATTTTAACGATACTCACATCAAAGACAAGAATTGAAGCACAAAGAGAGCATCATAAAACATGTGACAAACACCTTTAAGTCTAACATACTTCCTATGCATAGGCATTTTATAAGCAAACAAATTATCAAGACAAGAAATATCTAGCATATGCAAGGAAGAAGAATAAAACATTGACAATCTCAACATAACGAGAGATAATTTAGTAACATGAAGATTCCTATAACCATATTTGCCTCTCTCATAATAATTACATGTAGGATCATAATCAAACTCAAAAATATAGCTATAATATAAAATATTCTCTCCATGATCCACATGCAAGCAAATCTTATAATCTTCCAAGATAGTGGGATTAACATCAACTAAAGTCATGACCTCTCCAAACCCACATTTATCAAAAATTTCATAAGATTGAACACTCTCCGAATATGTGGGATTCTTTTTACCTAAAGTTGACACTCTTCCAAACCCACTTTCAATATTATTGCAAACATTACTATCAATGACATATTCATCATGAGGCCTATATAAATTTTCAAGATCATAAGAAGTATTATCACCCCAATCATGATCGTTGCAATAAGTAGTGGACATAACAAAATTATCATCCCCAAGCTTGTAGTTTTGCATATCATTAGCACAATTGACATTAATAGAATTTATAATAGCATCATTGCAATCATGCTTTTCATTAAAGGAGCTACCAAGTGTGGGTGCAATAGCAATAATTTCATTTTTAACATAAGGAACTATAGTAAGTTCATCTCCATAAGCATCATTAATATTGGCATCATGGCCATAAGAATAGCAAGCATCACATTCATCAAGAGGGGATATTTCAATTGAGTCAACGGGATCATGATTATCTATATATTCCTACATATTATTATTTTCTTTCGAAGCAGCAGACATTCTCTCAATAAATTCATTAACATAGGCATTAGGAGCATAGTTTTCATAGCAATATTTAAGTATGGAAAAAACATATTTGTAGAGAGTAGCATCATACTTTTCAATCAAAGAAGCAACTTCATAAGCACCCTTAAAAGAAACAAATTCTTCGATTTGTTCGATATCATAGTAACTATAAACACCCTTGGAATAAGAAGATAAGATTTCATTATCACTAAACTCACATAGGTAGGGAAGGTGTTTTTTAGGGTTCTTAGAGCAACAAGTAAAATCATAAATTTCACATAGATTCCAAGCATAGCATAGCAAACAATTTATTTGATTACATAAGAGTCTCCCATTTTGAGACAAATGATGACGCACAAAATAAGCATGCTTACCTAATGATTTTCCCTCAACTAAACTAGTTGGGGTTTCAGCACGAGCACAAATGGATCGAAGATGATCCAAGTAGAAAACCTTAAGTGGATCCATAGTTATCTTTATTTTTACTTTTCTTGAGTCACATAATTATAGCTAGCAAGCAAACAAGCAAACAAAAATAGTTTTGTGTTTTTGTATTTTTTATGAGAAGTGGGGGAGATGAAAACGAGAGGCAAATGCAAATAAAAAGTAGAGCAAGTAGATGATAGTTTATGCGAAGGTACTTGATAGGTTTTGATGATGTCTCCCCGGCAACGTCGCCAGAAATTCTTCCTGCTACTTGTAAACTGCGTTGGGATTTTCCCCGAAGAGGAGGGGTGATGCAGCATAGTAGAGATAAGTATTTCCCTCAGTGATAACCAAGGTATCAATCCAGTAGGAGAACCACGCAAAACCTCATGAGCAGCACCTGCACACACAAAAGCAAATACTTGCACCCAACGCGGGCAAGAGGGTTGTCAATCCCCTTGAACTCATTATTTGCAAGGATTAAATCTTGTAATGGTAGATGGATAAATTGCAAAAGAAAATAAAAGTAAATAAATTACAGCAAGGTATTTTTAGGTTCCTTTTTATATGATTTAAGTAGACCCGGGGGCCATAGTTTTCACTAGAGGCTTCTCTCTCGAACGAATAGCATACGGTGGGTAAACAAATTACTGTTCGGCAATTGATAGAAAAGCGCATAGTTATGACGGATTCATGGCAATGATCATGTATATAAGCATCACGCCTGAGACAAGTAGACCGACTCCTTCCTGCATCTACTACTATTGCTCCACCCATCGACCGCTATCCAGCATGCATCTAGGGTATTAAGTTAATAAAAACAGAGTAACGCCTTAAGCAAGATGACATGATGTAGACAGAGTAAACCCAATCAATATGAATAAACCCCGTCATTTTACCCTTAATGGCAATAATACAAATACGTGTCTTGTCCCTTTCTGTCACTGGGATATAGAACACCGCAAGATTGAACCCATTACAAAGCACCTCTCCCGCTAAAGATAAATCAATCTAGTTGGCCAAACCAAACGTTTAGATCGGAAAGAAATACAAAGATATAATAATCATGCATAAAAGAATTCAGAAAAGACTCAAATATTTCTCATGAATAATCTGATCCTAAACCCACAATTCATCGGATCCCAACAAACACACTGCAAAAGAAGATTACATCGGATAGAACTCCAAGAAGATCGAGGAGAACATTGTATTGAAGATCAAAGAGAGAGAAGAAGCCATCTAGATACTAGCTATGGACCCGTAGGTCTGTGGTAAACTACTCACACATCATCGGAGGAGCAGCAAGGTTGATGTAGAAGCCCTCCGTGATCGATTCCCCCTCCGGCAGACTACCAAAAAAGGCCTCCAAATGGGATCGCGGAAGAACAGAAGCTTGCGGCGGCGGAAAAGTTATTTTGTGGGGCTCTCTATTGGTTTCCCGCTATTTGAGAATTTATAGAAGTGGAATTAGGTCAAAAGGAGCCACGAGGGGCCCACAAGGCATCTTGACGCCCCCCCTGGGGGCGCGTGGGGTTGCCTTGTGGCTTCCTCGTGAGGCTTCTGGCCTCCTCCCGAAGCTTCTAGGGTCTCTTTTGTCTAGAAAAAAATTGTCAAAAAGTTTCATAGTGTTTGGACTTCGTTTAAAGTTACTGATTTCCTGAAAAACCAAAAACAAGCAGAAAACAGCAACTGGCACTCGGCACTAGGTTAATAGGTTAGTCCCAAAAAATGATATAAAATAGCATATAATTGCATATAAAATATCCAAGATTGATACTATAATAGCATGGAACAATCAAAAATTATAGATACGTTGGAGACATATCAATGTTTTCCCATGGGTGATACAGAATAGGAAGTGGCATATGTAGACCATGTTATTGAGCTTGTGACTTAGCTTTGCGGCACATAGAGCACCGGTTGGTGTAGCGTGCGACGTCACGAAACATCTTTGGCAAATAGTACTTGTTCGAGAGCGTCGCAAATGTCTTGTCGCAGCCGAAGTGTCCCGTAAGTCCTCCGGCGTGAGCCTCTTGCAAAAGCAACAAACGAAGAGAAGACTCAGGTACAAAAAGTTTGTTAGCCCGCATAAGATATCCATCCTTGAGATAATATCGCTCCCAATAAGTGTTAGCTTGACATTTGGCATAGGGCATCACAAACGAAGGATCATGCGCATACAAATCTTTAATGTGCTCAAAGCCAATAACATTTAATTCAAGTTGAGTAACTAACATGCACTTGCGGGAAAGAGCATCCGCCACTACATTTTCCTTACCCTCGATATACTTGATGATATAAGGAAAGGCCTCAATGAATTCACTCCATTTGGCATGCCTTTTATTAAACTTGGTTTGACCATTAAGGTATTTAAGCGTCTCATAATAGGTATATGACAAACTCACGTGGTCGAAGGTAATGCTCCCAAACATGCAAAACTCTCACCAAAGAATATAACTCTTTGTCATAAATGGGATAGTTAAGATGAGCTCCGAAAATTTTCTCGCTAAAATATGCAGTGGGTCGCTTTTCTTGCATCAACACGCCACCTATGACATTACCACTAGCGTCGCAATGTACTTCAAATGTTTTATCAAAATTAGGCAATGCAAATATTTGGGCATGTGTAAGCAAAGTTTTAAGCTCATTAAATGTGGCATCTTGGGAAGGTCCCCACACAAAAGGTGCATTCTTCTTACTCAAAGCGTGCAACGGAGATGCAATAGTGCTAAAGTCCTTAACAAATCATCGATAAAATCCTGCTAGGCCAAGGAAACTACGCACTTGTTGTAAGTTGGTTGTGGCCAAGTTTTAATAGCGTCAATTTTAGACTCATCAACTTGAACACCCTTAGAAGAGACTACAAAGCCCAAGAAAACAAGTTTATCAACACCAAAAGTGCATTTTTCCATGTTCACAAAAAGTCGCTCGTTTCTAAGAACTTGCACGACATCTCTAAGATGTTTGACATGATCATCAAGAGATTGACTAAACACAAGGATATCATCAAAGTATACCACAACACAAATGCCAATGTATTTTCGGAGGACATAATGCATGACACGCATAAATGTGCTAGGCACTTGAGATAATCCCATAGGCATGACTAACCATTCATAGAGACCAAACTTGGTTTTAAAAGCCTTTTTGCATTCGTCACCCTCTTGCATGCGAATTTGATAGTAGCCACTTTTAAGATCAATTTTTGAGAAAATAGTGGTACCGCTAAGCTCATCTAGCATGTCATCAAGACGTGGAATTTGATGACGATGCCGAACGGTGATAACATTAATGGGACGGCAATCGGAGCACATGCGGTAACTACCATCTTTCTTAGGCACAAGAATAACTGGAATGGCATATGGGCTTAGGCTCTCGCGTACATACCCATTTTCAAGGAGGTATTGCACTTGCCTTTGAATCTCTTTCGTCTCGTCGGGGTTGACGCGGTAAGGTGCCTTGTTGGGTAGATGTGCGCCGGGGATGAGGTCGATGCGGTGCTCGATTCCGTGAAGTGGAGGAAGTCCTGGATGTAGCTCATCGGGGAAGACAGCCACAAATTCCTGTAAAAGATGAGACAAAACCAAAGGTAGATGTCGTGAAGTATTAGTCCGCACCGCTTCATCTTTGCACAAAAGTACAAAGTGAAGAATGCTCGATGGGCTCTCACTCACATCCCTCAAATCTCTTTTGGTAGCTATGACAACTAAGTTTTTCTAGTCGCTCATCGTGGAGTCACTCAATATTGGCTTGTGATGCTCACTCTCTTTTGGGTGGTTCACTCTCTCACTAGTCTCTCCATGATGGCTTGATGCTTCCTTGTCGGTGATGACTTGACTTGGCGACATAGGTCGAAGCACGTATTCCTTGCCCTTCATCTTGAAGCTATAGTGATAGGTTCGTCCATAGTGGAAGACACCGCGGTCGAATTGCCAAGGTCGTCCTAGGAGGAGATGGCACACAGACATACGAACCACATCAAACTCCAAGGTGTCTTCGTATGCGCCGATCTTGAAAGATACTTGAATGGTGTGATGTACTTGAATGGTGTCGGTGTCACTTAGCCATTGGACCTTGTAGGGGCGAGGGTGCTTCTTCTTGGCCAATTGTAGCTTGGAGCATAATTCTTCACTTGCCAAGCTGTGGCAACTTTCACCATCGATGATCACCTTGACAGAATGTCCTTGGATGCCCGCTTTGGTGCGGAAGATATGGCAACGTTGGTCTTCATATTGTTGTTGTTCAAGTGTTAAGATCTTGGAGACAACGAGAGCGGGGCTCGGATCGTTGTTACCAAAGATTTGAGCATCTTCATCTTCATTCACTTGGTGATGCATGGACATGTGCTCTAGTGCTTCCATTTCTTCTTTGCTCATGGAGTCATAGGTGTCGTCATCATTTGCAATCATGGTGCGCCATGTGCGGCACTCCAATGTCTTGTGGCCACGGCCCTTGCAAGTGAAACATTGAATTGCACTTCTTTTGGCTATAGAATCCATTGGAGTAGTTGATGAGGAAGTTCTTGGCTTGTAGTTGCCAGTAGGAGGATGACTCGAAGATGTCATAGATTGCTTGGAACTTGATTTGTCACCGGTTTTTGGTGAAGCTCGAGTAGTAGGTGGAGGTGTCGTAGTTGTTGAAGCTTGGGAATAGGAGCCGTAGGTCTTGGAAGAGTACTTGGAGTACTTGAAGTCATCTTGCACTTGTCGCTCCACCTTGGTCGCTTGGTGCACTAGCTCGAGGAGATTGGAGTAAGGTTGGAAATCGGCAATCTTCTTGATTGGGTGGTTGAGGCCATTCAAGAAGCGTGCCATAGTTTGCTCGTCATCTTCCTTGACGTTGGCTCGTATCATGGCAATCTCCATCTCTTGGTAGTATTCTTCAACCGACTTTGTGCCTTGCTTGAGTAGTAGCTTCTTGAAGAGATCACAGCTATAGTGTGTAGGCACAAAACGAGCTCTCGTGGTATCCTTCATTTGGTTCCAAGTCGTGATGGGTGGATCGCCTTTCTTCCTTGGTTACTCGATTACTTTCTCCCACCAAATGAGGACATAGTCTTGAAACACTAGGGAGGACATGGCGATCTTCTTTTCCTCTTCATAATTATGAAGGCGGAATATCTTGTCGACCTTTAATGCCCATGTGTCGGTGTAGTGAACATCGGGTGTTCATACCCCAGACTACGCACCGGCAAGTTGCAGCCTCTGTGCCGGGAAGGAATTGGCAGAAGGTAGTGTTGGAAATATGCCCTAGAGGCAATAATAAAATTGTTATTATCATATTTCCTTGTTCATGATATATGTATATCATTCATGCTGGAATTGTATTGACCGGAAACTTAAATACATGTGTGCATAAATAAACAACACCGTGTCCCTAGTGAGCCTCTACTAGACTAGCTCATTGATCAAACATGGTTAAGGTTTCCTAACCATAGACATGAGTTATCGTTTGATAACAGGATCACATCATTAGGAGAATGATGTGATGGACAGACCCAACCGTAAGCTTAGCATCAGATCGTATCACTTAGTTTATTTGCTACAGCTTTCTTCATGTCAAGTATCTGTTCCTTAGACCATGAGATCATACCACTCCCGGATACCGTAGGAATACTTTGTGTGCTATCAAACTTCACTTCGTAACTAGGTGATCATAAAGATGCTCTACAGGTATCTCCGAAAATATTTGTTGGGTTGCATGGACCGAGACTGGGATTTGTCACTCCGTGTGACGGAGAGATATCTCTGGGCCCTCTCGGTAATACAACATCACAAGAAGCTTGCAAGCATGTGACTAATGAGTTTAGTCATGGGATCTTGTATTACAGAACGAGTAAAGAGACTTGTCGGTAACGATATTGAACTAGGTATGGAGATACCGACGATCGAATCTCGGGCAAGTAACATATCGCCGGACAAAGGGAATTGTATACGGGATTAACTGAATCCCCGACATTGTGGTTCAACCGATAAAGATCTTCATGGAATATGTAGGAACCAATATGGGCATCTAGGTCCCGCTATTGGTTATTGACCGAAGAGGTGTCTCGGTCATGTCTACATGATTCCCGAACCCGTAGGGTCGCACGCTTAACGTTCGGTAGCGCTAGGGTAATGTTGAGATGTTAATAGTGGAAAGTCCAAAAGTAGTTTGGAGTCCCGGATGGGATCCAAGACATCACGAGGAGCTCCGGAATGGTCCGGAGGTAAAGATTTATATACGGGAAGTCATATTCAGGGTTCCGGAAAAGTTTGGCATTTTCGGTAGAGTACCGAAAAGGTTCTAGAAGGTTCCCGGGGTTCCACCGTGGGGCCCAACGACCTGGGAAGGGCCCACATGGACCAAGGGGTGGGGCGACATCCCACATGGGCTGGCCGCACCAGCCCCCAAGGCCCATGTCGTTTAAATCTAGAGATAAGGTCTTATCTCTAAATTTAAAGGGTTGAATCTAGAGATAAGATGTTATCTCCAAATTTAAAGGGATTTCTCCCTTGTGGACGGCCCTAGGAGGGTTTTGGATGCCCTCCGCTGCCCCCTAGCCTATATAAAGAGAGGGGAGGTGCATGGGGGCAGCCACCCCTTCACCCTTCCCCATTGCCTCTCCCAACTCTTCCCAGGTTTCTCCGGTACGCGCTTGGCGAACCCCTGCCAGAATTCTGCTGCCACCACCACCACATCCCAGTTGGGCTGGTCTCGATCTCATCTACCTCCTCTACCTCGCTTGCTGGATCAAGAAGGAGAGGACTCCATCGAGATGAACGTGTGCTAAACTCGGAGGTGTTGTCCGTTCGGCGCTAGATCGGATTGGATCGTGATTGGATCGCGAAGAGTACAACTACATCAACCGTGTTACATACGCTAACGCTTTCGGTCTACAAGGGTATGTAGACACACTTCCCCTCATTGTTATGAATCTCCTAGATTAGATCTTGGTTTTCACGTAGGAATTTTTTTGATTTTCATGCTACGTAACCCATAAGTGGCTTCAGAGCTAGGTCTATGCGTAGATGTGCATGCACGAGTAGAACATGAAGAAGTTGTGGGCGTTGATGTTCAAATTGCTTACCTACTTTGTTATTTCTAGATTCGGCGGTATTGTGGGATGAAGCAGCCCAGACCAACCTTACTTGCCCTCGCACAAGAGATCAGTTCCACTAACTGACATGCAACTTGTATTGCATAAAAGTGGCTGGCGGGTGTCTGTCTCTCCTACTTTAGTTGAATCTTATTTGACAACGGCGGTCATTGTAGAAGGTTAAAAGGCAACTTGTATATCACCGTTGTGGCTTTGCGTAGGTAAGAACGGTTCTTATATGATGCCCATAGCAGCCATGTAAAATTTGCAAGAACAAAGTAGAGGATGTCTAACTTGTTTTTGTAGGGCATGTTGTGATGTGATATGGCCAAAACGTGATGTGATATATGTTGATGTATGATATGATCATGTTTTGTAATAGGTTCACGACTTGCATATCGATGAGTACGGCAACCGGCAGGAGCCATAGGGTTGTCTTTAATTTATTGTATGACCTGTGTGTCAATCATTAAACGCCATGTAATTGCTTTACTTTATCGCTATGAGTTAGCAATAGTCGTAGAAGCAATAGTTGGCGGAGACGACCACGTAACGACACGATGATGGAGATCATGGTGTCATGCCAGTGATGATGGAGATTGTGTCGGTGCTTTGGAGATGGTGATCAAAAGCACGAGATGATAATGGCCATATCATCTCACATATTGATTGCATGTGATGTTTATCTTTTATGCTTCATATTTTGTTTAGGACGACGGTAGCATTATAAGATGATCCCTTCACTTAATTTCAAGATAAAAGGTGTTCTCCCTAAGTATGCACCGTTACGAAAGTTCATCGTTTTGATGCACCTCATGATGATCGGGTGTGATAGACTCTTCGTTCGCATACAATGGGTGTAAGCCAGTTTTACACATGCAGAATACTTGGGTTAAACTTGACGAGCCTAGCATGTACAGACATGGCCTTAGAACACGGGGGACCAAAAGGTTGAACATGAGTCATATAGTAGATATGATCAACATGGAGATGTTCATCATTGATGACCACCCCATCTCACGTGATGATCGGACATTGGTTAGTTGATTTGGATCATGTGACACATAGACAACTTGAGGTATGTTGATTTAAGTGGGAGTTCACTAGTAATTTGATTAACTGAACCAATTATCAAACATAGTCTAAATGTCTTTGCAAATTTGTGTTGTAGATCAATGGCTCGTGTTGTAGCTCCCTTGAATTTTTATGCGTTCCTAGAGAAAGCTAAGTTGAAAGATGATGGAAGCAACTATGCAGACTGGGTCCATAATCTGAGGATTATCCTCACTGCCGCATAGAAGGCTTATGTCCTTGATGCACCGATTGGTGCGCCACCCCCTCCAGCGTCGTCTGTGGATGTTGTGAACGTCTGGCAGGCATGTTCTGATGACTACTCGATATTTCAGTGCGCCATGCTTTACGGCTTAGAACCGGGGCTCCAAAGACATTTTGAGCACCACAGAGCATATGAGATGTTCCAGGAGCTGAAATTGGTATTTCAGGCTTATGCCCGGGTCGAGAGGTATGATGCCTCCGACAAGTTATTTAGCTGCAAGATGGAGGAGAACAGCTCCGTTAGCGAGCACGAACTCAAAATGTCTGGGTACTTCAACAGCTTGAACCAGTTGGGAGTTAATCTTTCGGATGAAGTAGCGATTGATAGAGTTCTCTAGTCACTGCCACCAAGCTACAAGGGCTTCGTGATGAACTATAAAATGCAAGGGATGGAGAAGATGATCCCTGAGTTTTTCGCGATGCTGAAGGCCGGGGAAGTAGAAATCAAGAAAGAGCATCAAGTGTTGATGGTTAAAAAGACCACTAGTTTCAAGAAAGGCAAGGGAAAGAAGGGAAACTTCAAGAAGAATGGCAAGCCAGTTGTCGCTCCAATGAAGAAACCCAAGGCTGGACCCAAACCTGAGACTGGGTGCTTCTATTGCAAGGGGAATGGCCACTGGAAGCAGAACTGCCCCAAGTACTTGGCAGATAAGAAGGCTGGTAACGTTAACAAAGTTATATTTGATATACATGTTATTGATGTGTACCTTACCAGTGCTCGTAGTAGCTCCTGGGTATTTGATACTGGTTCGGCTGCTAATATTTGTAACTCGAAACAGGAGCTGCGGAATAAACGGAGACTAGCTAAGGATGAGGTGACGATGCACGTTGGAACTCCAAGGTTGATGTGATCCCCGGCGGCACGCTCCCTCTACGTCTACCTTTGGGATTAGTTTTAAACCTAAATAATTGTTATTTGGTGCCTGCATTAAGCATGCACATTATATCTAGATCTTGTTTATTGCGAGACGGTTATTCATTTAAGTCAGAGAATAATGGTTGTCCTATTTATATGAATAATATCTTTTATGGTCATGCACCCAATGTGAATGGTTTATTCTTGTTGAATCTTGATCGTGGTGATACACATGTTCATAATATTGATGCCAAAAGATGCAAACTGAATGATGATTGTACCACATACTTGTGGCACTGCCGCTTAGGTCATATTGGTGTAAAACGCATGAAGAAACTCCATGTTGATGGACTGTTGGAATCTCTTGATTATGAATCATTTGAAACATGTGAACCATGCCTCATGGGCAAGATGACTAAAACCCCGTTTTCCGGTACAATGGAGCGGGCGACTGACTTGTTGGAAATAATACATACTGATGTATGTGGTCCAATGAGTGTTGAAGCACGTGGTGGATATCGTTATTTTCTTACCTTCATGAATGATTTGAGTAGATATGGGTATATTTACTTAATGAAACACAAGTCTGAAACATTTGAAAAGTTCAAGGAGTTTCAGAGTGAAGTAGAGAATCATCGTAACAAGAAAATAAAATTTCTACGATCTGATCGTGGAGGTGAATATTTGAGTTACGAGCTTGGCATGCATTTAAGACAATGTGGAATTATTTCACAACTCACGCCACCAGGAACACCACAGCGTAATGGTGTGTCTGAATGTCATAATCGTACTCTATTGGATATGGTGCGTTCTATGATTTCTCTTACCGATTTGCCACTATCGTTTTGAGATTATGCATTAGAGACAGCCGCATTCACTTTAAACAGGGCACCATCTAAATCCGTTGAGACGAAACCATATGAATTATGGTTTGGCAAGAAATCTAAGCTGTCGTTTCTTAAAGTTTGGGGATGCGATGCTTATGTCAAGAGGCTTCAGCCAGATAAGCTGGAACCCAGAACGGAGAAGTGTGTCTTCATAGGATACCCTAAAGAGACCATTGGGTATACCTTCAATCACAGATCCGAGGGCAAGATCTTTGTTGCCAAGAATGGATACTTTCTAGAGAAGGAGTTTCTCTCGAAATAAGTGAGTGGGAGGAAAGTAGAGCTTGATGAGGTAATCGTACCTTCTCTCGAATTGGAGAGTAGCGCATCACAGAGAGAAGTTCCGGTAATGCCTACAACAGCCGGAGAGGAAGCTAATGATGATGATCATGAAACTTTGGATCAAGCTACTACTGAACTTCGTAGGTCGACCAGGACACGTTCTACACCAGAGTGGTACGGTAATCCTGTCTTGGAAGTCATGTTGTTAGACAATGGCGAACCTACGAACTATGAAGAGGCAATGATGAGCCCGGATTCCGGCAAATGGCTTGAGGCCATGAAATATGAGATAGGATCGATGTATGAGAACCAAGTACGGACTTTGGTAGACTTGCCCGATGACCGGCAGGCCATTGAGAACAAATGGATCTTTAAGAAAAAGACAGATGCTGATGGTAATGTCACCGTCTATAAAGCTCGACTTGTCGCAAAGGGTTTTCGACAAGTTCAAGGGGTCGACTACGATGAGACTTTATCACCGTAGTGATGCTGAAGTCTGTTAGGATTATGTTAGCAATTGCTGCATTTTTCGATTATGAAATTTGGCAGATGGATGTGAAAACCGTGTTCCTTAATGGTTTTCTTAAGGAAGAGTTGTATATGATGCAACCGGAAGGTTTTGTCGATTCTAAGAATGCTAATAAGGTATGCAAGCTCCAGCGATCCATCTATGGACTAGTGCAAGCATCTCGGAGTTGGAATATACGCTTTGATGAGGTTATCAAAGCTTTTGGTTTTATACAAACTTATGGAGAAGCTTGTATTTACAACAAAGTGAGTGGGAGCTCTGTAGCATTTCTAATACTGTATGTGGGTGACATATTATTGATTGGAAATGATATAGAATTTCTGGAAAGCATAAAGGGTTATTTGAACAAGAGTTTTCCAATGAAAGACCTGGGTCAAGCTGCTTACATATTGGGCATTAAGATCTATAGAGATAGATCCAGATGCCTGATAGGACTTTCACAAAGCACATACCTTGACAAAATTTTGAAGAAGTTCAAAATGGACCAGTCGAAGAAGGGGTTCTTGCCTATGTTGCAAGGTGTGATGTTGAGTAAGACTCAAAGCTCGACCACGGCAGAAGAAAGAGAAAGGATGAAGGTCATCCCCTATACCTCAGCCATAAGCTCTATAATGTATGCCATGCTGTGTACCAGACCTGATGTGTGTCTTGACATAAGTCTGGTAGGTAGGTACCAGAGTGATCCAGGAGTAGATCACTGGACAGCGGTCAAAAATATCCTTAAGTACCTAAAGAGGACTAAGGAAATGTTCTCGTTTATGGAGGAGATAAAGAGCTTGCCGTAAAGGGTTGCGTTGATGCTAGCTTTGACACTGATCCGAATGACTCAAAGTCTCAAACCGGATATGTATTTATTTTGAATGGTGGAGCAGTCAGTTGGTGCAGTTCCAAGCAGAGCGTCGTAGCGGGATCTACATGTGAAGCAGAATATATAGCTGCTTCGGAAGCAGCACATGAAGGAGTCTGGATGAAGAAGTTCATGACCAATCTAGGAGTGGTACCTAGTGCATCGGATCCTATGACTCTTTATTGTGATAACACTGGAGCCATTGCCATTGCCAAGGAGCCGAGGTTTCACAAGAAGACCAAGCACATCAAGCGCCGCTTCAACTCCATTCGTAATTACATTAAGGATGGAGACATAGATATTTGCAAAGTACATATGGATCTGAATGTGGCAGACCCGTTGACTAAACCTCTTTCTCGAACAAAACATGATCAGCACCAGAACTCTATGGGTGTTAGATTCATTACAATGTAAACTAGATTATTGACTCTAGTGCAAGTGGGAGACTATTGGAAATATGCCCTAGAGGCAATAATAAAATGGTTATTATCATATTTCCTTGTTCAAGATATATGTTTATCATTCATGCTGGAATTGTATTGACCGGAATCTTAAATACATGTGTGGATAAATAAACAACACCGTGTCCTAGTGAGCCTCTACTAGACTAGCTCGTTGATCAAACATGGTTAAGGTTTCCTAACCATAGACATGAGTTGTCGTTTGATAATGGGATCACATCATTAGGAGATTGATGTGATGGACAGACCCAACCGTAAGCTTAGCATTAGATCGTATCACTTAGTTTATTTGCTACAACTTTCTTCATGTCAAGTATCTGTTCCTTAGACAATGAGATCATGCCACTCCCGAATACCGGAGGAATACTTTGTGTGCTATCAAACGTCACTTCGTAACTGGGTGATCATAAATATGCTCTACAGGTATCTCTGAAAGTATTTGTTGGCTTGCATGGATCGAGACTGGGATTTGTCACTCCGTGTGATGCAGAGATATCTCTGGGCCCTCTCGGTAATACAACATCACAAGAAGCTTGCAAGCATGCGACTAATGAGTTTAGTCACGGGATCTTGTATTACGGAACGAGTAAAGAGACTTGCCGGTAACGAGATTGAACTAGGTATGGAGATACCGACGATCGAATCTCGGGCAATTAACATATCGCCGGACAAAGGGAATTGTATACGGGATTAACTAAATCCCCGACATTGTGGTTCAACCGATAAAGATCTTCGTGGAATATGTAGGAATCAGTATGGCCATCCAGGTCCCGCTATTGGTTATTGACTGGAGAGGTGTCTCAGTCATGTGTACATGATTCCCGAACCCGTAGGGTCGCACGCTTAACGTTCGGTAGCGCTAGGGTAATGTTGAGATATTAATAGTGGAAAGTCCGAAAGTAGTTTGGAGTCCCGGATGGGATTCGGGACATCACAAGGAGCTCCAGAATGGTCCAGAGGCAAAGATTTATATGTGGGAAGTCATATTCAGGGTTCCGGAAAAGTTCGGGAATTTTTGGTAGAGTACCGGGAAGGTTCTAGAAGGTTTCGGGGGTTCCACCATGGGGCCCAACGACCCGGGAAGGGCCCACATGGACCGATGGGTGGGGCTATAGACCACATGGGCTGGCCGCACCATCCCCCAAGGCCCATGTCATTTAAATCTAAAGATAAGGTATTATCTCTAAATTTAAAGGGTTAAATCTAGAGATAAGATGTTATCTCCAAATTTAAAGGGATTTCTCCCTTGTGGCTAGCCCTATGAGGGTTTTGGACGCCCTCCCCTGCCCCCTAGCCTATATAATGAGAGGTGAGGTGCATGGGGGCAGCCACCCCTTCACCCTTGCCCATTGCCTCTCCCAACTCCTCCCACGTTTCTCTGGTACGCGCTTGGCGAAGCCCTGCCGGAATTCCGCTACCACCACCACCACCTCGCCGTTGGGCTGGTCCCGATCTCATCTACCTCCTCTCCCTCGCTTGTTGGATGAAGAAGGAGAGGACCCCATCGAGTTGAACGTTTTCTAAACTCGGAGGTGCCGTCCGTTCGGCGCTAGATCGGATTGGATCGTGATTGGATCGCGAAGAGTACGACTACATCAACCGCGTTAGATACGCTAACGCTTTCGGTCTACAAGGGTACGTAGAAACACTTCCCCTCATTGCTATGCATCTCCTAGATTAGATCTTGGTTGTCACGTAGGAATTTTTTTGATTTTCATGCTACGTTACCCGTCAGGTAGATCCATCCCAAGACACACAAGTCATGGTGAATAATACCGTGAAGAAGGCCTCGAGGCTAGTCATCGAGAAGTACTAAGATCACTTCAAGACTAAGATTACCGTGAAGCATGTCCTCCCAGGAAGCAAGCACTCCACAGTGCCAGCAAACACAGAGCCGGTAAGCCAAGCTCCCCGCCACCGCTCCACGTCAACAACCTATTGACAGATGGCGGGCGTGCAAGCGGGTAGATAGAAGCTGCCAGGCTACATGGCAGTCCGCCGCTCGACAATTACCTTTATTGACACTCGCCCAAATGTGTGTCAAGGTAATGAGAGGAAGATGAGCCAAGCGGTGAAGACGGGACAGGACTTCTTGCCAGCATTCAGCATAGCGTGACACCTAACAGCGCATTAAATGTGTTTGTCATATGTCGTCAGTGTTAGGTATGATAGCATTGTAGCCACTATTAACATGTAATTACCATTATGCCACTGTGGTAGCCCCTTTCATCTATAAAAGGAGGGCCATGGCATCATTGTTAAGGATTTGGCTCCGGTTAGTTAGTAGCGCCCCCGAGCTCTTTGCCGGCAAGGCTGCACACTTGTACGACAGGGCCACTTACACACATAAATCCACCAAAGCAGGAGTAGGGTTTTACGCATCCGTGCAGCCCGAACCTGGGTACATTCCTTGCGTGCTGATCTTGGTTGAGTGCTGCTCTTTGTGTGCTGCGTTGCTCTCGCAGAACCTGGGAAGGGGCTTGATTCTAGCCCCATAGATTGTCGTACGTCGACATCGTTCGCGCGCCAGGCAGGGGCATCGCGCATGTGAATCTCCATCGACCTCTTCAGCAGCATCTTCATCATCCATGGAGCCCAAGAAGGGCAAGGGCACCGTTGCCACGTCTACTTCCAGGGCATCACCTCAGCTGCCTGCGGACGGCGGAGACGAAGGCGTCCAGACTTCTCACCACACTGGCGATGTTGGCGAGAAGAGCGCGGCGAGCCTGGCTGGCAAGGCCACGTCCAAGGATGGATAGGCAAAACACACGTCAAGGCCGCTGCAGGACAGACAAGATCCATCACGCCCCGAGCACGTGCTAAGGACATCACGAGATGACCGTGAACCACCCCGTTGTGAACAAACGCCACGCCTATCGCAGCAAGTGCATGATCCGCCACACTGCGACGGCAATGGTTCGGGACATCCTCGCGAGCACAGCTCCGAGCACCGCTCCAGAGATGTCCCCGAGCACCCGATCCATCGTCCCTCCGGTGATCACCAGAATCCGTCGTAGTTGCGGGGCAGAGCTCCTCCTGGCCCAGCCAGGAGTCACGAGCCATCCTGTAACTCGACGCCAGTCATGGTGCGCACATCGGCGGAAGCAATGGCACAAGCTCAACTGCTGTTGAACTTACCTCCACTGGCCCATCAGATGGATGAGTGGCGTGCCATGCTACTTGTAGACTGCGTTGGTATTTCCCCGAAGAGGAGAGGATGATGCAGTATAGTAGAGATAAGTATTTCCCTCAGTTAAGAACTAAGGTTATCAATCCAGTAGGAGAACCAAGCAAAACCCCGTTAAGCGCACATGCACACACAAAAGCAAACACTTGCACCCAACGCAAATAAGAGGGTTGTCAATCCTCTTAGCGGTTATTTTGCAAGGATTAATTCTGATAGTGATTGATAGATAAACTAAAATACTAAATAAAATAAAAGTAAATAAATTGCAGCAACGTATTTTTGATTTTAATATATGATAAAAGTAGACCCGGGGGCCATAGTTTTCACTAGAGGCTTCTCTCTCGAATGCATAGCATACGGTGGGTAACAAATTAGTGTTGGGCAATTGATAGAAAAGCAAATAATTATGACGGATTCATGGCAATGATCATGTATATAGGCATCACATTCGAGACAAGTAGACCGACTCCTGCCTGCATCTACTACTATTACTCCACCCATCGACCGCTATCCAGCGTGCATCTAGGGTATTAAGTATGAAACAGAGTAACGCCTTAAGCAAGATGACATGATGTAGACAAAGTAAACTCAAGCAATATGATTAGACCCCATCTTTTTATCCTTAATGGCAACAATACAAATACGTGTCATGTCCCTTTCTGTCACTGGGATTGAGCACCGCAAGATTGAACCCATCACAAAGCACCTCTCCCATTGCAAGATAAACCAATCTAGTTGGCCAAACCAAATCGATAGATCAGAGAGAAATACAAAGCTATAATAATCATGCATAAAAGAGTTCAGAGAAGACTCAAATATTTCTCATGAATAATCTGATCATAAACTCACAATTCATCGGATCCCAACAAACACACCGCAAAAGAAGATTACATCGGATAGAACTCCAAGAACATCGAGGAGAACATGGTATTGAAGATCAAAGAGAGAGAAGAAGCCATCTAGCTACTAACTATGGACCCATAAGTCTGTGGTAAACTAGTCACACATCATCGGAAGGGCAGCAAGGTTGATGTAGAAGCCCTCCGTGATCGATTCCCCCTCCGGCAGGGTACCGGAAAAGGCCTCCAGATGGGATTACGGAAGAACAGAGGCTTGTGGTGGCGTAAAAGTTATTTGGGGTGGCCCTCTGTTGGTTTCCCAATATTTGAGAATTTATAGAAGTGGAATTAGGTCAAACGGAGCCACGAGGGCCCCACAAGGCATTAGGGCACGCCCCCCTAGGGTCGCGCCCTGTTGCCTTGTGGAGGCTTCGTGAACCTTCCTGCCTCCTCTCCAAGTCTCCAGGGTCTCTTTTGTCCAGAAAAAATAAAAAAAGTTTCGTGGCATTTGGACTTCGTTTCGTACTAATTTCCTGAAAAACCAAAAACAAGCAGAAAACAACAACTGGCACTGGGCACTAGGTTAACAGGTTAGTCCCAAAAAATGATATATAATTGCATATAAAAACATCCAAGATTGATACTATAATAGCATGGAACAATCAAAAATTACGTTGGAGACGTATCAAGCATCCCTAAGGTTAATTCCTGCTCATCCTCGAGTAGGTAAATGACAAAAACAGATTTTTTGATGTGGAATGCTACCTAACATGTTTCATCATGTAATATTTCTCTTACGGTATGAATAATAAGATCCGAATGATTCAAAGCAATAGTCTATAGTTTGACATAAAGACATCAATACTCAGGCATACTACTAAACAATCATGTCTTTCAAAATAAAAATGCTAAAGAACGTTATCCCTTCAAAATCATATAATCCTGTCATGCTCCACCTTCTTAACACAAAATATTTATCATGCATTACCCCGATGACAAGCTGAGCAATTGGTTCATACTTTTTAACGTGCTTCAGCTTTTTCAACCCCCACGCAATACATGAGCGCAAGCCATGGATATAGCATTATGGGTGGAATAGAGTGTGGTGATAGAGATCAATAAGGGGAAGTAAAAAATAAGAAGATAGTCTCACATCAACGAGGCTAATCAACGGGTTATGGAGATGCCCATCAATTGATGTCAATGCAAGGATTTGGGATTGTCATGCAACGGATGCACTAAGAGCTATAAGTATATGAAAGCTCAACATGAAAACTAAGTGGGTGTGCATCCAACTTGCTTGCTCATGAAGACCTCGGGCATTTGAGGAAGCCCGTCATCGGAATATACAAGCCAAGTTCTATAATGAAAATTTTCCACTAGTATATGAAAGTGACTAAACAGGAGACTCTCTATGAAAAACATGGTGCTACTTTGAAGCACAAGTATGGAAGAGGATAGTAACATTGCCCCTTCTCTCTTTTTCTCTCATTTTTTTATGGGCTCTTTTTGGCCTCTTTTTTTTCTTGGGCTCTTTTTGGCCTCTTTTTTTCCTCACTAGGACAATGCTCTAATAATGATGATCATCATACTTCTATTTACTTACAACTCAAAAGAAAATTACAACTCGAATCTAAAACAAAAATATGACTCTATATGAATGCCTCTAGCAGTGTACCAGGATGTGCAATGATACTAGCGTAACATGTATAAAAATGATGAACGGTGGCTGAGCCACAAATACTATGTCAGCTATATGATCATGCAAAGCAATATGACAATGATGATGTGTGTCATAAAAATAGAACGGTGGAAGTTGCATGGCAATATATCTCGGAATGGCTATGGAAATGCCATGATAGGTAGGTATGGTGGCTATTTTGAGGAAAATATAAGGAGGCTTATGTGTGATAGAGCGTATCATATCACGGGGTTTGGATGCACCGGCGAAGTTTGCACCAACTCTCGATGTGAGGAAGGGCAATGCACGGTACGGAAGAGGCTAGCAAATTGCAGAAAGGTGAGAGTGCGTATAATCCATGGACTCACATTAGTCATAAAGAACTAACATACTTATTGCGAAAGTTTATTAGCCCTCAAAGAAAAGTATTACTACGCATGCCCCTAGGGGGATAGATTGGTAGAAAAGACCATCGCTCGTCCCCGACCGCCACTCATAAGGTAGACAATCAAGAATAAATCATGCTCCAACTTCTTAGCATAACGACAGATCATATGTGCATGCTTCGGGAATCACAAACCTTAACATCAATATTCTTACTAAACCACAACTATCTAATAGCACCTCCCACATATTACCATCTTAATATCGCAAAACTATTGCAAGGAATCAAACTTATCATATTCAGTGATCTACATGAAAGTTTTTATCATATCCCTCTTGAATACCTATCATATTAGGACCAAATTCATAACCCGTGCATATTACCATTGCTATTTATTAGACACTCAAAAATATATAAGTGAAGCATGAGAGTACAACTATTTCTTTAAAATATAACCACCGCCGTGCTCTAAAAGATATAAGTGAAGCACTAGAGCAACTGCCTAGCTCAAAAGATATAAGTGAAGCACATAGAGTATTCTAACAAATCACGAATAATGTGTGTCCCTCTCAAAAAGGTGTGTTCAGCAAAGATGATTGTGGCAAACTAAAAAGCAAACAAAGAAAATAAAACTATGGCACAAGATGCTCCAAGTAAAACACATATCATGTGATGAATAAAAAAATAGCTCCAAGTGAGTTACCGATAGATTGTAGACGACAGAGGGGATGCCTTCCGGGGCATCCCCAAGCTTAGATGCTTGAGTGTTCCTTGAATATTACCTTGGGGTGCCTTGGGAATCCCCAAGCTTAGTCTCTTGCTGCTCCTTGTTCTTTTATCCATCGTAGTCTCACCCAAAACTTGAAAACTTCAGCACACAAAACTCAACAGAAACCTCATGAGATCCGTTAGTATAACAAACAAACCTTAAACTTTAGGTACTGTTGTAAATTGATTCGTATTTAATATTGGCATAATGCTACTGTACTACAACTTCTCCATGACTCATACCCCCCGATATGATCCATAGATTCATCAAAATAAGCAAACTATGCAACAAAAACAGAATCTGTCTAAAACAGAACAGTCTGTAAAGATCTGAATTAACGTAATACTTATGTAACTCCAAAAATTCTGAAAAATTAGGACAACGTGGGAAATTCATATATAAATATTATGTAAAAAATTCAGAAGGTTCTGATGTTTCAGATAAAAATAAAAATTCCAACACTGGACACAAAAGTTTCTGTTTTCAAACAGCATCAATTATACTATCATCCCAAATGTATTACTTGTCACAAACACTAATTAAAAGATAAAAACACAATCATAACAGAGGCTATAATTGTGTAAACACACAAAAACATAAATTAAAAACAAAAATTTATTTTATTCATTGGGTTGCCTCCCAACAAGCGCTATTGTTTTATGCCCCTAGCTAGGCATAATGCATAGTTTCAAGTGTTGTCATCCTTCAAGTTAATTCCATAAGTGGCCCTCATAATAGATTCATAAGGTGCCTTAATTCTCTTTCTAGGGAAGTGTTCCATCCCTTTCTTTAATGGAAATTGAAATCTTATATTACCTTCTTTCATATCAATAATAGCACCTATTGTTCGTAGGAAAGGCCTACCAAGTATTATGGGGCAAGAAGGATTGCATTCAATATCAAGAACAATAAAATCCACGGGCACATAATTTCTATTTGCAAGAATAAGCACATCATTTATTCTACCCAATGGCTTTTTAATAGTGGAATCCGCAAGATGCAAATTGAGGGAACAAGGATCCATATCGGTGAGACCTAGCACATCACACAAAGATTTTGGTATAGTGGAAACGCTAGCACCAAGATCACATAGAGCATTACATTCATAATCTTCAATTTTGACTTTAATAGTGGGTTCCCATTCATCTTGTAATTTTCTAGGAATTGAAACTTCCAACTCAAATTTTTCTTCATGTGCTTTCATCATGGCTTCTACAATATGTTTAGTGAAAGCTTTATTTTGTTCATATGCATTTGGTGAATTAATCATGGATTGCAACAAGGAAATACACTCAATTAAGGAACAACTATCATAATTAAAGTCCTTGTAATCCAAAGTAGTGGGTGCATTACTATTTAAAGTTTTGACCTCTCCAAACCCACTTTTTTCATTTTTATCATTAAGATTATCACCCTCCAAGCAATTGGGACTTCTTTTATCTATAGTTGACTCTTCTCCAATCCCTTTTTCATCAAGTTTTATATTACTAAATAGTGATTCAATAGGAGTGACACCAATCATTTTAATATCTTCATCGTTACTAGATTGTGACTCAGGTTTGGCAGCCATCTTATTCACTAGAGTTGTTTGTTTATCTGAAATCTTTCCTAGCAAATTTTCAGTATTAGCAAGTTGAGCCTGAAGGTTGGATACTTCTAGATTGACATCTTCAAGCTGTTTATTAATAGCATCCAACAAGATAGAGTGTTCCTTAAGCTCTTTAGAAAAGAATTTATTTTGCTCATATTGTGAAGACATAAAATTGTTAGTGACATTTTCAATTGCACACAACCTTTTGTTATAGAAACTATCGCGAAATTCATCTAGCGACATAACGACAGGGCAAGCAATTGAACTGGCAAATAAGCAAAGAAAAATATTTTTGTGTTTTTGTAAAAAAAAATTAGAAGTGGGGGAGATGAAAATGAGAGGCAAATGCAAATAAAAAAGGCAAATAAAAAAATGCAAGTGGATGATAGTTTGTGCGAAGGTACTTGGTAATTTTGATGATGTCTCCCCGGCAACGGCGCCAGAAATTCTTCCAGCTACTTGTAGACTGCGTTGGTATTTCCCCAAAGAGGAGAGGATGATGCAGTATAGTAGAGATAAGTATTTCCCTCAGTTAAGAACCAAGGTTATCAATCCAGTAGAAGAACCACACAGAACCTCGTTAGCAGCACCTACACACACAAAAGCAAACACTTGCACCCAACGCAAATAAGAGGGTTGTCAATCCTCTTAGCGGTTATTTGCAAGGATTAATTCTGATAATGATAGATAGATAAACTAAAGTAATAAATAAAATAAAAGTAAATAAATTGCAGTAAGGTATTTTTGATTTTAATATATGACAAAAGTAGACCCGGGGGCCATAGTTTTCACTAGAGGCTTCTCTCTCGAACGCATAGCATACGGTGGGTAAACAAATAACTGTCGGGCAATTGATAGAAAAGCAAATAATTATGACAGATTCATGGCAATGATCATGTATATAGGCATCACGTCCGAGACAAGTAGACCGACTCCTGCCTGCATCTACTACTATTGCTCCACCCATCGACCGCTATCCAGCATGCATCTAGGGTATTAAGTATGAAACAGAGTAACGCCTTCAGCAAGATGACATGATAGCAACAATAAAAATATGTGTCATGTCCCTTTCTGTCACTGGGATTGAGCACCGCAAGATTGAACCCATCACAAAGCACCTCTCCCATTGCAAGATAAACCAATCTAGTTGGCCAAACCAAATCGATAGATCGGAGAGAAATACAAAGCTATAATAATCATGCATAAAAGAGTTCAGAGAAGACTCAAATATTTCTCATGAATAATCTGATCATAAACTCACAATTCATCGGATCCCAAAAAACACACCGCAAAATAAGATTACATCAGATAGAACTCCAAGAACATTGAGGAGAACATGGTATTGAAGATCAAAGAGAGAGAAGAAGCCATCTAGCTACTAGCTATGGACCCGTAGGTCTGTGGTAAACTACTCACACATCATCGGAAGGGTAGCAAGGTTGATGTACAAGCCCTCCGTGATCGATTCCCCCTCCGGCAGGGTACCGGAAAAGGCCTCCTGATGGGATCGCGGAAGAACAGAGGCTTGCGCAGTGTAAAAGTTATTTTGGGTGGCCCTCTATTGGTTTCCCAATATTTGAGAATTTATAGAAGTGGAATTAGGTCAAATGGAGCCACGAGGGCCACCACAAGGCATCATGGCGCCCCCCTAGGGCCGCGCCCTGTTGCCTTGTGGAGGCTTCGTGAACCTTCTGGCCTCCTCTCCAAGTCTCCAGGGTCTCTTTTGTCCAGAAAAAATCTCCAAAAAGTTTCGTGGCATTTGGACTTCGTTTGGTACTGATTTCCTGAAAAACCAAAAACAAGCAGAAAACAGCAACTGGCACTAGGCACCAGGTTAATAGGTTAGTCCCCAAAAATGATATATAATTGCATATAAAAACATCCAAGATTGATACTATAATAGCATGGAACAATCAAAAATTATAGATACATTGGAGACGAATCATGCCACCATCCAGAGCCTGATCAGCTTCGCCAACAACGACGGAGCGCGGGAAGGAGAATTTTCACGCCGGCGAGCGGAGCCGGCACGAGGTGCTGAAGGGCGGACCGGCGGAACAGCGGCAACAGTGCAGTCACCACAAGGCCCAACGCGTCGGAGCCAGCATGTTGCCGCCCAGGATGAGGTATCCATGGCCTCTTCCGATCCGAGAAGCCAGCAAGACCAGGGCCAAGTTTTGCTGGACCGGCAACTGGAGGATGCCCGCATGCGTATTGAGTGACGCTGGGAAGCTCGCCGGCAATCAGACGCTCGCGCTAGACCGGCAGTGGCCACGCCTGCATCGGGAGATGTTGGAGCCGTGCCTTATGATACAGGCTGCCCAGCATTCACTCCTGAGCTGTGGCAAGTTCGTTGGCCCTCCTCCCGCAGCTTCAAGCCAGACCTCCTCGACAAGTACGACGGTAAGGTCAATCCTTCGGAGTTTCTCAACATCTACATAGTAGTTGTTCAAGCTGCTGGCGGCAGAGACGAGAAGGTCCTTGCCAACTGGTTCCCTCTGGCACTCAAACCTAACATCAGATCATGGTTGATGAACTTGCTAGAAGGATCGATCGCATCATGGGCAGATTTGTGCCACCAGTTTGTTGGTGTGTTCCAGGGAGGTCACAAGCCTCCCGGGAATCCCAGCGACCTGCATGTGTTGCCGCAAAAGCCTGATGAGACCCTTCGCAAGTTTATCCAGAGGTTCAGCCGAGTACAACACAACATTCCCGACGTGCAGCCTGTCGTCGTCATTGCCGCCTTCCACAACAATGTGCACAATCTCAGAATGCGCGAGAAGATGAATATCTGGCAAGTGAGGACCATTGTTGAGCTGTACTCTCTCGCCGACAAGTGTGCATGAGCCGAGGAGGGCAGGCAAATTCCTGGAGAGGACGTCGTTGTCGTCAATTGTGATGACGAAGAGGTGACCACTTCCAAGAAGACCGGTAGGAAGCGACCCCGGAAGCACAAGCGCAAGGCTGTGCTAGCTATGGAAGGCTCTGCCAACAAGAAGTCCAAATCAGGTGACGCCGGCAAGGAGGTTGCTGCCAGAGAAAATCATGACGGTCCTTACTGCAAGATTCACCGCACAGCTGGCTATGACATCACTGAGTGCCGCCAAGTAGAACTCCTTGCTGAAAAGCAGAAGTAGGAGTATGAAAAGCGGGACAAAGAGAAGAAGTCTCAGGATGGTGCCACTAATGTGGGGAAGAAGGGCAAGAAAACCCGCCGCAGGAACGCCGGAAAGCAAAAGGAGAGGCCTGCTCATGACCGTGACAAGAAAGAAGATGACAAAGAAGATGAAGAGGAAGACTCTGATCAAGGGTTCCAGAATGTGGTTGATTGTGCCTGCATTGATGGAGGCGCATCTTTGCGCTCCTCTCACCAGCAGCTCAAGTAGTGGGCCCATGAGATAAATGTAGTAGAGCCGACAATTGAAGATCAGAAGCCCCTGAAGTGGTCCCATGTTCCCATCGTCTTTGATGCCAAGGACCACCCAGATCGCACTACTGGTGTTGGTGGATTGCTATTGTTGGTATCACCAACAATCCGCAACATCAAGGTATCAAAGATGTTGGTTGATGGCGATGCTGGTCTTAACTTAATCTCCCTTGCGGTGATTAAGAAGATGCAGATCCCCGATAAGGACCTCCAAGAAACGGGAACGTTTCAACGAGTGAATCCAGGAAGGACCAAGCCAAAGGGCCAGATCACTTTGCCAGTCACATTTGGTGATCCACTCAACTACAGAACAGAGAAGATTGTCTTCGACGTCGTAAAGCTACCACTGCCCTACAATGGCATTCTGGGCCGCCCTGCCTTGGCCAAGTTCATGGCAGCGTCTCATTATGCCTACAACACCCTGAAAATGCCAGGGCCCGTAGAGGTGATCACAGTACCCTCTGACAAGAAGGATGCAGTCATTTGTGTCAACAAACTCTACCGAGAAGTAGTTGCAGCATCTGCCGGCAAAGCACCAGCTCTTGCCGACAAAGTTTCACGGGAGCTGACCCAGGAACGAATCACCAGTGGTGCCGACAAGACCTCCTCTGGGAAGTGCCGCAGAGTGCAGCACGCCCGATGAGCAAGGTGAAACTTCTGCCACCAAGAGCAAGAAAACTGCCACAACTGCACCCGCGACCAAGCAGATTCCAGCCAGGGAGGATGGTACCGGCACTTTCACCATAAGTGCCAGCCTTTCTAGCAAATAGGAAAGCGCGCTCATCACTTTCTTGTGGGCGAATGTCGATGTGTTTGCATGGCAACCATCTGACATCCTGTTGTTCCCAGGAAAGTGATTGAGCACCACCTAGCTGTCTGCCTGGAAGTGAAGCCCGTCAAGCAAAAGGTCAGGAAGTAGGCTGTGGAGCGGCAGGAATTTATAGCTCAAGAAATACAGAAACTAGAAGATGCAGGCTTGGTAAGAGGAGTTCTTCATCCCACTTGGTTGGCCAACCCAGTGGTGGTTTGTAAAGCTAACGGGAAGTGGAGGCTTTGTATCGATTTCACTGATATCAACAAAGCTTGTCCCAAAGATCCTTTCCCGTTGCCACGAATCGACCAGATTTTTGACTCCACTACCGGCTGTGATCTTCTCTCTTTCCTAGACGCTTATTCTGGATACCACCAGATCTTTATGGCTCGGGAAGATGAGGAGAAAACCGCATTTATCACTCCATGCGGCACGTACTGCTTCGTACGGATGCCTTTCGGTTTGAAGAGTGCTGGAGCCACCTTCCAGAGAGCAGTACAGATCGGCTTTGATTCACAATTGCACAGAAATGTAGAAGCTCACATGGATGACATTGTGGTTAAGACCAAGTGCCAGTCGACTCTCATTCAAGATCTGGAAGAAACATTTGCAAATTTGCGCAAGATTAACTTGAAGCTCAACCCCGAGAAGTGTGTGTTTGGCGTTCCATCCGGCAAGCTTCTCGGCTTCTTTGTGTCTCACCATGGAATTAAAGCCAATCCTGACAAGATCAAAGCAATTGAACATATTCAAGCCCCGAAGTGCATCAAGTACGTGCGATGTCTAGGCGGCTATGTGCTGCCCTGAGTAGGTTCAATTCCAAGTCAGCTGAGCGCGCCCTGTCATTTTTCAATATTCTAAAAAAGGCTGGTCCTATGAAATGGACCCCGGAAGCAGAGGGCGCACTCCAAGACTTGAATAAATACCTCTCCTCCCCGTCGGTGCTAGTTGCGCCAAAACTACAAGAGCGGCTGCTGTTATATCTAGCAGCCACCAATCAAGTGGCAAGTGCTGCATTAGTTGTTGAAAGGGAGGAAGAAGAAGAGTCACCGGAAGCATCAAAGCCAGATGCCGACAAATCAGTGCCGGAAGCGATGGAAACAGATGCTGGCAAAATCGAATCCTCTCCGACAGAAGATCAGCAGCAAGAAACACCGCAGAAGAAGTTAGTGCAGCGCCCAGTGTACTTTGTGAGCACTCTGTTGCAGGCAGCCAGATCCAAGTACTCAGGAGTGCAGAAATTTCTCTTCGATCCACTGATGGCTTCCCGCAAGCTACGCCACTATTTTCAAGCACATCCAATCACTGTGGTCACCTCCTTTCTGCTACGACGAATTCTAAGGAATCCAGAGGCCATAGGAGCTGTCTAGCTTTGACCTAAAATTTGAAAGCACTTCAACAATTCAGAGCAAAGCTTTAGCAGAATTTATTGCTGAATGGACTCCAATGCCAGATGATGAAGTGGAAGCAACTTCTCTCCCAGGCAAAGAGGATTCCAATGATTGGGTAATATACTTTGACGGTGCTTTTTCGCTCCAGGGCGCCAGTGCCGGCGTGCTACTTGTTGCACCCACTGGAGAGCACCTCAAGTACGTTATACAGATGTCTTTTCCCAGGGAGAAAGCCACCAACAATACTGCTGAGTACGAAGGGTTGCTTGCCGGCCTTCAGATAGCGATTGATTTGGGAATCAGGAGATTGATAATCAGAGGAGATTCTCAACTGGTGGTCAGACAAGTGAACAAGAATTACCAGAGCCTGCTGATGGAAGCTTATATCAAAGAAGTAAGGAAGTTGGAGCAACACTTTGACGGTCTGCAAATGGAGCACATCCCCCGTGCTTAGAATGACATTGCTGATGATCTGTCAAAGCGTGCTCCCAAAAAACTACCCATGGAACCAGGAACTTTTGTGTAGCTGCTCGCTCAACCTTCCATAAACACCATCAACGCGCCCGGCAAAAAGATGGAAAACTTGCTCCGACAAGCCTCTCCTGGCAGAACCATCAACAGCAACCAGAAGGCCGATGCCGGCAGCAAGCCAGTTCCTACTGGCGAGTAGCAAGCTCCGGCAAGGTCAGAAGTTCTTGTCGTCGAGCCACACGCTCCGGCAGATTCATCAGTTATTGTCGTCGAGACATGCACTCTAGCAGACGCAGAAGAGCCATTGATCCTTGTCGTCGAGCCGCAGGCTCCGGCATGGGCGCAGTCGCTTGTCAAGTACCTTCAGAAGGGAGAGCTTCCCAACGAGCAAAAAGAAACTGAGAAAGTAGCCCGTCAGTCCAATATGTACATGTTCGTTGACAGCGTTCTGTACAGAAGGCGACCCAACGGAGTGAAATTGAAGTGCATTTCTCGGGAAGATGGACAAGCACTGTTGGCAGAAATACATGAAGGGGTGTGTGGCTCTCACATTGGGTCATGCGTGCTTGTCAGCAAAGCCTTCCGACAAGGATTTTATTGGCTGAGCCCTTCAAGACGCAACGGCATTGGTAACTACTTGCGTAGCATGTCAGTTCCATGCCAAGAACATTCATCAGCCAACACCAGCTTTCCAAACCATTCCTCTTTCTTGACCCTTCGCTGTCTGGGGGCTGTACATTCTCGGCCCTTTCCCCCGTGCGACCGGGGGCTTTCAGTATTTGTACGTTGTAATCGACAAATTCACAAAGTGGCCTGAGGTGGAACCAGTCAGGAAGGTGACAGCACAGTCAGCCATCAAGTTCTTTCAGGGGTTGGTTGCACGTTTTGGTGTCCCTAACAGGATCATTACCGACAACGACACCCAATTCACGAGCCGTGCCTTCACACAGTACTGTCAAGAGCTTGGCAGCAAGGTATGCTATGCATCCGTTGCTCACCCCAAAAGCAATGGGCAGGCAGAAAGAGCCAATGCTGAAATGCTGCGAGGGCTCAAGACTAGGATGTTTGATAGGCTGCACAAGTGTAGATGGCACTGGGTTGATGAAATGCATGCCGTTCTGTGGTCACTCAGGACGACACCAAATCAAGCGACAGGAGAGACACCCTTCTCCCTTGTATATGGTGCAAAAGCGGTGCTCCCCACAGAACTCACATACGGCTCTCCTCGGGTCCAAGCTTTTGATGAAGCAGATCAGCAACAGAGATGGCATGATGATGTCACACTCTTGGAGGAGGACCGTTCTCGGGATGCTGTACGTGCTGCACGATACCAGCAAGCTTTGTGCTGCTACCACAGCGGCAAAGTTCACTAGTGCAGCGACCTGTTATACAAACGGTTTTTACCCCCTTTCCACGACAGAGTTTTAAACCATCGCCTTGCTTGTGTGTGCGATAGGGGGGTCCTTCCCACATGACCCAGAAACCGTCGGAGATAGGGCTTCGGGTCACACACACGAGGCAAAAAGAGCTCGTGTGCGATCGGGCGAGCCATCGCAGACAATTATACTGGCCCAATCGTTTCCGTTCGTACGCCTTAAGCAAGATGACATGATGTAGACGAAGTAAACTCAAGCAATATGATTAAACCCCATCTTTTTATCTTTAATGGCAACAATACAAATACGTGTCATGTCCCTTTCTGTCACTGGGATTGAGCACCGCAAGATTGAACCCATCACAAAGCACCTCTCCCATTGCAAGATAAATCAATCTAGTTGGCGAAACCAAATGGATAGATCGGAGAGAAATACAAAGCTATAACAATCATGCATAAAAGAGTTCAGAGAAGACTCAAATATTTCTCATGAATAATCTGATCATAAACCCACAATTCATTGGATCCCAACAAACACACCGCAAAAGAAGATTACATCGGATAGAACTCCAAGAACATCGAGGAGAACATGGTATTGAAGATCAAAGAGAGAGAAGAAGCCATCTAGCTACTAGCTATGGACCCGTAGGTCTGTGGTAAACTACTCACACATCATCGGAAGGGCAGCAAGGTTGATGTAGAAGCCCTCCGTGATCGATTCCTCCTCCGGCAGAGTACCGAAAAAAGCCTCTAGATGGGATTGCGGAAGAACAGAGGCTTGCGGTGGCGGTAGGGTTTTCTTGTCTGGCTCTCTATTGGTTTCCGAATATTTTAGAATTTATAGAAGTGGAATTAGGTCAAAAGGAGCCATGAGGGCCAACGAGGCATCAGGGCGCGCCCCCCTGGGGCCGCGCCCTGTTGCCTTGTGGCCTCCTCGAGAGGCTTCTGGCATCCTCCCGAAGCTTCCAGGGTCTCTTTTGTCCAGAAAAAATCATCAAAAAGTTTCGTGGCATTTGGACTTCGTTTGGTACTGATTTCCTGAAATACCAAAAACAAGCAGAAAACAGCAACTAGCACTGAGCACTAGGTTAATAGGTTAGTCCCCAAAAAATGATATATAATTACATATAATTGCATATAAAATATCCAAGATTGATACTATAATAGTATGGAACAATCAAAAATTATAGATACGTTGGAGACGTGTCAATCCCTTTGCAGAAATGTTGAGGTTTTGAAACGGGTGTTACAAGTTGTAATATCAGTTTGAACCTCCCATATGTCCATGTTCAGCTGATCAGCACGTGCGTCTGCAGCTGCATGAGCTGAATTTCATTTCTAATATTAGTTGAAGCTTGTAATCTTCGAATATTAGCCTTCTAACTTTGGAATTTGAACCTTGTAATATTTTGGGCTTTTGTGGTACAATCGTTGAAATGGCATCATATATGAGACTCGTATATTGGTACTACTATTTTGACCTTAATAAGCAATGGACGATTAATATTTGGACCTCAATGGACTTGATTTTATTTACCATTCTCGAATGTGTTTCCCCTGTCGATCTCAACGCAAACGATCTATATTGCGGACTCGACAGCGATCTTCGACATTATTGTACACAGTTGGTTTCTTCAACTGTGTGCCCAGAATTATCGCACTCGAGTGTCCATCATTACCCGTCTGTGTAACTTTGACCTCATCACCCACAGGTAAACTTGGCGCCTCTTCGAGCCCATGCGTGGTCAAACGAAACGCGTGTGGGGTGCTCAAGCATGCACTGGAATCCTCCGCTATAAACGCGGTGACAAGACATGACGATTACAGGTCGTCCGGCCCCCATTTATTATAGTGGCCATTTAACCCATGTGTCTCTTCAACCATTCGATCGCGCCCCAGTATTGCAAGAAGCACACCCACGACGACAAATACAGAGAGGGTATCCTGCACGGCTCCAATGGCACTCCTAGC
The DNA here is from genome assembly GCA_039707655.1 of Elymus sibiricus. NCBI lineage: Eukaryota > Viridiplantae > Streptophyta > Magnoliopsida > Poales > Poaceae > Elymus > Elymus sibiricus. The sequence continues at coordinate 196,788,013 of CM077668.1, forward strand.
GGCTGCCGACGACGAGCGGCAGTTCACCATGCATGCCGTAGTGGACACCCACAGAAGGTTCACGGAGCTCTCGGTGGTGTACACCAACAACCCGATCTGGGTGGAGAACTCCATCCACACTATGGAGTTGTTGCTTGCTGCGGAGAAGTACAAGGTGGTCGGGTTCGACCTCGAGTACACCCGCGCTCGTGCCGGGTCTCGTCACAAGGTCGCCGTCGCCCAGATGTGCATGCACAATCACGTCCTCGTCTACCACTACTGCCTGGCCACAAGGCCTTGCGAGCGTTTCGCCAGGTTTGTCAACAGATCCCACTACATGTTCGCTACGGTGGACATCACCAACGATGTAAAGATGCTCAAGAATTCGGGCATCACCTGCCAGAATCTTGTCGACATCCAGGCCCAATACAAGATCTTGGGCAGCAAGAAGCATGAGAAGGACTCACTGGTTCACCTCGCCGAGGCCATCATCGACCCCTACTACAGAGACATGAAGGATTCCTGCAACAAGGACAAGCGTGCCTGGCACTCGGCCTGGATGGAGAAACTCGACGAAGCTCACGTCGTGTACGCGGCCAAGTAGGCGTACACGAGCTACGAGATGTACAGGCGGATCGTTGACATGAGGAAGTGCCTCCTTCTTCCCCAAAACGGCCAGGGATCCAGCCGGAAGCAGAGCAATGGCAAGTGTCGTCACAACAAGAAGTAGATGATTAGATGATCATTTCTCCTAGTTTAGTATGCATGTAATTGTTTACTTTGGTGTGTGTAGTCACTTATGTATTTGGATGTTTAATTTGGTTATGCAATCATGTTCTTATAATGTTGTTGTTGTGTAAACAAAGCATAGATGTTGTGCGGACAGAGCAAATCACATCTCCCACGGGCTAAACTAGGGAACCCGCCGGTGATGATTTCATCAATCACTGACAATTGTATACCAGCAAGCATTTGCCCACAATACACACGACTTATTAGCAGGAATCGTCTGTGTTGTTATTGGTCTTCCCACACATTTCTGATTAGTGACCTATTTGCCGCGTATCACACACAACTTGTTAAGTTGAACCATTTCTGTTGTGTTGGGTAATCGCAAACAGTTCATCCGAGTGAACTGTATGCCGTCTATCGCACACACCTTGATCTGGCTGACCATTTCTGTTGTGTTGGCTAATCGCAAACAGTTCATCCGAGTGAACTGTATGCCGTGTATCGCACACACCTCGAACTGGTTGCTCGTTTCTGTTGTTCTGGCTCATTGCAAACAGTTCGTATGGATCAATTGTATGCCACGTATCGCACACGCAGCTCTAATCTGAGTCGTGCTTGATGTCTCCGCCAATGCACACAGTTCGTCTTATTGGTGACGGTTTTATTACGATACCGTTTGTGATTCATGTATCGCACACAGTTTGGTCGAGGGGTCTCTGATTCATGTGTCGCGTTAGCAGTCGCCTGCAGTAGTGGCTGCTCTTTGTGTGCTGCGTTGCTCTCACAAAACCTGGGAAGGGGCTTGATTCTGGCCCCGTAGATTGTCGTACGTCGACACCATGACAGATACTCTTCGGGATCGGTGCTTCCGGAGAACTTTGGCATGGTGAACTTAAGCTTGCCATAGCGTTGTTCTTCATCATAGTGGCGATGGTGATGTCACTCTTGTCTTGGAGGTGGGTCTTCAACCTCTTGCTCCTCATGATTGGCTTGGCGTTGAGGGTGAGGGATTCTTGCCCGGTTCCTCCTTTCTTGGCGCTCCTCAAGACGAGTGGCTTCATCTTGTTGCTCTTGTCAGAGCGCTTCTTCTTGTTCACGCACTCGTCGGTTGCGCTCATTGACGGCGCGAGTGACTTCTTAGAGAGCACGTTGTGCTTTAAACGCTTGTTCCTCACGGTGTTGTTGTTCTTGCCATAGTGCGTCATCATCTTGGTTTTCTAGGCGTTGGCGTTATCGAGCTTGCCCTTGGTCCATGGCATCTTGTTCTTGGCGACAATGACGTTCGCGCTCTCGAAGGTGGTCTTGCAACCCCTTGCCATGGAATGGATTTTGTGGAGCTTGAAGATTTTGATGGTCATCGCGACGTTTAGAACGAGCTCGTAGAAGACTTGCATTGGAAGAAGAGACTGAAGAGTGTCGACTCGAGTGGCGCCGTCTTGAAGACGAAGATGTCAAAGAAGCACAATTGACCATCAAGGCACGATATTCTTCCATTTGAGTGGATAGCTTGGCGTCAAGGTAATACCGGGTCCTTGCTTCCGATTGGCGTAAGTCGGTGGCGAGTTGCTAGATGTTGTCGCCCAAACCTTCACTTTCTTGATGTAGAGCTCATTGAACGCTGAAGAGATGACCTTTGGTGACGTAGTCATTCATTTCATCTAGCTCCTCGAATAGCGGGTTGGATGTGCTTGGCCTATCCATCAGAGTCAAGTAGAGGTGAGTAGGAAATGAGAGAACAATACCAAAGTTAACTTTTCCGAAGATTGAGGATGTATCGAGTATCACTCAATGTAACGCTATAATAATAGAATTGGTACCGGGTTTGTTTCTCACACCTACAAAAGTAAAGGTTTGTCGAGGAGCTTGGTTAGGATGAGTGGCACAAAATTCAAGTAAGTGTTAGTCAAGATATTGATAATGTTGAAGTGATTCAAAAATTGCAAGTAAAGCAAATAGACCAAACCGAGGATGTCACTTGGAACACACACACAAAAGATAAGTGGGATCCACGCAACCAAGGAATGAACACAAAATGTGTTTCCACGAAAAACGCTCGCGTTGCACGGATACTAGAGAGAGAATAGCTCGATTGCTCAAATGGGCTAGATACGCTTGTGCACCAACCTTTTAAAGTAATGTGTCATCTTCAATCCCGAGTATGCTATGTATGTATGACCCAATATGATGTACTATGCACAAAGGCTCAATGTTATTGCTTACAAGCTCTTTGTTTCTCCTCTTTTGCTTAAAAGCTTTTTCCTCTTTCTTTTTTTACACTATGCCAAAATGCTTGATGCGCGAGCCAAATATATGAGACAAGTATATAAGATATGCACGGGAGAGACTTATGGCACAATTATGATAGCAAGATGATTGCACACTAAATGCAGCTATGCGAAGTAAGCGTATCACTAAGGTGCACAAAAGAGCGTGGCCCGGAGATACGTTGGAGACATATCAGCATCCCCAAGCTTAATTCCTGCTCGTCCTTGAGTAGGTAAATGATAAAAACAAAAGTTTTGATGTGGAATGCTGCCTAACATATTCATCACATATTCTTTTCTTTTTGTAGCATGGACATTGGACTTGTATGATTCAAAGCAATAGTCTATAGTTTGACATGAAAACATAAATACTCAAGCATGCTAACAAGCAACCATGTCTTTCAAAATATCAACGCTAAAGAAAGTTATCCCTAGCCCATTATGCTCAATCATTGATCCATTCATGAAACACACTCAAATATTAGCTACATCCAATGCACAAGTATGACAATAGTGCTCTCTAGTTGGTGCTTTATAAGAGAAGATGGAGACTCAAGTAAAATAAAAATTGCATAAAAGTAAATAGATAGGCCCTTCACAGAGGGAAGCAGAGATTTGTCAAATGTGCCAGAGCTCAAAGCTGAAATTAAAGAGATAAAAATATTTTGAGAGGCATGCTTTTCCTGTCAACGAAAACGACCGAGAATTCCCAATATTTTCCATGCTAGACACATCATAGGCGGTTCCCAATCAGAAAGTAAAGTTTATTTCCTTTCCACCATTTCTTTCACAATCCATGGCAAGCCGTATCCACGGGTGCCCTCCATACCATCACTTTCCAAGGAATTTTGTTGTTATTAATTTTGATTTCATTGTGGGACTGGGCATCCCTATTACCAACCATACTCTCGTGCAATGACAAGTGGATAAACACTCATCGTGAGAATAACACACCTAGCATGGAAAATATTGGCCACTCCCTACCGTTTCATGAGCAGTACGGGCACACAAAACAGAAAAATTATTTTGAAAATTAGAGTTAGCACATGCAAATTTACTTGGAACGGCATTGAAATACCGCATATAGGTAGATATAGTGGACTCATATGGCACAACCGGGTTTAAGGATTTTGGATGCACAAGCAGTATTTCCGCTTAGTACAAATGAAGGCTAGCAAATAGATTGAGAAGCAACCAACCAAAAAATGAAAACGGTCATAAACATGCATTGAACATAACTAACACCGAATAATGCACCATAAGTAGGATATAATTTCATTGCATAACTATTTACTTGACGTGCATGCATAGGGAATCACAAACCTTAACACGAATATTTTTACTTAATCACAATTACTCACTAACATGACTCACATATCATCATCTCCATATCGCAAGACTATTGTAAGGAATCACATTTATCATATCCAATGATCTATATGAAAGTTTTTATTATATCCCTCTTGAATATTCATCACTTTGGGACCAACTTCATAACTTGTGCAAATTACCGTTACTATCATCATCTCTCAAAAAGATTTAAGTGAAGCATGAGAGTGCAAATATTTCTTCAAAATTTCAATCTTAACAATTCTCAAAATAATATAAGTGAAGCATGAGAATTCATTTCTTCAAAATTTCAATCAACTCTCAAAATAATATAAGTGAAGCATGAGAATTCATTTCTTCAAAATTTCAATCAACTCTCAAAATAATATAAGTGAAGCATGAGAGTTTATTTCTTCAAAATTTAGCCACCACCGTACTCAAAAGGATTTAAGTGAAGCACTAGAGCAACTGCCTAGCTCAAAAAATTTAAGTGAAGCACATAGAGTATTCTAAAAAAATTATGATGATAAACGTGTGGCTCTCTCAAGATAGGTGTGTTCAGCAAAGATGATTGTGACAAACTAAAAAGCAAACAAAGCAAAGACTCTTATAATACAAGACGCTCCAAGCAAAAACACATATCATGTGACGAATAAAAATATAGCTCCAAGTAAAATTACCGATGGTTGGTAGAAGAAAGAGGGGATGCCTTCCGGGGCATCCCCAAGCTTAGACGCTTGAGTCTTCCTAGAATATTACCTTGGGGTGCCTCGGGCATCCCCAAGCTTAGGCTTTTGCTACTCCTTATTCCTTCATCCATCGTGATCTCACCCAAAACTTGAAAACTTCAATCACACAAAACTCAACAAAACCTTCGTGAGATCCGTTAGTATAACAAAATAAATCACTACTATAAGTACTGTTGCAAACCCATTCATATTTTATTTTTGCATTATACCTACTGTACTCTAACTTCACCATGGCTTATACCCCCCGATACAATCCATAGATTCATCAAAACAAGCAAGTAGTGCATCAAAAACAGAATCTGTACATGGGCAACGTGGGCAATTCATATATACTTCTGTAACATCAAAAACAGAGTCTGTAGAAATCTGAATTATCGTCATACTTCTGTAACACCAAAAATTCTGAAACATTAGGACAACGTCGGCAATTCATATATCAATATTGTTAAAAAATTCAGAAGGTTCTAACGTTACAGTACAGAAACAAAATTCCAGCACTGGACGCAAAACTTTCTGTTTTCAAACAGCATCAATTATACTATCTTCCAAATCATCCTAAAGGCTTTACTTGGCACAAACACTAATTAAAAACACAAAAACTCAATCATACCAGTAGCATGACAGTAAAAACACACCATAACAGAAACTTATAACAAAAATTTATTTTATTCATTGGGTTGCCTCCCAACAAGCGCTATTGTTTTATGCCCCTAGCTAGGCATAATGCATAATTTCAAATATTGTCATCTTTGGTTCCAGGAAACTTGGCAATATCTATTTCTCCTTCTTTGTAATTATCAATAATATGAACCAAGTGATCAAGCTTGGTGCTAAGAATTTTTATTTCCTTCAAAACACAAGAAGCATCCACCTTTTGCTCCAAAGTATCAAACCTTCTATTATGTGACACCACATTGCAATTTACTTTGGAAACAAGATTAAATATACCTCCAAAATTGGATTCCATGCTAGCTTTAGTTTCTTTTACTAACTCAGTTTGACGATAGCCTACTAGCGTGGTAGTTTCAATTGTTTCAATCTTTGGTTGTCCGAAAATACTTTTCATCTTTTCATAGGTGTCAAAAGCATTATTTCCAAGAAAATCATTTTCAAATATAGAATCTAGGACACGCCTATGAGCAAGAGGTAGACCAACATAAAAGCTTCTAAGGAGCAATTTAATGTGACTCTTGGGCCTAGCTTTAATTTGGATTTCTAGCAATCTATCCCAAGATTCTTTTAAGGATTCATCACTCAAATACTTAAAATTCAAAATTCCCGAACTTTCTCCTATATAAGGAGGGAGAGGTAGATCGGGAGGAGAACTAGCCATAATGATAAAACGAGCAAGCAAACGAGAAAAAGGCAAACGGAAAATATTTTTGTATTTTTGTAAAAACATTTTAGAAGTGGGGGAGATGAAAACGAGAGGCAAATGGCAAATAAAGTAAATGCAAGGAGATGAGAGTTTATGCAAAGGTACTTGATAGATGTTGATGATGTCTCCCCGGCAACGGCGCCAGAAATTCTTCCTGCTACTTGTAGCTTGCGTTGGTATTTCCCCGAAGAGGAAGGGATGATGCAGCACAGTAGAGATAAGTATTTCCCTCAGTTATGAAACCAAGGTTATCGAACCAGTAGGAGAATCACACAACACCTCGTTAGCAGTACCTGCACACAAACAACAAATCCTTGCACCCAACGCAAACAAGGGGTTGTCAATCCCTTGGCGGTAAGATCGCAAGATTAAATTGTATATGATAGATTGATAGATTGAAACAAAAATACAAAATAAAATAAATAAAAATAAATGGCAGCAATATTTTTAGGGTTTTAGTAATATGATTTTGATAGACCCGGGGGCCATAGGTTTCACTAGAGGCTTCTCTCAAGAAAATAGCATACAGTGGGTAGACAAATTACTATTGGGCAATTGATAGAAAAGCAAATAATCATGACGATATCCAAGGCAATGATCATGTATATAGGCATCACGTCCAAGATTAGTAGACCGACTCCTGTCTGCATCTACTACTATTACTCCACACATCGACTGCTATCTAGCATGCATCTAGTGTATTAAGTCCAATAAAAGATCGGAGTAATGCCTTAAGAACGATGACATGATGTAGACAAGATAAACTCACGTATGAATAAACCCCATCTTTTGACCCTTAGTAGCAACGATACATACGTGTCATGTCCCTTTCTGTCACTGGGATTGAGCACCGCAAGATCGAACCCACTACAAAGCACCTCTCCCCATGGCAAGATAAATCAACTCAGTTGGCCAAACCAAATCAATAGATCGGAGAAGAAATACGAGGCTATAATAATCATGCATAAAAGAGTGCAGCAAAGACTCAAATAATTTCATGGATAATCTGATCATAAACTCACAATTCATCGGATCCCAACAAACACACCGCAAAAAGTGATTACATCGGATAGAACTCCAAGAACATCAAGGAGAACATTGTATTGAAGATCAAAAAAAGATAAGAAGTCATCTAGCTACTACCTATGGACCCGAAGGTCTGTGGTAAACTACTCACGCATCATCGGAAGGGCAGCAAGGTTGATGTAGAGCCCCTTCGTGATCGATTCCCCCTCCGGCAGATTACCGGAGAAGGCCTCCAGATGGGATCTCTCTGGGACAGAAACTTGCGGCGGTGGAAAAAGTATTTCGTGGACTCCCCTGAGGGTTTCTGATTTTTTCTGAATTTATAGTGGAAGAATTAGGTCAAACGGAGCCCTGTGGGACCCACGAGGCACCAGGGCGCGCCTACCCCCCCAGGCGTGCCCTGGTGGCTCATGGGGCCCACCAGGGTCTTCTGGCCTCCTCCCGAAGCTTCTAGTGTTTATCTTGGTGAATAAAAAATCTCCAAAAAGTTTCGTGGCATTTGGACTTTGTTTGGTATTGATTTTCTGTAAAACAAAAACAGGGTAGAAAACAGCAACTGGCACTGGGCACTAAGTTAATAGGTTAGTCTCCAAAAATGATATATAATTGTTGTAAATGCTTATAAAAACATCCAAGATTGATAATATAACAGCATGGAACAATAAAAAATTATAGATACGTTGGAGACGTATCACCCGGCAATTCTCAACTCTCTAGTCTCGATGGGTAAGGTACGCAAATAGGCTCGAGGCTATCAATGCAATGGCAAGGAAATGTACAAAGATGTCGTCGAGGTTGCCATCCTTGCTTACGGTTGGCATGAAGATGAAGTGGTTGTTGTCGAGGACGAGTCAGTGGCGATGATGAATGGCGGTGATGTTGATGTCGTACCGTCCCTAATTAGCCGAAACACCTTAGGAAACGGAAATCACAACTCAAAAGCTCAAACAAAATGGGTGGTAGCGGAAGTGTAGGTATATGAGCGAAGTGTGTTAGTGCGGAAGGCTAATGATGGTGGAATGGATGGAAAATTGAAGAAAAATGGGCGACTTAAAACCTCTTTGATGAGGCCGTGCGCACAGGGTCTGATAGGCCCGTTTACATGGGGTGTAGGGCCCGTGCACACGGGGTATCCCGACAGCGCAAAATCTGCTCGAAATTGGGGCTCAAGAAATCTTTTGGTGGATTTGCGGGGGTGGAAAGGGGTGTGGGATGGAGGGGAGGGTCTGATCCACTTGCCAAACCACAAATTCGTGCACCAAATCAACAAAATCTCACAAGATCTAACAAATTGCAAAAATTTTGTGGGGCTATTTTTGTGGGGATTTTCAAATTGAGACAAAAAGCAACAAAATTAGGCTAGAAAGTGGGGGGGGGGGTAGGGACTCCAAGATGTGAATCAACCTTGCTCTGATCTAAGATGATGTAGGATAGAACCCTAATTGATGATCTTTTCACACTTGGAGGGGAAAAGGGGAAGAACAACAAGAACACAAAGGGGAAATCACTCAAACAAACTCAATCACACATCCGCTAGAATAGCATACATGCGATCCACAAGTATAACATGAACAATCAAGGGGAAAAAGCACAAGGTAAAGGTTCTTTTCAAATCCAAAGGAGATAAGATCTTGATGATAGTCTTCTCCAAGAGGAGGTCTTGATATCCACTTGGGGGATCTTCTCCTAAGAGGTCTTGATCTCCAAGAGGAGTGGTAGATGGGCAAAGCTCTCTCTAGATCATATCATACACTTTGCTAACCATAACAAATGGTCTAGGTACGAAATATATAGGTGGCTGGAGGTGAGGGACGAGTGGAGGGGCAAAAGAGACAATTCCCAGCCAGCTCGCAGGAGGGCCCGTGCGCACGGGCTAAGTGGACCCCCTGGGCACGGGGGTCCCGTGTGCACGGTACACGCCCATGCGCACGGGGTAGCCGGCAGCTACAGCGGAGGGGGCCCGTGCACATGGGGTCTTGGAGGCCCATGCGCACGGGGTATCCGGAAGCTCTTAGGATAGGCCGGCGCACGGGGTCGCCTGGGTGCGCCTTCTTCTTCTTGCTGCTGGCCTCCGTCTTCCGTGCAGCCTTCTCATCCTTCTCCTTGGACTTGGCGAGGCTCCTTAGCTCCTTGGTGGGGGTCGTCCTCGTACCTAATGATGCACAAGGTTCCATGGTGAGGTAGTAACCAAGTCCCATCCATATTCATGTCAAGCTCGAAGAGGAGTGAGTTCACATCGCTTTCGATGGCACGTGCGCGAGCTCTTGTCATGGGCCCACTTGGTGCTTGATGAGTCGATGTGGTGTCCATTGGGGATGACCGAAGGATGCTTCGCATCACCGCGCTAGCGAAGAAGCGCCCAAGTCAGACAACGGAGGGAAATCTCCAAGTGAGAGCGGCCCTATCAGCACCGAAAGAGGAGGGCTGGGCCCAGGCCCACTAGCTTGACCAGCCACAGAACCAAGCCCACGAGCGAGCGAGGGCGGCCCACCCGCCAGCACCGCGCGGTGGCCTCCCTCCCTAGGGTTAGCAGATCCGGGCGCGAGGCCGGCGGCGCCGCCACCACGGCAGGGACCGACAAGGTAGCTGGCGAGGGCGGAACGGAGGGAGAGAGAGGCGACAGGGGCGCCGCCAAGCACCCAAGATACCAGGAGAAGAGGATCTAGAGGAGAACTTACCTGATCGACGAGATCTGGCCGACACCAGCATCGACCACACTCCGACGCTGGCGCCCGACGTCTGGCCGGGCCCCCCGCCCTGCCCATCAGGGGCAAATTTCCGCTGACGCGGATCACCATGGGGAGGAGGCAGGCAGCTCGGCAGTAGTGGCGCCGGCAGCGGCGACTTGACATCCGAGTCATCCTCCACCCCTTCAATAGCCCAAAAGCGGTTGCACGAGGGGATCTGGGAAGAGCGTCGGGCCCTCCAAGACCGGTGAGGGGACAGGGGAAGGAGCAGCCCGAAGGGCAGCGAGTGGGGCGCAGCACGGGGGCGGGGCGTGGGAGGGAGAAGAGGAGAGGGGCCGGCGAGAAGGAGGGAAGAGGGAGCGGGGAGGGGGAGAGGAGAGCGTCATCGACTCAGTCGCTCCAATACTTGTAGGGTGTGTTTGGTTCAAGGGACATGCTAGAGTGGTTATGGGTATCCCAACCAGCTAGTTGGGGATAGCCCTTTTTTATGGTTGGTTGAGTGGGTGAGGTTAACCCTTATTTTGTTTGGTTTGAAGGATGAAATGTGGTTGGAGATAGCCATTGATGTGTTTGGTTTGAGGGATAAGCGGTAGACAGGAGTTGTGATGACCTTTTTTATTGAACCGATGATACAAAATTACAGAGAAATATGGCAAATCATGCCAATCTGTATAGACTAGGCCTAACAAAAGGCACTATTTCTCTCCAATTATGCCTTACTAATGTAATCCAAACCAAACCTGAACATAACATGTATATATTTGAGGTTATTAGAAAATTGGTAGCTCATCTAGTTAGTGCAAACAATCAGGAGGTATGTGATGCAGCTAGAGGAGAAATCGGCCAACCTGCTGTCACAAAAAACCGTATACACAACAGAATAGTTCATGTTTCATCACTGAGCTTGCTCATGTTCGTTGTTGTGGGGCAAAAACGACAAAATTGACTTGAGGACGAAAAGAATTCACAAACTGAACTGTGTTTGAAAAAATTTCACCCAGCTGATCCTTTTGTTCAGCGCCCGACAGTCAGGCGTTGCACTACACTGTGCAGCGCCTAACTCTCAGGCGTTGCACGCCTGGCCAGCGTGGCACAGTTGGGCCCCGCACCGAGCAGTGCAGCGCCTTGGAGCTAGGCGCTACACTACCATGTGCAGCGCCTAGCTCTTAGGCGTTGCACAATGACTTAAACCGTCGCGGCCCGCCACCCCCATCCGAACCCCCCATTACTTCGTTCCAGTAACCGAACAGAGGAGCGCGGCGGCGGCCATCTCCTCTCCCCCTCTCTATCCCCTCTCCAAAATTCTTTCGATCTGAAGGTTTCGGCCGTGGATTTATTTCCTCATTCCTCGTACAAGGTAAATTCCTCCGATCCCCTTCTTTGTATCCATAAAATCGTTCACTTTGTTTTTAGATTTGTTTGCAAGTTAGGGTGAAACCCTTGATTTGGTTGGATTAGAAATTTATATGATACATTGAAATAGTGTTGTGTGATTTAGGATTTCGAGATGATATGCAATCTTTTTGGAACCCTAATGTTGTTGATTTGTATTGTCAATCTTGGTTACATACAAATTTGTACGTATATATGGAAAACAAGTCACATAGGAAGTCATATTTGGTTGTTGAGCATTATTGTTGAGTATTACATTAGTATTTAACCGTAGTTTGCGCATGTTTTGTTGTTGAGTATATATGGAAAAGAAGTCACATAGGAAGTGTTTTAGGAAGTCACATTTGAACTCTAGTGTTTAAATTTCTTTTAGTACCTAGTGTTTTAGTATGTATACATGAAAAATGCTCGCATGTGAAATAATGAATAGGAAGTGTTTTAGTTTTGTCATGTATGTTTACTGTTTCAAAATTGTAGGATGGTTTGGCTTCTCGAAGATTACTATGACGTTCAACACCGGGCCTACATGATGTCGGAGAAGAAACAGGTAATAATCATAGTAGTTGGTATTTTGAAATATGTGTCTAGTTCAAATATGCATGTCTATATGTAATCATCTGATTTGCGTGTTTGCAGTTCCTTCAACCTCTGAAGATTCGGTCTCACGGGGTCTCTGGTGCTGTCATGCCTTACGATGAGCGGTACACACCGTACATCAGGCAGACATGACTCCTCCCGTTTGTTCAGCTGGTCAGCCGGTCAACGCCTAACCTGAATGCTGCAGCAATCACCGCGCTTGTTGATCGGTGGAGGACGGAGACGCACGGTTTCCATCTTCGGACCGGGGAGATGACCGTGACGCTCCAGGATGTCACCTTGATCACCGGTCTTCCTATCAAGGGGAAGCCTCTCTGTATGAGCACCGATTCTGATGGGTGGCGCCAGCAGATGGAGGCCCTTATCGGTATGGCTCCTCCAGAGGCTCCGGTAGAAGAGGGAGAGAAGAAGAAGGAGAGAGTCGCAGCCGGAGCTCCTTTCACGTGGATTGTAGCAAACTTTGCGCATTGCCCTGAAGATGCTAATGATGATGTGATCCAGACATATGCTCGTGTCTACATGTGGTACGTTATCTCCAGGACTTTGTTTGCTGACGCCACTGGCAAGAACGCTCCATGGATGTGGCTTAAGGCGTTGACCGTCTTCGACAACCAATGGAGTTGGGGTTCGGCGGCACTGGCCTACTTGTACCGACAGGTAGTCAGTTGTTTGTTTTTCACTTCATTTCTACATTATGAATGCAATCTTGCTCTTGAGTGAACCATGTTTTCCTTTATGTGCAGTTGGACGATGCTTGCTGTAGGATCTCGAAGGACGGATGTATTGGTGGCTGTATGCTCGTACTCTCAGTATGGAGCTGGGAGCGCCTGCCGGTCGGACGCCCGAAGGACGTCAATTTCAATGAATGGGACGACAAAGAGGACGAACTACGGCTCCCCATTTGGGCTTACAAGTGGGATGTGGTATCCGAGATGACGAGCGATGTCACTCTCATGTATAGGCAGTACACCAACGATTACGGCTGAGCAGGTAAACATTGACATTACATCACTCATTCTCGTGCTTTTATGAAAACTCGATATCAATGTTGCGTTGTTGTGCTATGTTCCAGGTGGAATGGGAGCCATATGGTGCCAAGGATAGACTAGGTAATGCAAGAGAATTCATCCTGAATCCGATGTGCTTGCGGGATAGGCATCTTTGGCTTATGCGGTGCCCGCTCATATGCAACTGGGCGGTTGAGCTTCACATGCCACATCTTCTCTTCGAACTCATGTTGCTTCTTCTTCTCTAGTGCGGCTGCATCCTCCTCTCTCAGCTTCCTCGCAGCCTTCTCCCACCACCCCGCCATCTCACCTTCCCCTCCACCCCCTTCATTGTTGGTTTGTTGGGTTGAGAAGCCGCCATACCTATAAAAATTAGAACATAATAGTTAGTAAGGACAAGAAAAACATATTAAAAACATGTAAATTACAAAATAATATTTAGTAAGGACAAGAACAAAGTATGAAAAACATGTACACTGCAACAAAATAGGTAGTAAGCCACGTACGGAAAAGGTCCATCTAGGTATCCAAACATTCCTCTACCACCACCTTGGCCGAGACCACCACCAAGGCCAAGTCCACCACCACGGCCTCTACCACCGCCAAGTCCAAGACCACCACCACGGCCTCTACCACCACCACGGCCTCTTGTAAGACCTAGTTGCCTCCCTCTTTGTTGCCTAATTCCTCGTTGGCTTGCCCCTTGTTGGCTACTACTTGGTTGGTTTGGCACTTGTTGACTAGCACTTGGTTGGCTACCACTTGCTTGGCTTGGCCCTTGTTGCGTACGACCATGTTCACTACTATTTGCTTGGCTTGGCCCTCGTTGGCTAGGAACTTGTGTATCTCCTTGTTGGCTTGTGCTTGCATCATTTTTCTTTGATCTCTTTCTTGGTTTGGTACAAGTTCTTGTGTTGTGTCCCCCACCTTTGCAGTCACCACAACGGGATCTCTCACGAGGCTCTTGGAATTGGCCGTTGCCCGATTCTCGACCGCCACCATGGCCCCATCCGTCCATGTCACCTCTAAGACGCTTTGTCTTACGTCTTCCCCATTTAACAACCTTCAATTCCGGATTGGGCCATAGTTGAACTCCATGGTACTCTGGCCATTGTGATTGGTCGAAGTATGGGTGAAATCGGGGAGCCCATGTATTCTTAACCGTCATGATTGAGAACTCGGACTCCCTCACGGTGAGTGGGTGATTGACGTCCACATTCCTAATGCGAGCTGCGATATACAAGTGCGAGCATGGAAGATGAAGCAACGATGGCCTCCGGCAAGAGCAATCACACCGTGTTAGGGAGACCTTGAAAGCCCGTCCTCCGTGTTGGCGGCCATCGTTTGTGGTTCCTCCTGGCTCTTTCACTTCGAACACCCAATCGTCGTTGTTATATAATATAGCTTCTTGGGAGTCCGCCTTCCGTGATTGAAATTCTAACCATTCATCAACCTTTGGTGGGAACTTGTACTTGTACTTCTTCTTGTTCTCACCCGCAATCTGCTTATCCGTTTCCATTGAGTGCTTTAGAAAGTACGCATTCATCTTGTCGAATGTGTATTGAACTATTGCCGTCATGGGTAATGCACGTACACCCTTGAGCACCCTATTGAAGCATTCAGCCATGTTGCTTGTCAGACCATACCTCCGGCCATCCTCATCAAAAGCACGTGCCCACTTATTCCTTTCTTGAATGTTCCTATTGAGAAAGTCAAGACCCCCGGGATCAAGTTTTTTGTGTGTGAGCAATTTGTTGTACAAGTTGGCGAACCGCTTGTCGGAGAAAGCGAGACAACAATCTTGAAGATCATCGGCCAACTCCTTAAGGCCACATGCCCTATAGAAGTTTGAACAAAAGTGCCTCATGCACCATCGATGGTTCAACGGAGCATGCCCGGGAATGTCAATGTCCACCACGTTAAGAATTCCTTGATGGCGATCCGATATGACACAAATTTCCCTTTGAGCCGGTAATACCTTGGATCTCAAAAGACGCAATAACCACTCCCAGTTATTATTGTTCTCCGCCTCAACCAAAGCAAAAGCCAAAGGCAACACCCGGTTATTGGCATCACTTGCTATTGCAACCAACAAGGTGCCCTTGTATTGTCCGGTCAAGAACATGCCATCAACGGCGATGACCGGCCAACAGTGTTCGAAAGCCCTCACGCATTGCTCGAACGCCCAAAATGCACGGCCAAATACTCGCACGGTCCTTCCGTCGTGAATCGTTGTTTTTTGCCCATGAGGCTCGACCACATGAACCATGCCCGGGTTAGTGGCGGCCATAGCTAACAACAACCTAGGGATTCGGTTATATGCTTCCTCCCAATTACCATACAACATCTTGAATGCGGCTTGCTTCGCCTTCCATGCCTTGCCGTATTTCACCTTGTAATGAAAGATGGCTTTCACAAGGTCCATGAGGCTCTGAATGCTCATGATTGGAAGTGTGGATATTGTGTTGGAAAGACTGTAAGCGATGAACTCGGACATGAGTTGTCTATGGTCTTGGGACACAATCTTGCCATCCACCTTCTTGCCTCGGCACATGTGACTTGGTACACAACTAACTACATGCCAAGTGGGCCCTCCTTTTCATGGTCTTGCACGCACAATCCATGGACATCGGTCAGCCTCACATGCAACCATGTAACGCACATTGACGTCCGAGTGAACCACCTTGTGTGGACGATAATGCGTGATCGAGTAGTTGTCCAGCCACATCTTCAATTCCAACAAGGTTCCGAATTTCGACCCGGTTGAAATCCCGTTCTTGCCGTCTTCCAAATCCCGGTGAGAAGATGGCCTAACTCCAAGACATACACCTTTGCCACTGTCCACCACGGCTTCATCCGCGAGACTAACATCCTTGAACAATGGTGTCCGATGATCCCGCCCGAATACCTTCTCGAAAGCTTCGGCCTCCTTCACCATGAACCCCTCCTCATCAACTTCTTCATCGGGACCTTCGTCATCCGACTCCGATGCATAGCCACGGGAATAAGGGATGGAATGGTCCATTGTATCTTACACATGATATTTGTCGAGATCACCCACATTGTTGTCATGGAGATCAACTTCATTGTCATCGTCCTCATACTCATCATTCTCCTCTTGCAAAGCTTCATTTATGTTGTTTGAAATCGGGCTCAATGTTGGCCTCACTTGTTGAATCAAAGGAGGTTCACTCATTTCATCTTGGTTCATGGGTGGGGGACTACTAGCAACCAACGGGGAGGCATTCCGGTTCAAGTCCAAATGCAAACTAGACTCAACCTTCTTCATAGCAAATAACTCAAGAGCCTTGTCTAGTGATTCGGCCACCGTCTCCTTGTATGCAACCCAACGTTGCTCGGAGTTCACACGCATGGTCTTCCAACGGATGTGCATTCCAAAACCCACATTATGCCCTCCCTCCAACTCAACGATATCACTTGGGTCCATCCAATTCAAATCTTTCCTAACTTGTTCCAAGACCTCGGCATAGCTAGGACTACTCTCAAACACCATGTCAAGCTCATCGGGGTCCCGTTCAATATTGCCTTTCAAAAAGGCGTCTTTGTCCACATGATGAACATAAACACATGTTCTTCCCATCCCTAAAATAATTAAAACAACACAATGAAAAATATATTTCATAAGTAGTCATGCCAATATTAACTCAAAATCCATAGCCCTAACATAGATATCGAACAATAACCCTAATCCCAACTTAACAACAACCATAACCCTAACCCTAACATACAAACAACCCTAACCCTAACCCCAACATAACAAGAACCGTAGCCCTAACCCTAACATACTAAGAAGCCTAACCCTAGCAAAATGTCAAACAATCATCTCATATCTCCATATAAATTGCAAAATCCATGAAGAACTAGGGTTTGCCTAACCCTAGCAAAAATTGAGCAAATGTGAGCATTTTTTGGATGAAAACCACGGGATCGGAGGAGATTACCTTGAGGGAGGGATTGGGTTCGAAGTCCACGGAGAAAATCTTCAGATTTGGAAGATTTGGAGAAGGAAGGAGGAGGGGGGAGAGGGGGGGAGAGAGGGTGTGGGGTTGGGTGTTGGGGATGTGTGTGTGGGGGGGGGTGGGGGAGGGGGCCAGCCTACCAACTACTAACAGAATGTGCAGCGCCTAAGAGCTAGGCGCTGCACATTACATGTGTAGCGCCTAGCTCCAAGGCGCTGCACTGCTCGGTGCGGGGCCCAACTGTGCCACGCTGGCCAGGCGTGCAGCGCCTGAGAGTTAGGCGCTGCAAAGTGTAGTGCAGCGCCTGACTGTCGGGCGCTGCACAAAAGGGTCAGTTGGGTGAAAAAATTTCAAACACAGTTCAGTTTGTGAATTATTTTCGTCCTCAAGTCAATTTTGTCGTTTTTGCCTTGTTGTGGAGCCATAAAGCTTCGGGAAGAGAGATAATAGAGAAATGGGAGACAGACTGATGCCCAAACATCTCAAGCCGCCGGACACGGGCGCACTCGGCTCATGGATCCAGCAAACCAGCAACCTCTGGACCGCATGCCTCCGGCCACCACAACCCCGCCAACGATATGCTAGTTCTCTTGGCCTCGTCCCTGAGCACCCAGTCGAGCCAACATGATACCACCGGCCGCCGCTCGAGTACGCCTCCGGGACGTCGACAGGGAACGCCTACGCGAACGATGGCCGCCCCATCTTCTCCAACTGCCAAACCCCCTCCGGCCGCCATCCCATGCGCTCAGTCTACCGCACCCTCCGGCCGTCGCCGCCGTTGTGTCACAGATGAGAGAGGAGAAGGGATTCGATCTGTTTGTGAGGAGGCCGGAGGGTGGGAGGTAGCAGAAAACGATTCGGGGTGAGCTATCGGAGCCAGCGAGAGGGTGGTTGGCTTCGTCCGCCAGATTTTGCCGGCTCCGCGCAGCCACCGTTTTAGCGAATATTCTAGGAATAATGGCTATCCTCATCCCTTCTATCCCTCAAACCAAACGGCTGGCAACAACCGAAAAAAGTGGCTATCCCTGTCCCCTGAGGGATAGCCCATGAACCAAACACATCCTTGGAGTAGCTCGCGCGCCGCAGGTTCGGTTGTTAATTAGGCGGCAAGCAGAGAGATTAAAAAGCGGGTCCCTCACTTTCCCACTGCCCAGGCTTATTTGATTCGATGCTGGCATCTCGCATTAAGCTGAAATCGTCGTGGCCAGGGGCTACTTTGCCGAGAAATCGTTTTGTTGCTTGAGCGCTTGTGGATGATGCTGCAGATGATCGTTACTACCGATTCAGTATCACATTGTTAGAGTCTGGAGATGTAGAGAGCCTCCTCAGGGCGTCACCATTCTGGGCCGTCGGATTCGACTTCCAAAACAATCCGGACCGTCGGATCTTCATGTGAGATGATCCTGGCCGTTGGATCGAACTGATGTGACTAGCAATGAATAGTGCCAGAAATTTTGCCACCGTTAAACTACCCTCACTCTCCATGACAGGCGGGGCCAGGTCAGTGTGGGCCGCAGTTGTGAGCGACAGTGGAGGTGGGCGTAACCAGTACTGGTTCTTATTGGCGCAGTAGGCGTGCCACCGCCTGTAATTTTCGGTGGCCGCCGAGGGTAGTTCAGGGATTTCACTGGGTTGGCCTTGCGTGGCTTGCCGTGGATGGCTAGGGAACGGCCAAGGGTGAGGAGGGTTCCCGATTGGTTAGAACCCTAACTCCCCCCCTCTTTCTCTCTTCCTTCGCTCGCGCCGCCACCCCTGCCTCCTCCTCTCCCGTCGACCACCTTCCCCGCCCCACGTATTCTCCTCTCAGTCGCCGACTCGCTTCAGCCTCCTCCTCCTCCTCCTGTCCCTCACACGTGTCCCGTGCAAGTCGAGGCGGCGAGATCCAACCGTGGCGGCCGGGATCCAGAGGCGGCGAGATCCAACCGTGGCGGCCGGGATCCAGCTCGCTGACGTGATCCTCTGCCGTTCCCGAGCCCGGCAACGAAGGAGGTGGGCGGCCATCCCTCCCCACGTAGTGGTGGACGAAGGAGGTGCACGTATACGGCGAGGTCGACGTGCCTCCCCCCGGATCCGTGCTGGCCGACGGCGATGGCCGTGCAGCGAGGGCGTCGTTGATCTCTCCTCATCTACAGCCTGGATGTGATGGCCATTACCAGGTTTGAAGGTGGCTGAGGTGAGCTTCCGATCCAGTCGTCCTCCCTGATGCACTCGTCCATTTTCTTCAAAAATTGCGTGTTTTCCTCTCTCTTCTTTGATCTGCCTCTTTTGACTGCGCTCAGCCAGCGTTGCTTCTTCCATCACCGTCTGACGTGCGGTCTCGCCCTGTTGTTCTTGCAGGTTGTTGTGAGCGATTGGTTCCATGGATCCATCTTATGTGTGGCTGTGTGCAGCCTGCAGGTCCTTCGTTCTCTTTGAGAGGCGTCACATACTCAGGGTATAGAAGGGCTCTTGCACTGGGAGGCATCATGGTCTGTACTATACTTCTCATGAAAGCTCATAATATTCATCAGTTTGCTGTAGCTAAACAACTAAGCACTTTAAAAGGAGATATCCTTGCAATTCTGTTGCTTTATGGTGAGATAACCTAGAGAAGTATCGATGTGTATCTTCAGTTCATAGTTGTCTTGTTTGTTACTGCAAACCTGAAAGCTACAAATACAGGAGGTTCTTCTCACGTGAAAGATTAGTCTCTCTCTTTGATTTATTTTAATTCCCATTTCTGTCAGAAACCAAATAATGTACTGAATTGAAGTGTTGTACTGCTAATCGATTAGTTCATCAAGCAGTGGTGTGCATTGGCATGAAGTGATGGTTGATTTAAGATGGAAGAAGAGCACATCGTTTACTTAAGTGGATAAATAAACAACTGGTAAGGCAGGCTTTTCTCCTAACCATTTAACTATCGCCAAAAGTTCAGTTTTGATATATCATCTACCGAACTATCATTTTTTGTGCACCTACTTTTACCCCTGTTTCTGAACCAAGTGCATCAGTGTGTGTAGTTGGGCTTAACATTTTATTCTGTTACTTAGATGCCTCTGTTTTGGTTTGTTTCTACCATTATAGACATGATAGATTTTATTAATACACCCTCTTTATGGTATGTGCAGTTCATTCGCTTTGGATGACAAAATAAATATGAGAATGAAAATATGCTCCCAAACAATGCTTCAGATCCTAAACAGGTGCAGGTACATACTTTATTTGATGGAACCAAATTGCATAAAATCTTATTGCATGCACTAACAAGCAGTTTGTTTGAGTCCTTCAGAACATTCGTTGATGTACTTAATCTGTTGTATTAGGTTGTTCAAGCAATTTACGACGTCGAGGAAGCAACAGCTCATGCGTTACGGATGGTGAGTGGCTATGGCTTCAAGTTTCCTTTACTTTGGGGACTAATCATCTGATCTAATGAAGTACAATGTAAAGAATTTCTGTACTGAATGGTGCATGCTGTAAATTTGGTTCAATAAACTTGAATATACTTGTTTCCTCTCTGATTGTATGCTTGCAGTGGATTAGTGTAGTGCAGTGCATGCACTTGTTGGAGCAATTTTATCTTTTCCTGAATTTTGCTTGCTTGCTTGTTGTGTGCTTGCTTACACTGCTTGCAGTGCAGTGTAATGCACTGCTTGAGTAGCAGTAGCAATTTTGCTTGCTTGTTGTGTGCTTGCTTGCGCTGCTTGCAGTGTATTGCAGTGCACTGCTTGAGTAGTTAGCAGTACTTGTCCCCTGCAAGGAGTAGTTTCAGTAGCTTACTTGCTATTCTCTTCTCTGTAGTAAGTGCAGCAGTGTCCTCTCTTCCTCTCTTCTTTTTCAGTAAGAGTATTCTCTTCTCTGCTTGTCCTCTCTTCCTCACTTCTTGATCTTGATAATGACAGATTTCATGCTGAGGACTTCTCTAATGACATATCTTGATTTTCTTGAGTATTTATTCATGCTTGCTACTCCTGAGGAGTATCTCTTGGCTGTCTGTACTTTTTTTAGTTAGTTTGGTTGCAGTAAATTAAATGAATTTGGTTGCAGTAGTTGATTCAGTTAGTTTTACAGTAGTTTTGAAGGAGTAACAAGGAAAAGTTGCAGTACTCCATTTTGCTTTTGTGTACTCCTACTGAACATCTCCAGTACACACGCTGTTGTACTCTGTTTAGCTTTTGTGTACTCCTACTTGAACTAAATAAAACTTTTCAGTTAATTAAAATTAACTGGATCATTAGGCATGTGTGTGTGTTGTTTCTGTTTCTGTAGCAGTAGTTGAGCAGTAATGATTTTCTCAGTACTCTTGCTTGCTCTTCTCTAATTACTGGAGTAGCAAGTGCAACAGTATTGCACTGCTCTTGTGCCCTTCAGTAGTGATCTTGTGCCCTCCAGCAGTAATTAAAATCAACAATTGAGTGTGTACTTGTTCTCTCTTCTTCTCTCTTCTCTTTCTCTTCTCTTCTCTTTCTCTTCTCTTTCTGGTTAATCACTCCAACAATTGAGTGTTGCTCATCTTGTCTTCTGAAACTTAACAGCAGCAACAGCAAGTCCTTTTACTCCAATATTAAATGAAACTTTTCCTTTAATTAATTAACTGAAACCTTTTCAGTTAATTAAAACTAACTGAAAATTTTCCTTTGATTAAAATGAAACTTTTTCTGTTGATTAAAATTAAATGAAATCTATTTTTTTCGGGGAAAACTAAATGAAACTTTTTCAGTTAATCATAATTAAAACTAAATGAAACTTGATTTTGAAGTGATCAAATGAAAATATTCAGTTAACTTCAACAGAATTTTGAAGTACTCTTGATCATGTGCTATACGATGAATTTGAGTAACTTGATCATGTGCTATACTAAGAATTTTGTATGAATAATGATTTGCTTGCAGTAGTGCTTGTATGCTGGAATTTTGGAGTAGCAGTAAAGTTTGGAAGCTGAGTTGCTTGCAGTAGTTGAGTACTCCTGTATGTGTTAGAACAAGATTATGCTCACCAGGATCTTCACTAGGAGCCATGTTGAATTCACCAGGATCTTCCATGTTTAAGTCACCAGAATCTCCACCAGGTATGCCTATGTCCTCTTCGTCGGGTGGAGTGCAATTGAGATCGAACTCCATGGATCACTGTGTCCTCATTGTATTTCCCTCTTGCAGGTGTCGTGCCGTGCCGGACGATCTGGAGCTGGAGTTGCTGCTCGGGCTGGGGCTGAGCTGGAGCTGGCTTCACCTGCCTCTGCCTGGAGCTGCACCTGCGCCTGCCTCTGCCAGGAGCTGCAACTGCCTCTTCCTTGAGCTGCTCCTGCCTCTGCCTGGACCTGCTGCTGGCTGGAGTTGCGCCTGCTGCCTGGAGTTGCGCCTGCTGATGGCGGAGGAGGGAGGCGGAGGATCTGCTGGAGGAGGAGGAGGGAGGCGGAGCTGCTGGATCTGGGCAGAGGGCTGAGGAGGAGGAGGGAGGTGGAGGATCTGGGCAGAGGGCGGAGGAGGAGGGAGGCGGAGCTGCTGGATCCGGGAGGAAGAGGGCTGGAGGTAGAGGAAGGAGGCGGAATTCAAATTGAGGGTGTAACCTGGTCTTTTTCACGGTTTTCACCTGGTCGGAGAATTTCTCCAGCGACCTATATTTCGGAACGGTGGGAGTAGGTGGCAATTGTGGACACAGTCTTCATAATTCTATTGCTGCCAACAGCCAGGTGCGCATCAAGTTTGACTCATGCCCATCTGTTCAGACTTCAGTGCTCATCAAACAGTTTGCATCACCACTGAGCATGATTGCTTCATGATTTGCATGAGATCTGTACACATGAGAATGTGCCCTATCAAGAAGCTCACGATTTACCCAGGTGTTTTTTTAGTTGGAGCTGGAATGCTGGAGGAGGCCTTGCTTCTAACATCTGAACAATATTCCTTCTCCAGGTCTGATCATTCATTCATCAAGCTCTCCCTTTTGAGTCCTTCGTCGTGCCCTGACACAAGATTTGGTACTTACCACCAAATGATCACCGTCCTCGCCCAGAATGCGCAGATTGTGGCACCGGGTACTTGGCAATTGGGCTTACCATCACCGTCCTCGCCCAGAAGCCTTTTGTAGTTGCCTGGACCAACTGCTATGTACTAAATATGTATAGCTTGCTTTTGGACTAAAGCCTTTAGTTGTTTCCTAAACCAATTGCTATGTACTGAATGTGTATGTATTGATGCAATGCTTCTGATATAAACTTGATATATTAGATTGATAAACACAACTACATTATGCTATTTGTTATATGTACAATGCTTCGATGACTGTATTACCGGGTTGGATATGACCATACCCGGCAGCACCGCTGCCGGGTGCGGCAAGCCGCACTTCCTACCTAGTTAGATACGTGTGAGCGTGCTTGCGGGCTGTGTGTGGGTGTGTACAGTAGGTGTTTGATGAATGATGTGTGAGCCAAATATAAATATAGGGGATTAAGTTTTACGGAATCTGTTACTCCCTCCGTCCCTAAATATAAGTCTTTATAGAGATTCCACTATGGATTACATACGGAGCAAAATGAGTGAATTTACACTCTAAAGTGCATCTATATACATCCGTATGTGGTCCAGAAATCTCTACAAAAACTTATATTTAGAAACGAAGGGAATAGATGAAGAACAAATGTAATGCCTCAAAAATTATAAGAATATGGGATAATAGATACTAGTGCATTTCAAACTTTGAGGATAGGGGATGCTCTAATTTCTCCTCTCTTTTGTTGCGTGGGCAGGCGCGTTCTGGTGAGCTGTAGCTCAACTGCACTTGCAAGCGCAACTGACGATGACGCAATCCATGCGCCTTGCGCTTGTGTGGCCACCAGCATCTATCAGTCAGTGCCGTTTGGGGTCGTCTCAAGTTGGTGCTTGGGACTGGTAGTGTGGAACACCGGCAAGACGGCGGCGTTCCCGTTCCTGGCGTCCTTGCAGTTGAGCTCCAGGACAATCATGGTCTCCGGAGCCGCGCCACCACCGCCATCGTCGCGGAGGTCAGATGGCCCGGTCATCTCCCTCCCCTTGCCCCAAAGTACCATGTACAACCCAGCGACGATGAGGGAAGAACCGATGGCACTGCAAGGACGTCGACCAGAGCAGCCAAAAGTTAACAGGTGAAAGCGCTAAGGGGTCGCGCGAGCTGTGTCTGCGTGTGGTCTGCGCGCAGTGGTACCTTCCGACGTGTATCTTCTCCTCGAGGATGGCCCAGCCGACGACGGCCACGACCACAAGCATCAGCGGGCTGAACATGGACACGAACAGCGGGCCGCGGGACTGGATGCACCACGACATGACCGCGAACGCGATCCCCGAGCCAACCACCCCCTGCATAATTCATTCTCGTCAGAAAAACGTGGTTGGATTAATCAGGTCGTCACGACACGATGGATGGATGAGCTTACGACGTAGAGCGCGGCGTATAGCCTGATGTCAAACCCGAGCTTCCACGCCGACACGCTCCGGTCCATGACCGCGCTGACGCCTGCGCACTGCACCCCGGCCATCAGGGACATGATCGTCGTGCTGGTGTAGGGCGCCGAGAACCTCTCCGACATCTTGCTCTACAGATCAACCATTGTCAATCACTAACCGCCTACACCAACAATGCATGATTGCTGGAAACAAAGCTTGGTCTTGGTGAAATGGTGATGCGTACCTGGAGGATGAACCAGACGGCCCAGGCGACGCAGCTGAGGATGATGAGGACGTCGCCGACGATGGCGGCGCTGCCGCTGGGAGGCGCTGTCGCGTCGGTCGCGTGCTCCGCGTAGCGCCAGTGCATCGGGGATGCCCACACCTTTAGTAGCGGACCCTTGTAGAAGGGCATGATCATGGAACCGCCAACGCACACGACGGTGCCCAAAACCTTGGCCTGCCCGGAGGCCGTCCCGAGCCTCACCGTCTCCATCTTGAGGGCGGCCGCCATGACGAAGGTTAACGCCGGGAGTGTGTTGCTGAGCGCGCACGCCACGGTCGGCGTTGTGGACTTGAGCCCCACGAAGTACAACACCTGGTTCAGCGTCGCGCTGCATCACTCACACACACCCCGCCTAAATAAATTAATAATTAATTAATGTAAGCACGGCCAGGCCAGTACGTCACGGAAGATGATGGATATGGAACGATACCACGCCAACTCGTTGCCAACCAACCTGTGGTTGGATGGTTAGAGGGACTGTGGTATTTCCAACCCATCAGGGTTTAAATCCTGGTGCTCGCATTTATTCCTGGATTTATTTCAGGATTTCCGGCGATGCGTATTCAGTGGGAGGAGACGTTCCCGTCGATGACGAGGTGCCTACGGTGACTTCGTAAATTTCAAGATGATATGCCGGCTCAGTCTCTCGGAGGTGCTCATAGGGGTAGGGTGTGCGTGCGTGCGTTCATAGGGGTGAGTGTATGCGCGTGTATATGAGCGCTTGCGTCTGTACTGTGTTCAAAAAAAAAAAAACTCTGGCCTACGTTACACATGTCTGGTTTGCACTTCAAGATTGCCAAATGTTGCACGCAATATAATTCCCTAAATATTTGGTTTTCTTTTTTGGATTTTGATTTTTTATCTAATGACCTAAAGCATCATAATTTGAGTAGATTCTTCTTCTTTTTTTGCAGGGTAATTTGAGTAGATTCTATAATATTGGATTTCGTGCCACGATCGTGTCTCCGCCGATTTGTGGCTGTCCCCGACAAAGTTTGGGCTAGCCGAAAAGAAATGAGGCAGAGTTAACGACATCCCAAATATATCACAAAGTTTGCCAATATTACAACGTGATATAAGTTGTGTTACTTGATACTAAAAACACCTTTACGCAAAACAAAACAAAACAAAACAAAATCCGCTTATCAGAGAAAAATAAAAGGAGGAAGTAGAGATCCTTTAACATCTTAGTAAATCATCTCAAAAACGATTTGTTAGCCTGCTAACTGGAACTAGCAGCACTATAAACTCTTTGGCTGGCACTCTAATACTTTTTATTATTATTATTGGCAACAGAAGGCAGAGAGTAAGGCATGTCCCCTATTCGAGTCAATTACACCGGTGGTGCTAGAACTTGGCGCAAATGGTCACTTTAGTGCTAGAACTTGTGGCATACTTCGAAGTGGTGCAAAAACTTGGTTTGGGCGTGCAAATACGGTGCTAATCGCGTTTATATACGCCCACTACGCTGGCAGGGCATGCCAGCGTGGCGTGGGGCCCATTGTCAGTGAGTGAACAAAGAAGACAAGGCGTGTGGCGTGTTTTTTTTTGCAAAAAAACACCTCGTTGTCAAACTGATGACAAGCAGGTCCCGGCTGTCAGCAGCACAAACTTTAATTTAATGGAAAAACGAGTACTCTCAAGTTTAGAACTCACGACCTCTATGTTAAACTCGTGCGCTACTAGCCTCCTGAACATAATACCGCTCTTTGTTTGATAAGGATACACAGCCTTTATATTCTTTAGTTAAAATAACACAAATTATCTTTTTTTATAATTCCAAAAAAAAGAGATGCAGTTGCGTCGGATCGAACCAGCGACCTAGCCTGCCACTCCAACCAATGCTGTTTCATATCTGTGAAGGTTTATTACTACTGTTTATGTTTTTTTGACAATGTTACTGTTTATTTCTATAACATAACATCCTCGTGGGCCAAAACAGATATCAGTTAGTGCGACCCATTTTGACCATCTTAATTTATTTTCATTTTTTACAATTTGTAAAAAAACTAAAAATAATAATTATAAATAACATACATATAATTTTAAATATGTATTGTATGTATTTTTTTCCATACATATTTCTAGAAATGACTCTTTTTTTGTTTAACTTATGCAAACACTTTTTAAAATTATACAAATATTTTTATAATTCATAATTTAATTTATGCATTTTTACTAACTTAATAGATAAACATTTTATGAAAATGTATGAGAATTTATTATATATATATATGTATATTATTCAAAATTATAATTCAATTTGAAAAAAAAACTAACGTGTTGAAAATGGGCCGCACTAACTGTAGTCCGTCTTATCCCACGAGCGTGTTCTGGTGTAGACAGTAATAGCTTGTGTTTCGTAGATATACAGGAAAGGCCATTCAGATGGGTGCTTAGCCTCGCGTGCTGGGAACTAGGGGTCGCCGGTTTGACCCCGAGCCCGAGCATACTATTTTTGTCAATTAAAATTTGTGCTACCTGCTTCTCAAGGGCTTTTCTGTGAAAAAACAAAAAAACGAGGGGATTTTCGCAAAAGAGCACGCCACACGCTTTGTCTGCATTGTTGTTCGGTCATTGACAGCGGGCCCCACGCCATGCTGGCATGCCTCGTCAGCGTCGCGGGCGTATTCAAACGCGATTAGCACCGTATTTGCACGCCCGAGCCAAGTTTTTGCACCACTTCAACGTATGCCACAAGTTCTAGCACTAAAGTGACCGTCTAAGCCAAGTTCTAGCACCACCGGTGTAATTGACTCCCCCTATTCCTGGACGCATAAGGCACCTGTGTAGTGCACAAATAGGGGAGCTAAACTTGAGAGGAAAAGAAAAAGAGGGTTCCTAGTAATTGGGCTCCTTTGATGACACCCAGAAAAGGACTAGAGCAAAACAAGGACGTTTCAGTGTCTAACGTTTTAACTGGATTGTTGCAGAGGTGGCTAGCTATCACTCTGTCGTTTGTTTGAAGGAGATCATTCCTGCAAGTTAGGTGTTTGCCATGTCCTAACTGATGAGGACTAGCTGTTGGAATTAATCATAAGTTTGTCGTTCGTACCCGAAAATAGAGGAAAAGAATATCTGGGTTAGTACTTTCTTGGTGATCACCATGCCACTCCTCCTGCAACCATCCATGTAAGCTGAATTCATTAAGACCGCTATAAGTATCTATCTCTATCTTGACTCGAATAAATTTGTCTATATATCCTGACTAACTGCGAGTTGCGAACTTGCGATGAAGATCGATCGTATAAGAAAGCATCCTCCATTATTTGTACGTAAGAAGGAAAAAGGAAAGCATCCTCAATGATAAGCTTGGTGGTGACAAGAGAAACACATTCATAGATCATCTCCTCAGCAGCAGGACCGAATTAGCTGTGAAGGCATATAAGCATGCATACACGCACCTTTCAAAGTAGTAAGCGCCGGGAGCGAGGAAGACGCCGGCGATGAGATTACGGTAGGCAATGAGCACGTAGGGGCTCATGCCGGTGTCCAAGGCCAGCTTGGACAGCACGTTCATACCGGCAAAGCCTAGCTGCACTAGCACCATGGCGACGGTAGGCAGGCACTCCTTCCCCATGGCTGCAGATTATTAGAACTTGATCGGCCTCCTCTTCTCACTCGATTCCTGATACGGATACAGGCTACCTAGCTAGCTGGCTAGACTGCAGGAATATTATGCGATGAAGGACTAAATGGAATGGGATGTTCGTGTGTATATATAGGTAGCGAAGAGATAGAAGGAGGGAGAGAGAATGAAGAGATCCTAGGTGGTGGTGATGACTTGCTGCAGTGAAACGTGGCAATAACAGAAAGGGTACTCCAGAAGCAAAAGCTTGAGCGATACAAGGCATACACTTAATGAAGGCAAGCAGACACACAACTTGCCAAGCTTGGAGACAGCTGAGCGTGACGGCCGGGGAGGGGTCGTCGGTACGATCCTGGTGTGGTGCATTCTTGACTCTGCAGTTAAATTTGCAAACTCATGGCTGGTTTGCTGTTAAATTTTGCACTCTAACGACCGAGATGAAGATATATTTTGTTGTCCGTTGTTTTCCGCGTTGCAAGGATTCTTGTTTAGGAGGTTCCTTGCTTGGCTCTCCGACCGTGCCCGCGTCCATACATATGCTGAATAAGTAGGCAATTTTCCGATTAATTTAACCCAGGAATAAATCACTAACATGACGCTGACAGTATTAATCTCGTACTGGTACCTAACCATGCAAGCTCGTACTACGCAAATAACAGATTCATCTACGAATACAGCAAGCAAGTAGGAAACAGTAATGAACAGAAGAAGGATAGACAAGGTATACCCTCCAGTAGGCCAGTTGGCCGCAGCAGCGGCGTTGGCGGCGGCGGCGTCCTCGGCCGCCTTCTTGTCAGCTTCGGCCTTCTCGGCAGCGGCACGGTCGGCGTCGGTGGACATGGCGATGCAGACGTAGAGGAAGTAGACGGACGGAACGGCAGCGAGCAGTCGCGTAGTCGCTCCCCAAAAACCTAATCGCCCCTCTCCCGTACAGGATCTAGAGAGGCGGGGTTTCGGAGGCCTGCTCTCCCGTCGACCGTGTACGCAGCAGACGGGATGGGATCACCGGTGGCAGCAGCAGCAAAGGAACGGTGGGCAGAGGCGGTGCGTGTGGAGGCAGAGATGCGATCTGTTTCGCGTCTTCTAGGGTTGGCCGGCGCCTCGCATATGTATATGCGCGTCCAGGCGGAGAGACGTGGGCTGAACCCACGTTCGAGTCGGTTCGGAAACAGCCCACGATCCGACGTCTCAGATCGTGGCCCGGTTGTCAAAAACTCTCCGTTCCTGACCGGCAAAAATAAGCTCCGGCTCGGCTCATTCCCGCAACCCGCGGCGCGTCGTGGCGTCGGAGGAGGAGTGCGCGAGGGCTTCTTCTCTTCTCAAGCTCCAATAGCATGAGAGAGAGAATCCCTTATAAACCACTCCAACTCCCTCTCCACTAGCAAGGTGGGACTAAACTTCCCACCACCTCTCACATACACATGGGCCTTAGGGATTAATCTGAAATTCTATAAGGGCCAAAGGCCCATGGGCAGATTTCAACAATCCCCCACCAGATCCCGAAGACCCATTGTGTTGTCCTTTGTTCCAAACACTGTTTTGATATACCAGTATTTCAGTGAAGACCGGTTAAGGTTGAACTTCACCTAGAGCAAGTAGCTACACTCCTTCACAACTGAACAATGGACTATGCCTTGAATTGTCAGTTTGGCGTAAAGAAGTTTCACCACAGGTCTTACTAGTACTAGACTGCCGAAGGCTGACCCCTCGGGTGGAGCATATTAGTCACACTCCTGGCCTATTCGTGAGTTTACTAGAGATCACCCCAATCTCGTAGACTGTGACCAGCAATCAGACTCACATAGGTGTGTTCCTCCGAAGATCGCTCTGTAGGACAGCATCTTGCTTATATATATATAAACCTTGGAACACATTAAGACAGTAGTCAACCTACCATACAGTTTCCGAGAGTATTGCATCTCCAACGGAGTGGGTTAGTAAAGTTACTCTCCTCAGTTCACCACTGACTTGTTTTCCCAGGTCCTACTTCACGGGATCTCCGATCACATAGGTTGGGTTACTACCATGGCAACTCATGTGGGTCTCATACCCATCTCCCTCGATGCACTATCTATCACAACACGTGATAGCCCTTTAGTAAAGGGATCTGCCAGATTCTTAGCCGTTTGGATATAATCCAACGCTATCACTCCGGAGTTTCTTAATTTTCTGACAGCTTTTAATCTCATTCTTATGTGTTTGTTGGACTTCATGTTGTCCTTTGAACTCTTCACCTTGACAATGACTGTCTGGTTGTCGCAGTTCATAAGGATGGCCGGAACCGGCTTCTCAACCACTGGCAAGTCCATCAAAAGATCTCGAAGCCATTCTGCTTCGCCACCAGATGTGTCTAATGCTGTTAATTCTGCTTCCATTGTCGATCTCGTTAAGATCGTTTGCTTGCAAGACTTCCAGGAAACAGCACCACCTCCAAGAGTAAACACATACCCTGTTGTGGCCTTCATCTCATCAGCATCAGAGATCCAATTTGCATCACTATACCCTTCAAGTACCGACGGGTATCCAGTATAGTGAAGTCCATAGTTCATAGTACCTTTCAGATAGCGCATGACTCTTTCAATAGCATGCCAATGTACATCACCCGGTTTGGAAACAAACCGACTCAGTTTGCTCACAGCAAATGCGATGTCAGGCCTCGTTGCGCTCGCTAGATACATGAGTGAACCAATAATTTGAGAGTATCTCAACTGATCTTTAGGTATGCCTTCGAACTTACGAATCAGCACACTAGGATCATATGGTGTTTGAGATGGTTTGCAGTCCGAATATCCAAAACGACTCAACACCTTCTCAACATAATGGGATTGCAGAAGTGTAATCCCACCCTCATCATCTCTCAAAAGCTTGATGTTCAAGATAACATCAGCCACTCCAAGGTCCTTCATCTCAAAGCTCTGAGATAAAAAGGACTTAACTTCCTCAATCACTTTGAGGCTAGTTCCAAATATCAGCATGTCATCAACATACAAGCACAGTATAACTCCTTCGCCCCCACCATAGCGATAGTATACACATGTGTCAGCTTCATTAACAAAGAAGCCAACAGATGTCAAAGTTTCATTAAATTTCTCATGCCATTGCTTAGGCGCTTGTTTCAGGCCATATAAAGATTTCAGCAACTTACACACCTTTCCTTCCTGACCATCTATTACAAAGCCATCTGGCTGTTGCATATAGATTTCCTCGTCTAACTCTCCATTCAGGAAAGCCGTCTTGACGTCCATTTGATGGACGAGAAGACCATGTGAGGCCGCCAACGAGAGTAGTACTCGAATGGTAGTCAGTCTGGCCACAGGTGAATAAGTATCGAAGAAATCTTCTTCTTCTTTCTGGGCATAGCCCTTAGCCACAAGCCTAGCCTTATACTTTTCAATAGTACCGTCGGGCCTAAGCTTCTTTTTGAACACCCACTTACATCCCAATGGTTTGCAACCATAAGGACGTTCAGTAATCTCCCAAGTCCCGTTAGCCATGATGGAATCCATCTCGCTACGGACTGCATCCTTCCAGTAGTCAGCTTCTGGAGATGCATATGCTTCTGAAATAGAAGTGGGAGTATCATCCACGAGGTACACAAGGAAATCATCACCAAAGGTCTTTACAGTCCTTTGTCTCTTGCCCCTACCAAGGGTTTCCTCGTCATCCTCCTCAGGATTTTCATCGTGTGTTTGTTCATAATATTCCATCGGAATGGCAGGTTCAGGAGTCTCCTCATGTTCCTGTCTAGAAGTGCTTTGCATATCTCTCATAGGAAAAATATCCTCAAAGAATGTAGCATCCTTAGACTCCATAATTGTACCGACCTTCACGTCAGGTACCTCAGATTTCACTACTAGAAATCTATAGCCAACGCTGTTCTTAGCGTAGCCCAAATTAACGCAGTCCACGGTCTTTGGTCCAAGCTTACGCTTTTTGGGAATCGGCACGTTGACTTTCGCCAAACAGCCCCAAGTGCGCAAGTATGAGAGTGTTGTCCTTCTCTTCGACCACTGCTCATATGGAGTGATCTCATTATCTTTTGTCGGAACCTTATTCAGGACATGACACGAAGTCAATATAGCCTCCCCCCACCATGCCTTGGATAAACCCGATGTATCTAACATGGCGTTAACCAAATCAGTTAGAGTACGGTTTTTCCGCTCGGCAACCCCGTTCGACTGGGGCGAATAGGGAGGCGTCCTCTCATGAATAATACCGTGTTCCGCACAGAAAGAATCAAACTCATTTGAGAAGTACTCTCCACCACGGTCAGACCGGACTCGTTTAATTTTCTTTTCAAGTTGATTCTCAACTTCTGCCTTATAGATTTTAAAGTAGTGTAGAGCCTCGTCTTTAGTATTTAACAGATACACATAGCAATATCTAGTGGAATCATCTATCAATGTCATGAAGTATTTCTTTCCACCTTTAGTCAACACACCATTCATCTCACAGAGATCAGAATGTATGAGTTCTAATGGCGCCAAGTGTCTCTCCTCCGCAGCCTTATGAGGCTTGCGAGGTTGCTTAGCTTGCACACACGTAAGGCACTTAGAACCTTTGGCTAAGGTGAAACTCGGGATTAAATTCAGTTTTGCTAGCCGCGTCATAACACCAAAACTAATGTGACAAAGACGTGAATGCCAAACTTCAGATTCATTAACACTCGAATGAATATTGTTCACGACTTTATTACAAAAATCAGCGAGAGAAAGGCGGAACATTCCTCCGCATTCATAACCCTTTCCAACAAATAGTCCATATTTCGTAACAACTACTTTATTAGACTCGAAGACCAACTTAAACCCTTCTCTACATAGAAGGGAGCCACTAACGAGGTTCTTCTTGATGGCGGGGACATGCTGCACGTTCTTCAGCTGCACGATCCTTCCCGAAGTAAACTTCAGATCGACCGTGCCAACACCATGAACAGAAGCACTCGCGCCATTCCCCATCAATACGGACCCGTGACCTGTGGCCTGGTAAGAAGAAAACAATGAAATGTCAGCACACACATGAACACCTGCACCTGTGTCCACCCACCAATCGGTGGACTGACAAACTGAAAATACAGCAAATAAATTACCGTACCCAGATGCACCACTTTCATTGTTGCCCACAATCATATTGGCGGACTTGGAGTCCTGCCCTACCTTCTTGTACTTGTTTGGGCAACTGCTAGCCCAATGTTCCTCCGAACCACAAGTAAAGCAGCCATCCCCCTTCTTGTTCTTCTTGAAGGTCTTCTTACCCTTCTTCTTAAAGTCGGTATTCTGTTGGACACCGTTCTTTCCCTTGGGCTTGTGGAAGTTAGGATTCTTCTGACGCACCATATTGGCCACAGAAGTTCCTTCGACCCCTTTTCCGTGCGAGTCCTTTGCTCTCGAGTTCTGCTCAACACTCAGATGGCCGATGACATCCTCTACTGAGAATTCACGCCTCTGATGTTTCAGAGTGGTAGCAAAGTTCCTCCAGGAATTAGGAAGCTTAGCGATTATACAGCCCGCGACAAATTTGCCCGGTAAATCGCACTTCAGAAGCTCAAGCTCCTTAGCGATGCATATTATCTCATGAGCCTGTTCCAATACAGAACGGTTTTCAACCATCTTGTAATCATGGAACTGCTCTATAACATACATCTCGCTCCCAGCGTCGGTGGCCCCGAATTTAGATTCGAGCGCCTCCCACAGGTCCTTGGCAACTCGCACATGTAAATATGCGTCAACCAGCTTATCTCCGATCACGCTTAGAACTGCTCCAAGGAATACGACGGTGGCCTCCCTGAACGCCTTCTCCTGTTCAGGAGCAATCGTTGCCGTGGAAGGGACACCGGCGACCCAGAACACGTTCATCGCCGTGAGCCATAAGGTGGTTCTAGTCTGCCAACGCTTAAAGTATGTACCGGTAAACTTATCCGGTTTCAGTGCAGCAGCAAAACCACTAGCCGAAAAATTCCTACACACATTAGGTTTTTGGATTGCTGAATAAGTAGGCAATTTTCCGATTAATTTAACCCAGGAATAAATCACTAACATGACGCTGACAGTATTAATCTCGTACTGGTACCTAACCATGCAAGCTCGTACTACGCAAATAACAGATTCATCTACGAATACAGCAAGCAAGTAGGAAACAGTAATGAACAGAAGGAGGATAGACAAGGTATACCCTCCAGTAGGCCAGTTGGCCGCAGCAGCGGCGTTGGCGGCGGCGGCGTCCTCGGCCGCCTTCTTGTCAGCTTCGGCCTTCTCGGCAGCGGCACGGTCGGCGTCGGTGGACATGGCGATGCAGACGTAGAGGAAGTAGACGGACGGAACGGCAGCGAGCAGTCGCGTAGTCGCTCCCCAAAAACCTAATCGCCCCTCTCCCGTACAGGATCTAGAGAGGCGGGGTTTCGGAGGCCTGCTCTCCCGTCGACCGTGTACGCAGCAGACGGGATGGGATCACCGGTGGCAGCAGCAGCAAAGGAACGGTGGGCAGAGGCGGTGCGTGTGGAGGCAGAGATGCGATCTGTTTCGCGTCTTCTAGGGTTGGCCGGCGCCTCGCATATGTATATGCGCGTCCAGGCGGAGAGACGTGGGCTGAACCCACGTTCGAGTCGGTTCGGAAACAGCCCACGATCCGACGTCTCAGATCGTGGCCCGGTTGTCAAAAACTCTCCGTTCCTGACCGGCAAAAATAAGCTCCGGCTCGGCTCATTCCCGCAACCCGCGGCGCGTCGTGGCGTCGGAGGAAGAGTGCGCGAGGGCTTCTTCTCTTCTCAAGCTCCAATAGCATGAGAGAGAGAATCCCTTATAAACCACTCCAACTCCCTCTCCACTAGCAAGGTGGGACTAAACTTCCCACCACCTCTCACATACACATGGGCCTTAGGGATTAATCTGAAATTCTATAAGGGCCAAAGGCCCATGGGCAGATTTCAACAACATATGCGCGTGTATATGATGCGTCAGAGTTCGTGCGTGGTTCTAATTTGCCATCATCGTTCGTCAGAGCTGTGGGATGCTTGGCATGTCGAGACCAACTGAAACCGTTTCAAAAAGTGCATTCCACAACCGCATGCATGTCCTCTGTTCCATGTTATGCGCGCAAAAATCCAACACAAAACGTGGTAAGCCTACTTCTTCCACGTTACCATTACACTAGACCACGCGCCCGTCCATTGTAAACAAAATATTAAGAAAATTTAGACAATAAAGACATTTGATTAAAAATTGAACGATTCAAATTACAATGTTTCCATATAAGTGCTGCAGCATAATTGTCAACCGTTAATTAGAATCAGTCAACTAATCACAAAAATCCTTTTGTGTTCATCCGAAGAGATGATCGAGAAATAGACATAACACAAAAATTGTACAACATTCTATCTTCCGGAGGCTAGCCTTGTCTGATATTTGCACATAATTCAACTCTCCAAGAGGAGCTCTTCGGTAGAATATCTCCATAGAATTGGCTATCTTCTCAAATAAAATGGGCATGCTGCAGCAGGGCACAAACAATACTCAAAATCAGGACCCTTAGACGTGTTCCAGGCTTCCAGCAAAGTTCTTACATAAAGATAGCACTTCAAGATGCAGTCGTTGTACCTTTTTTTTATCTCAATCTCGTAAATGGGTACCAGATCCCTCTTCGCCGGCGTAATACTCAAATGGTCAATATCGAAGCGGTAATACTTCTCGTAACATGATCGACAATTTGACCCGCCCACCCGCGCCCCCGCGTCGGGCGACACGGGGGAAACCCTAGCCGCCGCTCCAAGGGGCCCCCCTCCGCCGCCTCCCACCGCGTCGCTGCCGCCTGAGGGACTGCCGGCGAAGCCGCGCTTTGCCCGGGGATGGTGGCGGCGGGGCGGTCTCGTCCCGGTCGTGCGCCACGGCATCCCCCTCCCCCTCCCAGATCTGTTCTGACGCAGGTCGTCCCCCTCCTGCTGCTGCTTCTCCCCTGCTCGTCGGCGCGGCCATGGCCCGCGGCAGCTCCTCCCTCGCCCCCCTGGACCCCCTCAGCCCGACGGCGCAGCCTCTCTCTTGTTGCTGCTGGCTAAGCGTTCGTGGGGTGCTTGGGTGGAGGGCTTCGGCCGGGTTGGCCAAGACCGGCCCTGCCTCAGGGCATGCCGGTGTCTTCGACGGCGTCGTCTTCCGGGCTGCGGTGATGGCTACAGCGAAGATGGTTTTGTGTGGTCACGGTGATTTTTCTTGGCGGGCGCGTGGCTCTTCGTGGTGGATTCCTTGTCGGCGCTACCCCGGTCCCGGCGGCCCTGGACCTGCGTCCACGGCTCGCCGGCGTCCTCTGCCGACACAGTTCCGGCCTTGGCGCCGCGGATGTTGTGTCCCTTCCAGCTCCTTCGGCCGTCGGTGGTTCGGTGGCTCCGTCCTCGGCAACTCGGATCTACGCTCCATCTCCGGTTCCTTGCTTGCCGGCATTGCCGGTAGTCGCCACTTCCCTCATGACGGCTATCTGCTCCGCCGCCCCGACCCCGTCCACCTTGCTGCCTCGTCCTTCGGCCAAATCCAAAGCTCGCGTCTTTTCAACGGCGCCAAGTGCCCCCCTCCAACGGCAGATGCAGCCCCACCCCTCCTGGGGTGGCGGTCTTGACGAGTGGCCTGACTTCATCATCTTCGGAATCATGCTTCGACGACATTGGGATTGCTCGGACTTAGGCCGGGGTGAAATCACTGCTCGGCTTACCGATGCTGGCAGCGGCGACACCCGCGGGTATCGTTTCCCTTCTTGGAGGCGGTGCCATGACCATTATCCGTGCCCCTTTTCGAGCACCGGGAGAAACCCCAGGTCCGGTTCGTCGGATCGAATGGCGGCGGCACCACGAGGTCGTTTCCCTTCTTGAAGGCGCTATCTTGTTTGCTCGAGGCGTCCCCGATGTTTGGTTTTCGAGATGCTGGATGTCGCACTGGTCCGGCTTGCCTCCATAGTTCTAGGCTTTGTGGGTTTAGCGGTATTTTTTGCCTCTGTTTGGGCCGAGCATCCCTTGTCTTTGCTCCGGGTGTCATGCTCACGCCTTTGCGTTCGTGTCATGTGTTGTACCTCTCCTGTACTCATTCTGCTTCCTCCTATCAACGAAATGATACGCAAGCTTTGCGTATTCGCGAAAAATACTTCTTGTAACTTGCAGTTATTAACAACATGATATATTAAGTGACAAGCGCAAAGGGCTTACACTCACCAGAGATTCCCAAATCCTCCCCACATGATCAACTCACATCCTCACTTAAATTCTGAAATTGCAGCATGAAATTTCATCATTTAAGTAATAAATAAACATTCCAATTTAGAAAGAGATAAAACAATTTACTGTGGCAATAGAAGGTATTCGCTATAGTTTATAGATGTTCCTTTGTATGGAAACAAAGTGATTAGGCGAATAATGACAGAAACAATAAATTCTAGATCAAGCAAAGTCAGAAATAATGACAGAACCATTCATATATTTCAAAGATACGCAAATGTAAATTACAGTTTAACTTATAATTGTATAACTTATCATCTGGTTCTAGTTTAAATACAGCTAGTACAGAAATGAGAAATGCATACGCAGCTTACCATTCAATCCTTCGTAAAACAATTAGTTGCCATGATTATGTCCCTTGAATGGCTTTTTTTCATTCACAATTCCAACTGATTCAAGAAACAGGAGAACAAACTTTCGATTCCCTTCCTAGTTTCATTATCCAATCTTGTAAGTAAGAATCTGTGAAAGAAAATAGACAATGTATAGAACATACCTGTAACACCCCAAACACTTTTGCGTGAAACGTACCCAGCCGCCGCTAGGGTTTCTTCTGCCTCCCCCCGGCGCCGACGCCGGTCTGCCTCGTATCCTGTGGCCTTAGGGCCATGGAGGCGTGGTGACCCCGGCCCTTGCCGATGGGAGGGCTTCGTTTTTTGATGTTTTTCTGAGTTTTCTTAGGGTATGTGTCCTCCTCAGAGAGACGAGGCGGCGGCGGCTCTCTGATGATGGAATAAGGTTCTCCTCGCCTCGCCCCGTCCCGGTGGTGCTTCTAGCGTCATCGGAGGGCGTGTGGAGGTTTGTCTCCGGCGGATCTCGCGGGATTCGGTCGATGTTTGTCTTCGGTGGATCCACGTGGATCTGGTATTTGTTTGTGTGTGTTCGTGTGTCTACAGGTTGGATCCTTCCGATCTAAGCTTCTCTTCAACGGTGGCGGTTGTTGTTCTGGTGCACTGGTCCTATAGGGCCTTAGCACGACGACTTCTCGACTGTCTACTACAACAAGTTTTGCCTGGCTCCAGTGAGGGAGGGGCGATGACGGCGGCGCGCCTTCAGCTCGCTTCAGTACTTGTAGTCGTCGCTAGGTGGTCTACGGATCTTGATATAATTTTTATTATTTTTGGTATTCGTTGTACTATCATCATGATTGATGATAAATAGATTGGAAGTTTGCCCGCAAAAAAAACACCCCCCTTTTTGATTTTTGTGATGTTATTAACTTTTGACTCTCTTTTCAAAAGTTCATTCCGAACTTTGTCACAAAGGTTCAACTCACACTAGCTTCACCAAGTGTGCGTACTGTGTGTCATCGTCGACCGCCTCACCATGGTTGTCGTCGACTGCCTCACCAAGTGTGCATACTTTGTGTCGCTTCGCCACCCCTTCAATGCCACCCAAGTCGCCCGCTCCTTCTGGAAGAACATCATCAAATTGCATGACGTTCCCCACTCCATTGTCTCCGATCGGGACAAAGTGTTCATCAGCGCCATGTGGCACGAGCTGCTCACCGCCGTCGACACCAAGCTCCTGTACTCCACCGTGTATCATCCTCAGACGGATGGCCAGACGGAGTGTGTCAACCAGTGCTTGGAGATGTATCTCCGGTGCGCTCTCCACGACACCCTGAAGCAATGACGCAAGTGGCTACCATCGACGGAATTCTGATACAATTTATAGAACCACTCCTCGCTAAATTGTTCTCCCTTCAAGGCGTTGTACGACAATGAGACGAACCTGGGCAGCCTGCTGCAACTGAGCGACGCCCTGCCCGCAGACGCGTGATATGTCTCCAACGTATCTATAATTTTTGATTGTTCCATGCTATTATATTATCAATCTTGGATGTTTTTATATGCATTTCCAGCAATTATATATCATTTTTTTAGACTAACCTATTAACTTAGTGCCCAGTGACAGTTGCTGTTTTTTGCCTATTTTTGGTTTTCCAGAATATTAGTACCAAACGAAGTCCAAATGCCACGAAACTTTTTGGAGATTTTTTTCTGGACATAAGAGACACTAGAAGCTTCGGGAGGAAGCCAGAAGCCAGAGGAGGTGGCCACGAGCCACCAGGGCGCGCCAGGGGGGGGGGGGCAGGCGCGCCCTGGTGCCTCGTGGGCCCACCTCTGCCCCTTTTGACCTAATTCCACCACTATAAATTCTCTAAAATCGGGAAACCAACAGAGGAGTCCACGAAATACTTTTTCCGCCGCCGCAAGCTACTGTTCTTGAGAGATCCCATCTGAAGGCCTTTTCCGGTACTCTGCCGGAGGGGGAATCGATCACGGAGGGGCTCTCCATCAACCTTGCTGCCCTTCCGATGATGCGTGAGTAGTTTACCATAGACCTTCGGGTCCATAGTTAGTAGCTAGATGGATTCTTCTCTCTTTTTGATCTTCAATACAGTGTTCTCCTCGATGTTCTTGGAGTTTTATCCGATGTAATCACCTTTTGCGGTGCGTTTGTTGGGATCCGATGAATTGTGAGTTTATGATCAGATTATCCATGAATATTATTTGAGTCTTCTCTGAACTCTTTTATGCATGATTATTATAGCTTCGTATTTCTCTCCGATCTATTGATTTGATTTGGCCAACTAGATTGATTTATCTTGCAATGGGAGAACTGCTTTCTAATGGGTTCGATCTTGCGGTGCTCAATCCCAGTGACAGAAAGGGACATGACACATATGTATCGTTGCTATTAAGGGTAAAAAGATGGGGTTTATTCATGCGTGAGTTTACTTTGTCTACATCATGTCATCTTGCTTAAGGCGTTACTCCGTTCTTCATGAACTTAATACACTAGATGCATGCTAGATAGCGGTCGATGTGTGGAGTAATAGTAGTAGATGCAGGCAGGAGTCGATCTACTTGTCTCGGACGTGATGCCTATATACATGATCATTGCCTTGGATATCGTCATGATTATTTGCTTTTCTATCAATTGCCCAATAGTAATTTGTTCACCCACCGTATGTTATTTTCATGAGAGAAGCCTCTAGTGAAAACTATGGCCCCCGGGTCTATCCAAATCATATATTAAAAATCCTAAAAATACCTTGCTGCACTTTTACTTTATTTATTTTATTTTATATTTTAGTTCAATCTATTTATCTATCACCATACAATTTAATCTTGCAATTAACCGCCAAGGGATTGACAACCCCTTGTTTGCGTTGGGTGTAAGGATTTGTTGTTTTGTGTGCAGGTACTGCTAACGAGTTGTTGCGTGATTCTCCTACTGGATTGATAACCTTGGTTTCATAACTGAGGGAAATACTTATCTCTGCTGTACTGCATCTCCCTTCCTCTTCAGGGAATTACCAACGTAGCTCACAAGTAGCAGGAAGAATTTCTGGCGCCATTGCCGGGGAGACATCATCAACATCTATCAAGTACCTACGCATAAAACTTACATCTCCTTGCATTTATTTTATTTGCCTTTGCCTCTCGTTTTCATCTCCCCCACTTCTAAAAAGTTTGTACAAAAATTCAAAAATATTTTCCGTTTGCCTTTTTCTTGTTTGCTCGTCTTATCATTATGGCTAGTTCTTCGCTCGTTACTATTACCCTTGAAAATGAAGTGCTTAATTTTAAACAAAGGGGAGGAGAGAATTTAAAAGATGCTTGGTATAGGATCTGTGATGCTCATAATAGATCAACTCGTAAGCAATCCACCACCATCCTTCTTCGCAATTTTTATGTGGGCATTACTACTTGGTATAGATTTGTACTTGATACTATTACCGGAGGAAATTTCTTGATGTGTCCCTCTATGGATGCTTTCAATGCTATGGGAAATTTAGTGGGATCACCACCTATCACTGTTAATGAAACAACTTTGACTTTGGAACATGTTATGCAAAAGTTCTATCCGATGTAATCACTTTTTGCGGTGTGTTTGTTGGGATCCGATAAAAATTGTGAGTTTATGATCAGATTATCCATGAATAGTATTTGAGTCTTCTCTGAACTCTTTTATGCATGATTATTATAGCTTTGTATTTCTCACCGATCTATTGATTTGGTTTGGCCAACTAGATTGATTTATCTTGCAATGGGAGAGGTGGTTTGTAATGGGTTCGATCTTGCAGTGCTCAATCCCAGTTACAGAAAGGGACATGACACGTATGTATCATTGCTATTAAGGGTAAAAAGATGGGGTTTATCCATGCGTGAGTTTACTTTGTCTACATCATGTCATCTTGCTTAAGGCGTTACTCCGTTCTTCATGAACTTAATACACTAGATGCATGCTGGATAGCGGTCAATGTGTGGAGTAATAGTAGTAGATGCAGGCAGGAGTCGGTCTACTTGTCTCGGACGTGATGCCTATATACATGATCATTGCCTTGTATATCGTCATGATTATTTGCTTTTCTATCAATTGCCCAACAGTAATTTGTTCACTCACCGTATGCTATTTTCATGAGAGAAGCCTCTAGTGAAAACTATGGCCCCCGGGTCTATCCAAATCATATATTAAAAATCCTAAAAATACCTTGCTGCAATTTTACTTTATTTATTTTATTTTATATTTTAGTTCAATCTATTTATCTATCACCATACAATTTAATCTTGCAATTAACCGCCAAGGGATTGACAACCCCTTGTTTGTGTTGGGTGCAAAGATTTGTTGTTTTGTGTGCAGGTACTGCTAACGAGTTGTTGCGTGATTCTCCTACTGGATTGATAACCTTGGTTTCATAACTGAGGGAAATACTTATCTCTATTGTACTGCATCTCCCTTCCTCTTCAGGGAATTACCAACGCAGCTCACAAGTAGCAACGCGACCACTGGTGACCTCGACCGGGCTGCCCACATTGAGCTGCTTCGCCCCAGCTCGCCTGAGCTCAGGCTCGCTTCAAGAAGCAAGCCGGTCGGCATCGTGCAGAGTGCATGTTCGATGTCGGCGAGCAAGTTCTCCTCAAGCTGCAGTCCTATGAACAATCTACCGTTGCCAACCGCCCATGTCGCAAACTCACCTACAAGAATTTCAGCCCCTTCACCGCCACGGAGCGCGTCAGTACCCTGGCGTATCGTCTTCAACTTCCGCCGGACAGCCGCATACATGTGATCTTCCACGACTCCCAGCTCCAGCCTTTCGTCCCTGACCACACTCCAGTCTTCCTGGAGCTGTCGCGTGTTCCTGACCTCACCTCCACCGAGCTCGTTCCAATTGCCATCCTGGATCGCCGCATGATGAAGAAAGGTGATGCCCCGTTCGTCCATTTACAAGTTCACTTGAAGATGCTATTGCCCACGGCGACCACATGGGAAGACTTCGACGTACTCCGGCAGCGCTACCCTAGTGCCTGGGAGGGGAATTCTTCTCATGGAGGGGCAAATGTCACTCATGTAGATCAGAACTCTGAATCTACAGCGGACTGAAGAGTGCAAGTTTAGAACTCTGAACCTTGCAACACCATGTAGTAGGCTACGGTCCTGTAAGTGTGCATGTGTGCTGGACCGCTAGGTGGCTATATATGTAAGCGTGTGTGCAACTGAGAGAAGGCAAGAAACGGGAATTGTGTGACCTCTCCTCTCTTTACAGCTTCCTTCCTCACCTGCTCCTCTTTGCACTTCCTCTGTTCTTCCTCACATACTCCCTCTCTTGTGCGATCCCATCTCCTCTGGGTCGGGTCGTTACAGGATGTTTAGGGGGGCGGATTTCCCAAGTTCGGTAGATGCTCTAGGAGCATCTACAACCGGAGCCCACAAATCCGCCCCAAACATCCGGACGGGCTGCCTCGTCAGTGACCAGACGGGAAACGCCACCCAACTGGGCACCCTATTTCCGGCCCAAACGCATGGACTGACGGCACTCCCCATATCTAGCCCAAATCTAGGGCGGGTGTGTGGACGCCCAGACGCGCCCGCCACGTAGGCTCTGTCAAGCCGGACCCATCCCAATTCCATAGAAAATTGACTAGTCGTCCGTGTAGGAACGAAGTATGTCTACTAGAGGGGGTGAATGGGAGTTTTAACATTTCTTCAGAAACTTCAAAACTCTCGAAACCCAGCAGCGGAGCGAATGAAA
This sequence comes from Elymus sibiricus, assembly GCA_039707655.1. Taxonomy (NCBI): domain Eukaryota; kingdom Viridiplantae; phylum Streptophyta; class Magnoliopsida; order Poales; family Poaceae; genus Elymus; species Elymus sibiricus. Next base: position 196,831,698 of record CM077668.1, read on the forward strand.
ATAGACTACAATGAGCTATTGCTAACTAGCAAACAAGAATTAAACGCATGCATCGAAGAGAACCACATGATCGAAACTTATCATACAACACAGAACGAATAAGAGCAAGTATATAGATAACCAGTGAGGCTCGATGGTGACAAGGAATTTGGTAGACCAGTTCGCCCTTCTACAAAAGGACTACGTCTGGTTGGAGGGGTTGTGACTTAACACGGAAGATAAACTCTCTTCGCCCTATTCTCCTCGACAATTGATTCGTCAACCAATGCCGATCACTAGTGGTAGATACTTGAGGTGATCTCCGAACCTTTATAGACTTCTTCTTCGAGAACCACAATCACTCTTGGTCTCTGAAGAAATTGACACCTAACCGTCTAGAGAGTTCGCAGCTCTCAAGAGTAATAGGTGGAGCGTACTGGACTTAGATTCGAGTGATGCTAAACCACTATCTATTTTTTCGGCTCTGGGGTTTTTCTCTCGGTGGATTTTAAACTCAAATCACTCAGGAGAGAGGGTTGCTCAACAAACTTCTCGGAATCAAACGGAGCAGCCACCGGACAAAGCCGGTGCGGGGTGGCTATTTATAGCCACAGCCTTCCCTGATGGGAAATGGCCATTTTGAACACACGGTCCAGCCAATGGCCAACCGACACGTTCTCAACGGTTGGATTTTGGGAGCAATGGTAACATTACTTGAGGAACAAGTAATGCTAACTCTTCGGTCAGAGAGAAATCTCTCGTAGCGAAGAAGAACACGGTCTCTTGCTGGCAAGTATTTGCTCGGAGCTCAAAGAAATTTCTCTCACAACTCACATAGGATTGGGTTTAGCATCAGAGAACCAAAGTTTCGAACAGTATACCCCTCTTAATAGTACGGTGGTCCTATGACTCAATAAAGAGAAAGAAGAACAACGAAATAAATGCTACGTCTTCACTTAGTTTTCAACTTCTCGGCTCAGCCAATTTCTTCGGACAGACACCGAACAAATTGCTTTGTGTCAACAATTTTTGGGGGGTCACTCTTGTCAGCATAAGCTTCGGTGATAATCCTCGCTGCCATGTAGGAGATTATCTTCGGAGTTTGAACAAACTCCTCATGACTTCAGGGACCTGTTACTCTGTGTGCACTAGCAAACACATCATTCCCATACTGTTTATGGCAACATCTCCAAAACACAAAAAGGCAAATTATTGCACCAACAATCTCCCCCTTTTTGGACAATTGTTGAGAAAATAGATAATCATCGAAGTAAGGATAGATATAGATACGTGAGAAGTAATTCAAACAAGAGTGAACAAGTGTTACTTTGCTCGAAGATGGAATAAACCCCCCCTAAGTGTATGCGGGGAAATAGATTTGAGATATAATCTCCTACAAGTATTGATGTATACGGAGAAAATTTCAATCATTCGAGACAATGATTCGCACCGATGAGATAGAATCCATCGAGTTCATAGTGCAATCATTCGTAACTTCAGATAATAATTCCACCTGCAAAACAAATATTGCAAGAGAAATGGTGCAACAGGAGGGGTTATTAACATTACAGCACAGAAGTTACCGAGAGTTTTACAACTTAGTACAGATAAGCAAAGAACATAAGTTGCAAACTCAAGAGAAAACAAATCCAACTAAACACTAGAAAGCAAAAGTATCGAAACTCGATGTAATCCACCCCCTTTTGTCAACAAGTGGCAAAAAAGGTGACGAATGACATGAGTCAAGAAGCACATGACTTGATTCACTCCGAGGCATCTCCAGATGAACTATCAGAGGTGACTTCTTCTTCTTCAGAAGTGACTGGGGGCACGAGAATCTCTTTGTCTCCAGCAGCAGCAGATTTACCTTCAGGTAACTTGACTTGGGGCTGAGCAGATGAACCAGGCATGTTGGGATCAGCCGAAGGAGGAATGCAAGTCAGAACATTGCTTTCAGATGGTTTCACAGTTGGTGATGTGGCTTCAGACTCTTTGAGCATTTTGTGAAGCTTTAGATGAAGAAGATCAGTTGTAGGCTCACGAGCAGGCAGTGGAGGGGTACTACGCTCTTGAAAATCTTCAACAGTAAAGCCTTTGTCGATGTAATCATATAGCTCTTGAAGGTTCACATTCAGGAGTTGTTTCTTGATGCGGATTTTGCGAAGCAATGTCCAGAGTCTCTTCTTGTTTTTGTCAGCGATCAGATGCATCAGCCTGGTGCGATTGTTGATTGCATTTAGCTCAGAGGCGAGAGGCTCTTTCTCTTGCCTATCTTCGGCGATATGTTGCAGAAGAAGTTGTTGCGTGCGCAAGCTGACTTCAAGCTGCGATGGAGGTTGAGGAGAAAACATTCGATCGTGTTGAGGAAGATTTGGACCATCAAACTTCTTGTGGTAATCTTGAGAGGCTACTGGAGATTTGTCGGAAGTAAAATCCTCCATAACTTGCAATGTATCGCAAACAGGAGGTATGAAGCTTTTGTGGCTAGCCTTCGCAAGATACACTGTGCCCATAGCATGATCAATAAATTTTTGCATCCAGGGCACGTAGACTTTGATGCAGAATGGATACTGAGCAGAATCCTTCAAAATACGCAGAAACATATCCTTAATGTCGAAGATGTACCGCTTAGAGATTGCATATATGGCATTCCAAAGAACATCTGAGATAGACTTGTCTGGATTCATACCCGCCAGAGGGCAAATAGTGTAGGAGAGCATGTGATACAGTGTCTGGTTCTCGAAGGTTAAGTGCTCAGGGCGAGGAGGACCATAGTAGTCACGAATCTTTTCTTTATCCATCATGCACCGAAAATCTTCATCAGATATGACATCAATGTTGTGCACCCGAATTTCGTTGTCTCCATGCTCAAAGCGAGGGAAATGAAAGTGCGAGATGAAATCCATTGAAGTGCATTTGATACATTTTCCTTCGGCCATCCATTCCATAATCCATTTGGAACTGTTTGATTCATCGTCAGAGATGTACATCGTTGCATAGAACTGAAGAATTATCTCTCGGTTCCGTGGATGCTCGAATTCAAACACTTTGGTTAGACAAAAATCATCCAAGTCCTAAAGCAATTGATTGAAGCAGCCAATGTTTCGCATTGCAAGAATGTTCAGATATTCATGAGGAAATATCTTTCGGCTCTCATAGAGCACCCGAGAGTAATAGATTGCATGTTCCTTAGTCCAGAAGCGAGGCAATTCCGATGTTTGTGGTCCGTCATACGAGATGGCTTGAAAGAATTGCGGGTGCGCATTCTGATTGAATAGTGGACCTTTGGCGCCTGCTCTGGATGAGAACAAAGGCAATTCTTCACGTGGGTTTGGATATTTGAGCTCTTCTTCGGGTGAGAGAAAATCATCGCCATATATAACAGAGTCGGATGTCATGCAGAGATAGATTTCCTTTCGGAGGGACCAGCTTCATTAGTTCTTGCAGAGGTACCAATAGTCAATTTTAGCGGGGATGGAGCTGGTGCCACAACCGATGGCGCTTTAGAAGCAGTTGTTAGCTTGGCAGGTTCATCTTCTAAAGGCACTGGGGCCGAATCTTGTACAGGAGGTGGTTCTGAATTAAGTGTGGGGAGTGGATGATCTTGCTCGGTACTCGAGGGAGGAACAATCGGCTCGGACAGAATGGGATCCAAGACTTTTGGAGCATCGTGAGAACTGGGAGCATCTTGAGGAGCATGGGGCTCGGAGCGAGGTATTTCACCTTCTTCTGAGACAGAATGCTTCGAAGGGATTTCAGCTCGAGCAGAGGAAGTCACAGGCACTGCTTCAGTTGGCCTTGGCGAATGAGGAGCGTCCGAGTCCTTTATAGGGTGCTCCGGTGGAATATCTTTCTCAGGAGATTTTTCCTTCTGAGGCTGAGCAGCAGATGGCTCAGGTGGATTATCATTCATTGCGGGAGGAACGGTTTTCTTTGCAACCTTCTTTTGTTGCTTTCTCTTTTGCTGAGCAACATGATCAATATGGCCCTTGACTAAGTCACTGTAGCCAGTGACCTTGGCTAGATGCTCGTCACAGACTTTTTGAACCAAGTGATTAAGATCCGAATGAAAATGAAGACGCCTGTTTCGAATCAGATAAAGAGCGCGGTTTACATCTTTGTAAGAGTCTTCGAGTTCTCTGATAACAAATTTGAAGAAGTTGATTGCATTCCACCATTCAGATCAATCAGTTCAGCAGAGAGATTATTAATCTCGACGGAATCCTCTCGCATTTCCTGTATGAGTGTGCTCGCCTGCGCAATGACTTCAGATGGTATGGGCAGAGATGCCACTTCTCCATCAAAGGGGTTCTCAACGAATCGATCCAGCTGTTCCATGATGAATATGTGATCGTACCCATGAGGGGCATCAGAAGCTTGGACGGGGGCAGTTGGCACCAGAACTTGCTCGGAAGGAGGCAAAGATGCCAAAGGCTGAGTCAAAGTTGGAGCAAATTTAGCGACCTTTTCCTTTCCAGCCTCAGGTTTAGGAGCATCTTGCTCGGGATCTTGAGCCTTGAGCTTCTTCAGAGTGGGCTTGGGAATGCTCTCGCCTGGCTTTGCAGTTTGCACAGGGGCATCCACTACCAAATCCTTCATGTCAATAGCATCAGGATGAGAAGTGGTATTGACGTGCTGCTTCATCGTGGCAATTGTAGCAGGAGTCTTTCGGACTTTGATTTTCTTCGGAGGAGCCTGAGGAGGAACTTGTGTCCGAAGATATGGCAACACGGTTGAGGTGGTGACATTTACTTGCTCGCTTAAGGTAGCTTGAACTTCTTCCTTGGTGAGAGGAGGATCATCATCATCGGAAGAGCTGTCACTGTCATTAGCAGGCGACTTCTGCTTTTCCTTCATGGGAGGTTTCCTTTTTGAGGTGGCTGGAGCATTTGGATCATGCTTCCTCCTGGAGCGTCCTTCAGATTTGCCACCATCTTTTTTCTTCTCGAGATCATCTTTGAGAAGGCGAAGGTTTTCCTCTTCGCGAGCAGCTTTCTTTGCTGCTTTTTCAGCTTTCTTGATCGCATTCCTTTGACGTTTTGCAAGCTCATCTGGATAGGATTTGGGAGTCTGAATGGATGAATCTGAGGATTTGGTGGAGGGGCCGGTCTCTCTTCGGGCCCCTTTTGCTTTATGAGCGAAATTGCACGGCAATCACCCCATGGAGGATGGAAAGCAAAGTTCTGAGGAAACCGAGGGTGAACGAACTCATAGTTAAACCATTTTCACACCCAGTACCTCCGAATCCATTGAATGCGCCTGTCCTTTGAATGTTGGCTCTCTCCTATAACAGTGTCGTAACGGTCATGAGAGATATACTGGGCAGTGTTCGTGAACGGCTTTCTGCCACCCTTCTTCTTTTTCTTCGAAGCATTTTCTTCTTGCTCGTTATTATTCTGATCAGATGTTCTTTTGCGCTTGCTGGTTGATGGGCCTGCCATTGGGCCCTTGACATTCGGAGCTTTGGATTCATCTGTTGTACCCAGAACTGCATCTTCATCTCTGTCATTTCTGCCCACAGGTTGAGCAGAATCCTCAACTGACTGCATTTACCTGCGAATAGATAGATACAAGGGAAATATGGGGACAGGGTTACGAATGCACACAGCGAAGATTTTGAAAGAAAATATTTGGTCGAAGAAGTAGATGCAGACTTTGAGTAATGTTTCGGATGAAGGAAATGAGTAGAGAGAACTAGTAGCTTCAGAAGAATACACTAGTTAGTGTGCTAAGAATTCCATTCGTACGAGACATAACACAAACCCTAGATCTGAAAATGAGATGCGAGGAACAACCACAAACCGCATCCACTCAATTTACCTATCGGTTAAGATCTGGAAAATGCGGTAAAAATATCCAATATCTACCGCGGATGAATTCGAACAAGAAGAAGGAAGAACGAGTTTGTACTGCACATACCCTAACTTGGTGGTGTGTGATGACCCACAAGTATAGGGGATCAATCTTAGTCCTTTCGTTAAGTAAGAGTGTCGAACCCAACGAGGAGCAGAAGGAAATGACAAGCGGTTTTCAGCAAGGTATTTTCTGCAAGCACTGAAATTATCGGTAACGAGTAGTTTGATAGCAAGATAATTTGTAACAAGTGACTAGTAGCAATAGTAACAAAGAGTGCAGCAAGGTGGCCCAATCCTTTTTGTAGCAAAGGACAAGCCGGAACGATCTCTTATAGTAAGCAAAGCGTTCTCGAGGACACATGGGAATTTCATCTAGTCACTTTCATCATGTTGGTTTGATTCACGTTCGCTACTTTGATAATTTGATATGTGGGTGGACCGGTGCTTGGGTGCCGTTCTTACTTGAACAAGCCTCCCACTTATGATTACCCCCTCTCGCAAGCATCCGCAACTACGAAAGAAGAATTAAGATAACTCTAACCATAGCATTAAACATATAGATCCAAATCAGCCCCTTACGGAATAGCGCATAAACTAGGGTTTAAGCTTCTGTCACTCTAGCAACCCATCATCTAATTACTACTCCACAATGCATTCCCTTAGGCCCAAAGATGGTGAAGTGTCATGTAGTCGACGTTCACATGACACCACTAAGAAAATCAACAACATACATATCATCAAAATATCGAACGAATACCAAATTCACATGATTACTTATGACAAGACTTCTCCCATGTCCTCAAGAACAAAAGTAACTACTCACAAATCATAATCATGTTCAAGATCAGATGGGTATTAAATAGCATAATGGATCTGAACATATAATCTTCCACCAAATAAACCAACTAGCATCAACTACAAGATGTAATCAACACTACTAGCAACCCACAGGTACCAATCTGAGGTTTTGAGACAAAGATTGAATACAAGGGATGAACTAGGGTTTGAGATGAGATGGTGCTAGTGAAGATGTTGATGAAGATTGGTCCTCCCACGATGAGAGGATCGTTAGTGATGTCGATGGCGACGATTTCCCCCTCCCGGAGGGAAGTATCCCCGGCAGAATCTCTCCGCCGGAGAGCAAAAGTGCTCCTGCCCAAGTTCTGCCTCGAGACGACGGCGCACCGTCCCGAAAGTATTCTCTATATTTTTTATAGGGCAAATGGACTTATATACCAGAAAATGGGGGCCAGAGGCTGGCCAGGGGCCCCACGAGCCACCAGGGCGCGCCTGGGGGGTGGCGCGCCCTGGTGCCTCGTGGGCTCCTGGGTGGCCCCCTCTGGTATTTCTTTCTTCCAGTATTTTTTATTTATTCCAAAATAAATCTCTGTGAAATTTCAGCTCATTTGGAGATGTGCAGAATAGGTATCTCTGACATAGCTTTTTTATTTCCAGAATTCCAACTGCCGGCAATCTCCCTCCTTGTGTAAATCTTGCATATTAAGAGAGAAAAGGCATTAGAATTCATCCACAAAGTGTTATATTGATTAAAAACACTATAAATAACAGTAGAAAAACATGATGCAAAATGGACGTATCAACTCCCCCAAGCTTAGACCTCGCTTGTCCTCAAGCGAAAGCCGATATCGATAATCATGTCCACATGTTTAGAGAGAGAGGTGTCGATAAAAACAAAATATGGACATAGTAGCATCATGATCATTATTACATTAGCAATATTTATTATCATAAAACTTCTCATGAGCAAGTAACAATTCATCACAACAATGAAGTATAAGGCATAAACTTTCTTGGAAACTAACAAACTATGTTCTCAGTCAACAATGCAATTGCAATTCATCATATTTTCAGGAAGGGTCTCATGTAGGAGCTTTTTAGCAAGTCCACATACTCAACCATCATTTAGTCTTCTATGATTGCTAACACTCACGACATATATATGGAGCAAAAAGTTTCAGCCAGACACACAGAAAGATAGGGGCTTATGATTTCGCCTCCCAACTTATTCACCTCAAGGGTGATGTCAACAATAATAACTCATGATCACTCATATCCAATAGGATATATATGCCTAGATCTTTCCCCACCACATGATGCTTGCAAAAGAGAAAAATAAAAAGGAAGTAGAGGAGAACACTATTGACTCTTGCATAAAAAGTAAATACATAAAAGTAAAGGATAGGCCCTTCGCAGAGGGAAGCAGAGGTTGTCATGCGCTTTTTGTTGTTGGATGCACAAGCTCTTAATGCAAAGGAACGTCACTTTATATTGCCCCTTGTGATAGCAACCTTTATTATGCAGTCCATCGCTTTTATTTCTTTACCATCACAAGTTCGTACAAAGTTTATTTTCCCTTACAATAAAAGTTCAGACATATTTTGAGGCAATTTTTATTGATTTTTGCTCCGATGACAACTTACTTGAAGGATCTTATTCAATCCGTAGGTAGATATAGTGGACTCTCATGACATGAAACTGGGTTTAAGGGTTTTGGATGCACAAGTAGTATCTCTACTTGGTGCGGATTTTTGGCTAGCAAAGATATTGGGCAAGCACCACATGTTGGAGGATCTATGACAATATAACTTCTATGTGAATATAAGCAAACATAATTCATTACGTTGTCTTCCTTGTCCAACGTCGACAATTTGACATAAAATACTTAATGGGGGCTCACAATCATAAAAGATGTCCAAGATAGTATATTTGCATGTGAATCTTCTCTTCCCTATTAATTCTTTCATGAATTGCATCATTGACTAATGCTATGCTTGTTAACTTCCAATAAATTTTACCACTTATACTTTTCTTTATGTAATGTCATTACTTTCCATAAGATTAGCATATGATCTTTTTTTATTATTTTCATTGCTAGGATTGAAACATGAAAGTAAAGAAGCAAAAACTCAAACTACTCTTTATTATATAACTCTCAACTCGATTACATAGATAGATAGATCACGAAACTAGCACTCGAAAATAGATCATACTAAACTTTTATTCAACTAAATCACGGAATCACTAAGGATCGAACTAGAAATAGGTAAAAATAGCAAAAGTGATGGTGATATGATACCGGGGCGCCTCCCCCAAGCTTGGCACAAGCCAAGGGGAGTGCCCATACGCATGTACTCAAGTTTCCTTCTTCGGTGATGGTGGTGGTGATGAAGTGGTGGGCTTGTCCTTCATAACATTAATTAGGATCTCCTTTAAGCTTTGAATTTCTCGGAACACATGCTGTATCATCTCTGTATTCTTTTGGACTTAGGCCATGATATGTTTATTCTCTGGCCCCCAAGCATTCTTTCCTGCATCACTTTCACTTGGACGAGAGATATCCCAATTGGAAGGTATGTGCATATGAGGAGTATTTTCAACCCCATAATTGTGAACCAAATTATGAAAGTTGTTCCGATGTAACCTGTGTAAGGGCCTCCTAAGGGGAAACCCTTCTTGTACCTCTGGACTTCCATGGCTGGTAATGCTTCTCACAGCTTGATGTGGGTTTGGAATTGTGGAGATGCCGGCAAGGGTGCCCCTCTCGGAGGCCGGAGGGTGGACCTCAAGCGAATCTCCATCATCCTCTTCCATGGTAGCCTCTCCTTCCCCCTCTCGCCTGAGCTCCATCTGCAGCAACCAAGCATCGTCCCCCACATTGTTTGAGGAAGAGGAAGACATGATGCCTGGCTTCGAGATCTGACAGAAAACAGCACGAAACAAGAACAGAGAAGATTTCTACAATACGATGGTCAAAACGTCCGGGAGTATATATAAAGATTTTTTTATCTTGCACAACAAGTAATCCAGAAGAAACTGGAGTCGGGAAGGCTCACGAGGGGCCCACGAGCCACCAGGGCGCGCCTGGGGGGGTGGCGCGCCCTGGTGCCTCGTGGGCACCAGGTGGGTCCCCTCGGCTATTTCTTATTTTTGTATTTTTTCTAATATTCCAAAACTGACAGAAAGTATTTTTATAGAATTTTTGGAGTTGGTTTACTTACCATATCACGTACCTCTTAATTTTCAGGGTTCTGAAGTGTTCTGGAAGGTTTCTCTTATGTATTCCTCCGGTGTAATTGTTTCAATAATATTAGTTTCAACATTAATGGGAGTACCTGAAATATAGTGCTTAATTCTTTGCCCATTCACCACTCTCGGATTAGTGCCTTCGGAGTTGTTTATTTTGATGGGTCCGGAGCGATAAACTTCTTCGATGATATACGGTCCTTCCCATTTAGAGAGAAGTTTTCCTGCAAAGAATCTCAAACGAGAATTGAACAATAGAACTTGCTCACCCACTTTAAATTCCTGTTTTTGAATTCTTCTATCATGCCATCTTTTAACTTTTTCTTTAAACAATTTGGCATTTTCATAAGCTTGAGTTCTCCATTCATCTAATGAGCTAATATCAAATAACCTCTTTTCACCGGCAAGCTTAAAATCATAATTGAGTTCTTTAATTGCCCAATATGCTTTATGTTCTAACTCAAGAGGTAAATGACATGCTTTTCCATAAACCATTTTATAACGAGACATACTCATAGGATTTTTATAAGCAGTTCTATAAGCCCATAATGCATCGTTAAGTTTCTTAGACCAATTCTTTCTAGATCTATTGATGGTTTTTTGCAAAATTAATTTTATTTCTCTATTGCTCAATTCAACTTGACCACTAGTTTGAGGGTGATAGGGAGATGCAATTCTATGGTTGACATCATATTTAGCAAGCAATTTGCGGAATGCACCATGAATAAAATGTGAACCACCATCAGTCATTAAATATCTAGGGGCTCCGAACCTTGGAAAATAACTTCTTTAAGCATTTTAATAGAAGTGTTATGATCAGCACTACTAGTTGGAATAGCTTCTACCCACTTAGTAACATAATCAACAGCAACTAAAATATGTGTATACCCATTGGATTTGGGAAAAGGTCACATATAATCAAATCCCCAAACATCAAATGGTTCAATAGCAAGTGAATAATTCATAGGCATTTCCTGACGTCTACCAACCTTACCAATTCTTTGACATTCATCACAAGATAAGAGAAACTGACGAGCATCCTTGAAAAGAGTAGGCCAATAAAAACCAGATTGTAATACCTTGTGTGCAGTTCTGTCTCCCGCATAGTGTCCTCTGTAAGCCTCGGAATGACACTTCCGTAGGATTTGTTCATGTTCATGCTCAGGTATACAACGTCTAATAATACCATCTACTCCTTCTTTATAAAGATGTGGGTCATCCCAAAAGTAATGTCTTAAATCATAGAAGAACTTTTTCTTTTGTTGGTATGTGAAGCTAGGTGGTATAAATTTAGCAACAATATAATTAGCATAGTCTGCATACCAAGGAGTATTACGAGAAGCGTTTATGACAGCTAACTGTTCATCAGGAAAATCATCATTAATAGGAAGTGGGTCATTAAGAACATTTTCAATTCTAGACAAATTATCTGCTACGGGATTCTTAGCTTCCTTTCTATCAATAATATGCAAGTCAAATTCTTGTAGCAATAAAACCCACCTAATGAGTCTAGGTTTAGCATATTTCTTTTCCATAAGATATTTAATAGCAGCATGATCGGTGTGAACAGTTACTTTAGAATCAACTATGTAAGATCTGAATTTATCACATGCAAACACAACTGCTAGAAATTCTTTCTCAGTAGTAGCATAATTTCTTTGGGGACTGTCTAGAGTTTTACTAGCATAATGGATAACATTTAATTTCTTATCAACTCTCTGTCCTAGAACAGCACCAACAGCGTAATCACTAGCATCACACATAATTTGAAAAGGCAAGTTCCAATCAGGTGGTTGAACAATAGGTGCAGTGGTTAAGGCTTTCTTAAGTGTTTCAAAGGCTTCTAGACAATCATCATCAAAAACAAATGGAACATCTTTTTGCAAAAGATTGGTAAGAGGCCTAGAAATTTTAGAGAAGTCTTTAATAAATCTCCTATAGAAACCAGCATGACCTAGGAAACTTCTTATACCTTTAATATCTTTAGGACATGGCATTTTCTCAATAGCATCAACCTTAGCTTTATCAACTTCAATACCTCTTTCAGAAATTTTATACCCCAAGACAATACCTTCATTCACCATAAAGTGGCACTTCTCCCAATTCAAGACAAGGTTAGTTTCTACACATCTCAACAAAACTCGATCAAGGTTGCTTAAGCAATCATCAAAAGAAATTCCGTAAATGGAAAAATCATCCATGAAAACCTCAACAATCTTTTCACAAAAGTCAGAGAATATAGTAGGCATACATCTTTGAAAGGTAGCAGGTGCATTGCATAAACCAAAAGGCATACGTCTATAAGCATAAGTTCCAAAAGGACAAGTAAAGGTGGTTTTCTCTTGGTCGGATTGTGATACAGGTATTTGAGAAAAACCAGAATAACCATCTAGGAAACAAAAGTGTGTATGTTTAGACAATCTTTCTAACATTTGATCAATAAAAGGTAAGGGGTAATGGTCTTTTCTAGTGGCTTTGTTTAATTTTCTGAAATCAATTACCATCCTATAACCAGTTACAATTCTTTATGGAATGAGTTCATTTTTATCATTAGGAACAACGGTAATACCTCCTTTCTTAGGGACACAATGAACGGGGCTTACCCATCTACTATCGGCTATGGGATAGATTATACCTGCTTCCAGAAGCTTTAATATTTCAGTTCTTACCACCTCTTTCATCTTAGGATTTAATCGTCGTTGGTGGTCTACAACTGGTTTAGCATTAGGCTCCATATTAATTTTGTGCTGACATAGAGTGGGACTAATGCCCTTAAGATCATCAAGAGTATATCCAATAGCAGCTCGGTGCTTCCTTAGAGTTTTTAGTAATCTCTTTTCTTCATGCTCTGAAAGGTTAGCACTGATAATAATAGGATATATCTTCTTTTCATCAAGATAAGCATATTTCAATGTATCAGGCAATTGCTTTAATTCAAATACAGGATCGCCCTTAGGTGGAGGAGGGCCTCCAAGAGTTTCAACAGGCAAATTGTGTTTAAGGATAGGTGGTTGATCAAAGAACATCTTATCTATTTCATTTCTTTCATTCATATGCATATCATTTTCATGGTCTAGCAAATATTGTTCTAACGGATCAGTAGGAGGTACGGCAATAGAAGCAAGACCAATAATTTCATCTTTACTTGGCAATTCCTTATCATGAGGTTGTCTACGAAACTTGGAGAAATTAAACTCATGAGACATACCACCAAAATCAACACTAACAGTTTCTTTAGCGCAATCAACCTTAGCATTAACAGTGTTCAAGAAAGGTCTACCAAATATAATGGGACAAAAATCATCTTGTGGAGAACCGAGGACTAGAAAATCAGTAGGGTATTTTATTTTTCCACACAAGACTTCAACATCTCTAACGATCCCATGTGGTGTAATGGTATCTCTGTTTACAAGCTTAATAGTAACATCAATGTCCTCTATTTCAACAGGTGCAATATCATTCATAATTTCTTGATATAAGGTAAACGGAATAGCACTCACACTAGCACCCAAATCACATAAGCCATGATAACAATGATCTCCTATTTTAACAGAGACAACATGCATGCCTACTACAGGTCTGTTTTTATCTTTAGGATCTGGTTTAGCAATTCTAGCTGCTTCATCACAGAAGTAAATAACATGCCCATCTATATTATCGACCAAGAAATCTTTAACCATAGCAATATTAGGTTCAACTTTAATTTGTTCGGAGGGTCTAGGTGCTCTAATATTACTTTTGTTAACCACAGTTGAAACTTTAGCATGTTCTGTTGGGTCCTACGGTAGGGTGCGTCGACTGCAAATTAAAATTTTCCTACCCGCAGAACAACCAGGAACATGCTAACAGAGATGGATCACAGATCATTACCACTAGACGCGCAGTGCCATGCAGCGGAAGTACAGTCGTGGCAGCGCGTCACCGGAGTCGTCTCCTCCTCGTCGATCTCCCACGTACAGCCGATCACCAAGTCCCACGAACAGGTTCGCCGGAGTGGCACAATTGCACCACCTCTAATGGTATCCGCGCGTGCGGGAGGAACGCTATGCGGCGGACTGCTAGGTCCGATCGCACAGCCTGCGGCACGTGGAGGTGGCTAGTTGCAACACATGCAAAGCCCTAATGACGACGCCAAGGCGATCACTCAGATAAGTGTGTTGTACCTCCACTATATATAGGCATCCATCGTGGGCTCAACACTTGGGCCTCACACAGATCCTAAAGCCCAAAGTCTACTCGGTCACGATCCAAGTCCAGCTCGGATCACTTCCGAAGTGTCCTCGGATCCGACCTCGTAGGTTCCTTCACTTAAGCGCGCGACCCCTTAGGTTCAAGTCGGCTTGGTCGCAGTTCGGATCACCTCCGACCAGCTCGGCAGGTAGCGGCCTCTAGCAAGGCGTGCTGACCACCAAGTAGACTATGAAGCCGGTTGGCGAACATGTATGTCACACTTCCGTTCCCTTTGCCACACGATATATGTTGTCGGGCTCAAGGCGATGTGGCCATCCTTGTTATAGCCCGAGCTCTCTCTCGTTTCAGTGAATCCGACCAACACCTCGGATTATCTCATAATCCTCGTCGCATGGCCATGCTTATACAAGTCGGATCACACGAGGGGCCCAAAGTATATCTCTCCTCATCGGAGGGGCAAATCCCATCTTGCTCAACCATGTATCGCAGCATGGGTCTGGACAAGCCCGAAACCTATCTTTATAACTACCCAGTTACGGAGTAGCATTTGGTCGGCCCAAAGCAGGTCGGTCACCATCCCGAGCACATGCGTCAGCTCAGGTCCGAGGACACAGAACGTATGTGTACTAGAGACTCATAGATGACCTATCGCTTTGTCTCATAGTTGGGTCTGTCCAATCCGAATTCCATCCGAGCTCGGATCCGGTCACCCGTATCCTATCTCGGATCCGATCAGATCCATGCAGTTCGGCAGCATCACATGCTTCATGGCTAGTGAGACAAAACCATGCACCGTATTGCATGCTAGTCTAGTCCGACGTGTGCCCACACGTCACTTACGACTAGGGACCATTTTAGGACGTATCATACAACAAGATCTCACAGACAAGTCACGTACTTGTCAACAAGTATCATTGATAACATCTGAGGACTACATCGGTTCATAAACACATCGGAAATATCATCATACATGATTGCCTCTAGGGCATACCTCCAATAGTCTCCCACTTGCACTAGAGTCAATCAAACAGGCATCGTATGCCCATGGCTCTAATATGCCCCTCATGCTTGGGTTGTGGAAGCGGCTTAGTTAACGGATCTGCAACATTTGCATCCGTGTGAATTTTGCATAACTCTATATCACCACTCTTTACGATCTTACG
Organism: Elymus sibiricus; assembly: GCA_039707655.1. Lineage (NCBI taxonomy): Eukaryota > Viridiplantae > Streptophyta > Magnoliopsida > Poales > Poaceae > Elymus > Elymus sibiricus. The sequence goes on from CM077668.1 coordinate 196,846,930, forward strand.
TATTAGGTGATATTTCCGATCTATGTGTCTGGTCTTGTGGTGGTTCCTTGGCTCCTTGGCTTGTGCGATGGCACCAGAATTATCACAATAAAGGTCCAACGGTTTTACCGAGGTTGGGAAAACACCAAGATCATCCAGAAAGTTCCGAATCCAAACACCTTCCTTTGCAGCTTCACAAGCCGCAATGTATTCGGCTTCTGTTGTGGAATCGGCCACCGTATCTTGCTTGGAACTGGTCTAGCTCACTGCTCCTCCATTCATGATGTACACGAATCCAGACTGTGATCGACAACCATCTCGATCGGTTTGGAAACTAGCATCGGCGTAACCCTTTACGACGAGCTCCTCCTCACCTCCATAAACTAGAAACATTTCTTTAGTCCTTTTCAGGTACTTTAGAATATTCTTCACCGCCGCCCAGTGAGCCTCACCGGGGTTTGCCTGGTATCTGCTCGTTAATCTTATTGCAAAAGCAACATCAGGCCGGGTACATATCATGGCATACATGATGGATCCGATTGTCGAGGCATACGGTATCCGGCTCATCCTGCTTTGCTCATCAGATGTCGAAGGACTCTGAGTCTCGCTCAGCCTTATACCATGTGAGAGTGGCAAGAACCCTTTCTTGGCCTCACTCATGTTGAACCGTTTCAACACTTTATCTATGTACGTGCACTGGCTCAAGCCGAGCAGTCTCCTCGATCTATCTCTATAGATCTTAATGCCCAATATGTAAACTGCTTCACCGAGGTCCTTCATCGAAAACTTTTCATTCAATGATTCTTTGACCGAGTTCAGCATCGAAACATTGTTTCCGATCAGTAGTATGTCATCCACATACAGAATCAAAAACACTACCGAGCTCCCACTCAATTTCTTGTATAAACAAGCGTCCTCTTCGCTTTTGATAAATCCGAGGTCTGTAACAACCTCATCAAAACGAATGTTCCAGCTCCGAGATGCTTGTCTCAATCCATAAATGGATCTCTTGAGCTTGCATACCTTACCAGCACTAGTCGAATCGACAAAACCCTCGGGTTGTATCATATACATGTCCTCGATTAAATTTCCGTGAAGGAAAGGTGTTTTGACATCCATCTGCCATATCTCGTAATCGAAATATGCAGCTACAGCTAGTACGATCCTCACCGACTTCAGCATTGCTACTGGCGAGTAGGTCTTGTCGTAGTCAATCCCTTGAACTTGTGCATATCCTTTTGCGACAAGACGAGCTTTGTGGATCTGAACATTTCCATCCACATCGGTTTTCTTCTTAAAGACCCATTTGCAACCAATGGCAGTGACGTCAGGTGGCAGATCAACCAAGTCCCAGACTTGATTGTGATCCATGGACTTTAACTCAGATCTCATGGCTTCCAGCCATTCCTCGGAATCCGGGCTCACCATCGCTTCCGCATACGTAGCCGGCTCGTCGCTTTCCAGCAACAGCACATAGCGCACTCTGCGCAATCTTTCCGACCTCCGTGGTTGTGGTGCTGCTTCCACCTCGGGTTCCCTGACAGACTCCGGTATGATCACATCACCAGCCGAGCTATCCCCAAGTGGTTCTCGAATTTCTTCGAGTTGCACCTGCCTCCCACTGGCTTCCCGTCCGAGAAACTCTTTCTCAAGGAAGACCCCGTTCCGAGCAACAAACACTTTGTTCTCTTCGCGGTTGTAGAAGCTATATCCCAAGGTTTCCCTCGGATATCCCACAAATATGCACTTATCCGACTTGGGTGTAAGCTTGTCTGACATGAGTCGCTTGACAAATGCTTCACAACCCCAAATCTTTAGAAAAGACAGCTTGGGACTCTTCCCAGTCCACATCTCGTGTGGTGTCTTGTCTACAGATTTTGATGGTACTCTGTTGAGTGTAAAAGCTACAGTTTGTAGAGCGTATCCCCAGAATGACAAGGGTAAATCCGATTTGCTCATCATAGATCGGACCATGTCTAACAAGGTACGATTCCTCTGTTCCGATACGCCATTTCTCTGTGGTGTACCCGGAGGTGTGAGCTGAGGTACTATACCTCGGCCTTTCAAATGATTATCAAACTCATGGCTCATGTACTCACCTCCACGATCAGATCGTAGAAGCTTTATAGTCTTGCCGAGCGTATTTTCAACCTCGTTCTGAAACTCCTTGAACTTTTCAAAAGTTTCCGACTTGTGCCTCATCAAATAGATATATCCATATCTACTCAAGTCGTCGGTAAAAGTCACGAAGTACTGATAGCCACCTCTGGCAGTTGTGCTCATCGGACCACACACATCACTGTGTATCAGTTCCAATAGCACGGACGCCCTTTCGCAACTCTTTGCAAAAGGTGACTTAGTCATCTTGCTGAGGAGGCATGATTCACATGTTTTGAACGACCCGAAGTCAGACGAAGTTAGAAGCCCATCATCATGGAGCTTCTTCATGCGTTTCAGACTAATGTGTCCAAGCCTGCAATGCCAGAAGTATGTTGGATTTATCTCATTAGGCTTATGCCTCTTGACATTCATATTATAGACAGGTTCAGATTCCAGATTCAAAATAAATAACCCATCAACTATGGGTGCATAGCCGTGGAACATTCCATTCAAAGATATCGAACGACCATTGTCCTTTAAATTGAATTCATAACCCTGACTCATCAAGCATGAGGCAGAAATAATGTTCCGACTAAGCGCAGGAATATAATAACAATTATTCAATTCCAAAATGAATCCGGAAGGTAGCTGGAGTTGCATCGTGCCGACCTCCAACGCAACAACTCTTGCTTTGTTGCCGACCCTGATGTCAATCTCCCCTTGTGACACACGCCTAGTTCTTACCAGCCCCTGCATCGAGTTGCAAATATGAACAACCGATCCGGTATCAAATACCCAAGAGCTACTAGGTATGTCGGCAAGGTAAATGTCTATAACATATGTAACAAGTGTACCTTTGCCCGAAGTCGTACTTCCGGCCTTCTTGCCATGCTCGGCAAGCCACTTGCTACAGTTCCTCTTCCAGTGACCGATCTCTTTGTAGTGATAGCAAACAGTTCCCGAGTCCGGTCCAGACTTCGTCGTAGCGGCGGAGCTCGGAACAGATTCCTTCTCCTTGCCCTTTGCCTTAGCCTTTTTCTTGGACCAACTGTTCTTGAACTTGCCCGAATTCTGCACCATCAACACTTGATGCGTGCCTTTCTTAATATCCTGCTCTGCCACCTTAAGCATCCCATGTAGTTCAGTGAGCTTCTTATCCATGCCATGCATATGATAGTTCGAAATGAACGTCCCATAGCTAGCTGGAAGAGAACCCAGAACTGCATCGGTAGCCAGCTCATCCAAGAGCGGGAAGCCTAAGCGTTCCAAAGCTTGCACGTATCCGATCATCTTGATCACATGCGGGCTCAGTGGATCACCCTCCTTCAGCTTACAATCCATCAAGGATCGCCAGACGTTGAACCTTTTGGTCCTAGCCTGCATCTGAAACATGCTCTTGAGATTCTCGATCATATCGAAAGCCTCAACGTTTTCGAAATGCTGTTGCAAATCGGGCTCCATACAAGCCAGCATCAGACAACTGATCTCCATTGAATCATCAACGAGTTTCTGGTAGGCATTCCTTGTTGTGGCATTAGCATTCTCGGCAGGTTCATCTGGAAGTGGATTCTCTAGAACATGTTCCTTCTTATCATGCTTGAGAACAATTCTCAAATTTCTATACCAGGTGGTAAAATTTGTTCCATTAAGCTTATCCTTTTCCAAGATTGATTTCAATGCACAGTTGGGTTGAACAGGTGGTGCCATTGATCTACAACAGAAAAATACGCAAACACTGAGCACTGTGTTTATGTAGAGTAAATCAAGCCTAAACAGATATACACCCACTGAAGTTGACATCCCTCTGCAACTTCCAGTGATCCAGGATCCGAGTAGTGCAATCCGACTAGTGAGCTTTAGCATCACTGCTAGCCGAACTGGCTATCCAGTAAGCAACTCTTTGCTAATCGTATCTCTATACGACTCCTGTCGGCTGGGTTGGTATCTTATACCACGGCTCCCGACCTCTTTTGCCACAAGGCCCAAAACCGTTTTGATAGCCTTGTCAAGTTAACCTGATGCAGTGCATGTCCGTGTCCGACACGAACCCTTCAGTTCAAGGACACCTAGCAGCACCCCAATTTTATGAGCCCACTACTAGACGTACTTGACGTGCGAAGGTGCAACATCGGGGATGGCAATTTGCTTGATATTAACGAGGGATCTTTCTACCATTTTTAACATGTGTAGAAGACAAGAAGCAATATCAATCACAAATAAATAAATATTGTGAAATAGTATGGCTCCTTCATGGACGTCCGAGGACCAGGTCGGCTCCAACTCCGAGGACCAGGTCGGCTCCATCTTGCCATACCGGAACACCACCTCGGATCTCTATCCGAGCAGCGACTTGATCTCTGTCCTCCAACTACTATAAATAGTAATGAGTTTACAGAGAATCACAAGTCGACACGCAGGTCATTATACATTATAATGATGGCACTTCGGCTCCTGCCGGCTGACAAATCATGACGCGCAGGCCATGTATAATTTACACACATGCATCACATACACATGAGCCATACTATTCACATCAAACCTGCAAAACAAAGTTATGCATATAATCGCATTCTACCGGTTTGAGTGAACATGTATGAAATCTATGGCGTTATGCAAAGTTATGTATGTTTTCGGAAATCACAGATCGGATCTGTACTCCGATCACGCCGAATTTTCCGATCAGACCGATCTCATCGATCATCACGAATCCGAATCGGATTTACGTTTCACTATTAACCCCGATGGCGGAAACCGACCGGTAGGGGTAGGTTGTGTCACGACCTCATTGATTCCGATCGTCAGAAAACATAGCCTCAATGATCCCTTGTGCAATTGATCTCATCAACCGTGCACATAGCCGATCTCTTAAATGACAACAGATCTCATCTGCTGCCTCCACATATCTAATATGCATACGATCTGAATCCAAATCCTAAAACAGAGGCTCTGATACCACTGTTGGGTCCTACGGTAGGGTGCGTCAACTGCAAATTAAAAATTTCCTACCCGCAGAACAACCAGGAACATGCTAACAGAGATGGATCACAGATCATTACCACTAGACGTGTAGTACCGTGCAGCGGAAGTAGAGTCATGGCAGCGCGTCACCGGAGTCGTCTCCTCCTCCTCGATCTCCCACGTACAGCCGATCACCAAGTCCCACGAACAGGTTCGCCGGAGTGGCACAATTGCACCACCTCTAATGGTATCCGCGCGTGCGGGAGGAACGCTATGCGGCGGACTGCTAGGTCCGATCGCACAGCCTGCGGCACGTGGAGGTGGCTAGTTGCAACACATGCAAAGCCCTAATGACGACGCCAAGGCGATCACTCAGATAAGTGTGCTGTACCTCCACTATATATAGGCATCCGTCGTGGGCTCAACACTTGGGCCTCACACAGATCCTAAAGCCCAAAGTCTACTCGGTCACGATCCAAGTCCAGCTCGGATCACATCCGAAGTGTCCTCGGATCCGACCTCATAGGTTCCTTCCCTTAAGCGTGCGACCCTTAGGTTCAAGTCAGATTGGTCGCAGTTCGGATCACCTCCGACCTGCTCGGCAGGTAGCGGCCTCTAGCAAGGCGTGCCGACCACCAAGTAGACTATGAAGCCGGTTGGCGAACCTGTACGTCACACTTCCGCTCCCTTTGCCACACGATATATGTTGTCGGGCTCAAGGCGATGTGGCCATCCCTGTTACAGCCCGACCTCTCTCTCGTTTCAGTGAATCCGACCAACACCTCGGATTATCTCATAATCCTCGTCGCATGGCCATGCTTATACAAGTCGGATCACACGAGGGGCCCAGAGTATATCTCTCCTCATCGGAGGGGCAAATCCCATCTTGCTCAACCATGTCTCGCAGCATGGGTCTGGACAAGCCCGAAACCTACCTTTATAACTACCCAGTTACAGAGTAGCATTTGGTCGGCCCAAAGTAGGTCGGTCACCATCCCGAGCACATGCGTTAGCTCAGGTCCGAGGACACAGAACGTATGTGTACTAGAGACTCACAGATGACCTATCGACGTGTCTCATAGTTGGGTCTGTCCAATCCGAATTCCATCCGAGCTCGGATCCGGTCACCCGTATCCTATCTCGGATCCGATCAGATCCATGCAGTTCGGCAGCATCGCATGCTTCATGGCTAGTGAGACAAAACCATCCACCGTATTGCATGCTAGTCTAGTCCGACGTGTGACCACACGTCACTTACGACTAGGGACCGTTTTAGGACGTATCATACAACACAAGATCTCACAGACAAGTCACGTACTTGTCAACAAGTATCATTGATAACATCCGAGGACTACATCGGTTCATAAACACATCGGAAATATCATCGTACATGATTGCCTCTAGGGCATACCTCCAACATGTTCCTTGATCCTAACAGGAAAAGGTGGTTTCTCAATATAAGCAGTAGGCACAACTGGATCAGCATGGTAAACAATTGTTTCTTCTTTAACACTAACGGGTTCTTCTTTTAATTCAATAGGTGGGTGATATTTAAACCACTTCTCCTTAGGGAGATCAACATGAGTAGCAAATGATTCACAAAAGGAAGCTACTATCTCAGAGTCAAGTCCATATTTAGTGCTAAACTTATGAAAAGCATCGGTAGCCATAAAAGATTTAACACAATCAAACTCAAGTATTATACCTGACTCATTACCTTTGTCGAGTTCCCAATCTTCAGAGTTGCGTTTAATTCTTTCCAGAAGATCCCATCTGAATTCAATAGTTTTCTTCATAAAGGAGCCAGTCGAAGAAGAATCGAGCATGGTTTGATTATCATGAGAAAGCCGAGCATAAAATTTTTGTAAGATATTTTTTCTTGAGAGCTCATGATTGGGGCATGTGTACATCATGTACTTAAGCCTTCCCCAAGCTTGAGCGATGCTTTCTCCTTCCCGAGGCTAAAAATTATATATATAATTCCGATCACGATGAACCAAATGCATAGGATAGTTTTTTTGATGGAATTCCAGTTTTAATCGGTTCCAGTCCCATGTATCAGTATCATCACATAGCCTATACCATGTCAATGCCTTTCCCTCCAAAGATAAAGGGAATACTTTCTTCTTAACTCCATCTCCGGATAAACCTGCAAGCTTAAACAATCCACAAATTTCATCCACATAGATCAAGTGCATATCAGGATGTACCGTTCCATCTCCTGCATAAGGATTAGCTAGCAGTTTCTCTACCATGCCCGGATGAATTTCATATGAAATATTTTCAATAGGTGTAGTAGGTTGAGGAGCAACTATTTGTGTTTCCGGTTGAGGTGAAGATACCCCGAACAAACCCCTCAAAGGATTACTTTCCATAGTGACAAGTGACAGTAAATTTCGGCATGTAATATAAATGTTTCCTGACCAAATTCCACTCACCAAAGGCGCTTCACTCCCCGGTAACGGCGGCAGAAAAGAGTCTTGATGACCCACAAGTATAGGGTATCAATCGTATTCCTTTCGATAAGTAAGAGTGTCGAACCCAATGAGGAGCAGAAGGAAATGACAAGCGGTTTTCAGCAAGGTATTTTATGCAAGCACTGAAATTATCGGTAACGAGCAGTTTGATAGCAAGATAATTTGTAACAAGTGACAAGTAGCAATAGTAACAAAGAGTGCAGCAAGGTGGCCCAATCCTTTTTGTAGCAAAGGACAAGCCGGAACGATCTCTTATAGTAAGCAAAGCGTTCTCGAGGACACATGGGAATTTCATCTAGTCAGTTTCATCATGTTGGTTTGATTCGCGTTCGCTACTTTGATAATTTGATATGTGGGTGGACCGGTGCTTGGGTGATGTTTTTACTTGAAAAAGCCTCCCACTTATGATTACCCCCTCTCGCAAGCATCCGCAACTACGAAAGAAGAATTAAGATAACTCTAACCATAGCATTAAACATATGGATCCAAATCAACCCCTTACGGAATAGCGCATAAACTAGGGTTTAAGCTTCTGTCACTCTAGCAACCCATCATCTAATTACTAGTCCACAATGCATTACCTTAGGCCCAAAGATGGTGAAGTGTCATGTAGTCGACGTTCACATGACACCACTAAGAGAATCAACAACATACATATCATCAAAATATCGAACGAATACCAAATTCACATGATTACTTATGACAAGACTTCTCCCATGTCCTCAAGAACAAAAGTAACTACTCACAAATCATAATCATGTTCAAGATCAGAGGGGTATTAAATAGCATAATGGATCTGAACATATAATCTTCCACCAAATAAACCAACTAGCATCAACTACAAGATGTAATCAACACTACTAGCAACCCACAGGTACCAATCTGAGGTTTTGAGACAAAGATTGAATACAAGAGATGAACTAGGGTTTGAGATGAGATGGTGCTGGTGAAGATGTTGATGAATATTGGTCCTCCCACGATGAGAGGATCATTGGTGATGTCGATGGCGACGATTTCCCCCTCCCGGAGGGAAGTATCCCCGGCAGAATCTCTCCGCCGGAGAGCAAAAGTGCTCCTGCCCAAGTTCCGCCTCGAGACGGCGGCGCACCGTCCCGAAAGTCTTCTCTATATTTTTTTCTAGGGCAAATGGACTTATATACCAGAAAATGGGGGCCAGAGGCTGGCCAGGGGCCCCACGAGCCACCAGGGCTCGCCTGGGGGGATGGCGCACCCTGGTGCCTCGTGGGCTCTTGGGTGGGCCCCTCTGGTATTTCTTTCTTCCAGTATTTTTTATTTATTCCAGAATAAATCTCCGTGAAATTTCAGCTCATTTGGAGATGTGCAGAATAGGTATCTCTGACATAGCTTTTTCAGGTCCAGAATTCCAGCTGCCGGCAATCTCCCTCGTTGTGTAAATCTTGCATATTAAGATAGAAAAGGCATTAGAATTCATCCACAAAGTGTTATATTGATTAAAAACACTATAAATAACAGTAGCAAAACATGATGCAAAATGGACGTATCAGTGTACAACAACTACGACGGAGTGGTGAAGAAGATGAACCGCGGCGACGATGGAGGACTCCGGCAGCAATGCAGCAAAGACGGTCGTCGTCGTCGAGCTCAAGGTGGAGCTTTTGAGAAGGGTTTTGGAAAGTGGAGGTGGCGGAACGGCGATGCGAATGAGAAGGACGACGGGGGCGGCGGAGCATTTATATGCGAGGAGATATAACCGCACCCGGTGAATCTGATCGGATGGCCACAGTCGGAGGACTTTTGCGATTTAATGGACCAGATAACATGACAGTTGTTGAGGAGCACGTGGCAACCATTACAAAAGATGCGGTCTTGACTTGGGCGGGAAACCCCAAATTTTGGACGGCTTTCGCCAAAATAGATTAAGTTCGGACCGCAGCTTTATCATGGTCAAGGACACCAAATAAAGATTCAAAACTAGATGAAGTTGTACATTCGTAATGGATTAGCGTAGACTAGAGGAGATAGATAAGAGGGAAAACAGGGTCCTAGGTATTTCACTCAGATGAAGAAACACAAACACCCGAAAGTAAAACTATGAGTGAAATACATTCGGACGAACAGAAATCTTCAACGAAAGAAAGACAACTCAACGAAGAGAAATTGTGGTGGCGTTACCCACCGTATAAGAACTGTATGACCCCAAGCATCGCACAATTTGTCGTGGCACCCGGTAAGTTTGGTTCTTCGTTAATGTATTCACTCTCCGAAAGAAAATTTTACTTTGTTGAAAATTTCAAACTCTTCGAGTGTTATGCACCCATTCCTTCAAAGATGTGGAAGTGTTGGTATGTGTGCCTAGTCCAGCTTACTGCACGTTTGCGGAATCTAGGATATTTAGCTTACACCGTAACACACAGAATCTTTTCTCATTGAGAGGCTTGGTGAAGATATCAGCGAGATTTTCCTCGGTCTTGGCGTGACTGATAACAATATCCTCTCGAGCAACATGATCACGAAGGAAGTGATGTTTGATCTCAATATGCTTGGTGCAAGAGTGCTGCACAGGATTGTGTGCAATTTTGATCGCACTCTCATTGTCGCACAATAGAGGGATCTTCTTAACCTTAATGCCATAATCCTTCAGAGTCCGCTTCATCCATAATAACTGAGTGCAACATGCGCCAGCAGCAATATATTCGGCCTCAGACGTAGATAGCGAGACACAATTCTGCTTCCTTGACGATCAACATACCAAAGATCTACCGAGGAAATGGCTTGTCCCCGAAGTAGATTTCCTGTCAACACGGCCACCTGCATAATCTGAGTCTGAATAGACAATGAGATCAAACTATGCTTCCTTAGGATACCATAAGCCTAAGTGTAAGTGCATCTAGTGCCACCCCTTGTTGGTTTTGGAGCATTGAAGACAAACTTGGTTGAAGGGACTAATGTGTTTGTGAGATTCACATGAGAACACAGGTAGAAGTCCCTATTGATTCGGTTTACCCATCAAAGATGACCCCTAAAAATGTATTAAGACTTTGAAGACAATGGTGGTTCACGAAGACATTCGTGATGAAGCTAATGGTTCACGAAGACATTCACGTGAAGTCAATGGAACGCGAAGACTTAGTCTTTTGGTAGTTTCATTTTCTGCTTTCTTGAGTTATAGGAACCACCGTACTATTAAGTGGGGTCAAGGTAAACGAAGTCAGAAACTGACGTGATGCTCAACCCAATCCTATGTCTTCGAGCGAAGACAAATGAGAGAAAACCTCTTCTAGAGTTGGTTGAGTCAGCTTTGCTTGGAGCCCAAGTAAAGCTGCCACGTGAGTTGGGATCCGACCGTTGGACACATGTCAGCTTCCCTATGACCCAAGGTCATTTCGGACATATCATGTCGGGTTGTGTCGTGGTTTTGTCACGGCAAGATGTCCTCGTGAAAGGACTTAGTGGTGAGGCCATCGCACCTAGGTGGCGGCTTGAACGGGGTTGGTCGGAATCGAGAGACGCGAGTTTTACCCAGGTTCGGCCCCTCACGGTGGAGGTAAAAGCCTACGTCCTGCTTTGCTATATTGATGATGATGATCTTGATTACAAGGGCGGCGACTTGGCTACCTCTAGTCTCGAGAGATATTGATCTGTCTATCTTGACTTAACTTGTCCCTCTTGGGGTGCCTTGCCCCTCCTTATATAAGTTGAAGGGGCAAGCTTACATGTAGAGTCCTAGTAGGATTAGGACTAGGCTATTAGAAGTCGAATCCTAGTTCAGGTCTTGCTTCCCTTGTTAGGAAATTTCTCCTCTTCATGAACCTTCTCTGCGAGCCGCCTTCGGGGCCTCTCCTTGAGCCGGCCTTCTCACGAGCCGCCTCTCCTTCAGTCGGCCTTCTCACGAGCCGCCTTTTGGGCCTTGGGCCTTGCTGATTGTCCGACCCTCTGACAGGATCACCAATGAACCGCCAAGTCCGGCCGGGTTACCAATGAGGCGCCAAGTCCGGCCGGGTTACCAGTGAGGCGCCAAGTCCCGGTCGGGTCGTACTTCGGGCCGGGTCATACCGTGGGGTATATCCCCGACATTAGCCCCCAGGTTAGCTTGAATTTATTCATGCTTAGCTCCTAAAAACAAGAATAATTAATACGTCAAGAGAAAACGACTAGCTCAAAAGGCCGCCTTTATTCAATGAACTAGTCTTCTGAAAAATCCGGGTTTCTTTGTCATATCAACGAGTCGGCTTCACAATCGACTTGCTGGTGCGTGTCCTTTGCAGGAAAATATTGGGAATAATAACCCATCCATTATTGAGCCAGTTTTCAAATGCTTCAGTTTGAGTATGTCATCTTCCTCAGACAGAGTGCTTGGCGGGTTGTTTGTCGTAGTAAATAATTGCCAGCTTGTGGATGTAGAGCTTGCCAAGTTACGAATGTCGAGGTTGCCGGGTCATGGAGGTTGAAGCCGCCGGGTCATAGAATTGGACTCATGGAAATTCCGGGCCTTTTTGTCATATCAACAAGGCCACTTCATAATCAACTTGCTCACAATGGTTTCTTGCAGAAAAATATTTGGAAATTAAACACCCATCTGCCATTGAGTCGGCTTCCAATGCTTTGGCTTGATGGAAATTTTGGGAACAAGAAATCCATATGATGTTGAGCCGGCTTTCCGGGCCTTCTATGAATAACTTTGAGCAGATAAACTTCGCAATTTTTTACCAAGAATATGAGACCCAGTTCGCTCAAAACTGATGACTTGAAGGTGTTCCTCTCTTATATCCATATTACCTGTAGCCCCCAAGTCTTAAGAGTAGATCGTAGTGATAGCTTAAGACTTGCTTAAATGTTGCAACTTTGAATAAATCATGATTGTTCATCTGAATCACCAATCATAAACTGAATGTTTTGCATTTCACATGTGTAGCCCCCAAGGGCCGGCTCATCAGTATGTGATGGGCCGGGTCTTCCGTTTGGACCATATGATCTGTTTAAACAACTGAGCGATGTAGCCCCCAAGTGCCGGGTTGTCTTGCCTGCAGCAACTTGGGACTTTTAACTTAGTCTTGAATGTTGTAGATATATAGCTGCAAATAGTGCAGCCCCCAAGGGCCGGTTTAGCTGTTATCATCAATCTGGTACTTGAATTATCTGTAGAGTCAATGACTATAGCCCCCAAGGGTCGGGTTACTATTAATAGTGAGCCGGTTCTTCCTTGAATCCATACTTGAATAACGAGCGACCTGTAGCCCCTAAGGGTCGGCTCATCTCCTTAAGATAGCCGGGTCTTCTGATAATGTGATGATTTGAAAAGCGACTTGCATTAGCCACCAAGTGCCGGGTCGTTTGCCTGCGATGACTTGGGACTTTAGAAACTTGAACAATGTAGCCCCCAAGTGCCGGGTCGTTTGCCTGCGGCGTCTCGGGACTTTTCCTTCCTTTGTAGAATAAAATCATATCCGTTCTGCAAAACTTGATAGAACATTGCCCAATCGTGGCTTGTAATAGTTTTTGAGCTTGAAACTCCATAATCTGCCCATGCCATCAAGCACTTTAATATTTTGCCTGATGATGCCTTTGCGATGAAAAAAATCCTTGGCCGTGGTTACAGTGCAACCCGGCAAATATGTGTGAAAAAAATCCACAAATGATGTAGTCTTCTACAAAGCACATGTTGAATAACCCAAAACCCGGTCAATTAAATGACCAGGTATTATATGTGACCCGGCTGGATTTGTACCCCGGGATTTTAGAAGAATTGATATCTCAATCATTTAATACTGGTTATGATAAACCATGGTGAAGATCCAGCCATTTTGGCTATTAAAGATTTGTTTGTTCCTGCAGAGTTACAATGTAACCCGGTTTGAAAACCGGCTCCTGCAACATAAACAAATATATCATGCATATATGATGCATTGTATGATGATGCAATGATGATGCAATATATGATGATGTATGTGTATGATAACAGAATATAAAAATGCCGGCTTTCGAGGCACGACATAAGACCGGTTTTCGAGGCTCGTGTCTTGCTTCAATGAAGCTGGCGTGAGAGCCCATGGTTTATCCTCGCTCTCTGTAAGCCGGCTCTCACGTGACTTAAACCGATGTTTTAACCAAGACAAGTTCAGGGTCATAAAAATGATTGACTTGTCGAGAGTACACCGGGTCACCTAGGCGGAGTAGCATCAAGCAGACAGACATGTTTAACCAAGATATATTGTGGCGTTATTTGCTGGGTCAAGAGGGTGAGAAAGCTAAACTCGGTGAGTTGGAAGCCCCCAAGTGACCATATGATCGTGGAAATGCTCAACATAGGATATACAGGAGACAATGCTACTACTGCAAAACATCTGGGGTCCAGATAAGCCGGCTTTATTCCATTGATCATAATATGATGAGCCAATACGGCAGGATACCCATGTTTGAACCGTGCATCGTGGCAGCTAGTTCTCTTTGGCAACCTTTATTGTTTCGCCACTGAGGCACGGTACCCATGTTTGAACAGTGGATCATGGTAGCTAGTCCTCTTCGGCAACCTTTACTCTTTCGCCAATATGGCAGGATACCCAAGGTCCGGGTTGTCTTTCCTGCAGTAACCCGGGGTTCTTATTTGTGAAAACAGCCAAATATGCCGAGTCATGTCTGTGTAGCCCCCGAGTCTTAAGTCGATTCGAGGAGTTGGCTTGAGATTCTTCATACTTGGCCATGGCATAAGCCGGCATATAATTGACAGCTGAAAGCTGAAATTTATTGAAGCCAGAGGCGTGTGGCCAGTTGATGATCTTCGCGACGCTCGTTGTATATTCTTGGTGTTGATGACGCGATGTGAATCCGTAGAAGGTTGAAGTCGACCGCGACGGGTTATAGATGACCCCGCATGAGTCGCGTGTCAGTGACCCGACCGATGGTTCGACCCAGCCGTTTGGTTAAAGTTTGATCAAATCGCAGCGACGGCGACTTGTGCGCCTGTCCATTGAACCATCCGGTGCAGGCGGAGGCTGATAATATGTTTTTATTTGCTTCAAAGTTGTTGGAGTAGACCGGCCACAGGGCGGCAACCTGCACGCGTCCATTAAGCGGCTCGTATGGGCGGGCGCGGTCCTGGCGTGTTGATGAAGTCCAGACCACGGGGGCGGCGGCTTGCGCGCGTCCGTTGTGCAGTTCAGGCGAGCGGGCGCAGCCCTGGTGCGTTGATGTAGGCGTGGGAGTCGACCGCAGCATTCAAAACCGGCGCGGACGAGAGACTCGACCGCAACATTGCAAGCCGGCGCAGACGGGAGAGTCGGCCGCGGCGTTTGCAAGCTGGCGCGAATGGGAGAGTCGGCCGTGGCGCGGACGGGCGGGTCGGACGCGGCGCGGACGGGCGGGTCGGACGCGGCGCGGACGGGTGAGTCGGCCGCGGCGGTCGATGTAGACTGAACCGCAGGAGCGGCGGCTTGCACGCGTGTCCGCCGAGCAGCGCGGCACGGACGAACGTCATTGCAGAATGACGCCTGTGCGCGCTCCGTATCCGTGGTATAACGCCACTTTTATAATGAATAATTGTCCTGCAAAAAATATATTGCAGTGCATAGTATTTGTTCTCGGACGAATTAATATGTATTAAAAATAGTTAGGGCGAATAGCACCTGTTATTTTTGTCGGATGAACACGGACACTGGTATTGGATAATGCTGGAGTCTGACGAAAAATAATATATGGATGTCTAGCTTCGCTGATCTGATGTAGCACCGCACGAACGCGGCAGGAGCCTGCCAGTAGACCGGAAAACGAGGCCATCGCTGTCCCTCACCACCGCAATAGCCTTTTAGGTTTTTGCCTTCCCCCATTTTTTTATGTAACTAAATTGGAGTACGTGGGTTGATGGGAAGTGACAGCATTGTAGCCTTGTAATAGCCGTGTCGCTCCCAACCGTTCAATCCAATTTCTCCTAATTCTCTCTGTCTCTTTCCTGTCTGTCCTCATCTCTCCCTCTCCCATGGTGGACTACCTCGCCAAGGCAGCAAGCTAGCCTACGCACAGCTACCTTTTCTCCTGGCTGCGCCTTGCTGCAAGCTCCGCCGTCCTGCCGCAGGAGGTGCTATTGCCGCTCACCCGCACTGGCCACGGCGTTCCTGTCAGCGCGGCCACGGCCTCTGCAAGGCAGTGGTTGGGCTGCTACCAGCCTGCACGAGGAGGGAGTCGTCGGGGAGGCCGAGCGGGCCGCGCAGCGCAGCGAGCTTGGAGACCGGGAGGAGGCGCCCGCGGGCGAGCTTGAGGACGCACGCGAAGTGGTCGGCCATGGCCGGTTCGGATGTGGTGACGGCGGCCTCCTCGGCGTCGACGGGGCGGAGCGGGACGGGAAGCAGAGAGGTCGTCGCCGAGGAGGCCGAGCGACAGGCCGGTGAGGCGGGCCACGGCGGAGGCTTCGGCTGTGGCCGTCGGTTGAGGCGCGATGGCGGAGAGGCGCCAGCGAGGCAAGGCCGCCGCGGAGACAGGCGGCTCGGAGGCAAGACCGCGGCGGCGAGGCGGGGGCTGGTTTGAGGCGAGTCCGCGACGGCGAGGTGAGCCACGGCGGCGGAGGCGGCGAGGCGGGGCGAGGTCACGGCGGCCGAAACGGCGAGGCATCCGGCGACGTGGTCGATGGAGGCCCGAGTCTGTGGCCATGTGTGTTTCCGGGTCGCGGCCGTTTTGGCCAATCCACCTCCGACTCCACCTCAGGGTCGTGGCCTTATCTTCTTCTCTCTTTTTTTTTGCTTGATTTCCATGTTGGTAAAGGGATCTCTACATGCGGGCTGGTTTCTTTTTTTTCGGCTTTAATGCTGCCACTACAGCACATGCACGCGCAACCGGTGGCGTGCGCGCTTCGGCCTCCGGGCATGCTTGGTGATTCGTCTTTTTGTGTGATGACCTGGAGTCTAATTCGGAACTTGCTTCTTCCGGCTGCAACTTGATGGCAGTAGCTCATGTTTTGACAGCGGCAACTCGGCGGACAGACGATTGCAGTCACGTTTAGAAAATCTTGTCGGTCTCGGACATCTTGAAAACGCATGACTTGACAGCGGCGCACCAGAAATATATCTGCCTTATGGGTCGTGTGCGGCGGCGCGCACGGAACCCTAACCTCTCAAACTCAATCTTGCATCAACTGTTTTCAAAGTTAATCACAATTTTAAAAAACCATGAATTTACCGATTTTGTCCAAGGTTGCCCCACGCCGGGTTATCCTGACTGTTCCGTACCGTCTCTTGTTCACTTGACAATCGCAAGCTCCTCGATCCCTAAAGAGCTCCCTTCAAGAACACACAACCACCGTGCTATAGGCCCCACGGTGGACGCCAACTGTCGTGATTTTGTCACGGCAAGATGTCCTCGTAAAAGAACTTAGTGGTGAGGCTATCGCACCTAGGTGGCGGCTTGAATGGGGTTGGTCGGAATCGAGAGACGCGAGTTTTACCCAGGTTCGGCCCCTCACGGTGGAGGTAAAAGTCTACGTCCTGCTTTGCTATATTGATGATGATGATCTCGATTACAAGGGCGGCGACTTGGCTACCTCTAGTCTCGAGAGATATTGATCTGTCTATCTTGACTTAACTTGTCCCTCCTTATATAAGTTGAAGGGGCAAGCTTACATGTAGAGTCCTAGTAGGATTAGGACTAGGCTATTAGAAGTCGAATCCTAGTTCAGGTCTTGCTTCCCTTGTTAGGAAATTTCTCCTCTTCATGAACCTTCTCTGCGAGCCGCCTTCTGGGCCTCTCCTTGAGCCGACTTTCTCACGAGCCGCCTTCTGGGCCTTGGGCCTTGCCGATTGTCTGACCCACTGACAGGATCACCAATGAACCGCCAAGTCCGGCCGGGTTACCAATGAGGCGCCAAGTCCGGCCGGGTTACCAGTGAGGCGCCAAGTCCCGGTCAAGTCGTACTTCGGGCCGGGTCATACCGTGGGGTATATCCCCGACAGGTTGCCTCCTGGCTATAAATAGCCACCCCCTACCACCATAAATTGGTGGCTGCTCCGAGTTAGTGCACGGCTTTTGTTGTTTGAGAGCAACCCACCTCGAAGCCTTTGAGAGAGAATCCTTGCGAGGACAAAACTCAAAACACCCAGAGCCCAAAGTGATTGAGCATCACTGAAGACATTCTGTTCCGAGTGAACCGAAGACTTGTTACACTTGAAGACTGTGATCTTCCAGCTGGTTAGGCGTCACGTTCTGAGCATCGAAGAGTCATTGTGGATTGCCGGTGAACGAAGTCTGTGAAGGTTTGGAAGTCTACCTTGAAGACTTACCAGAGTGATTGGGCGAGATCTGGGGGTCTTAGCTCAAGGGGAATAAGGTGAAGACGTGGTCTTCTAAGTTCAATCTCAGCCTCCCTAACCAGACGTACAACTGTCACAGCGGTTGGAACTGGTCAAACAAATCACTGTCTTCCCCAAGCCACTGGTTCTATCCTTTCACTTCCTTACTTACTGTTTTGAACTGTGAAGCCTTTGCATGCTTGTCTGTGTTTGAAGATATTCCTTGAAGCCATTCATCTGTTTACTCATTTATCTTCATGCTTCTTGTGTTTATGTTCAACGCATGCTCGTATGTATGATGTCTATGCTTGTCATATTTGTTCATCTTATTCATAGGCTTTGCTAGTTCTCATCTTGCTTCCGCTTACTTCGAAGACATTGCCTGTTTTCGAAGCCTTTCATAAAAATTGCCTATTCACCCCCCCTCTAGTTGATAACTAGCACTTTCAATTGGTATCAGAGCAAGGTGCTCCCTTGTTCTGTGTGATTCGGTTTAACCACCTGGAGTTTTAGCTATGTCGACTGCAGGGATAATCAAGGTTTCCGCTGCGTGCCCCGTCTTCGATGGCACTGACTATCCCTACTGGAAGAATAAGATGCGCATGCATCTTGAAGCCATTGACAATGACCTCTGGTATGTCGTTAAGACTGGTGTCCCCAAGGTCGGTGAAGGTATCACCGTTGCTGATGTGAAGAGGTTCGCGCAACTGGACTCGACAGCCAAGAACATCATCTGTGGTCATCTGACCAAAGGACAGTATGGTCGTGTGAGTGCACTGGAGTCTGCGAAGCTAGTCTGGGACTGGCTCTCCAAGGTCAACGAGGGCATCTCATCACAACGAGACTCCTGAATCGATGTACTTCGCAATCTCTTCAACCGCTTCAAGAGACTCGAGAATGAAAATGTTCAGCTCACCTTCGATCGTCTCACTGATATCACCAATGAGCTTCATGCTCTTGGCGCCACTGACATCACCAAGCAGGAAGTTGTGAAGAAGCTATTGAGGTCTCTTGACAGTTCATTTGACACCTTATCACTGATGATTCAAGAGCGCCCTGATTTCAAGCAATTGGATCCTGCTGATATACTTGAGAGGCTCAATACACATGAATTCCAGCTATCTGAGAAGAGAGATATCTATGGTCCTAGCTATGGACGTTCTCGCGCTTTGAAAGCAAAGGCTATATCTTCATCTGAAGACTCTGACTGTTGTTCTGATGGTGCTGAAGACATTGGCAGAGAGCTTGCAATGCTCGTGAAAAAGTTCCAGAAGTTCACCAAGAAAAACCGCTTCGGAAAGTCTTCAAAGTATGACTCCAAGAAGGCTGAAGCTTCCACTCGTGACTACAAGAAGAGAACTTGCCACAAATGCAAGAAGCCAGGCCACTACATGGTAGAATGTCCTCAATGGGAAAAGGAATCAAAGAAGAAGAAGAAGAGCAAGGACTCTGACTCTGATGAGAAGAAGAAGAAACACTCAAAGTCTTCATCAAAGTCTTCATCGCACAAAAGAAGTTCCTCCAGCAAAGCTCGTGCATTCATCGGCAAGGAAATGGATTCAGAAGAGGAATCTGCTTCAGAGGAGGTGGTGGAGGAGTCAGAGGAGGAGTCAGACTCAGGCGTGGCAAGCCTGGCTTTGGCTTCAGCATTCGTCGCCAAGTCCATCTTCAGCACTGAAGACAATGGTCACGTCACCGACACAAATGACGACGACGACTCCTCTGCTCCTGCCTACTACTTCATGGCAAGAGGCGCTAAGGTAACCTCACGCGCTGCCTACTTTGAGACCTCAAGTGAAGATGACTCTGAGTGTGAATCCAAACCTAGCTATAAGACACTTGCTAAAATTGCAACTGAGCAACAAACTGCTATGGAAAAGATTCAAAAACTACTAGACAAAAGCGATGATCTGTTGGACGAGGAAATGAATCGAAGTCAATCCTTAATTGAAGACATAAAAAATCTTCAAGTTAAGTATGACGATCTCCTAAGTCATCATGATACCCTCTCATTTGATCACGAGAAGCTCTCCTATGAATATCTTCAAAGGAAGCAAGAGCTTGAGAAGCTGAGAGCGTCTCATGATGATCTTCGGACTGAAAACGATTCACTACTCGCTCAACAGATCAGTACCACTCAGGATGAATTTGTGCCACCTTGTTTGAAATGCCTTGAGCATGATAACGCTAATTCTTCTGCTGAATATTCCACTATTTCTGAATCTACAATATCTTCAACTGTTGATGTGGCCACTAACCCCTCATTTGAGGAAGCCACTGCTCTTACTGATGAGAATGCCAGGTTGAAGACATTGCTTGAGACTGGCATGTATAAGAGTCTCAAAGGGCATCAGACTCTTTGTGATGTCCTCAAGAAACAGATCCTGAACAGGAACCCTAGGAAAGAGGGCATTGCCTTCGAGAGAAACATAAATGTTGATGGTACATATTGGAAGCCTGAGCAGTACCCCAAAACCACTTGGGTTGCTGCAACAGGCTCTCCAGTAGACCCATCCACATTATCTGGCTATACCTGTGCTAACCCCATCATCATTGATGAGTCTTTTGACTCAAACTATAAACTGTTCAAAAACCAGAATGGTGAAGTGTTTGCCAGGTTTATTAGAACTAACTGCAGGAATGGTTTGCCTATGAAGAAGATCTGGATTCCCAAAAGTCTTCTGGAAAGGCTTCCCGTGAATGTCATCATGACACCACCAGGGAAGAAGACAAACCCCAGAGCAAAAGCTTCATATGGACCAAAGTCTTCATACAGACGAAGGTCTTCATATGATCGTACTAACACTTATGTTTCGCAGGGTTACAATGATCAGACTCATGAATATGAGAGACGTTCCTCAAACTTTTATGTTCACAAATCAAAGAATTTCTATGCTTATTCATTCGAGTACTCTAACCCCCTGTGAAGCTATTTGCTAGGGCTTCAAAGCCAAAGTTCTCAGATGTTGCACTTAGGCTTATTGCTTCTAAGCCACCCCTTCAGATGTGGGTGGTTAAGAAGAACTGATTCTTCTTGCAGGGTCAGGTCTCCAGCCGAAAAGCATTGGGTTCTGAAGACAATGCTGGGGACCTGAAAAATCTTGTAGGACGCAAGTTAAAATGTCCAAATGGTCTTACCATTTATTTCGTCCATGGATTTCTTGATGATCATCCTACTATATCCTACAAGAAACATACATTCTCTGAAAGTCTTCATCGTCAAATGTTTGTACTTCACAATTGTCTTGGTGAAGCCTATCCTACTAACTGCTCTGTAGGGTACACTTCCAAAAGCTACTGAATGGATCCTGGACAGTGGCTGCACCAACCATATGAGTGGTGACCGAAGCTTGCTCATGGACTCTACACTTCGTCCATCTACTCAAAAGCACATTACTTTTGCTGACACTGGGAAAAGCAAGGTATTGGGTCTAGGTAGGGTTGCAATCTCGAAGGATCGGCACATGGATAAAGTGATGCTTGTCGAATCCCTTGGATTCAACCTCATGTCCATCTCAATTCTTTGTGATCTTGATATGATTGTCATCTTTGGCAAATTTCGCTGTCTTGTGCTTATGGCTTCTGACAAAACTCAAGTCTTCGAAGGTTATCGAAGCGGTGACTTGTACATGGTAGATTTCTCCACAGGACCACAGCTTGCCACATGTCTACTAGCAAAAGCTTCAGAATGCTGGCTTTGGCATCGACGACTAGGACATGCTGGCATGAGGAACTTGCACACCCTTGTGAAGAAGAAGCACATCATTGGGATCGAGGGCGTCAAGTTCAAGAAGGATCACCTATGTGGAGCCTGTGAAGATGGGAAGATGACTAGGGCGAAACACCTGTCACGCCCAAGATGCGGTCCTATCCCTATTAAGGCTTGTGGCCTCGACGGGGATAGAAGCGCATCTCGTCGTTCGCAAGCACAGTAAACATTGCAATACATGTAGGAAGAGATGAGTATATGAGTTGGCTTACACTCGCCACAAGCTAAATTACAAGTCCACACAATAATTCAATACATCATCCAGAAGACAGGGTCCGGCTACGGACGAAAAACAAACGATAAAAGAAGCAATGAAAACTGCCTTGCTATCCCAGGATCACCACCATGAAGCTCCCTACTCGTCTGGATACGTAACATACATACGTCTACTCTCCTCGTCGTACTCCCACTGGAGCTGAGTCACATCATCTGGCACGTTCTCATCAACACCTGTACCTGTATTGTTGTAATCTGTGAGCCACAGGGACTCAGCAATCTCATAACCCGGGTACCGAAACTATGTAAGCCATTGGGTAAGGAATTGGTTAAGTGGTGAGGCTGCAGCAAGCGCTAAGCATATGTTTGGGTGGCTAACTTACGAGAACATGAATGTAAATATGGTGGCATACGTAAGACGATCGTGAATTAGCATGATCACTAAGTGATCCTGAACACCTACTTACGTCAATCATAACCCCACCGTGTTCTCTCTCGGATATGTTCACGAGCAGAGACGATCACGGTTACGCACACAGTTGGTGTATTTTATTGGAGTTTACTTCAAGTTAACTATTACCGGGTGTTAAACAAATTTCCAAGTTGCCACATAACCGCGGGCACGGCTCTCCGAAAAGATTAAACCCTGCAGGGGTGCTCCAACTCATCCATCACAAACTAACCACACTCCGCGAGAATAACCTCGACCACGAATCTCGTGATCGTCCTAGGCCATTCCACTGGAAAACCGCAACCTCGAGATAGCCCGAAGAAAAACCGGAATTCCACGCGCAAGACATTCGATAAAGGTAAAACAAGTCCAGCAAGACCGCCCGACGTGTCGACGAACCCGATAAGAGCCGCGTATCTCGTTCTCAGGACACGACGGATAAGCTACGCGTACGGAGGCCTGATAGAGATCTCCCGAGTTGCCCCGGGTTGGCCCCGCACAGTGCTCTGGGTTGGACCAACACTCATGAGGAGCACTGGCCCGGGTGGTTGATTAATTTATCCTCGGGGTAGCTATGCCCTATGCAATTTTATTAAGTTGTTAGCAAATGTAGTACCAATGTTGGGTCTTGCCAGACAAGTTTTAATCTAAAACGAATGATCAAGAAGGTCCCCATAACAACCCCGAGCATGTTAGGAGCGCAAAATATGGAATATAACACCGGAACTCGGAACTAGTGCGGCAAAAGCGGAACAAAACACTGAGCAAAAGGCTAAGCCTTCCACCGTTGCCAGATATATATGTGCATTAATTTAAATAACAACAAATAGAGTGAGATAAACAAAATCCATGTTGACACATGGGAAACTTGCACCTGCAACTAGCAACGCTATAAGAAAAAGGGGTGAGCAGCGGTAACATAGCCAATCAAGGTTTGCTAGGTAGTGGAAAGGTTAGGGGCTTTCATGGCAAATTAGGAGGCTGACAGTTAAGTGGTAGGTAACGGAACATAACGGTAAAAACGAGACATCTAGCAAGGCAAAAATAGTGTCGGGATCCGGGTATGATCATCTTGCCTGTTGGATCTTCAGAGGGACAAAGAGCTGGTTCCTCGTAGTTGTACTCTCCGGAATCCTCGTACTCAGGCTCAACACTCGCGTCTACCCAAAGAGAACAGCACCAAATAAACAAACAGCAAGGTGCAATGCACAAACAAGATGACGCATGGTCATGTTAAGAAATATAGCATGGCAATCCTATGCTAGTCATGTTTCACATGCATCTATTAAGTTATTAGTATTCTGGACAGAACCTCAATATTACTTATTTGGACGTGCATGATCATGGAAAATATGGATGCTTCATGCAAAAACGATGCAAATGCATATGTAGAACGCTGCAAACGGAGTAACGTAGCTCACGGTCTGTTCACGGCAAGGTACGAACGTTAACGGAGACAAAACACAACATGAGGCAATCTCTGGGCTATACCTTGGTGTTCCAAGGATGCCACTGGATAGGTAATGAAAATCTAACAAGAATAGAGCTAAAGATCAAGCAAAACAATGGAGTATAGCTCTCACAAGTCACAAAACAATCAAACACACATCCTGTCCAAAATCAGCAACATGGCATCTTGTCACTCACATAGCCAGGGCTACAGCAGGTCTTAAATCAAAACCAAGGCATGGACAGAAACTTTACAGCAAGCTTAACAATTAATATAACTACACAAACTTGAAAGGAAGCATAGATCAATAGCAATGAAGATCACAAGATGGCATGTTGAACCAGATTTTAGGACTTAGTGAAAATTCCAGTTTTCTGGAATCTGAGTTAACCTGATGGCTTATTGACAGCATGGTTTATATATGCTACAGCATCTTTCATGGCATGAAAATTAACAGGATGGTAGAGAGCAACATATATAACAAAACACTAGCACTGAGCATGAGCTAGAACACAACACATAACTTGGTAGCATCCACTCTTCATGGCATAAAAATATTAACAGATTCTCAGATTTAGAAATATTTAGCAAGGGCAAAACTGGGCACATGTTAACAGAATAGCAACTTGACAGCATGTTTTAAATATGATGCAAGAGCTTAATGCTCAAGTTTTTAGCACAATTTAGTAGAGCATGCTGGGCACAACAAAACATGTTCAAGTCCCAAACTCAAAGGACCAACACATCCGTGGGAACCATCATCTAAACATAGCAAGAAAATAACAGATCCAACACTTGGCAATATTGAGAAATGCAACCAGGGTTATTATCTTAGCATATTAACAGCAAGGAACCCACTTATCCACAAGTTTATGATGCCAAACAAAAATACCAGGGCCTAGTACCCTTCAAACACTAGCATATTCATGTTGACAAGTTTCACATATATTGTATAGATTAAATCATATGAAAATGACAAAATGGCATGTTGGGACAAAATGACATTTTTGCAAACTTGCTCAAATGACAAAACAAATTACACCATTGGATTCCTTGGGAAATTCTACCCCAAAAACATATATCATACTTATATCTACATGTAGATAAAATGCCCAAAACCACAATTGAAAAACCACACATGCACTTATAAGTGGAATCTTGCCCTATTTGGCTACTGCCAAAAATGGCCATGTCCAGATCTGGATCTTTCCAAAAATGGAAAGAAACAAAACAGCAGTATAAATAAGTAAAACAATAAATAAAAACAATCAAACAGAGGGGGGGACCCACTGGCATACACACCAGGACCCCCCTGAGGATGGCAAGTGGGGCCAGGCCCACTGTCATTCTCACACACACACACACAGCACACACACAAGCCACAGAGACACACACACACATAATACAGGGAAAAATAGAAGGGCTCGGGGGGGGGATCGAACCCGAGACCTCCTGTGTATACAGCGATCGGTCGACCACTGCGCCACACGCGTGCGTCTGAACAGAGAGGGGCCTTGCTCGTTAAATGCAGACAAAGGGCGCGGTTTTTCCTTCTTCCCGAACCAGAGAAAGAGGCGACGGCGAAACGACGACCAGGACGCGACTAGGCGGCTACGCGCGATAAAGAGAGGGGGAAGGAGGAGCTGATGCTCACTGCGGGCTGCTTGAGGACGCGGCGAGGCGAGGACGACGAAGCTGGCGCTGCCTGACGACGCGCAGCTCCAACCACGCGACGTGACGACGGGAAGACGACGCGGGGACGCTCCGGCCTCCCTAGCGCCGGGAACGGGACGCCGAATGCACCAGAAACCCCGCGGACATCTCGGATGCCACGGAGATGCCACCGGCGATGAAGGAGACGACGAAATCGACGGCGGCTCTCTGCTCTCTCTGACGAAACTGAACTTCTCTCTTCTCTGAACTTACCTGACGAAGAAGAAAAAGGAGAAGGGAGAGGAGGAAGGAGATGGAGGTGGCGGCGGCGCGGAGAGACAGGGGGGGAACCCTAGCTAGAGGGGCGCGGACGCCGAGGCTTTATAGCCCTGGAGGCACGCCCTAGCCTCGCCACCTCGGCCACGGCGGGGCCCTGCTCGCTCTCGCTCTGAGAGGGAGCTGGAAAGGAGGAGGAAGAAAGGAGGGAGAGAGAGGCTGACGCGCGGGCCCGACGCGCGCCACGCTGGAGGGAACCAGCGCACGGGCTAGCTGGGCCGCGGGAAGGAAGGAAGGAGGAGGAGGCCCAGATGGGCCGGCCACTCTCTCTCAGCGAAAACAAAACACACAGGCCTTCCCTATTAATTAAATCAGCAAACTAAGAATAAAACCATGCAGGTTTAAAAAAATAATTGGGGAGGAAGAAAAATATGTTTTGGAAACAGAAAATTGTAGCCTAGTTAAAAAAAATGGAGTTGGCATTTTTTTGAACAAATAAAACAATCACATATATTTAGAATTGGAATCTGTTTGCAATTGTTAAAAAAAATATTCAAAACCAGTAGAACATGCTTGAGACTACACACAAAACTCAACTGAATATTTAGAAAATGAGCAACATTTTTAATATGTGAAAACAGAAAGTAAATTATTATCATGGGCATATTTTGAATAAGAAAGAAGAGGGGATAGTTTATTAGATGGGAGGGAGTAGCACTCCAAACAAAGAAACACATGCACTCACTCCACATCACATACACTCCCATCAACACCACCTCACGTCACAACAAACACAACCACAAGCATGGCAATAATTAATATGCACTTGGTATGATGAGCATGATGGCATGATGCATGAAATGACCATGAGGCAAGGTTGATAATCAAACACAATGGCAAAACATGAAGGTCCACATGAGAATGATTACAAATAAGGCAAGAATTACACTTGGGCTGTTACAACTCTCCCCCACTACATGAGGATCTCGTCCCGAGATCTAGGAACGGAAGAATTCGGGAAATTCGGAACGGAGATGGTCCTCTCGTTCCCAAGTGGCTTCTTTGTCGGAGTGATGTGACCACTTCACCTTTAGAAACTTGATTGACTTGTTGCGAGTCTTACGCTCAGTTTCTTCAAGGATAGCAACTGGATGCTCATGATAGGATAGGTCTTCTTGGAGATCAATTTCTTGGAGATCAACGGTGCGCTCGGGAGTCTTGAAGCACTTCCGGAGCTGAGAGACATGAAACACATCATGCACATTGGAGAAATTGGGAGGAAGCTCGAGTTGGTAGGCAAGGTCACCCCTCTTGCCCACAATCTTGAAAGGACCCACAAAGCGTGGGGCAAGCTTGCCTTTGATGCCAAAGCGTTGAGTGCCCTTCATGGGAGACACTCTGAGATAGACAAAATCATCGATCTGAAAGGTCATGTCACGATGCTTGCTATCATAATAACTCTTCTGGCGGGATTGAGCTGCTTTGAGATTTGCACGAATGACACGGCACATTTCTTCTGCTTCAGTGATCATGTCATTACCAAGGATTTGACGCTCACCGGTTTCAGACCAATTGAGCGGGGTGCGGCACTTTCTGCCATAGAGAATCTCGAAAGGAGCTTTGCCGGAACTTGCTTGGAAGCTATTGTTGTATGAGAACTCAGCAAACGGGAGGCAATCTTCCCACTTCATGCCAAAAGAAATCACACAAGCTCTGAGCATATCTTCGAGGATTTGATTGACTCTCTCAACTTGACCACTAGTCTGAGGATGGAAAGCTGTGCTGAAACGGAGATTAGTCCCCATTGCAGTCTGGAAGGAATCCCAAAACTTGGAAGTGAAGATGCTTCCACGATCTGAGGATATGAGCTTAGGAACACCGTGCAAAGAAACTATCCTTGACGTATACAACTCTGCTAGCTGAGCTGCCGAGATAGATTCTTTGACCGGAAGGAAGTGGGCAACTTTGGTGAGCTTGTCGATGACCACAAAGATGGCATCATTCCCTCTCTTGGACTTAGGAAACCCAGTGACGAAATCCATTTCAACATGATCGAATTTCCACTCTGGGATAGGCAAAGGCTGAAGGAGACCTGCTGGACGTTGATGTTCCGCCTTCACTCTGCGACAAACATCACACTCGTTCACGAACTGAGCAATCTCGCGTTTCATGCGAGTCCACCAGAAGGTTTGCTTGAGGTCTTGATACATTTTGGAACTGCCTGGATGAATCGAGAGGAGGGAATTATGTGCTTCATCCATGATAACTTTCCTGAGATCACCTTTCGGAACCACCAGACGGTCCTCGAAGAACAGGGTGTCTTTGTCATCAACACGGAAACACTTATACTTGGGAATGCTCTTGGCCACACCTTTCTTGACTTTCTTCACCATAGCATCAAGAAGCTGAGCTTGGTGAACCTGATCCTCGAGAGTCGAAGAGACTTGAAGATTGGCAAGGAAACCTTGAGGAATCATTTGGAGATTGAGCTTGCGGAATGCTTCACAAAGCTCGGGCTGAAGAGGCTTGAGGATAAGACTGTTGCAGTACGCTTTTCTGCTCAGCGCGTCTGCAATGACATTAGCTTTCCCAGGAGTATATTCAATACTCGGATTGAAGTCCTCGATCATCTCCACCCAACGAGACTGCCGAAGATTGAGGTTGGGTTGGGTGAAGATATACTTCAAGCTTTTGTGGTCGGTGAACACCTCAACTGGTCTTCCCAACAACAGATGTCTCCACGTCATCAGAGCATGCACTACTGCCGCCAGCTCAAGATCATGAGTGGGGTAGTTCTTCTCAGCAGGCTTCAACTGCCTCGAGGTATAAGCCACAACTTTCTTATCTTGCATGAGAACGCCACCGAGGCCTTGGAGAGAAGCATCACAAAATACTTGGAAGGGCTTGGACTGCTCGGGAGGAACAAGAACTGGAGCCGAAGTCAGCTTCTGTTTGAGTGTATTGAACGCCACGTCACACTCAGGAGACCACAGAAACTTGACATTCTTCTGAAGGAGGTTGGACAGAGGCTTAGCAATTTGAGAGAAATTCTCGACAAATCTTCTGCAATAGCTTGCAAGGCCGAGGAAGCTACGAAGCTGCTTGACATTCTGGGGAGGCTCCCAGTTCACAATTGCTTCAACTTTCTCGGGGTGCACTTTAATGCCCTCGGCAGAGATGACATGCCCGAGGTACACCACTTCATTGAGCCAAAACTCACACTTCGAGAACTTAGCATAAAACCGATGTTCCCTAAGCTTGTCAAGCACAAGTCTGAGATGCTCTGCATGCTCTTCTTCTGTCTCCGAGAACACGAGAATATCATCCAAATAGACCAAGACGAACTCATTCTTGAAAGGAGAGAATATATAGTTCATCATTCTGGAGAAGGTCGGAGGCGCATTTGCTAGACCAAAAGACATGACGGTGTACTCATAGGAGCCAAAACTCGTCCTGAAAGCTGTCTTTGGAATATCTTCTTCACGAATGCGGATTTGATGATAGCCCATACGGAGGTCTAACTTCGAGAAAACCTTGGCACCTTTCAATTGCTCAAACAGCTCATTGATGTTGGGAAGTGGATACTTGTTCCTGATTGTCTTCTTATTCAATGGACGGTAATCGACACATAGTCGGTCCGTGCCATCCTTCTTCTTGACAAACAGAACACCACAACCCCAAGGAGAAGAGCTTGGTCTGATCAGACCCAGACGCTCTTGTTCATCTAGCTACTTCTTCAACTCTTTCAGCTCATCGGGGCCAAGCTTATAAGGACGCTTGCACACCGGTTCAGTTCCAGGCTCGAGATCAATCACAAACTCCACTGGCCTGTGAGGAGGCATTCCTGGCAACTCTTCTGGAAAGACATCTTCATACTCCGAGACAACGGGAATTTGAGAGATGGCAGAAATCTCACCCTTCTCATTGAGAGAAAACAGACGAATCGTGTCATCGCGAGCAGCGAAAATGATCACATCTTCAGAAGGATGAGTCAATTGAACTTCTTTAGCTTTGCAATCCACATAAGCCTTGTTCATCGCCAGGAAATCCATGCCAAGAATAAGATCAATATCCGACTTGCCGAGAACAATTGGAGAGGCTAGAAAGGAATAGCTGCCCATCTGGATAGAAACATTCGGAACCACCATATTCGAACTCATCAACATACCCGGAGAGACCACACGAAAGGGATCTGGTAGGACTTCCGAATACAAATCATGCTTCCATGCAAAAGGTCTAGAAATGAATGAATGCGATGCACCAGTGTCAAACAAAACTTTTGCAGGAATAGAATTAACCAAGAGGTTACCCATGATCACTTGAGAAGAATCCTCTGCTTCAGCTGCATTCACCATGTTCACTCTTGCTGACTTGGGATTGTGCTTCACCATAGCATTGCCTGGGGGCCTGATAGGAGGAGGAGGCGGAAGACGCCGCTGGTTGATGCACTTGTTGGAGTAGTGGCCCTTCTGACCACACTTGTGACAAGTAACCTCTGAGAGCGGACGGAAGTTGCCTGGAGGAGGAGCATTTGCTGACTTGGGAGCCTGAGGCCTCTGCTGAAAACCTGAGTTGGGTGGGTGGGAAGGACCACGACCACCGTGCTGTCTCTGCTGCTGAGGGGGACGAAACGGAGGAGGAGGAGGAACCCAATACTTCTGCTGCTTAGGAACAATCTGAGAGCTGGAAGAAGAAGAGTTGGTGTCTCTGAATCGCTTCCTGGAATTCTCCAACCTGAGCTGAGATGCCTCGACCTTTAGAGCCATGTTGTAGAACTGATCAAACTCGGGAGGCTCTTGAAGGACTAGACCCGGCTGCAGATCATCCCTGAGACCACCTCTGAACTGGTAAATCATTGCCCTTGCTTAGCATAGCGGGCCAGATTCTGGAAGTCGATGTTATACTGATAGACAGACTTGCTCCCCTGCTTCAAATTCCTGAACTTCTCACGCATCTCCTCGACAAAGCTCGTCGGGATGTGATGAGCTCTGAAGTCACGACAGAAATCATCCCAGCTGATAACACGATCACCTCTGGAATCCTTGTACTGCTGCCACCAATCTGCTGCCTGACCCTTGAGCTGGAAAGTCGCAAACTTGACATAGTCTGCAGGCCTGACATTGCTGCACTCAAAATGCTTGTACATGTCACGGAGCCAATCATCCGCATCGAAAGGCTGCTCACAACAGGTGAAGGACTTGGGCTGATTTGCGAGAAACTGGTTCAGAGTTGCGAACTGAGGCTGATTCTGAAAATTCCCTTGATAACCTTGCTGTCCCTGCTCTCTTTCCTGCAGCAACCTGAGCAACATCTGAGTGTTCGCATTGGTTGCGGCCATCACTGCTTGCCAAGCCTCCGGAGGTGGAGGTGGTGGTGGGGGTGGTGGAGGATCAGACGGCTCTCCATCACGACCTTGGTTCCCACGAGTTGCTGGCGCCATCCTGAAGATGGACAGAATATCAGCACACCATTGACAAAGATGATTGAAATAAGCTGAATCAACGACTTGAAGGAAATTGCAACGGAATATCATCAATTGCATTCAAACTGCAAATAGTAAGAACGCTTTCTGCAGGATCTTGAAAACATCATTAGAACATGAAGCCACTTGAAATTAACACAACAAGTATTGAGCTAAGGTTGCTCGGAACAAATGTACAACCATTATACATCTGTCGGAAGATGAACCTAAGAACTACTGGAATTCCCACCTAAGAATTTCCGAAGTCTTTCTTGTTTATGCGATTCGGGTTGCGGGTCCAGGAACGTACCCAAGGTAATCAGCTACAACTGCACCCGCAACCTTCCACACCATAATTCAAGAAAACTCCGCAAACTCGTCTACCACAGACACTCGTAATCACAACGATACTAAGTATGGCAGTACATCCGAACTCTCTCCACCAGTACTGGGGATGCCGGACTCCTCTCGCCACTACTAGTATTGAAGCAATTTCGAACATCCACCGTCCTGAGATACTAAGGAAACTGAACGATAACGATGTGTCAAGAATCCCCTGGAGCTCAACTCCCCGGAAGAAATCAAGTCAGACAGGAGGCACCAAGACAGAACTCCGTCACATCGGCATCATATAGTTTCCAAAATACCCGCGTGATCCTAAAAAAAAATTTGAGCGAGAAGAGGAGTAGAATAAATTCGTAAGTCGAATACCTCACCAGAGTATAGAAGAGGAGTAAAAGAATCCTACTCTCCGATATAACTAGACTCAAAATAGTTTTTCACTAGACTCGACTCGGCCAAGTTCGATCATGCAAGGGGCTCCTATGGTCGGTATGGCTCTGAATACCAACTTGTCACGCCCAAGATGCGGTCCTATCCCTATTAAGGCTTGTGGCCTCGACGGGGATAGAAGTGCATCTCGTCGTTCGCAAGCACAGTAAACATTGCAATACATGTAGGAAGAGATGAGTATATGAGTTGGCTTACACTCGCCACAAGCTAAATTACAAGTCCACACAATAATTCAATACATCATCCAGAAGACAGGGTCCGGCTACGGACGAAAAACAAACGATAAAAGAAGCAATGAAAACTGCCTTGCTATCCCAGGATCACCACCATGAAGCTCCCTACTCGTCTGGATACGTAACATACATACGTCTACTCTCCTCGTCGTACTCCCACTGGAGCTGAGTCACATCATCTGGCACGTTCTCATCAACACCTGTACCTGTATTGTTGTAATCTGTGAGCCACAGGGACTCAGCAATCTCATAACCCGGGTACCGAAACTATGTAAGCCATTGGGTAAGGAATTGGTTAAGTGGTGAGGCTGCAGCAAGCGCTAAGCATATGTTTGGGTGGCTAACTTACGAGAACATGAATGTAAATATGGTGGCATACGTAAGACGATCGTGAATTAGCATGATCACTAAGTGATCCTGAACACCTACTTACGTCAATCATAACCCCACCGTGTTCTCTCTCGGATATGTTCACGAGCAGAGACGATCACGGTTACGCACACAGTTGGTGTATTTTATTGGAGTTTACTTCAAGTTAACTATTACCGGGTGTTAAACAAATTTCCAAGTTGCCACATAACCGCGGGCACGGCTCTCCGAAAAGATTAAACCCTGCAGGGGTGCTCCAACTCATCCATCACAAACTAACCACACTCCGCGAGAATAACCTCGACCACGAATCTCGTGATCGTCCTAGGCCATTCCACTGGAAAACCGCAACCTCGAGATAGCCCGAAGAAAAACCGGAATTCCACGCGCAAGACATTCGATAAAGGTAAAACAAGTCCAGCAAGACCGCCCGACGTGTCGACGAACCCGATAAGAGCCGCGTATCTCGTTCTCAGGACACGACGGATAAGCTACTCGTACGGAGGCCTGATAGAGATCTCCCGAGTTGCCCCGGGTTGGCCCCGCACAGTGCTCTGGGTTGGACCAACACTCATGAGGAGCACTGGCCCGGGTGGTTGATTAATTTATCCTCGGGGTAGCTATGCCCTATGCAATTTTATTAAGTTGTTAGCAAATGTAGTACCAATGTTGGGTCTTGCCAGACAAGTTTTAATCTAAAACGAATGATCAAGAAGGTCCCCATAACAACCCCGAGCATGTTAGGAGCGCAAAATATGGAATATAACACCGGAACTCGGAACTAGTGCGGCAAAAGCGGAAAAAACACTGAGCAAAAGGCTAAGCCTTCCACCGTTGCCAGATATATATGTGCATTAATTTAAATAACAACAAATAGAGTGAGATAAACAAAATCCATGTTGACACATGGGAAACTTGCACCTGCAACTAGCAACGCTATAAGAAAAAGGGGTGAGCAGCGGTAACATAGCCAATCAAGGTTTGCTAGGTAGTGGAAAGGTTAGGGGCTTTCATGGCAAATTAGGAGGCTGACAGTTAAGTGGTAGGTAACGGAACATAACGGTAAAAACGAGACATCTAGCAAGGCAAAAATAGTGTCGGGATCCGGGTATGATCATCTTGCCTGTTGGATCTTCAGAGGGACAAAGAGCTGGTTCCTCGTAGTTGTACTCTCCGGAATCCTCGTACTCAGGCTCAACACTCGCGTCTACCCAAAGAGAACAGCACCAAATAAACAAACAGCAAGGTGCAATGCACAAACAAGATGACGCATGGTCATGTTAAGAAATATAGCATGGCAATCCTATGCTAGTCATGTTTCACATGCATCTATTAAGTTATTAGTATTCTGGACAGAACCTCAATATTACTTATTTGGACGTGCATGATCATGGAAAATATGGATGCTTCATGCAAAAACGATGCAAATGCATATGTAGAACGCTGCAAACGGAGTAACGTAGCTCACGGTCTGTTCACGGCAAGGTACGAACGTTAACGGAGACAAAACACAACATGAGGCAATCTCTGGGCTATACCTTGGTGTTCCAAGGATGCCACTGGATAGGTAATGAAAATCTAACAAGAATAGAGCTAAAGATCAAGCAAAACAATGGAGTATAGCTCTCACAAGTCACAAAACAATCAAACACACATCCTGTCCAAAATCAGCAACATGGCATCTTGTCACTCACATAGCCAGGGCTACAGCAGGTCTTAAATCAAAACCAAGGCATGGACAGAAACTTTACAGCAAGCTTAACAATTAATATAACTACACAAACTTGAAAGGAAGCATAGATCAATAGCAATGAAGATCACAAGATGGCATGTTGAACCAGATTTTAGGACTTAGTGAAAATTCCAGTTTTCTGGAATCTGAGTTAACCTGATGGCTTATTGACAGCATGGTTTATATATGCTACAGCATCTTTCATGGCATGAAAATTAACAGGATGGTAGAGAGCAACATATATAACAAAACACTAGCACTGAGCATGAGCTAGAACACAACACATAACTTGGTAGCATCCACTCTTCATGGCATAAAAATATTAACAGATTCTCAGATTTAGAAATATTTAGCAAGGGCAAAACTGGGCACATGTTAACAGAATAGCAACTTGACAGCATGTTTTAAATATGATGCAAGAGCTTAATGCTCAAGTTTTTAGCACAATTTAGTAGAGCATGCTGGGCACAACAAAACATGTTCAAGTCCCAAACTCAAAGGACCAACACATCCGTGGGAACCATCATCTAAACATAGCAAGAAAATAACAGATCCAACACTTGGCAATATTGAGAAATGCAACCAGGGTTATTATCTTAGCATATTAACAGCAAGGAACCCACTTATCCACAAGTTTATGATGCCAAACAAAAATACCAGGGCCTAGTACCCTTCAAACACTAGCATATTCATGTTGACAAGTTTCACATATATTGTATAGATTAAATCATATGAAAATGACAAAATGGCATGTTGGGACAAAATGACATTTTTGCAAACTTGCTCAAATGACAAAACAAATTACACCATTGGATTCCTTGGGAAATTCTACCCCAAAAACATATATCATACTTATATCTACATGTAGATAAAATGCCCAAAACCACAATTGAAAAACCACACATGCACTTATAAGTGGAATCTTGCCCTATTTGGCTACTGCCAAAAATGGCCATGTCCAGATCTGGATCTTTCCAAAAATGGAAAGAAACAAAACAGCAGTATAAATAAGTAAAACAATAAATAAAAACAATCAAACAGAGGGGGGGACCCACTGGCATACACACCAGGACCCCCCTGAGGATGGCAAGTGGGGCCAGGCCCACTGTCATTCTCACACACACACACACAGCACACACACAAGCCACAGAGACACACACACACACATAATACAGGGAAAAATAGAAGGGCTCGGGGGGGGATCGAACCCGAGACCTCCTGTGTATACAGCGATCGGTCGACCACTGCGCCACACGCGTGCGTCTGAACAGAGAGGGGCCTTGCTCGTTAAATGCAGACAAAGGGCGCGGTTTTTCCTTCTTCCCGAACCAGAGAAAGAGGCGACGGCGAAACGACGACCAGGACGCGACTAGGCGGCTACGCGCGATAAAGAGAGGGGGAAGGAGGAGCTGATGCTCACTGCGGGCTGCTTGAGGACGCGGCGAGGCGAGGACGACGAAGCTGGCGCTGCCTGACGACGCGCAGCTCCAACCACGCGACGTGACGACGGGAAGACGACGCGGGGACGCTCCGGCCTCCCTAGCGCCGGGAACGGGACGCCGAATGCACCAGAAACCCCGCGGACATCTCGGATGCCACGGAGATGCCACCGGCGATGAAGGAGACGACGAAATCGACGGCGGCTCTCTGCTCTCTCTGACGAAACTGAACTTCTCTCTTCTCTGAACTTACCTGACGAAGAAGAAAAAGGAGAAGGGAGAGGAGGAAGGAGATGGAGGTGGCGGCGGCGCGGAGAGACAGGGGGGGAACCCTAGCTAGAGGGGCGCGGACGCCGAGGCTTTATAGCCCTGGAGGCACGCCCTAGCCTCGCCACCTCGGCCACGGCGGGGCCCTGCTCGCTCTCGCTCTGAGAGGGAGCTGGAAAGGAGGAGGAAGAAAGGAGGGAGAGAGAGGCTGACGCGCGGGCCCGACGCGCGCCACGCTGGAGGGAACCAGCGCACGGGCTAGCTGGGCCGCGGGAAGGAAGGAAGGAGGAGGAGGCCCAGATGGGCCGGCCACTCTCTCTCAGCGAAAACAAAACACACAGGCCTTCCCTATTAATTAAATCAGCAAACTAAGAATAAAACCATGCAGGTTTAAAAAAATAATTGGGGAGGAAGAAAAATATGTTTTGGAAACAGAAAATTGTAGCCTAGTTAAAAAAAATGGAGTTGGCATTTTTTTGAACAAATAAAACAATCACATATATTTAGAATTGGAATCTGTTTGCAATTGTTAAAAAAAATATTCAAAACCAGTAGAACATGCTTGAGACTACACACAAAACTCAACTGAATATTTAGAAAATGAGCAACATTTTTAATATGTGAAAACAGAAAGTAAATTATTATCATGGGCATATTTTGAATAAGAAAGAAGAGGGGATAGTTTATTAGATGGGAGGGAGTAGCACTCCAAACAAAGAAACACATGCACTCACTCCACATCACATACACTCCCATCAACACCACCTCACGTCACAACAAACACAACCACAAGCATGGCAATAATTAATATGCACTTGGTATGATGAGCATGATGGCATGATGCATGAAATGACCATGAGGCAAGGTTGATAATCAAACACAATGGCAAAACATGAAGGTCCACATGAGAATGATTACAAATAAGGCAAGAATTACACTTGGGCTGTTACAACTCTCCCCCACTACATGAGGATCTCGTCCCGAGATCTAGGAACGGAAGAATTCGGGAAATTCGGAACGGAGATGGTCCTCTCGTTCCCAAGTGGCTTCTTTGTCGGAGTGATGTGACCACTTCACCTTTAGAAACTTGATTGACTTGTTGCGAGTCTTACGCTCAGTTTCTTCAAGGATAGCAACTGGATGCTCATGATAGGATAGGTCTTCTTGGAGATCAATTTCTTGGAGATCAACGGTGCGCTCGGGAGTCTTGAAGCACTTCCGGAGCTGAGAGACATGAAACACATCATGCACATTGGAGAAATTGGGAGGAAGCTCGAGTTGGTAGGCAAGGTCACCCCTCTTGCCCACAATCTTGAAAGGACCCACAAAGCGTGGGGCAAGCTTGCCTTTGATGCCAAAGCGTTGAGTGCCCTTCATGGGAGACACTCTGAGATAGACAAAATCATCGATCTGAAAGGTCATGTCACGATGCTTGCTATCATAATAACTCTTCTGGCGGGATTGAGCTGCTTTGAGATTTGCACGAATGAAACGGCACATTTCTTCTGCTTCAGTGATCATGTCATTACCAAGGATTTGACGCTCACCGGTTTCAGACCAATTGAGCGGGGTGCGGCACTTTCTGCCATAGAGAATCTCGAAAGGAGCTTTGCCGGAACTTGCTTGGAAGCTATTGTTGTATGAGAACTCAGCAAACGGGAGGCAATCTTCCCACTTCATGCCAAAAGAAATCACACAAGCTCTGAGCATATCTTCGAGGATTTGATTGACTCTCTCAACTTGACCACTAGTCTGAGGATGGAAAGCTGTGCTGAAACGGAGATTAGTCCCCATTGCAGTCTGGAAGGAATCCCAAAACTTGGAAGTGAAGATGCTTCCACGATCTGAGGATATGAGCTTAGGAACACCGTGCAAAGAAACTATCCTTGACGTATACAACTCTGCTAGCTGAGCTGCCGAGATAGATTCTTTGACCGGAAGGAAGTGGGCAACTTTGGTGAGCTTGTCGATGACCACAAAGATGGCATCATTCCCTCTCTTGGACTTAGGAAACCCAGTGACGAAATCCATTTCAACATGATCGAATTTCCACTCTGGGATAGGCAAAGGCTGAAGGAGACCTGCTGGACGTTGATGTTCCGCCTTCACTCTGCGACAAACATCACACTCGTTCACGAACTGAGCAATCTCGCGTTTCATGCGAGTCCACCAGAAGGTTTGCTTGAGGTCTTGATACATTTTGGAACTGCCTGGATGAATCGAGAGGAGGGAATTATGTGCTTCATCCATGATAACTTTCCTGAGATCACCTTTCGGAACCACCAGACGGTCCTCGAAGAACAGGGTGTCTTTGTCATCAACACGGAAACACTTATACTTGGGAATGCTCTTGGCCACACCTTTCTTGACTTTCTTCACCATAGCATCAAGAAGCTGAGCTTGGTGAACCTGATCCTCGAGAGTCGAAGAGACTTGAAGATTGGCAAGGAAACCTTGAGGAATCATTTGGAGATTGAGCTTGCGGAATGCTTCACAAAGCTCGGGCTGAAGAGGCTTGAGGATAAGACTATTGCAGTACGCTTTTCTGCTCAGCGCGTCTGCAATGACATTAGCTTTCCCAGGAGTATATTCAATACTCGGATTGAAGTCCTCGATCATCTCCACCCAACGAGACTGCCGAAGATTGAGGTTGGGTTGGGTGAAGATATACTTCAAGCTTTTGTGGTCGGTGAACACCTCAACTGGTCTTCCCAACAACAGATGTCTCCACGTCATCAGAGCATGCACTACTGCCGCCAGCTCAAGATCATGAGTGGGGTAGTTCTTCTCAGCAGGCTTCAACTGCCTCGAGGTATAAGCCACAACTTTCTTATCTTGCATGAGAACGCCACCGAGGCCTTGGAGAGAAGCATCACAAAATACTTGGAAGGGCTTGGACTGCTCGGGAGGAACAAGAACTGGAGCCGAAGTCAGCTTCTGTTTGAGTGTATTGAACGCCACGTCACACTCAGGAGACCACAGAAACTTGACATTCTTCTGAAGGAGGTTGGACAGAGGCTTAGCAATTTGAGAGAAATTCTCGACAAATCTTCTGCAATAGCTTGCAAGGCCGAGGAAGCTACGAAGCTGCTTGACATTCTGGGGAGGCTCCCAGTTCACAATTGCTTCAACTTTCTCGGGGTGCACTTTAATGCCCTCGGCAGAGATGACATGCCCGAGGTACACCACTTCATTGAGCCAAAACTCACACTTCGAGAACTTAGCATAAAACCGATGTTCCCTAAGCTTGTCAAGCACAAGTCTGAGATGCTCTGCATGCTCTTCTTCTGTCTCCGAGAACACGAGAATATCATCCAAATAGACCAAGACGAACTCATTCTTGAAAGGAGAGAATATATAGTTCATCATTCTGGAGAAGGTCGGAGGCGCATTTGCTAGACCAAAAGACATGACGGTGTACTCATAGGAGCCAAAACTCGTCCTGAAAGCTGTCTTTGGAATATCTTCTTCACGAATGCGGATTTGATGATAGCCCATACGGAGGTCTAACTTCGAGAAAACCTTGGCACCTTTCAATTGCTCAAACAGCTCATTGATGTTGGGAAGTGGATACTTGTTCCTGATTGTCTTCTTATTCAATGGACGGTAATCGACACATAGTCGGTCCGTGCCATCCTTCTTCTTGACAAACAGAACACCACAACCCCAAGGAGAAGAGCTTGGTCTGATCAGACCCAGACGCTCTTGTTCATCTAGCTACTTCTTCAACTCTTTCAGCTCATCGGGGCCAAGCTTATAAGGACGCTTGCACACCGGTTCAGTTCCAGGCTCGAGATCAATCACAAACTCCACTGGCCTGTGAGGAGGCATTCCTGGCAACTCTTCTGGAAAGACATCTTCATACTCCGAGACAACGGGAATTTGAGAGATGGCAGAAATCTCACCCTTCTCATTGAGAGAAAACAGACGAATCGTGTCATCGCGAGCAGCGAAAATGATCACATCTTCAGAAGGATGAGTCAATTGAACTTCTTTAGCTTTGCAATCCACATAAGCCTTGTTCATCGCCAGGAAATCCATGCCAAGAATAAGATCAATATCCGACTTGCCGAGAACAATTGGAGAGGCTAGAAAGGAATAGCTGCCCATCTGGATAGAAACATTCGGAACCACCATATTCGAACTCATCAACATACCCGGAGAGACCACACGAAAGGGATCTGGTAGGACTTCCGAATACAAATCATGCTTCCATGCAAAAGGTCTAGAAATGAATGAATGCGATGCACCAGTGTCAAACAAAACTTTTGCAGGAATATAATTAACCAAGAGGTTACCCATGATCACTTGAGAAGAATCCTCTGCTTCAGCTGCATTCACCATGTTCACTCTTGCTGACTTGGGATTGTGCTTCACCATAGCATTGCCTGGGGGCCTGATAGGAGGAGGAGGCGGAAGACGCCGCTGGTTGATGCACTTGTTGGAGTAGTGGCCCTTCTGACCACACTTGTGACAAGTAACCTCTGAGAGCGGACGGAAGTTGCCTGGAGGAGGAGCATTTGCTGACTTGGGAGCCTGAGGCCTCTGCTGAAAACCTGAGTTGGGTGGGTGGGAAGGACCACGACCACCGTGCTGTCTCTGCTGCTGAGGGGGACGAAACGGAGGAGGAGGAGGAACCCAATACTTCTGCTGCTTAGGAACAATCTGAGAGCTGGAAGAAGAAGAGTTGGTGTCTCTGAATCGCTTCCTGGAATTCTCCAACCTGAGCTGAGATGCCTCGACCTTTAGAGCCATGTTGTAGAACTGATCAAACTCGGGAGGCTCTTGAAGGACTAGACCCGGCTGCAGATCATCCCTGAGACCACCTCTGAACTGGTAAATCATTGCCCTTGCTTAGCATAGCGGGCCAGATTCTGGAAGTCGATGTTATACTGATAGACAGACTTGCTCCCCTGCTTCAAATTCCTGAACTTCTCACGCATCTCCTCGACAAAGCTCGTCGGGATGTGATGAGCTCTGAAGTCACGACAGAAATCATCCCAGCTGATAACACGATCACCTCTGGAATCCTTGTACTGCTGCCACCAATCTGCTGCCTGACCCTTGAGCTGGAAAGTCGCAAACTTGACATAGTCTGCAGGCCTGACATTGCTGCACTCAAAATGCTTGTACATGTCACGGAGCCAATCATCCGCATCGAAAGGCTGCTCACAACAGGTGAAGGACTTGGGCTGATTTGCGAGAAACTGGTTCAGAGTTGCGAACTGAGGCTGATTCTGAAAATTCCCTTGATAACCTTGCTGTCCCTGCTCTCTTTCCTGCAGCAACCTGAGCAACATCTGAGTGTTCGCATTGGTTGCGGCCATCACTGCTTGCCAAGCCTCCGGAGGTGGAGGTGGTGGTGGGGGTGGTGGAGGATCAGACGGCTCTCCATCACGACCTTGGTTCCCACGAGTTGCTGGCGCCATCCTGAAGATGGACAGAATATCAGCACACCATTGACAAAGATGATTGAAATAAGCTGAATCAACGACTTGAAGGAAATTGCAACGGAATATCATCAATTGCATTCAAACTGCAAATAGTAAGAACGCTTTCTGCAGGATCTTGAAAACATCATTAGAACATGAAGCCACTTGAAATTAACACAACAAGTATTGAGCTAAGGTTGCTCGGAACAAATGTACAACCATTATACATCTGTCGGAAGATGAACCTAAGAACTACTGGAATTCCCACCTAAGAATTTCCGAAGTCTTTCTTGTTTATGCGATTCGGGTTGCGGGTCCAGGAACGTACCCAAGGTAATCAGCTACAACTGCACCCGCAACCTTCCACACCATAATTCAAGAAAACTCCGCAAACTCGTCTACCACAGACACTCGTAATCACAACGATACTAAGTATGGCAGTACATCCGAACTCTCTCCACCAGTACTGGGGATGCCGGACTCCTCTCGCCACTACTAGTATTGAAGCAATTTCGAACATCCACCGTCCTGAGATACTAAGGAAACTGAACGATAACGATGTGTCAAGAATCCCCTGGAGCTCAACTCCCCGGAAGAAATCAAGTCAGACAGGAGGCACCAAGACAGAACTCCGTCACATCGGCATCATATAGTTTCCAAAATACCCGCGTGATCCTAAAAAAAAATTTGAGCGAGAAGAGGAGTAGAATAAATTCGTAAGTCGAATACCTCACCAGAGTATAGAAGAGGAGTAAAAGAATCCTACTCTCCGATATAACTAGACTCAAAATAGTTTTTCACTAGACTCGACTCGGCCAAGTTCGATCATGCAAGGGGCTCCTATGGTCGGTATGGCTCTGAATACCAACTTGTCACGCCCAAGATGCGGTCCTATCCCTATTAAGGCTTGTGGCCTCGACGGGGATAGAAGTGCATCTCGTCGTTCGCAAGCACAGTAAACATTGCAATACATGTAGGAAGAGATGAGTATATGAGTTGGCTTACACTCGCCACAAGCTAAATTACAAGTCCACACAATAATTCAATACATCATCCAGAAGACAGGGTCCGGCTACGGACGAAAAACAAACGATAAAAGAAGCAATGAAAACTGCCTTGCTATCCCAGGATCACCACCATGAAGCTCCCTACTCGTCTGGATACGTAACATACATACGTCTACTCTCCTCGTCGTACTCCCACTGGAGCTGAGTCACATCATCTGGCACGTTCTCATCAACACCTGTACCTGTATTGTTGTAATCTGTGAGCCACAGGGACTCAGCAATCTCATAACCCGGGTACCGAAACTATGTAAGCCATTGGGTAAGGAATTGGTTAAGTGGTGAGGCTGCAGCAAGCGCTAAGCATATGTTTGGGTGGCTAACTTACGAGAACATGAATGTAAATATGGTGGCATACGTAAGACGATCGTGAATTAGCATGATCACTAAGTGATCCTGAACACCTACTTACGTCAATCATAACCCCACCGTGTTCTCTCTCGGATATGTTCACGAGCAGAGACGATCACGGTTACGCACACAGTTGGTGTATTTTATTGGAGTTTACTTCAAGTTAACTATTACCGGGTGTTAAACAAATTTCCAAGTTGCCACATAACCGCGGGCACGGCTCTCCGAAAAGATTAAACCCTGCAGGGGTGCTCCAACTCATCCATCACAAACTAACCACACTCCGCGAGAATAACCTCGACCACGAATCTCGTGATCGTCCTAGGCCATTCCACTGGAAAACCGCAACCTCGAGATAGCCCGAAGAAAAACCGGAATTCCACGCGCAAGACATTCGATAAAGGTAAAACAAGTCCAGCAAGACCGCCCGACGTGTCGACGAACCCGATAAGAGCCGCGTATCTCGTTCTCAGGACACGACGGATAAGCTACTCGTACGGAGGCCTGATAGAGATCTCCCGAGTTGCCCCGGGTTGGCCCCGCACAGTGCTCTGGGTTGGACCAACACTCATGAGGAGCACTGGCCCGGGTGGTTGATTAATTTATCCTCGGGGTAGCTATGCCCTATGCAATTTTATTAAGTTGTTAGCAAATGTAGTACCAATGTTGGGTCTTGCCAGACAAGTTTTAATCTAAAACGAATGATCAAGAAGGTCCCCATAACAACCCCGAGCATGTTAGGAGCGCAAAATATGGAATATAACACCGGAACTCGGAACTAGTGCGGCAAAAGCGGAAAAAACACTGAGCAAAAGGCTAAGCCTTCCACCGTTGCCAGATATATATGTGCATTAATTTAAATAACAACAAATAGAGTGAGATAAACAAAATCCATGTTGACACATGGGAAACTTGCACCTGCAACTAGCAACGCTATAAGAAAAAGGGGTGAGCAGCGGTAACATAGCCAATCAAGGTTTGCTAGGTAGTGGAAAGGTTAGGGGCTTTCATGGCAAATTAGGAGGCTGACAGTTAAGTGGTAGGTAACGGAACATAACGGTAAAAACGAGACATCTAGCAAGGCAAAAATAGTGTCGGGATCCGGGTATGATCATCTTGCCTGTTGGATCTTCAGAGGGACAAAGAGCTGGTTCCTCGTAGTTGTACTCTCCGGAATCCTCGTACTCAGGCTCAACACTCGCGTCTACCCAAAGAGAACAGCACCAAATAAACAAACAGCAAGGTGCAATGCACAAACAAGATGACGCATGGTCATGTTAAGAAATATAGCATGGCAATCCTATGCTAGTCATGTTTCACATGCATCTATTAAGTTATTAGTATTCTGGACAGAACCTCAATATTACTTATTTGGACGTGCATGATCATGGAAAATATGGATGCTTCATGCAAAAACGATGCAAATGCATATGTAGAACGCTGCAAACGGAGTAACGTAGCTCACGGTCTGTTCACGGCAAGGTACGAACGTTAACGGAGACAAAACACAACATGAGGCAATCTCTGGGCTATACCTTGGTGTTCCAAGGATGCCACTGGATAGGTAATGAAAATCTAACAAGAATAGAGCTAAAGATCAAGCAAAACAATGGAGTATAGCTCTCACAAGTCACAAAACAATCAAACACACATCCTGTCCAAAATCAGCAACATGGCATCTTGTCACTCACATAGCCAGGGCTACAGCAGGTCTTAAATCAAAACCAAGGCATGGACAGAAACTTTACAGCAAGCTTAACAATTAATATAACTACACAAACTTGAAAGGAAGCATAGATCAATAGCAATGAAGATCACAAGATGGCATGTTGAACCAGATTTTAGGACTTAGTGAAAATTCCAGTTTTCTGGAATCTGAGTTAACCTGATGGCTTATTGACAGCATGGTTTATATATGCTACAGCATCTTTCATGGCATGAAAATTAACAGGATGGTAGAGAGCAACATATATAACAAAACACTAGCACTGAGCATGAGCTAGAACACAACACATAACTTGGTAGCATCCACTCTTCATGGCATAAAA
This sequence comes from Elymus sibiricus, assembly GCA_039707655.1. Taxonomy (NCBI): domain Eukaryota; kingdom Viridiplantae; phylum Streptophyta; class Magnoliopsida; order Poales; family Poaceae; genus Elymus; species Elymus sibiricus. Next base: position 196,891,697 of record CM077668.1, read on the forward strand.
ATATTAACAGATTCTCAGATTTAGAAATATTTAGCAAGGGCAAAACTGGGCACATGTTAACAGAATAGCAACTTGACAGCATGTTTTAAATATGATGCAAGAGCTTAATGCTCAAGTTTTTAGCACAATTTAGTAGAGCATGCTGGGCACAACAAAACATGTTCAAGTCCCAAACTCAAAGGACCAACACATCCGTGGGAACCATCATCTAAACATAGCAAGAAAATAACAGATCCAACACTTGGCAATATTGAGAAATGCAACCAGGGTTATTATCTTAGCATATTAACAGCAAGGAACCCACTTATCCACAAGTTTATGATGCCAAACAAAAATACCAGGGCCTAGTACCCTTCAAACACTAGCATATTCATGTTGACAAGTTTCACATATATTGTATAGATTAAATCATATGAAAATGACAAAATGGCATGTTGGGACAAAATGACATTTTTGCAAACTTGCTCAAATGACAAAACAAATTACACCATTGGATTCCTTGGGAAATTCTACCCCAAAAACATATATCATACTTATATCTACATGTAGATAAAATGCCCAAAACCACAATTGAAAAACCACACATGCACTTATAAGTGGAATCTTGCCCTATTTGGCTACTGCCAAAAATGGCCATGTCCAGATCTGGATCTTTCCAAAAATGGAAAGAAACAAAACAGCAGTATAAATAAGTAAAACAATAAATAAAAACAATCAAACAGAGGGGGGGACCCACTGGCATACACACCAGGACCCCCCTGAGGATGGCAAGTGGGGCCAGGCCCACTGTCATTCTCACACACACACACACAGCACACACACAAGCCACAGAGACACACACACACATAATACAGGGAAAAATAGAAGGGCTCGGGGGGGGATCGAACCCGAGACCTCCTGTGTATACAGCGATCGGTCGACCACTGCGCCACACGCGTGCGTCTGAACAGAGAGGGGCCTTGCTCGTTAAATGCAGACAAAGGGCGCGGTTTTTCCTTCTTCCCGAACCAGAGAAAGAGGCGACGGCGAAACGACGACCAGGACGCGACTAGGCGGCTACGCGCGATAAAGAGAGGGGGAAGGAGGAGCTGATGCTCACTGCGGGCTGCTTGAGGACGCGGCGAGGCGAGGACGACGAAGCTGGCGCTGCCTGACGACGCGCAGCTCCAACCACGCGACGTGACGACGGGAAGACGACGCGGGGACGCTCCGGCCTCCCTAGCGCCGGGAACGGGACGCCGAATGCACCAGAAACCCCGCGGACATCTCGGATGCCACGGAGATGCCACCGGCGATGAAGGAGACGACGAAATCGACGGCGGCTCTCTGCTCTCTCTGACGAAACTGAACTTCTCTCTTCTCTGAACTTACCTGACGAAGAAGAAAAAGGAGAAGGGAGAGGAGGAAGGAGATGGAGGTGGCGGCGGCGCGGAGAGACAGGGGGGGAACCCTAGCTAGAGGGGCGCGGACGCCGAGGCTTTATAGCCCTGGAGGCACGCCCTAGCCTCGCCACCTCGGCCACGGCGGGGCCCTGCTCGCTCTCGCTCTGAGAGGGAGCTGGAAAGGAGGAGGAAGAAAGGAGGGAGAGAGAGGCTGACGCGCGGGCCCGACGCGCGCCACGCTGGAGGGAACCAGCGCACGGGCTAGCTGGGCCGCGGGAAGGAAGGAAGGAGGAGGAGGCCCAGATGGGCCGGCCACTCTCTCTCAGCGAAAACAAAACACACAGGCCTTCCCTATTAATTAAATCAGCAAACTAAGAATAAAACCATGCAGGTTTAAAAAAATAATTGGGGAGGAAGAAAAATATGTTTTGGAAACAGAAAATTGTAGCCTAGTTAAAAAAAATGGAGTTGGCATTTTTTTGAACAAATAAAACAATCACATATATTTAGAATTGGAATCTGTTTGCAATTGTTAAAAAAAATATTCAAAACCAGTAGAACATGCTTGAGACTACACACAAAACTCAACTGAATATTTAGAAAATGAGCAACATTTTTAATATGTGAAAACAGAAAGTAAATTATTATCATGGGCATATTTTGAATAAGAAAGAAGAGGGGATAGTTTATTAGATGGGAGGGAGTAGCACTCCAAACAAAGAAACACATGCACTCACTCCACATCACATACACTCCCATCAACACCACCTCACGTCACAACAAACACAACCACAAGCATGGCAATAATTAATATGCACTTGGTATGATGAGCATGATGGCATGATGCATGAAATGACCATGAGGCAAGGTTGATAATCAAACACAATGGCAAAACATGAAGGTCCACATGAGAATGATTACAAATAAGGCAAGAATTACACTTGGGCTGTTACAACTCTCCCCCACTACATGAGGATCTCGTCCCGAGATCTAGGAACGGAAGAATTCGGGAAATTCGGAACGGAGATGGTCCTCTCGTTCCCAAGTGGCTTCTTTGTCGGAGTGATGTGACCACTTCACCTTTAGAAACTTGATTGACTTGTTGCGAGTCTTACGCTCAGTTTCTTCAAGGATAGCAACTGGATGCTCATGATAGGATAGGTCTTCTTGGAGATCAATTTCTTGGAGATCAACGGTGCGCTCGGGAGTCTTGAAGCACTTCCGGAGCTGAGAGACATGAAACACATCATGCACATTGGAGAAATTGGGAGGAAGCTCGAGTTGGTAGGCAAGGTCACCCCTCTTGCCCACAATCTTGAAAGGACCCACAAAGCGTGGGGCAAGCTTGCCTTTGATGCCAAAGCGTTGAGTGCCCTTCATGGGAGACACTCTGAGATAGACAAAATCATCGATCTGAAAGGTCATGTCACGATGCTTGCTATCATAATAACTCTTCTGGCGGGATTGAGCTGCTTTGAGATTTGCACGAATGACACGGCACATTTCTTCTGCTTCAGTGATCATGTCATTACCAAGGATTTGACGCTCACCGGTTTCAGACCAATTGAGCGGGGTGCGGCACTTTCTGCCATAGAGAATCTCGAAAGGAGCTTTGCCGGAACTTGCTTGGAAGCTATTGTTGTATGAGAACTCAGCAAACGGGAGGCAATCTTCCCACTTCATGCCAAAAGAAATCACACAAGCTCTGAGCATATCTTCGAGGATTTGATTGACTCTCTCAACTTGACCACTAGTCTGAGGATGGAAAGCTGTGCTGAAACGGAGATTAGTCCCCATTGCAGTCTGGAAGGAATCCCAAAACTTGGAAGTGAAGATGCTTCCACGATCTGAGGATATGAGCTTAGGAACACCGTGCAAAGAAACTATCCTTGACGTATACAACTCTGCTAGCTGAGCTGCCGAGATAGATTCTTTGACCGGAAGGAAGTGGGCAACTTTGGTGAGCTTGTCGATGACCACAAAGATGGCATCATTCCCTCTCTTGGACTTAGGAAACCCAGTGACGAAATCCATTTCAACATGATCGAATTTCCACTCTGGGATAGGCAAAGGCTGAAGGAGACCTGCTGGACGTTGATGTTCCGCCTTCACTCTGCGACAAACATCACACTCGTTCACGAACTGAGCAATCTCGCGTTTCATGCGAGTCCACCAGAAGGTTTGCTTGAGGTCTTGATACATTTTGGAACTGCCTGGATGAATCGAGAGGAGGGAATTATGTGCTTCATCCATGATAACTTTCCTGAGATCACCTTTCGGAACCACCAGACGGTCCTCGAAGAACAGGGTGTCTTTGTCATCAACACGGAAACACTTATACTTGGGAATGCTCTTGGCCACACCTTTCTTGACTTTCTTCACCATAGCATCAAGAAGCTGAGCTTGGTGAACCTGATCCTCGAGAGTCGAAGAGACTTGAAGATTGGCAAGGAAACCTTGAGGAATCATTTGGAGATTGAGCTTGCGGAATGCTTCACAAAGCTCGGGCTGAAGAGGCTTGAGGATAAGACTGTTGCAGTACGCTTTTCTGCTCAGCGCGTCTGCAATGACATTAGCTTTCCCAGGAGTATATTCAATACTCGGATTGAAGTCCTCGATCATCTCCACCCAACGAGACTGCCGAAGATTGAGGTTGGGTTGGGTGAAGATATACTTCAAGCTTTTGTGGTCGGTGAACACCTCAACTGGTCTTCCCAACAACAGATGTCTCCACGTCATCAGAGCATGCACTACTGCCGCCAGCTCAAGATCATGAGTGGGGTAGTTCTTCTCAGCAGGCTTCAACTGCCTCGAGGTATAAGCCACAACTTTCTTATCTTGCATGAGAACGCCACCGAGGCCTTGGAGAGAAGCATCACAAAATACTTGGAAGGGCTTGGACTGCTCGGGAGGAACAAGAACTGGAGCCGAAGTCAGCTTCTGTTTGAGTGTATTGAACGCCACGTCACACTCAGGAGACCACAGAAACTTGACATTCTTCTGAAGGAGGTTGGACAGAGGCTTAGCAATTTGAGAGAAATTCTCGACAAATCTTCTGCAATAGCTTGCAAGGCCGAGGAAGCTACGAAGCTGCTTGACATTCTGGGGAGGCTCCCAGTTCACAATTGCTTCAACTTTCTCGGGGTGCACTTTAATGCCCTCGGCAGAGATGACATGCCCGAGGTACACCACTTCATTGAGCCAAAACTCACACTTCGAGAACTTAGCATAAAACCGATGTTCCCTAAGCTTGTCAAGCACAAGTCTGAGATGCTCTGCATGCTCTTCTTCTGTCTCCGAGAACACGAGAATATCATCCAAATAGACCAAGACGAACTCATTCTTGAAAGGAGAGAATATATAGTTCATCATTCTGGAGAAGGTCGGAGGCGCATTTGCTAGACCAAAAGACATGACGGTGTACTCATAGGAGCCAAAACTCGTCCTGAAAGCTGTCTTTGGAATATCTTCTTCACGAATGCGGATTTGATGATAGCCCATACGGAGGTCTAACTTCGAGAAAACCTTGGCACCTTTCAATTGCTCAAACAGCTCATTGATGTTGGGAAGTGGATACTTGTTCCTGATTGTCTTCTTATTCAATGGACGGTAATCGACACATAGTCGGTCCGTGCCATCCTTCTTCTTGACAAACAGAACACCACAACCCCAAGGAGAAGAGCTTGGTCTGATCAGACCCAGACGCTCTTGTTCATCTAGCTACTTCTTCAACTCTTTCAGCTCATCGGGGCCAAGCTTATAAGGACGCTTGCACACCGGTTCAGTTCCAGGCTCGAGATCAATCACAAACTCCACTGGCCTGTGAGGAGGCATTCCTGGCAACTCTTCTGGAAAGACATCTTCATACTCCGAGACAACGGGAATTTGAGAGATGGCAGAAATCTCACCCTTCTCATTGAGAGAAAACAGACGAATCGTGTCATCGCGAGCAGCGAAAATGATCACATCTTCAGAAGGATGAGTCAATTGAACTTCTTTAGCTTTGCAATCCACATAAGCCTTGTTCATCGCCAGGAAATCCATGCCAAGAATAAGATCAATATCCGACTTGCCGAGAACAATTGGAGAGGCTAGAAAGGAATAGCTGCCCATCTGGATAGAAACATTCGGAACCACCATATTCGAACTCATCAACATACCCGGAGAGACCACACGAAAGGGATCTGGTAGGACTTCCGAATACAAATCATGCTTCCATGCAAAAGGTCTAGAAATGAATGAATGCGATGCACCAGTGTCAAACAAAACTTTTGCAGGAATAGAATTAACCAAGAGGTTACCCATGATCACTTGAGAAGAATCCTCTGCTTCAGCTGCATTCACCATGTTCACTCTTGCTGACTTGGGATTGTGCTTCACCATAGCATTGCCTGGGGGCCTGATAGGAGGAGGAGGCGGAAGACGCCGCTGGTTGATGCACTTGTTGGAGTAGTGGCCCTTCTGACCACACTTGTGACAAGTAACCTCTGAGAGCGGACGGAAGTTGCCTGGAGGAGGAGCATTTGCTGACTTGGGAGCCTGAGGCCTCTGCTGAAAACCTGAGTTGGGTGGGTGGGAAGGACCACGACCACCGTGCTGTCTCTGCTGCTGAGGGGGACGAAACGGAGGAGGAGGAGGAACCCAATACTTCTGCTGCTTAGGAACAATCTGAGAGCTGGAAGAAGAAGAGTTGGTGTCTCTGAATCGCTTCCTGGAATTCTCCAACCTGAGCTGAGATGCCTCGACCTTTAGAGCCATGTTGTAGAACTGATCAAACTCGGGAGGCTCTTGAAGGACTAGACCCGGCTGCAGATCATCCCTGAGACCACCTCTGAACTGGTAAATCATTGCCTTATCATTGGGAACATCTTGCTTAGCATAGCGGGCCAGATTCTGGAAGTCGATGTTATACTGATAGACAGACTTGCTCCCCTGCTTCAAATTCCTGAACTTCTCACGCATCTCCTCGACAAAGCTCGTCGGGATGTGATGAGCTCTGAAGTCACGACAGAAATCATCCCAGCTGATAACACGATCACCTCTGGAATCCTTGTACTGCTGCCACCAATCTGCTGCCTGACCCTTGAGCTGGAAAGTCGCAAACTTGACATAGTCTGCAGGCCTGACATTGCTGCACTCAAAATGCTTGTACATGTCACGGAGCCAATCATCCGCATCGAAAGGCTGCTCACAACAGGTGAAGGACTTGGGCTGATTTGCGAGAAACTGGTTCAGAGTTGCGAACTGAGGCTGATTCTGAAAATTCCCTTGATAACCTTGCTGTCCCTGCTCTCTTTCCTGCAGCAACCTGAGCAACATCTGAGTGTTCGCATTGGTTGCGGCCATCACTGCTTGCCAAGCCTCCGGAGGTGGAGGTGGTGGTGGGGGTGGTGGAGGATCAGACGGCTCTCCATCACGACCTTGGTTCCCACGAGTTGCTGGCGCCATCCTGAAGATGGACAGAATATCAGCACACCATTGACAAAGATGATTGAAATAAGCTGAATCAACGACTTGAAGGAAATTGCAACGGAATATCATCAATTGCATTCAAACTGCAAATAGTAAGAACGCTTTCTGCAGGATCTTGAAAACATCATTAGAACATGAAGCCACTTGAAATTAACACAACAAGTATTGAGCTAAGGTTGCTCGGAACAAATGTACAACCATTATACATCTGTCGGAAGATGAACCTAAGAACTACTGGAATTCCCACCTAAGAATTTCCGAAGTCTTTCTTGTTTATGCGATTCGGGTTGCGGGTCCAGGAACGTACCCAAGGTAATCAGCTACAACTGCACCCGCAACCTTCCACACCATAATTCAAGAAAACTCCGCAAACTCGTCTACCACAGACACTCGTAATCACAACGATACTAAGTATGGCAGTACATCCGAACTCTCTCCACCAGTACTGGGGATGCCGGACTCCTCTCGCCACTACTAGTATTGAAGCAATTTCGAACATCCACCGTCCTGAGATACTAAGGAAACTGAACGATAACGATGTGTCAAGAATCCCCTGGAGCTCAACTCCCCGGAAGAAATCAAGTCAGACAGGAGGCACCAAGACAGAACTCCGTCACATCGGCATCATATAGTTTCCAAAATACCCGCGTGATCCTAAAAAAAAATTTGAGCGAGAAGAGGAGTAGAATAAATTCGTAAGTCGAATACCTCACCAGAGTATAGAAGAGGAGTAAAAGAATCCTACTCTCCGATATAACTAGACTCAAAATAGTTTTTCACTAGACTCGACTCGGCCAAGTTCGATCATGCAAGGGGCTCCTATGGTCGGTATGGCTCTGAATACCAACTTGTCACGCCCAAGATGCGGTCCTATCCCTATTAAGGCTTGTGGCCTCGACGGGGATAGAAGTGCATCTCGTCGTTCGCAAGCACAGTAAACATTGCAATACATGTAGGAAGAGATGAGTATATGAGTTGGCTTACACTCGCCACAAGCTAAATTACAAGTCCACACAATAATTCAATACATCATCCAGAAGACAGGGTCCGGCTACGGACGAAAAACAAACGATAAAAGAAGCAATGAAAACTGCCTTGCTATCCCAGGATCACCACCATGAAGCTCCCTACTCGTCTGGATACGTAACATACATACGTCTACTCTCCTCGTCGTACTCCCACTGGAGCTGAGTCACATCATCTGGCACGTTCTCATCAACACCTGTACCTGTATTGTTGTAATCTGTGAGCCACAGGGACTCAGCAATCTCATAACCCGGGTACCGAAACTATGTAAGCCATTGGGTAAGGAATTGGTTAAGTGGTGAGGCTGCAGCAAGCGCTAAGCATATGTTTGGGTGGCTAACTTACGAGAACATGAATGTAAATATGGTGGCATACGTAAGACGATCGTGAATTAGCATGATCACTAAGTGATCCTGAACACCTACTTACGTCAATCATAACCCCACCGTGTTCTCTCTCGGATATGTTCACGAGCAGAGACGATCACGGTTACGCACACAGTTGGTGTATTTTATTGGAGTTTACTTCAAGTTAACTATTACCGGGTGTTAAACAAATTTCCAAGTTGCCACATAACCGCGGGCACGGCTCTCCGAAAAGATTAAACCCTGCAGGGGTGCTCCAACTCATCCATCACAAACTAACCACACTCCGCGAGAATAACCTCGACCACGAATCTCGTGATCGTCCTAGGCCATTCCACTGGAAAACCGCAACCTCGAGATAGCCCGAAGAAAAACCGGAATTCCACGCGCAAGACATTCGATAAAGGTAAAACAAGTCCAGCAAGACCGCCCGACGTGTCGACGAACCCGATAAGAGCCGCGTATCTCGTTCTCAGGACACGACGGATAAGCTACTCGTACGGAGGCCTGATAGAGATCTCCCGAGTTGCCCCGGGTTGGCCCCGCACAGTGCTCTGGGTTGGACCAACACTCATGAGGAGCACTGGCCCGGGTGGTTGATTAATTTATCCTCGGGGTAGCTATGCCCTATGCAATTTTATTAAGTTGTTAGCAAATGTAGTACCAATGTTGGGTCTTGCCAGACAAGTTTTAATCTAAAACGAATGATCAAGAAGGTCCCCATAACAACCCCGAGCATGTTAGGAGCGCAAAATATGGAATATAACACCGGAACTCGGAACTAGTGCGGCAAAAGCGGAAAAAACACTGAGCAAAAGGCTAAGCCTTCCACCGTTGCCAGATATATATGTGCATTAATTTAAATAACAACAAATAGAGTGAGATAAACAAAATCCATGTTGACACATGGGAAACTTGCACCTGCAACTAGCAACGCTATAAGAAAAAGGGGTGAGCAGCGGTAACATAGCCAATCAAGGTTTGCTAGGTAGTGGAAAGGTTAGGGGCTTTCATGGCAAATTAGGAGGCTGACAGTTAAGTGGTAGGTAACGGAACATAACGGTAAAAACGAGACATCTAGCAAGGCAAAAATAGTGTCGGGATCCGGGTATGATCATCTTGCCTGTTGGATCTTCAGAGGGACAAAGAGCTGGTTCCTCGTAGTTGTACTCTCCGGAATCCTCGTACTCAGGCTCAACACTCGCGTCTACCCAAAGAGAACAGCACCAAATAAACAAACAGCAAGGTGCAATGCACAAACAAGATGACGCATGGTCATGTTAAGAAATATAGCATGGCAATCCTATGCTAGTCATGTTTCACATGCATCTATTAAGTTATTAGTATTCTGGACAGAACCTCAATATTACTTATTTGGACGTGCATGATCATGGAAAATATGGATGCTTCATGCAAAAACGATGCAAATGCATATGTAGAACGCTGCAAACGGAGTAACGTAGCTCACGGTCTGTTCACGGCAAGGTACGAACGTTAACGGAGACAAAACACAACATGAGGCAATCTCTGGGCTATACCTTGGTGTTCCAAGGATGCCACTGGATAGGTAATGAAAATCTAACAAGAATAGAGCTAAAGATCAAGCAAAACAATGGAGTATAGCTCTCACAAGTCACAAAACAATCAAACACACATCCTGTCCAAAATCAGCAACATGGCATCTTGTCACTCACATAGCCAGGGCTACAGCAGGTCTTAAATCAAAACCAAGGCATGGACAGAAACTTTACAGCAAGCTTAACAATTAATATAACTACACAAACTTGAAAGGAAGCATAGATCAATAGCAATGAAGATCACAAGATGGCATGTTGAACCAGATTTTAGGACTTAGTGAAAATTCCAGTTTTCTGGAATCTGAGTTAACCTGATGGCTTATTGACAGCATGGTTTATATATGCTACAGCATCTTTCATGGCATGAAAATTAACAGGATGGTAGAGAGCAACATATATAACAAAACACTAGCACTGAGCATGAGCTAGAACACAACACATAACTTGGTAGCATCCACTCTTCATGGCATAAAAATATTAACAGATTCTCAGATTTAGAAATATTTAGCAAGGGCAAAACTGGGCACATGTTAACAGAATAGCAACTTGACAGCATGTTTTAAATATGATGCAAGAGCTTAATGCTCAAGTTTTTAGCACAATTTAGTAGAGCATGCTGGGCACAACAAAACATGTTCAAGTCCCAAACTCAAAGGACCAACACATCCGTGGGAACCATCATCTAAACATAGCAAGAAAATAACAGATCCAACACTTGGCAATATTGAGAAATGCAACCAGGGTTATTATCTTAGCATATTAACAGCAAGGAACCCACTTATCCACAAGTTTATGATGCCAAACAAAAATACCAGGGCCTAGTACCCTTCAAACACTAGCATATTCATGTTGACAAGTTTCACATATATTGTATAGATTAAATCATATGAAAATGACAAAATGGCATGTTGGGACAAAATGACATTTTTGCAAACTTGCTCAAATGACAAAACAAATTACACCATTGGATTCCTTGGGAAATTCTACCCAAAAAACATATATCATACTTATATCTACATGTAGATAAAATGCCCAAAACCACAATTGAAAAACCACACATGCACTTATAAGTGGAATCTTGCCCTATTTGGCTACTGCCAAAAATGGCCATGTCCAGATCTGGATCTTTCCAAAAATGGAAAGAAACAAAACAGCAGTATAAATAAGTAAAACAATAAATAAAAACAATCAAACAGAGGGGGGGACCCACTGGCATACACACCAGGACCCCCCTGAGGATGGCAAGTGGGGCCAGGCCCACTGTCATTCTCACACACACACACACAGCACACACACAAGCCACAGAGACACACACACACATAATACAGGGAAAAATAGAAGGGCTCGGGGGGGGATCGAACCCGAGACCTCCTGTGTATACAGCGATCGGTCGACCACTGCGCCACACGCGTGCGTCTGAACAGAGAGGGGCCTTGCTCGTTAAATGCAGACAAAGGGCGCGGTTTTTCCTTCTTCCCGAACCAGAGAAAGAGGCGACGGCGAAACGACGACCAGGACGCGACTAGGCGGCTACGCGCGATAAAGAGAGGGGGAAGGAGGAGCTGATGCTCACTGCGGGCTGCTTGAGGACGCGGCGAGGCGAGGACGACGAAGCTGGCGCTGCCTGACGACGCGCAGCTCCAACCACGCGACGTGACGACGGGAAGACGACGCGGGGACGCTCCGGCCTCCCTAGCGCCGGGAACGGGACGCCGAATGCACCAGAAACCCCGCGGACATCTCGGATGCCACGGAGATGCCACCGGCGATGAAGGAGACGACGAAATCGACGGCGGCTCTCTGCTCTCTCTGACGAAACTGAACTTCTCTCTTCTCTGAACTTACCTGACGAAGAAGAAAAAGGAGAAGGGAGAGGAGGAAGGAGATGGAGGTGGCGGCGGCGCGGAGAGACAGGGGGGGAACCCTAGCTAGAGGGGCGCGGACGCCGAGGCTTTATAGCCCTGGAGGCACGCCCTAGCCTCGCCACCTCGGCCACGGCGGGGCCCTGCTCGCTCTCGCTCTGAGAGGGAGCTGGAAAGGAGGAGGAAGAAAGGAGGGAGAGAGAGGCTGACGCGCGGGCCCGACGCGCGCCACGCTGGAGGGAACCAGCGCACGGGCTAGCTGGGCCGCGGGAAGGAAGGAAGGAGGAGGAGGCCCAGATGGGCCGGCCACTCTCTCTCAGCGAAAACAAAACACACAGGCCTTCCCTATTAATTAAATCAGCAAACTAAGAATAAAACCATGCAGGTTTAAAAAAATAATTGGGGAGGAAGAAAAATATGTTTTGGAAACAGAAAATTGTAGCCTAGTTAAAAAAAATGGAGTTGGCATTTTTTTGAACAAATAAAACAATCACATATATTTAGAATTGGAATCTGTTTGCAATTGTTAAAAAAAATATTCAAAACCAGTAGAACATGCTTGAGACTACACACAAAACTCAACTGAATATTTAGAAAATGAGCAACATTTTTAATATGTGAAAACAGAAAGTAAATTATTATCATGGGCATATTTTGAATAAGAAAGAAGAGGGGATAGTTTATTAGATGGGAGGGAGTAGCACTCCAAACAAAGAAACACATGCACTCACTCCACATCACATACACTCCCATCAACACCACCTCACGTCACAACAAACACAACCACAAGCATGGCAATAATTAATATGCACTTGGTATGATGAGCATGATGGCATGATGCATGAAATGACCATGAGGCAAGGTTGATAATCAAACACAATGGCAAAACATGAAGGTCCACATGAGAATGATTACAAATAAGGCAAGAATTACACTTGGGCTGTTACAACTCTCCCCCACTACATGAGGATCTCGTCCCGAGATCTAGGAACGGAAGAATTCGGGAAATTCGGAACGGAGATGGTCCTCTCGTTCCCAATTGGCTTCTTTGTCGGAGTGATGTGACCACTTCACCTTTAGAAACTTGATTGACTTGTTGCGAGTCTTACGCTCAGTTTCTTCAAGGATAGCAACTGGATGCTCATGATAGGATAGGTCTTCTTGGAGATCAATTTCTTGGAGATCAACGGTGCGCTCGGGAGTCTTGAAGCACTTCCGGAGCTGAGAGACATGAAACACATCATGCACATTGGAGAAATTGGGAGGAAGCTCGAGTTGGTAGGCAAGGTCACCCCTCTTGCCCACAATCTTGAAAGGACCCACAAAGCGTGGGGCAAGCTTGCCTTTGATGCCAAAGCGTTGAGTGCCCTTCATGGGAGACACTCTGAGATAGACAAAATCATCGATCTGAAAGGTCATGTCACGATGCTTGCTATCATAATAACTCTTCTGGCGGGATTGAGCTGCTTTGAGATTTGCACGAATGAAACGGCACATTTCTTCTGCTTCAGTGATCATGTCATTACCAAGGATTTGACGCTCACCGGTTTCAGACCAATTGAGCGGGGTGCGGCACTTTCTGCCATAGAGAATCTCGAAAGGAGCTTTGCCGGAACTTGCTTGGAAGCTATTGTTGTATGAGAACTCAGCAAACGGGAGGCAATCTTCCCACTTCATGCCAAAAGAAATCACACAAGCTCTGAGCATATCTTCGAGGATTTGATTGACTCTCTCAACTTGACCACTAGTCTGAGGATGGAAAGCTGTGCTGAAACGGAGATTAGTCCCCATTGCAGTCTGGAAGGAATCCCAAAACTTGGAAGTGAAGATGCTTCCACGATCTGAGGATATGAGCTTAGGAACACCGTGCAAAGAAACTATCCTTGACGTATACAACTCTGCTAGCTGAGCTGCCGAGATAGATTCTTTGACCGGAAGGAAGTGGGCAACTTTGGTGAGCTTGTCGATGACCACAAAGATGGCATCATTCCCTCTCTTGGACTTAGGAAACCCAGTGACGAAATCCATTTCAACATGATCGAATTTCCACTCTGGGATAGGCAAAGGCTGAAGGAGACCTGCTGGACGTTGATGTTCCGCCTTCACTCTGCGACAAACATCACACTCGTTCACGAACTGAGCAATCTCGCGTTTCATGCGAGTCCACCAGAAGGTTTGCTTGAGGTCTTGATACATTTTGGAACTGCCTGGATGAATCGAGAGGAGGGAATTATGTGCTTCATCCATGATAACTTTCCTGAGATCACCTTTCGGAACCACCAGACGGTCCTCGAAGAACAGGGTGTCTTTGTCATCAACACGGAAACACTTATACTTGGGAATGCTCTTGGCCACACCTTTCTTGACTTTCTTCACCATAGCATCAAGAAGCTGAGCTTGGTGAACCTGATCCTCGAGAGTCGAAGAGACTTGAAGATTGGCAAGGAAACCTTGAGGAATCATTTGGAGATTGAGCTTGCGGAATGCTTCACAAAGCTCGGGCTGAAGAGGCTTGAGGATAAGACTATTGCAGTACGCTTTTCTGCTCAGCGCGTCTGCAATGACATTAGCTTTCCCAGGAGTATATTCAATACTCGGATTGAAGTCCTCGATCATCTCCACCCAACGAGACTGCCGAAGATTGAGGTTGGGTTGGGTGAAGATATACTTCAAGCTTTTGTGGTCGGTGAACACCTCAACTGGTCTTCCCAACAACAGATGTCTCCACGTCATCAGAGCATGCACTACTGCCGCCAGCTCAAGATCATGAGTGGGGTAGTTCTTCTCAGCAGGCTTCAACTGCCTCGAGGTATAAGCCACAACTTTCTTATCTTGCATGAGAACGCCACCGAGGCCTTGGAGAGAAGCATCACAAAATACTTGGAAGGGCTTGGACTGCTCGGGAGGAACAAGAACTGGAGCCGAAGTCAGCTTCTGTTTGAGTGTATTGAACGCCACGTCACACTCAGGAGACCACAGAAACTTGACATTCTTCTGAAGGAGGTTGGACAGAGGCTTAGCAATTTGAGAGAAATTCTCGACAAATCTTCTGCAATAGCTTGCAAGGCCGAGGAAGCTACGAAGCTGCTTGACATTCTGGGGAGGCTCCCAGTTCACAATTGCTTCAACTTTCTTGGGGTGCACTTTAATGCCCTCGGCAGAGATGACATGCCCGAGGTACACCACTTCATTGAGCCAAAACTCACACTTCGAGAACTTAGCATAAAACCGATGTTCCCTAAGCTTGTCAAGCACAAGTCTGAGATGCTCTGCATGCTCTTCTTCTGTCTCCGAGAACACGAGAATATCATCCAAATAGACCAAGACGAACTCATTCTTGAAAGGAGAGAATATATAGTTCATCATTCTGGAGAAGGTCGGAGGCGCATTTGCTAGACCAAAAGACATGACGGTGTACTCATAGGAGCCAAAACTCGTCCTGAAAGCTGTCTTTGGAATATCTTCTTCACGAATGCGGATTTGATGATAGCCCATACGGAGGTCTAACTTCGAGAAAACCTTGGCACCTTTCAATTGCTCAAACAGCTCATTGATGTTGGGAAGTGGATACTTGTTCCTGATTGTCTTCTTATTCAATGGACGGTAATCGACACATAGTCGGTCCGTGCCATCCTTCTTCTTGACAAACAGAACACCACAACCCCAAGGAGAAGAGCTTGGTCTGATCAGACCCAGACGCTCTTGTTCATCTAGCTGCTTCTTCAACTCTTTCAGCTCATCGGGGCCAAGCTTATAAGGACGCTTGCACACCGGTTCAGTTCCAGGCTCGAGATCAATCACAAACTCCACTGGCCTGTGAGGAGGCATTCCTGGCAACTCTTCTGGAAAGACATCTTCATACTCCGAGACAACGGGAATTTGAGAGATGGCAGAAATCTCACCCTTCTCATTGAGAGAAAACAGACGAATCGTGTCATCGCGAGCAGCGAAAATGATCACATCTTCAGAAGGATGAGTCAATTGAACTTCTTTAGCTTTGCAATCCACATAAGCCTTGTTCATCGCCAGGAAATCCATGCCAAGAATAAGATCAATATCCGACTTGCCGAGAACAATTGGAGAGGCTAGAAAGGAATAGCTGCCCATCTGGATAGAAACATTCGGAACCACCATATTCGAACTCATCAACATACCCGGAGAGACCACACGAAAGGGATCTGGTAGGACTTCCGAATACAAATCATGCTTCCATGCAAAAGGTCTAGAAATGAATGAATGCGATGCACCAGTGTCAAACAAAACTTTTGCAGGAATAGAATTAACCAAGAGGTTACCCATGATCACTTGAGAAGAATCCTCTGCTTCAGCTGCATTCACCATGTTCACTCTTGCTGACTTGGGATTGTGCTTCACCATAGCATTGCCTGGGGGCCTGATAGGAGGAGGAGGCGGAAGACGCCGCTGGTTGATGCACTTGTTGGAGTAGTGGCCCTTCTGACCACACTTGTGACAAGTAACCTCTGAGAGCGGACGGAAGTTGCCTGGAGGAGGAGCATTTGCTGACTTGGGAGCCTGAGGCCTCTGCTGAAAACCTGAGTTGGGTGGGTGGGAAGGACCACGACCACCGTGCTGTCTCTGCTGCTGAGGGGGACGAAACGGAGGAGGAGGAGGAACCCAATACTTCTGCTGCTTAGGAACAATCTGAGAGCTGGAAGAAGAAGAGTTGGTGTCTCTGAATCGCTTCCTGGAATTCTCCAACCTGAGCTGAGATGCCTCGACCTTTAGAGCCATGTTGTAGAACTGATCAAACTCGGGAGGCTCTTGAAGGACTAGACCCGGCTGCAGATCATCCCTGAGACCACCTCTGAACTGGTAAATCATTGCCCTTGCTTAGCATAGCGGGCCAGATTCTGGAAGTCGATGTTATACTGATAGACAGACTTGCTCCCCTGCTTCAAATTCCTGAACTTCTCACGCATCTCCTCGACAAAGCTCGTCGGGATGTGATGAGCTCTGAAGTCACGACAGAAATCATCCCAGCTGATAACACGATCACCTCTGGAATCCTTGTACTGCTGCCACCAATCTGCTGCCTGACCCTTGAGCTGGAAAGTCGCAAACTTGACATAGTCTGCAGGCCTGACATTGCTGCACTCAAAATGCTTGTACATGTCACGGAGCCAATCATCCGCATCGAAAGGCTGCTCACAACAGGTGAAGGACTTGGGCTGATTTGCGAGAAACTGGTTCAGAGTTGCGAACTGAGGCTGATTCTGAAAATTCCCTTGATAACCTTGCTGTCCCTGCTCTCTTTCCTGCAGCAACCTGAGCAACATCTGAGTGTTCGCATTGGTTGCGGCCATCACTGCTTGCCAAGCCTCCGGAGGTGGAGGTGGTGGTGGGGGTGGTGGAGGATCAGACGGCTCTCCATCACGACCTTGGTTCCCACGAGTTGCTGGCGCCATCCTGAAGATGGACAGAATATCAGCACACCATTGACAAAGATGATTGAAATAAGCTGAATCAACGACTTGAAGGAAATTGCAACGGAATATCATCAATTGCATTCAAACTGCAAATAGTAAGAACGCTTTCTGCAGGATCTTGAAAACATCATTAGAACATGAAGCCACTTGAAATTAACACAACAAGTATTGAGCTAAGGTTGCTCGGAACAAATGTACAACCATTATACATCTGTCGGAAGATGAACCTAAGAACTACTGGAATTCCCACCTAAGAATTTCCGAAGTCTTTCTTGTTTATGCGATTCGGGTTGCGGGTCCAGGAACGTACCCAAGGTAATCAGCTACAACTGCACCCGCAACCTTCCACACCATAATTCAAGAAAACTCCGCAAACTCGTCTACCACAGACACTCGTAATCACAACGATACTAAGTATGGCAGTACATCCGAACTCTCTCCACCAGTACTGGGGATGCCGGACTCCTCTCGCCACTACTAGTATTGAAGCAATTTCGAACATCCTCCGTCCTGAGATACTAAGGAAACTGAACGATAACGATGTGTCAAGAATCCCCTGGAGCTCAACTCCCCGGAAGAAATCAAGTCAGACAGGAGGCACCAAGACAGAACTCCGTCACATCGGCATCAGCTCTGATACCAATTGTAGGAACGAAGTGTGTCTACTAGAGGGGGTGAATGGGAGTTTTAAAATTTCTTCGAAAAATTCAAAACTCTTGGAACCTAGCAGTGGAGCGAATGAAAATAGACTACAGTGAGCTAATGCTAATTAGTGAACAAGAATTAAACGCATGCATCGAAGAGAATCACATGATCGAAACTTATCATACAACACAGAGCGAATAAGAGCAAGTGTAGAGATAACCAGTGAGGCTCGATGGCGACAAGGTATTTGGTAGACCAGTTCGCCCTTCTGCAAAAGGACTACATCTGGTTGGAGGGGTTGTGACTTAACACGGAAGATAAACTCTCTTCGCCCTATTCTCCTCGACAATAAGTTCGTCAACCAATGCCGATCACTCGTGGTAGATACTTGAGGTGATCTCCGAACCTTTACAGATTTTTCTTCAAGAACCACAATCACTCTTGGTCTCTGAAGAAATTGACACCTAACCGTCTAGAGAGTTCGCAGCTCTCAAGATTAATAGGTGGAGTGTACTGGACTTAGATTCGAGTGATGCTAAACCACTATATATATTTTTGGCTCTGGGGTTTTTCTCTCGGTGGATTTTAAACTCAAATCACTCAGGAGAGAGGGTTACTCAACAAACTTCTCGGAATCAAACGGAGCAGCCACCGGACAAAGCCGGTGCGGGGTGGCTATTTATAGCCGTAGCCTTCCCTGATGGAAAATGACCGTTTTGGACGTGCGGTCCAGCCAATGGCCAATCGACACGTTCTCAACGGTCGGAGCAATGGTAACATTACTTGAGGAACAAGTAATGCTAACTCTTTGGTTAGAGACAAATCTCTCGTAGAGAAGAAGAACACAGTCTCTTGCTGGCAAGTATTTGCTCGGAGCTCAAAGAGATTTCTCTGACAACTCACATAGGATTGGGTTTAGCATCAGAGTACCAAAGTTTCGAACACTATACCCCTCTTAATAGTACGGTGGTCCTATGACTCAATAAAGAGAAAGAAGAACAACGAAATAAATGCTCCGTCTTCACTTCGTCTTCAACTTCTCGGCCACAATCAATTTCTTCGGACAGACACCGAACCAATTGCTTTGCGTCAACAATTTTTGGGGGGTCACTCTTGTCAGCATAATCTTCGGTGATAATCCTCGCTGCCACGCAGGAGATTATCTTCGGAGTTTGAACCAAACTCCTCATGACTTCAGGGACATGTTACTCTGTGTGCACTAGCAAACACATCAGTCCCTTACTGTTTATGACAATAATCTCCAAAACACAAGAAGGCAAATTATTGCACCAACAGTCTGCATCGACTGAATTCCTCCCGCCTCCCTGCTACTTGTAAACTGCGTTGGGATTTCCCCGAAGATGAGAGGATGATGCAGTATAGTAGAGATAAGTATTTCCCTCAGTTAAGAACCAAGGTTATCAATCCAGTAGGATAACCACACAGAACCTCGTTAGCAGCACCTACACACACAAAAGCAAACACTTGCACCCAATGCAAATAAGAGGGTTGTCAATCCCCTTAGGGGTTACTTGCAAGGATTAATTCTGATAGTGATAGATAGAAAAGTAAATTGCAAAATAAAATAAAAGTAAATAAAATGCAGCAAGGTATTTTTGGATTTTAATATATGATAAAAGTAGACCCGGGGGGCATAGTTTTCACTAGAGGTTCTCTCTCGAACACATAGCATACGGTGGGTAAACAAATTACTGTTGGGCAATTGATAGAAAAGCAAATAATTATGACGGATTCATGGCAATGATCATGTATATAGGCATCACGTCCAAAACAAGTAGACCGACTCTTGCCTGCATCTACTACTATTACTCCACTCATCGACCGCTATCCAGCATGCATCTAGAGTATTAAGTATAAAACAGAGTAACGCCTTAAGCAAGATGACATGATGTAGACAAAGTAAACTCAAGCAATATGATTAAACCCCATCTTTTTATCCTTAATGGCAACAATACAAATACGTGTCATGTCCCTTTCTGTCACTGGGATTGAGCACCGCAAGATTGAACCCATCACAAAGCACCTCTCCCATTGCAAGATAAATCAATCTAGTTGGCCAAACCAAACGGATAGATCAGAGAGAAATACAAAGCTATAACAATCATGCATAAAAGAGTTCAGAGAAGACTAAAATATTTCTCATGGATAATCTGATCATAAACTCACAATTCATCGGATCCCAACAAACACACCGCAAAAGAAGATTACATCGGATAGAACTCCAAGAACATCGAGGAGAACATGGTACTGAAGATCAAAGAGAGAGAAGAGGCCATCTAGCTACTAGCTATGGACCCGTAGGTCTGTGGTAAACTACTCACACATCATCGGAAGGGCAGCAAGGCTGATGAAGAAGCCTGCTACTTGTAGCTTGCGTTGGTATTTCCCCGAAGAGGAAGGGATGATGCAGCACAGTAGAGATAAGTATTTCCCTCAATTATGAAACCAAGGTTATCGAACCAGTAGGAGAATCACACAACACCTAGTAAGCAGTACCTGCACACAAACAACAAATCCTTGCACCCAACACAAACAAGGGGTTGTCAATCCCTTGGCGGTAATATTGCAAGATTAAATTGTATTTGATAGATTGATAGACTGCAGCAAAAATACTAAATAAAATAAATAAAAGAAAATGGCAGCAATATTTTTAGGGTTTTAGTAATATGATTTTGATAGACCCGGGGGCCATAGATTTCACTAGAGGCTTCTCTCAAGAAAATAGCATATGGTGGGTAGACAAAATACTGTTGGGCAATTGATAGAAAAGCAAATAATCATGAAGATATCCAAGGCAATGATCATGTATATAGGCATCACGTCCAAGATTAGTAGACCGACTCCTGCCTGCATCTACTACTATTACTCCACACATCGATGGGCTATCCAGCATGCATCTAGTGAATTAAGTCCATAAGAACGGAGTAATGCCTTAAGAACGATGACATGATGTAGACAAGACAAACTCACGAATTAATAAACCCAATGAATAGATCCCATCCTTTTACCCTTAGTAGCAATGATACATACGTGTCATGTCCCTTTCTGTCACTGGGATTGAGCACCGCAAGATCGAACCCACTACAAAGCACCTCTTCCCATGGCAAGATAAAGCAACTTAGTTGGCCAAACCAAATCAATAGATCGGAGAAGAAATACGAGGCTATAATAATCATGCATAAAAGAGATCAGAGAAGACTCAAATAATATTCATGGATAATCTGATCATAAACTCACAATTCATCGGATCCCAACAAACACACCGCAAAGAAAGATTACATCGGATAGATCTCCAAGAACATCAAGGAGAACATTGTATTGAAGATCAAAAAGAGAGAAGAAGCCATCTAGCTACTACCTATGGACCCAAAGGTCTGTGGTAAACTACTCACGCATCATCGGAGAAGCAGCAAGGTTGATGTAGAGCCCCTCCGTGATCGATTCCCCCTCCGGCAGATTACCGGAGAAGGACCCCAGATGGGATCTCTCTGGAACAGAGGCTTGCGGCGGCATAAAAAGTATTTCGTGGACTCTCCTGAGGGTTTCTGATTTTTCTGGAATTTATAGTGCTGGAATTAGGTCAAACGGAGCTTGGTGGGGCCCACGAGGCATCAGGGCGCGCCTGCCCCCCCAGGCGCGCCCTGGTGGCTCATGGGGCCCACCAAGGTCTTCTGGCCTCCCCTCAAAGCTTCTGGTATTCTTCTTGCCCAAGAAAAAATCTCCAAAAAGTTTCACTGTATTTGGACTTCGTTTGATATTGATTTTCTGTGAAACAAAAACAGGGCAGAAAACAGCAACTGGCACTGGGCACTAGGTTAATAGGTTAGTCTCCAAAAATGATATAAAATTGCTGTAAATGATTAGAAAAACATCCAAGATTGATATTATAACAGCATGGAACAATCAAAAATTATAGATACGTTAGAGACGTATCAGCATCCCCAAGCTTAATTCCTGCTCGTCCTCGAGTAGGTAAATGATAAAAACAGAATTTTTGATGTGGAATGCTGCCTAACATATTTATCACATATTCTTTTTCTTTTTGTAGCATGGACATCGGACTTATATGATTCAAAGCAATAGTCTATAATTTGACATGAAAACATAGATACTCAAGCATACTAACAAGCAACCATGTCTTTCAAAATATCAACGCTAAAGAAAGTTATCCCTAGCCCATTATGCTCAATCATTGATCCATTTATGAAACACACTAAAATATTAGCTACAACCAATGCACAAGTATGACAATAGTGTTCTCTAGTTGGTGCTTTTGTAAGAGAAGATGGAGACTCAAGAAAAATAAAAATTGCATAAAAGTAAATAGATAGGCCCTTCGCAGAGGGAAGCAGAGATTTGTCAAATGTGCCAGAGCTCAAAGCTGAAATTAAAGAGAAAAAATATATTTTGGGAGGCATGCTTTTCCTGTCAACGAAAACGAATGAGAATTCCCAATATCTTCCATGCTACATACATCATAGGCGGTTCCCAAACAGAAAATAAAGTTTATTCCTTTCCACCAATTCTTTCACAATCCATGGCTAGCCGTATCCACGGGTGCCCTCCATACCATCACTTTCCAAGGAATTTATTATTGCGATCACATAAGATTTTTCATTTCATTTCATTTCACATTTCGGGACTGGGCATCCCTATTACCACCACACTCTCGTGCAATGACAAGTGAATAAACACTCATCTTGAGAATAACACACCTAGCATGGAAGATATTGGCTACCCCCTTCCGCTTCATGAGCGGTACGGGCACACAAAACAGAAAAATTATTTTGAAATTAAGAGTTGGCACATGCAAAGTTACTTGGAACGGCATTGGAATACCATATATAGGTAGACATAGTGGACTCATAAGGCAAAACTGGTTTTAAGGATTTTGGATGCACAAGCAGTATTTCCGCTTAGTACAAATGAAGGCTAGCAAAAGATTGAGAAGTAACCAACCAAAAAACAAAAATGGTCATAAACATGCATTAAACATAACTAACACTGAATAATGCATCATAGTAGGATATAATTTCATTGCATAACTATTGACTTAACGTGCTTGCATAGGGAATCACAAACCTTAACACTAATATTCTTACTTAAGCACAATTACTCACTAATATGGCATCACATATCATCATTTCCATATCGCAAAACTATTGCAAGGAATCACACTTGTCATATCCAATGATCTATATGAAAGTTTTTATCTATATCCCTCTTGAATATTCATCACTTTGGGACCGATTGCATAACATGTGCAAATTACCGTTACTATCATCATCTCTCAAAAAGATTTAAGTGAAGCATGAGAGTGCAAATATTTCTTCAAAATTTCATTCTTAACAATTCTCAAAATAATATAAATGAAGCATGAGAATTCATTTCTTCAAAATTTTAATCAAGTCAATTCTCAAAATGATATAAGTGAAGCATGAGAATTTATTTCTACAAAATTTCAATCAACTCTCAAAATAATATAAGTGAAGCATGAGAGTTTATTTCTACAAAATTTCAGTCAACTCTCAAAATAATATAAGTGAAGCATGAGAGTTTATTTCTACAAAATTTCAGGCACCACCGTGCTCAAAAAGATTTAAGTGAAGCACTAGAGCAACTGCCTAGCTCAAAAAATTTAAGTGAAGCACATAGAGTATTCTACAAATTATGATGATAACGTGTGGCTCTCTCAAAATAGGTGTGTGCAGCAAAGATGATTGTGACAAACTAAAAATTAAAGAAAGCAAAGACTCATATCATACAATATGCTCCAAGCAAAACACATATTATGTGACGAATAAAAATATAACTCCAAGTAAAATTACCGATGGTCGGTAGAATAAAGAGGGGATGCCTTCCGGGGCATCCCCAAGCTTAGACGCTTGAGTCTTCCTTGAATATTACCTTGGGGTGCCTTGGGCATCCCCAAGCTTAGGCTTTTGCTACTCCGTATTCCTTCATCCATCGTGATCTCACCCAAAACTTGAAAACTTCAATCACACAAAACTCAACAAAACCTTCGTGAGATCCGTTAGTATAACAAAACAAATCACCACCATAAGTACTGTTGCAAACCCATTCATATTTTATTTTTGCATTATACCTACTGTACTCTAATTTCACCATGGCTTATACCCCCCGATACAATCCATAGATTCATCAAAACAAGCAAGTAATGCATCAAAAACAGAATCTGTCAAAAACAGAACAGTCTGTAGCAATCTATTTAAAAGCCATACTTCTGTAACTCCAAAAATTCTGAAAAATTAGGACAACATGGACAATTCATATACCAATACTTTGTAAAACTTTCAGATTTTTATGACGCTCCAGTACAGAAACAAAATTCGGGCACTGGACGCAAAACTTTCTGTTTTCCAAACAGCATCAATTATACTATCTTCCAAATCATCCCAAAGGCTTAACTTGGCACAAAAACTAATTAAAAACATAAAAATACTATCATACCAGTAGCATGACAGTAAAAACACACCATAACATAAACTTATAACAAAAATTTATTTTATTCATTGGGTTGCCTCCCAACAAGCGTTATTGTTTTATGCCCCTAGCTAGGCATAATGCATAATTTCAAGTATTGTCATCTTTGGTTTCCAACTCCTCAATCACACATCCATTTTTTCTAATAGATTCAACATAAGTGTTTTTCATCCTCACACTTCTAGGCACAAAATCAAGAATTTCACTTTTGTGAATAGGTTCCTTAATCATGTCAATGAAATTGGGGTGCACGCTAATCATTTTAAGATCCTCATTTCCCTTACTGGAAGTAGCACCATTGGTTTTAGGAACATACACGAACTTGCAATTTTTATTGGGAGGAGTTTTATCAATATTCTTAATGGAGGAAAAAGCCGATCCCAGATTGATAATAATTTCTTCTATCTTATCGATTCTAGCAGGGCCTTGTTCTATTCTTTCATTAACTACCGGTTCCTTTTCTTTTAAGGTTTTCAATGCATTTCCTACCTTAGAACCAAATTGAGTGATATGATTATGCAATTTTTTATCCAAATTCTCAAGGTGTACATTAGTAGACATCTTACTTTCAATAGCCTCTAACCTTTGCATAACATGTTCCAAAGTCAAAGTTGTTTCATTAATAGTGATAGGTGGTGATCCCACTAAATTTACCATAGCATTAAAAGCATCCGTAGAGGGACACATCAAGAAATTCCCTCCAGTAATAGTGTCAAGCACAAATCTATACCAAGTAGTGATTCCCACATAAAAATTGCGAAGGAGAATAGTGGAGGATTGCTTACGAGTTGATCTATTATGAGCATCGCAAATCCTACACCAAGCATCTTTTAAATTCTCTCCTCCCCTTTGTTTAAAATTAAGTACTTCATTTTCAGGGGTAATAGTAACGAGCGAAGAACTAGCCATAACGATAAGCAAGCAAAAAGCAAACAAGCAAACAAGCAAACTAGAAAAAAGGCAAAGGAAAATATTTTTGTATTTTTGTAAAAACGTTTTAGAAGTGGGGGAGATGAAAACGAGAGGCAAATGGCAAATAAAGTAAATGCAAGGAGATGAGAGTTTGTGCAAAGGTACTTGATAAATGTTGATGATGTCTCCCCGGCAACGGCGCCAGAAATTCTTCCTGCTACTTGTAGCTTGCGTTGGTATTTCCCCGAAGAGGAAGGGATGATGCAGCACAGTAGAGATAAGTATTACCCTCAATTATGAAGCAGCAAGGTTGATGTAGAGCCCCTCCGTGATCGATTCCCCCTCCGGCAGATTACCGGAGAAGGACCCCAGATGGGATCTCTCTGGAACAGAGGCTTGTGGCGGCGTAAAAAGTATTTCGTGGACTCTCCTGAGGGTTTCTGATTTTTCTGGAATTTATAGTGCTGGAATTAGGTCAAACGGAGCTTGGTGGGGCCCACGAGGCATCAGGGCGCGCCTGCCCCCACTAGGCGCGCCCTGGTGGCTCGTGGGGCCCACCAAGGTCTTCTGGCCTCCCCTCGAAGCTTCTGGTATTCTTCTTGCCCAAGAAAAAATCTCCAAAAAGTTTCACTGTATTTGGACTTCGTTTGATATTGATTTTCTGTGAAACAAAAATAGGGCAGAAAACAGCAACTGGCACTGGGCACTAGGTTAATAGGTTAGTCTCCAAAAATGATATAAAATTGCTGTAAATGATTATAAAAACATCCAAGATTGATATTATAACAGCATGGAACAATAAAAAATTATAGATACGTTGGAGACGTATCAAAGCCCTCCGTGATCGATTCCCCCTCCGGTAGAGTACCGGAAAAGGCCTCCAGATGGGATCGTGGAAGAATAGAGGCTTGAGGCGGCAGAAAGGTTTTCTCTTCTATCTCTCTAGTATATTGGGAATATTTTGGAATTTATAGCGCTGGAATTAGGTCAAGGGGTGCCACGAGGGGCCCATAAGCCTGGGGGCGCGCCTACCCCCTGGGCGCGCCCCCTGAACATGTCGCTTCCTTGTGACTCCTCTGGTCTTCTCCCAAAGCTTCCAGGGTCTCTTCTGGTCCAGAAAAAATTAATCCAAAGTTTTTTCTCCGTTTGGACTCTTGTTGATAATGATTTTCTAAAAAGACAAAAACAAGCAAAAAACAGCAACTGGCACTAGGCACTAGGTTAATAGGTTAGTCCCAAAAAATGATATATAATTGCATATAAAACATCCAAGATTGATAATATAATAGCATGGAACAATAAAAAATTATAGATACGTTGGAGACGTATCAAGCATCCCCAAGCTTAATTCCTGCTCGTCCTCGAGTAGGTAAATGATAAAAACAGAATTTTTGATGTGGTATGCTACCTAACATGTTTCATCATGTAATTCTCTTTTACGGTATGAATATTCAGATCCGAATGATTCAAAGCAATAGTCTATAATTTGATATAAAGACATCAATACTCAGGCATACTAACAAACAATCATGCCTTTCAAAATAAAAATGCTAAAGAAAGTTATCCCTACAAAATCATATAATCCTGTCATGCTCCATCTTCTTAACACAAAGTATTTATCATGCACAACCCCGGTTTTAGCCAAGCAATTGGTTCATACTTTTTAATGCGCTTTAGCTTTTTCAACCACCACGCAATACATGAGCGCAAGCCATGGATATAGCACTATGGGTGGAATAGAGTTGGTGGTAGAGATTAATAAGGGGAAGTCAAAAAAAGAAGATAGTCTCACATCAACGAGGCTAATCAACGGGCTATGGAGATGCCCATCAATTGATGTCAATGCGAGGAGTAGGGATTGCCATGCAACGGATGCACTAAGAGCTATAAGTGTATGAAAGCTCAAAACAAAAACTAAGTGGGTGTGCATCCAACTTGCTTGCTCATGAAGACCTCGGGCATTTGAGGAAGCCCATCATCGGAATATACAAGCCAAGTTTTATAACAAAAATTCCCACTAGTATATGAAAGTGACAAAATAGGAGACTCTCTATATGAAAAACATGGTGCTACTTTGAGGCACAAGTATGGAAAAGGATAGTAACACTGCCCCTTCTCTCTTTTTCTTTCATTTTTTTCTTTTTTTTCTTCTTTCTATTTTTCTTTCTTTTTTTCTTTTTTTCGTGGGCTCTTTTTGGCCTCTTTTTTTTCCTCACTGGGACAATGCTCTAATAATAATGATCATCATACTTCTATTTACTTACAACTCAGAATTACAACTCAAAACTAGAATAAATATGACTCTATATGAATGCCTCTGGCAGTGTACCAGGATGTGCAATGATACTAGCGTAACATGTACGAAAATGATGAACGGTGGCTGAGCCACAAATAGTATGTCAGCTATATGATCATGCAAAGCAATATGACAATGATGATGTGTGTCATAAAAAAGAACGGTGGAAGTTGCATGGCAATATATCTCGGAATGGCTATGGAAATGCCATAATAGGTGGGTATGGTGGCTGTTTTGAGGAAGATATAAGGAGGCTTATGTGTGATAGAGCGTATCATATTACGGGGTTTGGATGCACCGGCGAAGTTTGCACCGACTCTCGATGTGAGAAAAGGCAATGCACGGTACCGAAGAGGCTAGCAAATTGCGGAAAGGTGAGAGTGCGTATAATCCATGGACTCACATTAGTCATAAAGAACTCACATACTTATTGCGAAAGTTTATTAGCCCTCAAAGCAAAGTACTACTACGCATGCCCCTAGGGGGGAGGTTGGTAGGAGTTAACCACCGCGGGCCCTCGACCGCCACGCAAAGGAAGACAATCAATAATAAATCATGGTCCAACTTCTTAGCATAACGACAAATCATACGTGCATGCTTCGGGAATCACAAACCTTAATACCAATATTCTTACTAAACCACAATTATCTACTAGCCTCCCACATATTACCATCTTAATATCGCAAAACTATTGCAAGGAATCAAACTTATCATATTCAGTGATCTACATGAAAGTTTTTATTATATCCCTCTTGAATACCTATCATATTAGGACCAAACTCATAACCCGTGCATATTACCATTGCTATTTATTAGCCTCTCAAAAAGATATAAGTGAAGCATGAGAGTGCAACTATTTCTTTAAAATATAACCACCACCGTGCTCTAAAAGATATAAGTGAAGCACTAGAGCAACTGCCTAGCTCAAAAGATATAAGTGAAGCACATAGAGTATTCTAACAAATCACGAATAATGTGTGTCCCTCTCAAAAAGGTGTGTTCAGCAAAGATGATTGTGGCAAACTAAAAAGCAAACAAAAGCAAGCAAACTATAGCACAAGACGCTCCAAGTAAAACACATATCATGTGATGAATAAAAATATAGCTCCAAGTGATATACCGATAGATTGTAGACGAAAGAGGGGATGCCATCCGGGGCATCCCCAAGTTTAGACGCTTGAGTCTTCCTTGAATATTACCTTGGGGTGCCTTGGGCATCCCCAAGCTTAGGCTCTTGCCGCTCCTTATTCCTTTATCCATCGTAGTCTCACCCAAAACTTGAAAACTTCAGCACACAAAACTCAACAGAAACCTCGTGAGATCCGTTAGTATAACAAATAAATCTTAAACTTTATGTACTATTGTAAATTGATTCATATTTAATATTGGCATAATTCTACTGTACTCCAACTTCCCCATGGCTCATACCCCCCGATACGATCCATAGATTCGTCAAAATAAGCAAACTATGTAACAAAAACAAAATCTATCTAAAACAGAACGGTCTGTAAGGATCTATTTAGAAGCTATACTTTTGTAACCCAAAAAATTCTGAAAAATTAGGACAACGTAAACAATTCACATACCAATACTGTGTAAAAAAATCAGAATTTTATCATGCTCCAGTACAGAACCAAAAATCCAGCACTGGACTCGAAACTTTCTGTTTTCAAACAGCATCAATCATACTATCATCCAAATCATCCCAAAGGCATTACTTGGCACAAACACTAATTAAAACATAAAAACACAGTCATAAAAGAGGCTATAATTGTGTAAACACACAAGAACAGAAAATAAAATGAAAAATTATTTTATTCATTGGGTTGCCTCCCAACAAGCGTTATTGTTTTATGCCCCTAGTTAGGCATAATGCATAGTTTCAAGTGTTGTCATCCTTGGTTTTTGCTAATTTAGGTGGGTTATTCTCGAAACCGGGAGGCTCTTTGCATTTCCCATTACTTTCAGAAAATAAGGCAATTCTATTATCTAAGGTGTCTAGCCTCTTGTTGCAAATAGTAAGGAGATTATTCATGCGATTGAGATTGCCACTAACATTTTTAAGAGGCTCATTAGATTTTTGCAAATCAACCAATTTTGTTTGTATATCTCCTAATTTTTCCAAAATTTGAATCCCTTCTTGGGTATAATTAAATCCTTTCTGCAAGGGTGGAGTTCCCACCATTCCTTCTATTAGTTCATAAGCAGTGTTAGGATCACTATCAATGAAATTTCCTTTAGTGGCAAAATCCAAGAGTTGTCTATTTGGCATAGTTAGTCCTACATAAAAGTTTTGCAACAAAATTTTCATATCCCCTTTTATGGTGCAAACACGATAAGATTCCATTATCCTATACCAAGTATCTTTTAAATTTTCTCCTTGTTTCTGTTTGAAGTAAAGAACTTCAAAGTCCGGAGACAAAGGAGGGATGGTGATACTAGTCATGATAACAAAGCAAACAAACTAGCAAACAAACAAATGAAAATATTTTTGTGTTTTTGTAAAATTGTTTTAGAAGTGGGGGAGATGAAAACGAGAGGCAAATGCAAATAAAAAGGTAAATAAAATAAATGCAAGTGAATGATAGTTTATGCGAAGGTACTTGATAGGTTTTGGTGAAATCTCCCCGGCAACGGCGCCAGAAATTCTTCCTGCTACTTGTAAACTGTGTTGGGATTTCCCCGAAGAGGAGAGGATGATGCAGTATAGTAGAGATAAGTATTTCCCTCAGTTAAGAATCAAGGTTATCAATCCAGTAGGATAACCACACAGAACCTCGTTAGCAGCACCTACACACACAAAAGCAAACACTTGCACCCAACGCAAATAAGAGGGTTGTCAATCCCCTTAGCGGTTACTTGCAAGGATTAATTCTGATAGTGATAGATAGAAAAGTAAATTGCAAAATAAAATAAAAGTAAATAAATTGCAGCAAGGTATTTTTGGATTTTAATATATGATAAAAGTAGACCCGGGGGCCATAGTTTTCACTAGAGGCTTCTCTCTCGAACACATAGCATACGGTGGGTAAACAAATTACTGTTGGGCAATTGATAGAAAAGCAAATAATTATGACGGATTCATGGCAATGATCATGTATATAGGCATACGTCCGAAACAAGTAGACCGACTCATGCCTGCATCTACTACTATTACTCCACTCATCGACCGCTATCCAGCATGCATCTAGAGTATTAAGTATAAAACAGAGTAACGCCTTAAGCAAGATGACATGATGTAGACAAAGTAAACTCAAGCAATATGATTAAACCCCATCTTTTTATCCTTAATGGCAACAATACAAATATGTGGCATGTCCCTTTCTGTCACTGGGATTGAGCATCGCAAGATTGAACCCATCACAAAGCACCTCTCCCATTGCAAGATAAATCAATCTAGTTGGCCAAACCAAACGGATAGATCGGAGAGAAATACAAAGCTATAACAATCATGCATAAAAGAGTTCAGAGAAGACTCAAATATTTCTCATGAATAATCTGATCATAAACTCACAATTCATCGGATCCCAACAAACACACCGCAAAAGAAGATTGCATCAGATAGAACTCCAAGAACATCGAGGAGAACATGGTAGTGAAGATCAAAGAGAGAGAAGAAGCCATCTAGCTACTAGCTATGGACCTGTAGGTCTGTGGTAAACTACTCACACATCATCGGAAGGGCAGCAAAGCTGATGAAGAAGCCCTCCGTGATCGATTCCCCCTCCGGCAGAGTACCGGAAAAGGCCTCCAGATGGGATCGCGGAAGAACAGAGGCTTGCGGCGGCGAAAAGGTTTTCTCTTCTGTTTCTCTGGTTTATTGGGAATATTTTGGAATTTATAGCACTGAAATTAGGTCAAGGGGTGCCACGAGGGGCCCACAAGCCAGGGGGCGCGCCCCCTGAACTTGTCGCTTCCTCGTGACTCCTCTGGTCTTCTCCCGAAGCTTCCAGGGTCTCTTCTGGTCCAGAAAAAATTAATCCAAAGTTTTTTCTCCGTTTGGGCTCTTTTTGATTATAATTTTCTGAAAAGACAAAAACAAGCAAAAAACAGCAACTGGCACTGGGCACTAGGTTAATAGGTTAGTACCAAAAAAAGATATATAATGGCATGTAATTGCATATAAAACATCCAAGATTGATAATATAATAGCATGGAACAATCAAAAATTATAGATACGTTGGAGATGTATCACTCCCTCCTCCATTTCTCCCGCCTCCGTGCAGCCGCCCACCCCCTTTCTTGCTCACCGTCCTCGTCCGCCTTCGCTGATGTCGTCGCCGCGATCCTGTCCGCCACCATGGCCACGGATGATGCCTCGGCGGAATCGATCGGGATCCCAGGCTTGGCGTCGGATCCTTGCAAGTCATAGAACCTTGCCAGAAAGGAGCGCCGCCGGAGGCATCACGAGCGTGAGGCGGCGGAGAAGATAGCGGCGGCGAAGGCAGCTGCGGCCGCGGCCTTGGTGGCCGTTGCTGAGGACATGGATGTGACACAGGCCAATCCCTCGGTCGTGGCCGCGGAGACAAACAGCTTGTCGCCGGAGCCCAGCTCCATTCCGCCCTCCCAGTGGACGGGCATCCTGGATTTGAGCTTTTTGCAAGCCATCCCCGGTACGAACATGATGGCCGACTCGCCGGTGCTCCAAATGCATAGGGCATCGTCGAGCAATGCCGGCTCCGGGCATGCCGGCTTGGTGTTCGACGGAATGCCCGACCAAGACCCAGTATACTTTTTGCCCCTTTCTAATTGCATTCATCGATTCTTTTGTTGCACATATCATCGGATCATACTTGTAGGATGATAGTTTAGTCGCGATGCCTATTGTAGGAACAAATATTTCATGACATGATAAATAATGGTCAAGAGTCTTTGCAATTTACCATGGAGGATACCAATTCCTCCGTGTTTGAAGTTGAACAAACATCAAACACTAAAAAGAAGAAAAAAGTTGTGAAAGTAAGCCTAGAGGTCCGATATTCACACAATTTGAAGATATTTTGTTGTGTGAAAGTTGGTGCAACACTAGCATATATCCGATTTGTGGAACCGAGCAAAAAGGCGAGAAATATTGGGATTTTTTTGAAAACATTACCATGAGCAAAAACACTATGTGAAGCCACACCCAATATGCACCAACCGTGTCCCGTGCTCACTTCAACATAGATGGTCACTAATCCAAGAGGCCATTAGCAAATTTGTGTTAGAAATAATGGGCTAGGCCCATAGCAATTTCTCAAATCTCAAATGGTGGCCCATAAATTAAATGGCAAGAGGTGGTACTAAAGTTTAGTCCCATACCGCTAGTTGATGAAGAGTTGGACCTCTTTATATAGTGGGTTCTCTCCACCACTCTAAGTGGTGTGTTGAGAAGAGAAAGGGAAGACCACACGCGCGCGCGCTTGCCTGGCCAGGCCTGGCCTGGCCGGGCTCGGGCACGGGCCGGGGCGGCGCGTACGTGCGTGCGACATGCGCGTGAATGGTCCGCCGAAATCTGGTCCATTGCCTTGCGGGGGTGCGGCTTCTTTTTGCCGTTATATTTTTATGTCTTAGCAGACAAGTTAATTATTTCCTTGTCCGGTAAGTATACGACTTAGAAACCAAGTCGGTTTGAGATCGTGATCGCGACACGACACCGCCTCTGGTCCTAATATATATATATATATATATATAGGGCTTTGCCTCATCTCACAAATTGCGCCGCCACGGTAGTCTACCTCATCCCGAACGCCGGCGTGCATCGGCGTGCGGGAGAGCAGGTCTCCAGAACCGTTCGTCCTTGCGATCCTGCACCGGGAGAGGACGAATTAGGTTTTTGGGAAGCGCTTTGCGCGACTGCTCAAGTTCGTCATCACGTGTCGTCTTCCGTCCAAGTCGGGCGGTGCTACTCATCGTCGTCTCCATCGCCGTCAACAACAGATCGTCGCCAACATTGTCATCAACACCGTCGCTCCTGCAGCAACTAACGAACAGTACATCTTTCGTGATCTGTTCATGTCTCTCTCTGAAGTTGCTATTTCGTGTGCGATGCTGCTGTGCATGTTTTGCTGTTAATCTAGTTTGCTAGATTGTTGCATGCTAGTCTCAGTTCTACTCATGAATTATTTAATAGAATTAATCATGAACTTTCCTAATTTTCCAACAATCCAAAAACCTAATTGTAGGCAATTTCCTAAGTTAACTATGGCTGGATTCGCTGATGCACTGAGGCCGGATAAGTTTATCGGTGTGCATTTTAAGAGGTGGCCGGTGAAGACCACGCTCTGGCTTACTGCTCTGAAAGTTTTTCACATTAGTGTTGGTACTCCAGAGAGAATGTCTGAGGAAGATCAGAGAAAATTCCAGGAAGCCAATACTATGTTTGTGGGATGCATTCTGAGTGTTCTTGCTGACCGTTTGTGTGATGTGTACATGCACATAGATGACGGAAAGACACTGTGGGATGCACTGAATGCTAAATTCGGTGCAACAGATGCAGGCAGTGAACTGTACATCATGGAGAGTTTCCACGACTACAAGATGGTGAATAACCACTTTGTGGTTGAACAGGCTCATGAGATACAGTGCATTGTGAAGGAACTGGAACTCCTTAAGTGTGTTCTACCCGACAAATTCGTGGCTGGGTGCATGATTGCAAAGTTGCCTCCTTCATGGAGGAATTTCGCCACAACTCTGAAACATAAGAGTCAGGAAATATCAGTTGAAAATCTGATTGCATCTCTTGATGTTGAAGAGAACGCTCGGGCTAAAGACACTGCTGAGAAAGGAGGTGAGGTTCAGCCTACCTCCAATATGGTGCAGAGGTACCCACAGAACAAGAACAAAGGGAAGAACAAGCCTGTTTTCAACAAGCCTACCAAGACTACTACCTTAAAGAAGAAGAAGTTTAACAAGGCTAAGCTAGAGTGCTACGCCCGTGGGAAGCCCGGACACGTTTCCAAGGAATGCCCAGAACGTGCAGACCGGAGAGGGAAAACGAGCTCCAAGACTGTCAACATGGTGACCTCTAGCAATACTGATGGGTATGGTAATTGTGACACCCTGGTTTTTGGCAACTTTTTCTTTTCAAAATCTTTCTGGCTTTATTTGCAATTTGGTTGGATTTTGAATCTTTTCAGTTGACTTTGGACTTATGAATCTCTCTGAGTGATCCAAAGCCCTCAGCATCTTGCCAAAATCTTGCCACACACCTTCTGGATCAAATTCCAATCCTCCATCTTTCCCAATTATGCATTTTCTTCCTTTGGGAAAATCTGTCATCACTATGGGTTATGAAGTAACCTATAGTTTTGGTGATCAGAAAAATCCCAAACTAATACCACACCTTCTTGTCATCATCTGCTCCCATAATCTTCAAAAACATTTCATGGTCCAGTACAAAACTTTGTCCAGAAAACTCCATTTATCTTCTGGACAATACTGGCCCTTTGTGAAGCAACTCATATTTTCCCAACTCAGAAACTCTCAGATAATTCCCTGAGATACTAGGGAACCTATCTTGCCACAATATCCAAAAATATCATCTTGCCCAGTACAAATTTTCAGCAGCAAAATTCTGCCAAGTTTCTGCTCAAATGGAACCTCTGTGAAGGAAGTACCAGCTAGAGGTATCCAATTGAGCTGAAATTTTTATGACATCTTCTATCCACCATAAAACTCCCACACACCAAAATCCAGTTCCAGCAGATCAACCAGATGAGTGCTACAAGCTCATCTTGCCTCTGTTCCAGTAACAACAGTTGTTCATGAACCCCATTCAAATCCTAATGAAAGTTTCTCAAACTTGGCCAGCTTATAGTCCTTCCAAAGTAGATCATCCCAGACATCTCCATTGGCTCCATCTCCAGCTCACCTCTCCTCCAGATCTCTCTCAAAGTTTCTGTCAGAAACTGTAGCTGAAGCTACACATCGAACCAGAGTGCATCTAGTCGAACCAGAGGCACAGGGGGACTAAGTGATCAAGGGTCGACGTGTTGGACAAGATGCGCTAGGCTTGCGAGGCCTCTAGATGCCAATGCCCATGGTGAGCACGGCAATGGCATGCCAAAACACGCGCTCTGCACCGCGTCCGCGACGGATGTGACGCGTCCGGCTGCCCCGCGTGACCATAACTTGTCTCAGCTCGCCGACATCTTCTCCTTACTCCACCTGGCCGTTCTGGAACTTCCCCCTCGCCGAAATCGTCCCCGGCGGCCGCCACGCACGCGGGCACTGTGGCACCCGTGCGGCCACAGTGGCTCTGCTGCCCGTCGTCTTCCTCCGCACGCTGCCACTGCACGCCATAACTCCTCTGCCCTCTCCCATCCCGTCGCCCGCGTCGAGCCAGCCAGCGCGGTGTCCTTGCGCCGGCAACGTGGCCCGAGCTCCGCCCGATCTAGAAGCTCCTCCTCCCCCTATAAATAGACCTCCCCGTCCTCTCTTCCCTCCTCACCCAACTCCACCACCTCCTAATCGACCTCCCGAAGCATCGAGCCAAGGCCGAGAGGACCTCTGGCCTCGCATCTCGCCGGCGATCCGCCGCCACCCGAGCTCTGCCTCCTCGCCGTTCCACTCCACCCCAGCCTCCACCGACTGCACGCGCGAGCTCAGCTCACTCTCCTGACCTCGCCTGAGCTCTCGCCCGACCGAATCCCTGCCGGAAACGACGTCTCTGGCGACACCCGAGAACCACCGCCGCTGGAGAGGAAGGGGACGACGTCGTCCAGCCATCTCTCGTCACGCTGCGGGTACGTGCGTGTTCGTCTTAGTGCGCTCTTTCCATCCCCGTAGTCACCCGACCTCGCCGTCGACTGCATCGCCGGCGACCATCGCCGGAGAGCCGCATCTCTCTGTTCCCTCTCTCCCCCTTTTCAATCTGACAGCGGGGTCCGCACGTCAGTGGCCCGCCTCGCGCGCCGAAGCAGTAAGTGGAGGCGCCCTGGCGAAATACGCCTTCGACGTGGCCCTCTGCTGGATTTTCTATTTTCTGTTTTAATTCAAATTTTGACCAGTAACTTTGACCATCCATAACTTTTTGTCCATAAGTCCAAATCAATTGATTCTTTTTGCTCTGGGTTTGTCTTGAGCTCCTCTAATTTCTGGTAAAATTTGGTATTTTTCTCATGCTCGCAGAATTTCTGGTGCACAAAACAGTGTTTTGTGACATTTTCAATTGTCTTTTTAAAATATTTTCAGAAGGAGATTCTTTTGGTTTTGAAGCCCAGGAGTTTGTAGACAACCCAACAGAGCAAGGCAAGCCATGTCATCCATTTCATGAAGCATGTCAATAGTGTTGGTTATTATATTGAATTATTTGCATTACTTTAATATGTGATAATTCATAGTAAATTACTTGGATGCCTAACTACTACCATGTTTAGTTATTCATGATAAAATCCATGCTTGATAAGTACTTGACAACACTAAACCTAAATGGTTGATCAAGTGCCACCTATCCGGACTTATCCGTGCAGCCACATTTGCCGGTATGGGACGGCCTTGACTTGGTCTGGCTTTGTGCTCTTTTATCGGTACCACCAAACTAGGGAGGGTTATGCGTGCGTGCTGCCCTGATCAGGTAGACGACGATAATCCTGTGAGCCCAGTTGAGTTATTTTGCCGGCGTCCCCGTTTGGGACAGTTTAGTTGGCCACGACGGTGGCAGGTGTCACGGGGTGACACAGGGGCCACCCAGGACATGACCCTGGGAGGGTATGATTGTCGGTGGTACGATGGAAGAGTCACGGGTCAGGCAGGTTTCGTTGGAGCAGCACCGGTCCACCCGAATGGGAACACGAGGCCAGGAGCTCCATAGTGTAGGTAAAGTGCGCAACCTCTGCAGAGTGTAAGAATCTATTCGAATAGCCGCGTCCACGGTATTGGACAGTCCGTACTAGGCCACTGATTGGTCAACCACAATAATGATAATAATGATGGAAGAACTTGTCTTATGTTCGGAAGTGCTCAGTGGATTATGAGCATTCCGAGGGTTGTGGGACAACCCAGAAGAGAGTAAGTTGGTATTCGGTAACAGTAAGCATCTAAGCACTTAGTATGATCATTGCCATGCTATTGTCTGCTGCATTGTTTTGGTTGCCGTGAGCTTGCGAGTACATTCCAAGTACTCACCTGGCGTATCATGCCAGATGCAGGAGAAGCTGAGGACGGAGGTCCAGATGGTTCGTGCTACGCTAACTAGGCTGTGTCCCAGCAGTGTCCCTGTGGATGGAGTTTTCTGCGCTATGTTCCGCTACGCCGTAGAATCATCCAGTAGTATCGAGGCCCTGCTATGTTCCATAAATAATGTAGATATTGTCCTAGCACGCGCAGTGCCCTGGCCTCGCTATCAATGTAAATTACGAGCTTGTACTCAAGATATTTCAATAATGTTCAGTTCTGTTCTGTTCCAAGTTGTTGTGTGTTTCCAGAAGACATGATCTCTGGGTTGGAAACACTGGGTAAACCGGTCCTCTGAGCCGGGGTGCCACAACGCTTGGTATCAGAGCCACGCTGACTGTAGGACACCCTAGTTAACCCTGCGCTAGAACCGTGATTAGTTTAGAGTCTTGGGATGTGTCTTGCTTGTTGCATCTGTTTGCTGCATGGCATGCATATGGTTTTTATTGTGCTAACTGCTGGTTTGATGAGTGTAGATGGCACCAGTTCCGTACCACTATAATCATGAGCCGGCACCGTTCACTTTTCCAGCACTGCTTCGTAGTGTCTGGCTTCGGCTGTATCCCAACGGCGAAGACCCAGTGTACCAGGTGTTCCGAGAGAAGCTTGCTGGTTCAGTGTACGAGTATCACGCGGAGGCCTTTCTGACTGCGAGTTCAGATATTGGTAGTTACTCCCGTTCTTCTAAGGGCGGAACTGCTTCTACTCCGGAGTTGGCGATCCAGTTTGATGCGATGGAGGCTCTCACTGACTTGCGCTTTCACGATGTCGAGATGCAGACTCATCCAGGTTTCTTTCACTACCCCACCCTGTCGCCTACGACAGGGCGAGTCCTTTTTGCACCTGTTGATCCGGCGAGTGATCATGCTACTGGTGTTTTATCTCGTTATCTGAACGCCAGTTACCGTATGATCACTTCACTAGCTGACGAGCTGACACTTGCCCGCGAGGCACTTGCGGCTGTTGTGGCAGCACAGTCTCCTCCTCCACCTCCGTTTTCACCTATGTATACTCCACCCGTTCCACCTTCTGAGACTCCTTCTAGTTCGTTCGGACCGCCAGGCTTTTCGTCTGGTAGCCGACGTGAGACCCTGGCAGAGTGGGCCTCACTCCTAGCCACTCCAGCTTCTCCGATGCTGCGGCGTCGTATTTCTTCTCCTTCCGAGGCAGAGCCTTCCCGCCAGCGTCGTCGTGTTACCTTTGATCCGGAGGCCGAGGTGCACATCATCAGCTCAGATTCCGTGACAGGATCAGACGACGAGGAGTCTTCAGTTTACCAATGTTCGTGCCACTGGTGTCACTAGAGTGGAGGCTTGAGTATCAGTGCATGCATCATAGCATCTATGCATATGTCGACTGCCGTATGAGCAGTCCAGCCATGATAATCCCCCTACTAACTTGTCATGTATGATGTTGGGTTGCCTTGTATAATTATGTTGTTCGCTTTTTCCTCTTTTTATTTGGCTTCTTTTTCTGGTGTCATACTACCATGCTTTCCCTTACGGATGTTGCTCATCGATTCGATATTTGCAATGGGAACAAATTTAGGATGAAGAGGTGTAGTAATCAAGGCGGCGATGGAACTCCCGTTCGTCGATCCGCCAGACAGGCAGGACAGTCACCAGAAGATTTGCCACCACCGCCACCACAGTCACCAAACACTGATTAGATTATGAGAATGTTTGAAGAGAAAAGAAACCAAGATCTCATGGAATTTCTGAAAAGTATGCAGACTATGGTGGGTCAGAACAACCACAATGGGACACACTCTAAATTGTCTGATTTTCAGCGGACCAAGCCACCCAGTTTTGGTCAAGCTGTGGATCCGATGGAAGCTGATGACTGGCTGAGGACTATGGAAAAGAAGCTGGACATAGCCCGCTGTGATGAGTCAGACAAGGTTCCTTTTGTTACTCACTACCTGGAGGGACCGACAGCCATATGGTGGGACAACACGAAGCTAATGTGGTCCTCTGGGGAAGATATTTCTTGGGAGAAGTTCAAAGAGGTATTCCGCAAGTATCATATTCCTACTGGCATAATGAAGGTGAAACAGAGGGAATTTCTTGCTCTTACTCAAGGGAATATGTCAGTGGGTGAATATCTGAACAAGTTTAATAATCTGGCACGGTATTCCACTCATGACGTATCCACAGAAGAAAGGAAGATCGATCGATTCCTAGGAGGGCTAAATCATACCCTCCGCTGTCAGCTGTGTATGTTTGACTTTCCTGACTTCCAAACTTTGGTGAACAAGGCTTTCATAGCTGAACGAGAGCATAAGTCAGGATATGATGATCGCAAGCGGAAGTTTGAACCCAAGAAGGACAATCGTGAGCAGTTTGTGCAGAAGCCACGTATCTGGCAACCAGGTTCATCTGAATACAAGCCTGCCTTGAATAATGGTAACAACAACAATAAGCCTGTCAGCTAGGACAAGACCTTCGGCAAACAGCCAGTGCTGGAGGACTTCCGCCGTAACAACACGTGCTTTACTTGCGGCCAGAGCGGGCATTACTCCAAGCAGTGCCCCGCAAGAAATGGGAAGCCACCATCCGACTTCAAGCCACAAGTCAACAGTGTTGGACGCCGCCCCAATACGAACTTCTACCGCGGCCAAGTCCATCATATCTCCGCCGAGGAAGCCCGCGAAGCACTAGATGTGGTCCTTGGTATGTTTTCTGTTAACAACATACCTGCAATAATTTTATTTGATTCTGGGGCTTCTCATTCGTTTATTTCGCGGAGTTTTTCCACCTTGCACAAATTTTCTCCTTCTCTTTTGGATAAAATCATGGTGGTGCAATCCCCTGGCTCCATGCTCAGAACAAATGTGATATACAAGGATCTAGAAATCTTGATACATGATGTTAAGTTTCCAGCTACTCTTGTGGCCATTGAGTCCCCTGGACAGGATATACTATTGGGAATGGACTGGTTGGTACCACATCAGGTGTGTATCAACTGTGCCACCAGGACGGTGGCATTGATTAACCCGGCAGGCCAAACAGTGCAGTTTACTGCAAGCAGAATGATGTCAAAGAGAGGAATGGCATTCAAAGCCACTGCTACAGATATAAATCTGATTCCAGTAGTCAGTGAGTTTCCGGACGTGTTTCCAGAAGAAATACCAGGAATGCCACCTGATCGGGAACTAGAATTCGCTATTGATGTTGTTCCCGGAACCGCTCCAATCTATAAGAAGTACTACCGCATGCCTTCCCCAGAGCTGGTGGAACTAAAGAAACAGTTGGATGAATTATTGCAAAAAGGGTATATTCGTCCAAGCACCTCGCTATGGGGATCACCTGTGCTGTTTGTTAAAAAGAAGGATGGCAGCCTATGAATGTGCGTGGACTACCGCCAACTGAATGAGGTCACCATCAAAAATAAATATCCGCTCCCCCGTATTGATGATCTGTTCGACCAGTTGAACGGGGCCCGGGTATTTTCCAAGATCAACCTCCGAACGGGGTATCACCAGTTAAAAATCAGGAAGGAGGATATCCCCAAGACAGCCTTCACTACCAGATATGGTCTGTATGAATTTACAGTCATGTCATTTGGGCTGATAAATGCTCCAGCCTATTTCATGAGCATGATGAATAAGGTCTTCATGGACTTCTTGGACAAATTTGTGGTAGTATTCATCGATGATATTCTTATCTATTCGAAAGACGAAGAAGAGCACACGCAACACCTCCGTACTGTCCTGGAAAGACTAAGGACCCATCGCTTGTACGCCAAGTTCAGCAAATGTGAATTTTGGCTAAGAGAGGTGGGCTTTCTGGGGCATGTTCTGTCAGAACAGGGTGTGGCTGTCGACCCCAGCAAAGTGACTGCTGTATTAAACTGGAAGACACCAGCCACAGTAACTGAAGTCCGCAGTTTTCTGGGATTGGCCGGCTACTACCGTTGCTTCATCGAAGGCTTCTCAAAAATAGCCAAGCCATTGACAGAACTGTTGAAAAAGAACCACAAATTTGCCTGGACGGAAGAATGCGATAGCAGTTTCATGGAATTAAAGACGAGGCTAACTACAGTCCATGTCTTAGTTCTTCCAGACATCCACAAGAGCTTCGACATATATTGTGATGCTTCCAGGCGTGGAATTGGATGCGTTCTAATGCAAGAGGGAAAGGTTGTAGCATATGCATCCAGACAGCTACTACCTCATGAAGAGAACTATCCCACTCATGATTTGGAATTGGCAGCCGTGGTTCATGCACTGAAGATTTGGAGGCATTATCTCATCGGGTAGCGATGTGAGATATACACGGACCATAAGAGTCTCAAGTATATTTTCACCCAACCCGATCTGAATCTCAGACAGAGAAGATGGCTTGAATTGGTCAAGGACTATGACCTTGGAATTAATTATCATCCGGGAAAGGCCAATGTGGTCGCCGATGCCCTCAGCAGAAAGCAAGGTACCCTAAATGCAATAATGGAGGGAATCCATCCGAGACTACGAGAAGAGTTTGCCAAGCTGAATATGGTGTTATGCGGCCCAACTAGCCCGGATACAATGGAAATCATTCCGACACTTATGGAAGAAATTAAGGCAGCTTAGAAATTAGATAAAGGTATACAAGAGATCAAGGAACATATTCAGCAAGGGAAGGCCAAGTCCTTCCGAATTGACGATCAGGGCACTGTATGGTTTGAGAACCGAATATGCGTGCCTGATGAAGAAAATTTGAGACAGCAAATACTCCGAGAGGCACATGAATCCGCCTACTCTATTCATCCGGGAGGAACAAAAATGTACCAGGACTTAAGGGAAACATTTTGGTGGCCAGGAATGCGAAGGGACATTGCATACTATGTCGCCTGTTGTGACATCTGCAACAGAGTCAAGGCTGAACACCAGAAACCCCCTGGACTACTGCAACCGTTACCAGTGCCCCAGTGGAAATGGGATGACATATGCATGGACTTCATTGTTGGACTACCCAAGTCAGCAAGAGGCCATGATGCTATCTGGGTCATCGTGGACATACTTACGAAAGTGGCTCACTTTATTCCGGTAAAGACCACTTTCAACGCTTACCAGCTTGCACAGCTCTACATGTCCTGGATAGTCAGCCTTCACGGGGTACCCAAGTCTATCACATCGGATAGAGGCTCCTTGTTCACTTCAGCAATCTGGCTACGATTGCACCAAGCCTTGGGAACCGTGCTAAAGCATAGTACGGCATATCATCCACAGACATATGGACAGACCGAACGTGTGAACCAGATATTGGAAGATATGCTTCGGTCCTGTGCTCTCACCTATGGACCCAAATGGGAGGATAGTCTAACCTATGCAGAATTCTCCTACAATAACAGTTATCAGTCGAGTCTCAAGATGTCACCATTTGAAGCTCTGTATGGACGAAAGTGTCGCACTCCTTTAAATTGGTCTCAGATAGGAGACAACCGTATCTTCGGCACGGATTTGATGCTCGAGGCTGAGAAACAAGTCAAGGATATTCAGGAACGTCTTCGAGCAGCCAAGTCCCGTCAAAAGAGTTACTATGACCCTAACCACCGAGAAGTAACTTTTGAACCTGGAGAATATGCTTATCTCCGAGTTACACCCATGAAGGGAATAAAGAGGTTTCACACCCGAGGAAAGCTTGCACCGAGATATATCGGTCCCTTTCCAGTAATTGCTAGAAGAGGCAGAGTGGCATATCAGTTAGAGTTACCACCAGAATTGTCTGACG
Source organism: Elymus sibiricus (assembly GCA_039707655.1). Taxonomy (NCBI): domain Eukaryota; kingdom Viridiplantae; phylum Streptophyta; class Magnoliopsida; order Poales; family Poaceae; genus Elymus; species Elymus sibiricus. Next base: position 196,935,075 of record CM077668.1, read on the forward strand.
TTCACGACGTCTTTCACATATCACAGCTGAGAAAGTACATTGCACCCCCGATCAAGCAGGCAGATATGAGTGAGCTAGAGTTGACTAAGGATTTGACTTATCAGGAAAAACCTGTCAGAATATTGGATGAGATGGAAAGGACTACCAGGAGCAAGGTAATTAAATTTTTCAAGGTGTTGTGGGATCATCATACTGAGAAAGAGGCTACCTGGGAAAGAGAGGATTTTCTGAGATCAGCATATCCACACTTGTTCCCTGAGCAACCGAATCTCGAGGACGAGATTCATTCTAAGGGGGGTAGGTTTGTGACACCCTGGTTTTCGGCAACTTTTTCTTTCAAAATCTTTCTGGCTTTATTTACAATTTGGTTGGATTTTGAATCTTTTCAGTTGACTTTGGACTTATGAATCTCTCTGAGTGATCCAAAGCCCTCAGCATCTTGCCAAAATCTTGCCACACACCTTCTGGATCAAATTCCAATTCTCCATCTTTCCTAATTATTCATTTTCTTCCTTTGGGAAAATCTGTCATCACTATGGGTTATGAAGTAACCTATAGTTTTGGTGATCAGGTAAATCCCAAACTAATACCACACCTTCTTGTCATCATCTACTCCCATAATCTTCAAAAACATTTCATGGTCCAGTACAAAACTTTGTCCAGAAAACTCCATTTATCTTCTGGACAATACTGGCCCTTTGTGAAGCAACTCATATTTTCCCAACTCAGAAACTCTCAGATAATTCCCTGAGATACTAGGGAACCTATCTTGCCACAATATCCAAAAATATCATCTTGCCCAGTACAAATTTTCAACAGCAAAATTCTGCCAAGTTTCTGCTCAAATGGAACCTCTGTGAAGGAAGTACCAGCTAGAGGTATCCAATTGAGCTGAAATTTTTATGACATCTTCTATCCACCATAAAACTCCCACACACCAAAATCCAGTTCCAGCAGATCAACCAGATGAGTGCTACAAGCTCATCTTGCCTCTGTTCCAGTAACAACAGTTGTTCATGAACCCCATTCAAATCCTGATGAAAGTTTCTCAAACTTGGCCAGCTTATAGTCCTTCCAAAGTAGATCATCCCAGACATCTCCATTGGCTCCATCTCCAGCTCACCTCTCCTCCAGATCTCTCTCAAAGTTTCTGTCAGAAACTGTAGCTGAAGCTACACATCGAACCAGAGTGCATCTAGTCGAACCAGAGGCACAGGGGGACTAAGTGATCAAGGGTCGACGTGTTGGACAAGATGCGAGAGGCTTGCGAGGCCTCTAGATGCCAATGCCTGTGGTGAGCACGGCAATGGCATGCCAAAACATGCGCTCTGCACCGCGCCCGCGACGGATGTGACGCGTTCGGCTGCCCCGCGTGACCATAACTTGTCTCAGCTCGCCGACATCTTCTCCTTACTCCACCTGGCCGTTCTGGAACTTCTCCCTCGCCGGAATCGTCCCCGGCGGCCGCCACACACGCGGGCACGGTGGCACCCGTGCGGCCACAGTGGCTCTGCCGCCCGTCGTCTTCCCCCGCAAGCCGCCACTGCACGCCATAACTCCTCTGCCCTCTCCCTTCCCATCGCCCGCGTCGAGCCAGCCAGCGCGGCGTCCTTGCGCCGGCGACGTGGCCCGAGCTCCGCCCGATCCAGAAGCTCCTCCTTCCCCTATAAATAGACCTCCCCGGCCTCTCTCCGCTCCTCACCCGACTCCACCACCTCCTAATCGACCTCCCGAAGCATCGAGCCAAGGCCGAGAGGCCCTCTGGCCTCGCATCTTGCCGGCGATCCGCCGCCACCCGAGCTCTGCCTCCTCGCCGTTCCACTCCACCTCAGCCTCCACCGACTGCACGCGCGAGCTCAGCTCACTCTCCTGACCTCGCCTGGGCTCTCGCCCGACCGAATCCCTGCCGGAAACGCCGTCTCCGGCGACACCCGAGAACCACCGCCGCCGGAGAGGAAGGGGACGATGTCGTTCGGCCATCTCTCGTCACGCTGCGGGTACGTGCGTGTTCGTCTCAGTGCGCTCTTTCCATCCCCATAGTCACCCGACCTCGCCGTCGACTGCATCGCCGGCGACCATCGCTGGAGAGCCGCAACCCTCTGTTCCCTCTCTCCCCCTTTTAAATCTGACAGCGGGGCCCGCACGTCAGTGGCCTGCCTCGCGCGCCGAAGCGGTAAGTGGAGGCGCCCTGGCGAAATACGCCTTCGACGTGGCCCTCTGCTGGATTTTCTATTTTCTGTTTTAATTCAAATTTTGACCAGTAACTTTGACCATCCATAACTTTTTATCCATAAGTCCAAATCAATTGATTCTTTTTGCTCTGGGTTTGTCTTGAGCTCCTCTAATTTCTGGTAAAATTTGGTATTTTTCTCATGCTCACGGAATTTCTGGTGCACAGAACAGTGTTTTGTGGCATTTTCAATTGTCTTTTTAAATTATTTTCAGAAGGAGATTCTTTTGGTTTTGAAGCCCAGGAGTTTGTGGACAACCCAACAGAGCAAGGCAAGCCATGTCATCCATTTCATGAAGCATGTCAATAGTGTTGGTTATTATATTGAATTATTTGCATTACTTTAATATGTGATAATTCATAGTAAATTACTTGGATGCCTAACTACTACCATGTTTAGTTATTCATGATAAAATCCATGCTTGATAAGTACTTGACAACACTAAACCTAAATGGTTGATCAAGTGCCACCTATCCGGACTTATCCGTGCAGCCACATTTGCCGGTATGGGACGGCCTTGACTTGGTCTGGCTTTGTGCTCTTTTATCGGTACCACCAAACTAGGGAGGGTTATGCGTGCGTGCTGCCCTGATCAGGTAGACGACGATAATCCTGTGAGCCCAGTTGAGTTATTTTGCTGGCGTCCCCGTTTGGGACAGTTTAGTTGGCCACGACGGTGGCAGGTGTCACGGGGTGACACAGGGGCCACCCAGGACATGACCCTGGGAGGGTATGATTGTCGGTGGTACGATGGAAGAGTCACGGGTCAGGCGGGTTTCGTTGGAGCAGCATCGGTCCACCCGAATGGGAACACGAGGCCAGGAGCTCCATAGTGTGGGTAAAGTGCGCAACCTCTGCAGAGTGTAAGAATCTATTCGAATAGCTGCGTCCACGGTATTGGACAGTCCGTACTAGGCCACTGATTGGTCAACCACAATAATGATAATAATGATGGAAGAACTTGTCTTATGTTCGGAAGTGCTCAGTGGATTATGAGCATTCCGAGGGTTGTGGGACAACCCATAAGAGAGTAAGTTGGTATTCGGTAACAGTAAGCATCTAAGCACTTAGTATGATCATTGCCATGCTATTGTCTGCTGCATTGTTTTGGTTGCCGTGAGCTTGCGAGTACATTCCAAGTACTCACCTGGCGTATCATGCCAGATGCAGGAGAAGCAGAGGACGGAGGTCCCGATGGTTCGTGCTACGCTAACTAGGCTGTGTCCCAGCAGTGTCCCTGTGGATGGAGTTTTCCGCGCTATGTTCCGCTACGCCGTAGAATCATCCAGTAGTATCGAGGCCCTGCTATGTTCCATAAATAATGTAGATATTGTCCTAGCACGCGCAGTGCCCTGGCCTCGCTATCAATGTAAATTACGAGCTTGTACTCAAGATATTTCAATAAAGTTCAGTTCTGTTCCAAGTTGTTGTGTGTTTCCAGAAGACATGATCTCTGGGTTGGAAACACTGGGTAAACCGGTCCTCTGAGCCGGGGTGCCACAGTTATTTACCTATTGTGCTTTTAGTATTTCAATCATTTTCGTGGTGGATTGATTCGGGTGCTAACGTTCATGTGTGTGCTATTGTCTCTTTGTTTACTTCTTACCATGTCTCAAGGGATTCTTCCGTCCTAATGGGGAATGGGTAACATGCTTCTGTTCGTGGCATTGGCATGGTGGATCTGAAGTTTACTTCGGGAAAGATCGTGCAACTAAGGAACGTGCAGCATGTCCCTACTATGAATAAGAATCTAGTTAGCGGCTCCCTTCTATGTTGAGACGAGTTTAAGGTAGTTTTAGAGTCGAATAAAGTAATCGTGTCGAGATTTGGACAATTTATAAGCAAAGGCTATGAGTGCGGAGGCTTGTTCCGCTTTTCCCTTTCAGATTTTTGCAATAAGTCAGTAAACCAAATTTGTGCTAGTGTTAATGATGATGCAAGTGTTTGGCACTCTCGTTTATGTCATATTAATTTTGGTTTAATGTCTCGGCTATCCAGTATGAGTTTAATTCCGAATTTCACTGTTGCCAAAGTTTATAAGTGCCATAGTTGTGTGCAATCGAAGCAACCTCGAAAGCCTCACACGGCCGCCGAGGAGAGAAACTTGGCACCTCTAGAATTCATACAGTCTGATCTTTGTGAGATGAATGGTGTGTTGACAAAAGGTGGAAAGAGATATTTCATGACGTTGATTGATGATGCAACTAGATTTTGCTATGTTTATTTGTTGCAAACTAAAATGAAGCTTTAGACTACTTTAAAATCTATAAAGCTGAAGTTAAAAATCAACTAGAGAGAAAGATCAAGCGTCTTAGGTCAGATCGTGGTGGAGAATATTTTCCCAAAATATTTGATGAATTTTGTGAGGAACATGGTATTATTCATGAGTGGACGCCTCCCTATTCGCCCCAATCAAACGGGGTTACCGAGAGGAAAAACCGCACATTGACTGACTTGGTGAATGTCATGTTAGACACTGCTGGTTTATCTAAGGCATGGTGGGGAGGTTTTGTTGACTTCATGTCATGTCCTGAATAGAGTTCCTAACAAGAATAAAGAGAAAACCCCTTATGAGGAGTGGGTTGGGAGAAAACCATCACTTTCTTATTTGCGCACTTGGGGATGCTTGGCAAAGGTCAATATTCCTATTCCTAAGAAACGCAAACTTGGACCAAAGACAATGGATTGTGTCTTTCTAGGATATGCTCAACGGAGCATTGCTTATAGATTTTTAGTGGTTAAATCTGAGGTACCTAATATGCATGTTGATACTATAATGGAATCTCGTGATGCAACATTTTTTGAGAATATATTTCCTATGAAAGATATGCATAGTATTGCTAGATTTTCTTCTGAGATAATTCCTGAATCTAGTACATCTGATGAGTATTTGGAACAATCACATGAGGAAGTCCTTGAGAAGGATAACGATGAAGCTCCTGTGAGGAGCAAGAGACAAAGGGTTGCAAAATCCTTTGGTGATGATTTCATTGTATACCTTATGGATGACACTCACAAGTCTGTTGCAGAGGCATATGCATCTCCAGATGTAGATGATTGGAAAGAAGCTGTTCATAATGAGATGGACTCAATTCTTTCTAATGGAACTTGGGAGCTAACTGATAGACCCTATGGCTGTAAACCTGTGGGCTGTAAGTGGGTGTTCAAAAAGAAGCTAATGCCTAATGGTACTATTTATAAGTACAAGGCGCGACTTGTGGCCAAGGGCTACACTCAGAAAGAAGGCGAAGATTACTTTGACACCTATTCACCTGTTGCTAGAATGACCACCATTCGGGTGCTACTTTCCCTGGCTGCCTCTTATGGTCTTATCATTCATCAAATGGATGTAAAGACAGCTTTCCTCAATGGAGAGTTGGAAGAGGAAATCTATATGGATCAGCCTGACGGGTTTGTGGTAAAAGGTGAAGAGAGAAAGGTGTGCAAGTTGTTAAAATCTTTGTATGTTCTGAAACAGGCACCTAAGCAATGGCATGAGAAGTTTGAAAGAACTCTGACTTCTGCAGGATTTGTCATTAACGAGGCTGATAGTGTGTTTACTATCGCCATGGTGGGGACAATAGTGTCATATTATGTTTGTATGTGGATGACATACTGATCTTTGGTACAAACATTGATGCGATCAATGAGGTCAAGTCTTTTCTATCAAAGAGTTTTGATATGAAAGATCTGGGAGAAGCTGATGTGATACTAAACATCAAACTTATTAAGGATGAGAGTGGGATTACTCTAATGCAATCTCACTATGTTGAGAAGGTCTTGAGCCGATTCGGCTTCATGGATAGCAAGCCTTCTCCAACACCTTATGATCTCGGCGTGACACTCAGAAAGAATAAGAAAGAAACGAGAGATCAATTAAGATACTCTCAAATTGTCGGTTCACTCATGTACTTAGCTAGTGCTACAAGGCCAGATATCTCTTTTGCTGTAAGCAAACTGAGTAGGTTCATGTCCAACCCGGGTGATGATCATTGGCATGCACTAGAAAGGGTCTTGCGCTATCTGAGAGGTACTATGAGCTACGGAATTCACTATTCAGGGCATCCTGCTGTGCTAGAAGGATATAGTGATTCAAATGGGATCTCCGATGTTGATGTACTCTACGCCACAAGTGGGTATGTATTTACTCATGGAGGTGGCGCAGTGTCATGGAGGTCTTGTAAACAAACCATATTGACGAGGTCAACTATGGAAGCAGAACTAACTACTTTAGACACAGCCACTGTTGAGGCAGAATGGCTGCGTGAGCTCTTGATGGACTTGCCTGTGGTTGAAAAACCTGTATCGGCTATTCTTATGAATTGTGACAATCAAACGGTTATCGCTAAAGTGAACAATTCTAAGGATAATGCGAAGTCATCAAGACACGTGAAGAGACGTTTGAAGTCTGTCAGGAAGTTGAGAAACTCCAGAGTAATATCTGTTACGTATATTCAAACAGACAAAAACCTAGCAGATCCCTTTACAAAGGGACTATCACGAAATGTGATAGATATTGCATCGAGGGAGATGGGTATGAAACCCATAGATGTTACACCATAGTAGTAACCCAACCTTTGTGATCGGAGATCCCGTGAATTAGGACCTGGGAAGAACAAGCTATTGGTTAACCGAGGAGAGTAATTAGTGACCGTCTCTATGTGAAGATGCAAAACTCTCAGAGCTGTATGGCTCAGAGCTGTAAGGCAGGTTGGCAACATGCCTTAATGTGGTTCTATTGGCTATGATTAGCAAAGATGCTGTCCTACAGAGTAGTCTTGAAAGAACGCACCTATATGAGCTCCGATTGTAAACGTCGCAGTCTATGAGATTTGGGTGATCTCTAGTAAGCTCACGAAGAGACCAGGGAGTATGCCATATATGCTCCAAACCGCGGGGTAGCCTATTGGCAGCCAGGTACTGGTTAAGACTTTGAGTGAAACCTGTTCACACAAAACTAGCAATTCAAGGCATAGTCCATTGTCAAGTTCTAAGCAGAAGTTCAACTTACCAGTCTCTGCTGAAACACTTGTATATTAAACAAGTAGTGAGAGAAGGCAAATCTCTAAATGGGCATTTGAGATCTGGTGGGGGGTTGTTAGAAATAATGGGCTAGGCCCATAGCAATTTCTGAAATCTCAAATGGTGGCCCATAAATTAAATGGCAAGAGGTGGTACTAAAGTTTAGTCCCATACCGCTAGTTGAAGAAGAGTCGGACCTCTTTATATAGTGGGTTCTCTCCACCACTCTAAGTGGTGTGTTGAGAAGAGAAAGGGAAGACCACACGCGCGCGCTCGTTCGCCTCGCCTGGCCTGGCCGGGCTCGGGCCGGGGCGGCGCGGCGCGTACGTGCGACATGCGCGTGAATGGTCCGCCGAAATCCGGTTCGTTGCCTTGCGGTGGCGCGGCTTCCTTTTGCCGTTTTATTTTTATGTCTTGGCAGACAAATTAATTATTTCCTTTTCCGGTAAGTATACGACTTAGAAACCAAGTCGGTTTGAGATCGTGATTGCGACACGATACCTCCTCTGGTCCTAATATATATATATATATATACTGCTACCGGCTGCGTCCAAAGACACACCGAAAACACCAGGTCTCCGGAACCGTTCGTCCTTGAGATTCTGCACCGGGAGAGGACGAATTAGGTTTTTGGGAAGCGCTCTACGCGACTGCTCAAGTTCGTCATCACGGGTCGTCTTCTGTCCAAGTCGGGTGGTGCTACCCATCGTCGTCTCCATCGCCGTCAACAACAGATCGTCGTCTCCATCGCCGTCAACAACAGATCGTCACCAACATTGTCATCAACACCGTCGCTCCTGCAACAACTAACGAACAGTACATCTTTCGTGATCTGTTCATGTCTCTCTCTGAAGTTGCTATTTCGTGTGCGATGTTGCTGTGCATGTTTTGCTGTTCATCTAGTTTGCTAGATTGTTGCATGCTAGTCTCAGTTCTACTCATGAATTATTTACTGGAATTAATCATGAACTTGCCTTATTTTCCAACAATTTGTTGGTTATCTCAAACAAGTTGTAGGCCGAAACCAAAGCGGCATCGGAGTTCAAACCCATGCAACTTTGACGGCGGGTTTGTACCATCAAACGGAGAAGAAGGCATTCACCTTTTATCTATTGTTGGTTGAAATTGAATGAGAAACCCAAGTGGCAAACCGTCCCCAAAGATCTTGAAAAGGCCTCGAAGAAGATGAAGAAAAACGAGGGGTCGAGCTCGGCTCAATCAATTGGATTCGATGAGGAAGGAGAAGAAGAAAATGGTGCGGCGGACTTACAAAAAGAAACGGCAAGTGATGGGGAACAAATGAGAGAAGGAGAGGGTGGCGCGTGAAGGTGCGGCAAGCAAAATGTCCGCCACTGGGACGGGCATTTTTGATGCTAAGGAGATGAAGAAGGAGGAAAGATATCAGATGTTCATTGATGTGCAAAGGGAGAAGATGGAGTTCGACCGAGAGAGGTTGATCTTGGAGAATAACAAAGCAGAAATGAAGAGGCAAGAGAAGGTTGCAAAGTGTGAGCGTGAGCAAACGGTGACAATGCATGGTCTTGAGCTCGAAAAAGAGAAGTTGCGGCTTGCGAGGGAGGAGTCGAGGATCATGTTGTAGGACAGCAACCTCTTGGATAATGAAGGGAAGAAATGGTTGCTCTGCATGAAAAGGATCAATGACTGTGACAACTGAAGTCATTGATTCATTTGTGTATTGCTTATCTATATGTACGAACTATTAATTTTTTTTTGTCATGTACTGAATTTATTCGTCTACACTATCTTTGTATCGTTGAATGTATGATGAATTTGCATTGTATGATCGTCGTGCATAGATCTTCATGGATTTGGTATTGAGATTTAGGGTGTGTGGTTATGGAGAGGGTCAAATGAGGACCTGGCCGACGCTATCCACAGTCGCATCCACAAGCGTATAGGGCTTGGATTAGCTATTTGCAGTTGTAGATGCTCTAGTAGTGCTTCACGGATTAAAACGGATTTTCAGAACATGGGGCAATGGAGCGGACGCAGCTGTTCTGATCCCGAGCTCATGTGAGCTCGGGTGAACAGTAAAATCAAAAAAAATAGTAAAAAATTTCAAAAAAATCTGATTTTTTTGTGAGAAACATTGATGTTTTTTCCACATGCCTGCAAAATTTCATCACAAGATGACATTTGTGGAAAATGTGGCAAAAAAAAACAAAATCGATGCTCCAAAAAGTCTGTTGTTTGTAGCATTTTGGAGCATCGATTTTGTTTTTTTTTGCCACATTTTCCACGAATGTCATATGGTGATAAAAATTTGCACATATGTGGGAAAAACATCAATGTTTCTCACAAATTTTTTTTGGATTTTTTTGAATTTTTTTACTATTTTTTTGATTTTGCTGTTCACCCGAGCTCATGTGAGCTCGGGATTAGAAGAGCACTTTCGCAATGGAGCACTTTATTTTGACCCCCCCAAAACAAGTGCTTAAAAGATTCGAAAAAAATGAATTTTTTTACATGAATACTCATGCATGTGGTGTAAGTACGTGTGAAATTTCGTTTGAAAAAAACGTTGTATTGTACGCTGCACAAAAAAACAAAATTTCGGCCCAAAATAAAAAAATAACCGGCCCCAAATTTGCATGTATTTTGTCTTTTTTGTATCTCTCACATGCAAGCACGTATATTGGTGAAATTTTGACACGTTATACTGTACTGCTATACGTGCATCTACACAAAATTTTGGAATTTTTCAAGCCGTACAAATTCGTTTTTTTGAGCTTTAAAATAACGGGCACAAAGTGCCCGTGCTCAGATGTCAATTTTCGTTCACGGATCCTTTTGGAGCCTTCCATCGTTTTTTTTTGAAACTGGAGCTCACGCTTCAAGCGAACGACGCATCCGAGGCAAACGCGCCACACGACCGCCGCGACCCACGAGCCGACGAGGCGACGACCACCGACCTGTGTTGTCCTGCTGCGCATTCCACGCTCTGGGCCAGTTCTCTTGTTTCCCCCTTATAAACCCACGCAACGCATCTCCGGTCGCGACGAGCACCGAAACCCTAGCCTGGCCTCCTCCCTCACACACACACACACTCTCGCAACGCATCTCCGGCGCGACGAACGCGGAAACCCTAGTACTCCCCGGCTCCGCACGCCAATGCCCCGCCCCCGTGCTCTAGCATCCACCTCCCGCTAGTCCTCCTTCGCATTCCAGAAGGAACACCCCATCCAAAGATGGCCGCGGACCCTGCCGTGGCCTCCGTGGCGGCGGCGATCTCCGCTGCGATGGACTGGCGATCATCTCCCGACGCCCGTAACGCCGCCTTCGCCTATCTCGAATCGGTCCGTGCTTAGCCCCGTCCTCCTCCTAATCCCCGTTTCCCGCCCATGTCTGCTTACTGGTGCTTCTGTGTCTGTGCTGACGTTGGTGGTGCTGCCGTCGTGTCGGGCGCTTAAGATTTTGAGGTTTCCTATTTTGAGCTACTTCGAATGTTTTTGACAGAAACGTTGATGCAGCCGTGCGACTCTGTTCTGCACGTATTTGGCAGGGCAAGGCCAATGCTCTGATCAAATAGTTGAATTCCCTATCATTTCTATGCACATTTCTTCTGTTATACTAAGAAAAAACTATGCTAAAAATGTAATGCTGTTGGGGGCCAATGGCATGACAGTGAGACTTGCCAATTGCAGGTCAAAAGTGGAGATATCCGAGCGTTAGCGAGCACATCTTTTCTATTGGTCCGGAAGCACCAGGCTTCAGAGATCCGACTGCATGGGTTTAAAATGTTGCAGGTGAACTCTGCATCTTATAAATTGTGATCTTAGTGATTGATCTTGTCCTGATTGCTTTAGAAACCCAAACTATCCGACCAGTAAACTACATAAAGATATGCAAACAGTTGAACTTAAGATTGTTCTTTTTTTGCTTCTAGCCTTACAAAAATCATGCACTGCTCATCAGTCAGCATGCACTTTTACATAACGGGGGCAATTGCATGCCTATTGCAGAAGTTAGAAATAGTGTATATGCAGACTTGGAAAACACACATTAATATACCATAGAAACATGTTAATCTATTAAAAAGTTGTAAAACCTTTCTATCTAAATTATTCTAGCGTATGTGAGTAGATTTGTTGCAAGTGATTGATGTGGTAGGTGTAAGAGGAATAGTGTGGTGCAGATTTGTCTAAGTGACTAGTGATCTCATATAATGCTGACAAGGCAAAATAGGAAAATATCTGCACAGTTTGTCATGAAATCGAAGAACTATCTTGAAAATGTAGAATAATGGAATACCATTCTGGGGTACAAGAAGTTGTGCGTAAAATATTTAAACGCAGGACTACCGTAAGTTGTAAATGTGAATTCATGCAGCTTTTACTACCCTTTGATGTTTTCTGATGGTGTGCTGTAAACACCTGGTTCGGTAAATATTTAATTGGTAACAGTTTTTAGTGGCAAATATTCAAATGTTTGCACAATGAGGTTTGGTGAATTTATCACGGTAGTGCAATAATTTGGAAATGGTGTTGCTTTGAGTGTGTTCTGTTCTGATAGTCAAAATAACCAAGTGAAAAAAACAACGTAGCATTTGACGTTTTAACTTTTAAGAATCGGTGTTCTGTTAGTGTGTACGCTGCCTTAGAAGCTGTGTATTGATTTGAGACATCAGAATTTCTTTGATTAATAATCAAGGAAAGAACTTGAGTCAATAGTTTACTTCCAGATATTATTTTATATTTCTGTGCTTGCTGGCATGCGTTGTAACCAATGTTCAGGATATCGGTAACTGGTACCATATCGGTCGGGTGCTGAGTAGGGATTATTCGGCGAATCGGCCATTTAACTGAATTTGTCGGTAACCCATTTATCGGGAGGTTAACTAGGGCCATATCTATATATCCTAGGCTATAGAGCAACATGCAGTGTACTAAGTGTCTAGATATGCAATCCTAGGCTACATAGCAACAAGGAAAATTGTTGCCTTGATGTTCTGATCAAGAAAAGTAGGGAGGGAACACGTTACCTATTATTTGAAGTTAGCTGCCATGGTGAAATTGGTAGACACGCTGCTCTTAGGAAACAGTGCTCAAGCATCTCGGTTCGAATCCGAGTGGCGGCATTCTCAGGCCAGTTTTGGGCTAAAAAAAATGCCTAGCAGTTAATTGGCCCAGCCGATAACTTGGCCTGACAGCTGATAAATCGGCTTGTCAGACAAATTAACTGGACCGAACAGTTAATGGCTCGAATAGCACGTTCTTGTATCGGGAGGGATCCGAATAGCAGTTAACTGACCGATATTTGGAACAGTGATCTTAACATCTCTTCTATGAAGGCAAAACACAGTCCTCCTACTAGGCTATTAGTTCCATGCGATATCTGGTGTGTAGCAACACTTGGATATTAGGTGGTGAATGAATGTTTTGACGTTCGTCCCCGTCAAATAGTTAATTTCTTCTATACATGTTGGTGTCTATACATGTTGGATTTTAGGTGTGTAGTAACACTTGGATTTTAGGTGTGTACTCCCTCTGTCCGGGTTTATGAGGCCCCTCTTATTTTCGGCTAAAGTTTGACCTATAAATTTGACTAATAAAATGTAAAATATATGTCACAAAAATTATACCGCCTGAAAGCTCTTTCAAATACAAATCCAAGAATGCACTTTTTGTAGATTATACTTTATATATTTTATTAGTTATATAGATGGTCAAAGTCTCTGTTCAAATACGAGGGGGCCCAATAAACCCGGACGGAGGTAGTAATACTTGTATACATGTTGGTGTTTATAGTTAATTCCTTCTCTTCTCTTTTGTGCCTGTGCGCGCACGAGTCACGAGGAAGGTCGTAGCTACTCGTCCCTATTACCGAAAAAGGCTTTCGCCCCGCTTTATAAATAAAGCAAACCACCACAGCCACAAGGTTCAACATAGATCCACACAGACACACACACACGCAGGTAGCACAACACGAAGTACAATAGGGTTCTGCTGAGGGCACAGCTCAACAAGCCCTGAAAGAAGAAAAACAAGGGGGCAACAACGCAGTTAAGGATCTAATCCGGCTCAGGTGGTGGAGGAGGGAGCGGCGGCGCCAAGCGAAGGGCCATCGCACGGAGATCAGTCCCTATTGGTGCCTTGCTTTAGATTATTGATGAGGCAACTTTTACAGAAACCATGCCAGGTCAAATGTGAATGCTTTAAGATCTCACGATGGACATGTATTGGAAACAATTAGGATGAAACCCAAAGATCTAACCATGTATGTATTGGTGAGTGTTTTGGTCTAGGAGAGTGAGGTAACCAGAAGCTGTGTGCCTAGCCCTATATAATTTTATAATCCAGTTATACTGGCCCTAAATGATATTTTTTTATGTAGCTGAAAGCTCAAACGAGGGAACTTTTTCAGTCTGGGGCTTTTCTAGGATAATGAACCGGTATATGTTGCCCAGTAGAGATTTATATCTATATAAAATATGAACATCATTTTTTTTCCTGCACATACATATGTGCTCACAGCACATATGTTGCATCTGCGGGGAATGGCAACAAGCTGTTGTCCCAACTCACAACATTATCTTATCTTAGTTATGGTATCAGGCTAGGAACTTTTTGTAGGGGAAAACCGTGTGTATGATCACCTTAATGATACAAAAGTAAATATTACTCTAAATATGACTCAAACAGTTCAACTACAACTTTTGCCTGACCTCATCAGTCATTTCCATTGCAATGATTGAATTAGGGACAGTTTCCACTGCAGTTTTTTTTAATAAGGAAGCTGTTTGTTTCTTGCAGCTATCCTTGTCTGATGGTTATCTTGTTGATGTATACAGCACTTGGTGAGATTGAGATGGGAGGAACTCAGTGTTGCAGAACGAAATGAATTTGCTAACTTGACCATCAATTTGTTGTCAGAGGTTATTGGTCCTCATGAGGAGTGGGCTTTGAAGAGTCAAACAGCTGCATTAGTAGCAGAGGTTTTTCATGTGTTCTTTTCTCTTCGACCTTTGTTGTACTTCAGTTACTATATCTTAGCAATTATCTTATCTCTGTAGGTAGTTAGAAGAGAGGGGGTTACTTTGTTAAATACATTACTTCCCTCCATTGTTTCTCTGTCTAACACTGGCCCTGTTGAGGTATGTTTCTCAACAGTACTGCAGCAAAAGATTTGTGCTTTGATCACCCCATTTTGGATCTTGTAACTGTATTGTCTATAACTGGTAGGCTGAGCTAGGTTCTATGATTCTAAGGTGGCTTCCAGAGGATATCACTGTTCACAACGAGGATTTAGAAGGTCAGTTTTATTTTTTGTGGTTTCTCTGCCGTCATTGTTTGAAACTATAGCATTTTAACAAACATGTTCATTTTACCTATTATAAATTGCCACTTACATTCAACAGGTGATAAACGACGAGCACTGTTGCGTGGCCTTACCGAGGCACTGCCACAAATTCTACCTCTGTTATATTCTGTAAGTTTGTCTTCACTTTGTCTAGCAAATTTGGTGCACCATGTTACAGGACATGCTAACTTAAGCATCTTCTGATATCTCTTCTGCAGCTAGTTGAGAAACATTTTGTAGCCGCTTTAAGCGAGCACACGAAGCAGCAAATGGAGTTGGCTAAACATCATGTAGGGACAGTAACAGCTGTTCTAAATGCTATCAATGCATACGCTGAATGGGCTCCTGTAACAGATCTTGCCAAATATGGTTTAATTCATGGGTCTGTTGGCTTGAATATCTGATTCTCAAGGTTTCACTACGTTCTATCTCATTTATCTCAATTGCCTTCCTATTTTGCAGATGTGGGTCCTTGCTTTCTTACAGTGATTTTCGCCTCGTTGCCTGCGAGTTCTTTAAAATAGTTTGTCAGAGGTATAGTAACACCGATGCATTCATAACTAAAAGTTCGTTCTATGGGTGCCTTTTCTGACATGTTCTTTGCTTGTGCAATGCAACCTAGCTCAGAAAACGACCTGCAGATGTCGCAGTTTGCGAGTATGATGCAGCAATGAGCAACATTTTCCAGGTGTTGATGAACATCTCCCAAGAATTTTTAACCAAATCTAGGATGCAGCCCACTGCTATTGATGAAAGTGAATACGAGTTTGGAGTTTGTATTTGCGAGACAGTAGTTGCTCTAGGTTCTTCTAACATGCAGTGCATACTGGTTGATGGAGCTAGAACTTCACACTTCCTACAACAAGTGAGCATTTCCAAATGCACCTCTCCTAATGATTAGTTCTGCGTAGCATCTTACCTTCTAATTTTGTCCAAGTGCTAGCTGGCTTGTCACCAGATGACTAGTTGGATATTGTATTGAATTTGTGCATGTCTTCAACATGCCAGCAAGCACATGTTACCAGTTGGTTTCGCTGTTCACTTTCTTGTGTTTAATTTGTTTTGGTTCCAAACAGATGCTGGAATATTACCAACATTACAGGATTGCACTCCATTTCCAATCTTTGTTGTTTTGGCTGGTATACACCTGGTCTCTTGTGTAGTTCAAACGCGTGCCAGGTTGTTATGTAACTCTGAAGAAGTTAACACAAACTTTATGTAGGTGGCATTGAGGGAACCATCGAAAGCTAAGTCTGTTGCTCGTGTTTCTGGTGATACCTCTCCTGCTGGAAATTTGGCTTCTGTTGGTGTCAGTTCAACTGAAAAGGAGAAAAAAGGGGTGTCGTTATTTATTACCGATGAAATATACAGTACACTATTGGACGTTTCTTTCAAAAGAATGCTTAAGAAAAGTGCGAATTCATCTTCAAGTCTGTTAGAACTATGGAATGAAGAGCTTGAGGGGAAGAGTGACTTCAGCAACTATCGTACCAAATTGGTATGTCTTGTTTTTTCTTGGCATCTATATGGCCCTTGCCCCTTGCCGTCAACGATTTTCAGCATTTGCCTTCGCCGTATTTGTTCGGACAATTAGTGAAAATCAGATAAAACTTTTCTGTGTCAAATGTTAGTATAACTGTGTACTGAAACACATTCACTTGGTTTACACTTATGTATATCCATTAACCTCAATGAAGGAGATTGTGGAGTCCACGGCATCACCGCCAGTAGATACGCCTGCGAGCGTAACATCTATCCTCTGGGTAGAGGATGTCATGGCCTCATGGGTGTCCAGTACTGTTGCTCGCATGTCTTTTTTTCCTCTTCTTCTCCACCTGCCATTCTCTCCCTCTACCCACTCAACCACTGGCTCGTCTGCCACCATATTGCCACCAGCCAAGCCATGGCACACCACCTTCCTGTTTCCTTTATCTGATTTCTTTCCAAACCCTAGATGAAACTCATGCTCGACTGTAGCGGAACTGCCTTGCTTCTTCCCTGGTGCCGTTAATGCCCCCTTGCTCTGTTGCGCTGTGGTATCACCTTCCAATAGATGCTCCCATGCTCATAACGTCAATGTCAACACATGACTTCAGTCCTCTGGGTAGAGGATGCCATGGCCTTGTGAATGTCCAGTACTGTTGCTCGCACGTTGTGTTTTCCTCTTGTTCTCCACCTGCCATATCCTCCTACTTGCTCAACCGCTGGCTCGTCTGCCACCATGTTTCCACGGTGCACCCCCTTTCCTGTTTCCTTTATCTGATTTCTTTCCAAACCCTAGACGCAGCTGCCTTGCTTCTTCTCTGGTGCTGTTAATGCCCCCCTACATATGCCTTCTTTTGATCTGTTGCACCATAATTTTTGACCTCTGCCCTTTTGTGGGCTATTCGAAGCTAAAAAAATTACCAGGTGAAACCAAAGTTTTCTGTTTGAGAGCTGAATTTTGAATTGAAATTTTCGTAACCTAAAAGTCGTTATTTTAGTTAAATGCTGAATTACCGCAATTTATAGTTGATTTGCTTGAGTTCAAAGTAAAAAAATTATCTGGATGAAATCAATTCCTTTTTCCTTTTAAGTTAAAAGTGCAGAATTTCCACAGTTGCAAATTGATCTGTTTATTTTGAATGAGCAAATTTCTTCCATGTTAAAGATGGAGCTCAGGAATCAGAAATTATTTTTTCATAAAATGAATGATGGGTGGCGTGGTACTGTCTTCTCATCGAGACACTTAACAGAAGGTCATGGGTTCCATAGGATGCCTATTAAAAAGACATGGTTATGAGCTATACCTTGTACATATGCCAAGGCATGCTAGTTGTAATCATTTACCTTCATGCATATCATATTCATTTGCCTACTGCCTTGTTATCGTTTTTCATCCTTTCAGCTTAGCCTTGTAATTTGTGATAACAGCAATATATTTGCCACAAGTCTACTTACTGTATGTTCTTATAAAACCTGCATATGATGCTTTTTACTAAACAAGTATTTTGATTCTTCCTGCAGCTGGATCTCATAAGAGTCATTGCTTCTCAAAGGCCTGTTATTGCTGCAGCAAACATTGTACAGAGAATAAATGTTGTTTCTGGAGATGCTAATCAAACAACAAAATCCCCCCAGGTCGAATACCTGCATACATTTACCATTTCAACTCAATGATTTGTCTTTTGCCACTTTATCTCGAAGAAAGTAACCTTCTACTTCATGTTTTTATCTAATTATCTGTTTCAGGATCTTGACGCTATGGTAGGTGCCCAGCTGGGGCTTGAAACAGTTGTTAGTGCCATATTTGATGGCTCAGGTGATTATGCAAAGACTGACCATGAGGCAAAATTCCAAATTCACAGGACTTTTGAAGGTTTGATCTGTGTTTTATGGTTGATTTATTGTTGGTTCTACAGCGCTCTTACTTTCTTCTGCTTGTGAACCAGGCTTACTTCAGCAGCTTCTTTCTTTGAAGTGGACAGAACCTAGCCTCATAGTTATTCATGGTCATTATTTGGATTCTCTGGGTCTGTACTTGAGACATTATCCAGATGCAGTTGCTAGTGTTGTGAACAAGCTTTTTGAACTATTGACATCTCTCCCGATTACAATTCAGGTACTTTGTCATTTTCGTCGTGGCAGTGAAATAAAATGAACTACCCTGATGTTGTTATTCGGTGAGGATGTTATGCTGCAAGTAAATCCTCCACCCAGTTCAATCCTAATATGCTGATGCTATATTGAGCTCAACAATTATCTCCACGTGCGACCATTTCATGCATTTTATCTCCCTTCTGTTGTTCACCCTATTTAAATTGTTTTGTTACAATTCTATGTTTTAATTCCAGTTTTGTGTCATTTGTTGTAGCAACAGGGTCCATCAAATAATTCCCGGCAAGCTAGGTTACAGATTTGCTCATCATTCATTCGCATATCAAGAGCTGCTGATAAAGCACTTCTGCCTCATATGAAGGTTAGGCTCTGTTCACAATTGATTTCTATTACTCCCTCCGTTCGAAATTAATTGAAGTTGTACTTTTGTCATAAGTCAACTTATTTATGTCTGACCAAGCCTATAGAAAAATATATCAACATATAGCATATAGAACATTCATTAGATTCTTTAGCGTCCTTGCCGTGGTTACCCAGCGGATCAGGGACTAGGGGAAGGATTTGAACCTGGGGAAGAAGAACAGAGAAGAGAGACGAGGCAATGATTCTCAATGGCTATCACAAAAAGTTCACTATCCAGCACACACCCAAGTCTATACTCCAAGTTCAAATGCACGCCAGCTCCTGCTGGCGCCAGCTAATCTGCCACGTCCTTTAGCTTGTGCTTACCTGGCAGTGCTGCTCCTAGCGCTAGCATGGCGGTACTGGCTGATTCTCTATTAACATATATTTTCGTAATATATATGTAGATTTTAGTACATTTTTCTGTAGAGTTGGTCAAACTTTAACTTGTCTGACTCAGGACAAAGCTAGAACTTCAACTAATCTGGAACGGAGGGAGTACCATTTGATCTTACATGAAGGTCTACACTAGACAGCATTGTTTTTAAGGTGACCCGCCTTGGATGCTTCGGTGACGCTTAGGCGGCAAGGCGCCCTGGCAAGCGCAAGCTAAGCCTTGCAATTATGACACCTAGGCATCAGGACGGTGGGTGCTCGCCTTAGGTTGCCTTACCGCCTTAAAAACATTTGTACGCAGACTATGTTTGTGAGGCTACGGCAGATTATATCTATTTGCGAATCTACGACAGGCTACTTACAGTACCATCTTGAAGTTGTTAATTGCACTTGTTGTTTGGATTAAAGTTACCGTTCTGTGGATAAGCCAGTTTGTAGAAGAAGAATAGTTGGGTTTTCATAATCTCGAAGTATAAATGAGGAAAACATGCTCGCCGTGTAGGTGATTTCTGTTGATGGCCGCTCAGTTTGGTATAGTTCAGTCGATTTGTAAAGATATACCATTAAATTATAGTGGCGCGAACCTTACCTTGTGGCTGCAAGGGGGGGTATACATAGGGTAGATTGAAGAATAGATTGGTTCTTCTTGCTTGATTCCCTCAAAAGTTACACAGCTGACACTACCACATCCTAATTTGACCTGCTGTATTCTAATCAGGAAACCTCCTGAAAAACATGTATTTGATACATGCTTCCTGAACTCTTCCCAAGTCATCTTCCTAATTCTGTCTCTTAACTCACGTTCCTGATTCAGTTCGTCCACCTCCTGGACTCTCCTCTGGCTGACTCTTACCTTGATTCTCTCTCTCTCTCTCTTTTTTTTTTTTTTTTTTTGCATCGACTTGATTCTCTTTATTTCCTGGACATGATTCACACATCACCGCATGTCTTGTACGTTGTACGCCTTGCTGGCCGTCTGGCAGCAATTGAAATGTTGCTGCTTTGGTGCACTCTACAAGCGTACACAACATTTATAAGTCGATGAACTTTGTAGCCAGCCTTCAACTAGGTGGAAAAAAGTACGTGAACTGGATTAGAATGATCTGCAATCTAACCTATTTCGGCATGCATCATGTATATTTGCTTTACAGAATGCAGTTCACTGTCGCATCTGTTTTCTTTCAGAAATTTGGTTGCTAAAAGTGCTTTGCCAATGATGCAGAACATTGCCGATACCATGGCTTACCTTCAAGGAGAGGGCCGCTTACTACGGGCTGAGCATGATCACCTATGTGAAGCGTTTCTTATTATGGCCTCCTCGTCTGGGTATTTCGCTGTGACACCTTTTTCACATATATTTTCGCAACTATGATAACATGATGTTGCTTCCACCATAGTTTCATATATTTTAACATCTTTGTAGGATTCAACAGCAACAGGAAGTCCTGGCCTGGTTACTCGAACCTCTTAACAAAACATGGACCCAAGTGGAATGGCAAACTGCATACTTGTCTAACCCATCTGGTTTGACAGACATGTTTGCTGACACCCAATTTATGTGGTCAATTTATCACACGGTTACGTTCTTTGAGAAGGCACTCAAGCGGAGCGGTACCAAAAGGTCTACAACAGCTCCGCAAGCAGCCACCACCACCACAACAGCAACTGGTTATCTGCATCCGATGTCTTCACATCTATCATGGATTCTGCCCCCTCTCTTAAGGGTAATTTGACACATTGTTTTTATCGGCTTAGATAATAAGGACAAGACATCAAGGATGGAAGTTTGATAATCAGGATCCTTTATTAATTCTTCTGTAGCTATTATGAACTGAGTAATCTGATGACTGACTATAGTTTGGACTCAGTTTTTATTTGTCTCTTTTGTTGGATGATCTTCAGTAGTGTGGTGGCTGACTATACATGCTCTTCGCCTGATTTTCATTAACTTCTCTTTAGCCATTATACATAGGCTAATCTGATACTTTCTGTTTCCCTTTTGTTGCCCAATCTTCAGCTGCTGAGATGTATACATGCACTTTGGGCCGAGCCATTTGCTCAGTCGCTGACAGGAGAAATCAAAGCGGCCAAAAGCATGACTATCTCGGAGCAGGCCAGTCTGCTGGGAGAGACAAGTAAACTCACCAAGGGCCAGGTTGCACCTGCTGATGGATTACTGGATGTTCAAAGGGAGGGAGAGTCTAAGGAAAATAACATAAGAAACTGGTTACGAGGCGTCCGTGACAGTGGGTAAGGATTCTTAATTAGAGTACTGCAAATATTCACTTTGTATTTTTGAAGTCCTGTTGAATCCCCATTCAATCTTAAAGAGCATTATTGGTACCATCTATATTGTTCATCAATTTGATGTTCTGATAATCCTTGATGACTCGAGAACAGTTGAGCTACACTTAACAGAAATTTTCATCTTGCATGTTAAGTAGCCATTGCTCCTGTAATCTATCTTTGACCCAAGTGAGAATATCATACTACAGGTACAATCTTATAGGATTAGCAGCTACTCTTGGTGAAGCATTTTTCCGATGCATAGATGGTTCCTCTGTCATCCTTGCTCTTATGGAGAATGTGCAAGTTATGGAGTTTCGTCATTTGCGCCAACTCATGCACCTTGCTGTTGTTCCTTTGGTTAAATATTGCCCTGCTGAACTATGGCAGATATGGACAGTGAACCTTTTGCAGCCAATATTTGTTCACTGTCAGCAAGCTCTTGATTATTCATGGTCAAGTCTTCTACGTGAGGGACGAGCTAAGGTTCCTGATAACTTCGGTAATCTTTCTGGGTCAGAACTTAAGGTTGAGGTGATGGAAGAGAAGCTGTTACGAGACTTGACTCGTGAAGTTTGTTCTGTGCTTTGGGTTTTAGCATTACCTGGTTTGAACAGTGGACTTCCATCTTTGGACCAACTTGGACCTGTCAACCGGATTGATTCTTCTCTTAAAAGTCTGGAGTCATTTGCTTCCAGCTCTCTTACTGGGTACTGGAAAATTTTCTTGCCACATATATGTGTTTACCTTGGTTCTTAAATTCATCGAGTAACATCTCAACAAATGAACAAAGACTGACTGGTACTAATCATTTGCAGATTTCTTATGCTTAATGTTGGCACTGCCCTTCCTGCTTTGAGAATAACTGTTGAAGTGTTCAGTTGGACAGATAGTGAAGCAGTGACTAAAGTAATACCCTTTTGTGGTGCATTGATTCACCTTGCTGTTGCAACAAACCGGGCTGAGCTGAGGCAGTTTGTTGGAAAGGATCTATTTTCTTCTATAATACAAGGCTTATCTGTTGAGTTGAATGCCGTTGTTAGTGCAGAGCTTATTGGACTTTGTCGAGAAATATATCTTTATCTGTCAGACAAAGATCCTGCACCTAAACAGGTATTTTTTCTGAGATCATGACAGAGTGTCTAGTTACTTGATGAAAATATGAGATTTGAGAATTATATCTTAGATAACTGTTTCTACCTCTTCAAGAGGTATTTAGACCCTGGAAGTGATTCTTATGCTATACATAAGAGTGCTATCAAAGCTATAGCTAATTACTTGGTGTAAATAGCTATGGTATATATAACTGTTGCTCTTTTTTTGGATGACTTTGCTATTTAAATCTCATGCACCAACCAGTGTAACCAAAAGATCGAACGGACGGGGAAGGTCGGGCAATCCACAAATACTTTAACACCCCCTCTCATGTGTGACTTGATAAGGCCTAAACGTGGGCATAAGGATTTTTTAAATTTATTTTAATTGTGAAAGCCGAGATTTGAATTGGGCTGTTGCAGTTATGGGTTGACTGTCTAATTGTCCAGGCGGTAATGATAGTATCTTGTATCTGTACCGGTGACTCACTTTTTCTTCGCCCAGTAAACTATGCTTACTCTAATGACTTGCCCTTTCTCCCGTTAAAAGGTGGGTTCCTTTCCCTAAATCTTCTCCCATGCATGATGTTCTCAGGTTCTTCGTATTCCAGATCTCTCTTAATTGAAGAAATAGAAGCTCGAGAAGGAATACTGCTAAAAACCTACATCTCTCTCAAATAAAAACCTAGTTCACTCGCTAAAGCATCCATTGCTGAATGGTGAAATCGCCCACCAACTTGGAAAGGCAAAATGGGTCAAAAAGTCGCATGCATGGCTGAATGGTGAAAGCGTCGACCAACCTATAGTTCACTCGGTAAAGCATCCATGGCTGAATGGTGAAAAACGCCCAGCAACCTAGTTCACTTGCTAAAGCATCCTTGGCTGAATGGTGAAAGTGCCCACCAAACTAGTTCACTCGCTAAAGCATCCATAGCTGTTGTCCCGTATCGATCAGGGTGGTATCTGGTGGCATAATTACCACTAACCAACTATCCTTCAACTGACCTGGTAGATGCCCTCCCGGTAACGCCAAGAGCTGTTGTTAGTAAGAGGTCCTTTTTCCTTTTCTATAGAAGTTTTTTATGCTGCGCAGGTTGACCCTATCCAAGATGCAAATTCTTGTATGTAGTTGCCAGTAAAAACTTAAGTTTGTTATTATGGGTGGTTCCTACGAAGAATCAGACCAATGACGTATACAATGCTTGTGTTATCGATGTTGAGTATATAAAGCAGATTGAGTAGTGAAATTTTGTGCTATGAATGCATAAGGAGGTAAAGAGTTCATATGTTGAGCTACTAAGTAAGCTGCTGCCTTTTATAGTAATGTGGAGTGACATTATCAATTGAATTCGATTGGTACCCCGAGCTCCATTGGCTCCTTACCTCAAGCCGGGATAAGAAGATAGATTGTACATTTCCTTGTTTAAACATGAGTTCAAACTCATTTCGCGTGCATCCAGCAAGAATTGAACCCGCAAATTTACCACCAAGCGAAGCCAGTGGTTTCTTGGTCATGACTCATGACCAGCTAAAACGAAAGTGACATTAAAGAATGTTTCCAAATCGGAAGTCCTTTTTACAACACACACATATTCCTCCCTACGTGGATAATACTTGTTACAATAGAGAAAAAAAACCCTCCTCAAATCGTGAAAACTCACTCTGACCTCCATCTTGATATTGCTGTTGGTGGTGTATGAATGGGGCTCGCGTTCATGGTGGTGCGTGGCTGTTCCTTGTTGGGCTCACCCATGCACCAAGCCAATAGGAGGTAAGGCTATGGTGGGTTTGGATGTCGTAGGTTGTGGGGTGGTTGGCTGGCTGGTGCTGCAGGCGACGGAGTCGCTCGGCTTGCTCCATATGTGGAGGTGGCGTAGGCTTTGTATGGGAAGTCGCTCGCGTGGCAGAGGGTGTCGCTGGTGCTCGGTTTGGTTGTGCTGTCCTGATCTGACAGGGTGGAGAGTTGTGGCCTGTCACGTTGTGAGGTGTTGTGTTGGGGGCTGCACGTGGCGGTGACTATGGTGGGTGACTTCGGAGGCTTGCCAATAGCGTCTTCATGTCGATCATAGTGGTTCTACTGTCGCTCGGGCCAATCACTAGTTAGCGAGTTTAGTTCAAGCCCCCTGGTGGAGATTCTTGAATGGCGATCATTGGCTTTCATCAATGAGAGTTCGAAACCTTGCTTGTAGACCTGCGAAAGCTGGCCGCGCTAGGTATCATGGCTTGGGATGTGGCCTTGGACTTCTCAACGCACCGCCTTCTTGTCTCGCGTTGGTCTCTACTCTCTAGGTGGAGCCCCTGTGGGACTGAAGCAACTTGGGCGACGTGCATCGATTAGAGCGCTCCTTGCTTGCATCCTTGCGCCGCTATATCTCGGAGGCCCATCTGACCATCAACCTTTCCAACTTGAGCGAGCATGCCTCTCCTGGGTTATCAATCTTGGCGCAAGGGTATCGTCGGGGCGGGTCATTGTTGTGTAGAAGCAGGGTTTGTGGTGTCTAGCTAATTCATTTCCTCCCCAAGGGCCGTCAAGTCCTGCTAATCTAATATTAACGATGCACACTTGTATTTTAATTAGATTAATAATTTTTACCTTGGGATTCTTGGTGACGCCTGAGCGTGTATCTAGTGCATTCTCCTAGCCCCCGGGCCACCTGAGCGTAAGGGGCAAAGGAGACTTAGGTTTTGGTGGTCAATGTTCCATGAGGAACGCGAGTGGGTCGTTCTGGCGTCGATGCCATCCCAAGGCCTCCATCTTTGCTTACTATACCCGATTTCGCTCCACGGCTAGTTTGCGTGCAATACGTTTTACCGTGGTTCACTCTCAGCTATCTGAGGGCAATCATTTTCCAGCCGAAGGTAAGGATGAAAGTATATGGTAGTTTACCTCTTAGCGCTCCCATCCTCTCCTCGAATGTTGTCTCCTCGAATGTTGTCTGATACCGGAGCTGAAGCACTAGTTGTGTTCCAGGAATGTCTTATCGTGGCATGCCTCGAGATTTTGTGGTGCTGTTTTGGGCACATGTGAAAACAACTTGTAAGTTAGCGAGAAAGAGGAGGGTCTCAGTAGGACGATTTTGTTATTCTATCTAGTCTGAAAGCTAGGTTGCTCCTCCGAGTACAACAAACCCTTCTACCTCCTTGTATACATGTCTTGCCCTTCTCGCTCACCTTTTTTTGATTGGGGTGTGATCTTCTGGTGAGGGGGACAGACATGGTGGATCTTCGTTTTTTCCAGTAGGCGCCCGCGATGTCCCTGTTAAAATATACCCAATTGCGCAAGGGTCGGCTTATTGTGTTTCTTTTGTATAAGCAGGATGTGTTTATTCTGGGACGAAGAGCGTTGCAAGTATTAGACCGGGGGTGCACATTGGTTCAGTGGAACCTCATGTTCCTTAACACATGTTAACATTATTTGTTCGACATTATTTGTTCCATGACGTGAAACATGATCATCAACTTATACATGTGCTAGTCTAATAGTCATGTGTCGTCACATGAATTCCGGCTAGGGACTAGTTTAGAATAACCACTCAAGCATAGAGTTTCACAAACAACTATGATCGCCTCTAGTGCATATATCTATCAACTGATATTATTCAAGGAACATCTAATAAACCATGGATACTAGTAATATTATTCAATGAACATTCAATAAACCATGGATATACCGAAATATAATCTTCTATGATCGCCTCTAGGGCATATATCTAACAGTTGATATGTTCTATCAGCCATCTGAATTGTTTCTGAGTAAGTGGGATATATGTTTTATAAGCTTCAAGGGAACCTGTAACATGCTTAGAAGCTTCTGAAGCTACAATCCAGTTTACATGTGGCTGTATGTGAAGCAGCACAATGTTGTGGAGGAGCAACTCCACCTTGCTGCTACAATGTGTACAGCACAAGTGTTGAAGGAACAACTTCAATGTGCTGCGCTAGATAACGCTCTAAAGGCGCGAATGTAGGCCGATAGGGCAGCAGGAGTTCAATCCAAAAGTCCTAGAACACAAGGTCTGCTCCAAGATCTTAGATAAGGACAACAAGTTCTATTATAGGTAGTGGGTACATAGTCTGGTTACAAACTAGAGGTGATGACCTCTATTTATAGGGCTTTGGAAAGCCTTCACATAATTCTACTTATAGCTGGAACACTCTAGAAAATATTATTTAGGATTCACCATTCTACTCAAAACTACTTATAACTAGAGAACTCTAGAAACAGTAGGTAGGGTAAAGAAAAGAAAAGAAAAGAAATACTACACTAGAGTGGAAGTATCTAGAAGTAGCCAAACAGATCTGGCATGTGATTTCCTTTTTTTCTTCTTTTTCCTCATCTATTGTTCCTCATCATTCTCCCTTGGTTGTTTGGAACTCGCCCTCGAGTTATCATCATAGAGCGCTTCTTCTGGATGGTAGAGGGTCAAGTCCACAACATTGAAAGTGTTGGATATACCCATGTCGCTTGGAAGATCTATCACATAAGCATTATCATTTATCTTCCTTATAATAGAGAAGGGCCCAGAAGGGGAGCCTTGGCGCAGTGGTAAAAGCTGCTGCCTTGTGACCATGAGGTCACGGGTTCAAGTCCTGGAAACAGCCTCTTACAGAAATGTAGGGAAAGGCTGCGTACAATAGACCCAAAGTGGTCGGACCCTTCCCCGGACCCTGCGCAAGCGGGAGCTACATGCACCGGGCTGCCCTTTTTTTATAATAGAGAAGGGCCCAAACCTTCGCTGCCTAAGCTTCCCTTTAACACCTAAAGGCAGCCCCTCTTTTCGGAGGTAAACCATCACCTTATCACCAACTTGGAATGATTTCGGCCTCCTTTTGCAATCAACAAGTTGTTTATATTTTCGATCGTGTACTTCCAAAGCACCACGAATTTCTTCAAATAACTCAGTGTAATTATCAGCAAAGGACAATGTTAATTTTGAGTTTCCTCTTGATGGTAGCTTCACCAGGTCCACCACATGTGTTGGAACTTTAGTGTAGACAATGGAAAAAGGACTCCTTCCTGTGGATCTATGCTTGGAGTTATTGTAGGAGAACTCTGCAAGACATAAAGCCAAATCCCATTGTCCCTTTCTTTCTTCACAAATGCAACGGATTAGATTACCCAAAACTTGTTCACCACTTCCGTTTGTCCATCTGATTGTGGATGAGCAGTGGTAGAAAATTTTAATTCAGTGTTGAATTGCTTCCACAAAGTGAGCCAAAATGCAGCAAGAAACTTGCTATCATGGTCAGAGACGATGGACCTTGGAACTCCATGAAGTCTTACCACTTCTCGAAAGAATAGGTTTGCCACATGATGAGCATCCGTTGTCTTGCGGCATGGGATGAAATGAGCCATCTTAGAGAATTTGTCCACGACCACAAACACAACATCACTCCCTCGTCTTGTTCTTGGCAAGCCCAAGACGAAGTCCATAGAGATGCCCTCCCATGGAGCGACATGAACAGGCAAAGGCATGTATAACCCTGTGTTCTGGACTTGGCCTTTGCAGGTTTGACATATAGGGCATCGCTGAACAAACTTTCCAGCATCCCTCTTTAGTTTTGGCCAAAAGTAGCGAGCTTCCAGGTTAGCGATAGTCTTGTCCCGTCCAACATGGCCACTAAGATCACTTGAATGGAGCTCTAATTAGTTTGTCATGCAGGGAACTCCTTGGGATGCACAAACGATCAGTTTTGAATAGATAGCCATCCTGCACCAAATATTCATCACCTAATGGCTGCCCCTAATGTGCTTTACCCAAACATGACCAAAGTCTTCATCATCCTCATACAACTCCTTTATTTGATCCACGCCTGGAAGTTCAGCCTCAAAAGAAGTCAAGAGGCATGCACGACGACTCAAAGCATCGGCCACTCGGTTAGTTGTTCCAGATTTATGCACGATGAGATAGTTAAACCTCTCCAGATATGCTGCCCATCTTGCTAGCATGCGGTCAACATGCTTTTGATTTCTAAAATGCTTCAAGGATTGATGGTCACTATAAACAATGAACTCTTTAGGCAGCAAATAGACTTCCCAAGTTTTCAAGGCTCTGAAAACGGCATAACAATTCTTGCTGATAAGTACTCCATTTCTGTCTAACTTCGCTTAACTTCTCACTAAAGAAAGCAATTGGCTTCCTTTCTCGAGATAGAACAGCTCCAATGCCTACTCCACTTGCATCACACTAACTCAAAAGTTCTGTTGAAATCAGGTAGCACCAAGACAGGAGCTTGTGAAAGTTTTTGCTTGATCTCATTGAAACTAGCTTCAGCCGCTTCTGTCCATTGGAACTTTCCTTTCTTCAAACACTCGGTAATTGGTGCCATGATAGTGCTGAAATTCTTCACAAATCGCCTATAGAAAGTTGCAAGGCCATGAAAACTTCTTACCTCATAAATGGTCTTCGGAGTTGGCCACTCCCTGATTGCTTCAACCTTAGAATCATCAACACGAATACCGTCACATGTTATGACGAATCCTAGGAAAAGAAGTTGTGTTTGCAGGAAAACACATTTCTTCAAGTTGACGTAGAGCTCATTTTCCCTTAGTACTTCTAGCACCTTCCGAATGTGATCAAAGTGTTCATCCTCATCCTTGCTATAGATCAAGATGTCATCGAAATAGACCACAACAAAGTGGGATAAGGGTCAAAGGACTTGATTCATCAAGTGCATAAAGGTACTTGGTGCATTTGAGAGTCCAAATGGCATGACTAGCCATTCAAACAACCCTTCCTTTGTCTTGAAGGCTGTTTTCCATTCATCCCCGGGTCTGATACGGATTTTATGGTATCCACTTCTTAAATCTAGCTTTGTGAACACTCTTGCTCCACTAAGCTTATCCAACATATCATCCAGACGGGGAACAGGGAATCTATACCTTACGATGATCTTGTTAATGGCTCTACTGTCTGTACACATGCGCCAAGATCCATCTTTCTTTGACATGAGCAGGGCTGGTACAGCACATGGGCTAATACTTTCTCGAACGTGCCCCTTTTGCAGCAATTCCTCCACTTTTTCCTTCAATATATCATGCTCTTTTGGGCTCATTCGATAGTGTGGAAGATTAGGAAGACTTGCTCCCGGAATTAAGTGAATTCTGTGTTGAATTCCTCTCATCGGTAGCAGGCCTTGTGGCTCTCCAAGTATGTTATGAAATTCTGCTAATAAGCCACGTACCTTTTCTGGAATTTCAACAGCCGGGTGCTCTTCTCCTTTTACAATAAGTGCAGCACACAACTCTGCCTCCTTCAAGTCTTTCATAAACTCATTAGAGGTGTGGGAGATAGTTAACATACTTTTCCCCTCCTCTTTAGAGATATTACCATCAGTTTTATTTGGTAGAATATAATGATCATTCTCTTGTTCCAAATGAAAGAGTAAGAATTTTCCTTGCCCTTGTGTGTAGTATCCACATCAAATTGCCAAGGTCTCCCAAGAAGAACATGGCTGGCATCCATATCAACTACGTCACACAACACATTTGAGCGATAATGCTTGCCTAAGAAAGTGGCAGGTTGCATTGTTTGGTGATCCTCGTATTCACTCCTTTCTTGATCCACCCAATAGTGTAGGGGTTTGGATGATCACGAGTCTCAAGCTTTAAATGGTTCACCAACTTCTGGTAGATAAGATTCTCGCAGCTGCAACTATCAATCACTAATTTGCATACCTTGCCATTCACCGTGCATTTGCTCTCATATATTTTCTTCCATTGTGTGTTGTCAGGTTGTGGTGTGGAACATAGGAGACGCTGAATCACACATACCACCTCCTCACCTTCTTCTTGACAAACCTCTTGTCCCTCTACATCTTCAGATTCATATTCTTCCTCATCGTCTTCACCATCATGGATAGTTGTGTTAACAAATTTTCTTAGTGGGCAACCGCTGGATATGTGTCCCTCTTTACCACATTTATAGCACTTTGGGCTTTCATTTGCCTTACCCTTGCCTCTAGTTTGCCTCGGGATGGGTTGTTTTGCCTTTGGTGGAGCGGTCTTTTCTTCCACTCTATTAGTGTGATCCCTAGACGAGCCTTCGGTATGAGGATATGGAGGACATGGAGCCTTAGTTATCTTTCTTATCCTCACAAACCTCTCGGCCTTTAATGCTAGAGCTTGTGCTTGATCAATGGACTAGATTTGTTGCATCATCAATCGATCTTGAATAGCATCATTGAGACCATTGATGTACCTTGCAACTTGTTGATCTTCAGTTTCGGCAAGGTTGCACCTCACTTGTAGCCTTAGAAACTCTTCCGTGTAATCTGAAACCGGTCCTATTTCCTTGAGCACAATTTTGAGATTGGATAAATAGGATCTGGTCATAATCAGCGGGTAAAAATCTCCCTTTCAAAAGACTTTTCATTTGCCGCCAAGTTCTCACACGAGGTTCTCCTCTCAGCCTGCGCTCTTCTTGAACGCGGTGCCACCATACGCCGGCTCCTCCTTTCAGCTTGTATGCGACCAAAGGAACTCTACGATCTTCCGGAACCTCCATGACCTCAAAGAAAGTCTCCACTTCATATAACCAATCAAGGCACCCTTCAATATCAATATTTCCATTAAAAGTTGGGATGTCAGCTTTCACCTTGTATGTATCCCTTGCATATGTAGGGTTGGGTACTCTCCGATATGCGTAGAGGTCAGGTTCTTCAAGGGCATCATCATATTCTTCACCTTCAGAAGCTTCAACATAAATTGGCCTTTTTGAAGTACGCTGAACTACACTTTGTGGTGGCCTTGCTCCAAGATTACCTCCCCTTTGTCGTTGAACATCTTCTTCTTTAGATGAATCTTCATTGGCAGCAAGGGGAACACCCATTCTTATCATCTCAACCAGCTGGTCAAATCTCCGATTAAGATCTTCACGCATCTCTTTGATTTGTTGCTCTGCAGCATCCATCCTCTTCTCCAATTGCTCCATTGCTTGCTGCAGCTTTCTCTCAAAGAGAACAACAAGAACTTGTATGGATCAACGGGGCTCTGATACCACCTGAAGCAGCACAAGGTTGTGGAGGAGCAACTCCACCTTGCTGCTACAATGTGTACAGCACAAGTGTTGAAGGAACAGCTTCAACGTGCTGCGCTAGATAACACTCTAGAGGCGAATGTAGGCCGATAGGGCAGCAGGAGTTCAATTATAGGTAGAGGTGAGGACCTCTATTTATAAGGCTTTGGGAAGGCTTCACATAATTCTAGAAGCCTTCACATAATTCTACTTATAGCTGGAACACTCTAGAAAACATTATTTAGGATTCACCATTCTACTCAAAGCTACTTATAACTAGAGAACTCTAGAAACAGTAGGTAGGGTAAAGAAAAGAAAAGAAATACTACACTAGAGTGGAAGTATCTAGAAGTAGCCAAACAGATCTGGCATGTGATTTTTTTTTTCTTTTTCCTTATCCATTGTTCCTCATCAGTATGTATGTGGAAGTAAGAGCCTAAGCCTAAGGGCGTGTTTGGATGCTGCCCCTGCCAGCCCTACCAATCCGCAGGCACGCCAGTTTTTTGGCGCACCTTTCAGCCGCCGGCAACTTGCCAATTCATTGGCGTAAAATGAACTAGTGAAACTGCATGAGCCGTGGCGAGCCAAAATATTGGTCAGGAACCAAACAAGTGCGCGCGCCCCAGTCAACAACCAATTTTTTGGCTTGGCTAGTGTAGGCTCCGATCCAAACACACCCTAAGTACCTTCACCCGCCTGGGCATAGTTGGCTTAGCAAAGTGTTCAGCGGCTGTGGTTGCGCCCTGGGTACTACAGGACAATTTTCTCTTCCTGCTTCAGTGCCTCCACCTTCCTCTGGACCTCCACAATCATCATCACACCAAGCTCGAAGAGTGCATGGTTTCCAATGTCTCCCATATTGCTGCTGCATTTGTGTTGGCCTCCACCGTCCTAGCGATGGATATGGTGAAACAGATACCATCCGCCATGCAACCATGGTTGAACTAGTGCTATTCCACATACGCCAATCAGCACTTATCTTATCAACAGGCTCAACACAGGTTTCCTGCAAGTAGTGTTCCACTCCTTTTGTCCCAAGGATCAGCTTGGCCCTCCTAGACCAACTCAGGTAGTTCTTGCTCCCGATTAACTCGATGACCTCATTTGACATTAACTTCAGCTTCAGCTCAGGAGCACCCTTGCCAGTTCTTGCTCCCCTCTAATATGTTCGTCATCTCTACCGGCGTAATGGCTAGGGTTTCATTAGGGGGTCTGAACAGATGGAGAGAGGAGAGGGGCTCTGATACTAAGTTGTAAATGAGGAAATTTCTCCATGTCCTCTCCTGGACACAACCTTTATTTGTATGGCATTTACAGTTAGGTACAGTTAGGTCCTGGTACAATACTACTACAGCAATACTCATCAAAAGATGAGGTGACCATGATGATGGTAGAGAGGACTGCTTCCCATCTTTACAAGTTGCAAGGGAGCACTATTGCAACTGGAGCCATGGAGAGTGGACTTGCAGGAGTAGCAATGGCGTCCCACAGTAGCTGCAGGTCTGAGGCCAAATAAATCCTCCAGGCAGGGCTACAAAGAAGACAACCCAAAGTCCGATGTATGTACATGGATGTTCGACAACCAAAGCCCGGTCTATGTGCAGGTTTGACGTATGGATGACTTTAAGGTGGTTGAGAATGTGGGGTTATGTTTGGACTTGAGTTATAATCGTGTGGATAGCGTACAAGTCTGTCAGCACCGGACACTTGGCACCCCAAGCCTCCTATATATGGGGGTGGGGGGTGGAGGGGATGTTGTAACTCATGAAACATGATACCAACAACCATGCGAGGTGAGGCTGCATGCCCCGGATCCTAGGCAGCTACTGTTGCGGTATCTTGGGGAGGAGCGCCCACAGTCATTGCCCTGGGGATGTACGCTTGGGCTGAACCTTGTTAACAAATATCGTGCCTCGGCGTCGTCTATGATCTTGCATGGTGTGGTTTTTTTGAACATTGCGGTGGCAACCTGAGGTAGGTTAAGCCGTTTTTTTTTATAAACTGGTCATTTGTAAGGTTTTCGGCCTGGTTTTTTCTTATAAATGGGGACATTCCTGGTTCTTTATGAAATACATGAACAACCCTGCACTTTTGAGGTTCTCGAAATAATAGATACTATTGTGAGTAAGCTGCAAGTTGTGTTTGTAGACCTTGCCGTGACACTGGTTAAACCTTATTAGAGGTTGATTATGTGGAAACATTTAAGGGACTCTTACAGTGTAAGTGAAAATACGCTGAATTTGGCATGCTCTTGTGCCTTGATTGGTACTACTTTTCTTTTCATTACTAATAGTAGAGCATTTTAATCTTGTGACTGTTGAGCATTCAGACTAATAATAAGTACTTGCATGTAGGTTCTTCTATCCCTCTCAGACATGAAGCAGGAAGATTTGCTAGCTTTTGATGATTCTTTGAGCAAAACTGCTAGTCCAAAAGAGCAGAAGCAACATATGCGAAGCTTACTTCTGCTAGCTACAGGGAACAAATTAAAAGCTCTTGCTTCTCAAAAGACCACCAGTATTATCACCAATGTTACAAGTGAGCAAACTAAATCACATGATTTTCATTTTTATTGCAAAAACATCACCTTTTCTTTTTCCCATCTGTAGTTTTTTAGTCTGTTGTTATTGGGAGTTGGTTTAATTGAACTCTTTTCTGTTTCTAGTGATATTTCTGTGACTAGCATTTTTCATTCTTCCATCTACACTAAGCATTTTCTTTCGCCTACTAGATTTGCTTGTGATGTGAAATAAATCTGGAGCCGATTTTGAAAGTTTACTCTGCCATGCACTGACAAACGTTGCTTTATTTCACATCCAGCTCGAAATCGGGGCAGTGTAGCACCCCATGGACCCAGTGCTGAAGAAGACGATCACATCGGATTAGCTGGACTATCATAGGAATGACCTGCTGAAGTTGCGGTTATGTACAAAATGGTGAAAAGATGGTTTTAAACTTGGTACTGTGGTAAATAATTGTCAAAAACCAGATTCTTGCAGCATTTTTTTCTTCTTGAATACGCAAGCGTGCATATCATATATATACTATTAAAGGAGAGAGGGTGAAGAACCCATCCACATCGAAATGTTACATATAACAATTAGGGCTGGGCATTCGGTTCCCTCGAACCGATTGGTTCGGTGGTTCGGGTAATTGAGAAATTTGGTTTACTGAAATTGCAGACCGATTGGTTTCCTCCAAAAGCAACAACCGAGACTTAGGTCCACCGGAACTTTGGTTCGGTCCTCTTTTAAGACCGAGCAGAATTGATCTGCAAGAAAGCAATGATAAATTTGATGCTTTGTGCCCTCCCTGAAGTCGTTACTTCCCCTTGCCCTCTCCAGTCGCCACCATAGATCAAACCTTGCTTGGTGAGAGAGATGGGACAAGAAAGGAGGGAGAGCATGCCCGTCCGCAAGCGTGCCTGCGACCTCGGGGTGCGGTGCGG
Organism: Elymus sibiricus; assembly: GCA_039707655.1. NCBI lineage: Eukaryota > Viridiplantae > Streptophyta > Magnoliopsida > Poales > Poaceae > Elymus > Elymus sibiricus. The sequence goes on from CM077668.1 coordinate 196,969,888, forward strand.
AGAGCTCCTGGCGTCAAACATGTTAAGAGAGAAACGAGCAAGAGAGGAGCGAAGAGGCGAATGATGGAATGAACAGTGATTTCATTGACTGAAGATTAGTGTATTTATACCCGTGTACAGAGGCGGTAATTACATAGGCGGTAACTAGCGGTTGCTAAACTACACAATCGACCTAAGCATGGATTATTAGGATTTAATTAATCCTTAACACTCCCCTAATCTATGCTTCATTAGATGAATATACGCATCATCTTGATAGACTCCTAATATATGGCCGCCCTCGAGAATGTTCATCATCTTCATCTTGAGAAATCCTTATATAATCTTTAAAGTCTCCTCCAAAAACCTTGTGGGAAAAATATGAGGAGAATAGTGTAGATATGTTGCTAAAACTCCTTTAAACCCAGTGGGAAAAATAATAAGAAGAAAATGATGCAACATATAATGATTATTGTCTCTTGATAACTCATATGAGAAAAACCTTTGAAGAAGAAGAAAACTCATTGGTGAGTTTAGAGAACAATAAATATGCTTTGTATACTTTCCTTTATAAAAATCTAAGATTGAGAAGGAACTGCCAATTTATTTGGTTGATGATTGATGGCCAGATCGTCGCAGAGGACGATGGGGTCGACGAAAAGAAGAAACGAGGAGAAGGTTGTTTCCAGTGTATCCGGAGAAGAAATTCATCGTAGTTCTTTGTCGATGCTCTCGGTAGAGTCGTGCTGATAACGTGTTAAAGAGAAAAACGAGCAAGAGAGGAGCGAAGAGGCGAATGATGGAATGAACAGTGATTTCATCGACTGAAGATTAGGGTATTTATACCCGTGTACAGAGGCGGTAACTAGCGGTTGCTAAACTACACAACCGCCCTAAGCATGGATTATTAGGATTTAATTAATCCTTAACAAAACAGAAGAGCTTCCGCGCAGGGCTTGCGCAAACGGGCTGGCCCATTGCAAGGCCACGGGTGAACGTAAGAAGAAGTGTATCGAACGAAAAATGGTAGCAATTGTTGGATTCGAACCCGCGACCTTGCGCTGGATAGCCGCGACGCCAGCCACTGCAGCAAAGCGACTGGGATTGGTCTTGAAGTACAGCGTAAACTTAAAGTACTATGTACAATGGCAGATCTGTTTTTTAATCTTCCTTCAAAAAAATGAATAATGTTTTCTTGAACAAATTTAAAAAATTCGAACAAACTGCTAAAAAATGTTTTCTTTTTGAAAAAAAATGTGAACAATTATTGAAAACATGAACACAAATTTATTGATTTTTTTAATATACGATGAACGATTTTCAAATATACATGAACACTTTTGAGATATATGAAGAACAATTTTTAACTACATAGTGAACATTTTTGTGATATACATTGAACAAGATTTAAAACATATTGAACAGTTTTATGATATACGATAAACAAATTTTATACATTGAACATTTTTGTAATATAAGCTGAACAATTTTTAACTACACATTGAACTATTTTGTGATATGCGCTGAAAAAACATTTAAATACCCATTGAACATTTTGTGATATACACTGAACAATTTTAAATTGTGAACAAAATTTGAAAAAGTGAATAAAATTTAAAACCATGAACACTTTTTGAAATCACGAACAAAATTTGGAATTTCAAAACATTTTATTGAAAACAAAGTATAAAAATAAAAACAAAAAATGATAAAATGAAAGAAAAGGAAAAAGAAAAGAGATAGAAACAGAAACAGAAAAAAAGAAAGAAAAAGAAAAAAGAAAACAGGAAAAAACCGGCAAAAGAAAAGAAAAACCGGTTCAGGGAACCTAGTAGAAGGTTCCCAAAACCGGGTGCTGGCTCGAAGTGGCCCGGCCCGTGTCGCCTCCGTCGCTCGCTTCGCTTCAGCGAAGCAGCGACGATCTGACGCACACGGGCGTCATATAGGATCTGCCTACGGTGCGGCAGGTTATAGGGAGGATTGTTTTATCGTAGTGGACTACTCGGGGTCAAAATAACATAGCAAAGTGGGCTGCGAAGGTTTAACTGCAGTTGGGCCTCTTTCTCCGGTGATGGGCGCCGGTCGACCGGCCCAAATTTCGGCCGGTCGCACCATGCGCGTTCGATTTGCTGTGTTCCAGCCGTCAGATTTGACCATCTCTTCGTCCTCAACCTCCAACCTCATCCCTTTTCTCCCAAATCACATCAACAAAGCAGGGGAAGAAAAAAATGGTTGTCGGTGTACCACCACCGTCCCGTGTGCGCTCCTCCCACCATCGCCCGTGCTTGCACCACGTCGCATCGGGAAGCGCCGTCGTTCGCAGCCCCACCGCACCGCCATTGTAGCACAACTCCAGGCTCGGTCGTCCCATGGTCGCAGCTTCGACGACGCCCCGGTGACGGCACACCTCTCGCCGGCAGGTTCTCTAATCCCGCGCCGCCGACTGAAATGAGCTGCCCTCGCTCGCAAAAACACACAGGAAAATCGCAGCAAAAAACTCCACAGGAGCCCGGCCGCAACAAAAAAACTCATATCTAGACTACCAGCAAAAATCATCAGTTCCAGCAAACAAAATCATCAGTTCCAGCAAAAACGCAGCCGATTGCAGCAAAAAAGCCACATGCGTCGCTCGAAGAACAAAAAAACACCCGCCCAAAGCACCACGAAATGTTCGATTCCAGCAAAAAACATCATAGGTTCCAGCAAAAAAAATCCACCGATTGCAGCAAAAAAAGGCCACCGCTAGTGCCCCGTCGCAGCTCCACGCGTTGCTGGTTCCAGCATCTCCGACAATGGTTGCAGCTTTTGGCGTCGTCGTCGTAGCTGCGCGCATGGCTGGTTCGAGCAATCTCCGGCAACCGTTGTAGCTTTTCACTGGTTCTAGAATCTCCCGGTAACGGTCGTAGCTTCCGGCGTCGTTGTCGCAGCTGCGCGCAGGGCCGGTTCCAGCAAAATTCGGCAACCGTTGTAGCTTTTCACGCCATTGTAGCTTTTTCATGCCACTGTCGTATCTTTTGGAATTGTTGGTTCCAGCATCTCCGCGTGACGGTTGCAGCATCGCGCCTTCCCGTTGCAGCTCCTGCTCCGTCGTTGTAGCATCGCTTGTCGCTGCCGGTGAGCACCGCCGCCCTGCTCCGTGCGTCATTCTTTGGCCCGCCTCACAGCGACCCATACGCATCAGATGGGGAACAAAGAAAGGAGGGAAGGGAGATAGGTGATGTGGATGGGATCTCGCACTTGAGGAGCATGGGAACGGCTGGCCCATGGTTGATTAGAGATGGGGAAGGCTAAGCTAATCAATGGCGGATGGGGATGGCATCAGTGGTAGGTGATGATGGGGGAGGAGCTTTGCTACACTTATGTAATTTTTCTACGTAATCACCTTATGAAATCAGCGTGGCATATGGTGATTGGTTAGCAGGAAATCAGGAGGGCGGGCCCACAGTTAAAATTAGGGGGGGGGGGGGAGTTAGTGGAGGGATTACGTAATAGCCCGTAGGTGATACGTAGGTGTAGAATTATTCATGGGGGAGAATGGATAAGATGGAATGAGGGGTTGTGAGGGGTTGTTAAGAGAGATAAGAGCATGTGGGCCTATATACAGAGGACGCTTGCGTGGGCGCGTGGTGCAATAGGAGGCGACGGATCGCGGCCCGATCCGACGTCGCACACTCGACCGGCGTAAAACTCGTACGGTCCGCCGGCACCAAACGTTTCCCATTCTCAAAACAGCCAGAGTACTCCGGTGTATTCGGGGACTTCGGGTACCAGATGCGTACAACTCAAATCACCAAACCAACTTTCGTTTCCCAGGATTGCCAACCAAAATTCTGACCGAAGTACTCGGTTTCGGTGAATTCGGGTTTGGTATCGGTTTATTCGACATGGTTTTCGGTGCTTGGTTTTGTATGCTCACCCGTACAATGGGATATCTCGGCTGCGTCCACCCTAGGTTGTTGCAGCTATCTACTCATCCCTACCCACCTCGACAGGGCCCCAAAGAAATGGCCAATCTCCTTTCAATAGTCCCGCTTCCTTCCAATTTCGTCCCTCACTCGATCTTTTGTATGGCTCATCGTTGCTAAGGCGCTCCTTCAAACACGATTCCATAGCTCCCACATGCTTAGCAAGATGATGGTGCAAATGTCTTTCCTCTTATGCTTGTCTTCTGCTAGTACACCACATAATAAGTGTTTCGTCTGCTAACGACGTCCGAATTGGCCTGCGCTCAATGTTGCACACTTTGTCAACATTGCCCTCTTTATTATTTAAGATCAAATCCGAGTTAGCACCCTTATGACTATCCATTTTAAAACGATAAAGTTGTTTGACCATCTCTTCTCCTTTGAGCTCCGGACCAATTCTTTCCTATTGAAACGGTCTTTGACATGTGATTGTTCATCAAATTTTGATTTATTTGGAGTTGCATAATCTTGGTGAGATATTCTAAAGTAAGATGGAGAATGTCCCCTTGTATAATACTTGTTCCATGATGAATGTGGATGAAATTTTGCATAAGGAGGTATCCTTGATATCGGCGTTGGTGGCCCAAAAAGAGGGTATGGAGTTGTTGTACTGACTTTCTCCCTTTACCAATACCAGTCTACAAATTTGCGCCTTCGGGTAATCTTGATGCTTTTACACTAGTTGGCCGATGAGAACATTTTGCTTCACTCTCCTTTTGATATTTATCTAATGATTGTGCGAAAGTGACTTCTGATTTCTTGTGCTTGTGCTTTATGCAACCTTTGTCTTCTTTGGCTTTGTATGCATCAATCTTAAGATTTGCATGCTACACCCCCCAGTGTTTGGCGTCTTCATCTTAACTTTGATAGAATTCTCGCCTTCAATAGTAGTATAATTGTGCACTTAAAGAACTTCTTCACTTGAAATCTTGATCCCATCATCTGCATTTCTTACCTTCTCATCATTAAATGAATCGGCTTGAGGTAGCCGATGCGATAGCCTTTTGTCATCAAGACCAATCGGAATAGACCGGCCATCCATTTGTGTTCAATAAATTAATCGTCCTTTATCAACGGTCGCTTTTACTATCCGACGAAACATGTTGCAATCCTTAAAATTATGCTCAAACGAATCATGCAACTTGCAATATATTCATTGTTGGATTGATGACTTGACATGGTGATCAAGAATTCTAATATAAGATATGATCACACATGCTCAAATCGAAGGTATACTTGTCATTCTTTAGCCGATCTTGTTGTGACAGCACTAAGCACACAAATGGTTCAGAGTTAGACACCCCCCATTCGCTTATGCATTTTGTTTCGCAATTCCTCTCCGATGTCTTTGAATAAGAAATTATGCTAGCATTAGTTAACCTTGGCTTTAGATTTCTGAAACCAAAATAGTTATAACATATATGTCTCATTTGAGACCAAATGTAAGCCAAGTATGAATCAATCAAAGATACCAATTTGGATATAAACTTTAAATGAAACAATGAGGAAAACTTTGGATGCAATAATGCCACTATCGGTCGCTCTAAATAATACAATGTGTTGGCCGATATGCTTTGCTACAATATTGTTGCTAACAAATAAGTTGCCTTTCTTTGTTTGTCTCTCAAGATTGCTTATGAGAATTTTGCTAATAGATGCATCAACAATAAAGTTATGACCAAATCGGAATATATGTAAATTACTTGTTAGACACACCTTTTTAAATATGTTGGGAGAGCATGGTGGTTGTGTGACTTGAACAGTATATTGTTCCACTTCTGGATGGCTCCCCAACACCTTGTCATCTTCTTTTTCTTGATTCAGTGCCTCGTCACTTAGAAGGTCGTTGTCAATAGAACTTTTCTCGGCTGTATATTGTTCCTCTTGATGCTCGTCATTTTTTTAGGCTATACAACTTTGCCCAACTTTGGGTATTTATTGGGCTTTTGTTTTCATTTTTTCGAGAATTTAATCTTAATGTAATTTTAGCAGCGTACCCAGGAATTACACGTTGCTAGCACAAGCATTAGTAGCGCTTGGGCACTACCCACACACTGCTAGTTTATAATATTATATTGAAATTGTAGGAAATGAAAAATGATATGTAAAAAACAAAAACTAGGTATTGATTTTATCATATTGAAATTAGTGCTATCTGTAGGATCGACAACGTGCATATATGAAGAAGTACTACTTGCATATCTTGAGTACATGCATAATACACACTAATTAAGAAAGAACATAATTAAATAGTTCAAGAACTAAAAGCAATACATAACTGGCCATTGCTACTTTGGGCAGTGCCTAAGCGAAAAACATCATCAGTGCAATGGATGCCACCAGAAGAAATCCTGCTACTGATCCTGCTGGGAGTATGAAACAAATCATCACAAAAATGAGGAGTGCATATCGAAGCTTCTTAAAGTTTTCTATCTTGGCTCACATCTCGTTGTTTTGGGTGTGTATAACATTAATTTGTATTCGCTGCTCATCCATCTTGAGTTGATTCTCATCCATCTTCACTTGCTTCTCGCGTGCGTCTGTCAAAGCATCATCCAACCGGGCTCTGAGTGATCGAGTGCGGTACTCGACCAACTGGTTTACATAAGCCATTAAGAGATCAACCCATATCCATGTGTGGCAAGAGAATGGTTCCTGCATGTGTGTGTACGTAATTAGTGCCATGAGAAACTAGAGTTACAAGCCAAATATCTAATTAATTAATTAAGAGAGAAAGATGTTTTGTTGTACGCACCTCAGTTCCCTTGCGTGCACACATGAGGAATTCTCGAGTTGGATTTCTTTTTGTGTACGAGGTTTTCTTTGAAACAGGGCATTTACAGCCGCAAAAGAGCACACGTGGGCTGCCCGGAGTTGGATGGGCTTCGCTGTTGGTGGTGTACGAAATCCCGCCGGATCCGACAAACGACGTGTTGTTGCGGCGCGATGATACGCCGGACACGTCCGACAGTATAGGCCACGACGGAGAGCCCATGGTGGGCACCCAATGTTGAGAGAATAAAAGTACAAGGGGAAGATCGAGGGGAGATAGATCTATTAACGAAAATGTGTGGGGCGGATAGATGTAGTGGTGATCTACCTAGATTGTGGGGAGAAAGAAGTAAAGGGAGAGGAGGGTGGAATATGATACGTCTCCACCGTATCTATAATTTTTGATTGTTTCATGCTATTATATTATCAATCTTAGATGCTTTATATGCCATTTTATATTGTTTTTATGGACTTACCTATTAACTCAGTGCCCATTGCCAGTTCCTGTTTTCTGCATGTTTTTGGTTTTCCAGAAAATCCATACCAAACGAAGTCCAAACACGATGACACTTTTTGAAGATTTTTTCTGGACAAAAAGAGACCCTGGAAGCTTCGGGAGGAGGTGAGAAGACTCACGAGGGAGCGACAAGGCAGGGGGCGCGCCCTAGGGGGTAGGGCGTGCCCAGGTGCCTTGTGGCCCCCCTGTGGTTCCGTTTGACCTAATTCCAGCGCTATAAATTCCCATATATCCATAAACCCTCAGAGGAGGTCCCGAAACAATTTTATCGCCGCCGCAAGCCTCTGTTCTTTCGCGATCCCATCTGGAGGCCTTTTTCGGTACTCTGCCAAAGGGGGAAACCATTGGGGAGGCAATCTTCATAGACCTTGCTGCCTCCATGATGATGTATGATTAGTTCCCACAAGACCTACGGGTCCATAGCAGTAGCTAGATGGCTTTCTCTCTCTCTCTCTTTTGATCTTCAATACAATGATCTCGTCTGATCAATCTGATGTAAACTTTTGCGGTGTGTTTGTTGGGATCCGATGAGTTGTGGGTTTATGAGCAAATTATTCATTGAAAGTATTTGAATCTTTTCTGAGATTTATCTATGTGTGATTTTATAGCCTTGTATTTCTCTCCGATCTCTCTCTCTCTTTTGGCCAATTAGATTGATTTATCTTCAGTGGGAGAGGTGCTTGGTAGTAGGTTCAATCTTGCGGTGTCCTTAATATCTGACAGGAGGAGTTGCAAGGCACGTATTTGTATTGTTGCTACTAAGGGTAAAACGACGGGGTTCGAACATATTAATTGATCTTACTTTGTCTACATTATGTCATCATGCTTCAAGCATTATTCTGTTTGATGAACTTAATACCTTGCGATGCATGCTGGATAGCGGTCAAGGGGTGGAGTATTAGTAGTAGATGCAGATGGATGTCGGTCTACTTGTAACAGACGTAATGCCTATATATTGATCATGCCATGAAGAATCATCATAACTATGCGCTATTCTATCAACTGCCCAGCAGTAATTTGTTTACCCACCGTTGCTATGCTTATGAGAGAGATGCCTCTAGTGAACCTATGGCCCCCGGTTCCATTCACTTTATATTTACTAAACCCTAAAAATACTTGCTGCAATTTATTTACTTTTATTTCCCTTTTTATTTTATCTGTCTACCACTATCAGATTTAAGCCTTGCAATTGTCGAGTACAAGGGGATTGACAACTCTCTTGCCTTCGTTGGGTGCAAGCATTTGTTTTGTGTGTGTGCAGGTATCGCTTATCTTGTTTGTGTGGTGTCTCCTAGTGGTTCGATAAACCTTGGTTCTTAACTGAGGGAAATACTATCTGCTACTATACTACATCACCCTTCCTCTTCGGGGAAATCCCAACGCCTATCACAAGTAGAAGAATATCAAAACAAAGTGGGGATGGAGGGAGAGAAGTGAGGACAGAAGAAGGAGTGGTCAATTATTGGGCGCACCAATTAGCAGTGCGTCCACGTAGTGGAAACGCCGCTAGTTTGTAAGACCCACATGTCTGCCAGTACACAGGCGGTCAGACATCCCATTAGCAGCGGTCGGGTAACAGGCACGCGCTGCTACTTCATATGAAACTAGCGGCGTTCGCCTCGACCGCACGCTTCTAGCGATTTATGTAGGGGAATGTGCTATGCAACAAAAAATATATGCTACACGATCACACCCAGGAACACTATGAAGATAAAGGTAATGATGCAACTCACGGTGCAGAGTAGCAAAAGCAGCGACGAGTCGGTGCAGCGCGATGATCCCGCCGATTCCTGTAGCTAGGTTATACCTCCCAGCCGCGAGAATTGTTCTCCAAGACGAGAGTCGTAGTAGATGACCCCTCCGAGGTATCCACACATTCCGAAGTAGTAGTCCGGCAGAGCTTCGAAGTCTAGGAAGAAGAACTGCAAGAAAACGAGAGAGAGAGAAAGCCTAGAGGCACTTCTCGTCTAATTGGGAGTCTAATTCTATTAGACCAATTAGACCGAGATTAGAGCCCGTCTAATTAGGAGCCTAAACACTTAGGCCAATTAGACCGGGAGAGCATGGAGCTATGCCGAAGAGAGGCCCTTTGGATTGGTGTGCCTCAAGAGGGAGGCCTCCCCACATATATATAGGTGGAGGAAGGAGAGGGGGCGCCCCTGTTGGAAATATGCCCTAGAGGCAATAATATTGTATTATTATATTTCCGTTTTCATAATTGAGAGTTTATATTTCATGCGATAACTGCTATGATCCTGGAATATGTGATTCAGTGAAAAACTCATATGCACGTGTGGAATGATAAACGGTAAAGAATAGGTTCCTAGTCTTGCCTCTATGACTGGCTCAAGTGTTATTGATGATCATGTTTTTTGGATCTTAGGATATCGTTAAGTGTAATGGTAGTCCTAAAACAACATTGAGAGTATGACGTTAGAAGAACTATCATATTGAATCGACCCAAACTTGTTTGTTATGCATTGAGATAATATCATTTGAAATCAATTATTATAACACGGAGTGTTAGCATGTGTTTTAGTTCCTCAGACCATGAGAGTATCGTAGTCACTTCCTACCGTACGGTGGACTTTGGGGTTGCTCAAACGTCATCTGTAACTAGGTGATCATAACGACAACTTACAGGTTCATCGGAAAGTTCGACAAGGGACTAGATAGCTCGAGAGTGGAATTTGCTACTCCAATGCTGGAGAGATATTCTTAGGCCCCTCTCGGTGTGACAACATCCATCATTGTCTAGCCAGACACAGGTGACTATGTCATGGGGATGACGGAACACTTCAACGAGAAAGAAGAACAAAACCGGTAACGAGAAGAACGGTATAGTGAGCATGTGCATGACTCAGGAGGATACCGATCATCTTGGGTTTTGTAAAGTATTGCGAAGCAAAGGGAACATCACATAATAACCAAAGGTTCACTCGAATGTCATTCGTGTAATCATAGGGATCGATATGGACGTCCACGGTTCCGCTATCGGTCATTGGACGATGGAGTTTCGTTCATGTCTATGATTTACCGAACCTACGGTGTCACAAGCTTAAGGAAGTCACGATCTGCTGAGTGTTAGTAGGACAAGAGTATCGAGGATTTATTTGTGGATTTGTTTCATTAATATTCAGAATAGTTTCGAGAGGAACCGAAAGCGTTTCGGGGTCACCGCATTGGTTTCGGAGTTTATCGGGCAATACTGGGTATTATTGATAAATAATATATAGGTGCAAAATGTTTCCAGAGGTATTAAATTAATAATAAAATGCTCTAGTAATTTTTAGAGGACTTTTATATTTAATTTAATATCAACGGGCCTTAAAAGGGCAAGTGGTGGAAGGAGTATTGGGGGGGGGGGGCGAATTGGACTCCTCCCCCTTGGCCGGCGCCCCAAGGAGGGACTTTCCCTCCTTGGTGGTAGCCCCTCTCTTCCCCTCTAACCTATATATACATGAGGTATTGGCCCTTTTGAGAACACAAGTTTTGGAGCCTCCTCTAGTTCTAGTTCTAGTTGATCCTAGTTGATCAATTAGAGCTTGACCTAGATCCTCTAATCCTCATAATTAGAAGCCCAGTGTGGTTCTAATCTCCTTCCTCTAATTCTCAGGATCATGAAGACCGTACGCTTGCAACCAAGTAGAGAGGCCGCGCTTTTGGTATTCCGTTCGAGGGATCGTTCGAGGGCGGTTCGCAGGATCGTCATCAATGGTACGAGGGACTCCAAGTACGATCTACACCGACTTGTCTACTTCTGCTGCACTTCGGAGTCGGTAACGATCGTGATCCAAACCTTATATGCATCTTCATATTGTTCCTGGGTGATCGTAGGGCGATTTTTTTGTTTTCTACTACGTTTCCCAACAGTGGCATCATGAGCGGTTCTATGAGTAGATGCAGGTTTCGATCTAGATCACATGTGGATGTGAGGGTTTGATGTTCTTGCTATGCTTCCCTCGAGTGGTGCTTCGGTTCAGTTCATTGACGGCATGATGTCACTTTTACAAGGTTCTGACAATCGATCGGCTCTGGCTGTCGACGATCTGCTAACAGTTCCTTGAGCTTCATCATAGTCAAGAATAGTGAACCGTCGCATACACAAGAGGGCGATGATGACGAACGATCTTCTAGGGGATCACGCGTATTTGACGAAGTTTAGTGTGGGGGCAGAGATTTTTAATTAGTCTCTTCTTTCACACACCCCAAAATTTAATCTAGCAACAAGAATTATCGCCTTGATGGTGTGCGTAGGTAGCTAGTGTTATCCAGAAACCCTAGAAGCCACATAATTAAAATTTGCCAAACCGATTAGAGGACATCTAACTTGGTTTTGCAGGGTTGCATATGATGTGGTATAGCCTTCGTCATGATAATGAGTTTATGTATGAGATGGTTATATGTTGTAATGTTAAGTGGCCTGCGCGTCACGGCATGATGGCTGGAGCCACAGGATTGCCACCTTAATGTAATAGATGTAGAGATAGCCTATAGGTTACATAGAGGAGCCGGAGCTTCACCAGGCGTAGGAGAACAAATTCGTTGCCACAACAGTAGTTTTCAAAATTGTCGCCACGACAACGCTTCCGGAGAAAACTTCATGAAGACCTCAGTGGACCATGGAGACGTTCCCGGCGCCCAGGGCTATACCATATCATGCTATTATGAATTGCCTGGGATGTTTATCCCTTTGTTGTTTCCACCCTTTGATTGCGCAGTAGTCAATTATTAGGGTGATCTCTCACAGTAAATATCAAGTTAAAAGGTGCTCTTCCCAGTGTTGCTACCGTCTATGACACGTAACATTCTAGAGTGCGTCATGTCCACATGAGTACAAACGGGTTGCGAGGTGTAAGACGGGTGGATGGTCAGACCATGTGAGCAGATAGCACTCGGTTGTCTTGAAGATCTAGCAGAATCGTTCCGAGCTCGGAGCACGAAGCATCAAAAGATGAACAAGAGTCATATGGAGATATGATCGGCAAAAGTTTGCCTACCGATCAAAATTCTTGTCATCAGTGATGTCCACATCAATGGCTGAGAATAAGACCAGGGTCTTGAATCACTCACTATCAATTATGAGAGATATTGACTTGAGTGGGAGTGCACTTTATATTAAAATTGTTTAAACACTAGTGCAAATTAATTATGAATTATGTCTAAAGTGAAACTTGTGTTTATTGTTGTAGATCAATGGCTCGCAATAGTTTCAATTGAGCACCTCTATTTGAGAAATAAAAGTTAGCTGCAAATGGTGGGAACTATGAGGATTGGATCAACACTCTGAGATGTGTTCTCAGAAGTGCTAAGAAAGAATATGTTCTGGATCAACCACTTGGTGATTACCCGACGCCTGGAGCATCTCAGGATATCATCAATGTGTTTATATCTCACAAGAATGATTTCAGTGTTGTCAAAAGTATAATGCTATCCTATATGGATCAAGTGTTACAGAAACGTTATCAACAACTTAGTACCGTCGAGATTGTCGAGGCACTGGAAGTTCTTTACCACAAAGAACCAGCTGAAGTTCATGAGATGAATGAAGCAATGCATGAGTGCAGGATAGCTGAAGTTGGTAAACAAGGTGTGAGGCTTGCAGACTATTATGATAGTATTAATGCAATGGAAATTGATTTTCCCAAGACACTGGAAAATGATTTGATCCTTACTTCGCTTTATGAAGCGATGCTCAAAACCAATGAAATCGGGATGCAGAACCAGCAAAAGTTGCTCATGAACAAAACAGAAAGTTTCAAAAAGAAACGCAACACCAAGAGGAACAAGGGTGGAGCTTCTTGCGAGACTATATGTTTCTACTACAGAGAGAAAGAACACTGAAAAAGAAATTGCTTGAAATATTTGGCGGATAAGAAGAACTCGTCTTCTGGTAAAGGTATAAAAGTTATACAAGTTAATGTTATATTCTACTTGCTGAAAACTCCAAGCCATGGGTATTTGATACCGGATTTGTTCACATATGCAACACGATGCAGGGACAACGGAAGATTCGCAAGCTGAGAAGAAATGAAGTTGTGATGCGTGTCGGGAATGGTGATGGGATTGCCGCTCAAGCCATCGGTGTCATGTCTTTAATTTTGCCTTCAGGATTTATCTTAGAACTAAATAATTGTTATTTTGTTCCGAAGTTATGTAAGATCATTATCTCTGGATCGTGTTTGATAAGTGACGGTTATTCTTATAAATCGGAAAACAATAGTTGTTCGATATATTATAAGGATATGTTTTATGGATTTGCACCCATGGTTAGTGATGTAGGGTGGAACCCTAGTTCGTCGATCTTTTCACAGTTGGAGGAGGAAAAATGCAAGAACACAAGAACACAAGAACACAAATCACTCAATTGACACAATCCAAATCACACATACACTAGATCCACATACACATACGAGGATTCATGATACAAAGTCAACACGGGAGGATACACGGTAGCTAGTTCATCCTGATTCGGAGAGGAGTCGAGGTCTTGAATCCGGAGTGGATCTTCTCACATGTGTCCCATGGAGGTCTTGATATCCATGGGAGAGGTATGGATGAGCAAAGCTCTATCTCAAAGAGCCAACTACTTTGCTAACCCTAAAACATAGGTAGGAGACGAGTATATATAGTCTAGGAGGGGGAAGGGGTACATGGGCCTCGGCCCGAGTGGTTGTGCACGACAGGCGTCGGACGTCCGGACGTTACCGATCGTCCGGTGGCTCGTGAGGGACCAGATGTCCGGTAGAGTCCGAACTTCCATCAATTTCATTCTGTTGAGTCGCTGATGGATTTCCGGAGACAGTCGGACGTCTGGTGCGTCGGTCATCCGGAGGCGGTCGGTCGTTCGGCCGCTGAAGGGTGTCGGACGTCCGGTATTTGTCGGACGTCCGGCCATTGTAGCGTTTCTCGGCTGGGCCTTTTGGCTGGCTGAGTCTCCAGGCATCGGACGTCCGGTAGGGGCCGGTCGTCCGGTGGCTGTAGCTTCCTGGCAGCTCTTCTTCTTGCCCCTCACGCTTGGTGTCCCCGCCATCTTGTCCATTGGTGGTAGCAGGTTCACGCCCTTCCTCCATGTACCTAATCACACACAAGGTCTCCGTTTGAGGTAGTAGCCATGTCTCGCATGTAGAATGTGTGAGTTCGGAGAGGAGCGAGTTCACCTCGGTTTCGATGGCTCTTGCACGTGGTCTAGTCATGGGTCCATGTGGTGTCTTGGGAGATGAAGGTACGTCCATGGGGATGACTGTAGGATGCTCCGCATCATCTCCCCCCTTGGGAAAGATCCGTCCTTGGATCAAAATCCACATCACCATGGAAGGGAGATAAGTCCTTGACGTAGAAGATGTCGCTTGATGTCTACTACACAACTTATTCTTGTAGACTCGTGTTGGGCCTCCAAGTGCAGAGTTTTGTAGGACAGTAGCAATTTTCCCTCAAGTGGATGACCTAAGGTTTATCAATCTGTGGGAGGCGTAGGTTGAAGATGGTATCTCTCAAACAACCCTGCAACCAAATACAAGAAATCTCTTGTGTCCCCAACACACCCAATACAATGGTAAATTGTATAGGTGCACTAGTTCGGCGAAGAGATGGTGATAAAAGTGTAGTATGGATAGTAGATATAGGTTTTTGTAATCTGAAAATATAAAAACAGCAAGGTAGCAAGTAACAAAAGTGAGCACAAACGGTATTGCAATGCTTAAAAACAAGGCCTAGGGTTCATACTTTCACTAGTGCAATCTCTCAACAATGCTAACATAATTGGATCATATAACCATCCCTCAACGTGTGATAAAGAATCACTCCCAAGTTCCTATTAGCGGAGAACATAAGATAGAAATTGTTTGTAGGGTACGAAACCACCTCAAAGTTATCCTTTTCGATCGATCTATTGAGCTATTCCTATAAGTGTCACAAACAGCCCTAGAGTTCGTACTAAAATAACACCATATGATACACATCAACCAACTCTAATGTCACCTAGATACTCCAATGTCACCACAAGTATCCGTGAGTTGATTATACGATATGCATCAAACAACTTCATAATCATAATATTCAATCCACACAAAGAACTCCAAGGAGCACCCCAAAGTTTCTATCGGAGAAAAGATAATGAAAACGTGCATCAACACCTATGCATAGATTACCCCAATGTCACCTCGGGAATCCACGAGTTGAGTGCCAAAACATATATCAAGTGAATCAATATAATACCCCATTGTCACCACGGGTATTCATATGCAAGACATACATCAAGTGTTCTCAAATCTGAATATTCAATCCGACAATAACGAAACCTTAAAGGGAAAAGATTCGATTCATCACAACAAAGATAGAGAGGGAAGAAACACCATATGATCCAACTATATTAACAAAGCTCGCGATACATCAAGATCATGCCAAATCAAGAACACGAGAGAGAGAGATCAAACACATAGCTACTGGTACAAACCCTCAGCCCCGAGGGTAAACTACTCCCTCCTCGTCATGGAGACCACCGGGATGATGAAGATGGCCTCCGGTGATGATTCCCCCCTCCGGCAGGGTGCCGGAAAAGGGTTGTAGATGAGATCGTGGAGGTACAGAGGCTTGCGGCAGCGTAAAAACTCATCTAGGGTTATTTCTGGGGGTTTCTCTATTTATAGGATTTTTCAGCGTTAGAATCTGGTCAGACGGAGCTACGTGGGCCCCACGAGGTACAAGGGCGCGCCTGGGGGGGGGGTGGCGCGCCCTGGTGCCTCGTGGGCACTTGGTGGCCCCCCTCCAGTGGGTCTTGGTTCCAGTATTTTTTATTTGTTCCATAAAAAATCTCCAAAAAGTTTCATCCAATTCCAAGAACTTTTATTTCTGCACAAAAAACAACACCATGGCAATTCTGCTGAAAACAGCGTCAGTCCGGGTTAGTTCTAATCAAATCATACCAAAACCATATAGAATTGTTATAAACATGGCATGAATACTTCATAAATTATAGATACGTTGGAGACGTATCATCGCTCACGTTGTACTTGTCGCTTGGAATGTCGACCTTGTAGGCATTGTTGTTGTAGCGTGCGGGCACCTTGAACGGTCCATCGGTTCGAGGTAATAGTTTGGACTTGCGCTCGTTGGGGAAGCATTCTTTGCATAGGTGTAACCACACAAGATCTCCGGGGTTGAACACCATGGGGTGCTTGTTGATGTTGGCCTTGGTCGCGAGGCGTTGTACTTGACGTTCGATCATGTGCCTTTTATCTTGATGCACCTTCTTGAGATAGCTCACTCGTGCACTCGCGTCCATGTTGATGCGCTCTTGGAGTGGTAGCGATAGGATGTCCAAAGGGGACAATGGGTTGAAACCATAGACGACCTCGAATGGGGACTTGCCGGTAGTCGAATGTCTTGCTCGATTGTAGGCGTACTCGGCGATGGGTAAGCATTCCTCCCACTCCCTTATGTTCTTCTTGATCAACACTCATAGGAGTGTGGAAAGCATCTGGTTCGTGACATCCTTTTGGCCGTCGGTTTGTGGATGATATGCCGAAGAGAATAGAAGCTTGATTCCGAGCTTGGCACAAAGTGTCTTCCAAAATTAGCTAAGGAACTTGACGTCACGGTCCGATACAATCGTTTTGGGCACTCCATGTAATCGCAAGATTTCCCTACAAAAGAGATTTGCAACATGTGAAGCGAGAGACCCTAGAAGGTTCGGGAGAAGACCACGAGTCACGAGGGAGCGAAAAGCTCGGGAGGCGCGCCCCCCCAGGCTTGTGGGCCCCTCATGGCACCTCTTGACCTAATTCCAAGCCTATAAATTCTCAAATATTCCCAATATACCAGAGAGCCACCTCGAATAACTTTTCTGCCACCACAAGCTTCTGTTCTTCCACGATCCCATCTGGAGGCCTTTTCCGGTACTCTGCCAGAGGGGGAATCAATCATGGATGGATTCTACATCAACCTTGTTGCCCTTCCGTTGATGTGTGAGTAGTTTACCACTGACCTACGAGTTCATAGCTAGTATCTAGATGACTTCTTCTCTCTCTTTGATCTTCAATACAATGTTCTCCTCGATCTCCTTGGAGTTCTATTCAATGTAATCTTCTTTTGCGGTGTGTTTGTTGGGATCCGATGAATTGTGGGTTTATGATCAGATTATTTATGATAAATATTTGAGTCTTTTCTGAACTTATTTATGCATGATTGTTATAGCTTTGTATTTCTCTCCGATCTATCTGTTTGGTTTGGCCAACTAGATTGATTTATCTTGCAATGGGAGAGGTGCTTTGTAATGGGTTCAATCTTGCGGTGCTCTATCCCAGTGACAAAGTAGGGGACAAGACACGTATTTGTATTGTTGCCATTAAGGATAAAACGATGGGGTTTATTCATATTGCTTGAGTTTACTTTGTCTACATCATGTCATCTTGCTTAAGGCGTTACTCTGTTTTCACTAACTTAATACCCTAGATGCATGCTGGATAGCGATCGATGGGTGGAGTAATATTAGTAGATGCAGGAAGGAGTCGGTCTACTTGTCTCGGATGTGATGCCTATATACATGATCATTGCCATGAATCCATCATAACTATGCCCTTTTCTATCAATTGCCCAACAGTAATTTGTTTACCCACCGCATGCTATGTGTTCGAGAGAGAAGCCTCTGGTGAAAACTATGGCCCCCGGGTCATTTATCCATCATATATAAAATCCAAATATCTTGCTGCAATTTTATTTCCTTTATTTTGTTTTGCAATTTATTTATCTATCTATCACTATCAGAATTAATCCTTGCAAGTAACCACCAAGGGGATCGACAACCCTCTTGTTCGCGTTGGGTGCAAGTATTTGCTTTTGTGTATGTAGGTGCAGATCGCCTATCCTGTTCACCCATCAAGGTGCCTGCTCTAATTTGGCAAGGTTTTATTGGTTGCACGTATCTTTCATAAGGTGTCTTGCATTTCTTCTACTTCGTTGCACCGGCATCTGCTTAGTTTACTCATCAAATATGTGAAGATGCCATGCCCATCCATTATCAATACCTATTCCATCTGTCATCATTCCATGTTTTTCCATTCAAATGTTGTTCTTGTGTATCAGATATCCAAAAGCAAGAGGGTGATTGCAGAACCTGAAGGAGTACAAACAAAGTCTTTGAAAAAGGTGGTGGTACCGGAGAAATCAGACAGCACCCCACTTATATTGGCGATAGAACCAGCGCCACAAAACCTAGGCCCGACTCCAGCAGACTGTACCCATACTCCACTGGCCATACCACTAGCCCTACCACATAGGAACCGCACTCCAGCAAAAGGTATGCCGATTTCAGTTGCCATAGCACCAGTCGTACCACAGAAAAATCCCAGTCCAGCAAGAAGTACACCAAATCCACAGGCCAAAGACCTATTCCAACTGCAGAGAGCCCCAATTCCCACAGATTGGAACCCCATTCCAGTTATTCCCAATTTAAAAGGCAATGCTTTCAATGTTGTTAGGAACCACGTGCGTATCTTCCCATCATGGGAAGATTATAGTGAAGACAAACACCATTTTCACATCTTCCTGTCCCACTTACGTGTAAGTGCTATTATTCATGGTGATTATTATCTTGTTTTCTGTTGATTGAACACATCAATGATTTATATTACATTCTTCTAAATAGGCGAGGGTCAATCTGGATAGTCATGAAAAGCAAAGCTTGCTTGCGCTTTTCATGGACGCGTTGCAGCAGTATCGGTGTTACCTGAGGAACACACACTTTGATGGCAAGTCTATAAATGAAATTTCGGTGAAGTCTCATGTGCTAAATTTACAAGACATTGAATGGAAAAACATTGTTATGCAATGGTCTCGTCCCCAGGATGAGGTACTGTCTATGAGATCACATGACAATTTGAACTCCTATATTTCTGCATGTGCCTTACCGATCTCTTTTGCAGGAAAACTGCTCGAAGAAGAATAATGGTTTGAAACGGACGACAGGATGTCGCAACTATGTTGCTCACTGCCTTGCTCTTGTTAGTACATGTTGTCCTGTATCGCTGTACTTACATTCATACCTGGTTGATTATGTGACATTTGTGTGCATGATAGCTTGCTTACCCACTGTTCGCTCCAAATTATCAGATCTATATTAATGCTTACATTAATGTAGAATAACCCAATTCTTATGAAGAAGGTTAGCTATGCATTGTTCTTGTAAGTACCTGTTGTCCTTTATCATTGTACTTATATTGACAGCTAGTTGTTCATGTACCATCACTCTGCAGCTTATTTTCCCATGCCCTCCATTTTCTACAAATTATCAGATATATATTTACTCTTACCAAAATGTTAAATAAAACAAATGCTACTGAAGAAGTTTAGCTCTGCATTGCTCTTGTCAGTACCTTTTTGCCTGTACCGCTACACTTACATTTATAGCTAGTTGATTATGTAGCATCACTCTGAATCTTAGCTTTAAAATTCTCCATTTGTTCCTATATTATCACATCTATATTTACGCTTAACAACATGTAGAATAAAGGCAATGCTTATGAAGAAGATTATGTGGTAAACTACTTGAATTGTCCCCCCCCCAATCAGCATGGACAAGGGCTTTATAGAGTCGGTCTTCACTACTAACGTAAGTTTGTCCTTCTCGGGCCTTCAAACTTTGTTGTGTATATTTGGATAGGCATGACTGCAAGTGCTGTTTACTTTTTGCGTTTGCATCAAATTACATGTTTAAAGTTTATTATGAAGAAGTTCATAAACATAAATTTGTCCTTCTCAATTTCAGTTTTTAGTTGTACAACCAAGTTCCTTATTCATACCATGTAAATTAAACTAAACAGAGCAAGTGATCTTCTTTAGAGTGCATGTATGCTTGTGTTCTTGATCTGTATTCCAGTGGTGTGGTGAAACTACCCACTCCAGCACATTGTCATATCCTGCTATGTCTTAACTATGAGCAATGCCATATTATGTTAATGTTATTTAAATCGTGTCTCTTTATTTGCCAATCTGAAATGGGATAAATTGACAGTAGACTGGCCATTGATGCTTATACGTTCTTTAGCACTGCATGTATGCTTGTGTTCTTGATCCGTAATCCAGTGGTGTGGTGAAGCTGGCCACTCCTGCACAATGCCATTTCCTGCCATGTCTTAACTATGAACAATGCCATATGATGTTAATGTTATTTGGAATTGTGTCTCTTTATTTGCCAATAAGAAATGGGATGAATTGACAACACTGATACTTATATGTGCAAAACATGTTATCTGTCTGCTTGTTTCTCTTTCAGAGTGATATCTCTGACGCCCGGAAGAACTGCCACAATGATAGTGATACGAACCCATTGCTTGTCCCTCTAACATATATTGTAGGGAAGAAGGCAACACATCTTGGAGATAGCGATACAACCCCAAAGTCATGACTTGATGTAGTGTTCAAGTTAGTCGCTAATAGCAGTGACACAAGCTCGATGAAGTCGCCACCTGAATCTGTTCGACTTCTTCAGTCTTAACTTCAAGCAAAAATACGTGGTTCAGCTCAACTCCTACTGGAACTCCAATCTCTATGGAAGATCAACGAGAAGTACAATGCGTCCATTGATGCTATGCAGCTAGATTTGGAGGATATAAGTGTCAGACAAGCACAGTCTCATCAGCTTGCTTAGCTCCTTGCGCTACAGCTGCCGTGCCGGGCTAACCTTTCTTAACTGTGTTGAAGTGTTGTCGGTTCTGTATATTATTTTGTCGGCGTGTTTATTTGCACTGGTGGCAACCTTTGATGCCCAGTGTATGTAATCTGCTGTCTGGTTGCGCTTTATTATCACTGGTGGCAAACTTTGATGCTCAGTGGATGTAATATGCCGTAATTTCTTTATTGTATAATCCAGGTTTATTCTTAGTCACTATGCTGTAATTTATTTACTGTAGATGCTATCGTCGCTCTCTGAAAAGGCCGTAAGCTTGGACGGAGATCAATGGGCCAAAACATTATTGGTCCGTCAGTGGTATATAAAAAAATTACACTATGCAAACAGGCCGGCCCGCAACTCTCTATATATGGGTCGAGACATGGGCCCACAATCATCTTGGGCCATTAGCAGGCCTGAACGTAAACTGGGCCCAAGTAGTTTCGGGCCTTTAACAGGCTGAGTAAACCGCGGGCCTTAGTTGGGCCAGAAAATACCATGGGCTTTTAATAGGCCAAAAAGTAGATTGGGCCTGAAGTGTGCCGAACAATTCACGGGCCGACAGCAGGCCGAAATATACGTCGGCCCATGATTGGCCCAATTATATGATGGGCCGTTAACAGGCCAAAATTTATCTCGGGCCTTGGTTGGCCCAAGCATATTATGGGTTGTAAGCAGGCCTGATGCAAAGCGGGCCATAATTAGGCCCAATTATATCACGGGCCTTTAACACGCCGATAGTAAGGTTGGGATGAAATTTATCGACGAAGACCACGGGCCATTAAGAGGCCGAAAGTCACTTGTACCAGAAATGGGCCCAAATGCAGCACAGGCCGTTAAATGGCCAAAAAATGAAACCGGGCTGAAAACGGCCCAATTGCACCATGGGCCATTAACAGGCCGAAACAAACATCGGGCTGAACTGGGTTAAACTGTTTAATGGGCCTTTAACAGGCTGTGATAGAAATCGGGCCTTCCGTCAGCCCAAAAAGCACAGTGGACTGTTAACGGGCCAGATCTGATATGGGCCATAATTTGGCCCAAAATATGGCAGGCTGTTAACGGGCCGGGCCACTAGTATCTGACAAAATCTTGTGGGCCTTTGGCTGGGCCTGCCCGTTTAACCTGAATGGGCCACTGTTGGGCCGTGCCACGTGTCGACGTATCATAGGCGCCTCTCGTCCATTGAACAGATGATATTTGTCGCAATGCCATGCTGTTCCTGTGGCGAATGAGAATTTTACACATGGAAAATCGCCATTGGTCCGGGCTTTTAACGGGTTATCGGATCCAAACCGGAACCCGATAGCTTAACGACGACCCGTTACGGTGGATGCCACGTGTTGGTTACCCTTGACGAAAACACTTCCATGACGCGCCATTTATCGTCATGGAAGTGGACACTTCCGTGATGATAATTTGAGTATTGTCATGGAACACTTCTACAACAGCACAGGTATGACTATCTTGATTCTGTCATAAAATCATCATGGATGTACATGCATGACAGAAAACGTGACCTACTGTGACAAACACATATCATCACGCAAGTGTTTTTTTTGTAGTGAGGTTACAAAGTATAAGTATCCACCGCGCGCCGGTATACTCATTGGACCACATACATCACTATGTATTATATCCAACAATTCAAGCGCCCGTTCAGGATGAGCAGTGAACGGCGCTTTAGTCATTTTACCCATCAGACATGCTTCGCATGTTTCGAATGATTCAAAATCAAAGGATGTAATACTCCATCTTTATGAAGCTTTTGCATACGTTTCTTTCCGATATGACCAAGACGGCAGTGCCACATGTAAGTGGTACTATCAGTCTTCTTAAGACGTTTAGCATTAATGTTATAGACATCTTTTCATGTTCAAGATCCATTATGAATAATCCACCAACTGATGCGGAGCATCCTACGGTCATTCCCATGGACGTACCTTCGTCTCCCAAGACACCATGTGGACCCATGACTAGAGCACGCGCAAGAGCCATCGAAACCGAGGTGAACTCGCTCCTCTCCAAACTCACACATTGTACATGCGAGACATGGCTACTACCTCAAACGGAGACCTTGTGTGTGATTAGGTACTTGGAGGAAGGACGTGAAGCTGCTACCACCAATGGACAAGATGGCGAGGACACCAAGCATGAGGGGCAGGAAGAAGAGCTGCCAGGAAGCTACAGCCACCGGACGACCGGCCCCTACCGGACGTCCGATGCCTGGTGACTCAGCCAGCTAGAAGGCCCAGCCGAGAAACGCTACAGCGGTCGGACATCCTACAAGTACCGGACGTCCGACACCCTTCAGTGGCCGGACGACCGACCGCCTCCGGACGACCGACGCACCGGACGTCCAACTGTCTCCGGAAATCCGTCAGCGACTCAACAGAATGAAATTGACGGAAGTCCGGACTCTACCGGACGTCCGGTCCCTCACGATCCACTGGACGACCGGTAACGTCCGGACGTCCGACGCCTGTCATGCACAACCACTCGGGCTGAGGCCCATGTACCCCTTCCCCCTCCTAGACTATATATACTCGTCTCCTACCTATGTTTTAGGGTTAGCAAAGTAGTTGGCTCTTTGAGATAGAGCTTTTCTCATCCATACCTCTCCCATGGAGATCAAGGCCTCCATGAGACCCATGTGAGAAGATCCACTCTGGATTCAAGACCTCGACTCCTCTCCGGATCGGGATGAACTAGCTACCGTGTATCCTCCCGTGTTGACTTTGTATCGTGAATCCGCGTATGTGTATGTGGATCTAGTGTATGTGTGATTTGGATTGTGTCAATTGAGTGATTTGTGTTCTTGTGTTCTTGTGTTCTTGCCTTTCCCCCTCCAATTGTGAAAAGATCGACGAACTAGGGTTCCACCCTACATCATCTTGGATCAGAGCCACATTGATTCACACATTGGAGTCTTTCCCCTCCATTTTCTACCCTCAATTTTGTTGTTTTTGCCCAATTTCAAAAATTCCCCACAAAAATAGCCATACCAAAAAATTTGTGATTTGTTGATTTGATGATGTTTTGCTGAGTTTGATCCATGGATTTGCTGTGTTTCAACTGGATCTAGCTTTCCCCCATCTTTTTCCCTCTTTCCATCCACGAAATTCAGCCAATTTTGGAACAATTTTTCTTTATCAACTCCTTATCCACGAGTTCATCCCGCAGCCCGAAATCGCCCAGTTACCGAACGACCGGCGTTTACCGGACGTCCGACAGCCACCAGCCACCGGACATCCGACACTTACCGGACGTCCGGCCGAACATGACGAAACTGAATTTTCGCCCGAAAATTTCAGCCACCGGCCCCACTTCTGCATTGCCACCTCCGATTGCTACCACCGCAGTTCTGCAACACGCATACTCGTGTGACTCCACCACAGACTTCCGCAACCACCACCAATTTTGTCCCGTTTGCCATTTGAGATTTTGAGTTGCGGATTTCTGTTTCCTAGGGTGTTTCGGCTAACTAGGCATGGTTCGACATCGACTTCACCGCCACTCATCATCGCCACGGACTCGACATCGACAACGACCATCTTACCATCATGACACCACCACCGTAAGCAAGGACAGTAACCTCGACGACAACTCGTTCATTTCCTTGCCTTTGCATTGTTAACCCAAAGGCCCTCTTTTGCGTCGCTTTCCTATGAGACTAGCCATTTGAGTATTGCCGGGCAACGCTACATGTGCACTTTAGTGATACCGCTCCGCATAGCTATCATAGCGTGCATATATCATCATATCATCTTTTGTGCCAAAATTTTGTTCCCGCATATACATCATTGCTACCTTCGTGAGAGCATTTCACATAAGTGGAAAAAGGAAAATATCAAAAGAAAGAAAAGCTTTTAAGCAAAGAGAAAAGAGCAACAACAAGCTTGTAAGCAATAGCCATAGTATCGCCACATTACATATAATATTTGATCATCTTGGATCATCGTGACAAGTTCACCGGGAGTCATACATACAAAGCATACTTGAGATAGAAGTTGATCGTTTTGTCTCCAATAGGTTGTGCAGAAGTGTCGTATCCGCCTATTAAGCAATCGTGCTAGCGTCTCTCTCGAGTTGTGCAACACGAGCATTTTCATGGGTCCCACATTTTGTGCTCATTCCTTGGTTGCATGACTTCATTTATCTATCCATGTGTGTGTTTCCGTGTAACTTTGCTATTGGTCTACTTGTTTCACTTGTGAATTTGCGAATATTTCTCAACATTATTGATATCTTGCTTACGATTGCAGAAATTTTGTGCCACCATCCTAACCAAACTCCTCCAAAAGCTTTACTTGTGTAGGTGTGAGAATTGACACGATCCGGTACCAATTGCACTATATCCATAATACCATATCGAGTGATCATTGATCCATCTTCAACATCGGATAAGGTACATTGGTCTCGTTCATTCCTTTCTTCCACTAACACTTGTTTGAGAATCATGGATAGGCCGGGCACTTCTACGAATCCTCTCTTCGACGAGCATGACGATGCACCGAACGACTACGTCACCAAGGCACACCTCTTTGGCGTCCAGCGAGTCTTACATCAAGAAAGTGAAGCTTTGGGCGAATGCATCGAGCAACTCGCCTCCGACTTTCGACAAACTCTTGATGACAAGCTATCATCTCAAATGGAAGAGTTCCGTACCATGATGGTCAACCGCGTTTCTTCCACTTCGTCTACTTCAAGGTCAAGATGGCGCCACTCAAGCCGCAACTCTTCGGACACTTCTTCGGATGCAAGTCTTCCACGCGCGCGCTCTCATCGCCCCCAAGAACATGAAGACCAGCAAGCTACAAGAAACCCATTCCATGGCAATGGTTTGCAAGACCGTCTTCGAGAGCGCGAACGACAAAACCGACAAGCACAAGCTAACATGGAGCAAGATCAAGTTCCACAACGCCAATGTCAAGTAAACCAAGACGACGACGCTCTACTACAAGAACGACAACGTCGTGAGGAGCAAGCACTTGAAGCTCAACGTGCCCTACGTGAAGCAACTCGCAACGTCGCCGACCGCAACCACCGTATGCGAGAACAAGAAGAGGCCCTCCGACGCGAGCAACAAGATGATGCCGCACGAAATGAGGAGCGCCAAGAAATGAGGAACCGTGCAAGAATTCCACACCCTCGACGTCAAGTCAATCAAGATGAGCACGACGAGCAAGAGCTAGAAAATCCTCCTCCACGACACGAGCGTCATCGCCATCGCCAACAACGCAATGAGGAGCGCTACGGCAAGCTCAAGTTCAACATGCCTAAATTCTCCGGCGGAAATGATCCCGAAGAATACCTCTCGTGGGCATTGAAGGTCGACAAGATATTCCGTCTTCATAATTACGAAGAGGAAAAGAAGATTGCCATGGCATCTCTTGAGTTCCAAGACTATGTTCTCATTTGGTGGGAGCAAGTGATCGAACGACGCCAAGAGAAGGGCGAGCCACTCATCACCACTTGGAATCAAATGAAAGATGTCATGCGAGCTCGTTTTGTGCCTACACACTATATCCGTGACCTCTTCAAGAAGCTACAACTACTCAAGCAAGGTACCAAGTCCGTTCAAGAATACTACCAAGAAATGGAGATTGCAATGATACGAGCCAACGTCAAGGAAGATGATGAACAAACTATGGCGAGATTCTT
This sequence comes from Elymus sibiricus, assembly GCA_039707655.1. Taxonomy (NCBI): domain Eukaryota; kingdom Viridiplantae; phylum Streptophyta; class Magnoliopsida; order Poales; family Poaceae; genus Elymus; species Elymus sibiricus. The sequence continues at coordinate 196,996,451 of CM077668.1, forward strand.
GAATGGCCTCAACCATCCCATCAAGAAAATTGCAGATTTCCAACCGTACTCCAACCTCCTCGAGCTAGTGCACCAAGCAACCAAAGCGGATCGACAAGGACAAGAGGACTTCAAGTACTCAAAGTACTCTTCCAAGACCTACGGTTCATACACTCAAGATTCAATGACTTCTACAACTCCTTCCACGACTCGATCTACACCAAGTACCGGCGACAAGTCAAGCTCCAAGCAACTTACGACATCTTCGAGTCGTCATACTTCAAGTACATCCAAGCAAAAGCCTTCGTCATCAACAACTCCTTAGGACGACACCAAGACAAGTGACATCAAGTGTTTCACTTGCGAGGGACGAGGCCACAAGTCATTTAAGTGCCCAACACGACGCACTATGATCCTCAACGCCGACGGCACCTACGACTCCATGAGTGAAGATGAAATGGAAGCCCTCGAGAAACTGGCCATGCACCTCCAAGTGAATGAAGATGAAGACAATCAAGTCTTTTGTGATAATGATTCAAGCCCCGCTCTTGTTGTCTCCAAGGTCTTGACACTTCAACAACAACAAGACAAAGACCAACGTTGCCACATCTTCCATACCAAAGCGGGTATTCAAGGACGTTCCGTCAAGGTCATCATTGACGGCGGAAGTTGCCACAATTTGGCAAGTGAAGAGTTATGTTCCAAGCTACAATTTATTAAGAAGAAGCACCCTCGCCCCTACAAGGTCCAATGGTTAAGCGACTCCGGCACCATTCAAGTGGAGCACACCATTCAAGTCTCCTTCAAGATTGGCGCATATGAAGACACCTTGGAGTGTGATGTGGTTCCCATGCCCGTATGTCATCTCCTCCTCGGAAGACCTTGGCAATTCGACCGCGGCGTCACCCACAACGAACGGACCAATCACTATAGCTTCAAGATGAAGGGAAAAGAGTTCGTGCTTCAACCCATGTCGCCAAGTCAAGTCATCACCGACAAGTAAGCATCTACCCATCGTGGAGAGACAAGTGAGCGAGAGAACCACCAAAAAGAGAGTGAGCGCCACAAGCCAAAAATGAGCGACTCCACGATGAGCGACAAAAGAGATCTAGTTCCTTTAGCCACCAAAAGAGACTTGAAGGATGTGAGTGAGAGCCCATCAAGTGTTCTTCACTTTGTGCTTTTATGCAAAGGTGAAGTGATGCGGACTAATACTTCACAACATCTTCCTCTAGTGTTGTCTCAACTATTGCAGGAATTCGCAAACGTGTTTCCCGATGAGCTACCTCCCGGACTTCCTCCACTTCACGGAATCGAACACCGCATTGACCTCATCCCCGGCGCACCTCTACCGAACAAGGCAGCCTACCGCGTCAACCCCGACGAGACCAAAGAGATCCAAAGGCAAGTGCAACATCTCATGGAGAATGGGTATGTACGCGAGAGCTTGAGCCCATGTGTCGTTCCGGTAATTCTTGTGCCTAAGAAAGATGGTACCTATCACATGTGTTCTGATTGCCGTCCCATAAATGCTATCACCGTTAGATATCACCATCCCATTCCACGCCTAGATGACATGCTTGATGAACTTAGTGGAGCCACCATTTTCTCTACAATTGACCTTAAAAGTGGCTATTACCAAATCCGCATGCAAGAAGGTGATGAATGGAAAACGGCTTTCAAAACCAAATTTGGCTTATATGAATGGTTGGTCATGCCTATGGGATTATCTCAAGCACCTAGCACTTTTATGCGTGTGGTGCATTATGTTCTTCGCAAATATATTGGCATTTGTGTTGTGGTTTACTTTGATGACATTCTTGTGTTTAGCCAATCTCTTGAAGATCATGTCATACATCTTAGGGACGTCTTGCAAGTTCTTATAAATGAGCAACTTTATGCAAACATGGAAAAATGCACTTTTGGTGTTGACAAAATTGTTTTCTTAGGATTTGTAGTCTCCTCTAAGGGTGTTCAAGTTGATGAAGCTAAAATTGACGCTATTAAAACTTGGCCACAACCGACCAATTTGCTTCAAGTTCGTATTTTCCTTGGCTTAGCCGGATTTTATAGACGCTTTGTGAAGGATTTTAGCACTATTGCATCACCATTGCACGCATTGAGTAAGAAGAATGCACCATTTGTTTGGGGTCCATCCCAGGATGCCGCATTTCATGAGCTTAAGAACTTGCTTACACATGCTCCATTACTTGCATTACCCAACTTTGAGAAAACTTTTGAAGTGCATTGTGACGCTAGTGGTAACGGCATAGGTGGTGTGTTGATGCAAGAGAAGCGACCCATTGCATATTTTAGTGAAAAACTCTCCGGCGCGTAACTTAACTATCCTATCTATTACAAAGAGTTATATGCTTTAGTGAGAGTCTTGCATGTGTGGGAACATTATCTCCGTCCACGTGAATTTGTCATCCATACGGATCATGAAACGCTTAAGTACTGATACGTCTCCAACGTATCTATAATTTTTTATTGTTCCATGCTATTATATTATCAATCTTGGATGTTTTTATATGCATTTACAGCAATTATATATCATTTTTTGGGACTAACCTATTAACTTAGTGCCCAGTGCCAGTTGCTGTTTTTTGCCTGTTTTTGGTTTTCCAGAATATCAGTACCAAACGAAGTCCAAATGCCACGAAACTTTTTGGAGATTTTTTTCTGGACATAACAAGTACTGGAAGCTTCGGGAGAGGGCCAGAAGATAAAGCAGTGGCCCACGAGGCACCAGGGCACACCCCAGGGGGGTGGCGCGCCCTGGTGGCTTGTGGGGCCCACATAGCTCCGTTTGACCTAATTCCACCACTATAAATTCTCTAAAATCGGGAAACCAACAGAGGAGTCCACGAAATACTTTTTTCGCCGCCGCAAGCTTCTGTTCTCGAGAGATCCCATCTGGAGGCCTTTTCCGGTACTCCGCCGGAGTGGGAATCGATCACGGAGGGGCTCTATATCATCCTTGCTGCCCTTCCGATGATGCGTGTGTAGTTTACCATAGACCTTCGGGTCCATAGTTAGTAGCTAGATGGCTTCTTCTCTCTTTTTGATCTTCAATACAATGTTCTCCTCGATGTTCTTGGAGTTCTATCCGATGTAATCACTTTTTGCGGTGTGTTTGTTGGGATCCGATGAATTGTGAGTTTATGATCAGATTATCCATGAATATTATTTGAGTCTTCTCTGAACTCTTTTATGCATGATTATTATAGCTTCATATTTTTTCTCCGATCTATTGATTTGGTTTGGCCCACTAGATTGATTTATCTTGCCTTGGGAAGAGGTGCTTTGTAATGGGTTCGATCTTGCGGTGCTCAATCCCAGTGACAGAAAGGGACATGACACGTATGTATCATTGCTATTAAGGGTAAAAAGATGGGGTTTATTCATGCGTGAGTTTACTTTGTCTACATCATGTCATCTTGCTTAAGGCGTTACTCCGTTCTTTATGGACTTAATACACTAGATGCATGCTGGATAGCGGTCGATGTGTGGAGTAATAGTAGTAGATGCAGGAAGGAGTCGGTCTACTTGTCTCGGACGTGATGCCTATATACATGATCATTGCCTTGGATATCGTCATGATTATTTGCTTTTCTATCAATTGCCCAACTGTAATTTGTTTACCCACCGTATGCTATTTTCTTGAGAGAGGCCTGTAGTGAAAACTATGGCCCCCGGGTCTATCTAAATCATATATTAAAAAAAACCTAAAAATACCTTGCTGCACTTTTATTTTATTTATTTTATTTTATATTTAGTTCGATCTATCTATCTACCACATACAATTTAATCTTGCAATTAACCGCCGAGGGATTGACAACCCCTTGTTTGCGTTGGGTGCAAGGATTCGTTGTTTTGTGTGCAGGTACTGCTAACGAGGTGTTGCGTGATTCTCCTACTGGATTGATAACCTTGGTTTCATAACTGAGGGAAATACTTATCTCTACTGTACTGCATCTCCCTTCCTCTTCAGGGAATTACCAACGCAGCTCACAAGTAGCAGGAAGAATTTTTGGCGCCGTTGCCGGGGAGACATCATCAACATCTATCAAGTACCTACGCATAAAACTTTCATCTCCTTGCATTTACTTTATCTGCCTTTGCCTCTTGTTTTCATCTCCCCCACTTCTAAAAAGTCTTTATATAAATACAAAAATATTTTCCGTTTGCCCTGTTTGCTTGATTTGTCATCATGACTAGCGTAACTATCCCTCCTTTGTCACCGGATTTTGAAGTACTTTACTTCAAACAGAAACAAGGAGAAAATCTTAAAGATGCTTGGTATAGGTTAATGGAATCCTACCGTATTTGCACTGTAAAAGGGGATTTAAAAATTTCGCTTCGCAATTTCTATATAGGTTTAACCACGCATCATAGACAACTTTTGGACTTTGCCGCAAAAGGGAATTTTATTGAAAGTGAGGCCAATACCGCCTATGAAATAATAGAGGGTATATTGAGGATTCCACCACCACAAAAGGGTTTTTATTTTACTCAAGAGGGGGCTCAAATATTAGACAAATTGGGTGACATGCAGAAAAATTTGGTTGAGTTGCAAAAGTCTAACGAACCTCTTAAAAATATTAGTGGAAACCTCAATCGCATGAACACTTTGATTACTTTATGCAATAAGCGATTAGATATTCCAGACCTTAAAATTGCCTCATTTCCTGAGAATAATGGGAAGCGTAAAGAGCCTCCCGGGTATGAGAAAACTCGTATAAAGATTACTAAAACCAAAGATGACAATACTTGAAACTATGCATTATGCCTAGCTAGGGGCATAAAACAATAGCACTTGTTGGGAGGCAACCCAATGAATAAAATAAATTTTTACCTTTTGTTTCTGTTATTGTGTGTTTTCACATTTATGCTACTGTTATGATTGAGTTTTTATGTTTTAATTAGTGTTTGTGCCAAGTAAAACCTTTGGGATGATTTGGAAGATAGTATAATTGATGCTGTTTGGAATACAGAAAGTTTTGTGTCCAGTGCTGGAATTTTCGTTCTGTACTGGAGCGTCAGAAAAATCTGAAATTTTTACACAGTATTGGTATATGAATTTCCCACGTTGTCCTGAATTTTCAGAATTTTTGGAGTTACAGAAGTATAGCTTTTAAATAGATCTCTACAGACTGTTCTGTTTTTGACAGATTCTGTTTTTGATGCACTGCTTGCTTGTTTTGATGAAACTATGGGATGTATCGGGGGGTATAAGCCATGGAGAAGTTAGAATACAGTAGGTATAATGCAAAAATAAAATATGAATGGGTTTGCAACAGTACCTAAAGTAGTGATTTGTTTTGTTATACTAACGGATCTCACGAAGGTTTTGTTGAGTTTTGTGTGATTGAAGTTTTCAAGTTTTGGGTGAGATCACGATGGATGAAGGAATAAGGTGTGGCAAGAGCCTAAGCTTGGGGATGCCCGAGGCACCCCAAGGTAATATTCAAGGAAGACTCAAACGTCTAAGCTTGGGGATGCCCCGGAAGGCATCCCCTCTTTCTTCTACCAACCATCGGTAATTTTACTTGGAGCTATATTTTTATTCGTCACATGATATGTGTTTTGCTTGGAGCATCGTGTATTATATGAGTCTTTGCTTTGTTTGCTTTTTAGTTTGTCACAATCATCCTTGCTGGACACACCAATTTGAGAGAGCCACACGTTCATCATAATTTGTTAGAATACTCTATGTGCTTCACTTAAATTTTTTGAGCTAGGCAGTTGCTCTAGTGCTTCACTTAAATCTTTTTGAGCACGGCGGTGGCTATATTTTGAAGAAATATTTAAACTCTCATGCTTCACTTATTTTATTTTGAGAGTTGATAAGATTAAAAATTTGAAGAAATATTTGCACTCTCATGCTTCACTTATATCTTTTTGAGAGTTGATAATAGTAATGGTAATTTGCACAAGATATGAATTTGGTCCCAAAGTGATGAATATTCAAGAGGGATATTGTCGTGGTTTTAACACGGCAGATGCCCTTGTGAAAGGACTTAGAGATGAGGCCATCGCACAAGTGTGGAAGCTTAACGGGGTTGATCGGGAATGAGAAGACGCCGGATTACCCAGGTTCGGCCCCTCACGGTGGAGATAAAGCCTACGTCTTGCTTGATTATATTACTGTAGATCTCGATTACAAGGATGCGGATTCGCTAGCCTAGCTCTCGAGGAGATTGTGACTTCGTCTTTTTCGTATAGGTGCTCCCCTTTATATACACAGGTGGAACCCTAGATTACATGAGAGTCCGGATCGTCCTTTGACCCGCCTCTTACTCTTTCCTACTTGTTCTCCAAGTCGGTCTTCTCGTGAGCCGGCCCACTGCTTAAGCCGGCCTGTCCTCACCAGGCCTAGCTAAGCCGGCCCACCAACAGTCTTTCAGCCCCGCAGTGAGCTGACCCGCTGAGCCTGCTCTACGGCTGGGTCAACACCCTGCCGGGTCTATATGCTGATAAATATCCCCAACATTAGCCCTCAGTTTGACTTGAATTTATTCACGTAAAAATTTATCCTAAAAAAGCAAGACATTAGTAAAATATTCTCCAAGCCGGTCTCTTATAACACTGTCTTTGACCGGCTCAGTTTTCCGGGTCAAGCAGATAGCCGGGTCACTCTTGCAGCTATTGACTTGGCACTTGCACTTCTTTTTCCCTTGTGGCGTCACAATCCACTTCCGCAAAATCCGATATGACATCACACCGTATCCTTGAGTGGGTTTGAATCGTCATGTCAGGCGCGAAAACCAAGGAACTCGCAGCCAAAAATTACTGTGCCGCCTCGGGCTCCGCACCCGTCGTTCTAATTTCTTTTACTGTGCCTATAAAGAGGCCAGCTCATCCCCACTATCATTTTCACCTCTGGCTCGTCTTCCTCCTTGGGCCCGTTCTCAGACCCGAAGCGCCGCCGCCCTCGAGCTCTCCAACGACCCCGACCACGACCTCTCCGGGGCCACAGTTATCACCGGAGCCCATCAAAAACACACCGGCCACATGTGGCGCCCCGCCTGAATACCACAGTAGTCAGACAATCACCGCACATACCAGCCCAGGAAATCACTCTGGCATGCGCTTTTACAACAAGTATCATGAACACAGACATTTCTATTAATGGATATATCAGTCTTACATGATATATTTACAAGGGTGATGGCAGTGGAAAAGCTCTATCTAAGGCAGCATGGTCCTGGTGCGGCTCCAATCCACAGGGAAACTGACTGGGTTACTCTTCTAGCCCGCGAACACTCCGGCTCCTCGCTAGAGAACGTCGGATCCTTAGGTGAACCTGGCCACATTGAAGGCCGCTGAGTACTTTTGAATGTACTCGCAAGCAAACCAAACCAACATATACACCAAGCAAAGCAATTCATGGCATTCAAGCATGCACTTGTTAACTTAACAATATTAACTATGATGCTATGGCAGAATTATCTAGCAAGATTAGTTAGCTAGCAACATTAATTATCATGTCATAGCAGGATTATCTAGCACTGAAGTAAATACAGTATGACGAAGATAAAGCATATCCAGTAAATAATCCATACTTCGAGTATTCTCATGGTCCAATCCAAATCTTTCGGTCATACGACCGTTCCTCCCTTAGCCATCCCATGGCTAACATCTCATATTCCCGACATCATCCAATGTCCATGCATCTGTACTGCAAGTCTGATAAACCTTACCATTCTCAGGTTCAGTCTTAGCAATAACATTATATAGTTTGTTCCTCCAGACTCGACACAGACCAAATAGTGTGACCTAGAATGAACTGTGTCCCATGACCGAGGACGCGGCTATTCGAATAGATTTACACTCTGCAGAGGTTGCGCACTTTACCCACACCATGGAGCTCCCGGCCTCGTACTTAATACATGTTCCCATTCGGGTGGACTGGTGTTGCTCCAACAAGACTTGTCTATTGCCTGGCACTCTTACGGTCCCACCGACAATCATACCCTCCCAGGGTCATGTCCTGGGTGGCCCTGTGTCACCCCGTGACACCTGCCACCGTCGTGGCCAAACAAAACTATCCCAAAAGGGGACCTGTGCACATAAACCAAACTGGGCTCACAGGATTATCGCCGCCTACCGGGCCAGGGTAGCACACACGCATAATCCTCCCTATTTTGGTGGTACCGACAAGAGGCAAGACAATAGACTAAGTCAGGGCCGTCCCATACCGGCAAATGTGGTTGCACTTGATGAGCTCGGTTCGGTGGCACTATGACTCGATCCAGCCGACGGAGGAGGTTGTTGTCATTATTAAGTCACATTTCGTAATTTTGCAATAACAGTAACCATGCATGATGTAACAATTATGAAAACATAACAACCTATCTCCATACAATATCACAATGAGTCATTAGTGAAACAATATTTAAATGGCAAGTTGTCATTTTACAAGTTCTAGCTGTAAGTGACGACCATCTGAACCCTTGTATGAAACCGGCAAATAAACCAGTAGCCACCAGAACGGTCTTTACAACTCAGATCGGGGATGTTACTGGAATAACTCAACCCCGGCTCAAGACGGCTGAAAAGCAGCTCAGAGCATGAGACGGTGTTGATAAGCAGAATGTAGCAGTTCCCTAAGATGGCCGGAAAACAGCTCAGAGCATAGGGTCACCGCTACAGAAAGAAATTCAACAACTGCCTGTGACGGCCGAAAAGCAGCTCAAAACACAGGCCAGTTGTTGAAAAGAGAACATAAAGTCGGCATCCACCCCGGACGGCCGAAAGCAGCTCAGAACACAGGCGTGGTGCCGTCACCAAAGAAAGTGCAAGCAAGGGTTCATTAGCGTCACATACAGCTCACCACTACGCATACAAGCATAAGCATATTAATTTAAACACGCAAGAATACCATAGAGCAATGCTTTAGGGCACATATCAGATGGTCGGCTTGCCTGGGGGTGAAGGAATACTCCAGGAGAAGTGCGATCACCTCACGGAAGAATTCGCCGGAAAGGATTCCCTCTCGGAGGGGCTGAATAGAGGGCAGGGGCAAAATGGGCATTTTCAGAAATTGTCAACATGGTGAAAGTGATGTCATCGGAACGGGCTCGACGAACTGAAGAAGTGGGCTTTGGATTCACCTGAATCGGAGTTACGGTTGAAGAGAAACGGCCGTTCGTTGTTTAGGTAGAGAAATAAACAGAAATTGTCCATTTCTGGCCTTAACAGACGAACGTCCGCTAATTAGTGGTTTCGGCGCTGGGCTGGAAAAGGGAAAGCGCCTTTGAGGAAATACGTTTCCAGTGGGAGAAAACGCACTAGCCGTCGGGCGCCTCCACTTAAATGACGTGGCCGGCTCCCTCCCACTGACGAGTGGGCCCGGGCCCCACACGTCAGGTCTCTCTCTCTCCTCCCTCCTTCTCTTCTTCCTCCTCCCCTCTTCCTCCCCGATGGCGCGGCTGGGGGCTTCGGCTCCGATTGAATCCGGTGCTCCGGCGAGCTTCAAGGGCAGGCGACGGGTCAGGCGCGGTCGCCGGCCACTACCGCATCCAGGGATGGGTAGCACGGGGCTCGGGGAAGGCCGGTGGTGCGGTGGGGTGCCGTGGCGGGGGCGGCGGCTCCGGCGGGGTTCCGGCGGCATGGGGGTTCCCCGGAGAGGGTGAGTAGACGGGAGAACTCGCCGGCTGACGGTGAGTTCGGTGGTGAGCTCGGGGAGAGCCGTGGATGGCTGGGGTGGTCGAATTCGAGGCGAGGCCGAGCGGTGGCTGTGGCGAAGTTCGCCGGCGATTTGGCACCAGTGGGCATGGCTGCTCCGGGCTGGGGCTCAGGCGGAAGCAAGAGAGGGAAGAGGAGGCTGCGAGGTGCTCGGGGGCTCGGGGAGGGGCCATTTATAGGCGGCCGGCGAGAGCGGATAGGGACGGCTGCCGTGGCGTCCTTAGCGGCACACTGGAGCCTGGGAAGGACGTGGCTGGCTGGTTGCGGCTTCGGGTGACTTCGCGGGGAGTGGAGAGGTCTCGGGAGCGCTCGTGGAGGAAGGAGACAAGAGAGGAAACGCCGACGGTGGGGTTCACGCACGGGACAGTGCCGCGACGGCGCTCGCCGTGGCGCGAGGAAGAAGAAATCGGAGAGGAGAAGGTGCGGGAGAGGGGTACGTGGACTCCGCGAGGACGCTGGACATGCTCGGACAAGCAATGGCTGACCGGAGATGACCGGACGGAGCTGACAGAGCGCAGAGCACCGTTTCTGCACGGTGGCTGCGTGGTCACCACGCGCACTACATGCTCTGGCACTCTCCTGCCTGTCAAACAGCTCCCTCACTGCTCAAATAGATGAGGTCGATCACTGGATGGACCAGGATGGCTCTAGAGTAGTCGAGGGGATCCAGAACAACTTCTGGACAGAAACTTGGGGACCAAGCTGAGGTGAAATGACTTAGCAAGTGAGATTGAAATGCTGTCAAAATAAGATGGGGTAGGAAGGAGTAGATGCTGGAAAAATTTGAAGTCATTTGGACCTCATTTGCATATACTTCCTTTGCAATGCAATTTCTGGCCCAGAAAATGGATTTTGATGTTGTGCTCAACTGGCTTGGTGAAATGACCTGAATTTTGGTGGAGGGGAGTTATATGGCTGCATGGAGGTACTCGCAAAATTTCAGATCATTTGGAAATGCCAAAGTGGTACTTCCTTCACAGAGTTAGAATCTGGATAGAAAATTAGATAATTTACTGAGGAAAATTGGCTAGATGAAATGGGTTGGTTTTTGGTATCCAGGGGTTATTTATCATTGTTAACCACCCTGAAAAATTTCAGCCCAAAAAGATCAATGGAGAAAGCACTTCCTTTGCAAACTGGAAATCTGGACAGAATTTGCAAATAGATGTTGTGCTCAAACTTTGAACTATGGAACTTGATATTTTGATGGAAATGGTAAAGATATGGATAGGAGAAGCTCCACAAATTATTTGGGATTTTTCCTGGCTACCAAAATGGTAGTTCCTTTGGAAAGTGCCCAAAATGCAATATTGGCTTTAAATAGGAAAAGGCAATTTCCCTTATTTAATTATGGCCAATATTTTTATTGGAGCTCAATATGATCACAAAGAATATCTCCACAAGTTTTCTTGAACTTTGGATATGAATAGATATTTTCCTGGATTTAATTCCTTTAAACAGCAGAAAAAGGAATTAATTTTAAATGAAAAATATTGCAAATGACTTGGCAATATTTTTGCATATCCAGGGTTTATAGATATAGGAGAGTCTCTGGGAAAAGTTTGGGAGGCAACAGATCAAAGGAAATTGGGGTTCCTTTGTAACGGAAGGAATTAGGGTTTCCCTTCCGGTAGATCGGAGAGTAGGGTTTCGGTGGCAAAATACTGAGAAAAATATCTTGGGTGGCAAGGTTGGTCTGGAGAGAGTCTCTGGTTGGATAGGAAAGGCAAGGCTATATGACCATCTTCATATACCCAAAGGCAAGAGAAAATCCAGTAACATCGAAAAAAGACGGGAGCCAAATCCCGCGAAGGGAAAAAAACAGGTAGCGAAAACCAGGGTGTTACACCACATCCGCCACTGACCGGTACACCCAAATCTTTCCCCTTTCGGATCTACAGCGCCCATTCTTCTCTGCAGTTCATCGGTGTTCTTCAGTGTTCGTCCTTCTTGTTCATTAGTAGATCTAAATGCATTTGAATCACCTAAATAAATACTTTTAGCACTGCGGCGATGCCATTTTTCGCATCTAGATCTCTGTATCGTCTTCCACAGACCCGCATTGACCACGGGCCCTCATATCCATCCCCACCTAGGTCTTTAAGTTTTCTTTTCCATAGTATTTGTAGATCCGTAATAGCAACTGCTCCGTTAGATTCCTGTTTATAGCTAGCTCAACACATAGGAGAAACCCAACGCGCCACTGACTTATCAACACCGGCTCATTGTCACACCGGCTTAACATTGCTTTCAGCGGCTTGTATAAATCCGGGTCATGACTTTTAACAACCATGATCGCCTCATTACTTTGCCGGGTTACACCTCATGAGCTTAACACACCGGCTTATCACTATTACCTTCGCAGTTAAAATTTGAAGTCGCCATGGCCCCCAAGACCGACAAGTCCTGCAACTGGGTCAGATCCCAGGTCTCCACTCTTATGCTGAACGAGCTCGTGGGGCAAGGCCTCTTGCCGGCTCAAGCAACGATCAGCTGGTGGGCGCCTGATGAAGAGAGCTCCCCCTAGCCTAAGCAGGACGAAGTGGTGGTCTTCGCAGATCATCTTCATAAGGGGTTTCATCCGCCCGGGTCAAAATTCTTCGGTGACGTTCTTAATTTCTTCGACCTCCGGCCACAAGACCTTGGCCCAAATTCAATCACCAACCTTTGCTAATTTCAATTTTTTTGCGAAGTGTATCTCCAAATAGAGCCAACTGTCCTCCTCTTCAGAGAATTCTTCTACATCAACCATCAGACTGAGTTCACCGATGGCCCTAGCATAGAGCTTGGTGGCGTCTCTATTCAAAGGCGAAGAAACACTCCTTTTCCTGAGGCCAAGCTGGCGAGTCATCCCAAGGGTTGGAACAAGACCTGGTTTTACTGCAAAAGCACTGCCCCTCAAGATGAAAACCCCTTGCCGGGTTACAGATTGGACCGGCTCAACGCTACGGTTGCCTTTCCGGGTTGGCCATCAGCAGAAGAGCGGAAACAACTTGCCCCGATTTATTCCAAGATAAGGGCCTTAGCTGCTAATGGCCTCACCGGGGTCGACCTGACCCGGTGTTGGGTAAGCTGGCGAATTCAGCCCCTTAGCCACAGGGGCAGCTTGATGTGCAACTACACTGGTGAGCCGGCTGACGTTCAACGCTTCAGTGAAGTTAATCTATCTGTTAGTGACATCAACAAAACCACCAAGAGGTTGTTGGGAGAGCCCCAAGACAAATGCAACAAAACCGGGCTAGCTCCCTTCTGCAAGACCAACCCGGTGCCTTCAGTAAGTACTTGCGCCCTCTTATGCTATTCTTGACTTGTTTGTTTCATCTCAATCTTGATTGCCGGCTCATAACTAATGCAGGCAGATGATAAGTTCTGGAAAAGGAAGAAGACGCGACAACCCGCCCCCGCTCCAGCGGAGCAGCAGGATGAGCCGGCCGGTGCTGATGAGCCGGCTGCAGACAATGAGGCTGAGGTAGAACTTGATTCACTTGGTCGTCTTTTTATTCAACTTGCTGATGCCCCTTCTCTTCAGGATGAAGCTGAAATTAGCCACACCAATGAGCCAGAGGTAACTTTGATCTCTTCTGACTCTGACTCTCCCATACCTGTTCGGAAGAAGACCCGGGCTGTAATCCGCAAGGTTCGAAGGAAGCCCCGGGTTGCCGTCCGTAAGGTCCCTTTTTCACATCAGGACGCTCATTTGGATCCCAAATTTGTTTTGAAGAAAACACAGCAAACCGGCACCTCCAAACGGAAGACCCGGAGCAGTGAAGGCAAGTTAAGTGGCGGGCTTCCATACGAGCCGCTATCCCGTAAAGCGCGAGTTGAGGTGCTTCTTAGTCCAACTTCCTCTTTCCTCTCGCTGGCCGTTTTAAGGAGCCCTTACATTTAAATGACTCGGCATATCAGACATCCCACTCTTCGGGCGAGTCAAGCGCTACGCAGGCGCCAGCTTTCAACATCAACCTTGGGTAAGTAAACACTCCTGTGACATAGCGGTTCCTTATTCTTTCCCCTTTCAGACGAATAACCCCTTTGTTTCTTGTACAGTGCCAAGGCTATCAAGAAGAAGGCACCTGCCGGGTCATCTGACCCGGTCATTCAACCAGGCCCTCTAGGAGAGAGAGACACCCCCTTGGTCACCCAGGACGAGCCGGCAATCCAAAACAGCCTGCCGCCACTGGACACAACAAGCCCGGCTCACGCATCCCCTCCTGCTCAGGAGAGGGAAAATATAACTGAAGACCAACCTGCCCCGCAGCCCGAGGCGCCGGCTCAAGAAGATGTAGTGGTGACGAGTGAGCGGAAAACTGCTGCGCCAGAATCCTCCACCGCTCTAACCAAAGTTCCGGCCAAGCCTGAGCCGGCCCCAAAGGACAAGGGGAAGATGGCTCTTGAGTTTTCTACATTTGAAGACCAAGATGCCAGTACCTTGCACCGGGCTGTGCTGACCCGGCTGTCTGAAAGCTGGGACATAGATATCGCCATGATCACGTCTTTGAAGCAGAAGTATGAGGTAATTTGCACCCTTCATTTTGTACCATATATATATGTAGCCCCCAAGGGTCGGGTCATTATGGAATAATGACCCGGGACTTCAAAAATGTTAACTTTGTAAGCTCAACTTCAATCGGCAACCCCGAAGGCCGGCTCGCCATTCATGACGGGCGGGTCTTCATAACTTGTAAGCCGGATAGATCAATTTATGCATTAGCCCCCAAGTGCCATGTAGAGTGCTTGCAGCTGCCTGGAACTTGCCTTGCTGGTTTTTTGAAGCTCGGAAACATGTAGCCCCCATGGGCCGGGTTGCCCTTTAGGGCGGCTCAGGTCATACATATAGATGTGATGTATAACAGACTGCTCTGCAGAAAATGCTGGATCAAGTAGAAGCCCAGGCCTCCTGCTTCCGAAAGGAAGCTAAGAAAGAGAAAAAATTGCGCCAAGAATATGAAGAAGCCGCCGCTGAAGCGAAGAAGGCTTTGGTCATTGTAAGGAACACCTTGCAAGAGACGGAAGCCGCGAGAGCCGCCCAAGCCATGCAAGCTGAAGAGGCCAAAGCCAAACTGGAGCCGGCAACTCAAGAGCTGACGACTCTCAAAGGCCAGATCACCGCCATGTGCCGGGCTATCTTTGGTAAGCAAAACAGACCGCCATGCCCCAACAGCTCCGGCTTAAATACGCCAAGCCGGCTTGACTGATGGTGTATACTTATATTTGCAGGTCGGAAAAATCAAACTCTTGTGCAGCAACCAGTGGTGAAATTGAAGGCGGTCTACACCCTGGTAGAACAACTGTACATAGGCGGCTGTCGTTGCATAATGGCCGCCAAGAACACCAAGGCGCTGCCTCAGCTGATTGCAGATACACTTAAAGAACTGTCAGTCATGCCCAGGTGGTTCGATGACTGGAAAAAGGTGTGCTGCCGCATTGGGGCGCTAACCGCACTCGCTCGAGCCAAAGCATACGTGTCGGAACTCGATCCGGCTGAGGTGTCGGGCGGGTATCCAGAGTTCAATGTCGATGACTCGCCGTTCACAAAGAAGGACTTCCAATGCTGCATCAAGGAAACCCGGGTTGCAGCCACCGCAATTGCAGAAGAGGCCGATCTGACCCAGTACCAGGCGCCTTACTCAAAGGAGAACGAGCGGATAGAGCCGCCCAACCATGAGCCGGTGGCCCTAACCCATACGCGTAAGCCATCCTTTGCTCCTAAAGTCGACCCTTCCTCCCTGATATCCGACGATGCCCTATTTGAAGCCTTGCGCTCAATTCAGTGGTCGACCGGCGACTCAAGTCAAGAGGAGGAGGATGACGACGGCCGCGAAGAGCCGGCTCATGGTGCTTCATCGGGCGCTGGTGTCAGTTCTGACCCGGCAGCATAGAGCGCCGGCTTATCCTTTTGTAGACGTGACTTGTAAAAAACTTTGTCATGGCCGCAGCTGGTTGGTGGCTTGTAATAGGGTAGTATGAAACACTTATGCTGATGCCAGTGCCATCGTGTACTGAGCTTGTTTATTGCCTGGACAAATAACTTGTGCTTCTGTGAATCCTCTTGGGCATTGGGAGCCGGCTTTTGCAATAGAGTGATTCCACTGAAACAATAACAACTGCATGTGATGGTGATTGAGGAAATCACATAACGAGTAATCTTGTTACTGATGTAATGAAAAAATATCTAAATAACTAAGTGAATGCTACGCATGGGTGTATGCATGTATGCAGAGATGGGATGAGTGCAAAAAGAATATAATCGTAAGCCGGAATATGCTTGACTCGGCCGGCTTATAAAGCGCAAGCTGGCTGCTAAACACAACTTGAAACGGCCGGCTTATAAAGCGCAAGCTGGGATATGCTGTCATGAAGCTGGCACTTTGGCATGTTGGTTTGTCCTTGCTCGCTGAAAGCCGGCTCTCACACAACCAATCGGACGTTTTAACTCTGACGAATTCAGGGTCACCTATGTGATTGACTCGTCAGACGTACGCCGGGTCGTTTTTTAGGGAGTAGCATCTTGCTAACAGGCAGGTTTAACCAACTTTGTGGCATCTCGCCGGGTTAAAGGGTTTTGTAAGCTAAACTCAATTGAGTTGGAAGCCCCCAAGTAACCAAGATCAACAAATAAAGATCTAGCACACAAATTTTGAGGCAAAACAGCACCTTACACAGTGCTGCTGGTCGTTATTTTATTTGATCGAAAACAGGTATATACAGGATAAAAGGTATGTACAAAGATATGACCTAGTCGATGACTTAGGTGTAGTATGGCCGGAGCTGGGCAATGTTCCAGGGCCGGCTTGTTTCCTCCTTGGAGGTACGTGATTTATCTGTCTCACGTATATCAATCAGGTAATATGACCTATTGTTGAGATTCTTGCTGACCACAAAGGGTCCTTCCCAAGGTGGTGAAAGCTTATGCATGCCTGTCTGGTCTTGTATCAGACGGAGCACTAAGTCACCTTCCTGAAAAGTGCGGCTTCGAACTCTACGGCTGTGATAGCGACGTAGGTCTTGCTGATAGATTGCTGACCTGGAAGCGGCAAGGTCACGCTCTTCCTCCAGAGCATCAATAGCGTCTTGGCGAGCTAGCTCATTATCTGATTCCACATAAGCCGCCACTCGAGGGGAGTCATGACGAATATCACTCGGAAGCACAGCTTCTGCACCATAGACTAGGAAAAACGGCGTATAGCCTGTTGACCTGTTGAGAGTAGTCCGTATGCTCCAAAGTACTGAAGGTAATTCTTCTTCCCAGCAACCCGGCGTGCCCTGCAAAGGCACCATGAGCCGGGGTTTGATCCCACGCAGCAATTCCTGATTGGCCCGTTCGGCCTGTCCGTTGGACTTAGGATGCGCAACCGATGCTAGATCAAGCCGGATGTGCTCCTGTTGACATAATTGTTCCATGGCTCCCTTGGAAAGATTGGTCCCATTGTCTGTAATGATACTGTGCGGGTAGCCAAATCGGAATATCAGCTTTTTCAGAAACTTGACAGTTGTAGCCGCGTCGCAGTTGCTGACCGGCTCTGCTTCCACCCACTTGGTAAACTTGTCCACAGCCACCAGTAAGTGCATATGCTTGTTCTTAGAACATTTGAAGGGTCCCACCATGTCAAACCCCCAGACCACGAACGGCCAAGTAATTGGGATCATCCTCAACTCTTGAGCCGGCACATGGGCCTGGCGAGCATATTTCTGGCAACCATCACACTTATGGACAATGTCCTCTGCATCTGCATGAGCCGTGAGCCAGTAAAAACCGTGCCAGAAAGCCTTCGCGACCAGTGATCTTGAGCCGGCATGATGCCCACAATCGCCAGAGTGAATCTCATTGAGAATTGCACGGCCTTCTTCAGGTGAAACACAACGCTGAAAAACACCAGTGACGCTTCGTCGGTGCAACTCGGCATTGACAATAGTCATAGACTTGGATCGTTTGTTGGCAGTTCTCCCCAGCTTAAATAAGCCAAATAGGGGACCGTCCAATCAGGGATAGCATGGACAGCAGCCACCAGAGCCGCCTCCGGGTCAGGAATAGCTAAGTCCTCCTCTGTTGGTAACTTGACAGACGGGTTGTGTAAAACGTCCAGGAACACATTGGGTGGCACTGGCTTGTGCTGAGAACCCAAGCGAGAGAGTGCGTCTGCCGCCTCGTTCTGCCGGCGATCAATATGGTCAACCTGATAACCTTTGAAGTGTCAAGCAATATTTGTGACTGCATGCCGGTAAGCCGCCATAAGGGGATCCTTAGAGTCCCACGTTCCAGAAACCTGCTGGGCCACCAAGTCTAAGTCGCCCAAACACCTGACCCGGCTCAGGTTCATCTCCTTGGCCATCCGGAGCCCATGAAGCAAGGCCTCATATTCTGCTGCATTGTTAGTGCAGGGGAACATAAGCCTCAAAACATAACAGAATTTGTCTCCTCGTGGGGAAGTAATCACAACTCCAGCCCCCGAGCCCTCAAGCTGCCTTGAGCCGTCAAAGTGTATGGACCAGTATGTTGTGTCGGGCTTATCTTCGGGAGCCTGCAACTCTGTCCAATCATTAATAAAGTCCACCAATGCCTGAGATTTGATTGCCGTGCGGGGCACGTATTTGAGATGATGCGGACCTAGCTCGATAGCCCACTTAGCAACTCGGCCTGTCGCCTCCCGGTTCTGGATTATATCCCCAAGAGGTGTTGAACTGACCACAGTGATCGGATGTTTGTGGAAGTAATGCTTTAGTTTGTGGCTAGCCATAAATACTCTGTAGACCAGTTTCTGCCAATGTGGATACCGCTGCTTGGACTCGGTTAACACCTCACTGACGTAATACACAGGGTGCTGAACTGGATATTCCTTGCCATCTTCCTTGCGCTCGACCACGACTACCACGCTTACAGCTCTATTGTTGGCAGCAATATACAGCAGCATTGGCTCCTTCTCGCGAGGGGCAGCAAGGACTGGCGGCTCAGACAACTGCTTCTTGAGGGCCTCGAAAGCCTGATCTGCAGCATCACTCCAGACGAAGTCATCTGATTTTTTAAGTAGCTAGTACAACGGAATTGCCTTCTCTCCAAGCCGGCTGATGAACCGGCTCAACGCTGCAACCCGCCCGGCCAGCCTCTGCACGTCATTCAGTTTGGCCGGCTTAGCCAGGGTCGTGATTGCCTTAATCTTTTCCGGGTTAGCTTTAATGCCACGCTCGGAAACAAGAAGTCCCAGAAGTTTTCCTGCAGGGACACCAAAAACACACTTCTCCGGGTTAAGCTTCATCTGGTAGATGCGGAGGTTGTCAAATGTTTCCTTGAGATCCTCCAACAGAGTTTCTTTCTTCCAGGACTTGACCATAATGTCATCAACATAAGCATGAACGTTCCGCCCGATCTGTTTGTGAAAGCAGCTCTGGACACAACGCTGGTAAGTCGCCTGTGCACACTTCAGACCAAACGGCATGGTTGTATAGCAGAAGGCCCCAAAGGGTGTGATGAAAGCCGTCTTTTCCTGGTCTTCCAACTTCATTTTAATCTGATGATAGCCAGAGTAAGCATCCAGGAAGCATAAACTCTCACAACCAGCCGTAGCAACAATGATCTGGTCAATATGGGGCAAGGCAAAGGGGTCACTAGGACAGGCCTTGTTCAGCTCTGTGTAATCAACACACATCCGCCAAGTCCCGTTTTTCTTCAGAACAAGCACTGGGTTAGCTAGCCATTCAGGATGGAAAACTTCGACGATGAACGCGGCAGCTCGGAGTCGGGCCACTTCTTCACCAATAGCTTTTCGCCTTTTCTCATTAAAGCGACGGAGATACCGGCGAACCGGCTTAAACTTGGGATCCACATTAAGGGAGTGCTCAGCGAGTTCTCTCGGTACACCTGGCATGTCAGAAGGTTTCCATGCAAAAATGTCCCGGTTCTCATGGATGAACTCTATGAGCGCGCTTTCCTATTTGGGATCCATATTTGCCCCAATGGTGAACTGCTCAGAAGAATTGCCTGGGGTGAAATCAACTTGCTTTGTGTTTCTGGCCGACTTAAACTTGAGCAGAGGGTCAGACTCCGTGGTGGGCTTCTTTAGGGATGTCCTGTCAGGTGGGTCAACATTGTCCTTATAATACTGCAACTCCTTCCTCGCACTCGAGTGCAATCTTGCGGTTTCCTTCCACTGTGATGGTTCCCCTCGGTCCTGGCATCTTCATCTTCAGGTAGACGTAACATGGCCGCGCCATGAACCGCGCGTAAGCCGACCGGCCAAACAAGGCATGGTAAGGGCTCTTAAGCTTAACCACCTCAAAGGACAGGAACTCAGAACGCCAGTTATCCTCTGAGCCAAAGGCCACCTCAAGGGAAATTCTTCCCATGGGATAGGCTGACTTGCCAGGAACGATGCCGTGGAAGACTGTAGAGGACGGAGTTAACTGCTTATCGGACAGATTCATCCGCCTAAACGTGTCATAGTACAGAATGTTGATGCTGCTGCCTCCATCCATAAGCACCTTAGTCAGGGTGTAACCGCCGACTTGTGGCGCCACCACCAGAGCTAGGTGGCCCGGATGATCAAGTAGGACTGGATGATCCACCCTGCTCCAGGTAACCGGCTGCTCAGACCAGTTGAGATAATAAGGAGTTGCCGGCTCAACCATGTGGGCGGCTCGTCGCTGCACCTTCCGATCCCACTTGCAGGTACTGGTGGTGAAGACATGATACTGTCCGCTATTTAACTGCTTCGGGTTACTCTGAAACCCCGCGGCGCCAGCTTGATGCTGATTTCCCTGGTTGTTTCTCTGATTGCCACCTCCTGTATTACCAGCCCCCTGAAATCCGCCGCCTTGGCCACTGTTCCCCTGGAAACCGGGTCCTGCGAAGGGTCCTTGCAAGCCGGCCCCTGAGAAGCCGGGCCCCTGTTGGGCGGGTTGTCCGCCATTGCCGCCCCCATTATGATGATTCTGGAAGACCCTCTTGGCGAACTCTTGCATGACATAGCAATTTTCCCAGGAGTGACTGGACGGCTTACCATTATAACTGTGTTTTGGGCAAGGAGCCTTAAGAGCCTCCTCGTAAGTGAGAGGGCGACCAGTGGACTGCCTCCTAGAGCCGTCGTTCTGACGCTGCCCCTTATTCTCTGCATTAGTATTCACCACCAGGTCAGAGCCACCATCATAACCCTTACGTTTTCCGCCATTGTTGTTCTAACCATTATTGTTGTTCTGCTGCTGACCCTTACCACCGGCTTTCTTCCCCTTGTCAGATTTCTCCTCGTCCGACAGCGGATCCATAGTGTTATCCGACTTCGCATACCGGGTTAAGACATCCATGAGGTCGCCCATGTCCTAGACCTTTCGCTTGAGCCGCCCGAGCTTCTGGACCAGGGGCTGAAACTTGCATGTTCGTTCCAGAACAAACACTGCCCGAGCCGCCGAAATGCTGTCAGAACTGTGTATAACCTCTGCAACCCGGCGAGCCCAATGGTGCACCGACTCATCCTCGCGCTGGACACAACGCTCAAGATCAACAATTGTGGTTGGCCTTTTACAGGTTCCCTGGAAATTTTTGACAAAGCGCTCCTTCAGCTCCTGCCATGTGTTGATAGAATTCGCCGGTAGAATTTTCATCCAAGTGCGTGCAGGGCCCTCCAACATCAGAGGCAGGTAACACGCGCACACTGACTCACTTGCACCCAACAAGTCCATGGCCAGCTCATAGCTCTCGATCCACTCGGTGGGCTCCAGATTCGCCGTATAGTTAGGAACCTTGCGAGGCCCTTTTAAATCAGGGGGTATGCGCGCTTCTCGCAGCGCTGGTACCAAACAGGGAGTTCCAATCATGCGGCTTGACGAGCCCCCAAGCCGGCCGTCTGTCGGGGTTGCGACGGGCGGGTGATGCACTTCTGGCGGGTTAACATTCGGCGGCGGGTTGACTCGCACCGGCGCGTTGACGTGCACCGGCGGGTCGCGCCCTGCATGCGCGTTTTCCTCCTCCCACACCCGAAGAACTCGAGCCGCCTCCGCAACATCTTGCGGGATCCTAGGCTAGTGCTGCTCCGTCAGTGGCTGGGCGGCTCTCCTGTGATGGGCGCTGCTGGAGACCGCTGGCGACTCAGGGCGCTGACTCCTGGTTCGGCTCTGGTGGGGGGTTGAGTGAAGACGGTGCTAGCTATGCGAGTAGTTGGCCTGTTGCACTACTACGGTCTTGAGCATTGCAATAGCGTTCCGGGCCTTTGTCTGAATCGGGCCGTCCCCCTCAATCGGAATAGCTGCCAAGTTGTGGGTTGCTGCCAGCACGTTATCGACCGGGTTAGAGTAGTGTCCAATTGGGGTCTGGAACCGGTGAGACGGCGGCTGCTTCTGTTGGTCTTGCGTGCGATGTTGGGCCGGCTCCCGCTGCTGAACCGGCCGTTGCAAAGGTGGCTCTCCCGTGGGGATGACTCTAGCCCCCGGGTTCGTCGGAGCCGGCGGTGTGGTGAACAGCTGAGTCAGCTCGAGATCGGCCGGAAGCCGGCTCTGATGACGCCTCCGGTGGACGAGTTCCGACTCAGCCTGACGGCGGTTTAGGTAACTCGCCTCCTCCTCCAGACGCTGCCGCTCCTCGGCAATCCGGGTCTGTTCCTGTACCATGTGGGCGTTCTCCGCATTGATGTCCTCTTGAATCTTTGCCATCTGTTCGCGACACTTCGTGATCTCCGTGTTGCGCGCCTCTGCGTTCTCCGCAGTGACCGGCTCGGTCAACAGGGCTGTCAACGTAGTCATCAAGTCCGCGAGCGCTTGAACCCCGGTCTTCTGAGAGCCGGAGGCCGAGGCGCCGGCTCCTCCTGAGCCGGCCAGGAGGTTGTTCTGACCCGCCGTCGGATTGGCCGGGTCACGCACTGGATCTTGGCTACCCGCCATGTACACCGCCGCGAAGCGAGGCGGATCAGGGCTCTCCGGAAAGACGTCGTCCGTGTGCCCAAGCCCTCCATCATGCAGCGGAAGAATTGACTTGGTTTCCCCCGTCGAGGACTCGCCGTCCGATTGGACGAGCGTGTCATCCTGAGACAGGGAGTTCTCCGACAAGGCCACCCCTTGGGTGAAACCCACGAAGACACGGTTTGGGCCGGCTTGACGCGGGCCGGGTCTTGCCTGGCGCTGACCAGCGCGGCGTGCCGACTCAACGCTGGTGATGCTCTCCAACCCGGCTGCCGGCTCGTCGACCACACCGATGAAGGTATGAATCTTGCCGAAGGGGACCCGGTACCCGTACTCGATTGAGTCGGCGTCGGGGCCCCAGTATGAATCGTCGATGTAGAACTTCCCGCGGTGGCTCTTGGTCATCATGCCAACCGCGTACTTCCCGAACCCTGGAAGAGATCCCGCTAAGAACTCAACTCCACCGTGCGTAGGCCCCACGGTGGGCGCCAACTATCGTGGTTTTAACACGGCAGATGCCCTTGTGAAAGGACTTAGAGATGAGGCCATCGCACAAGTGTGGAAGCTTAACGGGGTTGATCGGGAACGAGAAGACGCCGGGTTACCCAGGTTCGGCCCCTCACGGTGGAGGTAAAGCCTACGTCCTGCTTGATTATATTACTGTAGATCTCGATTATAAGGATGCGGATTCGCTAACCTAGCTCTCGAGGAGATTGCGACTTCGTCTTTTTCGTACAGGTGCTCCCCTTTATATACACAGGTGGAACCCTAGATTACATGAGAGTCTGGATCGTCCTTTGACCCGCCTCTTACTCTTTCCTACTTGTTCTCCAAGTCGGTCTTCTCGTGAGCCGGCCCACTGCTTAAGCCGGCCTGTCCTCACCAGGCCTCGCTAAGCCGGCCCACCAACAGTCTTTCAGCCCCGCAGTGAGCTGACCCGCTGAGCCTGCTCTACGGCCGGGTCAACACCCTGCCGGGTCTATATGCTGATAAATATCCCCAACAGATATAATAAAAACTTTCATATAGATCATTGGATATGATAAGTGTGATTCCTTGCAATAGTTTTGTGATATGGAGATGATAATATGTGAGTCATGTTAGTGAGTAATTGTGATTTAGTAAGAATATTAGTGTTAAGGTTTGTGATTCCCTATGCATGCACATTAAGTCAATAGTTATGCAACGAAATTATATCCTACTTATGGTGCATTATTCGGTGTTAGTTATGTTCAATGCATGTTATGACCGTTTTCGCTTTTTGGTTGGTTGCTTCTCAATCTATTTGCTAGCCTTTATTTGTACTAAGCGGAAATACTGCTTGTGCATCCAAACTCCTTAAACCCAAGTTCTGCCAAATGAGTCCACCATATCTACCTATATGTGGTATTTCCGTGTCGTTCCAAGTAAATTTGCGTGTGCCAACTCTAATTTTCAAAATAATTTTCCGTTTTGTGTGCCCGTACCGCTTATGAAGCGGCAGGGGGTGGCCAATATTTTCCATGCTAGGTGTGTTATTCTCACGATGAGTGTTTATTCACTTGTCATTGCACGAGAGAGTGGCTGGTAATAGGGATGCCCAGTCCCACAATGAAATCAAAAATTAATAACAACAAAATTCCTTGGAAAGTGTTGGTATGGAGGGCACCCGTGGATACGGCTAGCCATGGATTGTGAAAGAATGGTGGAAAGGAAATAAACTTTACTTTCTGTTTGGGAACCGCATATGATGTGTCTAGCATGGAAAATATTGGGAATTCTCGGTCATTTTCGTTGACAGGAAAATCATGCCTCTCAAAATATTTTCATCTCTCTAATTTAAGCTTTGAGCTCTGGCACATTTGCAAATCTCTACTTCCCTCTGGGAAGGGCCTATCTACTTACTTTTATGCAATTTTTATTTTTATTTTGAGTCTCCATCTTCTCTTATAAAGCACCAACTAGAGAGCACTATTGTCATACTTGTGCATTGTGTGTAGCTAATATTGAGTGTGTTTCATGAATGGATCAATGATTGAGCATAATGGGCTAGGGATAACTTTCTTTAGTGTTGATATTTTGAAAGACATGGTTGCTTGTTAGTATGCTTGAGTATTTATATCTTCATGTCAAATTATAGACTATTGCTTTGAATCATTCAAGTCCAAATGTCCATGCTATAAAAGAAAAGAATATATGATGAATATGATAGGTAACATTCCACATCAAAAAATCTGTTTTTATCATTTACCTACTCGAGGACGATCAGGAATTAAGCTTGGGGATGCTGATACGTCTCCAACGTATCTATAATTTTTTATTGTTCCATGCTATTATATTATCAATCTTGGATGTTTTTATATGCATTTATAGCAATTATATATCATTTTTTGGGACTAACCTATTAACTTAGTGCCCAGTGCCAGTTGCTGTTTTTGCCTGTTTTTGGTTTTCCAGAATATCAGTACCAAACGAAGTCCAAATGCCACTAAACTTTTTAGAGATTTTTTTCTGGACATAACAAGTACTGGAGCTTCGGGAGAGGGCCAGAAGATGAAGCAGTGGCCCACGAGGCACCAGGGCGCGCCCCAGTGGGGGTGGCGCGCCCTGATGGCTTGTGGGGCCCACACAGCTCCGTTTGACCTAATTCCACCACTATAAATTCTCTAAAATTGGGAAACCAACAGAGGAGTCCACAAAATACTTTTTCCGCCGCCGCAAGCTTCTGTTCTCGAGAGATCCCATCTGGAGGCCTTTTCCGGTACTCCGCCGGAGGGGGAATCGATCACGGAGGGGCTCTACATCATCCTTGCTGCCCTTCCGATGATGCGTGAGTAGTTTACCACAGACCTTCGAGTCCATAGTTAGTAGCTAGATGGCTTGTTCTCTCTTTTTGATCTTCAATACAATGTTCTCCTTGATGTTCTTGGAGTTCTATCCGATGTACTCACTTTTTGCTGTGTGTTTGTTGGGATCCGATGAATTGTGAGTTTGTGATCAGATTATCCATGAATATTATTTGAGTCTTCTCTGAACACTTTTATGCATGATTATTATAGCTTCGTATTTCTTCTCCGATCTATTGATTTGGTTTGGCCCACTAGATTGATTTATCTTGCCATGGGAAGAGGTGCTTTGTAATGGGTTCGATCTTGCGGTGCTCAATCCCAGTGACAGAAAGGGACATGACACGTATGTATCGTTGCTATTAAGGGTAAAAAGATGGGGTTTATTCATGCGTGAGTTTACTTTGTCTACATCATGTCATCTTGCTTAAGGCGTTACTCCGTTCTTTATGGACTTAATACACTAGATGCATGCTGGATAGCGGTCGATGTGTGGAGTAATAGTAGTAGATGCAGGCAGGAGTCGGTCTACTTGTCTCGGACGTGATGCCTATATACATAATCATTGCCTTGGATATCGTCATGATTATTTGCTTTTCTATCAATTGCCCAACAGTAATTTGTTTACCCACCGTATGCCATTTTCTTGAGAGAAGCCTCTAGTGAAAACTATGGCCCCCGGGTCTATCTAAATCATATATTAAAAAAAAACCTAAAAATACCTTGCTGCACTTTTACTTTATTTATTTTATTTTATATTTTAGTTCCATCTATCTATCTATCACATACAATTTAATCTTGCAATTAACCACCGAGGGATTGACAACCCCTTGTTTGCGTTGGGTGCAAGGATTTGTTGTTTTGTGTGCAGGTACTGCTAACGAGTTGTTGCGTGATTCTCCTACTGGATTGATAACCTTGGTTTCATAGCTGAGGGAAATACTTATCTCTACTGTACTGCATCTCCCTTCCTCTTCAGGGGATTACCAACGCAGCTCACAAGTAGCAAGTACCTAAAGGGTCAAACTAAATTGAATAATCGTCATGCTAAATGGAGCGAGTTCATTGAGTCATTTCCTTATGTTATCAAGTATATCAAAGGTAAGGAAAATGTTGTGGTGGAAGCTCTTTCCCGCAAGTGCATGTTGGTTCATCAACTTGAGTTGAATGTCATAGGATTTGAGCACATTAAAGACTTGTATGCAAATGATGTTGCCTTTGCGATTCCTTATGCCAAATGCCTAACGCACAAAACTTGGGAGCAATACTTTTTGAAGGATGATTATCTTATGAAACCTAACAAACTTTGTATTCCCGAGACTTCTCTTCGTTTGCTACTTTTGCAAGAAGCTCATGGTGGAGGACTCATGGGACATTTTGGACGCGACAAGACCTTTGCTACGCTCTCCAAGAACTACTTTTGGCCAAAGATATGTCGCGACGTTTCACGCTACACCAACCGGTGCTCTACATGCCGCAAAGCTAAGTCAAAAGCTCAATCTCATGGTCTATATATGCCACTTCCTATTCCATATCAACCATGGGAAGATATTAGTATGGATTTTGTGCTTGATTTGCCTCGTACTCAAAATGGCAAAGATTCGGTATTTGTTGTTGTGGACCGTTTCTCTAAGATGGCACATTTTTTTCCATGCAACAAGAAAAAATTAATCCAAAGTTTTTTCTTCGTTTGGACTCTGTTTGATATTGATTTTCTGTAAAGCCAAAAACAAGCAAAAAACAACCACTGGCACTAGGCACTAGGTTAATAGGTTAGTACCAAAAAATGATATATAATTACATATAACTGCATATAAAACATCCAAGATTGATACTATAATAGCATGGAACAATAAAAAATTATAGATACATTGGAGACGTATCAAGCATCCCCAAGCTTAATTCCTGCTAGTCCTCGAGTAGGTAAATGATAAAAACAAAAATTTTGATGTGGAATGCTACCTAACATGTTCATCATGTAATTCTCTTTTACTGTAGTGACCGACCTCAAACGGTCATGCCTCTGTGTATCTGTGCCATCCCTGGATCAGTATGCTGGCACACACAGTACAACAATGTATATATTAAAGTGCAATCACATGTATAAATAACGAAAAACTGATATATACCTCATAAGTCTCAGCGGAAACAATCAAACGGGTGTGCAGTCCCATCAACGCCATCGGCAGGTTGAGTGTAGACCGTAACCCTATAACGAAACTCACTCGTCGTAGAAAATCCTGCAACATAATACGTTGCAGCCGTGTAGGTCAGTACATTGAATGTACCGGCAAGATCACAATAAGAAAAACAGATGATGAAACTATTCTATATGCAATATGGCTTTGTGGCTCTGTGTCTGAGTTTTTGCGTAAAAAATGGTTTTATTTTCCCTACATCAAAGGAATAACAGGAGTCTTTACTACAGAGTTATCTACTATGACATGGTTCCGCCAACCGATGTCTCATAGCCCAGAACAATTCTATGTTGCCCACAATTAATTATCAGTCCATTGTTGAGAGTTCCGAGATAGATCCAAGTCCAGAGGCTCAAATTGTCCGTAACCGGGGACACGGCTAATCGATTAGGTTTTAACTCTGCAGAGTGTTGTGCACTTTACCCACAAGATTCGATCCCTCTTTTTACGTTCTCGCACTTCAGGGTGCTTGAGAACAAGACGACTGAAACATAGTCTTCCGAAGAGTTCCTCTGACAACTGTCCGGTGCTCATCCAATCCTACCGTAGTTCTACATCTGCTAGCACCG
This sequence comes from Elymus sibiricus, assembly GCA_039707655.1. Lineage (NCBI taxonomy): Eukaryota > Viridiplantae > Streptophyta > Magnoliopsida > Poales > Poaceae > Elymus > Elymus sibiricus. The sequence continues at coordinate 197,024,594 of CM077668.1, forward strand.
TCCCAGCCAAAGTCACAACTAAGGTCAACCAAGCCAGAGCCCATATTGACTTGTGGCTGCACAGGTAAGCTTCCGGGCATGAAGTATTCTTCCGTCTCTTTGAGCCTGGGTGGAGCTTTCCGCATGATATCACGGCGCTTCTCCGGAATCACTGAGTACTGGACGCACCATATGTACCCTTCTTAACCATTCTCCACCCAGAGGTATATTGAATTCTTGTCTCGAGTCTTGAAGTCTTCAGGTCTTGTAGATGCAGGCCTTGAAGATGCCATCTTGAAGTTGTCGTCATTGACGTAGAGTCCTCCTTCTCACACCACTCACAAACTCTCATACCAATCCCCGTCTACTGAAGCATAGCATTAAAATAAATGAAGTTCCCGTGCTTGGTAACGGGGGTGTGGGTTCCTACCTCATGCTTCTACCCAACTACAAGATTCAATATACTACTAGAGGAAATGGTGAAATGGTGACACTAAATGCAATAAAAACGTAGGTATGAAAATATGGTCAAAGTGAACTTGCCTGGTATTACTTGATGAAGATTATAACGCTCTCAGGATAAAGACTTGGTAGAACTATTCGTCACTCCGTTGAAAATCTATATTGAACAGACATAGTATTCATATAAGCAAACAGTCTAGCAAGCAATTCTAGCACTCAAAATTAACAGTTAATCAAATAAAATCAATAAATAAATCAATAAGAAAAACCAAACAAAAGTCCAAAGAGAAAACTTCAAGGAAAACTAATAGTAAAAACTATAAAGAACCTACTAGGAACCTTTTTGACTTAACTACAAAAATAGTTTTGTTCTAAGTAAAACTTAACAACAAAGAAAATACTAAACTAATAAATTAGCAGAAAAGAAAATGTAAAACAACTAAGTAAAAACAAACAATTTGACTAGAGTTTTTAACAAGCAAAAAGAAATAAATAAAAAGCTTTTATAAAACTCTATTTATGACCTAAACTAGTTTTAAAGCAAAACAAAAGCAAATCAATTTTCAAATCCTATAAAAGTTGTCTACTGTTGACTAACAGAAATATAAAACAAATTGTCAGAAGTGACAAAAAGAAATAATTTAAAACTATTAAAAACTACAAAGAAAAGACTAAAACAAAACTATAAGTAAAACAGTACTGTTTTTGCTAAAACCCTAATTTAAATTAAACTAAAACTAATTTGCAAAAGCCTACTGTTTAGACAAAATATCAAGTGATCACTAGCAAAAAGAATTAACTAAATAGCTATTTTTAAACTCAAGATATTCCCAAAACAAGGTTTGAAGCAAATTCATGCAAATTCAAATTTAAAATTTTCAAATATGGCCAAACTTGGCTTCTACAGAAACTAGATAAAATTCTTAATCCAATTCAAAAAGAATCACTCAAAAAGGATTTAAAACATAAAAGATATAAGCAATCTAAAATTGAAACTAAATCTGTTTTAAAAACAGAAACTAAAATAAAGAAAAAACTTCGGATCGGCCAGTGGCCGCGTGGCAGAACGTGGGTGGTTGTGGGCTGTTTGCTGCAGAGCATAGGGGCGGACGGCCGGACGCTAGCAAAACCGCTCAGTAGACAAAATAAAAAACACGGATCTAACCGGGACGGTTAGATCTTGATCGGACGGTCGTGGGGTGTTCACTGCTGGCTCTAAACGGCGGACGATCACTAACTAATGCATGTCGGTTCGAAAAAAAAACAAATCCAATCTAATCTCGGCCGTGCATCAACGATCGGATGGAGGGGAAGAGGTGGCCGGCTTACTGCGGTGGCGAGCGGCGACGAGAGCGTCGGCGTTGATGGAGGCGGGGTCTCCGGTGGTCGAGGGTGACGGTGAGGTGGACGGGCAGAGGCGGCGGTCGAAGGCGAGTCCGAAGGTGGTGGACATGACAAAGGACGGCGAGCGAGGCATCGATGCCGGAGCTCGGGTGAGCTGTGACTCCGGCGAGAGCGGGCGAGGTCGAGGCGTTGGCTCCGGTGGTTCCTGAGCGACGAAATCATGTCAAACGTGATCGCGAAGAAGAGATGAGATGAAAGCCGGAGATTGGAGAGTCGAGGGTTCTCACCGACGTCGGATTGTTCCGTCAAACTCGCGTCGGCCGGCGAGATCCGAACAACGATGGGGAGCGATGGGGTGGCTTCGAGCTAGGGTTTTAGGGGGGGGGTCGGTCGAGGAGAGCGAGGGGTTTATATAGGTCATAAACTTGGGGAAGGGGTTGGCCTCGGAATCGAATCCCGCGAAGATCGGGCGCGGTGGCGCTCTGCCATGGGCGTGCGGGGCTCTGGTGCATGCGTGGGGAGGAAGATGAGGGCGGGGCCCGCTTGTCAGTGGGAGAGGGGAGGGAGCGAGAGAGGGATGCGGTGCGGGCGGCTGACACGAATCGGTTTCGCGAGGGGGAGCGGGCGCTTGGGCCGGTTCTGCTAGCTGGGCCGGCGGCTAGCTTCTCTTTTTTTTCTGAATCAAGACAGAGAGAGAAAAGTACTAAAATAAAATAAAATAAGAAAATTCCATAGGCATATAATATATCAAAATGATCAGAAAAATATTTCCTAAAACATGAACTATTTTTAAAGTTCAAATAAACTTTACCAAAAATCTCAAAATTCAAACAGGGCTACTGTTGCATTTAAAATGCAATAAAATTATTTTAAAATATCAAAATGATTTCAAATTTATTTTTTTCCATTTTTCTGTTGAAGGGAATCATGTTACCCTATTTTCCATATATTTTATTTTTGGAGAAAAATAATTTGAACAAAACCCTCAAATGAGTTTGAATTTGAATTTCAAACCATTTGGAATTCTTTTCTGTTTTTAATTGGCCAAATATATTTCAAATGCCCCTGAATATTTGAAGTGTCATATTACTTCTCTCCTTTTGAATACTTCCAGAGGTTTTGAAATTTGAAAATTCAAATTACTTCAAATTGATAGTGGGTTTCAAAATACTTCAAAGGGAGTTTCAATTTGATTCTTTTAAACTTCCAACTCATATTTCATATAATTTGAAGAAGTCATTTTATCTTCTCATGAAAATCATTGAGTTGCATAAAGTTTCTGAATTTGAAATATTTTCAAATGGAATTCAAATATTTTCAAAAAACCTTTTCATTTCAAATGGAAGAAGTCATGTTGTCTTCACTCTAGGGTTTTGCATTGGAAATGAATTCGAATTCATGAAGATCAAAAATGCAAAGTGAAAGTTTGGGAAAGTCATTTCATTCCCTCCCATTCAATTTTCAAAAAGTTTCAAATTTCACTCAGTTTCACACAATCAATCACACCACAGTCAAGCAAACAATCAAAATTATTTATTTAATATAACATTCCAAAATTTAGAATTTCGGGATGTTACAAACTACCACCGTTAAAATGAATCTCGTCCTCGAGATTCGGAGAGGCTAGAAAGAAGGTTAGGTTTGGGGGGTCTTCTTGAAAATCCATTGTTCATCACAAAGGTCAGGGGTGCTACCACCCTTAAAAGCAAGGTTACAGTTCCATCAAAACTCATATACTCCATCCTTAGTGTTGACAGTGTCGGTCTTCTCAGATCTTCAGGATAACTCCTACACTGAGGCTCTTCTGGTAGAGGCATAACCTTTTCCTCAAATTCTTGTGTCCTTTCACCATAGTAAGGTTCTTACAAGACCGAGTCTTCTTAGCTGATAGGTCAGTCGCCAATACTAAACAACTATCGATATCTCATGGCGGTCAACCATTTATGGTTTCTCCTGCAGGAAATGGGTCTGGGCTAAATCTCACCGTATATCCTACGATTTGGCTACAACTGCCTTGTACGAGGGCTTCTTATCATACCATTCTAAGGCTTAAGCAAAGTTTTCAACGATCGTCGTCTCTCTACTATAGGTAAGTCACTCCAGATTTACCATTCCAAATAGCAAGAGCGTATGATATGAGTAAGTCGGTATGGTGATCAATCCATTCCGCACCCAAATCATTACCCTGTATAAGGTTTAGCGAATCTCGCAATTCTAACACTCGGGCATTCTCACAAGCATTGTAGAATTTCTCTTGTCCTTGAACTGGGTTCGGGTAAATCCATTGGTTCTACAAGCCAAATATAACATCTATCGTTTCTTCACAACTCTCGGGTTTTTGCGTAACCCCCTATGAAACGTCTGTTGGTCAAATCACAGCTTCTTCCAGAATTTTTACTTCAACAAGATTGTGCATGTACCATGGTCATATCCTGGGCCTGTGGGGTATGGGTCCACTTCAGCACTTGTATAGTTTTAACTCATCCGTGGAGTTTCAACTGTTCCATATTCCACCATTACACTTCCTCTAAATCCAATAGTAGTTCATTCTGTCATACTCTTGGGGTAACCACGAAATCAAACTTATTTCGTCCAAACTCCACTTAGTGGAATACAATTTCCTTTCCATTGGTCTGGTGTTCACACAGAGAAATATCACCATGAAATGCACAAAGTCATCCATAAATCGTATTCTTTTCATATCAAATCCTTTATTACATCATTAATCATTTCTCAAAACTCCAATCAAAAGTACTTTATTACAAATGCTGCCATCCATATAATTGGTATGGTCAAGCATTGCTTCCAACTTTATTTATGGGTCCTCCTTGAGGATTATTTAGTCCCACTGGAATTGAGCGAGGTGCTCCTTGAAATCATCCACTTTTTGTTTCATCATGGTGGCCATGAGCTTCATCTCCATCATCTCTGCATGTACCTCTCTCAGGTATTCCTGAGTGTGACGGAGCCTTGCTTCCAGTATTTCTCCAATCTGACGTATGGCTTCCATGGCAGCTTCACGAACAGAGTCGAAGAAAGTTGCTCGGGTACACGTGAGATGTAAAAGTATTGACCCATCGTCTTCGGGCAAACTCCTTTCACCCGGTGGAGGTGTACTTCCACGTACCAAAGTTCCAATCCATTTCCATGAAAGGATAGCCTTTGTAAACTGCATCTCCTTCAAGGTGAATATGCTTCATCATGTCCTTCAGGATCTTTGGGTAATCATGATCACTAGTCAGGGTCATGATGGTTTCCGGGCCCTTGAGGAAAGACTCATAAAGGGTTGTCATCTGCATTTGTAAGATAGAAGGGGTATTCAGAATAATGTATGCATCTCCTTGGGTAAGCATTCATATCATCCAAACAAAACTTCAAATTCAATTCCCAACATCTTACAGGGTATTGTCATCCTTAAAACAAAATGTACTGGGTTATCGATTGACCATATTCTATTGTATCCTTGTACTTTATCAAAATCTCAGTTTATGCATCAAAAACTCATTTTAATAAATGTTTACTCACATAATCAGTTCCAAGATAAATGTTAACAACATAACAACTTCATAAAGCCTTTCAGCATATGACATATAACCTTTATTGATTCATGAATTATTACAATCTCCGAGACTTCCATTACATAACTCAACTCATCATACTTATGAAAATAGAATTGCTTCCTACTACACTTATTACCAATATCAAAGTCTCAACTACTTAGCTCTAGCTTTCTTCTGATCTGAACATTCCCTGGCAAAATGTACTGCGTCCTTGCAGCGAAAACAAATGACTTCCGACATGTCTCGGGGCTTCTTTGTGATTATGTAGGCTCCTTGGATTTTTAGCTTCTTTTTTGGACATCTATCGAAATAGTGACCTGACTTATTGCACTTGAAACATATGATATGACTCAGGTCCTTTTCTGCAGAAAATGGGCTGTTCTGGGGAGGTCTTTGTTTCCTCTTCTTGGTCTTCTTCGTATCAATCAGATCCTCTATTTCCCGTGGGTCATACTCCACTTCTGCTGTCGGGAACTCACCTCGATACTCAGTTCCCTTCTTCGTGCAATACTGAGATATGTGTCCTTCTTCTCCACATGCAAAGCATGACTTGGTGCAAACTTTGATTGGGTTTCCTCCTTTAGGGTCCATCACAACATCCTTCACCACAGGTACTTCCATACCTTCTCGAAGGGATTCTTTCCTTCCTTCTTTCTGCTTCCAGATAGTTTGTTGCACCATGGGGTAAATGTGACACTGAGCCAGATAGTGGTTAGTTCCTTCACACAAGAAACAAGTCACCTGCCCAGTTGGGCATTCCCCAGTTGGGTGATTTTCTTCACAAAGAGGGCATCCATCCTGGTGCTCTTCATGGGTGTGTCCTATTTCTCCGCAAACCTTGCATGCATCGAGTTTCTTCATCTTACTATCATAAGGTTTCTGGATGAGACGGGATCTTAACAGAGTCTCCTTGAATTCCTCCCAAGTTTTTGCTCCGTTACTTCCTTGTATGGCTTGATGCATTTTCCACCATGTTGCAGCACTTTTTGTAAAGTACTGAAGAGCGTATTGAACCTCATACTTCCTTGCAACCAAGTTGTTTCCGAGATGATTCTCCATGTTCTGAATCCATAGCTCTGTCTCTGGCTGTGTCATCGGTCCAGAGAATACAAGTCCATCTTCATTCATCATCTATTGGGTCCAAGGGTTTTGGGATGGGATACGAGAGAGGGATAGAGGGAGATTCACACAATACAAACAATAGTTTTGAAAATAGGTTTTATTTGTGGCAGTCGGAAAAACACACACAAATGACAGCTCACAATTCATCGCATCTAACATGAGTATATAACAGGGGTTTGGTCTTCTAAAGGTCATAATAATATTGGGATTCTTCAGGGTCTTCAAATTCTTCGGGTCTTCAGAGTCTTCAACCGTTGTAGCTTCAATCCTCTGAGGTGGTCCTCAGTTGCTCCTCCGTGTGATCAAAAGAGAAAGGGGTATATTCTAACTACTTGAGGTAAAACTCAGAAAAGGGTGAGAAGTAGAGGATCTTTTTGAAGAGAAAATTTTCGAGGTATCCTGTCCTAGGGCTTTCCAGTTTCTAGGGTCACATCCTACAGTCAACATGTGCTCTGATACCATCTCTGTAGCGACCGACCTCAAACGGTCAAGCCTCTATGTATTTGTGCCATCCCTGGATCAGTATGCTGGCACTCACAGTACATCAATGTATATATCAAAGTGCAATCACATGTATAAATAACGCAAAACTGATATATACCTCATAAGTCTCAGCGGAAACAATCAAACGGGTGTGGAGTCCCATCAACGCCATCGACAGGTTGAGTGTAGACCGTAACCCTACAATGAAACTCACTCGTCGTAGAAAATCCTGCAACATAATATGTTGCAGCCGTGTAGGTCAGTACATTGAATGTACCGGCAAGATCACAATAAGAAAAACAGATGATGAAACTATTCTATATGCAATATGGCTTTGTGGCTCTGTGTCTGAGTTTTTGCGTAAAAGCTGGTTTTATTTTCCCTACATCAAAGGAATAACAGGAGTCTTTACTACAGAGTTATCTACTATGACATGGTTCCTCCAACCGATGTCTCATAGCCCAGAACAAGTCTATGTTGCCCACAATTAATTATCAGTCCAGTGTTGAGAGTTCCGAGATAGATCCAAGTCCAGAGGCTCAAATTTTCCGTAACCGTGGACACGGCTAATCGATTAGGTTTTAACTATACAGAGTGTTGTGCACTTTACCCACAAGATTCGATCCCTCTTTTTACGTTCTCGCACTTCATGGTGTTTGAGAACAAGACGACCGAAACATGGTCTTCTGAAGAGTTCCTCTGACCACTGTCCGGTGCTCATCCAATCCTACCGTAGTTCTACATCTGCTAGCACCGTCCCAGCCAGAGTCACAACTAAGGTCAACCAAGCCAGAGCCCATATTGACTTGTGGCTGCACAGGTAAGCTTCCGGGCATGAAGTACTCTTCTGTCTCTTTGAGCCTGGGTGGAGCTTTCCGCATGATATCACGGCGCTTCTCCGTAATCACTGAGTACTGGACGCATCATATGTACCCTTCTTAACCATTCTCCAGCCAGAGGTATATTGAATTCTTGTCTCGAGTCTTGAAGTCTTGAGGTCTTGTAGATGCAGGCCTTGAAGATGCCATCTTGAAGTTGTCGTCATTGACGTAGAGTCCTCCTTCTCACACCACTCACGAACTCTCATACCAATCCCCATCTACTGAAGCATAGCATTAAAATAAATGACGTTCCCGGGCTTGGTAACCGGGGTGTGGGTTCCTACCTCATGCTTCTACCCAACTACAAGATTCAATATACTACTGGAGGAAATGGTGAAATGGTGACACTAAATGCAATAAAAACGTAGGTATGAAAATATGGTCAAAGTGAACTTGCCTGGTATTACTTGATGAAGATTATAACGCTCTCAGGATAAAGACTTGGTAGAACTATTCGTCACTCCGTTGAAAATCTATATTGAACAGACATAGTATTCATATAAGCAAACAGTCTAGCAAGCAATTCTAGCACTCAAAATTAACAGTTAATCAAATAAAATCAATAAAGAAATCAATAAGAAAAACCAAACAAAAGTCCAAAGAGAATACTTCAAGGAAAACTAATAGTAAAAACTATAAAGAACCTACTAGGAACCTTTTTGACTTAACTACAAAAATAGTTTTGTTCTAAGTAAACCTTAACAACAAAGAAAATACTAAACTAATAAATTAGCAGAAAATAAAATGTAAAACAACTAAGTAAAAACAAACAATTTGACTAGAGTTTTTAACTAGCAAAAAGAAATAAATAAAAAGTTTTTATAAAACTCTATTTATGACCTAAACTAGTTTTAAAGCAAAACAAAAGCAAATAAATTTTCAAATCCTATAAAAGTTGTCTACAGTTGACTAACAGAAATATAAAACAAATTGTCAAAAGTGACAAAAACAAATAATTTAAAACTATTAAAAACTACAAAGAAAAGACTAAAACAAAACTATAAGTAAAACAGTACTGTTTTTGCTAAAACCCTAATTTAAAATAAACTAAAACTAATTTGCAAATGCCTACTGTTTAGACAAAAGATCAAGTGATCACTAGCAAAAAGAATTAACTAAATAGCTATTTTTAAACTCAAGATATTCCCAAAACAAGGTTTGAAGCAAATTCATGCAAATTCAAATTTAAAATTTTCAAATATGGCCAAACTTGGCATCTACAGAAACTAGATAAAATTCTTAATCCAATTCAAGAAGAATCACTCAAAAAGGATTTAAAACATAAAAGATATATAAGCAATCTAAATTTGAAACTAAATCTGTTTTTAAAACAGAAACTAAAATAAAGAAAAACTTCGGATCAGCCAGTGGCCACGTGGCAGAACGTGGGTGGCTGTGGGCTGTTTGCTGCAGAGCATAGGGGCGGACTGCCGGACGCTAGCAAAACCGCTCGGTAGACAAAATAAAAAAACGGATCTAATCGGGACGGTTAGATCTCGATCGGACGGTCGTGGGGTGTTCGCTGCTGGCTCTAAACGGCGGACGGCTACTAACTAATGCATGCCGGTTCGGAAAAAAAATCTGATCTAATCTCGGCCATGCATCAATGATCGGATGGAGGGGAAGAGGTGGCCGGCTTACTGCGGTGGCGAGCGGCGATGAGAGCGCCGGCGTCGATGGAGGCGGGGTCTCCGCTGGTCGAGGGCGACGGCGAGGTGGACGGGCGGATGCGGCGGTCGAAGGCGAGTCCGAAGGTGGTGGAGATGACGAAGGACGGCGAGCGAGGCGTCGATGCCTGTTGCGACCCGATCTCAAATGGTCAAGCCTCTGTGTATCTGTGCCATCCCTGGATCAGTATGCTGGCACACACAGTACATCATTGTATATATCAAAGTGCAATCACAGGTATAAGTAACATAAAACTGTTGTATACCTCATAAGTCTCAGCGGAAACAAACAAACAATCATAGTTATTTATTTAATATAACATTCCAAAATTTAGAATTTTGGGATGTTACAAACTACCACCCTTAAAATGAATCTCGTCCTCGAGATTCGGAGAGGCTAGCAAGAAAAGGTTAGGGTTTGGGGGTCTTCCAGCAAATCCATTGATCGGAAAGGTCTGGGGTGCTACCACACTTAAAATCCAAGTCATGGGTCCATCAAAACTCAAGTACTCCATCCTTTGGGGTTGACGGTATCGGTCTACTCATATTCTCCAGGATAACTCCTTCACTGGTGCTCTTCCGGTAAAGGTATAGCCTTTTCTCAAAATTTCTGTGTCCTTACATCAAAACAAGGTCCTTCCGGGACTGGGTCTTCTTAGCTGACAGGTATGTCGCCAATACTAAACAACTTTCAAAATCTCATGGTGGTCAACAATTACTGGTTTCTCCTGCAGGAAAATGGTTTGGGTTGAATCTCACCGTATAACCTACGTTTGGCAAGAACTGCCTTGTACAAGGGCTTCTCAACAAACCATTCTAAGGCTTAAACAAGGTTTTCAATGATCGTCATCTCTTTATTATAGGTATGTCACTCTAGATTTACCATACCAAATAACAAGAGCGAATGATAAGAGTAAGTCGGTATGGTGATCAATCCATTCCGCACCCAAATCATTACCCTGTATAAGGTTTAGCGAATCTCGCATTTCTAACACTCGGGCATTCTCACAAGCATTGCAGAATTTCTCTTGTCATCGAACTGGGTTCGGGTAAATTCATTGGTTCTACAAGCCAAATATAACATCTATCATTTCTTCACAACTCTCGGGTTTTTTGCGTAACCCCCTATGAAACGTCTGTTGGTCAAATCACAGCTTCTTCCAGAATTCTTCCTTCAACAAGATTGTGCTTGTACCTTGGTCATATCCTGGGCCTGTGGGTTATGGGTCCACTTCAACACTTGTATAGTTTTAACTCATCCGTGGAGTTACAACTATTCCATATTCCACCATTACACTTACTCTAAATCCAATAGTACTTAATTCTATCATACTCTTGGGGTAACCACGAAATCAAACTTATTTCGTCCAAACTCCACTTAGTGGAATACATTTTCCTTTCCATTGGTCTGGTGTTCACATAGAGAAATATCACCATGAAATGCAGAAAGTCATCCATAAATCATATGCTTTTCATATCAAATCCTTTATTACATCATTAATCATTTCTCAAAACTCCAATCAAAAGTACTTTATTACAAATGCTGCCATCCACATAGTTGATATGGTCAAGCATTACTTCCAACTTTATTTATGGGTCCTCCTTGAGGATTATTTAGTCCCACTGGAATTGAGCGAGGTGCTCCTTGAAATCATCCACCTTTTGTTTCATCATGGTGGCCATGAGCTTCATCTCCATCATCTCTGCATGTACCTCTCTCAGGTATTCCTGAGTGTGACGGAGCCTTGCTTCCAGTATTTCTCCAATCTGACGTATGGCTTCCATGACAGCTTCATGAACAGAGTCGAAGAAAGTTGCTCGGGGTACACGTGAGATGTAAAAGTATTGACCCATCGTCTTCGGGCAAACTCCTTTCACCCGGTGGAGGTGTACTTCCAAAGTTCCACTCCATTTTCCATGAAAGGATAACCTTTGTAAACTGCATCTCCTTCAAGGTGAATATGCTTCATCATGTCCTTCAGGATCTTTGGGTAATCATGATCACTAGTCAGGGTCATGATGGTTTTCGGGCCCTTGAGGAAAGACTCATAAAGGGTTGTCATCTGCAGTTGTAAGATAGAAGGGGTTTTCAGAATAATGTATGCATCTCCTTGGGTAAGCATTCATATCATCCAACCAAAACTTCAAATTCAATTCCCAACATCTTACAGGGTATTGTCGTCCTTAAAACAAAATGTACTGGGTTATCCATTGACCATATTCTATTGTATCCTTGAACTTTATCGAAATCCCAGTTTATGCATCATCAACTCATTTTCATCCATGTTTACCCACATAATCAGTTCCAAGATAAATGTTAACAGCATAATAACTTCATAAAGCCTTTCAGCATATGACATATCAACTTTATTAATTCATGAATTATTACAATCTCTGAGACTTCCATTACATAACTCAACTCATCATACTTATGAAAATAGAATTGCTTCCTACTACACTTATTACCAATATCAAAATCTCAACTACTTAGCTCCAGCATTCTTCTGATCTGAACATTCCCTGGCAAAATGTCCTGCCTGCTTGCAGCGAAAACAAATGACTTCCGACATGTCTCGGGGCTTCTTTGTGATTATGTAGGTTCCTTGGATTTTTAGCTTCTTTTCTGGACATCTATTGAAATAGTGACCTGACTTCTTGCACTTGAAACATATGATATGACGCAGGCCCTTTTCTGTATAAAATGGGCTGTTCTGGGGAGGTCTTTGTTTCCGCTTCTTGGTCTTCTTCGTACCAATCAGATCCTCTATTTCCCGTGGGTCATACTCCACTTCTGCTGTCGGGAACTCACCTAGATACTCAGTTCCCTTCTTCATGCAATACTGAGAGATGTGTCCTTCTTCTCCACATGCATAGCACGACTTGGTGCAAGCTTTGATTGGATTTCCTCCATTTGTGTCCATCACATCATCCTTCACCACAGATACTTCCATACCTTCTCGGAGGGCTTCTTTCATTCCTTCCTTCTGCTTCTGGACAGTTTGTTGCACCATGGGGTAAATGTGACACTGAGCCGGGTAGTGGTCGGTTCCTTCACATAAGAAACATGTAACCTGCCAAGAGGGGCATTCTTCACCTGGGTGATTTTCCTCACAATGAGGGCATCCATCCTTGTGTCCTTCTTGGGTGTGTCCTATTTCTCCACAAATCTTACATGCACAAGGTTTCTTCATCTTACTATCATAAGGTTTCCGGATGAGACGGGATCTTAACAGTGTCTCCTTGAATTCTTCCCATGTATTTTTTGCTCCATTACTTCCTTGTATGGCTTGATGCATTTTCCACCATGTTGCAACACTTTTTGTAAAGTTCTGAAGAGCGTATTGAACCTCATACTTCCTTGCAATCAAATTTTTCCCGAAGTGATCCTCCATGTTTTGAATCCATAGCTCTGCCTCCGGCTGAGTCATCGGTCCAGAGAATACAAGTCCATCTTCATTCATCATCTATTGGGTCCAAGGGTTTTGGGATGAGCTAAGAGAGATGGAGAGAGATACACCCAATACAAACAACATAGTTTTGAAAATAGGTTTTATTTTGTGGCTGTCGGAAAAACACAAACAATGACAACTCACAAATCATCGCATGTAACGTAAGTATATAATAGGGGTTTGGTCTTCTAAAGGTCAAATAAATCTTCAGAGACTTCAAATTCTTCAAGTCTTCGGAGTCTTTAACTGTTGCGGCTCCAATTCTTCTAATGCATGGGGAAATCTTCTTTACTCCGAAGTGGCCATCAGTTGTCCGATATCTGGTCCTTCTTGGAGTGGCTTCAGTTGATCCTCCGTGTGGTCAAAAGGGAAAGGGATATATTCTAACTAATTGAGGTAAGGGGGACCATTTGATAAAATCAGAAAAGATGAGAAGTAAGGGTCTTTTTGAAAATAAAATTTTAGAGATATCCTGTCCTAGGGGCTTTCCGGTTTCTAGGGTCACGTCCTACAGTCAACATGTGCTCTGATACCATCTCTGTAGCGACCCGACCTCAAACGGTCAAGCCTCTGTGTATCTGTGCCATCCCTAGATCAGTATGCTGGCACACACAGTACATCAATGTATATATCAAAGTGCAATCACATGTATAAGTAACGTAAAATTGTTGTATACCTCATAAGTCTCAGCGGAAACAAACAAACAGTCATAGTTATTTATTTAATATAACATTCCAAAATTTAGAATATTGGGATGTTACAATGCCGGAGCTCGGGTGAGCTGTGACTCCGGCGAGAGCGGGCGAGGTCGAGGCGTTGGCTCCGGTGGTTCCTGTGCGACGAAACCATGTCAAACTTGATCGCGAAGAAGAGATGAGACGAAAGCCGGAGATTGGAGAGTCGAGGGTTCTCACCAACGTCGGATTGTTCCGTCAAACTCGCCTCGGCCGGCGAGATCCGAACAACGATAGGGAGCGACGGGGTGGCTTCGAGCTAGGGTTTTAGGGGGGGATCGGTCGAGGAGAGCGAGGGGTTTATATAGGACATAAACTTGGGGAAGGGGTTGGCCTCGGAATCGAATCCCGCGAAGATCGGGCGCGGTGGTGCTCTGCTGTGGGCGTGCGGGGCTCTGGCGTGTGCGTGGGGAGGAAGACGAGGGCGGTGCCCGCTTGTCAGTGGGAGAGGGGAGGGAGCGAGAGAGGGATGCGGTGCGGGCGGCCAACACGAATCGGTTTCGCGAGGGGGAGCGGGCGCTTGGGCCGGTTCTGCTAGCTGGGCCAGCGCCTAGCTTCTCTTTCTTTTTTTTGAATCAAGACAGATAGAGAAAAGTACTAAAATAAAATAAAATAAGAAAATTCCATAGGCATATAATATATCAAAATGATCAGAAAAATATTTCCTAAAACATGAACTATTTTTAAAGTTCAAATAAACTTTACCAAAAATCTCAAAATTCAACCATGGCTACTGTTGCATTTAAAATGCAATAAAATTATTTTAAAATATCAAAATGATTTCAAATTTATTTTTCTCCATTTTTCTATTGAAGGGAATCATGTTACCCTATTTTCCACATATTTTATTTTAGGAGAAAAGTAATTTGAACAAAACCGTCAAATGAGTTTGAATTTGAATTTCAAACCATTTGGAATTCTTTTCTGTTTTTAATTGGCCAAATATATTTCAAATGCCCCTGAATATTTGAAGTTTCATATTACTTCTCTCCTTTTGAATACTTCCAGAGGTTTTGAAATTTGAAAATTCAAATTACTTCAAATTGATAGTGGATTTCGAAATACTTCAAAGGGACTTTCAATTTGATTCTTTTAAACTTCCAACTCATATTTCATATAATTTGAAGAAGTCATTTTATCTTCTCTCATGAAAATCATTGAGTTGCATAAAGTTTCTGAATTTGAAATATTTTCAAATGGAATTCAAATCTTTTCAAAAACCCTTTTCATTTCAAAGGGAAGAAGTCATGTTGTCTTCACTCTAGGGTTTTGCATTGGAAATGAATTCGAATTCATGAAGATCAAAAATGCAAAGTGAAAGTTTGGGAAAGTCATTTCATTCCCTCCCATTCAATTTTAAAAAATTTCAAATTTCACTTAGTTTCACACAATCAATCACACCACAGTCAAGCAAATAATCAAAATTATTTATTTAATATAACATTCCAACATTTAGAATTTTGGGATGTTACATTTACGGTATGAATATTAAGATCGAAATGATTCAAAGCAATAGTGATGTAGGGAGGAACCCTAATGTGATGATCTTTTCACACTTGGAGGGGGAAAAGGGCAAATGGAGAGAATAACACAAGAACAAACACTCAATTGACACAAATCCAATCACACCTGTGCTAAATCCACATACACATAGAGGGATACAAAGGTCCAAATCCAACACAAGAAGGTATAGAGGTAACTAGTTCATCCCAATCCTTGAAGGAGTTGAGGTCTTGATGATCTTGTGAGATCCTTCTCCCTTAGGAGGTCTTGATGATCCTATGATGGGGATCCTTCTCAGGAAAGAGGTCTTGATTCTCCAAGAAGGAGGTACAAGGAGCAAAGCTCACTCAAATGTCTCAATGTCTTTGCTAACCCTAGAAAAGGGGATGAGGAGGTCTATTTATAGTGCTAGCGATGAAGGGGTAAGAGAGGGGAGGTTACAAGGCACTTCGGCCCGATGCTGCGCGTAGGCGCCGGATGTTCGGGCCGGACGCCA
The DNA here is from genome assembly GCA_039707655.1 of Elymus sibiricus. Taxonomy (NCBI): domain Eukaryota; kingdom Viridiplantae; phylum Streptophyta; class Magnoliopsida; order Poales; family Poaceae; genus Elymus; species Elymus sibiricus. The sequence goes on from CM077668.1 coordinate 197,040,274, forward strand.
GATGTCCGGCCGTTCACGAGGCGCCGGATGTCCGGCCCAATGCTGGCCTCAGCTGCTGTACTCCTCGGCCGGATTTCCGGGGAGGCGCCGGATGTCCGGCTCTTCGCTGGGCGCCGGATGTCCGGGGGTCGGCCGGATGTCCGGTCGCTGTAGAGTCGCTTGGCGTCCATTCTTCCGTGGTCCTTCTCTATTTGGTGGCGCCGGATGTCTGGGCTCCTGCCGGATGTCCGGCCACTGTAGCTCTGCGGCGATTCCACTTGAGGCTCTTCTTGATCCGCATCCACGGGGACTTGTCCTATGCTTCGAGCATCTCCATGGTCGTCTCCTCGGTTCCTGAGCATATGCAGTGTCTTTGTCTTAGGTAGCAACCATGTCTTTCATGAATGGAAAAGGGAAGCATTAAGGAGCGAGTTCACCTTGTGTCGAATGGCACATGCTCGAGCTCTTGTCGTAGGTCCACTTGGGGCTTGGGGAGTAGATGTAGTGTACATGGGGATGATCGTAGGATGCTTCGCATCATCTCCCCCGCCCCTTGGGAAAGATCCGCTCTCGGATCATGAACCTCATCACCATAGAAACGGTAGCCATGGACGGACTTGTAGTAGGACGGGGTGGATGTCATGGTGCAATCCAAGTATGCCAAGGTGTCTCCGGAATGGTATACATGCAAAAAGAGCAAACAAAAGGGACACTTGGAAATACAATGGTTAGTGCACACAAGGTGTCCATCAAGTAAGCATGAGTTCGTCCGACAGGATTGTTCGTGACAAGGCACATGAAGCTTAGCCAAATGATATAGAATGATATGTAAAGCATTCATGGGATCAAAATCATTCGTTGTGCATACAAAGGTGTGGTAATTGTCATGGTGCACAAAGATACAAATTCTACCATTGTGCAATATGATGTCATAGTGGGACGGTGTATCAAGAGCATGAACATGGCAATGGATACTTGAAATGATGATGATATCATGCAATTTATGGAGGATAATGTGATCATTATGTATAAATATGCCATCAAGGAAGATCACAACAAATTTGCTAAGAAAGTGCACAAGCTCATATATCACGGATGACATGGGAATACAAGATGCAACAAGGCAATCATAATGTAAGTCACTCCATGCATAAAGAGCAAACTTGTCATGGGTGTGATGTGTCCAACTAGCATGCTCATCAACAAATATGGAAGTGTCAGTGCAATATGGCAAAGGTTTCTTGGTATACCATTGCCCGATGTCGTGGCGTGAGTGGTGGTCCGGTGGTGCATCCACTACTTCCGAGCGTTCCTCAACTTGAAGGTTCATATGGCCCATCTCCAATGTCGTTCCTCCATCCAATAGATGTTTCATGTAGACAAGAAGGAGCAAACAAGAATGAAAGTGTGGCATATTTGATATGTGTAAGTGAGGATGGCTCAAAGGGAAGGAGTTCACCTTTACGAGTTTCTCGAAAATGTTGGTGTCGCGCATCGTGTACGCCTTCTCATAACCAATATGTCTCATGACGACACCGCCTTGTGAATCCTTCAAAACGAAAGAACAAGACAAACAATTAGAAAAACAAATGAGGTTAGCGTGAATGCAAAACCAATCATTCATGTGGTGAGATACCCAACAAGTGCCGTCATCATTCTTATCATAAGAAGGAACAAGATAATGTGGCATGGTAAGGAAGCATATGATGCGAGTACAACCAAAGACATTAAGCTCAATCAAACAAGCATGCATCATAAGTAAGATGTCCAAGTCTCCAAGATCAATAAGCATAGCATGGTTGCACTCACTACAAGTGGATATGAGAGATGCAACTAAGGGAGACAAGGGACAATGATCATGATAAATCATGTGAGAGGCATGGCCATATAAGTCATCAACCCAATGAAACGAGCAAGTATGAATCATGGGTGATGCAACCAAGCAAGTGATCATATGAATCAAGTCATGCGAGCTAGTAGTGCGAAGATGCAACATACTAGAGGTAATCATGGAAATCATGTCATGTGTGCAAACAGTGGGCATACATAATGCACATGACATATCACAAGCATGAAAACAAGACATGAGCAAAGTAGCATCATTATAGTGGCAAGGAGTCCTATGTAAATATCATTTGAACAACATGACTCTCCCAACACAATAAGCAACAATAGCATAGGGCACATGGTAATCATGGCAATAGCAACAAGGATCTCCATCAAGCATACATGTACACATAGAAATAGTAGAGTGGTGTATCATGGGTAATTGCAAGCAAAGGTCACAATTGCATGGCAAAGGCATAGAAAGAGGCATAACATGCAAGGTGAACATGGTTAAATGGGCATAAAGTAACAAGTGGTAAATAGCCCATAGCCGTGTGAGAGCCAAGTAAAAGTAATGTGCAAGGGAAACGGTGTGGAGGACAATCCACGGTATCCCGAATCATCGTTGATCTCAAGAGCTCATTTCGTCAACTCATGGGATTGAGAAGTTGACGAGTATTCGTGAGTACCTACACAAAATAAAGGCAAAAGGAAAATTGTGTGTGTGTGGTATATGTACACATCATCCATTATGATGTGCACGTGCATGTGTTGGTTAACACAAAAATATCCAATGCTCAAATAAATGAGATGCATGATATAGAAACATGTCATCCATCATGAAAGGTTTGTTGTTATGTATAGCATAATGGAGACTCAAAGTGTGTAATGCATCACTTGAAACATCTAGAGCATTGTCATGAATGGTAAGCATATGGTGCACACGAGGGATGGAATCATGCGATCTACAATTATTTTCATGGCATGGCATAGTGGATGAATTGCACAAATTGCTCAAGGGAATCATAGTGATATCATCACAAGAGAAAAAAATACCAATGACCATGATCTTGTCATCTATGCCATAAGTGCAAATGGGATTGATTTTAATTGGGTATGCATAGTTACTATGGTGAGTTTGTAATGATGCAATATGGGAAATCTCACTCATAGCATATGACAAGTCTAATGGATTGTCAAACATGATGTGACCAATAGAATTTTCACATGATATCCTATGGAGCATAGTATCACAACTAAGTAAATTGACATGCTCATCATCATATTCATCATAAATGGGTGGCATATCTAAGCATGTAGAAGACATAGTATGTGATGTATCCATAAGGTGATCAACATCATGCAAGCAATCGATGTCAAGATAGTCCACTAGTGGGACAAGCGAAGCACCTTCACCTATGTTACCATTGGAGCTCCACTTGTGTGGTGTAGGTGAGGTGGCAAAAATTGACGTTTGATCAACATTGTCGTCTTGATGGAACCATGTGGGGGGGGGGGGTGCATCATCGTCCACCATGGCCATCGTATTGCCCATTGGAGGCATGGACTTGTCGAGGATTGGCACTTCATCTTGTAGGAGATCTAGCACCAAAGAAGAAAACACACTCGGAGTAGAGGTTAATTCGTTAGAAATCATAGTGGCCTCACATGCCCTATCAACTACCTCACTCACTAAGTGTTGTGGCTCACTCACTCCCGCTATGATGCTTTCACTCATATGGTTGGTTGAGTCACTCAATGGGTGGTGATGGCTCTCAACCTCACATAGGATATGCGACATGTACTCATGTGTGGGGCTAGTGGTGGTCACTCTCATCCTCTCATAGGAAATGCACTCAATGTCACATATGGTGGAGTCACTCGTCTCACTTGTGTGGTGGTGGCTCTCCTCACATGGCAATTGGGGCATCTCATCATATATAGGTGCCGGAGAGATGTAGGTGCAAACGTCTCCATACTCAACTTCTTTCGCCGCCGTGGTTGTGGGAGTAGTCCCATGCTCAACCTCCTCATCCATAATGCCTCCAAAGATGAATGCCATAGGATGTGGCAAATCATCGCTCTCCTCCGAGACCAAAGAGAGGGTCTCATTTGCGGTCTCGTAGCTGGACTGGGAGTATGAGTCCCATTGGGGCGCCGTCTTCATGTTGTTGAAGAGGTTCGTGCTCGCCGCCTTGGTCGAAGGGAATGGTCCATGCTCGACCGTCTTGTCACCGTCTTCTTGTAGGAGGCCCATATGATGTGGCACCTCGTTGCTCGTCTCCATGACCAAAGGGAATTTCCCATGCTCGTCCATCTTCCTTGGGGTTCTTCCAAAGATGGAAGGGTCACCCTCACTTGTAGTTGGTCGCCTTGGACTTGGCGCTGAAACTTCTTCTTGGTGGCGCGCGTCTCGCGGTCTTCTCTTGTGCTCATGAAGGTTGGCCGTAGCTTGATGTAGAGCTTGTTGGGACTTGTTGGTGCACACATCTCGAGCGTCTTCGTGTTGATGTTGTCGTTGCCACGCTTGACCTTGATGTCGATGTTGTTCGTCATCTTGAAGATGAGGACGTGGTCGAATTGCGCTTGTGTTGCTTGGGCGCTCCGAAGATGTGCGACTTGCTCGCCGCCGCCTTGAAGATGACGAAGGGGAAGAAGACTTGTAGGTGGCCAACATGTCTTGTAGTTGATCCATGTGTGCGTCCAACTTGTTGTCGATGTAGTCTCTTTTCCGTGCTTCGGAGTGTCATATGTCAGTGGCGAGGTTCTCGATGCACTCCCGCAAGGCATCTTGTGCACCTTGCATTTGTCGTTGTAGTCCGAACTGGGGAGTTTGGGTGGTGTAGTTGTTCGCGCCGTCATTGTCGTCGAAGACCGGAGATGATATGCTTTGCCTATCCATCACAACACTCGAGCAAATGTGAGTGGAAGAAAGGGAAGAACTAGACCAAATGTACCTTTCCAATGTTGAAGATGGATCAATGATGACCCAATATGGTATTATGTAAGTAGCACAATTGGTACCGGATCTTGTCAATTCTCACACCTACACAAGTAAGCTTATGGAGTAGCTTGGTGAGGATAGTGGCACAAAATTTGATGCAATTGTTAGCAAGAGTCAATAATGTTGAAAAAGATTCACAAATTCGCAAGTGAAACTAGTAGACCAATAGCAATGAATGGCACACGAAAACACACACACGGATAGATAAATGAGGCCGTGCAACCGAGGAATGAGCACAAAATGTGGAATCCACGAAAAACGCTCTTGTTGCACAACACTAGAGAGACGCTAGCACGATTGCTCAATAGGCGGATACGAACTTGTGCACAACCTATAAGAGACAAAATGTATCGACTTTCTATCTCAAGTATGCTATATGTATGTATGATTCCCGGTGAACTTGCACACGATGATCCAAGATGATCAATGATGGTGATATGCTATGCAATGTGGCAATGCTATGGCTATTGTTCACAAGCTCTTTGCTTTCTTTTTCTCTTTGCTTAGAAGCTTTTTTTTTATATGGCCACTATGCGAAATGCTCAAACCAATATAGCAATTTTGTATATGCGGAAACAAATGATGACACAAGAGATGATAGGATGATATATGCAAGCAATGATAGCTATGCGGAACGTGTATCACTAAAGTGCACAAGTAGCGTTGCCCGGCAATACTCAAACGGCTAGTCTCGGTAGGCAAGTGACGCAAAATTGGCTCGGGGGTTAACAATGCAATGGCAAGGAGAATGTACAAAGATGTCGTCGAGGTTACCGTCCTTGCATAAGGTTGGTGTGTCAAAGGTGAAGTGGTCGTTGTCGAGTCTGTGTGGATGAAGAGTGGCGATGATGTCGATGTCGAACCATTCCTAGTTAGCTGAAACACCCTAGGAAATGGAAAAACCGCGAACTCAAAATCTCAAATGCAAATGTCAAATGGTGGTAGCGGAATGCGGTGGTGGTTTCAGAGTTGGTAATACGGAGTTGTAGTTGAAGTCACCGTCCCTACGTGGCCGAAACACCTTAGGAGACACAAACCACAACTCAAACAACCTCAAATGCAATGGCGGTCAAAATGGGTTAGGTTGTGGAAGGCTATGGTGGTAATGTGGATGATATGGTGGAGGGACTAGGCAAAGATGCCAAAGTTCCAAAAATTTGATGGAGTCAAATGGTGTTGGAACCTATCTATATTTGTGGGGGATATCAATAGCTATCCAACGAGCTATAGAACGCGAAAATCGGACTCTGGATGTGAAAGTTATGACCGAAACGGTGAAGTACGGGAGGCTGAAGTGTCAGGGGCCGGATGTCCGGGGGATAGGCCGGATTTCCGGACCCTCTGGATAGAAACGCTGGCCGTTTTGGTGCTCCAGGTGCCGGATGTTCGGCCCGAAAAATTCCAGATCTCAATTTGGGGCTCAAAAACTCGATTTGGGGCGGAAATAAATGATTCCAAGGTCAAAATTGAGAAGATTTCGTGGATGAAAGTTGGGGAAAATTGTGGGGAAGCTAGATCCACTCGAAACACAGCAAATCCATGGATCAAAATCAACAAAACATCATCAAACCAACAAATCACAATTTTTTTTGGTATGGCTATTTTTGTGGGAAATTTTCGAAATTGGGCAAAACAAACAAAATTGGGGCTAGAAAGTGGAGGGGAAGAACTCCAAAGTGTGAATCAACCTGGCTCTGATACCAAGATGATCTAGGGTGGAACCCTAATGTGATGATCATTTCACACTTGGAGGGGGAAAAGGGCAAATGGAGAGAAGAACACAAGAACAAACACTCAATTGACACAAATCCAATCACACATGTGCTAAATCCACATACACATAGAGGGATACAAAGGTCCAAATCCAACACAAGAAGGTAAAGAGGTAATTAGTTCATCCCTTAGGAGTTGAGGTCTTGATGATCTTGTGAGATCCTTCTCCCTTAGGAGGTCTTGATGATCCTATGATGGGGATCCTTCTCCCGAAAGAGGTCTTTGATTCTCCAAGAAGGAGGTACAAGGAGCAAAGCTCACTCAAATGTCTCAATGTCTTTGCTAACCCTAGAAAAGGGGAGGAAGAGGTCTATTTATAGTGCTAGCGACGAAGGGGTAAGAGAGGGGAGGTTACAAGGCACTTCGGCCCGATGCTGCGCATAGGCGCCGGATGTCCGGGCCGAATGCCGCATGTCCGGCCGTTCGTGAGGCGCCGGATGTCCGGGCTGGGGGGCCGGATGTCCTCCCCAATGCTGGCCTCAGCTGTTGTACTCCTCGGCCAGATTTCCGGGGAGGCGCCAGATGTCCGGCCCTTCGCTGGGCGCCGGATGTCCGGTGGTCGGCCGGATGTCTGGCCGCTGTAGAGTCGCCTGGCGTCTGTTCTTCTGTGGTCCTTCTCTATTTGGTGGCGCCGGATGTCCGGGCTCCTGCCGGATGTCTGGCTGTTGTAGCTCTGCGGCGACTCCACTTGAGGCTCTTGTTGATCCTCATCCACGGGGACTTGTCCTATGCTTCGAGCATCTGCATGGTCGTCTCCTCGGTTCCTGAGCATATGCAGTGTCTTTGTCTTAGGTAGCAACCATGTCTTGCATGAATGGAAAAGGGGAGCATTAAGGAGCGAGTTCACCTTGTGTCGAATGGCACATGCTCGAGCTCTCGTCGTAGGTCCACTTGGGGCTTGGGGAGTAGATGTAGTGTACATGGGGATGACCGTAGGATGCTCCGAATCAAATAGTCTATAATTTGATATAAAGACATCAATACTCAGGCATACTAACAAACAATCATGTCTTTCAAAATAAAAATGCTAAAGAAAGTTATCCCTACAAAACCATATAATCCTGTCATGATCCATCTTCTTAACATAAAGTATTTATCATGCACAACCCCGGAGACAATCAATACATTGGTTCATACTTTTTAACGCGCTTCAGATTTTTCAACCCCTACGCAATACATGAGCGCAAGCCACGGACATAGCACTATGGGTGGAATAGAATGCGGTGATAGAGATTAATAAGGGGAAGTAAAAAAAAAGAAGATAGTCTCACATCAACGAGGCTAATCAACAGGCTATGGAGATGCCCATCAATTGATGTCAATGAGAGTACTAGGGATTGCCATGCAACAGATGCACTAGGAGCTATAAGTGTATGAAAGCTCAAAATAAAAACTAAGTGGATGTGCATCCAACTTGCTTGCTCATTAAGACCTCGGGCATTTGAGGAAGCCCATCATCGGAATATACAAGCCAAGTTCTATAATGAAAAATTCCCACTAGTATATGAAAGTGACAACATAGGAGTCTCTCTATATGAAAAACATGGTGCTATTCTGAAGCACAAGTGTGGAAAAGGATAGTAACATTGCCCCTTCTCTCGTTTTCTCTCATTTTTTTGGTGGGCTCTTTTTGGCCTTTTTTTTATTTCCTCACTGGGACAATGCTCTGATAATGATGATCATCACACTTCTATTTACATACAACTCAAAATTACAACTCGATACTAGAACAAATATGACTCTATATGAATGCCTCTGGCAGTGTACCAGGATGTGCAATGATGCTAGCGTAGCATGTATGAAAATGATGAACGGTGGATGAGCCACAAATACTATGTCAGCTATATGATCATGCAAAGCAATATGACAATGATGATGTGTGTCATATAAAAGGAACGGTGGAAGTTGCATGGCAATATATCTCGGAATGGCTATGGAAATGCCATAATAGGTAGGTATGGTGGCTGTTTTGAGTAAGATATAAAGAGGCTTATGTGTGATAGAGCATATCATATCACGGGGTTTGGATGCACCGGCGAAGTTTGCACCGACTCTTGAGGTGAGAAAGGGCAATGCACGGTACCGAAGAGGCTAGCAAATTGTGGAAAGGTGACAGTGCGTATAACCCATGGATTCACATTAGTCATAAAGAACTCACATACTTATTGCGAAAGTTTATTAGCCCTCGAAGCAAAGTACTACTACGCATGCCCCTAGGGGGAGGTTGGTAGGAGTTAACCATCGCGCGCCCCCGACCGCCACGCAAAGGAAGACAATCAATAATAAATCATGCTCCAACTTCTTAGCATAACGAAAGACCATACGTGCATGCTTCGGGAATCACAAACCTTAACACCAATATTCTTACTAAACCACATTTATCCACTAGTACCTCCCACATATTACCATCTTAATATCGCAAAACTATTGCAAGGAATCAAACTTATCATATTCAGTGATCTACATGAATATTTTTATTATATCCTTCTTGAATACCTATCATATTAGGACCAAATTCATAACCTGCGCATATTACCATTACTATTTATTAGAATCTCACAAAGATATAAGTGAAGCATGGGAGTGCAACTATTTCTTTAAAATATAACCACCGCTGTGCTCTAAAAGATATAAGTGAAGCACTAGAGCAACTGCCTAGCTCAAAAGATATAAGTGAAGCACATATAGTATTCTAACAAATCACGAATAATGTGTGTCCCTCTCAAAAAGGTGTGTTCAGCAAAGATGATTGTGGCAAACTAAAAAGCAAACAACGAAAAGAAAACTATGGCACAAGATGCTCCAAGTAAAACACATATCATGTGATGAATAAAAATATAGCTCGAAGTGATATACCGATAGATTGTAGACGAGAGAGGGGATGCCATCTGGGGCATCCCCAAGCTTAGACGCTTGGGTCTTCCTTGAATATTACTTTGGGGTTCCTTGGGCATCCCCAAGCTTAGGGTCTTGCCACTCCTTATTCCGTCATCCATCGTGGTCTCACCCAAAACTTGAAAACTTCAGCACACAAAACTAAACAGAAACCTCGTGAGATCCAATAGTATAACAAACAAATCTTAAACTTTAGGTACTGTTATAAATTGATTCATATTTAATATTGAAATAATTATACTGTAATCCAACTTCCCCATGGCTTATACCCCCTGATACAATCCATAGATTCATCGAAATAAGCAAACTATGCAACAAAAACAGAATCTGTCCAAAACAGAACAGTCTGTAAAGATGTATTTAAAATCTATACTTATGTAACTCCAAAAATTCTGAAAAATCAAGAAAACGTAAACAATTCATATACCAATACTGTGTAAAAAATTCAGAATTTTATCGCCATCCAGTACAGAACCAAAAATCCAGCACTGGACTCAAAACTTTCTGTTTTCAAACAGCATCAATTATACTATCATCCAAATCATCCCAAAGGCATTACTTGGCACAAACACTAATTAAAAGATAAAAACACAATCATAAAAGAAGCTAAATTTGTGTGACACAAGAAAAAAAAGTAAAAATTGCAATAACTATAAATATTGGGTTGCCTGCCAACAAGCGCTATTGTTTTATGCCCCTAGCTAGGCATAATGCATTGTTTCAAGTATTATCATCCTTAGTTTTTGTATCTTGAGATGTGTGTTTATCAGGAGGCTTTTGAAAAACAATGGGGAACACATCATCAATCAAGATTTTATCATTATTAAGGCAACTTTCCTCAAATTCTTGTTGATTCCCTTTTACGATCCAATAATATTTCTGATTAATACCATTAAAAACTTGTTGGATAATATGTAAAGGAGGGACTTCCTTTTTTGTATTTTCATCATAAGTATGATCGTCACCAAACACATACCTCATCATATAATCTTCCTTATATAAAATTTCATCTATCACAGGGTGTTCATGACTCATATTATAAAAATCAAAGATCTTTCTTGCTTCTCGCACTATGTAATCAAATTCATTCATAAGGACAAGAGTAGCTATCTTTTAAGCCATAGGGTTATTTATAACAGGTAACTCATAGAACAATCTTTGCAAAGTGGGATGAGTACATATAAATCTTCTTTCAAGTTTAAGAACAAGTTCAGAAATAGCTTCGGCGTAACTACTGGTTCTTTTAAGGATAGGAACATCATTGCAAGCCAAAGTTCCCATGCAAGTAAAGAATTCCTGGATAATGTTTTTTCCTATGATGTTCCCACTTCCTATCACAAAAATTTTAGTATCCAAGTTTGCGGGAATTTCTATCTTAGAGATTTTACCATCCTCACCTTTTTCAATAACAAACTCAGACATGGTAGCAACTTCAAGCAAGCAAACTAGCAAACAAGCAAATAATTTTTTTTGTGTTTTTGTAATTTTTATGAGAAGTGGGGGAGATGAAAACGAGAGGCAAATACAAATAAAAAGACAAATGAAAATAAGAGCAAGTAGATGATAGTTTATGCGAAGGTACTTGATAAGTTTTGGTGATGTCTCCCCGGCAACGGCGCCAGAAATTCTTCCTGCTACTTGTGAGCTGCGTTGGGATTTCCTCAAAGAGGAGAGGATGATGCAGTATAGTAGAGATAAGTATTTCCCTCAGTTAAGAACCAAGGTTATCAATCCAGTAGGAGAACCACACAGAACCTCATTAGCAGCACCTACACACACAAAAGCAAATACTTGCACCCAACGCGAACAAGAGGGTTGTCAATCCCCTTGGCGGTTACTTGCAAGGATTACTTCTGATAGAGATAGATAGATAAATAAATTGCAAAACAAAATAAAGGAAATAAAATTGCAGCAAGGTATTTTTGGATTTTATATATGATGGATAAATGACCTGGGGGCCATAGTTTTCACCAGAGGCTTCTCTCTCGAACACATAGCATACGGTGGGTAAACAATTTACTGTTGGGCAATTGATAGAAAAGCGCATAGTTATGACGGATTCATGGCAATGATCATGTATATAGGCATCACGTCTGAGACAAGTAGACCGACTCCTGCCTGCATCTACTACTATTACTCCACCCATCGACCGCTATCCAGCATGCATCTAGGGTATTAAGTTAATGAAAACAGAGTAACGCCTTAAGCAAGATGACATGATGTAGACAAAGTAAACTCAAGCAATATGAATAAACCCCATCGTTTTATCCTTAATGGCAACAATACAAATACATGTCTTGTCCCCTACTTTGTCACTGGGATAGAGCACCGCAAGATTGAACCCATTACAAAGCACCTCTCCCATTGCAAGATAAATCAATCTAGTTGGCGAAACCAAACGGATAGATCGGAGAGAAATACAAAGCTATAACAATCATGCATAAATAAGTTCAGAAAAGACTCAAATATTTCTCATGAATAATCTGATCATAAACCCAGAATTCATCGGATCCCAAAAAACACACCGCAAAAGAAGATTACATCGAATAGAACTCCAAGGAGATCGAGGAGAACATTGTATTGAAGATCAAAGAGAGAGAAGAAGCCATCTAGATACTAGCTATGGACCCATGTGGTAAACTACTCACACATCATCGAAAGGGTAGCAAGGTTGATGTAGAAGCCCTCCGTGATCGATTCCCCCTCCGTCAGAGTACCAAAAAAGGCCTTCAGATGGGATCGCGGAAGAACAGAAGCTTGCGGTGGCGGAAGAGTTATTCGAGGTGGCTCTCTGGTATATTGGGAATATTTGAGAATTTATAGGCTTGTAATTAGGTCAAGAGGTACCACGAGGGGCCCACAAGCCTGGGGGCGCGCCTACCCCCCTGGGCGCGCCACCCGAGCTTGTTGCTCCCTCGTGACTCGTCTGGTCTTCTCCCGAACCTTCTAGGGTCTCTCTTGGTCCAGAAAAAATTAATCCAAAGTTTTTTCTTCGTTTGGACTCCGTTTGATATTGATTTTCTATAAAGCCAAAAATAAGCAAAAAAACAACAACTGGCACTGGGCACTAGGTTAATAGGTTAGTCCCAAAAAAATGATATATAATTGCATATAAAACATCCAAGATTGATATTATAATAGTATGGAACAATCAAAAATTATAGATACGTTGTAGACGTATCACACCTACACAGATCATAGTGTAGATAAAATGGGAAAACCCTAAGCATCACGAGTAAGTGGAACTAGCTGGAAAATATGGGCTTGTATTGCCGGTACGGCTAGAAAGGCTTTGGATCCCCTACAGTGGTGGCTCTCTTCAACTGAAGGAGCACTACTGTTGCTATCAGTCTAGACTCTCAAAGGCGACACAGCTCCCAGCATTTCCTGGATATTATGGCAGACCAACTCAAAGAGTTGAAATCATCCATCAGAAACGACCCAATAGACCTATGGACTGCAAGTGTCCCTGCTCCTCTTCTCGACAAGGAACATAATGTACTACTATACTTATTAGAGAAGAACAGAAGAGGAACATGTTAAAGAAGAGCAAGAAGATTTTGGATAATACAATGTTCGTTGCCCACCCATGATGAACCAAAGCGCACAAAGAAATGCAATTCCCTGCTGTCTCTCTATATGTGGCCACGTACATTTGGGAACTCAAGTGGAAACATTAGCTGACCAATTAAATGTATGTCTGTTAAGTAATATCAGTATCATATCACATTCGTATTTGAACAACTAAGCTTTGGAAATATGAGTCGTGTGTTGTTTAGGTTGAAGGGTGGAGTGCTACTAGTATGATACAAAACACCTACGTAGATCAAAGTGTAGATAAAAGGGGAAAACCCTAAGCATCACGAGTAAAATCGGGAAAGTGGAAGTAGATGGAAAATATGGGCTTGTATTGCCGGTACGGCTAGAAAGGCTTTGGATCCCCTATAGGGGCGGCTCTCTTCAACTGAAGGCGCACTAATGTTGATATTAGTCTAGACTCTCATAGGCGACACAGCTCCCAACATTTCCTGGATATTATGGCAGACCAACTCGAAGAGTTCGAGTTGAAAGCATTCATCAGAAGCGATCAAATAGACCTGCCGACTGAAAATTTCCCTGCTCCTCTTCCAGGCAAGGAACATACTATACTACTATACTTATTAAAGAAGAACAGAAGAGGAACATGTTAAAGAAGAGCAAGTAGATTTTGGATACTACAATGTTCGTTGCCCACCCATGATGAACTGGAGCGCATAAAGAAATGCAATTCCCCGCTGTCTCTCTATATGTGGCGCACATGCTTTTTCGAAACTAAAGTAGGAACATTAGCTGACCAATTAAATGTTCTCTGTTTTATTAATATCAGCATCATATCAGATTCGTATTTGAACAACTAAGCTTTGGAAATATGAGTGGCGTATTGTTTCCCTTGATGGGTTGAGGAGTAGTGCTGGCATGACACGAAGCACCTAGGATGATGGTAGTGAATATAAAAGGGGAAAACCATAAGCATTGCGAGTATAGTGTTGAGCGTGCCATGGCAGATCTGAAGGTGCAAAGGGGACAAAGGCTACTTCGCAAAAAATGTTTGCTTTCAACTAAGAAGTAAGATTCTAAGTGATGGACTAGAAATCACAGTGAAGCAGTGGCGATCTATTTTCTGGCTGAGATAAATAACTTGAGCAGATATGAAAGAGTACCGCCTCTGTTGCGGCGCCGTGTAGGCATCTGCTGAGACATTGAGGGTGCTGCGGTTGCGATGGCAGGGCAGACGGTGGCAGCGAGGGATATGTCCTGGCGCGGTGGATGAGACGGTCGTAGGAGCGGCCCCGGCAAGGTGGACGACGACAGGGATGAAGCCACAGGATGCGATGCAAGGATCCTTGTCCGGAGCCGTGGATGAGAGACGTCGATCTTTTGTAATGGACGACGGCGTCGGGGTATCAGCTCCGGTATGGTGGAGGAGGACAGCGGTGGATGGGGTGGCGGACGGAGGAGGCTGAGGTGGAGAGGGTGTTTTGGTGCCCCCGGAGTACGAATGGGGAAATGGAGGGAGAGAGGAAGGGGGAACCATGTCTTGGGGATGCGCTTGTCTCAGATGCGGGGAAAGTTACAAACTTAGCCCCCGTTTAAAGTTTTAGACATCAGAGCGATATTGGTCGGTTGGGGGTAGGACGGTAATCTCGCATACCCCGAATATTTGCCGAGAGCGATTTCGGCCGAGGAGGGTTTGTTTTGGCGCCCACTGTTGGCGCCCACTGTGTATGAATCGGGGTGAGAGGCGGTTATGTCACGTTTGAGTGAAATTACAAACATACCCCTATCGAGACCTATAGAAATCGAGCCTGCAGGTTTTGCGTGTCAGGGATAGGCAGTAATTTCCATCTCCCAAAATTTTGTTTTGAGCGGTTACGACCGAGGAGGGACTGGGCGTTTTGCCGCTTCGTTCAAATTTTAGGAGAATAAGCTTGCATGTTTACCATGCCAACTCAATTCGAATCCATTTTGTATTCTTTTTTTTCCGGACAGGATCCATTTTGTATTCGAATACATATACATCATTTTTTATATATACTTTCAAAAGCACAACACCCTTTATATATAAATATGGTTTACAAATGCCATGATCTCAAATTCATAAGGTTGAATTCAAATATTTGAAACCACTTTATGTTCAACTCAAATGCATGGATCACTAATATCAAGAAATTAAATAACATACATGTGCCCAAATCCAAATGAATATGCATGTTTGATAGATCAATTTTGGTTCGAGTATGAATTACATGTATCATCATCTCTAAATAAAATATTTGAATCCCTTTTATGTTGACATCTTTTATACACGCAACTAAATATTTGAATCTCCTTTCATGCCCATCTCTCTCTAGGTCTCTCTTGCGTGCTCCTTCATATAGCTATCACTCTCTTTTCTCTATCTCGCCTGCACACTCAGTACATGTTTCTTTTTTTTCACAAACACAGTCTCTCACCGTCTCTCTCGAGAGGTGTCACACTCTCTATCTCTATAGATCACTCGGCTTTCATTATCTCTTACGTCTCTATCATGCTCTAGTATCTCTCCAGCTACCTAGCATTCTTTTTCCCTGCCACACACTCTCTCACTCGGCTTTCATTTTGTCTCTCTCTCTCTAGGGATCTCTCACGCACCTCATATCTTTCTAGATATGACTCCTACCACTAAAATTTCTCTCGCTCTCGCACACACACCGTTTGTCGAGGTCTCCTTTCCCTCTTCGCCTCCGTTCCAAAACTGAAACTATTCCTTTGTTTACTGGTCAGACAAACTCTCTCTCTCTCTATCTCTCTCTCTCTCTCTCTCTCTCACACACACACACACACACACACACTCACACTCACACACACACACACATACACACACACACACACACAACTCTCGCTTTCGCACCCCCGACTCCTGTCTCTCTCACACACACTTATCGACCAGCCTCTAGCTAGGTTTATCCATCTATTGCACACTCTCGCTTCCCCTCTCTCGTATATGTCTCTCTCGCGCTCCTTGTATCTATGTAGATATCTCGCCCCTTCTTGAAACACACCCTCTCTATGTAGTGTCTCCTGCGCTCCCTATTTCTTTGTAGCAAGAACTCTCTTTCTCCGTAGCACACATACACACACACTCGACATTCTTTCTCCCGTGCTCTCTCTAGGTCTCTCTCGCATAATATTTGTAGGCCCCTTCGTTTCGCGCACCCCGTCTCTCTAGGCCTCCCTTTGCACACAATGTATCTCGCTCCCTAAGCATTCATGTGTACTCAATGTGACTTCTCCCATTCTCTCTCTATCGCACACACGCGCTCCATCGATCACCGAGCCTTCTTCCCTACCTCTCTCACACACACATATTCCGATGTCTCCCTCTGATCCTCGATCTTTTGTTTACCTCTATTTCTCTCGATCATGCACACACACACACACAGTACCGTCTCTCTTTATGTCGATACCTCTCGCACACACACTCTTCGTGTCTTTATCACACATGCACTCCCTCCTCTCTCTCTCTCTCTCTCTCTCTCTCTCTCTCTCTCTCTCTCCGTCTCTCTCTTTCAGACACACAATCTATCTCGAGGTCGATCTCTCGTATGCACGCTCTCCCCCTCTCTCTCTAATTTACTCTCTTTCTCTATGTCGGCTATCACGCACACACACCATTTGTTTGTAGGACGATCCCTTGTAGGAAAAAAATCTAGTGCTCCAAGGCCTCCCATGCTCCCATGATACGAGAACTCTCGGGCCGTTGGATCGTGGATACAACCTCTGGACCTGAGTGAAATTTCGAGACTCTCTGAGGGGTTTTCTGCAAATTTTTACGACCTCTACCTGTGTCTGTTTGATCCACGATCCAACGGTCCCCACAGGAAAGCTGGAGTATTATTATTATTTTTGGACATCACACAAACACTGGAGTACATATACGAAGAGAAGAGGCGCACGCACACAGTCGGTCTCTTGCTATCTCGCACAAATGAGAGTTATGTAACGCACCGTAAACAAATAAACCCATAGGTGCACGATTTCTGCATGCCCGGGTACTGGGTACGTGGTGGAGCGCACTTTTGTACGAAGAGTTAGCTCGCGTGATAATTTGATCCACAGGTGTTGACGGTCTGGGACCACACATGAACGACCTAGAGGCGGTGGCTTGCTAATGATCGACTTGCCACGTTAATAAAATACATTTTTTAAGCGGGGGTAAGAGTTCCGTTTGTCAATGGCACGTTATACAATTTATTAAAATGATTGGTATGGAGCGAAAAATGAAAATCGTCACTATACACGTAGTCCGGAGTTTCAGCGCTTGCTGCTAGCCAGGGTTGCTCCCTTCACACTCTCACCCGCTCCTGATCTAAACAAGACGGGCGGTAGCCATTGTCTCTCTCCTCACCGGTGGTGAAAGATCCAACCAGATCCTGTCCGCCGTGGAAGGGTGGCGATGCAGCGTTGATGCGGTCGCCGTCGATGAGGGAGGAGACACACTGCCGGCGCGTCCCGATCTACATACCGTGCCGTCCTCTCTCACCCGGAGCCAGAGCGGACGCGGCCTCTCACTAGTGCAGGCATTGAACTGGCGCGCCAGCCGAGAGAGCGCCACCTGCTACACGCCAAGCTGAACACGCCTCCTCGCCGCATTCAACCGGCTTCAGACTGCCCCGCCTACCTCCATTGAACCCGCGCGTGTGCCGAGAAACAAAGTCTGGCCACACGTCCGTCCGCGAGCCTGCCGACATTCAACACAACGCCGCTTGGCTCCTCGCGTCCGCCCGCTAGTTAAACAAGGCCAGACGCCTGGCAAGAACCGCACCACACCTCCGCTCCTCGTCTCCTCCTTGCACCATTTTGTCCACACTCTCCATAGCATCCGGCGAGCATGAAGATGAGTTCTCCAGCATAAAAGCCGGCTGGGTGCCAAGCCGAGCCTGCCGAATATGAGCCAGGCAACACGCTGCTCCACCTCCCTCCCCGCCCCAGGCCGTCAGTACCATGGGCGAGGCTGCAGGCGGGCAAGCGGAGGAGCAAGCTGCCGGTCCAAGCTAGCCCCTGGTCCAGCAACTCGCCGCTCCAAGCTAGCTCATAGAGGAGTGGCCAGTTGCTCCACGCCGGCACACGAGAGAGCACAGCGTCCAGTGCACCGTGGCTGGCTACGCCATCCACTTCAAACGTTGGCGGAACTGCGGCTTGCCGGCGGAGGCGGCCAGCACCTCCATGGCCGCTGCCAATACCGAGGAAAAGTAGACCATGGGAGCCGCCGCCGCTTGGGTCCCACAAAGGCCACCGCCACCGCGTCGCTGGCATACACACTCGGTGTGTTACCCGGTTTAGCGCACAACACCATGGACCCCTGCCTCGGCTTTACGGAAGCGGAGGAGCCACTCTTCCCTGGAGTCATCCCCTTCGGCTGAAGCGCAGCCAGACATAGGGATGTTTTTGCAGAGGCGAAGGCCACGGAGGCGGAAGGCACGGACGCTCACCCGCGGCCGGCTTTAGACTATTACCTCTAGAGCCGGACGAGATTCGCGTTTAGTTAAAAAAAATCTAAAATGTAAGTAATTTCGTACGGTCTAGTTTTGTTGTGCTCGCACTGATATGTCTCTTGCTCTCGGCAACCAGCTCTGCCTCGCCAATTTATTGCATCTGTGGAGGTACTTTACATGGTGTTGGCGCGCCCAATATTGCCATGCCCTTATATTGCCATTGTTTTATTGCTGTCAATCCAATGCCACTTGTAAAATGATGAAATGTCACACATGGAGTAATATGCTGCTATCAATCTAGTGCCCAAACACGGATGTCATTCTCCATCTCAGGCATGTTTGTGCAAACAGAAGTAGATATCTCAATTTTAGTGGAACTCCACAAAATTATAGGGGAGTCCCTCCAACGCCATTGGGTAGAAAAATAACCTTTTTCATCAATGATCTCAGAAGGAATTTGTGTTATGGCTGTGAACTAAATGTTGTTTCGGAGAAGCATTGATGTTAGTAGTAAGAACAAGAGATTTTACTTTATTTGTAATCCAACTCACATCTTTTTTTAGCTTTGAAATGAATCATTGAGATGCATAAACTATTTCAACTATGGTTATTAGTTGGTTGTGAACATTATCTATGAATGTGAAGATATCTGTGAACATGAGTTTGATGTGAAAGTTGAACTTGGAATGTTGGGCTTGCGTGTGAACTATACCATGTCCAATGGTTTGTCTGTTATTGTTCTAGAAATAATGTAAGTTATTACATGACCCGGAAAAAAATATATTATGTGCCACATCTCAGCATCACAGACTTACATACATCTCAGTCGATGCACGCACATCACAATATGCATGCTGACTGGATCAACATTTGAACCTAGCTATTATGAATGAAAATTCGGATTGACAACAATTTTAGATAGCAGGAGACGCTTAGCCTGCTCTGCCTCTGCTAGCTTCTTTCTGGCTTCTTCCATCTCTTGTTTGTATTGGGTGAAGAGAGCATTTGATTGCTCTTTTCGCTTCTTCAGGAACTCGGCTACATTCTCAAGGGCTATTGCATGCTTTCTTTCAGCCTTTACTAGAGCCACGAGGACACGAACACTTGACGACTCCACCTGGCTAGTGTGTAATCCAGCATCATTTAGGAATTGGCACCTTGTGTCTAATCCGACATCATTAAGGAACTAGCACCTTGTGTGTAATCCAGCATCATTTGGGAACTGGCACATAGGACTAGCCTCAAAACATGATCTTGAGGTTGACCATACTTCCCTCCTCGCACGAACTGCATCCTGACATGAAGAAGTTACTTCTTTTTTAGATCAATAGTGAGAGCTCCCTAGATCCATTTAGTAGATGCCCCATAAACAGGACTAGTAGAAGTGAGTTCAAAAGGAGAAATATAAAAATAGACTCCTAGGGTGAGAACACCCACTTCCTACATCAAGCTAAAAAGGAAAGCATTACGACGATTAAGAGTGTGCTTATTACATATATAGCAGAGCTAGCTTACAGAAACTACAATATATACATCAAAGAACACAAGGCTAAGCCAAATAGGAAAACCAGCAGAGGGGTGCACTAAGCCAAGGGTTGCTGCAGCAAAACAACCGGCAACCAGATGATCTCCAGGGCCTCTGTAGCCTCGATTGACTGACTAGCTTCGACATGAAATTACAAAGGTTATAGTTTTTCATCCTACGGCATGGTGGGTCCAGTGAGTAAATTGAGATCCTACAAATGATAGAGAGCCTAATCATGTGTAGAAGCAATTGTTTGTCCCGCCTATTACTGTTTAATAATTTGCCACACTGCTAGATTGCATGGCAAGAACCCTAGCCAAGCACACAACATTGTTTGACTTTTTTTTTGGCTCGGGGCTTGCCCAGGGCCTGGCCTGGTCCTGTCTACAATACTGCTGCCAGACACATACCATGTCAAAGTAATTGAAAGGCTATTACTTACCAAAGCTCGTTTTATAGGTTCGGTGCAGCTCGTATTTATCTTGCGACGTTCCTTGAAGATGTCCCCAACATCCCGCATTTGATCTTCATTGCCCCTCTGCATGTTGGCATTAGTAGTTTTATAAAATCCCAACATGGCAAGAAAAATATAGTAATACTCACACATCTTGTAGGCAACATTAAAGCACTGGTCTGCAATGTTGGCACGAGTAATTTTTAATATCCTACTTTTTGGTTATTCAACTTTGCTAGAACTGCATTGTGGTTTCATTCTGAGTCAATAGAACAGGGGGATCACGTCCCTGCTATTCTCATAAACTTTTAATCATCTGCCACACTACTGGTTAGAGATGAAGAACCTACGCAAGCACACCACAATACAGGAGCGACGCCCAATTGCAAGATGATATTCTATTGGATAATGCAAGCTATAACCAATTACTATTACTGGAACAATAGCAGCCAGGAAAGGGGAACAATAGCAGCACAAAAATTTGAAGGGTAGGTATGAACAAAATCGGAACTGCACATGAACTGCTAAGAGAATCAATGTACACATTACCAATCGCAGAGGAGTACGAAGGTCACGGCTGTCGGGACCCCAATTCTAGGCAACACAGATCTAGCATGTAACACATCATATCACTTTGCGGCCTCATGCACGGTAACCCACGACTGCCACCTTTACCTTGGCCGGGACCGTTTGCTTCTTTTGGCTCATGTATATGATTATATCGCTAGCATCCATATGACAAAGAACTCGGGTCGACATGACTAGACGTAAACCGAGGTGGCACAAAGTACAGGGACAGACATCGGTAACTCAACAATGCACGTGTCAGTCAACAGCGAGTGTAACCAAGTCGTAGCAAAGCCACAAGGACTATAGTAAACACCGCCTGACATTTCCCTGTAGGGACAGACACAGGAGCAAAGAAGGATACATGTTGGTCAATCCATGTGTTCCAGAGCAGTAGCAAGCTACCAGGGCTCAGTGGAAGCACTAGGAGGCATTTCCCTGTAAGGAAGGCTACCAAAGGCAAACAACTAGGTGTCGAATCCCACACATACCAATGCATTCCAAACATACACACAATATGCATGATATGTGTAGATACAACATGGCAGCACAACATAACTCTATGACTCAAAGTATAGATAAGGCTCGGAAGATACATAGCATGATATTACAAACATGGGTCTCTTGACCCAACATACAAAGTCCTACAAGCAACAGAAGCATAAACATGTCTGAGTTCAGACAATTACAAGAGAAAAAGGCTGAGAAGCCTGACTATCTACAAGACCCTCCATAGGAGCCAGACCTCTGTCTGGGATTCCCAAGCTACTCGGTCAACATCGAACTCGTCGTTGAAACCACTAGTGACACTAACATCTCCTCTGCAAAACATAAATTAAGCAACCGTGAGTACAAAGGTACTCAGCAAGATTTACATCAAAACTATCTACATATGCATCATTTTCAAGACGGGTGTTGTGGGGTTTAACTGCAGCAAGCCAGCTTTGACTCAGTGCCTAACCTGTACTAAGACTACTAGTATTTTCTTTGGCGGTAAGAGAGCGCACACAAGTCCACATAATCACCACATCAATACACCACTATGGATCCTCTCTCGTCTCCCTACGAGAAGGCCATCCATAGCAGTCACACTTATTTTGCGCATTTTAGACTATCCACTTCAACTTGTCTATGAACAATGTAAGCTTCCAAGTAGTCCATATCCGAGGACACGGCTATTCGAATAGTTTGATAACCCTGCAGGGGTGTACTTCTTCACAAATGTTTCCACCACTTAGTGCCATATACTTGTCATGTATCCCGGAAACCTTCAAGCGGAAGCTCGGTGTGGGTGTAGACCACGACCTGACTAACCACACAAGACTCTAGTCCAGGTTTATCGCCTATTTGAGACTGACCCGCAAGGAAGTCCGGCCAAAGTTTCCGTTATGCCCCAAACGATGTGAGCAGGGTTCCACAAGCCCACCATCCGGGTGCCACTTGGTACACCGTGCCACTTGCTTACCGTGTCATAGCCCACCCCTATGGTCAGTGCTAAGCATGGCCCCTAGCATATCCTACAAACACCAGAAACTAGTTGTAACTCCTGGACAGAGTACAGGGTGATTAATAAGTCGAGCGGGGTCATATTTCAGGGCCCAATGTGTGGTTGTAGCTAGTCTTGGATAACATACACATAACTCAGTTCTTAAGGACGGTCTCAATGAGACAACCCACCATGTACTCCTACATGGCCTCTCATCGCTACCTTACCAAATCGTGTTCACACACTTAGCTCTCACACAGTAGGACATGGACACAACCATTCCAATTCATCGCCAAGATGGATCAGACCCAACACAACTCTAAGCATAGCAAGCATAGCAAACAAGCATGGATGACTAGACACAACATGGCTCAAGCAATTCCTACTCATGCTAAGAGGTTTTAACTATTTACTGTGGCAAAGACAGGTCATGCAAAGGAATGGGTTCAACTACCGCAACATGTAACAGTTGAATCGTTGTTGTCCTAATGCAATAAAAGAGAGCAGGAGCGAGAGAGTGGGATTGTATCGGAATGCTCAAGGGGGGTTTGCTCTCCTGGCACTTCTGAAGATGATACTGCACTTCATCAGTGTCAACGGTCACTACGTCGGAAACATCGGCTACCGACAAGGAACAAACACCAACAACAAAGAAGGAACACAATCAATGCGATGCAACAATATGCTGCATGGTCATGACATGGCAACATGCTGTGATTTGGGGTAATGCAACAAGCAACAATTTAAATGAGGTTGGTTTGAACCCAAGGTTCAAATTCAAACTCCATATAAGACATTTCAAATGCCATTTATTCAAATTGTCATATATAGCAACTTTAAGTTGTTCAAACATGCATGAAAATGGCATAAACAGATTCTTCATATTTTTCTGATAATTTTTCATATATAAATTATTTTCATCTGAGTTATAGATTATTTTCTATGATTTTTAGAAGTTTTAAACAATTTCTGAAATAAATAAATCATTTAAGATTTATTTAAATTCCAAAAATGAATTACTGCATCAGTATTACGTCAGAGTGATGTCAGCTAGTCAACAGGGCCGTCCAGGTCAAACCTAACCAGTGGGTCCCACTGGTCAGTGACTCCATGGTTAACAGGGTTAAGTAGTGGCTAATCTAGCCCTAACTAAAAGTGTCAGTGGGGCCTGGGCCCACATGTCAGCAGGTCAGTGGTCAATTAAGATTAAAACTAATCTTAACCAAAGTTGTTAGGGGACCTGAGGCCCACTATCAGTGACCCAAGGGGGTCATTAGTTAGTGCTAAGCTGGGTTTAGACCGAAATTAAGCCGGCGGCGAGGTCAGATGCGGCGGAGATGCTCGGAAAGGCTCCACAAAGCTCGGCTTGGGGCGTGCTTGCGCTCTCTAGATAGCTCTCGCCGGCACGCGTCGAATGGTGGTAGTGGCCGGGCCTCAGATGGCCAGAATCAACGACGGCGAGCTCGAATGCGGCGGTCGGAGCTCGGGTGTGCGCGGGAATGCTGCTACAACATGCAAATGGGCGAAGCGAGATGCTAGTGAGGTGCTACATGCTGCGGTGAGCATGTTAGGCACGCTGGAGTGACCAAATGGTCACCGGAGCTACGTCGGCGACGAGCTCAGGCGGCGGCAGGTTTCGGTCATCAAGGGGGGCGACGGCTATGGCTCGAGAATGAAGGGGAAAAAGGAGGGGATCCACGCAGGAGCTCACAGTGGATCGTTCGGCGGTCTCAGCGAGCTTGGGGAAGCATCAGAGGAGGCGCACGGTCGCCGACGATCTCAGCAGCCGAAGCTCAAAGACGAGGTCGAGGACGATGCTGCGAGGTTTGTCCAGTCGCGTGGCTCGGTGAGGAGGATGAGGGCGTCGAGGCGGAGCTCGTGGACATGTCGAGGGGTCGAGGGTGGGGAGGCGGTGGTCACGGCTATGGCGGCGGCGAGCTTGTGGTGGTTTCGGCCATGGCATCGGGAGGGCGAAGGAGAGAGCAGGGGGGCGAATGAGGAGGTTGGATCGATCGGGACAGCAACGACGATGTCATCCGCGGCATCGCGCTAGCCAGGGGAAGCAGGCATGCGAGCTGGTGGCGTGGCGCTCTCACGCACGCCGTGCGCTGTCTCGCCTCTGCCTTCTAGCAGAGGTAGGAGACGACTGGCAGGAGGCCAGTAGGGCTGGGCCGGCCAGGTAGGTGGCCCAGGTGAGTTCTCTCTCTCCCCCTTTTCTATTTCTTTCTATTTTCTATTTATTTTGCTCTGTTTTGATTTAGTAAAAATACTAAATCATTTTTAAAACTCCTGAAATTAATTGTGGGCACTATTTGAATTATTCCAAAAGCCCTCAACTAGTTTCAGAATTATTGAAGCACTTAAATTATTTATAGCAATTAAATGCCCCAATTCAAATACTTTATGGTTTAATTCAAAAATCCAGAAATTTCCTAGAAATGTGTGCATCATTTTTGGCAGAGGTTTTCACCCTTTTCAAAAATCATGAACTTTTCTGAAGGGCATTTTGGGTTCACTGAAAATATTTTATTTTGATCCTAGTTGAATTTCATTTGGTGCTAGGGTTTGAACATCCCCATTTCAAATTCATTTGAATTTTAAAAATGATGCATGGATGCAAATGCAACTAGTTACAATCAAATTCTAGGGCTGTGAGAGCGCACCCCCACTAAACAAGAATCTCGTCCCGAGATTCAAGACACGAGGTAAGAAGAAAGAGGGGACACAAAGCTAACACAATCTTCTCGATCCAATTGCCCTTTCTCAAAGATGTTGATCCAATACACCATATTGATCTTGACATCCTTGCCTTCGAGAACTTCACCCAACATGATGACGAAAGAAAGAAACTCTACAGGAATCGATCTTCTCAAAGATCGAGCAACTCATGATCAACTCATGAAATGAGACGTAAGAACATCTCTTGAGCTAAGACACAAACACATATCTAGAGCGATGGAAAGAAGCAGAAGACAAAGGTTCAATTGGTGGGCAACAATTCCACACTTAAGTAAGATGGTGAAGAGGTTTCAAAGTAGCGAGGAGTTAAGTTGCCCTTGACACCATAATAGGGCACCTTAGGGGAGGTGACTCATAGAATTATTCCCTTAAGTGGCAAAAAGAATTACTTTTGATACATAGATCATTGAAGCTCTTTATACCAGGTTGAGGCAAATTCACAAATGATCGTTTGAAGGAATCCGAGGGAATGGCATACCCAGATCAGACAGGAAACTAGAGTTATAGAACAACTCGGCAACAGAAGGCACATTCCAATTGATACCAAGGATATAACCTAGTTTCTGAGCATGCTCTCAAGAACTTGAGCATCTCCATATTCATCGGGGTTTTACCAACATCTATGCCAAGATCCTGGTAACACCTCATACTACCATGATGAATATAGATGGAGGATGCAGATGCAAAGGAAGACAACACTTTCTCAGATTTCACCTTGGTTATGCCAAGGGAGCAGAATCTGGGTGATCGACCGAGAGACATTTAGCACTGCGCTTCTAATGTTCTCCTCGATGTTCTAGATACCAAAATCATGCTTCAGGGCAGCATCAATATGGTCATCAAGTAAGGTCGGACTTCGAGAGCACAAGAATCCATAAGGAACAACTTCTAGAGTAAGTCATATCAAATCATCATGGGGAAGTGGCCAAATTGCTGAACAAGATACTATAACAACAGGTCTTTTGGGTAGGTGTGTTGGCCACAACATCCACTTTATCGGGTTACAAAGGGACCAATATTATAATTCTTGGGAAACGTTCCAACCATCATATCTGCTTGAGATTCAGATTTGGTTGGTGAGAGGATACTCCAAACTCAGCATGTCTAAAAAAGAAGGTGTGCAACACAAATCGACGAGATGATGTTGCGAGATTCTCGGGAAATGAACTGCGGAAACAAGCTCCAAAACATGAGCTGGTTTGCAAGATACATGTGAACAGAATGTCCAGGACAATCATGTCCACATAGAAGTCTTACAACAAAATGCAACCGAGTTCTGGTTGGGAACCATCATCGAGGATATCGAAGTCCTTGCATAAGTCTAGCTCTTAAGAAGGAACTTATTCTCCTTGAAAAAATCAATCGGTGGCTTGGGGTGCTAGGAATTACATATGGAGTGAAGGTGGCCAACCTATCAATCCACAGAATACTTCGCACGTGCATGACTGACTTGGGATGATTCCAAAGGAAGCAAAATAAACTTTCTCGAATTCACGGCGGCAACTTGCACCAAATGCACGTGAATTAGAGGAGGTCACTTCTTTCATCATAACATATACTTCATGAGCTAGCATGAAGAAGATGCTTTCAAAAATTTCCAACACTAGCTTAATGTTCATCATGATTCATGGAGAAGATAAAAATGTTGTCGATGGGCTCAACAACAATTAATCAAGATTTTCATGAAGATGGAATTCCACAACTATGTGAACAAGCTGATAGCATTGGTCATACCAAAATATATAATGGTGTATGCTCGAGGGAACAGCCACGAGTAAAACAACATTAAGAAAATTGTTGGTTCTGATTTTGATTTGATTATAGCCCATACTCAAATCAAAGCTTGGATGAGATAATAGATCCAACAACTGATCGCGAAGATCAATCGGTGAAGATATCATCTTTCTGCAACACACACCCAAAAGCAAAAGATATCCCTTTGAATGAACTGATACATCTCCAACATATCTATAATTTTTGATTGTTCCATGCTATTATAGTATCAATCTTGGATGTTTTTATATGCAATTATATATCATTTTTTGGAACTAACCTATTAACCTAGTGCCCAATGCCAGTTGCTGTTTTCTGCTTGTTTTTGGTTTTTCAGGAAATCAGTACCAAACGAAATCCAAATGCCACAAAACTTTTTGACGATTTTTTCTGGACAAAAGAGACCCTGGAAGCTTCGGGAGGAAGCCAGAAGCCTCACGAGCAGGCCACAAGGCAACAAGGCGCGGCCCCAGGGGGGAGGCGCCCTGATGCCTTGTGGGCCCCTCGTGACTCCTTTTGACCTAATTCCACTTCTATAAATTCTAAAATATTTAGAAACCATCAGAGAGCCACCCCGAATAACTTTTATGCCGCTGCAAGCCTCTGTTATTCTGTGATCCCATCTGGAGGCCTTTTCCAGTACTCTGCCGGAGGGGCAATCGATCGCGGAGAGCTTCTTCATCAACCTTGCCGCCCTTCTGATGATGTGTGAGTAGTTTACCACAGACCTACGGGTCCATAGCTTGTAGCTAGATGACTTCTTTTCTCTCTTTGATCTTCAATACCATGTTCTCCTCGATGTTCTTGGAGTTCTATCCGATGTAATCTTCTTTTGCGGTGTGTTTGTTGGGATCCGATGAATTGTGAGTTTATGATCAGATTATTCATGAGAAATATTTGAGTCTTCTCTGAACTCTTTTATGCATGATTGTTATAGCTTTGTATTTCTCTCCGATCTATCGATTTGGTTTGGCCAACTAGATTGGTTTATCTTGCAATGGGAGAGGTGCTTTGTGATGGGTTCAATCTTGCGGTGCTCAATCCCAGTGACAGAAAGGGACATGACACGTATGTGTATTGTTGCCATTAAGGATAAAAAGATGGGTTTTAATCATATTGCTTGAGTTTGCTTTGTCTACATCATGTCATCTTGCTTAAAGCGTTACTCTGTTTTATACTTAATACCCTAGATGCATGCTGGATAGCGGTCGATGGGTGGAGTAATAGTAGTAGATGCAGGCAGGAGCAGTCTACTTGTCTCGGACATGATGCCTATATACATGATCATTGCCATGAATCCGTCATAATTATTTGCTTTTCTATCAATTGCCCAACAGTAATTTGTTTACCCACCGTATGTTCTGCGCTCGAGAGAGAAGCCTCTAGTGAAAACTATGCCCCCCGGGTCTACTTTTATCATATATTAAAATCCAAAAATACCCTACTGCAATTTATTTACTTTTATTTTATTTAGTATTTTACTTTATCTATCTACCACTATCAGAATTAATCCTTGCAAATAACCGCTAAGAGGATTGACAACCCTCTTATTTGCATTGGGTGCAAGTGTTTGTTTTTGTGTGTGCAGGTTTTGCTAAAGGATTTTGTGTGGTTCTCCTGCTGGATTGATAACCTTGGTTCTTAAGTGAGGGAAATACTTATCTCTACTATACTGCATCATCCTCTCCTCTTCGGGGAAATACCAACGCAGTCTACAAGTAGCAAGAAGAATTTCTGGCGCCGTTGCCGGGGAGACATCACCAAAATTATCAAGTACCTTCGCACAAACTATCATCCACTTGCATTTATTTCATTTCCCTTTTATTTACATTTGCCTATCATTTTCATCTCCCCCACTTCTAAAACAATTTTACAAAAACACAAAAATATTTCTATTTGCTTGTTTGCTAGTTTGCTTGCTCTGTCACTATGTCGCTAGAGGAATTTCGTGATAGTTTTTATAACAAAAGATTGTCTGAGATTGAAAATGCCACTAAGATTTTTATATCTTCACAATATGAGCATAATAAATTCTTTTCCGAAGAGCTTAAGGAACATTCTATCTTGTTGGTTGCTATTAATAAGCAGCTTGAAGATGTTAATCTAGAAGTATCCAACCTTCAGTCTCAACTTGCTAGTACTGAAAATTTGCTGGGAAAGATTTCAGATAAACAAACAACTTTAGTGAATAAAATGGCTGCTAAACCCGAGTCACAATCTTGTAATGATGAAGATATTAAAATGATTGGTGTCACCCCTATTGAATCCCTATTTAGTAATATAAAACTTGATGGAAAAGGGACTGAAGACGAGTCAAATTTAGCTAGAAGGCGTCCCAATTGTTTGGAGGGTGATGATCTTAATGATAAAAATGAAAAAAGTGGGTTTGGATTACAAGGACTTTAATTATGATAATTGTTATTTAATTGAGTGTATTTCCTTGTTGCAATCCATGATTAATTCACCTAATGCCTATGAACAAAATAAAGCCTTCACTAAACATATTGTAGAAGCTATGATAAAAGCTCATGAAGAAAAACTTGAGTTAGAAGTTTCAATTCCTAGAAAATTATATGATGAATGGGAACCTACTGTTAAAGTTAAAATTTAGGATTATGAATGTAATGCCTTGTGTGATCTAGGTGCTAGCGTCTCTACTATACCAAAATCTTTGTGTGATGTGCTAGGTCTCACCGATATGGATGCTTGTTCCCTTAATCTACATCTTGCGGATTCCACTATTAAAAAGCCATTGGGTAGAATAAATGATGTGCTTATTCTTGCTAATAGAAATTATGTGCCCGTGGATTTTATTGCTCTTGATATTGAATGCAATCCTTCTTGTCCTATAATACTTGGTAGGCTTTTCTTACGAACCATAGGTGCTATTATTGATATGAAAGAAGGTAATATAAGATTTCAATTTCCATTAAAGAAAGGTATGGAACACTTCCCTAGAAAGAGAATTAAGCCACCATAGGAATCTATTATGAGGGCCACCTATGGAATGAATTTGAAGCATGACAACACTTGAAACTATGCATTATGCCTAGCTAGGGGCATAAAACAATAGCGCTTGTTGGGAGGCAACCCAATGAATAAAATAATTTTTTGTTTTACCTTCTATTTTTGTGTGTTTACACAATTTTAGCTTATGTTATGATTGTGTTTTTTATCTTTTAATTAGTGTTTGTGCCAAGTAATGCCTTTGGTATGATTTGGAAGATAGTATGATTGATACTGTTGGAAAACAGAAACTTTTGCGTCCAGTGCTGGAATTTTGATTTTTTTCTGGAGTGTGATAAAACTCTGAATGTTTTACAAAGTATTTATATTTTAATTTCCCACGTTGTACTAATTTTTCAGAATTTTTGGAGTTACATAAGTATGACGTTAATTCAGATCTTTACAGACTGTTCTGTTTTAGACAGATTCTGTTTTTGTTGCATAGTTTGCTTATTTTGATGAATCTATGGATCGTATCGGGGGGTATGAGTCATGGAGAAGTTGTAGTATAGTATCACTATGCCAATATTAAATATGAATCAATTTACAACAGCACCCAAAGCTTAAGATTTATTTGTTATACTAACGGATCTCACGAGGTTTCTGTTGAGTTTTGTGTGCTGAAGTTTTCAAGTTTTGGGTGAGACTACGATGGATAAAGGAATAAGGAGTGGCAGGAGCCTAATCTTGGGGATGCCCAAGGCACCCCAAGGTAATATTCAAGGAAGAGTCAAGCGTCTAAGCTTGGGGATGCCCCAGATGGCATCCCCTCTTTCGTCTATAATCTATCGGTAACTCACTTGGAGCTATATTTTTATTCATCACATGATATGTGTTTTACTTGGAGCGTCTTGTGATATAGTTTGTTTGGTTTTTAGTTTGTCACAATCATCTTTGCTGAACACACCTTTTTTGATAGGGACACACGTTATTCGTGATTTGTTAGAATACTCTATGTGCTTCACTTATATCTTTTGAGCTAGGAAGTTGCTCTAGTGCTTCACTTATATCTTTTAGAGCACGGCGGTGGTTATATTTTAAAGAAATAGTTGCACTCTCATGCTTCACTTATATCTTTTTGAGAGTCTAATGAATAGCAATGGTAATATGCATGGGTTATGAATTTGGTCCTAATATGATAGGTATTCAAGAGGGATATAATAAAAACTTTCATGTAGATCACTGAATATGATAAGTTTGATTCCTTGCAATAGTTTTGCAATATTAAGATGGTAATATGTGGGAGGTGCTAGTAGATAATTGTGGTTTAGTAAGAATATTGGTGTTAAGGTTTGTGATTCCCGAAGCATGCACATATGATCTGTCGTTATGCTAAGAAGTTTGAGCATGATTTATTATTGATTGTCTACCTTATGAGTGGCGGTCGGGGACGAGCGATGGTCTTTTCCTACCAATCTATCCCCCTAGGGGCATGTGTAGTAGTACTTTGCTTAGAGGGCTAATAAACTTTCACAATAAGTATGTGAGTTCTTTATGACTAATGTGAGTCCCTGGATTATACGCACTCTCACCTTTCCGCAATTTGCTAGCCTCTTCTTCGGTACCGTGCATTGCCCGTTCTCACATCAAGAGTTGGTGCAAACTTCGCCGGTGCATCCAAACCCCGTGATATCATACGCTCTATCACACATAAGCCTCCTTATATCTTCCTCAAAACAGCCACCATACCTACCTATCATGGCATTTCCATAGCCTTTCCGAGATATATTGCCATGCAACTTCCACCGTTCCATTTTTATGACACACATCATCATTGTCATATTGTTTTGCATGATCATATAGCTGACATAGTATTTGTGGCTCAGCCACCGTTCATCATTTTTATACATGGTACACTAGTATCATTGCACATCCTGGTACACCGCCAGAGGCATGCATATAGAGTCATATTTTTGTTCTAGTTTCGAGTTGTAATTTTCTTTTGAGTTGTAAGTAAATAGAAGTATGATGATCATCATTATTAGAGCATTGTCCCAGTGAGGAAATAAAAAAAAGAGGCCAAAAAGAGCCCACGAAAAAAAGAGAAAAAAAGAAAAAAAGAAAAAAAAAAGAGACAGAGAAAAAGAAAAAAGAAAAAAAAATAAAATGAGAGAAAAAGAGAGAAGGGGCAGTGTTACTATCCTTTTCCATACTTGTGCTTCAAAGTAGCACCATGTTTTTCATATAGAGAGTCTACTATTTTGTCACTTTCATATACTAGTGGGAATTTTTCATTATAGAACTTGGCTTGTATACTCCGATGATGGGCTTCCTCAAATGCCCGAGGTCTTCATGAGCAAGCAAGTTGGATGCACGCCCACTTAGTATTCATGTTGAGCTTTCATACACTTATAGCTCTTAGTGCATCCGTTGCATGGCAATCCATACTCCTCGCATTGACATCAATTGATGGGCATCTCCATAGCCCGTTGATTAGCCGCGTCGGTGTGAGACTATCTTCTTATTTTTGACTTCCCCTTATTAATCTCTACCACCACACTCTATTCCACCCATAGTGTTATATCCATGGCTTGCGCTCATGTATTGCGTGGGGGTTGAAAAAGCTGAAGCGCGTTAAAAAGTATGAACCAATTGCTTGGCTTGTCATCGAGGTAGTGCATGATAAATACGTTCAGAAGATGGAGCATGACATGATTATATGATTTTGTAGAGATAACTTTCTTTAGCATTTTTATTTTGAAAGGCATGATTGTTTATTAGTATGCCTGAGTATTGATGTCTTTATATCAAATTATAGACTATTGCTTTGAATCATTCGGATCTTATTATTCATACCGTAAGAGGGATTACATGATGAAACATGTTAGGTAGCATTCCACATCAAAAATTCTATTTTTATCATTTACCTACTCAAGGACGAGCAGGAATTAAGCTTGGGGATGCTTGATACGTCTCCAACGTATCTATAATTTTGATTGTTCCATGCTATTATAGTATCAATCTTGGATGTTATGCAATTATATGCAATTATATATCATTTTTTGGTACTACCCTATTAACCTAGTGCCCAGTGCCAGTTGTTGTTTTCTACTTGTTTTTGGTTTTGCAAGAAATCAGTATCAAACGAAGTCCAAATGCCATGAAACTTTTTGACGATTTTTTTCTGGACAAAAGAGACCCTGGAAGCTTCGGGAGGAAGCCAGAAGCCTCACGAGGAGGCCACAAGGCAACAGGGCGCGGCCCTAGGGGGCACACCCTGATGCCTTGTGGGCCCCTCGTGGCTCCTTTTGACCTAATTCCACTTCTATAAATTCTCAAATATTCGGAAACCATCAGAGAGCCACCCCGAATAACTTTTACGCTGCCGCAAGCCTCTGTTCTTCCGCGATCCCATCTGGAGGCCTTTTCCGGTACTCTGCCAGAGGGGGAATCGATCACGGAGAGCTTCTTCATCAACCTTGCTGCCCTTCCGATGATGTGTGAGTAGTTTACCACAGACCTACGGGTCCATAGCTAGTAGCTAGATTGCTTCTTCTCTCTCTTTGATCTTCAATACCATGTTCTCCTCGATGTTCTTGGAGTTCTATCCGATGTAATCTTCTTTTGCGGTGTGTTGGGATCCGATGAATTGTGAGTTTATGATCAGATTATTCATGAGAAATATTTGAGTCTTCTCTGAACTCTTTTATGCATGATTGTTATAGTTTTGTATTTCTCTCCGATCTATCGATTTGGTTTGGCCAACTAGATTGGTTTATCTTGTAATGGGAGAAGTGCTTTGTGATGGGTTCAATCTTGCGGTGCTCAATCCCAGTGACAGAAAGGGACATGACACGTATTTGTACTGTTTCCATTAAGGATAAAAAGATGGAGTTTAATCATATTGCTTGAGTTTACTTTGTCTACATCATGTCATCTTGCTTAAGGCGTTACTCTGTTTTATACTTAATACCCTAGATGCATGCTGGATAGCGGTCGATGGGTGGAGTAATAATAGTAGATGCAGGCAGGAGTCGGTCTACTTGTCTCGGTCGTGATGCCTATATACATGATCATTGCCATGAATCCATCATAATTATTTGCTTTTCTATCAATTGCCCAACAGTAATTTGTTTGCCCATCGTATGTTCTGCGCTCGAGAGAGAAGCCTCTAGTGAAAACTATGGCCCCCGGGTCTACTTTTATCATATATTAAAATCCAAAAATACCTTGCTGCAATTTATTTACTTTTATTTTATTTAGTATTTTACTTTATCTATCTACCACTATCAGAATTAATCCTTGCAAATAACCGCTAAGAGGATTGACAACCCTCTTATTTGCGTTGGGTGCAAGTGTTTGCTTTTGTGTGTGCAGGTGCTGCTAAAGGATTTTGTGTGGTTCTCCTACTGGATTGATTACCTTGGTTCTTAACTGAGTGAAATACTTATCTCTACTATACTGCATCATCCTCTCCTCTTCATGGAAATACCAACGCAGTCTACAAGTAGCATGAACTACGTTACGCAAAGCTTTTATCCTCCAACTTTCCAAGTTGTTGTTTAGCTTAACCAACTAGTTCAGGGGTATCCAACACAGGTTCTTGGTGGCGGGGTGGTTTATAAGAAAACCAACTTGATCACAAACTCAGTAGAATGGTCAGGGGACAACCTGGTAATACTTCTGAGAAGATATTCGGAAAATAATGAACCACCGATATGTTATTAAGCTCGAGAACAATCTTGCTTTTCAAGGCAAGATGATATGATCAAAGAGCGAGGGATTGACACAATCCTAACTCATTGATCGAAGAGTGCACTAGGAGAAATGGACTAGGTAGCATGATCAATCTTAGAATGATGATTCAATAACCAACACGCTAAGAATGAGATTATTGTCCATTAACTACCAAGCAACGGAGTTGCAAGGAGTATTGATTTCACACATCATAGTTCACTTGTTGACATTCCGGTTACAACCACGGAGACCGGAGAATGAATGATGATGGTGAGAAGCATCACGATATCAAGAATTCATAAGAGGTTGTGCAATTCCTATGACATTCTTGACATAAAGACGGTAATACTCAAGGGTAGAACAGAACAAAAGCTGGATTGGCATTTTGATCTATGAAATACAACTGCTTCGACCCAATCCTAGAAATGGATGAGGTACTGGAGTTTGTTTCTCTTGGTCATTCTGAGATAGAATGGCTTGACGGACCACAAGAATAATATGCATAGATGACACGAGTGCATGACATACTCTTGAGTATCAATTGATAGACGGAGGGCGGGATACAATTGAAGAGAGAAAACTCAAAGGAGCATATGATTTCCTGAGTTGTGGATGTGTGGGTTAGCATGTCGAACAAGGCTCAACATATTTCTTCCGGATAACCCATGCAGAAAGGAAAGAATTGGCAGAGTCATAATATAGAATGGAGAACTCATCAAGAGCACTCTTGTTGTGATCTTTTGGTTCAAAAGAACTTCTGTCGAGGATGGTTCATGGTATTGGAAGAATGATATACCACGGATTTCAAAGATTAAAACAAGGTTACTAATCATCCTAAAGGAGCAACAATCACTACCAAAAGAAATGAGTAGGATGAATCATGGGTTCAAGAACCCAGACTTAGAATACCTACTAACTAAATAACATCACGAGATGCTTTCGAAAATGATGGCCAGAATTATCACACTGGGGATACAACACAAAGGCTGAACCTCTAGGTGGTTCTCTGAGGTATCCTAGTTTCCTAGCAACTTCAGCATATATGTCGAGGCAACGGAGTACCTCAACACAATGATTAGTGTGGTTAGTCTCGCCCAAAAGACATTGGGAATGGGGGAAAAGAGTTTGCAAATGCATCAGATTGTTTAGAAACCTGGGACAACTCGGACAACATATCGGCTGTACGGGCATGAAAAATGAGACAACCTGCATGACAACTGACAACTCAACCACTGAATACTATGGAAAACACCGATCCAAGAAGACAACACCTTTCCTATAAGTCTCCAGCATAGTAACTCGTCATCCTGATAGATAGATGAGAAAGCCTAGTTTCTTAACCCCGTAGAAAAGAAGAGAGTGACTCAGAATCAGAATGACACAAGGAAAGGAGTAAAAAGAGCCTTACGTTCCATTCCACAATCAATTCCCCTATATAACTAAAGCATTTCTGGACTCGACATCGACCAGTTTGGCTTGGTAATCCTACAGGCAGTCAGGCTCTGATACCAAAGCTGTTGGGACCCCGATTCTAGGTAACACAGATCTAGCATGTAACACATCATATCACTTTGCGGCCTCACACACGGTAACCCACGGCTACCACCTTTACCTTGGCCGGGACCGTTTGCGGCTTTCGGCTCACGTATATGATTATGTCGCTAGCATCCATATGACAAAGAACCCAGGGCGACATGACTAGTCATAAACCGAGGTGGCACGAACATACAAGGACAGACATAGGTAACCCAGCAATGCACGTGTCGGTCTGCAGCGAGTGTAACCAACTCGTAGCAAAGCCACAAGGACTATAGTATACACCGCGTGACATTTCCCCGTAGGGACAGACACAGGAGCAAAGAAGGATACATGTCAGTCAATCCTTGTGTTTCGGAGCAGTAGCAAGCTACCAGGGCTCAGTGGAAGCACTAGGAGGCATATCATGTAAGGAAGGCTACCAAAGGTAAACAACTAGGTGTCGAATCCCACACATACCAATGCATTCCAAACATACACACAATATGCATGATATGTGTACATACAACATGGCATCACAACATAATTCTATGATTCAAAGTATAGATAAGGCTCGGAAGAGCCATACATAGCATGATATTACAAACATGGGTCTCATGACCCAACATACAAAGTCATACAAGCAACGGAAGCATAAACATGTCTGAGTTCATACAACTACAAAAGAAAAAGGCTGAGAAGCCTGACTATCTACAAGACACTCCATAGGAGCCAGACCTCTATTTGGGATTCCCAAGCTACTTGGTCAACATCGAACTCGTCATTGAAACCACTAGTGAGACTAACAACTCCTCTGCAAAACATAAATTAAGCTACTGTGAGTACAAAGGTACTCGGCAAGACTTACATCAGAACTATCTACATATGCATCATTTTCAAGAAGGGTGTTGTGGGGTTTAACTGCAGCAAGCCAGCTTTGACTCAGTGGCTAACATGTACTACGACTACCTGTATTTTCTTTGGGGTGAGAGAGTGCACAAGAGTCCACATAATCACCACATCAATACACCACTATGGATCCTCTCCCGTCTCCCTATGAGAAGGCCATCCATAGCACTCACACTTATTTTGCGCATTGTAAAGTATCCACTTCAACTTGTCTATGAACAATGTAAGCTTCCAAGTAGTCCATATCTGAGGACGCGACTATTCGAATAGTTTGATAACCCTACAGGGGTGTACTTCTTCACACATGTTTCACCACTTAGCGCCATATACTCGTCATGTATCTCGGCAACCTTCAAGCGGAAGCCCAGCGTGGGTGTAGACCACGACCTGACTAACCACACAAGGCTCTAGTACAGGTTTATCGCCTATTTGAGACTGACCCGCAAGGAAGTCCGGCCGTAGTTTCCGTTATGGCCCCAAACGATGTGAGCAGGGTTCCACAAGCCCACCATCCGGGTGCCACTTGGTACACCGTGCCACTTGCTTACCGTGTCATAGCCCACCCTACGGTCAGCGCTAAGCACGGCCCCCAGCATATCCTACAAACACCAGAAACTGGTTGCAACTCCTGGACAGAGTACAGGGCGATTAATAAGTTGAGCGGGGTCATATTTCAGGGCCTAATGTGTGGTAGTAGCTAGTCTTGCATAACATACACAGAACTCAGTTCTTAAGGACGGTCTCAATGAGACAACCCACCATGTACTCCTACATGGCCTCTCATCGCTACCTTTACCAAACCGTGTTCACACACTTAGCTCTCAGATAGTAGGACATGGACACAACCATTCCAATTCATCGCCCAGATAGATCAGACCCAACACAACTCTAAGCATAGCAAGCATAGCAAACATGCATGGATGTGTAGTCACAACATGGCTCAAGTAATTCCTACTCATGCAAAGAGGTTTTAACTATTTACTGTGGCAAAGACAGGTCATGCAAAGGAATGGGTTCAACTACCACAACATGTAATAGTTGAATCGTTATTGTCCTAATGCAATAAAAGAGAGCAGGAGCGAGCGAGTGGGATTGTATCGGAATGCTCAAGGGGGGTTTGCTTGCTTGGCACTTCTGAACATGATACTGCACTTCATCAGTGTCAACGGTCACTACGTCGGAAACGTCGGCTACCGAGAAGGAACAAACACCAACAACAAAGAAGGAACACAATCAATGCGATGCAACAATATGATGCATGGTCATGACATGGCAACATGCTATGATTTGGGCTAATGCAACTAGCAACAATTTAAATGAGGTTGGTTTGAACCCAAGGTTCAAATTCAAACTCCATATAAGACATTTCAAATGCCATTTAATCAAATTGTCATATACATCAAATTTAAGTTGTTCAAACATGTATGAAAATGCCATAAACAGATTCTTCATTTTTTCTGATAATTTTTCATATATAAATTATTTTCATCTGAGTTATAGATTATTTTCTATGATTTTTAGAAGTTTTAAACAATTTCTGAAATAAATAAATCATTTAAGATTTATTTAATTTCCAAAAATGAACTATTGCATCAACATTACCTCAGAGTGATGTCAGCCAGTCAACAGGGCCGTCCAGGTCAAACCTGACCAGTGGGTCTCACTGGTCAGTGACTCCGTGGTTAACAGGGTTAATTAGTGGCTAATCTAGCCCTAACACTAAAAGTGTCAGTTGGGCCTGGGCCCACATGTCAGCGGGTTAGTGGTCAGTTAAGATTAAAACTAATCTTAACCAAAGTTATTAGGGGGCCTGGGCCCACTGTTAGTGACCCAGGAGGTCATTAGTTTGTGCTAAGCTGGGTTTTGACCAGAGTTAAGCCGGCGGCGAGGTCAGACACGGCGGAGATGCTCGGAAAGGATCCACACAGCTCGGCTTGGGACGTGCTTGCGCTCTCTGGATAGCTCTCGCCGGCGCACGTCAAATGGTGGTGGTTGTCGGTACCAAAACCGGCAGATCTCGGGTAGGGGATCCGAACTATGGGTCAAGGAGTCGATGGTAACAGGGAACGTAGAGACAGCGATTTACCCAGGTTCGGGCCCTCTCGAGGAGGTAATACCCTACGTCCTGCTTGATTGTATTGATGTGATTGTATGAAGGTTACAGAGATGATCTACCTCGAGATCAGATGGGCTAAACCCTAGGTTGTGAATATATCCTCTACGGACTAGGCCTTCTGGTTTATATAGACACCAGGAGGTCCTAGGGTTACACATGGTCGGTTACCATCAGGGGATAGATATGCAGGTTACGCCACTTATTCCTTGGAGCAGACGCCAAGTCTTCGGAGGTTTCCTTCTGATACACGGGTCGCCCACAATCCGGCCTTCCATCGACGAGTAGAGAGTGGCCCACCAGTCCGGCCCATGAGAGATAGGCCGGCGGCCCGAGTACCCCCTAGTCCAGGACACCCTCAGTGGTGGCTGAGCCTGAGATGGCCGGAATCGATGGCGGCGAGCTCGGGTGTGCGCGGGGATGCTACTGCAGCATGCAAACGGGCGAAGTGAGATGCTAGCGAGGCGCTACGTGCTGCGGTGAGCATGTTAGGCATGCCGGAGTGACCAAATGGTCACCGGAGCTGTGTCGGCGACGAGCTCAGGTGGCGGCAGGTTTCGGTCGTCAAGGGGGGTAATGGCTATGGCTCAATAACGAAGGGAAAAAAGGAGGGGATCCACGTAGGAGCTCACAGTGGATCGTTCGGCGGTCTCAGTGAGCTCGGGGAAGCGCTAGAGGAGGCGCACGGTCGCCGGCGATCTCAGCAGCCGAAGCTCGAAGATGAGGTTGAGGACGATGTTGCGGGGCTCATCTGGTCGCATGGCTCAGTGAGGAGGACGAGGGCGTCGAGGCGGAGCTTGTGGACACTTCAAGGGGTCAAGGGGGGAAGGGCGGTGGTCGCGGCTATGGCGGCGGCGAGCTTGCGGTGGTTTCGGCCATGACGTCGGGAGGGCGAGGGAGAGAGCAGGGGGGCAAATGAGGAGGTTGGATAGATTGGGACGGCAATGACGACGTCATCCGTGGCGTCGCGCTGGCAGGGGAGGCAGGCAGGCGAGCTGGTGGCGTGGCGCTCTCGCTCGCGCCGTGCGCTGTCTCACCTCTGCATACATGCAGAGGCAAGAGACGACTGGCAAGAGGCCAGTAGGGCTGGGCCGGCCAGGTAGGTGGCCCAAGTGAGTTCTCTCTCTCTCTCTCTCCCTTTTCTATTTCTTTCTGTTTTCTATTTATTTTGCTCTGTTTTGGTTTAGTAAAAATACTAAATCATTTTTAAAACTCCTAAAATTAATTGTGGGCACTATTTGAATTATTCCAAAAGCCCTCAACTAGTTTCAGAATTATTGAAGCACTTAAATTATTTATAGCAATTAAATGCCCCAATTCAAATACATTACGGCTTAATTCAAAAATCCAGAAATGTCCTAGAAATGTGTGCATCATTTTTGGCAGAGGTTTTCACCCTTTTCAAAAATCATGAAAATTATTGAAGGGCATTTTGGGTTCATTGAAAATATTTATTTTGATCCTAGTTGAATTTCATTTGGTGCTAGGGTTTGAACATCCCCATTTAAAATTCATTTGAATTTTAAAAATGATACATGGATGCAGATGCAACTAGTTAGAATCAAATTCTAGGGCAGTGACAGCGGGGGCGTCTCTGCATCATGGGCGACAACGGGAGTCAGTTCATTATCGCCGGCGGTGCTGCTGCTGTGCTTGCTGTCGGCTTCCAGGAAGCAGATCCGAGACCGTGGACGATGGTGCCGGGGAAGCGGCTCCTGTGCGGTGTACGACGGCGATGGTGGACCGGCTGCAGTGCGGCATATGATGTCGTCGATGAGACAGATGCACTGCGGTGGACGAGTGCGCCGATGTAGAAGGGGAGGGGCAGGAAGGCCGGCTAACCGCAGCTGGCTTGTTGTGGGGTGCTGCGGTGCCATGGAGAAGTCTATTTTGCGGTGGGTATATAAAATGGGGATTATTGAGGTGTACTCTGGGTGCGAGGGTGGGGTGGCTGGGCGGGGTGAACGTGAAGTTACCAAAGCAACCCCCAACCCAACACCGTCCGTCGGCCTGTTTGACCAAGGGTATGATGGTAATTTTGCATTGCTTGAATCTGGGTTGCGGGAGATCTCGATGGAAGCGGGAGATTTTGCCGCTGACCTGAAAATTTGTAACACTATACTCCCCGTCTGGCGTGTTGGGTGATTGGGCTAAGCAACTAGGAGTAGTACATCTGTTTTCTTAGTTTAATGTTGTGGCATTAATTATTTGATGTAGTTGTGAAATAAATATATTAAGCTATTGACTTCGAATGTAATGGTTTATACAATTCAATAGTTAGAATCACTGTTGAATTCCAAAATGAATACCAAGTCTACGGTACTTCACAATATAGTCAAACTCACATAATCCAACTGAAGTGAAAATCTAAATGCACTTCATTAGTTGGATGCAACAAAACCAACCATAACTCTACATGATCCAATCCAAAACAACATTTGAACACATCCTATCGTGCGTACGACCATCTATGGGGCCATCTAGCCCCTTTGCGGTTCAACTAGGGGAATGCACGAGCACAAAGAGCAGAATCAGCAGAGAACGCAAAGTCTTATACCCAGGTTCGGGCCACCGTGAGGTGTAAAACCCTAGTCCTGCTTTGGTGTATTATTTGTGGAGAGCTCAAGTACAAGGTGCGCTTCGTCCCGGCAAGGTGCAGAGGGAAGCAACTATGCATGCAAAGTGAGATAGAGTGTCTAAGGACCGATCCTTGTAAAGGTTGCCCTGGCCCTCCTTTTATAGCTCAAGGGGTAACCACAGTGGCAAAACAATCATTACAAGTTGGTTAGATAGCAAACAGTGCTATCATACCTAACTCTGTCGGTTTAGGACAAAAGCATTAAATGCGCCGTTAGGTGTCATGTGGAGGAGGAGCTCCGGCAAGGTTCCTGCACCGCTCGCCCAGCTACCTCGTATTATCTTGACACGTCTCCTGGACGGGTGTCATTAAAGTTAAATCTCCTTTCAGCAGGCTGACACGTGCCCCGACAAGTCTCACCAAACTGCCTGCACGGTTGACACCTCACCGATTAGCGACTAGCTGGTCGGTGAGGTGGCGCACTGATGAGCTGGCGAAGGCTTGCCGGCACGGAGCTTGCCGGGCCATCATCTTGCCGGCTCGAATCTTGCCGGCAAGTAATGCCTTCATCTTCAGTACTAGTCAAGTACTTATTGATGCTTTGTCGTTATCTCCCCAGTAGCTTCTGCAACTGGGTCTTGAATCTTGATCTTGGTAA
The DNA here is from genome assembly GCA_039707655.1 of Elymus sibiricus. Classification (NCBI taxonomy): domain Eukaryota; kingdom Viridiplantae; phylum Streptophyta; class Magnoliopsida; order Poales; family Poaceae; genus Elymus; species Elymus sibiricus. The sequence goes on from CM077668.1 coordinate 197,082,766, forward strand.
ACTCTGGCAAGCCTGGCCATCAAGAAAACTGCTACTGTCTATGCATAAGTCAGGTTATAAAATACCCATGTTTTATACACCGACAGGAGCCCCCGGGCCTGGGCCATACGCGCGTCCGAAGCGTCGTTGGGCTAGGCCCAAATGATGCAAGACACGCGGCGGGAAATTACCGCCGTAATCTTTGTAATGATGATTTTCTTTAAGCACACCCGCGCCACGCATTAAATGCGATTGCAGGAGTGGTGGACTGTAATGGGAGTTTCGCGTAGTGCACCTGCAAAAGCGCGCCCACTTCATGCAGTAAAGAGCCAGCCTCCTCGTGCCTTCCCCATAAAAAGGTAACCGCGAGGAGGCGCTGCTCATTCACCATCGCCCCCTTCTGCCTCGTCTTCTTCCTCTCGCCAGAGCCACTTCCGCCGCCGCCACCACCGATTCGCGCCTCAGCTCGAGTCCTTCTCTTCTCCCTGAGCCCCCTTGGCGCCCAAGAAAACCGACGCGGAGGGGAAGAAGCCCGCCAAGCCACTCGACCCCAAGGCGGAGAAGAAGAAGAGGGAACTGGAGGAACTGGAGAGGCGGCGGAGAGAGAACGTGGTCTTCTCACCGTCGGCCATGGATGGCAGCACCCTAATTGAAAGGTACGCCTACATGTGGGGAAGAGACACCAAGGACCACAAGGCTACGGTGGTGCTTCCTGAAGGCGACAAGGTTCCGTCAGATTCATATCCATTTTTCTGTGCATACTTCTATTGTGGACTGGTTCCTCCATTCTCGGATTTCTTCAGTGCAATGATCTATGATTTTGGGTTTCGACTGCTGGATTTCACTCCCAACACAATGACATGCATGGCAGTCTTCGCCCACTTGTGTGAAAATTTTGTTGGAGTTGCTCCCAATGTAGATCTGTTCCGCCACTTTTTCATTCCCCGCATCGAAGACAAGACACTCTCCGGCAGCGTGACATGGATCCCTAGGGCCAAGACCAAGGGCCAATACCTTGAAGGGCAACTTCACCTTAAATGGGAGGAATGGAGGGCAGAGTGGTGCTGGATTCAGGATAAGGATTTTCCCGAATTCTGCTTGCCGCGCCGAAAAAGAGTTGAGCGCGGCGATGATTGGAGCAAATTGGGTGCCAATGACGAGAGACTTCGCCCGGCATTGAATAGGATTGCTCGTCTCAAGGCCGCCAAGCTGACTATAGAAATGGTTGGCACTGACTTCCTCCGGCGACGCATTTCGCCGCTGCAGAAGAGAGAGAGATTCGCTTGGGATTACCAGGGTGCCGCTAATATTATGCGGCTGTATCCTGGGCTCGGCAACAACTTGACGTTTTTGGAGCATGCCTGCCTTTGTGAACAATTTTTCAGGAAGAGCGGCACATTTCACTTGCCGAATGGTGTCATCCCGCTACACATTAATTCCGCCAAGGATTCCATTTTGGCAATGATGCCGGAGTGCAACGCCCAAGGAGTTGAACCCCGCTGGCCAATGCCTACCCTAGAAAATGAGATGGACTGGGCCTCCAACTTGATGGAGAAGGCCACCCGGAAAGAGAGAGATCTCATCCAGGCTACCAAAGTAGAAGAACTGGCGCACATCGCCAGCATAGCCGCAGAAGCCGCAAGAGTTAACGCAGCTGGCGGTTCTGGTGCCGCGGCAATTGGAGATGATGATGACGAACATCCCGACGAAGAAGTTGCTGAGGAACACCAAGAAGAGCCTGCCGGAGATGAGGTTGCCGGGACTGAGGTTGCCAGAGAACCTGAAGAGGAGGAAGGCCCTCGGGCTCCTAAGAAGAGGACACACCGTCTTCGAAGGGCGGCCAGTTAGGAACCGGTACGTGCTTCTTTGTCAGGAGCTAGTCCTGTCGTGAAGAAGACGACCACCAAGACTGGCCATCAGGAAGAAGTGCGTCGGCAACCAGTTCGGTGCCCTCGAACTCAGCATTCATCTTCCCAGCAAGAGGTTACCGGGGAAATTGGATCTTCTCTGCCGGCAAGTTCATCTCCTCCGGCAGTTAAAAGAGCCAGAGAATCGCCTCCGCCGGAAAGATATGATCTCTTCGTCCTCAGCGAGTCTGAAGATGAGGAGTAAGTACATTTACTGATCTTCGTTAAGTCTTAAATCCATCTTGATCATGGTTTTTGACTTGATTCTTCTCTGTTCTTGCAGAGACACATAGCCACTTGTGCATCGGGCCAAGCGAGCCAGGGCTGTGGTGGAAGGCGAGTCTGCGGCAAGCGCTGGACAAGGGGGTGTACTCACTGATACCATTGTCATCAGCCCCCAGTCTAGCCTCCTGCACGAAGTTGAGGCACGATCACTACCCGCCGGCACTGACGTTGATGCTTCTTCCTCTGGTCTTGACAAGGAGGTAGGAGAAGGCCACCAGGAGGAAGAACGCCAAGAGGTGGTTCCTACCGTGGTTCCTCCATCAACCACCGTCCCGGGGAATGCTTCACCGACAAGGGCCTTCACTGATGAGCCCGTCCGCACCGATATAGTCCCGGCAAGTGAGGCTGCTGGAGACCGTGTGGCGGCAACCAAAGTTATCAGTGAAGGAAATGTCCTCCCACAGCAAGCACAACAGGTAATCCACTTGTTTCTGAACACTTTTCACTTTTTTGTTTTCTTGAACTTGACTAGTCAATTGAATCTTATTTTATCCTTTGCTTCTGCTTCTTTCCACAGCTCCAACTTCTCCTGAAGAGGGCGAAATCATTGCAGAAGTGGCAGATATTGCAAAGGACGCCGCCAATGAAGCCACCAAGATTGCTGCTAAAGAAGATCCTATGTAGATCGCCGAAGAGATCAAGGAAATTCCCGAAGAACCCGAGAAGTCCTCCGGCAATACATCTGATCCCGCCAGAATGGATGTGGGGATGGCACCCGTAATGACACGCTGAACCCCGATAGCCAGCCAGCAACGTCAATCTTGCAGATCCCGTCAAGCAGTTTGGTGCTGGTTGCTTGTCATCGAGAACCTGGAGCCCCCAGTTCATCAGGTGCTGGATTTTGACGCAAAGATTGCTCGTATCCCCGCCTCCATCCCCAAGAGCACTCTTGAATCCGACAACGCTGCCAATAGCACAGCGGATCTTGCCTTCTTGGAAACCATGGCTGCAGGCCTCAGGGATGTGCAAGAACGCTACGGCAAGCCATGGGATAAGCTCCAAGATGAACACACAGCCCTGGAGGTAATTGAGGAGAAGCTGAAGAAGAAAGCTGAAGATATTCGGACTTGGTATAACAACCAGTCTCAAAACCTGAGGAGGCAAGAGGAAAGACTTGCCGCTGCCCAAGAGAAGGCAGCGGCCTTGGATGGCAAGCTGGCAGAGCACGAGGCGCTGATCGATGCCCGAGAAAGGAATCTTGCTGCACAAGAGGAGGCCCTTGCCGCCAAACTTCGCGGCAAGGATGAAGAAATTGAAAAGCTCCTTGAGCAGAGGACTCAAGAGTTGGAGAAAAACCACAGAGAGTTTATCGAAATCAAAGCTCAAGAGAACACCGCCAAGCTCAAGGAGGCTACCGACAACGCTGCCGCTGCTACCACTGCCAAGGCAGACTTTGAAATCCAGGTGGGCAAGCCGAAGGAGGAACTTGCCGGTAGCAGTAAAGAGATCGAGACTCTCAAGGGCGAAACGCAGAAAGCAGCCCTCACCCTAGGGGGAACTGCAGACGCAGCTTTCATTCAAGAATCAAGATCTTTATACCGCCACTAAGATAGCTGAGGATTTGAAATCCAAACTTGCCGGCCTGGAAATAGATCTTGAATCCGCCAAGGAACGGGAAAGACTCTTGATGGAGAAGCTTGACGCGGAAGAAACTCTCCGGGAAGATGCCAAGAACAAGTTCACAGAGCTGCGTGAAGTGCTCTCCCTTTGGACGAAGAGGCTTGTTGATATAACTGAGCGCATCACTTCCCAACTCGCCGTCATGGATACGAAGAGCTAGAATTTCACCGTCAACGAGCAAGAGGCTGTCAGTGCCATATTCTTCGACGGCCTCATTGATGCACTGAAGACAAATCATGATGACAGGTCTGCCTCGTTTGCCGATGAATCCCGGAAGTTTGCGCGCAACATCCTTTACAAGGTACTGCTCAAGCTTGCTCATCGCCATCCCGGCCTTGACCTCTCCGGTATCTTCAGAAAGCTACCGGAGAACACTGAAACCACAGCTGCCGACAAGATTGCCGCTCCTGTTGCCAACAAGGTTCTCCAAGTTCCTAGGATCCAAGGCAACCGTCAGGATTAAGCTTGTCGTTGTATTCATCACAGTGCTGCCATGTAAAAGATACATTTGATCTTATTTTAGATCTGCACTAATTTTGTGATGTAATATAACTTGTTTTGATGAATGAATGTATGCTATCTCCCTTGTTTCTCTTTGTCTTTGTATGATTTGATCTTACACCCTACGCATACTAGAAGCTTGCCGGCACATGCACTTGCCGCGAGCGCTTGAGGAGCGGGTCCTTAGCAGCCTGCTGGTAGTGTCGCTGCCGACAAGTTTTCCCTTGACGTTTTCAGTGCAGCTACTTAAATTGTTGAGCGGACTCGAAACAAAATAAGAGCGCAAATGATCACGACAAGGTTCCTTCGCGTGCATGTTTTTCATACAAACAGAAAATCGTTCAAGGGAAATTGCAAATGTAACAAGGAAATTGTTTCAAAGTTTTTCAACTTAGCTTTTCCTTGTATTGTTTTTCTTGTCACACAAAATGATCACTTGAACGTCATTAAGTGGTATCCCAATCGTCACTCCCTCCGGGAAACTTGCACGCGAGGAATCCTTCTGTCCTTTGAGAAAAAGAAAGAAGGGAAAAGAGTGGTTTGGAAACCTTGACGGTTCATCAATCATTTCATACAAGTCAAAGTATAATCACAACATTACATGCATTCATACATAAACGAATGTGTATGAAAAGTTACGAAATACTTAGCTTTATTTCACTTATGCACAGGATCTGCACCTGGCTTTGTACAAAGGGTTACAAGTCTTGCCGACAAAGCTTGTACAAAAGGGGTTGCCAGGAGACCTGGCAACTGCGCCTTATGGGTAGAACTTGCGAAGATGCTCAATATTCCATGAGTTTTGCACTGGGATGCCATCTTCGATCTCTAGACGGACTGTGCCAGGTCTGGTGACTCGCACTACCCGATAAGGGCCTTCCCACTTCGGCGTCAACTTGTTTGAATTCTTGGCGGACTGAATGCGCCGAAGAACAAGGTCACCTTCCTCAAGGCTTCGGGCGTGCACCTTGCGGCTATGATAGCAGCGCAAGGCTTGCTGGTAGCGTGCATTTCGCACAGCTGCCCGAAGACTATCTTCCTCAAGGAGCGTTGCGTCATCTTGTCGCAGCTGCTCTTGCTCTGCCTCATCGTAGGCGTGCACTCGAGGTGACCCGTATGTGAGTTCTGTGGGGAGCACCGCTTCTGCACCATAGACTAGGGAGAAGGGTGTTTGGCCGGTAGCTCGATTTGGTGTCATTCTGAGTGACCAAAGAACTGCTGGCAACTCATCAATCCAGCGTCTTCCGCACTTGTGAAGCCTGTCAAATGTTCTTGTCTTGAGGCCCCGCAGCACTTCAGCATTTGCCCTTTTCGCTTGACTGTTGCTTCTCGGCTGAGCAACAGATGCAAAACAGATTTTGCTGCCAAGGTCTTGGATGTACTGCATGAAGGTGCGGCTCGTGAATTGTGTGCTATTGTCGGTGATGACCCTGTTGGGAACACCAAAACGGCAAACTAATCCTTTGAAAAACTTGACGGCTGACTGTGCTGTCACCTTCCTCACTAGCTCCACTTCAGGCTACTTTGTGAACTTGTCGATTGCAACATACAAGAACTCAAAGCCCCCAGTAGCACGGGGGAAAGGGCCTAAAATGTCAAGCCCCCAGACCAATAAGGGCCAGGGGTATTGTTTGGAGAGCTTGAGCTGGCTGATGTGTATTCTTTGAATGAAACTGGCATGCTTCACACTTGGTTACTAGCTCAGTTGCATCCTGGAGGGCAGTGGGCCAATAGAAGCCTTGCCAGAAAGCTTTGCCGACAAGTGCTCTTGAACCTATGTGAGAGCCACATACACCTCCATGTATTTCCGCCAACAGCTTTAGTCCATCTTCCCGGCAAATACACTTCAATTTCACACCGTTTGGCCTTTTTCTGTGCAGAATGTTATCCACAAACTGATACATACTTGACTCACGGGCTACTTTCTCAGCTTCTTCTTGATCATCGGGAAGTTCTCCTGTTTGAAGGAAATGAACTATCTGCTGTGCCCAAGTTGGAGCCCGTGGCTCGACAACAAGGGCTAAAGGCATCTCCTCGGCCGCAGGAGCGCTCGCCTCAGCGGCAAGAACCTGAGGCTCTGCGTGAAGCCGCTGCTCACTGATAGTCGTGTCCTTGTCCTTGGCAACCTTCTTGCCGGCGGCTTCTAGGAGCTCTGCTGGAAAATAGTTGCCGGTGTTCAACTTTCTTCTCTTGTTTGCCTGCGTTGATGGAGTGACTGATGGATGATTCAAATGGAGCACAAAAGTTCCCGGTTCTACAGGAAGCTTCTGAGCAGCACACTTTGACAGGTGACAGCGATGCTGTTTTCCGCACGAGGAATGTGCTCTGTTTGCAATCCATCAAAGTGCTCTTCCAATTTCCTCACTTCTTCCACATACGCTTCCATCAACGGGCTCTGATAATCTTTGTTAAGTTGCTTCACAACAAGCTGCGAGTCGCCACGGATGATCAATTTTCTAATTCCAAGGTCCACTGCGATCCTAAGACCGGCAAGGAGCCCTTCATACTCAGCAGTGTTGTTTATAGCTTTTTCCCTGGGAAAATGCATTTGGATTACATACTTGAGGTGCTCTCCGGTGGGTGCGACAAGCAACACTTCGGCACCGGCGCCTTGTAGCGAGAAGGCACCGTCAAAGTACATGATCCATTCTTTAGCTGTTTCCTTGCCGGGGAGAGCTGATTCTTGAATCTCTTCGTCTTGCGTTGGTGTCCATTTTGCAATGAACTCCGCCAAGGCTCTGCTCTGAATAGTTGAAGTGCTCTCAAACTTAAGTGCAAAGATCGACAACTCCAACGCCCACTCTACTACCCCGCCGGTTGCATCTGGATTTCTCAAAATTCGCTGCAATGGAAAGCGAGTGACGACGGTATTCTCATGTGCTTGAAAGTAATAGCGCAGCTTTCTCGAGGCCATGAGGATACCGAAAAGCAATTTGTGCACACCAGGATATCTTGAGCTAGCCCCCTGCAAAAGGGAGCTTACAAAGTAAACTGGGCGCTGCACCAACTTCTTTTTAGGCACTATCTGCTGACTTGCTTCATTTGCTTGCGCTGCTTCTAATTCATTGGCACCAGACTTTGCCGGAGAAGATTCTGGCTTGTTGCTTGACGGGCTTGCCGCTGCTGTTTCCTCATCATCAACTTCCCTCTGTGCCACTAATGCAGCACTGACCACTTGATTTGTTGCCGCCAAATATAGCAGCAACGGTTCTTGTGGTTTAGGCACAACTAGTGTTGGCGCAGAGGAGAGGTATCTTTTCAAATCCTACAGCGCGGCCTCCGCTTCCGGAGTCCATTTCATTGGACCTGCCTTTTTCAAAATCTTGAAAAACGGCAAGGCGCGCTCGACAGACTTTGAAATGAACCTACTCAATGCAGCTACACAACCGGCAAGACGCCGCACATCCTTGACGTACGCGCTTAGGTGCTTCAATTTGCTCAATGGCTTTGATCTTGTCAGGATTGGCTTCAATTCCACGTTGAGATAGAAAGAACCCGAGAAGCTTACCGGACGGAATGCCAAACACACACTTCTCGGGGTTGAGTTTCAGATTGATCTTGCGTAGATTCGCAAATGTCTCTTCTAGATCTTGAATGAGGGTTGCTTTGTCCTTCGTTTTGACCACTATATCATCCATGTATGCTTCCACATTTCTGTGTAATTGGGGCTCAAAACCAATTTGGACAGCCCTTGCAAAGGTTGAACCAGCACTCTTTAGTCTGAAAGGCATGCGCACGAAGCAGTATGTGCCACATGGAGTAATGAATGCGGTTTTCTCCTCATCCTCCTTAGCCATAAAAATCTGATGATAACCAGAACATGCATCAAGAAAGAAGAGTAAATCGCAGCCGGCAGTAGAGTCAACAATTGGATCAATGCGCGGCAAGGGAAAAGGATCCTTTGGACATGCTTTGTTGATATCAGTATAGTCAATACAAAGTCTCCATTTTCCATTTGCTTTGCGTACTACAACAGGATTTGCCAACCACGTTGGATGTAGCACACCTCTAACTAAACCAGCTGCTTCTAGCTTCTTTATCTCTTCGGCGATGAACTGTTGTCGTTCCAAAGCTTGCTTCCTGACCTTCTGCTTGACGGTTCGAGCATGAGGAGAGACGGCAAGGTGGTGCTCGATTACCTCCCTGGGAACACCGGGGATGTTAGATGGTTGCCATGCAAACACATCGACATTCGCCCGCAAGAAGGCAACGAGCGTGCTTTCCTATTTGCTGTCAAGGGAGGCACTGACGGTGAAGGTACCGCCTGTGCCGTCCTCCTTTGCCAGCACCTTCTTGGTTGCTGGTGGAGTAGCTTTGGACTTCTTGGTGGTTGAGCTTTCCGGCAAATCCTCAATGGGCGCACAGCACTCCGAAGAAGTGCGCTTCCCGGAAGACTTGTCAGAAGTCTTGCCGCTCTTCTTGCTTTTCTTCTTCTCGTTGGCGGGAGCAGGTGCTTTGGCGGCAGATGCTGCCACCGCCTCTCTGTACATCTTGTCAATGCAAATAACTGCATCTTTCTTGTCGGAGTTGATGGTTATGGCGCCCATCGGCCCTGGCATTTTCAGTGTGTTGTAAGCATAATGGGATGCTACCATGAATTTTGCCAAGGCTGGGTGGCCAAGAATTCCATTATACGGCAAGCGGATCTTGACAACATCAAAAACAACTTTCTCTGTTCTGTAATTCAGTTCCCCGCCAAACGTCACCGGCAATGTGATCTTTCCTTTAGGCTGGCTCCTTCCCGGGTTTAATCCTTGAAATGTACCAGTTTTCTCGAGTTCTTCATTAGGAATCTGCAGCCTCCTGATAACTTCTGGTGAAATCAAATTCAGGCCATCCCCCACCGTCAACTAACATTTTTGTTACTTGGAGGTTGCGTATTGTTGGCGAAACCAACAACGGCAAGCACCCGACCGCAGTTGTGCGATCAGGGTGGTCCTCGGCATAAAAAATGATAGGCGTGTGTGACCACTTGAGTGGCTTCTGGGCGCCTATTGCCAGTTCTGCTGCATTGACCTCACGCGCCCACTGCTTTAGCTAGTGGTGAGAAGAGTGCAAAGATGTGCCTCCATCAATGCACATAGCCTCGGTTGCTTTCTGGAATTCCTGCTCACTGGACTCTCCGTCGTCCTCCTCGTCACTTCCATCATCCTCCTCTTTCTTTTCATGGCCTCTAGCAGGCTTCTCTTTTTGCTGCTTGGCCTTGCCGCGGCGGCCTCCTCGACCACCACAACCTCTCTTGCCAGATCCGCCAGCACCATCCTGGCCCTTCTCCTTGTCGCGCTTTTCATATTCAGCTTTTTGCTTTTCGGCAAGTTGCTCAACCTGCCGGCACTCTTGGAGGTCGTGACCTTTGGTGCGGTGAATCTTGCAATATGGCTCGTCAGACTTGCTGGCCTTCTCATTTGCCGCCGCCTCCTGACAAGCGGCGCATACAGCAACCTCTTGCCGGAGTTCTCTGTCTTGGCTTTCTTGGTGGACTCAGAGTTGCCGGAACCCTCGACGGCCATAACAGTTTTGAGCTTGGGCTTCCTTGTTGCGCTTTCGGCCTTTCTTTTTTGGTGTGGCGGCGTCGTCGTCTTCTGAGTCAACTTTCGCGCCTGCATCTTCCCCAGGGAGCCTCCTCCCTTCTTCAGCATGTGCACACTTATCCACCAACGTATAGAGCTCGTTGACGGTCTTCGGCAGCTTGATGTTCATCTTTTCCCTCATCCTCCGATTGCGCACATTCGTGTGAAAGGCGGCAATGACGGCTGCGGGGTGCACATCTAGAATATTGCGGTGCACTCGGCTGAATCTCTGAATGTACTTGCGCAAACTTTCACCATCCCTCTACGTGATCACTTGCAGGTCGCTGGGCTGACCAGGAGCCTTGTGGCCTCCGGTAAAAGCACCAACAAACTCATTGCAAAGATTAGACCATGAGGAAATGGAGTTTTCCAGCAAGTTCATTAGCCAAGACCTCACATTGGGCTTGAGCACCAATGGAAAGTAGTTGGCGAGGATCTTCTCATTTCTTCCTCCGGCAGCTTGTACATCAATTGTGTAAATACCCAAGAACTCTGTCGGGTTCAGCTTGCCGTCGTACTTCTCTGGTACTTCTGGCTTGAAGGCCCGGACAGATGGCCATCGGACTTGCCGCAGCTCGCGAGTAAAGGCAGGGCACCCAACCTCGTAAGGCAAGTACCCGCCAGCCTCAGGCGCAGGCTCATCTACGATTGGACCGTTGCGTGCATCAGATTGACGGCGCGCCTCCCGACGCCGTTCAATGGTAGTACGGGCATCCTCCACCCGCCTATCTTGCAGCACTCGCCGCTGATCTTGCCGCGCTCGCGGATCCGAAGAGGCCATCGACATCTCGTCGGGCTCGAAGGATCGTTGAGTTTGCCGCAGTTGTTGTTGCTGTTTACGTTGTTGCCGTCGAGGTGAGTGCACCGTCGGTGCAACACCTTCAACACGTCCACCAATTGGAGCTACTGGTGCTGTTTGCGGACGGTGAGATGGTCCCGCCTGCTGTGATTTGCTGGCTTCGGCAAATCCAATGAGGCTTTGGATGGTGGCTCTCCACTCGTCCATCTTGTCTACTGCCGGAGGAAAGTTCAACAGCATCTGGGCTCGCGCCATCGCCTCTGCTGCTGTGGCTGGCATGGCTGGGAGTGAAGAACGCGATGTCGCTCTACTCCTGGTAGAGCCAGCAGGAGCACCATTGTAATCTTGTTGCCACGACGCATGCTCAGCAGCGGGCTATCGTGGCGGAGGTGGTGCCTGAGGATCTGGAACTTGATCGACAGGAGTCTTGCCATGCAGACACCGCCGACTGGAGCCGCCTGCGCCGTTCGGAGCCACGTCGCGCCCATCATGCGATGGTCGCGGTGTGTGGCCCGACACAGCATCCTTAGACGCCGCAGCACCAGGATCTTGACTCGCGCCAGACCGAACGGTGTTGGTTCGGTTGTTTCGCTCGTTGGTGCGTCGAGGAGGCGGGAGTGAGCCATCCGCGCCGCCTGCGCCGACGTGGATTCGATCACCAGAATGGTGAGGAAGCTGGGAGTTGGTGTTGCGCGCTCCGCCTACGCCACCAGTGCTAGCTACGCCTCCTGCGCCGCCTGCACCAGTGACGCCCTCCGCTCCGCCTGCGCCACCTGCGCCGGACAGATCGTTCCCGCCGCCTAAGGGTGTATGCGATGGAGCCTTGGAGGTCGATGGAGCAGCTGCAGACATGCCCTTCTTCTTGGGCGCCATCGCAGATGATGAAGATGAGATTGATGTGCAAACTACTGACTCAGATTCGCGCAAGCGATTCCCCTACCTGGTGCGCCATAGATGTCGTGCGTACGACCATCTATGGGGCCATCTAGCCCCTTTGCGGTTCGACTAGGGGAATGCGCGAGCACATAGAGCAGAATCAGCAGAGAACGCAAAGTCTTTTACCCAGGTTCGGGCCACCGTGATGTGTAAAACCCTACTCCTGCTTTGGTGTATTATTTGTGGAGAGCTCAAGTACAAGGTGCGCTTCGTCCCGGCAAGGTGCAGAGGGAAGCAGCTATGCATGCAAAGTGAGATAGAGTGTCTAAGGATCGATCCTTGTAAAGGTTGCCCTGGCCCTCCTTTTATAGCTCAAGGGGTAACCATAGTGGCAAAACAGTCATTACAAGTTGATTAGATAGCAAACAGTGCTATCATACCTAACTCTGCCGGTTTAGGACAAAAGCATTAAATGCGCCGTTAGGTGTCATGTGGAGGAGGAGCTCCGGCAAGGTTCCTGCACCGCTTGCCCAGCTACCTCGTATTATCTTGACACGCCTTCTGGATGGGTGTCATTAAAGTTAAATCTCCTTCCAGCAGGCTGACACGTGCCCCGGCAAGTCTCACCAAACTGCCTGCGCGGTTGACACCTCACCGATTAGCGACTAGTTGGCCGCTGAGGTGGAGTGCTGACGAGCTGGCGAAGGCTTGCCGGCACGGAGCTTGCCGGGCCTTCATCTTGCCGGCTCGACTCTTGCCGGCAAGTAATGCCTTCATCTTCAGTACTAGTCAAGTACTTATTGATGCTTTGTCTTGGTCTTCTCCCCAGTAGCTTCTGCAACTGGGTCTTGAATCTTGATCTTGGTAAACTCCGACAAGCCTGGCCATCAAGAAAGCTGCTACTATCTGTGCATAAGTCAGGGTATAAATACCCATGTTTTATACACCGACACATCCCAATGTGTGAATTCCTGCGTGTGTGAATGAAACATAGAGAGAGAGGGTGTGAAGATGGAGCAATGGCGGGAGAGAAATGTGTGCGCGCAACTGTAAGTGCATCAAGTGCCCCCTTAGTGGTTTTGGAGTATTGAAGACAAATTGGTTAAGGGACTAATGTGTTTGTGAGTATACACAGGTGAAAACAGTCCCTGAAGACTTGGTTTAACCACGGAAGTCGACCCCTAAAAATGTATTTCTTCAAGTGAAGAATTTGGTGTGGCCTGTGAAGAAATTGATGTGAAGACTTTGAAGCTTGAAGACTTTGTTTTCATAGTTTCTTTTCTTCTTATTGGAGTCATAGGAAAAACCGTACTGTTAAAGGGGGTCTAGGTGAAACATATATCATACTTCAAAGCGATGCTCAAACCTATACACATTACAGCCGCTTCGAGTGAAGCCTTTGAAAATCTCCGGAACAGCTGACGAATTTGGCAGTGACAGTGACGAAGTTCATCTGGTCTCTGACGAATTTGGTCAGGCTGAGGAGTTAGGATTTCGCCAGTGTGATCTGCCAATCGTGAGGAAATAGAGTGCCCCAACGAAATTGAGAGCTTAATTTTTGACCGTTGCTGCGCCGCATGCCAGCTGTCGAGTGGATTCTTATCCTGACAACGGTCATGTTTGAGAAGGGCATTTATGACATTTCATGTCGGGTTGCCCCTGGCTATAAATAGCCGCCCTCACAACCACTAATTGGTTGGCTGCTCTAGAGAGAACTTGACACTTGTCATTTGAGAGCAACCCTTCCTCTGACAACTTTGTGAGAACCCAAGTGAGGAAAAACCCAACCAGAGCCGAAGTGACTGAGCATCACTGAAGAAGTTGATCTGTGTGATCCGACACTTGTTACCTTTGAAGACTGTCATTCTTCCAGACGGTTAGGCATCATGTTCTGAGCACCCAAGAGTAATTGTGGCGTGCCGGTGAACAAGTCTGTGAAGGTTTTGGAAGTCTACCTTGAAGACTTACCATGAGTGATTGGGCGAGGTCTAAGTGACCTTAGCTCAAGAGGAATACGGTGAGGACTAAGTGTCCTCCGAGGTAAAACTCAGCTGCCTCAACCAGACGTACAGTTGATACAACAACTGGAACTGGTCTACCAAATCGCTGTGTCTTCACCGGGCCCAACTGGTTTCAAATTCCTCACCCCTTTACCTTTACGCATTTCCGCTGCTGAAGAACTTGTGCTTTATTTTTCTGAAGAATTTGAACTAAAGACTTTGATCATGTTGCATTTCATTTCTTCAGTTCATCTTCCTCATGCTTGTCTACTTGTATGATTACCCGTTCTTCACTTGTATGTATTTCATTTGCATGCTATCTACATCTGTTGTCGATCTAGTTTCACTACTGTTTCTATTTCATCACTCTGATCTTCGTCAAAATCTTCGGAGTTTGATGAATTTCTAAAAATCTCCCATTCACCCCCCTCTGGGAGTTAACCTACGCTTTCAATTGGTATCAGAGCAAGGTACTCCCTTGTTCTGTGTGATTTTGGTTTAACCACCTGGAGTTTTAGTTATGTCGACCGCAGGTATGATCGCGGTATCCGCTGCGTGCCCCATCTTCGATGGCACAGACTATCCCTACTGGAAGAACAAGATGTGAATGCATCTTGAGGCAATCGACAACGATCTCTGGTTCGTCGTTGAGAATGGAGTGCCTACCGTGGCTCCAAGCATCAACGCCACCGACATGAAGCGATTTAGGCGACTCGACTCTCAAGCGAAGAATATCATATGTGGTCATCTGAACAAAGGCCAGTATGGTAGAGTGAGTGCTTTGGAAACTTTGAAGCTGATCTGGGACCGGCTCTCCAAAGTCAATGAGGGAGTTTCCACTCAACGTGACTCCCGAGTTGATGTTCTGCGCAATCTCTTCAATCGATTCAAGAGGCTCGACAATGAAAATGTGTAGCAAACCTTTGACCGCCTCACTGATATCTCCAATGAGCTTCAGGCTCTTGGTGCTGCTGACATCACCGATCATGAGGTGGTGAAGAAATTGCTGAGGTCATTCGACAGTTCCTTCGACACCCTGGCACTGATGATACAAGAGTGCCCTGACTACAAGTCACTAGATCCTGCTGACATTCTTGAAAGGCTCAACACCCATGAATTTCAGCAAGCAGGTAAGAGAGATATGTATGGACCCAGCTATGGACGTCCTCGCGCTCTGAAGGCAAAAGCAAAAGCCAAGGCTATTTCTTCATCTGAAGAAGAAGAGGAATATGAGAGCAGTTCTGATGGTGCTGAGGAAATTGGCTGAGAACTTGCTATGCTGGTGAAGAAGTTCTAGAAGTTTTCCAAGAAGAACCGCTTTAGAAAATCTTCAAAGTATGACTCGAAGAACACTGGAGAAGCGTCTGCTCGAGACTACAACAAGAGAACCTATCACAAATGCACGAAGCCAGGCCACTACATCGCCGACTGCCCTCTATGGCTAAAGAAGAAGAAGAAGAGTAGGGATGCTGATGAATCTAATGGCAAAAAGAAGAAGTCCTCAAAGTCTTCATCAAAGTCCTCATCTCACAAGAAAACCAGTTCTAGCAGAGCTCGTGCATTCATTGGGAAGGAAATGGATTCTGAGGAAGAATCTGATGATCAGCAAGCTGAGGAATCTGAGGAGGAGTCAGACACTGGTGTGGTGAGCCTTGCCCTCGCTACTGAGTACGTCAGCATGTCCATCTTCAACCCTGAAGATAATGGTATCTCCACCAACAATGATGACTATGCTGATGACTTCACCCCCACCTATTGCTTCATGCCAATAGGTGCTAAGGTAACCTCATGAGAAGCTTACTTTGAAACTTCCAGTGATGACGACTCTGAGTGCGAATCTAAACCAAGCTATAAAAAACTTGCTAAAATTGCAACTGAGCAACATCATGCCATGGAAAAGATTGAAAACCTGCTAGACAAAAGCGATGACCTGTTGGACGAGGAAATGGATCGTAGTCAAGCTTTGTCTGAGGATCTCAGAAGGCTTAAGTCTCAATATGACGAACTTGAAAGTCGTCATGTGTCCCTCTCGGCCGAACACGAGAAGCTGTCCTATGAATTTCTTCAAAGGAAGCAAGATCTTGAGAAGCTGAGAGCGTCTCATGATGATCTTCAAAAATAAAATGATTCACTCCTCGCTCAACAGATCAGTACCACTCAGGAAGAATTTGTTGCACCATGCCTAAAATGCCTTGAACGTGATAATGCAAATTCTTCAGCTGAATGTTCAAATGCTTCAGTACTTTCAATTGCTTCAACTGCTACGGTGGCCACTAACCCCTCATCTAAGGAAGCCACCTATGATACTGATGAAAATGCAGGGCTGAAGGAATTGTATGTCATCGGCATGTACAAAAGTCTCAAAGGACACCAAACCCTGTGTGATGTGCTCAAAAAGCAAATTCTTCACAGGAACCCTAGGAAAGAGGGTATTGCTTTTGAGAGAAAGCACAACACTGATGGTTCATATTGGAAGCCTGAGCAGTATCCCAAAACCACATGGGTTGCTGCAAAGGGACCTCCAATAGATCCATCCACTTTATCTGGCTATACTTGTGATACTTCATATTCTTCAGATGAGTCATTTGACTCCAACTATAAGCTGTTCAAGAATCAGAATGGTGAAGTCTTTGCCAGATTTGTTAGAACTAACTGCAAGAACGGTCCACCTGTGAAGAAAATCTGGGTTCCCAAAAGCCTTTTGGAAAATCTTCAGGTGAATGTCATCATGACACTACCGATGAAGAAGAAACTTCCCAGGGCAAATTCTTCACAGGGTTCAAAGTCGTCAAATGGACGCAGACCCGCTTATGGTCGTGCTAATGCCTCTGTTTCGCAGGCAAACAAACAGCGATTTGATGAATATGATCATTACTCTTCGAACCACTATGTTCACAAATCATCGAAGAATTTCTCTGCTTATTCATTCAATTACTATAACCCTCCTGTGAAGAGAAATGCATATTCTTCGATGCCTAAGTTCTCCATCAATGCACTACATTACATTGCTTCTCAGCCACCCATACAGATGTGGGTGGTTAAGAAGAAGAACTAATCTCTTCCGTAGCGTCAGGTCTTCAGACAACTAAAATGTCTGATAAATTTGCTGAAGACCTGACAAAGTGCCTATTGGGATGCAGGCTAATCATGATGAAATGAATAACTCATTTCACACATCCCTTATGCTGCGAGATATTATTCCTTGATGAAATTGTCTAACGAAATTGATCATCATCATATTCTTCAGTTTGAAGTATATGAATTTGTAAGTCAGACTAATGCTTCTACAGGATGACACTCCCTCAGCCACTGAATGTGTCTTGGATAGTGGCTGCACGAATCACATGACTGGAGATAGGAATCTCCTCACTGATGCTCCCCTTACCCTGTCTCATCTGAAGCATATCACATATGCCGACAAAGGAAAAAGCAAGGTGTTGGGTTTAGGTAAGGTTGCTATCTCGAAGGATCGACACATGGAAAAGGTGATGCTTGTCGAGTCCCTTGGATACAACCTCATGTCTGTCTCAATGCTTTGTGATCTTGATATGATTGTCATCTTTGGCAAATATAGATGCATTGTGTTGTTGGAATCTGACAAATCCAAAGTCTTCGAAGGCTTTAGGAAAGGTGATTTGTATATTGTAGATTTCTCTCTAGGTCCTCAGCCTGCCACGTGTCTACTGGCAAAAGCTTCAGAGTGCTGGCTATGGCATCGACGCCTTGGACACGCTGGCATGAGGAATCTGAGCACACTCGTCAAGAAGAAGCACATCATTGGCGTCGAAGGCATCAAATTCGTCAAAGATCATCTGTGTGGTACTTGTGAGTCTGGGAAGATGACCAGAACCAAGCATACAACTAAGACAATCATGACCACTACTTGTCCCTTTGAATTACTTCATATGGATTTGTTTGGTCCCACACATTATGCCACACTAACCAATGCAGCATCTCTCTACGGATTTGTCATGGTTGATGAGTACTCTCGTTACACCTGGGTGCACATCATTTCCTACAAGACTGAAGTTCAGGATGTCTTCAGACGATTCTCCAATCGGGCCATGACGAATTATGGTCTCAAGATCAAGCACATCAGGTGCGACAACGGCACCGAGTTCAAAAAACAGGGCTTGATGATTATCTTGATGAACTTGGTATCACTCATGGCTCTCTGCTCCCTACACGCCTCAACAGAATGGAGTCGTGGAGCGCAAGAATAGGACACTCATCGACATGGCTCACACCATGCTTGATGAATACAAGACCCCTCATCATTTCTGGTCTGAAGCAATTGACACTGCATGCCACATCATCAACCGGGTATATCTTCACAAATTCCTCTAGAAGACCTCATATGAACTCCTCACTGAAAAGAAACCCAAAGTCTTCGGTGCTAAATGCTGGATAAGAGATCCTCATCATAGTTCTAAATTTGAACCGAAAGCACATGAGGGTTTTATGCTTGGTTACGGAAAGGACTCGCATGCCTACAGAGTCTTCAACACCTACCACAACAAGGTTGTTGAAACTGTAGATGTGTGGTTCGATGAAATTAATGGCTCGCAAAGAGAGCACCTGCCTCTTGTGCTAGATGAAATACCTCCTGAGGAATTGATCAAGCTTATGGGCACTGGTGAAATTGTGCCTAGTGAAGAAATAGCTGATGAAGAAGTACCGATCCCTCGCCATGAAGAAACTACTAATCCTGAGGAAAATGATGCTGAGGATTCTGCACGGCAACAACTACAGCAAGGCCCTCGTCTAGCACATCCACGAGTGGCGAATGAAGTGCAGATTGAAAAGATCCTCGACAACATCAATGCACCCGGTCCCCTCACTCGCTCAAGAGCTTCACATTTCGCTAACTTTTGTGGACATTACGCGTTTGTCTCTATTTCAAAGCCCACCAAAGTTGATGAAGCATTTCTTGAACCGGAATGGATTCAAGTGATGCAAGAGGAATTGCATCAATTCCAGCTCAACAACGTGTGGGAGCTAGTCAAGCGTCCCGATCCACGTAAGCACAATGTCATCTGCACCAAATGGATCTACCGCAACAAACAAGACGAAAATGGCCAAGTGGTGAGGAATAAGGCCCGTCTTGTAGCTCAAGGCTACACACAGGTTGAGGGTATTGATTTCGATGAAACATTTGCACCTATTGCTAGGCTTGAAGCCATTCATATACTGCTTGCATATGCTAACCATCATGATATCCTCTTATATCAAATGGATGTGAAAAGTGCTTTCCTCACTGGTAAGCTTGAGGAAGAAGTATATGTTGCTCAACCACCAAGTTTTGAGGACCCAAAGCATCCAGACAAAGTCTTCAAACTCAACAAGGCTCTCTATGGCCTCAAGCAAGCCCTGAGGGCTTGGTATGATACACTGAAGGAGTTTCTAAAGAAAAAGGGTTTCAAACCTGGTTCACTTGACCCTACTCTTTTCACTAAATCTTATAATGGTGAACTATTCATCTGCCAAATATATGTTGATGATATTATCTTTGGTTGCACTAACAAGAAATACAGTGACGAATTTGCATATATGATGCAAGAAGAATATCAGATGTCTATGATGGGGGAGTTGAAATTCTTCCTCAGACTTAAAATTCGTCAACAACGAAATGGCATCTTCATATCTCAGGAGAAATATCTCAAAGATTGCCTGAAGAAATTCGGCATGCAAGATTGCAAAGGCCTCAAGATACCAATGCCAACAAATGGTTAACTCTGCACTGACGAAAATGGTAAAGATTTCGATCAGAAGGTATATCGCTCCGTCATTGGTTCGCTGCTTTACCTATGTGCATCTAGGCCTGATATTATGCTTAGCGTTTGCATGTGTGCCCGCTTTCAAGTGTCACCGAAGGAGTCACACCATCAGGCTTTGAAACGGATTCTTCGATATTTAGCTCACACACCAACGCTTGGATTATGGTATCCCAAGGGCTCATCATTTGATCTTGCTGGATTTTCTGATTCTGATTATGCTGGAGATCATGTAGATTGCAAGTCAATGTCAGGCACATGTCATTTCCTCGGACGATCTCTTGTCTGTTGGTCCTCGAAGAAGCAGAACAACGTCTCACTTTCCACAGCCGAGGCTGAATACATTGCCGCTGGTGCCTGTTGCTCATAGCTTCTATGGATGAAGCAAACCCTCAAGGACTATGGCGTCAACATGAAGAAAGTGCCACTCTACTGCGACAATGAGAGCGCCATCAAGATCGCCCACAACCTAGTGCAACATTCTAGGACAAAGCACATCCAGATTTGTCACCATTTTCTTCGTGATCAACCACATGAAGACTAAAGACCAGCTTGCAGATATCTTCACTAAGCCCTTGGATGAGAGAAGGTTTTGCATGTTGCGGTGTGAGCTAAACATCCTAGAATCTTCGAATGTCCTTTGAAAAGGACACACATCCTAACGCTTATGCATTCTTGATGACTTTGATGCACAACACACGAAGTAACGTTTTTCTTCAATCAATGAAGACTAACCCTCTAAGTGCGAAGAAATTAATGAAGAACTTGATTCTTAGAACCCTATGACAATTGTATGCAGTGTCTGAAATCATCATAGTTCTTATACGGTGGGTAACGTCACCACCCATTTTTTTTGACTTGCTTCAATTTGAGTTTTTCGTTTTGTGGTTGTTCTTCATTGCTTGAGTTAATACTTCTTATATATATATATATATACATATATATATATCCAAGTTTTTCATGTCCTCAACAGCATTCACATATTGCTAATTCTTCAAGTTGTTCTTCCGTCTATGTGAATGTGATCGGACCCGCTCCCCTCTATGCTAAACTCAAACCACTCTGTTCACAATCTCTTCATGTGCGTTCTATTTGACACCGTTCAAAATCTTCTTCAAAGCCCTTAGAGCCCAAGCCATCTTCATCAAAGGCTTCAGCGCCCAAGGCAGCTTCTGTTCCAAGTTCCTCAGTACCCCTGCCAGCCAGAAGTTCCTCATTGGCCGCAGCAAAAGCTTCAACGCCAGTTGTGCTAGCATCCTACTAGCGCACTAAAGGCTTTCCAACAACCACAATAGCTGCATCAGGTGCCTCAGCATCAGAGCACATATCCTCAAACACGCCGATGCTCAAGAAAAAGGCCACAGCAGGCCATGGAACTAGACCCAGCCCCCGAAGCAAGGCTGTATTGCCTCAAGCCGATGAAAATGACATGGCTGATGAAGATGAGCTAGCAGAATATGTCCAGAGAAGAATGGAAGAAGCAGCTCGTGCCAAGAATACCTCTATTCCACTTTTTCTTGATCCCATGAAGATTTTGGACTTCATTGAAATCTGGTGCAAGAAACCTGACACACCCCTTGACGACCTTGATTTGCCACCTGGTCCAAGTCATGTTCTGTCTGCATTTATTCTGAAGGAAAAACACAAAATTGAGCGGGCTAAACTTGTGAGGAAGCAAAAGCTTCAAAAGGAGAAGGAGCTGAAGAAGAACATGCTAACCATATCTCCTTAGCAGTTGGTTGCACTTCAATCTGAGATCCAGAGGCTGTCGAATGAATATGAGCGGCAAGCCAACCATTGCTATGGTGTGCGTGACAGATTCATCAAAGCAACCTAGCAAGTGGTTGATGATCATAACAAAAGAGAGGCCGCCAAGCATGGGAATGTACCCCCCTTCAAGTTCCTCAGCTTTACCTCAAGCTACTCAGGCCAGTGAGACTGCGCCTTCATCTCCTCTGCAAGACCATGCCAGGGCAACTGAAGAAGTTGCGCCTGAAGAAACTGCCAGGGCGACTGCATCAGTCGCGCCTGAAGAAATTGTAGCACCAAATACCTCAGCAGCAGCGCCTGAAACGACTTCGACTCTGAAGCTTATCACACTTCCTTCTACATCAGAAGTGAAGAAAACAAAGGCTGCTGAGAAGAGAAAAGCATCAGCACCATCTACCTCAAAAATTGTGAAGAAGTTGAAGATGACTACAATGTCTTCAACATCACCTATTGATGCTATCGCAATATCATTGGCACCCCCGACTCAAAATGTTGAAGATTTCCAGATTGTTCCATATGGTGTGGACTATGTCATCCCACCATCTGATGAAGAAGAGAATACCCACTCTGTTGCTACCACAGAGCTAGTGGATGAAGAAATTGAAGTTGAAGCAGATGCTTCACTTCACCTGGTATCATTGCCTCCAGTCCGTGTGACTGATGAAATAGAAGCTTCTCATAGAAGCAATGATGAAATTGATGAGGACGTGGATGTGGGCTCCACAACACCAGTTATGCATGATGACTTCTGGGATGATGCTCACCCAAACTTACCCCTCACCATGCCTCTCACACAAGTACCTCAGTCGCCGGCAATCACTGAGGAAGTTCATACTGGTTCTGAAGGACGTCAAACATCCCTTCAGACCATCACTGAAGAAATTCCAGCTGCATCAGCTGAAGAAACTGTGCAACATGAGACAGATGCAGAACTTGCACCTCCTCCACCTCAACAAGAAGAACCAGCTCCCTCAGCAGATTCTGACACAGTTTCGTTTCCAACCGCTGAGGAAGTTGCAAAATCTTTGGCCATCACGGATCCCAATGACTCAACGGGCTCTCCGATACCCATCTTTGATGTGTGGCCAAAGAAGATAAACCTTCAGCCTGTGCCCTCAATGCCCAAAGTTGGCAAGTTTGACAATGCTGCCTTCTTTGGAGAGAAGAATTTCTTCATAGGTCAGTCACCTTATGATTCTGCAAAAATCAGGCGTTAGAGATTTTGGACCAATGCTCAAATGAACTATTATTCATCACTGCTGTTTGACAAGAACAAAGTATTCCTGCATCGCCATATTCCTCATGTGGATATGGAATCCCTACCGTGCTTTCGGCCTGTACTGGCTGTTCTTCACGATGCCGGGCTACTCAGTTTCGTCACTGATGTTTGTGATTGGAATGAAGAGGTCATTCTTCAATTTTATGCCACCTTGCATCTATCTGGTGATGTTGACGACATTCATTCATGGGCTCTCGACTGGACGAGTGAGAACACACACTATAAAGCTCCAGCTGATGAATTGCTTTGAGCTCTTCCTGTTGATTTGCCCTCCACTGAAGCCAGAAAGATTTATGAAGAACCTGAGCTATCCAACCATCTGATGCAAGTGCTGATGAAGCCATTGGATGAAGGAGAAGCTCCAAGAACCACCTTCTTTGTGAAGGATCTACTATTTGTGCCAAGGACAGTATATCAAATTTTGGCCAAAACCCTCAGTCCTATCAAAGGCCACAATTCTGAGACTAAAGAAGTTGTGGGGATCATGAAGAACTTGCTATTCAATATCATCCATGATATTCCTATCAACATACATGATTTCTTCATGAGGACTTTGGCCACTGTCGCACAATCTCCGTTTGATTTGAAGCCTTATGCACCTTGGCTCATGAGATTCATCAGAACAAGATCTTCAATCAATTACAGAGCTGACAGTCAAAATTATCTCTGCTTCCTGCCAGATGTGGAAATTCTTCAAAGCACAATAGCTTCAGTCCCTGGCAAAGGCAAAGCTGTTATTGATGAAGGTGTTCGTCCCCTTGATGGCCAATTTCATCAGCCTGTCTCACAATCCACAGGATATGATTCATCCAGCCATGACACTGACGCAAATGCCACTCAGCAAAAACCTCAAGGTGACGCTCCTCGAGTGATGACTGATCGTGAGCTCCTCATAAGTCTTCATCAGAAAGTTGACAAGAATCACAACTGGGTTAAGTGTCAACTCCACGCAATTCTAGGCAATATGACTGTGACGCAAAATTTAGTCCGGAAAAATCATTATTATCTGCATGAGATCTTTGACAAAAGTTGGGCCATTCTTTCACATCTGAAGACCCCTGACGAACTTGACGAAAGGGAGTTCCAAATGAACTTTGATTGGGCCAATCCGCCCAAGAAGAAGTTCAAGAAGGTTCAAGTTCCTCTGATGGTCCCAAGCTTTGTGTCTTCTTCACGAGCTACTGACGAAAATGAAGATGTTGAAGACACTGCAGCAGGCCCATCTTCAACTCGCGACCCCAACAACGACGCTGGCGCTCCCTCGTCTGCTTCATGATGATATTCTTCAGGGGCGTTAGTTCTCAGTTTCGTCTCCTTTTGGTCATCTGATGACAAAGGGGGAGAAATTTGAGTTAGTCTTCAAGCGGGTCTTATGTCTTATATCGGGCTGTTTCTTTTGCTAAGTTGCAACTCTTGGTTCTTCATTTGATTTGCTCCTTTGATGAGTTGTAACTTAATAACTGTTGGTGGTCTAACACTCTTCTATGACATTTTATTTGCATGCGTGTTTATGCTCTGATCCTCATATATATATGTGCATGCATGTTATAATTCGTCAGACACCAATTTTCATCATGCATTCAAATTCTTAATATCTTATTATCATGCATGATTGGATTCCATGATATAGGGGGAGATCTCCACAATTTCAACCTGCCATGTGCATTTGCAATTAAGAGCAAATTCATCATATGCACATCTTCAGGGGGAGTTCCTCAATATCTTGTAACCGATGTCTTCACATTCTGTACTTACACTTTCACTAGTTTTATTCCCGTTGAAAACTTAACCGATTTGTCATCAATCACCAAAAAGGGGGAGATTGTAAGTGCATCAAGTTCCCCCTTAGTGGTTTTGGAGTATTGAAGACAAATAGGTTAAGGTACTAATGTGTTTGTGAGTATACATAGGTGAAAACAGTCCCTGAAGACTTGGTTTAACCACGGAAGTCGACCCCTAAAAATGTATTTCTTCAAGTGAAGAATTTGGTGCGGTGATACGTCTCCAACGTATCTATAATTTTTGATTGTTCCATGCTGTTATATTATCAATCTTGAATGTTTTTATAAGCATTTACAGCAATTATATATCATTTTTGGAGACTAACCTATTAACTTACTGCCCAGTGCCAGCTGCTGTTTTCTGCCCTATTTTTGTTTTACAGAAAATCAATACCAAACGAAGTCCAAATGCCACGAAATTATTTGGAGATTTTTTATTGGCCAAGATAAACACTAGAAGCTTCGGGAGAGGGATAGAAGACCCAGGAGGTGGCCACGAGCCACCAGGGCGCGCCTGGGGGGGGGGGGGGGGGGGGGCAGGCGCGCCCTGGTGCCTCGTGTGCCCCCCTTTGCTTCGTTTGACCTAATTCCAACACTATAAATTCAGAAAAAAAATCAGAAACCCTCAGGGGAGTCCACGAAATACTTTTTCCGCCGCCGCAAGTTTCTGTTCTTGAGAGATCCCATCTGGAGGCCTTCTCCGGTACTCCGCCGGAGGGGGAATCGATCATGGAGGGGCTCTATATCAACCTTGCTGCCCTTCCGATGATGCGTGAGTAGTTTACCACAGACCTTCGGGTCCATAGTTAGTACCTAGATGGCTTCTTCTCTCTTTTTGATCTTCAATACAAAGTTCTCCTTGATGTTCTTGGAGTTCTATCCGTTGTAATCACTTTTTGCGGTGTGTTAGTTGGGATCCGATGAATTGTGAGTTTATGATCAGATTATCCATGAATATATTTTAGTCTTTGCTGCACTCTTTTATGCATGATTATTATAGCCTCGTATTTCTTCTCCGATCTATTGATTTGGTTTGACCAACTGAGTTGATTTATCTTGCCATGGGAAGAGGTGCTTTGTAATGGGTTCGATCTTGCGGTGCTCAATCCCAGTGACAGAAAGGGACATGACACGTATGTATCATTTCTATTAAGGGTAAAAAGATGGGGTTTATTCATACGTGAGTTTATCTTGTCTACATAATGTCATCGTTCTTAAGGCGTTACTCCGTTCTTTTATGGACTTAATACACTAGATGCATGCTGGATAGCGGTCGATGTGTGGAGTAATAGTAGTAGATGTAGGCAGGAGTCGGTCTACTTGTATTGGATGTAATGCCTATATACATGATCATTGCCTTGGATATCGTCATGATTATTTGCTTTTCTATCAATTGCCCAACAGTAATTTGTCTACCCACCGTATGCTATTTTCTTGAGAGAAGCCTCTAGTGAAAACTATGGCCCCCGGGTCTATCTAAATCATATTACTAAAACCCTAAAAATATTGCTGCCATTTTATTTTATTTATTTTATTTTGTATTTTTGTTTCAATCTATCAATCTATCACATACAATTTAATCTTGCAATTTACCGCCGAGGGATTGACCCTCGTTTGCGTTGGGTGCAAGGGTTTGTTGTTTGTGTGCAGGCACTGCTAACGAGGTGTTGTGTGATTCTCATACTGGTTCGATAACCTTGGTTTCATAACTGAGGGAAATACTTATCTCTACTGTGCTCCATCATCCCTTCCTCTTCGGGATAATACCAACGCAAGCTACAAGTAGCAGGAAGAATTTCTGGCGCCGTTGCCGGGGAGACATCATCAACATCTATCAAGTACCTTTGCATAAACTCTCATCTCCTTGCATTTACTTTATTTGCCATTTGCCTCTCGTTTTCATCTCCCCCACTTCTAAAACGTTTTTACAAAAATACAAAAATATTTTCCGTTTGCCTTTTTGCCTTTTTCTTGTTTGCTTGTTTGCTTGATTGTTTGCTCGCTTTACCATTATGGCTAGTTCTTCGCTTGTTACTATTACCCCTAAAAATGAAGTACTTAATTTTAAACAAAGGGGAGGAGAGAATTTAAAAGATGCTTCGTATAGGATTTGCGATGCTCATAATAGATCAACTCGTAAGCAATCCTCCACTATTCTTCTTCGCAATTTTTATGTGGGAATTACTACTTGGTATAGATTTATGCTTGATACTATTACTGGAGGGAATTTCTTGATGTGTCCCACTACGGATGCTTTTAATGCTATGGGAAATTTAGTGGGATCACCACCTATCACGTTAATGAACAACTTTGACTTTGGAACATGTTATGCAAAGGTTAGAGGCTATTGAAAGTAAAATGTCTACTTCGAACACCTTGAGAATTTGGATAAAAAAATTCATAATCATATCACTCAATTTGGTTCTAAGGTAGGAATCGCATTGAAAACCTTAAAAGAAAAGGAACCTGTAGTTAATGAAAGAATAGAACAAAGCCCCGCTAGAATCGATAAGATAGAAGAAGTTATTATCAATTTGGGGTCGGCTTTTTCCTCCATTAAGAATATTGATAAAACTCCTCCCAATAAAAATTGCAAGTTCGTATATGTTCCTAGAACCAATGGTGCTACTTCCAATAAGGGAAATGAGGATCTTAAAATGATTAGCGTGCATCCCAATTTCATTGATATAATCAAGGAACCTATTCACAAAAGTAAAATTCTTGATTTTGTACCTAGAAGTGTGATGGTGAGAAACACCTATGTTAAATCCATTAGAAAAAATGGATGTTTGATTGAGGAGTTGGAAACTAAAGATGATAATACTTGAAACTATGCATTATGACTAGCTAGGGGCATAAAACAATAGCGCTTGTTGGGAGGTAACCCAATGAATAAAATAAGTTTTTTCTGATATTGTGTGTTTTCACAATTATGCTACTGGTATGATTGTGTTTTTGTGTTTTTAATTAGTGTTTGTACCAAGTAGAACCTTTGGGATGATTTGGAAGATAATATAATTGATGCTGTTTGGAAAACAGAAAGTTTTGCGTCCAGTGCCCGAATTTTGTTTCTGTACTGGAGGGACAAAAAAATCTCTACTTTTTACACAATATTGGTATATGAATTTCCCATGTTGTCCTAATTTCTCATAATTTTTCGAGTTACAGAAGTATGTATTTTAAATAGGTTGCTACAGACTGTTTTGTTTTTGAAAGATTCTGTTTTTGATGCACTACTTGCTTGTTTTGATGAAACTATGGATTGTATCGGGGGGTATAAGACATGGAGAAGTTAGAATACAGTAGGTATAATGCAAAAATAAAATATGAATGGGTTTGCAACAGTACCTAAGTAGTGATTTATTTTGTTATACTAACGGATCTCACGAAGGTTTTGTTGAGTTTTGTGTGATTGAAGTTTTCAAGTTTTGGGTGAGATCACGATGGATGAAGGAATAAGGAGTAGCAAAAGCCTAAGCTTGGGGATGCCCGAGGCACCCCAAGGTAATATTCAAGGAAGACTCAAGCGTCTAAGCTTGGGGATGCCCCGGAAGGCATCCCCTCTTTCTTCTACCAACCATCGGTAATTTTACTTGGAGCTATATTTTTATTCGTCACATGATATGTGTTTTGCTTGGAGCGTCTTGTATTATATGAGTCTTTGCTTTGTTTGCTTTTTAGTTTGTCACAATCATCTTTGCTGAACACACCTATCTTGAGAGAGCCACACGTTTATCATCATGATTTGTTAGAATACTCTATGTGCTTCACTTAAATTTTTTGAGCTAGGCAGTTGCTCCAGCGCTTCACTTAAATGTTTTTGAGCACGGTGGTGGCTAAATTTTGAAGAAATAAACTCTCATGCTTCACTTATATTATTTTGAGAGTTGATTGAAATTTTGAAGAAATGAATTCTCATGCTTCACTTATATTATTTTGAGAATTGACAAGATTAAAATTTTGAAGAAATAAATTCTCATGCTTCACTTATATTATTTTGAGAATTGATAAGATTGAAATTTTCTAGAAATATTTGCACTCTCATGCTTCACTTAAATCTTTTTGAGAGTTGACAATAGTAACGGTAATTTGCACAAGATATGAATTTGGTCCCAAAGTGATGAATATTCTAGAGGGATATAATAAAAAATTTCATATAGATCATTGGATATGATAAGTGTGATTCCTTGCAATAGTTTTGCGATATGGAGATGATGATATGTGAGTAATTGTGATTAAGTAAGAATATTCGTGTTAAGGTTTGTGATTCCCTATGCATGCACGTCAAGTCAATAGTTATGCAAAGAAATTATATCCTACTTATGGTGCATTATTCGGTGTTAGTTATGTTCAATGCATGTTTATGTCCATTTTCGTTTTTTGGTTGGTTGCTTCTCAATCTTTTGCTAGCCTTCATTTGTACTAAGCGGAAATACTGCTTGTGCATCCAAAATCCTTAAACCCAGTTGTGCCAAATGAGTCCACTATATCTACCTATATGCGGTATTTCAATGTCGTTCCAAGTAAATTTGCGTGTGCCAACTCTAATTTTCAAAATAATTTTTCCGTTTTGTGTGCCCGTACCGCTCATGAAGCGGCAGGGGGTGGCCAATATTTACCATGCTAGGTGTGTTATTCTCACGATGAGTGTTTATTCACTTGTCATTGCACGAAAGTATGGATGGTAATAGGGATGCCCAGTCCCACAACGAAATCAAAATTAATAGCAACGAAATTCCTTGGAAAGTGTTGGTATGGAGGGCACCCGTGGATACGGCTAGCCATGGATTGTGAAAGAAATGGTGGAAAGGAAATAAACTTTACTTTCTGTTTGGGAACCACCTATGATGTGTCTAGCATGGAAAATATTGGGAATTCTCGGTCGTTTTCGTTGACAGGAAAAGCATGCCTCTAAAAAAAAATTCTCTCAAATTTAAGCTTTGAGCTCTGGCACATTTGACAAATCTCTGCTTCCCTCTACGAAGGGCCTATCTATTTACTTTTATGCAATTTTTATTTTTATTTGAGTCTCCATCTTCTCTTATAAAACACCAACTAGAGAACACTATTGTCATACTTGTGCATTGGATGTAGCTAATATTCGAGTGTGTTTCATGAATGGATCAATGATTGAGCATAATGGGCTAGGGATAACTTTCTTTAGCGTTGATATTTTGAAAGACATGGTTGCTTGTTAGTATGCTTGAGTATCTATATTTTCATGTCAAAGTTTAGACTATTGCTTTGAATCATTCAAGTCCAATGTCCATGCTATAAAAGAAAAGAATATGTGATGAATATGTTAGGCAGCATTCCACATCAAAAATTCTGTTTTTATCATTTACCTACTCGAGGACGAGCAAGAATTAAGCTTGGGGATGCTGATACGTCTCCAACGTATCTATAATTTTTTATTGTTCCATGCTGTTATATTATCAATCTTGGATGTTTTTATAAGCATTTACAACAATTATATATCATTTTTGGAGACTAACCTATTAACTTAGTGCCCAGTGCGAGTAGCTGTTTTCTGCCCTATTTTTGTTTTACAGAAAATCAATACCAAACGAAGTCCAAATGCCAGGAAACTGTTTGGAGATTTTTCCCAGGCGCGCCCTGCTGCCTCTTGGGCCCCCCTTTGCTCCGTTTGACCTAATTCCAGCACTATAAATTTAGAAAAAATTAGAAACCCTCAGGGGAGTCCACGAAATACTTTTTCCGCCGCCTCAAGTTTCTGTTCTCGAGAGATCCCATCTGGAGGCCTTCTCCGGTACTCTGCCGGAGGGGGAATTGATCACGGAGGGGCTCTACATCAACCTTGCTGCCCTTCGATGATGCGTGAGTAGTTTACCACAGACCTTCGGGTCCATAGTTAGTAGCTAGATGGCTTCTTCTCTCTTTTTGACCTTCAATACAATGTTCTCCTCGATGTTCTTGGAGTTCTATCCGATGTAATCACTTTTTGCGGTGTGTTTTTTGGGATCCGTTGAATTGTGAGTTTATGATCAGATTATCCTTGAATATATTTGAGTCTTTGCTGCACTCTTTTATGCATGATTATTATAGCCTCGTATTTCTTCTCCGATCTATTGATTTGGTTTGGCCAACTGAGTTGATTTATCTTGCCATGGGAAGAGGTGCTTTGTAATGGGTTCGATCTTGCGGTGCTCAATCCCAGTGACAGAAAGGGACATGACACGTATGTATCGTTGCTATTAAGGGTAAAAAGATGGGGTTTATTCATACGTGAGTTTATCTTGTCTACATCATGTCATCGTTCTTAAGGCGTTACTCCATTCTTTTATGGACTTAATACACTAGATGCATGCTGGATAGCGGTCGATGTGTGGAGTAATAGTAGTAGATGCAGGCAAGAGTCGGTCTACTTGTATTGGACATAATGCCTATATACATGATCATTGCCTTGGATATCGTCATGATTATTTGCTTTTCTATCAATTGCCCAACAGTAATTTGTCTACCCACCGTATGCTATTTTCTTGAGAGAAGCCTCTAGTGAAAACTATGGCCCCCGGGTCTATCTAAATCAGATTACTAAAACCCCAAAAATATTGCTGCCATTTTATTTTATTTTGTATTTTTGTTTCAATCTATCAATCTATCACATACAATTTAATCTTGCAATTTACCGCCGAGGGATTGACAACCCCTCGTTTGCGTTGGGTGCAAGGGTTTGTTGTTTGTGTGCAGGTACTGCTAACGAGGTGTTGTGTGATTCTCGTACTGGTTCGATAACCTTGGTTTCATAACTGAGGGAAATACTTATCTCTACTGTGCTGCATCATCCCTTCCTCTTCGGGGATAATACCAACGCAAGCTACAAGTAGCAGGAAGAATTTCTGGCGTGTTGCCGGGGAGACATCATCAACATCTATCAAGTACCTTTGCATAAACTCTCATCTCCTTGCATTTACTTTATTTGCCATTTGCCTCTCATTTTCATCTCCCACACTTCTAAAACATTTTTAAAAAAATACAAAAATATTTTCCATTTGCCTTTTTGTCTTTTTCTTGTTTGCTTGTTTGCTTGATTGTTTGCTCGGTTTACCATTATGGCTAGTTCTTCGCTTGTTACTATTACCCCTAAAAATGAAGTACTTAATTTTAAACAAAGGGGAGGGAAGAATTTAAAAGATGCTTGGTATAGGATTTGCGATGCTCATAATAGATCAACTCGTAAGCAATCCTCCACTGTTTTTCTTCACATTTTTTATGTGGGAATTACTACTTGGTATATATTTATGCTTGATTCTATTACTGGAGGGAATTTCTTGATGTGTCCCTCTACGGATGCTTTTAATGCTATGGGAAATTTAGTGGGATCACCACCTATCACTGTTAATGAAACAACTTTGACTTTGGAACATGTTATGCAAAGGTTAGAGGCTATTGAAAGTAAAATGTATACTATTGAACACCTTGAGAATTTGGATAAAAAATTTCATAATCATATAACTCAATTTGGTTCTAAGGTAGGAATCGCATTGAAAACCTTAAAAGAAAAGGAACCGGTAGTTAATGAAATAATAGAACAAAGCCCCGCTAGAATCGATAAGATAGAAGAAATTATTATCAATTTGGGGTCAGCTTTTTCCTCCGTTAAGAATATTGATAAAACTCCTCCCAATAAAAATTGCAAGTTCGTATATGTTCCTAGAACCAATGGTGCTACTCCCAGTAAGGGAAATGAGGATCTTAAAATGATTAGCGTGCATCAAAAAATTTCATAATCATATAACTCAATTTGGTTCTAAGGTAGGAATCGCATTGAAAACCTTAAAAGAAAAGGAACCGGTAGTTAATGAAAGAATAGAACAAAGCCCCGCTAGAATCGATAAGATAGAAGAAATTATTTTCAATTTGGGGTCAGCTTTTTCCTCCGTTAAGAATATTGATAAAACTCCTCCCAATAAAAATTGCAAGTTCGTATATGTTCCTAGAACCAATGGTGCTACTCCCAGTAAGGGAAATGAGGATCTTAAAATGATTAGCGTGCATCCCAATTTCATTGATATAATTAAGGAACCTATTCACAAAAGCAAAATTATTGATTTTGTACCTAGAAGTGTGATGGTGAGAAACACCGATGTTAAATCCATTAGAAAAAATGGATGTTTGATTGAGGAGTTGGAAACTAAAGATGACAATACTTGAAACAATGCATTATGCCTAGCTAGGGGCATAAAACAATAGCGCTTGTTGGGAGGCAACCCAATGAATTAAATAAATATTTTTCTGTTATTGTGTGTTTTCACAATTATGCTACTGGTATGATTGTGTTTTTGTGTTTTTAATTAGTATTTGTGCCAAGTAGAACCTTTGGGATGATTTGGAAGATAATATAATTGATGCTGTTTGGAAAATAGAAAGTTTTGCGTCCAGTGCCCCAATTTTCTTTATGTACTGCAGCGTCAAAAATATCTCAAATTTTTACACAGTATTGGTATGTGAATTGCCCACGTTTTCCTAATTTTTTAGAATTTTTGGAGTTACAAAAGTATGGCTTTTAAATAGGTTGCTACAGACAGTTCTGTTTTTGACAGATTCTGTTTTTGACGCACTACTTGCTTGTTTTAATGAAACTATGGATTGTATCAGGGGGTATAAGCCATGTAGAAGTTAGAATACAGTAGGTATAATGCAAAAATAAAATATGAATGGGTTTGCAACAGTACCTAAATAGTGATTTATTTTGTTATACTAACGGATCTCACGAAGGTTTTGTTGAGTTTTGTGTGATTGAAGTTTTCAAGTTTTGGGTGAGATCACGATGGATGAAGGAATAAGGAGTAGCAAAAGTCTAAGATTGGGGATGCCCGAGGCACCCCAAGGTAATATTCAAGGAATACTCAAGCGTCTAAGCTTGGGGATGCCCCGGAAGGCATCCCCTCTTTCTTCTACCAACCATCGGTAATTTTACTTGGAGCTATATTTTAATTCGTCACATGATATATGTTTTGCTTGGAGCGTCTTGTATTATATGAGACTTTGCTTTGTTTGCTTTTTAGTTTGTCACAATCATCTTTGCTGAACACACCTATCTTTAGAGAGCCACACGTTTATCATCTTGATTTGTTAGAATACTCTATGTGCTTCACTTAATTTTTTTGAGCAAGGCAGTTGCTCCAGGGCTTCACTTAAATCTTTTTGAGCACGGTGGTGGCTAAATTTTGAAGAAATAAACTCTCATGCTTCACTTATATTATTTTTAGAGTTGATTAAAATTTTGAAGAAATAAACTCTCATGCTTCACTTATATTATTTTGAGAGTTGATTGAAATTTTGAAGAAATGAATTCTCATGCTTCACTTATATTATTTTGAGAATTGACAAGATTAAAATTTTGAAGAAATAAATTCTCATGCTTCACTTATATTATTTTGAGAATTGATAAGATTGAAATTTTGAAGAAATATTTGCACTCTCATGCTTCACTTAAATCTTTTTGAGAGTTGACAATAGTAACGGTAATTTGCACAAGATATGAATTTGGTCCCAAAGTGATGAATATTCTAGTGGGATATAATAAAAAATTTCATATAGATCATTGGATATGATAAGTGTGATTCCTTGCAATAGTTTTGCGATATGGAGATGATGATATGTGAGTCATGTTAGTGAGTAATTGTGATTAAGTAAGAATATTCGTGTTAAGGTTTGTGATTCCCTATGCATGCACGTCAAGTCAATAGTTATGCAAAGAAATTATATCCTACTTATGGTGCATTATTCTGTGTTAGTTATGTTCAATGCATGTTTATGACCATTTTCATTTTTTGGTTGGTTGCTTCTCAATCTTTTGCTAGCCTTCAGCGGAAATACTGCTTGTGCATCCAAAATCCTTAAGCCCAGTTGTACCAAATGAGTCCACTATATCTACCTATATGTGGTATTTCAATGCCGTTCCAAGTAAATTTGCGTGTGCCAACTCTAATTTTTAAAATAATTTTTCCGTTTTGTGTGCCCGTACCGCTCATGAAGCGGCAGGGGGTGGCCAATATTTTCCATGCTAGGTTTGTTATTCTCACGATGAGTGTTTATTCACTTGTCATTGCACGAGAGTATGGTTGGTAATAGGGATGCCCAGTCCCACAATGAAATCAAAATTAATAACAACAAAATTCCTTGGAAAGTGTTGGTATGGAGGGCACCCGTGGATACAGCTAGCCATGGATTGTGAAAGAAATGGTGGAAAGGAAATAAACTTTACTTTCTGTTTGGGAACCACCTATGTTCTGTCTAGCATGGAAAATATTGGGAATTCTCGATCGTTTTCATTGACAGGAAAAGCATGCATCTCAAAAAAAAAATCTCTCAAATTTTAGCTTTGAGCTCTGGCACATTTGACAAATCTCTACTTCCCTCTGCGAAGGGCCTATCTATGTAATTTTATGCAATTTTTATTTTTATTTGAGTCTCCATCTTCTCTTATAAAGCACCAACTAGAGAACACTATTGTCATACTTGTGCATTGGATGTAGCTAATATTCGAGTGTGTTTCATGAATGGATCAATGATTGAGCATAATGGGCTAGGAATAACTTTCTTTAGCGTTGATATTTTGAAAGACATGGTTGCTTGTTAGTATGCTTGAGTATCAATATTTTCATGTCAAAGTATAGACTATTGCTTTGAATCATTCAAGTCCAATGTCCATGCTATAAAAGAAAAGAATGTGTGATGAATATGTTAGGCAGCATTCCACATCAAAAATTCTGTTTTTATCATTTACCTACTCAAGGACGAGCAAGAATTAAGCTTGGGGATGCTGATACGTCTCCAACGTATCTATAATTTTTGATTGTTCCATGCTGTTATATTATCAATCTTGGATGTTTTTATAAGCATTTACAGCAATTATATATCATTTTTGGAGACTAACCTATTAACTTAGTGCCCAGTGCCAGTTGTTGTTTTCTGCCCTATTTTTGTTTTACAGAAAATCAATACCAAACGAAGTCCAAATGCCAGGAAATTTTTTGGAGATTTTTTATTGGCCAAGATAAACACTAGAAGCTTCGGGAGAGGGCCAGAAGACCCAGGAGGTGGCCACGAGCCACCAGGGCGCGCCTGGGGGGGGGCAGGCGCGCCCTGGTGCCTCGTGGGCCCCCCTTTGCTCCGTTTGACCTAATTCCAGCACTATAAATTCAGAAAAAAAATAAGAAACCCTCAGGGGAGTCCACGAAATACTTTTTCCGCCGCCGCAAGTTTCTGTTCTTGAGAGATCCCATCTGGAGGCCTTCTCCCGTACTCCGCCGGAGGGGGAATCAATCACGGAGGGGCTCTACATCAACCATGCTGCCTTTCCGATGATGCGTGAGTAGTTTACCACAGACCTTCGGGTCCATAGTTAGTAGCTAGATGGCTTCTTCTCTCTTTTTCATCCTCAATACAATGTTCTCCTCGATGTTCTTGGTGTTCTATCCGATGTAATCACTTTTTGCGGTGTGTTTGTTGGGATCCGATGAATTGTGAGTTTATGATCAGATTATCCATGAATATATTTGAGTCTTTGCTGCACTCTTTTATTCATGATTATTATAGCCTCGTATTTCTTCTCCGATCTATTGATTTGGTTTGGCCAACTGAGTTGATTTATCTTGCCATGGGAAGAGGTGCTTTGTAATGGGTTCGATCTTGCGGTGCTCAATCCCAGTGACAGAAAGGGACATGACACGTATGTATCATTGCTATTAAGGGTAAAAAGACGGGGTTTATTCATACATGAGTTTATCTTGTCTACATCATGTCATCGTTCTTAAGGCGTTACTCCGTTCTTTTATGGACTTAATACACTAGATGCATGCTGGATAGCGGTCGATGTGTGGAGTAATAGTAGTAGATGCAAGCAGGAGTCGGTCCACTTGTATTGGACGTAATGCCTATATACATGATCATTGCCTTGGATATCGTCATGATTATTTGCTTTTCTATCAATTGCCCAACAGTAATTTGTCTACCCACCGTATGCTATTTTCTTGAGAGAAGCCTCTAGTGAAAACTATGGCCCCCGGGTTTATCTAAATCATATTACTAAAACCCTAAAAATAATGCTGCCATTTTCTTTTATCTATTTTATTTTGTATTTTGTTTCAATCTATTAATCTATCACATACAATTTAATCTTGCAATTTACCGCCGAGGGATTGACAACCCCTTGTTTGCGTTGGGTGGAAGGGTTTGTTGTTTGTGTGCAGGTACTGCTAACGAGGTGTTGTATTATTCTCCTACTGGTTCGATAACCTTGGTTTCATAACTGAGGGAAATACTTATCTCTACTGTGCTGCATCATCCCTTCCTCTTCGGGGATAATACCAACGCAAGCTACAAGTAGCATGCGGCCTGTGAAGAAATCGATGTGAAGACTTTGAAGCTTGAAGACTTTGTTTTCATAGTTTCTTTTCTTCTTATTGGAGTCATAGGAAAAACCGTACTGTTAAAGGGGGTCTAGGTGAAACATATATCATACTTCAAAGCGATGCTCAAACCTATACACATTACAGCCACTTCGAGTGAAGCCTTTGGAAATCTCCGGAACAGCTGACGAATTTGGCAGTGACAGTGACGGAGTTCATCTGGTCTCTAACGAATTTGGTCAGGCTGAGGAGTTAGGATTTCGCCTGTTCGATCTGCCTATCGTGAGGAAATAGAGTGCCCCGACGAAATTGAGAGCTTAATTTCCGACCGTTGCTGCGCCGCGTGCTAGCTGTCGAGTGGATTCTTATCCTGACAACGGTCATGTCTGAGAAGGGCATTTATGACATTTCATGTCGGGTTGCCCCCTGACTATAAATAGCCGCCCCCCACAACCACTAGTTGGTTGGCTGCTCTAGAGAGAACTTGCACTTGTCATTTGAGAGCAACCCTTCCTCTGTCGACTTTGTGAGAACCCAAGTGAGGAAAAACCAAACCAGAGCCGAAGTGACTGAGCATCACTGAAGAAGTTGATTTGTGTGATCCGAAGCTTGTTACCTTTGAAGACTGTCATTTTTCCAGACGGTTACGCGTCATGTTCTGAGCACCCAAGAGTAATTGTGGCGTGCCGGTGAACAAGTTTGTGAAGGTTTTGGAAGTCTACCTTGAAGACTTACCACAAGTGATTGGGTGAGGTCTAAATGACCTTAGCTCAAGAGGAATACGACGAGGACTAAGTTTCCTCCGAGGTAAAACTCAGCTGCCTCAACCAGACGTACAGTTGATACAACAACTGGAACTGGTCTACCAAATCGCTGTGTCTTCACCGAGCCCAACTGGTTTCAAATTCCTCACCCCTTTACCTTTACGCATTTCCGCTGTTGAAGAACTTGTGCTTTACTTTTCTGAAGAATTTGAACTGAAGACTTTCATCATGTTGCATTTCATTTCTTTAGTTCATCTTCCTCATGCTTGTCTGCTTGTATGATTACCCGTTCTTCACTTGTATGTATTTCATTTGCATGCTATCTACATCTATGTCGATCTAGTTTCACTACTGTTTCTATTTCATCACTCTAATCTTCGTCAAAATCTTCAGAGTTTGATGAATTTCTAAAAATCTCCCATTCACCCCCCTCTGGGAGTTAACCTGCGCTTTCAGCAACACACAAGATATACACCCCATGGAAGAGACAAATAGAGGGCGGGAAAGATTGTATATATGTGGGTGAGAGAGTAGGAGAGAAACCTTACGATATATATATATATATATATATATATATATATATATATATATATATATATATATATAGAGAGAGAGAGAGAGAGAGAGAGGAAGTGTGCGAGAGAGAAATATATATAGGGAGGGAGAAGTGATACGTCTCCAACGTATCTATAATTTTTGATTGTTCCATGCTATTATAGTATTAATCTTGGATGTTTTATATGCAATTATATACCATTTTATATCATTTTTGGGACTAACCTATTAACCCAGTGCCCAGTGCCAGTTGCTGTTTTTTTGTTGCGTGTTTTTTCCTTTTCAGAAAATCATTATCAAAAAGAGTCCAAACGAGAAAAAAAACTTTGGATTAATTTTTTCATGACCAGAAGAGACCCACGAAGCTTCGGGAGAAGACCAGATGAGCCACGAGGAGGCGACAAGCCTGGAGGGCACGCCCCCCAGGCTTGTGGGCCCCTCGTAGCCCCTAATGACCTAATTCCAGCGCAATAAATTCCCAAATATTCCCAATATACCAGAGAGACAGAAGAGAAAACCTTTCCGCCGCTGCAAGCGTCTGTTCTTCCGCTATCCCATCTGGAGGCCTTTTTCGGTACTCTGCCGGAGGGGGAATTGATCACGGAGGGCTTCTTCATCAACCTTGCTGCCCATCTGATGATGTGTGAGTAGTTTAACACAGACCTACGGGTCCATAGCTAGTAGCTAGATGGCTTCTTCTCTCTCTTTGGTCTTCAATACCATGTTCTCCTCGATGTTCTTGGAGTTCTATCCGATGTAATCTTCTTTTGCGGTGTGTTTGTTGGGATTCAATGAATTGTGAGTTTATGATCAGATTATTCATGAGAAATATTTGGGTCTTCTCTGAACTCTTTTTATGCATGATTATTATAGCTTTGTATTTCTCTCCGATCTATCGATTTGGTTTGGCCTACTAGGTTGATTTATCTTGCAATGGGAGAGGTGCTTTGTGATGGGTTCAATCTTGCGGTGCTCAATCCCAGTGACAGAAGGGGACATGACACGTATTTGTATTGTTGCCATTAAGGATAAAAAGTTGGGGTTTAGTCATATTGCTTGAGTTTACTTTGTCTACATCATGTCATCTTGCTTAAGGCGTTACTCTGTTTCACACTTAATACCCTAGATGCATGCTGGATAGTGGTCGATGGGTGGAGTAATAGTAGTAGATGCAGGCAGGAGTCGGTCTACTTGTCTCAGACGTGATGCCTATATACATGATCATTTCCATGAATCTGTCATAATTATTTGCTTTTCTATCAATTGCCCAACAGTAATTTGTTTATCCACCGTATGCTATGTGTTCGAGAGAGAAGCCTCTAGTGAAAACTATGGTCCCCGGGTCTACTTTATCATATATAAAAAAAACCTAAAAATACCTTGCTGCAATTTATTTACTTCTATTTTATTTAGTATTTAGTTTATCTATCTATCAGTATCAGAATTATTCCTTGCAAATAACCGCTAAGAGGATTGACAACCCTCTTATTTACGTTGGGTGCAAGTGTTTGCTTTTGTGTGTGCAGGTGCACTTAACGGGATTTTGCTTGGTTCTCCTACTGAATTGATAACCTTGGTTCTTAACCGAGGGAAATACTTATCTCTACTATATTGCATCATCCTCTCCTCTTCGGGGAAATACCAACGCAGTCTACAAGTAGCAGGAAGAATTTTTGGCGCCGATGCCGGGGAGACATCATCAAAATTACCAAGTACCTTCGCACAAACTATCATCCACTTGCATTTATTTTATTTGCCTTTTTATTTGCATTTGCCTCTCGTTTTCATCTCCCCCACTTCTAATTTTTTTTACAAAAACACAAAAATATTTTTATTTGCTTGTTTGCTAGTTTGCTTGCTTCGTCGTGATGTCTCAAGAAAATAAAAAATTTGTGTGACTTTTCCAGTACTAATAATAATGATTTTATTAGTACTCCTATTGCTCCTCACGCCACTAGTGCGGAGTCGTGTGACATTAATGCTGCTTTGCTTAATCTTGTTATGAAAGAACAATTTTCTGGTAGTCCTAATGAAGATGCTGCATCTCATCTAAATAATTTCGTTGAGCTTTGTGATATGCAAAGGAAAAAAGATGTGGATAATGATATTGTCAAATTAAAATTATTTCCGTTCTCACTACGAGATCGTGCTAAAACTTGGTTTTCATCCTTGCCTAAAAATAGTATTGATTCTTGGGATAAGTGTAAGGATGCTTTTATTACCAAGTATTTTCCTCCCGCTAAGATTATTTATTTAAGAAATCAAATTATGAATTTTAAGCAACTTGAGCATGAACATGTTATACAATCTTGGGAGAGAATGAAATTAATGATAAGAAATTGCCCAACTCATGGCTTAAATCTATGGATGATCATACAAATTTTTTATGCGGGACTAAACTTTGTTTCTAGAAATTTGCTAGACTCTGTCGCAGGTGGTACTTTTATGGAAATTACATTTGGAGAAGCTACAAAACTTCTTGATAATATTATGACAAATTATTCTCAATGGCACACTGAACGAACTTCAACTGGTAAGAAGGTAAATTTTGTTGAAGAAATTAATACTTTGAGTGATAAGATGGATGCTTTATTGAAATTGGTTGGCAGTAAAAATGCTCATATTGATTCTAATGATTTGCCATTATCTACTTTGATTGAGCAAAATAATGATGCTATTGATGTGAATTTTGTCTCTAGAAATAATTTCAACAACAATGCTTATAGGGGTAATTTCAATCCTAGACCGTTTCCTGTAAATTCCTCTAATAATTATGGCAATCCCTATGGTAATTCTTATAATAATAATAATAGGATGCCCTCTGATCTTGAAAGTAATATTAAAGAATTTATTAATTCGCAAAAAAATTCAATGCTATGATAGAAGAAAAATTGAATAGAGTTGATGAATTGGCTAGGAACATGGATAGAATTGCTCATGATGTGGAAAATCTCAAAACTAAAATTTTGCCACCCAAGCATGATATAAATGAGTATATTAAATCTATCTATGTCTACATTAATGAAATTAAAGAAAGGACTGCTAGGTTGAGAGCTAAGCGAGAATTTCTAGAAAAAGCGATTCCACCCGGTTTCTATCGTAGTAATGATGAAGATATTAAAATGATTTGTGTCACTCCTATTGAATCATTATTTAGTAACATAAAACTTGATGAAAAAGGGACTGAAGAAGAGTCAACTTTAGTTAGAGGGAGTCCCAATTGCTTGGA
Organism: Elymus sibiricus; assembly: GCA_039707655.1. Classification (NCBI taxonomy): domain Eukaryota; kingdom Viridiplantae; phylum Streptophyta; class Magnoliopsida; order Poales; family Poaceae; genus Elymus; species Elymus sibiricus. Next base: position 197,123,832 of record CM077668.1, read on the forward strand.
GGGTGATAATCTTAAAGATAAAAATGAAAAAAGTGGGTTTGGAGAGGTCAAAACTTTAAATAGTAATGCACCCACTACTTTGGATTACAAGGACTTTAATTATGATAGTTGTTCTTTAATTGAGTGTATTTCCTTGTTCCAATCCATGATTAATTCACCAAATGCATATGAACAAAATAAAGTTTTCACTAAACATATTGTAGAAGCCATGATGAAAGCGCATGATGAAAAACTTGAGTTGGAAGTTTCAATTCCTAGAAAATTACAAGATGAATGGGAACCTACTATTGAAGTCAAAATTAAATATTATGAATGTAATGCCCTATGTGATCTTGGTGCTAGCGTTTCCACTATACCAAAGTCTTTGTGTGATGTGCTAGGTCTCACCGACATGGATCCTTGTTCCCTTAATTTGCATCTTGTGGATTCTACTATAAAAAAACCATTGGGTAGAATAAATGATGTGCTTATTCTAGCAAATATAAACTATGTGCCCTTGGATTTTATTGTTCTTGATATTGAATGCAATCCTTCTTGCCCCATAATACTTGGTAGGCCTTTTCTACGAACAATAGGTGCTATTATTGATATGAAAGAAGGTAATATAAGATTTCAATTTCCATTAAAGAAAGGGATGGAACACTTCCCTAGAAAGAGAATTAAGGAACCTTATGAATCTATTATGAGGGCCACCTATGGAATTAACTTGAAGGATGACAACACGTGAAACTATGCATTATGCCTAGCTAGGGGCATAAAACAATAGCGCTTGTTGGGAGGCAACCTAATGAATAAAATAATTTTTTGTTTTTACTTTCTGTTCTTGTGTGTTTACACAATTATAGCCTCTGTTATGATTGTGTTTTTATCTTTTAATTAGTGTTTTTTCCAAGTAATGCCTTTGGGATGATGTTGATGATAGTATAATTGATGCTGTTAGGAAAACTGAAAGTTTTGCGTCCAGTGCTGGAATTTTAGTTCTATACTGGAGCGTCAAAAAAATATGAAATGTTTACACTGTATTGGTATATGAATTGTTTACGTTTTCCTCATTTTTCAGAATTTTTGGAGTTACAGAAGTATGGCTTTTAAATAGATCTTTACAGACTGTTCTGTTTTAGACAGATTCTGTTTTTGTTGCATAGTTTGCTTATTTTGATGAATCTATGGATCGTATCGGGGGGTATGGGTCATGGAGAAGTTGGAGTACAGTAGCATTATGCCAATATTAAATATGAATCAATTTACAACAGTACCTAAAGTTTAAGATATGTTTGTTATACTAACGGATCTCACGAGGTTTCTGTTGAGTTTTGTGTGATGAAGTTTTCAAGTTTTGGGTGAGACTACGATGGATAAAGGAATAAGGAGCGTCAAGAGCCAAAGCTTGGGGATGCCCAAGGCAACCCAAGGTAATATTCAAGGAAGACTCAAGCGTCTAAGCTTGGGGATGCCCCGGAAGGCATCCCCTCTTTCGTCTACAATCAATCGGTAACTCACTTGGAGCTATATTTTTATTCATCACATGATATGTGTTTTACTTGGAGCGTCTTGTGATATAGTTTGTTTGCATTTTAGTTTGTCACAATCATCTTTGCTGAACACACCTTTTTGAGAGGGACATACATTATTCGTGATTTGTTAGAATACTCTATGTGCTTCACTTATATCTTTTGAGCAAGGCAGTTGCTCTAGTGCTTCACTTATATCTTTTAGAGCACGGCGGTGGTTATATTTTAAAGAAATAGTTGCACTCTCATGCTTCACTTATATATCTTTGAGAGTCTAATGAATAGTAATGGTAGTATCCACAGGTTATAAATTTGGTCCTGATATGATAGGTATTCAAGAGGGATATAATAAAAACTTTCATGTGGATCACTCAATATGATAAGTTTGATTCCTTGCAATAGTTTTGCGATATTAAGATGGTAATATGTGGGAGGTGCTAGTAGATAATTGTGGTTTATTAAGAATATTGGTGTTAAGGTTTGTGATTCCCAAAGCATGCATGTATGATCTGTCGTTATGCTAGGAAGTTGGAGCATGATATATTCTTGATTGTCTACCTTATGAGTGGCGGTCGGGGACGAGCGATGGATTTTTCCTACCAATCTATCCCCCTAGGGGCATGCGTGGTAGTACTTCGCTTTGACGGCTAATAAAATTTCGCAATAAGTAGGTGAGTTCTTTATGACTAATGTGAGTCCATGGATTATACACACTCTCACCTTTCCGCAATTTGCTAGCCTCTTCGGTACCATGCATTGCCCTTTCTCACATCGAGAGTTGGTGGAAACTTCACCGGTGCATCCAAATCCCGTGATATGATATGCTCTATCACACATAAGCCTCCTTATATATTCCTCAAAATAGCCACCATACCTACCTATCATGGCATTTCCATAGCCATTCCGAGATATATTGCCATGCAACTTCCACCGTTCCGTTTTTATGACACACATCGTCATTGTCATATTGCTTTGCATGATCATATAGTTGACATAGTATTTGTGGCTCGGCCACCGTTCATCATTTTTATACATGTTACACTAGCATCATTGTACATCCTGGTACACTGCGAGAGGCATTCATGTAGAGTCATATATTTGTTCTAGTATCGAGTTGTAATTTTGAGTTGTAAGTAAATAAAAGTGTGATGATCCTCATTATTAGAGCATTGTCCCAGTGAGGAAAGGATGATGGAAACCATGATTCCCCCACAAGTCGGGATGAGACTCCGGACGAAAAAAAAGAGGCCAAAAAGAGCCCACGGAAAAAATGAGAGAAAAAGAGAGAAGGGGCAATGTTACTATCCTTTTTCCACACTTGTGCTTCAGAGTAGCACCATGTTTTTTCATATAGAGAGTCTCCTATTTTGTCACTTTCATATACTAGTGGGAATTTTTCATTATAGAACTTGGCTTGTATATTCCGATGATGGGCTTCCTCAAATGCTCGAGGTCTTCATGAGCAAGCAAGTTGGATGCACACCCACTTAGTTTTCATGTTGAGCTTTCATACACTTATAGCTCTTAGTGCATCCGTTGCATGGCAATCCCTACTCCTCGCATTGACATCAATTGATGGGCATCTCCATAGCCCGTTGATTAGCCTCGTTGATGTGAGACTATCTTCTTATTTTTGACTTCTCCTTATTAATCTCTACCACCATACTCTATTCCACCCATAGTGCTATATCAATGGCTTGCGCTCATGTATTGCGTGGGGGCTGAAAAGCTGAAGCACGTTAAAAAGTATGAACCAATTGCTCGGCTTGTCATCGGGGTAGTGCATGATTTTGTGTTAAGAAGATGGAGTATGACAGGATTATATGATTTTGTAGGGATAACATTCTTTAGCATTTTTATTTTGAAAGACATGATTGTTTATTAGTATGCCTGAGTATTGATGTCTTTATATCAAACTATAGACTATTGCTTTGAATCATTCGGATCTTATTATTCATACTGTAAAAAAGAGATTACATGATGAAACATGTTAGGTAGCATTCCACATAAAAAATTCTGTTTTTATCATTTACCTACTCGAGGACGAGCAGGAATTAAGCTTGGGGATGCTTGATACGTCTCCAACGTATCTATAATTTTTGATTGTTCCATGCTATTATAGTATTAATCTTGGATGTTTTATATGCAATTATATACCATTGTATATCATTTTTTGGGACTAACCTATTAACCCAGTGCCCAGTGCCAGTTGCTGTTTTTTGCTTGTTTTTGCCTTTTCAGAAAATCATTATCAAAAATTGTCCAAATGAGAAAAAAAAACTTTGGATTAATTTTTTCTGGACCAGAAGAGAGCCACGAAGCTTCGGGAGAAGACCAGAAGAGCCAGGAGGAGGCGACAAGCCAGGAGGGCGCGCCTAGGGGGGGTAGGCGCGCCCCCAGGCTTGTGGGCCCCTCATACACTACTGGAATCTGGCAATTTGCCATCTGTCCCCTCTTTGCCGTCTGCCAGCTGACGGCAAAGAGCCTCTTTGCCGTCTGCTTTGGGAAAGCGGACGACAAAGAACCAACTGATGGCAAAGAGAGTCTTTGCCATCAACTGGCTCTTTGCCGTCTGCCAGCTGACGGCAAAGAGGCCAGTGGCAGACGGCAAAGAGGCCCGTGGGCCCCAGGGGGGCTCGGCGCTGGCTAGGTCACCTCTTTGCTGTCTGCTGGCCCTTTGCCGTCTGCTAGCAGACGGCAAAGAACGGCCAGGCAGGCGGCAAAGGAGGAATGCGGGGCCCACCAAAGCACGGCGTGGGCTAACCTAACGGCTGGCCTCTTTGCCGTCTGCTAGCAGACGGCAAAGGAGCGATGTGCCTTAACGGCTAGCCCGCGCACGCCCGGCCCCCACTACCCCACTCTCCTCCCCCGCACCCCTCTCTCGCTCGCTCCCTCCACCGCCGCGCCCGTCGCCGCCGCCGGCCCGCCGCTCCGCCACCCCGCGCCGCCGGCCCCCGCGCCCCGCCGCCCCTGCCCCCGCCCCCTCTCCCCGCGCTCCGCCGCCCCTGCCCGGCGGCCTCCTCTCCTCGCCGCCGGCCGCCCCCGCCCGGCGGCCTCCTCTCGTCGCCGCCGGCAGCCCCGGAGCTTCACCCCCGCCCCTCGCCGCCGGCCGCCCCCGCCGCCCCCTGGTGAGTGCCCCACCCCCGTCTTTTTTTTTGTTTTTTTCTGTTAAATTAGTTAGTTAGTTTATTAGGTAGAAAAAACTTAGATAGAAAAGAAGAAAAGAAAAAACTTAGAAGAAAAAGAAGAAAAGAAAAAACCTAGAAGAAAAAAAAGAAGAAAAGAAGAAGGAAAAAAAAGGAAAAAGAAAAAAGGAAAAGAAGAAAAAATAAGAAGAAGAAGAAGAAGAAGAAGAGGAGGAGAAGAAAAAAGAAGAAGAAGAAAGAGGAGAGGAGGAGAAGAAGAAGAGGAAAAAGGAAAGGAAGAAGAAGAAGAAGAAGAAGAAGAAGAAGAAGAAGAAGAAGAAGAAGAAGAAGAAGAGGAGGAGGAGAAGAAAAAAGAAGAAGAAGAAGAAGAAGAAGAAGAAGAAGAAGAAGAAGAAGAAGAAAAGGAAGAAAAGGAAGAAGAGGAAGAAGAAGAAAAGGAAAAAGAGGAAAAAAAGAAGAAGAGGAAGAAGAAGAAAACGACACCCCGACCCCGACACGACACCCCGACACCCCGATCCCGACACGACACCCCGACACCCCGACCCCGACACGACACCCTGACCCCGACACGACACCCCAACACCCCGACACCCCGACACCACGACACCCAGACACGACACCCCCGACACCCCGACACCCCGACACCCCGACCCCGACACGACACCCCGACACACCGACCCCGACCCGACACCCCGACACCACGACACCCCGACACCACGACACCCAGACACGACACCCCCGACACCCCCGACCCCGACACCTTTTCGGCCTCCTGTTGACCGAAAAGGTGCTCTTCGGCCTTCCAGAGGCCGACGGGGTCATATATTTGTGAATTATGAGTTAGGTCATATATTTTCTGATTTTGTTATGAAAAACATCATATATATTTGTGTTGATCGGGTGGATTTAAATGTGCAGTTGTTTCGTCGCTGCGAGGGTTTGGTGTTCGACGACCTCTCCGTGCGTTCGACGAGCTCCGCCCCTGCGTTCATGGGTGAGCACAAATGACATCTCTTCCTCCCCCCTTCATTTGCTCTGTTCCGGTCTTCGTGCCGATGCCAGTCATTGCTCCGGGGACCACGGTGAGTTTCATTTCAATGGTCATTAGTTACTAGTCTTAACATTTCAGTGTCATCATGCTAACGAGACATTGCAAATGATCTTTGGTGCAGCGTAACTCCAGACAAGCATCGCACGATCCTTCTCCAGGTGGTACCGGCACGAGCACCCCCGGTGCTTCAGCTCCGTGATGACGGTAAGTTTTCTCTACTGTTTTGCTTAACAAATGCATAATGACCTAGACTTAGCTTTATTTCCTCCAATATGCTTACCATAATGACCTAGACTTAGCTTATTTTCCTCCAAAATGACATAATAAGCTTACTTAGCTCCTAAATGATCCATTTTACCTAAGTTAGCTCTAAAATGACCTAAGTTAGCTCTAATATGCTAAGTTAGCTCTAATATGCTTAGTTACCTAGGTTTGCTCAATAATGACATATACTTAGCTTACTTATGTCAAAAATGGCATAATTAGCTTACTTAGGTCAAAAATGGCATAACAACCTTGGTAACCTCATAAATGTCATATACTTAGCTTATTTTCGTCCAAAATGACATAATAAGTTTACTTAGCTCCAAAATGATCCATTTTACCTAAGTTAGCTCCAAAATGACCTAAGTTAGCTCTAATATGCTTAGTTACCTAGGTTATCTCAATAATGACCTATACTTAGCTTAGTTATGTCAAAAATGGCATAATATGCTTAGTTAACTCAAAAATGGCATAATTACCTAGGTTAGCTCAATAATGACCTATACTTAGCTTATTTAGTTCATTTATGACATAAGTAGCTTACTTAGCTCATAAATGGCATGATAACCTTGCTAAGCTCATAAATGTCATATACTTAGCTTACTTAGCTCATAAATGACATGATAACCTTGCTAAGCTCATAAATGTCATATACTTAGCTTACTTAGGTAAAAAATGGCATGATAACCTTGGTAAGCTCATAAATGTCATATACTTAGCTTACTTAGCTCATAAATGGCATGATAACCTTGGTAAGATCGCATTGATGCAGTGCTTCTTTTTACTTTCTTATTCTTCTTCTTCTTCTTCTTCTTCTTCTTCTAGTCTTCTTCTTCTTCTTCTTCTTCTAACTTTCTTATTTCCCATTTTGCAAATTTCATTCACTTCACGGAAGCTTTCATTGATGGAGTGCTTCTTTTTACTTTCTGTTTTGATTTTGTACCTTTGAACATATGTGGAACTTGCTATATGGATGAAACTATGTATGTGGAACTTGCTATGTATGTATGGATGGAACTATGTATGTATGGATGAAACTTATGTGTTGGATATCTCATATGTTTGCTGTGAAACTTGCCCTGTGAAATATATATATATATATATCATATATTTGCTGTGAAAATGCTTGGATATAAGAAAAACAGAATAAAAAGAGCAATGCAGGCTCTTTGCCGTCTGCCACCGACGGCAAAGGGCTCTTTGCCGTCTGCCGCAGACGGCAAAGTGGACACGTGGCAGCAACCTGTGCAACCTGGGAGCACTGGGGGCTGACCCATTTGGTCACTTTGCTGTCTATGGCAGACGGCAAACGATGGTGTGGTTTGCCATCTGTGGCGGACGGCAAAGAGTGGCAGCGGCGGACGGCAAAGAGCGGGGAGGGTGACGGGTCTGATGACGTCATGAAGCAGACGGCAAAGGGGAGGGCACATTTGCCGTCAGCCGGCAGACGGCAAAGCCTCCCGTTAGCCACCTAACGTGGCTAACGTCTATCCTTTGCCGTCAACTTTCTTTGCCGTCTGCTGGCCAAGGAAAGCTGACGGCAAATGTCTTTGTCGTCCGCTGTGCGAAAACAGACGGCAAAGAAGCTCATTACCGTAACTTACAGTGCCGTCCATGTTTGCCATCTGCGGCTGACGGCAAAGACCTTTGCCGTCAGCTTTATGGTCCTTTGCCGTCTGCCATGGCAGACGGCAAATCAGCCGCTTCCTGTAGTGATAGCCCATCCTGACCTAATTCCAGCGCTATAAATTCCCAAATATTCCCAATATACCAGAGAGACAGAAGAAAACCTTTCCGCCGCCGCAAGCCTCTGTTCTTCCGCGATCCCATCTGGAGGCCTATTCCGGTACTCTGCCGGAGGGGGAATCGATCACGGAGGGCTTCTTCATCAACCTTTCTGCCCTTCCGATGATGTGTGAGTAGTTTACCATAGACCTATGGGTCCATAGCTAGTAGCTAGATGGCTTCTTCTCTCTCTTTGATCTTCAATACCATGTTCTCCTCGATGTTCTTGGAGTTCTATCCGATGTAATCTTCTTTTGCGGTGTGTTTGTTGGGATCCGATGAATTGTGAGTTTATGATCAGATTATTCATGAGAAATATTTGAGTCTTCTCTAAACTCTTTTATGCATGATTGTTATAGCTTTGTATTTCTATCCGATCTATCGATTTGGTTTGGCCTACTAGATTGATTTATCTTGCAATGCGAGAGGTGCTTTGTGATGGGTTCAATCTTGTGGTGCTCAATCCCAGTGACAAAAGGGGACATGACACGTATTTGTATTGTTGCCATTAAGGATAAAAAGATGGGGTTTAATCATATTGCTTGAGTTTACTTTGACTACATCATGCCATCTTGCTTAAGGCGTTACTCTGTTTCATAATACCCTAGATGCATGCTGGATAGCGGTCGATGGGTGGAGTAATAGTAGTAGATGCAAGCAGGAGTCGGTCTACTTGTCTTGGACGTGATGCCTATATACATGATCATGGCCATGAATCCGTCATAATTATTTGCTTTTCTATGAATTGCCCAACAGTAATTTGTTTACCCACCGTATGCTATGTGTTCGAGAGAGAAGCCTCTAGTGAAAACTATGGCCCCCGGGTCTACATTATCATATATAAAAAAACCTAAAAAAACCTTGCTACCATTTGTTTACTTTTATTTTATTTAGTATTTTAGCTTATATATCTATCACTATCAGAATTAATCCTTGCAAATAACCGCTAAGAGGATTGACAACCCTCTTATTTGCGTTGGGTGCAAGTGTTTGCTTTTGTGTGTGCAGGTGTGCTTAACAGGATTTTGCTTGGTTCTCCTACTGGATTGATAACCTTGGTTCTTAACTGAGGGAAATACTTATCTCTACTATACTACATCATCCTCTCCTCTTTGGGGAAATACCAACGCAGTCTACAAGTAGCAAGAAGTTACGTCTCTGAGAAAGATGGAGACATGTATATATAGGGAGTGAGATGCGTGCGTGCGATCGAGATTTTGTACATGTGGAAGGAGAAGAGAGAAAGAGTTTGAAGAGAGAGCTCAAAAAAACTTGGACGAGAGGGGGGTGGAGAGCTTGTGTGTGTGCTTGTGGGGTGCGGGATTGATATTTTTATGCGATAGAGAGAGGGAGAGAAAGAGAGAGAGAGCAAAGGAGTTAGTCAGCCGCTTTTACGTCGTCTTTCTTCCCAATGGCGCCGCAATCTTTAGTGTGGTTTGGTCAGTGTCTCCGTTCTTTCCGATGCGCTCCTTGAAGATCAAGGTGTTGTGCACGCCAGGGTGCAGAGGAGCACAAGCGACTGTGGCCGCTATATTGTAACACCCCACTAATCAAGCTACAGTAATCCCATATGATCAGTGCCATGTCATCATGATTATTATAATTAAAATGCAATTAAAGAAATAATCCAACTTCAATTCAAATTTAAAATGTAAGTCAAATAAAAACTTCTTCAAATAATTAAACAAAATAGTTCATGTTATTGCAAATAATCCCAAAGCAATTATAAAAATAAAACCAGCATTATTTGAAATTCTCAAAATGCCCCTAGAAATTAAAACAATGGTCCAGCAGCATTATATTAAGCCATTTCAATTTAATTAAATAGTTAAACTACTCACAATAAATTGAGACTTCTTGTGCTAGCTCAAAATGTTGCCTAATATTTGTGTGTCAAATTTCATAGCCAACTAAATTCATTTAGTATTAAAAAGAAATGCAAAACAGAGACTAGAAAACAAAACAGAAAAGAATAAAGGAAAAGAAAGAAAAATCACTGGTGGATTGGGCTTCGAGTCACCACAGTGCGGCCCAGCCTACCACGGCTGGCTTTTCTCCCACCTCGCGTCACGCTGGAGACAGTGCGCTCGCCATGGCCGCCCACACGCCGATGCAGCATGCGTCAGCGAGTCCCTGCGGCGGATAAGATGCTCCCCGACGCCTCTGGCCAACCCTAGTCCCCCCATTCGTTCCCCTCGTCTCGCCCCCTTCGATTTAGCCATCGCCCCTGACCACCGTCGCCGTGCCGTCGTCGTCCGCACACACCGGAGCCTTCCCATGGCGCCAGAAGATGTCCAGGAGGTTCCCGCTCGTCGCCCTCAACCTCTCCCGTGAAGATCCCGTGCCGAGACGCTTCGAGACGACGCAACCGCCCCCTTCTTCAACCTCGGATCTGCCGTACGCCTCCATCGATTGCGCCATCGTCGCTACTCCCCGTGCCTCCCCGAGCCTCCTCTGCTTTCACTGTGAGTGCCGCCTCGCAATCCCTCTCTCTCGCGCGTTTTGGTGCCGTTGACACCGTAGCCGAGCTCACGTGCTCCGGCCGCCGTCGGGCTCGACCGTAGCCACCGCCTCAGTCGTCCCCCATCTCCACCTAGTGCACCAATGGGTGCAGCGCTTCGTGCGCGTGCCATTTGCCATTGCCGCTGCCCCGTTTGGTCACCGGAGAGCCTTTCTGGTGACCCACCACCGCGTCGGGCCTCGCCACCGGCGTCTGTGTGCGCGCGGGCGTTTTAAACGCCGTTGGGTGGACACGTGTCGCCCCCAGGCACTAACCCCAGCTACTAACCCCCACTGACACTGGGCCCCGCCCGAGATTAATTAGAGCTAATAAAAAAACGGTTTAACTAAATTAACTACTGACATGTGGGCCCCCCGGTTACTATTCCTTCGGATAAGACGTGCACAGTCAGCTGCTGACTGTACCACTGGGACCCACTGGTCATACGCTAGCGCTAGCTGAGGCTGTGTATAAAAAGGATTTTGGCACTGTTTCGGATAATTTGAATTTAATAATTAAAATAATTCCAGAAATTCAATAAAACTTTGAAAAATCATAGAAAATAAACCGTGACTCGGATGAAAATAATTTATATATGAAAAACGATCAGAAAAATATGACGAATCCGAATATTCCACCCACATACCTGCCACACCCCTCTAACATACTGAACATGGAACCGTCCCCTCCGGTTCAGTGTACCGATAATCACCCAGAGCTGGGAGAACACTCCCGGATAATTTCCCGCTCCGACTAACTCGCGTAGTGCTGCATTAGAGCACCCCTAGCACTGCATGTTGACATGCCATCCATCCCTGTTGCATTGTTTGCCGTGTATTTATTGTTTCTTCCCCTTCCTTCTCTCTCGATAGACCCCGAGACTGCCGACAACACTGCAGAGTATGACTACGTCGTCGATGACGAGACCCCTTCAGCTGAGCTTCCAGGCAAGCAAAACCCCCTTGATCATCCAGATATCGCCCACTCTCTCTCTCTTATGCTTGCATTAGTATTGCTTCTGTTGTTGCTCCGATAGCTCCTATTCTGATGCATAGCGTATTTTCGTCGCCTACTGTTGATACCTACCTACTGTCCTATGATGCTTAGGTAGCTATGCTGTTGTTCCATCTGTGGCCCTTCACCCTTGTCCGTTTGCCATGCTTGTTACCGGGCCGTGATCACTCTGGGTGATGATCACGGAAATGTTTACTTATTGCAATACCTTAAACTGATAAAGTTGGGCTGGCCCCAAGGGTGCCCGCGAGTGAATAATATTAAAGACGGGTCGGCTCCAAGAGCACCCGCGAGCCGTGTGTTATCAAGACGGAGCGATAGGGATCCTGATCGTCTCTGCGAGTTACTAAATACACCTAACGGATTTGGGTATATGATCTGAGTTGGCCACTGGCCTATAGGCACTACCACCACGTGGGATAATGGTTATGGGACCCTCTACGTCGTATGTATCAGCCGAAAGTTCTTCAGATGTCACAGGTCAGAGATGCGGGCTGATTGTTGGGGTGGGCTGGTTACGTCACTGGTGTAAACAGTGTCGCGCCTGGGCCCCGACCACCCACGCAACGTGCAGGAGTGCAAAGGGCGATGGCCCAAGACCCCTTCGCACTTAGGATTTAGACCAGCGTGTTGACCTCTCTATTGAGCCTAGGTAGGACTGTGTTGTGTCGATTACCCGAGGCCGGGCATTACCCAGCAAGTGTGTCTAGCCAGAGGTGATCGAGCGTGTTGGGTAACAGTAGTGCACCCCTGCAGGGAAGTTATCTATTCGAATAGCCGTGTCCATGGTAACAGGACGCTCAGAGTTGTATATTGATCTGCTACAACTACAAATGGATACCAAGTGATTACTAAACTGTTACTGCTGCTCTCGGGATCAGTTTCTCACAGGGTAGTCGAGGAAGGATCCCAGGGCATTACTAAAATATGATTGATTATATAATGTCTTGTTCTACTCTCTTCTGATGCTGCAAGATTGCTTCAAGATGCTAGTCTTCGATAGGCTAGGCTTTTCCCCCTCTGTTCCGGCATTGCTGCAGTTTTGTCCAAAGATATAGCCCCATTCCTTTGATACTAATGCATACTTAGTATAGTTCTGATGTCAGTCTTGCGAGTACTTTGGATGAGTACTCACGGTTGCTTTGCTATCTCTTTTTCCCCATACCCGGTTGCTGCGTTCAGACGACGGAGCCCAGGAGCAGGAGATCCCCGGAGTAGCCTACTACGACGTGGAGATCCCTGACGACCAGGAGTAGTTCGGAGGCCCTAGGCAGGAGGCCTTCGCCTTTTCGATCAGTGTCACTGTTTGTGCTAGCCTTCTTAAGGCAACTTGACTAACTATATCTGTATCCAGATATTATTTGTGTGTATGACTTGTGTATTCGGATCCTCGTGACCCCTGGTTTGTAATATGAAGATTTATGTTTAAATTTGAGTTTAGAGTTGTGTTGTGATATCTTCCCATGAGTCTCTGATCTCGAGCGTGCACGTTTGCGTGTATGATTAGTGCACGGTCGAGCAGAGGGCGTCACATATATAACCTTGGACGGGGATAGATAGTATCCGAGGGGGGGGGTGTGAGATATTGAGAGAAATCAAACCTAGGGAGAGAATGTGTGTGCATAGTGTGCAGGCGAGAGAGGCTAATGGTGCGAGATGGATACATCGTGTGCGTGAGTGTTTAAGAAATATAGAGGGATCGTGTGTGGGATACAAAAAGAGGACCATGTGGAGTGTGTTTGTGAGGCAGAGAGACATAGTGAGAGATATATGTGTGTGTGTGGTATAGGGTGTATGTGACGGAGAGGTACATGCTAAATAGGGTTTTCGGGAAGAGATTGTGTGTGAGCGATAGAGCGATGTAGGGGCCTTGGGGCGGGCAGGGGCCGGGTGAGGGTGTGAAAATGTGTGCGTTAATGCATGTGTTACATGCGAGTGTGCGAGGGAGGGACGAATCAAGAGAGATGGTTGTTGTGTTACGGATGCTTCTCTCTCTCACTCTCTGTCACACACACAAACACAAACACAAGACCGTTCTCTCATGTATACACAATACCTCGACATCTCTCCATGCCTTGATCATACACGATCATTTGCACATTCACACCTCTCTATCACACGCACACCGTCTCCACGTTGCCCTTCCGCCACGACACACATATAGACACATATATACACACATTATCAAAAAATATAATTAGGGTACACTTAAAACCTCCAAATCCAAATGAGCACGAACTGAAACTAAATTCAAATATATGGAAATATTGTAGCATGGTGAACTTTTCCAGCAAAAAAATGTAACATGACATTCGAGGATTGTTTTCTCACACACAAAAAGGTTCAGTGGATGTCCTTCGAGCACGACACCGTGACGCACCGTTCGATCGACCGTGTGGCCGTGGTGCATGCACTTGCATAGGATTCCGTATCGACGATGTGCTAATTAATGTGGTAAGCGCTGCCTCAGTCTAATGTTTACGTGTAGTACGAAGTTCTTTTAAGTTTGACCAACCCTATATAAGACTAAACTAAGCTCCCATATGCGCACTCATGAATATGCCACCGCCACAGTTGCACATGCCGGCGCCCGCATGCTCCGGCCGACCATTTCTCGCGCATCACCGCCGCATCACCACGGCGTACGAAGAGGAGGAGGACGAGCACGTGCTCTAGCATGCCGGCGAGGAGGAGGAGGAGCTAGCGGGTCATTGTGGTCTCCCTCCGCGAGGAGGAGGCCCGCATGGTGGCTGTCGTGGCGGAAGCCGGTCGCGCCCGCTAGGAGCGCGAGCTCGACTAGTCACGCGCTGAGGCTGCAAACCGGGTGCCAACGTGGAATCTACCTTCGAGACCTTGAACACCATGTGGATCCTCCAACCTGAAGGAACAAATTGGGTCAGTCGAATCTTGTGAGCCGTTGGATGCAACATGGATGGCCAGATGGGCTTCTTCAACCTCTGAAAATGATGCACTGTTCATCTTCTCTCTCAACCACCGAGCCGCCACAGGCCTAACCGCCTGGTGCCGCCGCCCCGCCCACTCCTCAACCACCTCCCACCATCGTGTTGCCTCCCACCATCCGTCTAACCTCTGGCACGATCCATTTTTTCCGGTGAACTGCATCCCACACCGAACACTCCTAAGATAGATCATGGGCACCCTGCCACCCTAATATAGATAGTGGGGTAGCTTCTCTGGCGTCTTCTTCCTTTCCTCCAAGGAACTTCTTCTTTCACAAATCAACTGACCCAAATTGCTATAGCTATTGTGTACTACTTATTAAGTACAAGATAAGAAATGAGTAGTACAGATGGATAGTACCAACTAGTTAGACGAATTAAAATACTACTACTAGTACTACTTATTAAGTACAGTAGGAATGTGAAGAAACAAGTAGTAGTACCAACTCCAAGATGAACTATAAGAAATAGTACATACTAAAGAGTTCAAGTAACGAGAAAGAACATAACATAGTTCTGCTGGAGGCTCAGGACAACACACCCCTGAAATAAAACTAAGCAACTAATCCGGTTGACACTGTGTTGACGCTCGAAAATGGCATGATCGCAAAGAGTGACTTGAGGCTGTAGCAAGATGAGGTTAAATTTATGATTTCATGTCACCATTGGGTGGCTCTCTCCAAGCTTATCAAAATAGATATAAAGATGGTCGAAAACGGAGCTCGGATGCAAAAGGTATGACAATTTCAGAGATACCCGTGTTGACATCAGATTATGAAATGACATGAAACATAATTAAGATTGCCTCGGATGGAAAAAGTTTCAACATGAAAGTTCTTCATCTCGTCTAAACGGATGATTTTTATAAAAAAATCGTTTTAATCTGAGGTCGTATGCAAAAGTTACAGCCAAAACTGCGCGCTGCAGCACTGCATGGCCGGATCATCCGGCCGGAGGCCGAACGAATGACCCAGGCAACGGAAGGTTGATGACGAAGTCGGATGATCTGGGACCATTGTTTAGGAAATCGGTAACTGGTAGCTGCTCAGTCAGCTTGGGAGTAGTGATTAATCGGTGAATCTGCCTATTGACTGGATTAATTGGGCGACCATTAATCGGTAGATTAAATACGAATTGCCAATATATATCTAGTTTTTTATGTATTATACCATGCTCTCAGCTATGTAATATACCAAAATATGCTACTGTTTGGTCGAACCTAGCTATTGAGGAGCGAGGGGGGATGGGAGGGGTTACGGGGCAAAATTTTGGGCTTTGTTTGCCCACAAGTTAATGGGTCAGCAGCGATTTATCGACCTAACAACCGATTAATTGGTCTAACAGGCCAATTAATTGGCCTGACAAGTTAACACGATGAATAGGTGCTATTCGATTCAGTCACCATACGAGTAGCGATTAACTGGCCCGTTAACTGATTAATCGGATGAATTCTTGAACAGTGTCTGGGACCAGTCCCGGATGATCCGGGTAGAGGCCGGATAATCTGGGAAAGAGTCCGGATGTCCAGACAATTTTTTCTACTGCAGACTTTAGAAAACAGTTCGAAACCCTCTCAAGATGACCTCAAATTGAAAAGTGTTCAACAAACTTTGAATGTGCTTGTACTCTATGGCATGACTTGGAAAAGCGATATCCCGATTACTCTTTAAAGAATCTTGATGAGATTCTTCATAAGACTATTGCTTTTCACAAGATGAGTCCTAATGATCCTAAATTTGATGATTGCTTGTTTGAGCTTCGTGATCTTATGCGTGCTAAAGGAGATGTTAGAACTATTAGTAACATTAGCATGGAAGCTATTAGAATTCATAAACCCGAACATTGTCATGGTCATGGAACTAATGAATTCATTGCCCTAGGTGATGATCATATGCATGATGATAATGATGTTGAGCATGGCTATTATGATGAGGACAAAGAATTTGATATTGAATTTGAGAAGACCATGAGGAATCTTAGTCTTATGGCAAATCTTCGAGATTACATGGCCGGAGGAAACGAGTGGATTCTTGATAGTGGATGCACCGATCACATGACCGGAGATAGAGACATGTTTCGTGAGCTTGCTAAAAATGATGGTCCACGCAAGTATGTGACTTTTGGAGACAACTCCAAGGGTAAGGTACTTGGCCTCGGTAAGGTGGCCATATCCAATGATAGCTCCATACAAAATGTTATGCTTGTTGAATCTCTTGGTTACAATCTTCTTTCCGTATCTAGACTAGTCGACTTTGGTTTCAATGTTCTATTTACCAAAGTAGATTGCCTAGTGTTTTGTTAAGATAATCATAATATGGTCTTTACCAGCATTCGTAGAGGTGATCTATACATTGTTGATTTCACTAAGAGAGCCCAACCTCATACATGTTTAATCGCTAAATCTTCTAAAGGTTGGTTATGGCATAGGAGACTTGGACATGTTGGCATGCGTAACCTTGATAAACTTGTTAAAGGAGATCATATCCTTGGTGAAAAAGATGTTATATTTGACAAGGATCGACTTTGTAGTGCTTGCCAAGCAGGAAAACTAGTTGGAGGAAGCCATCCCGTGAAGAACATTATGACCACGAGGAGACCACTCGAGCTACTTCATATGGATCTTTTTGGTCCCAACTCCTATAAGAGTCTTGGTGGTAACTCTTTCGGTTTGGTCATTGTTGATGATTTTTCCAGATTTACGTGGGTGTTCTTTCTCGATGACAAATCGCAGGTACAAAAGATCTTCAAGAACTTCGCAAAAAAGGCCCAAAATCAATTTGAAGTGAAGATCAAGAAGGTTCGGAGTGACAACGGAACGGAGTTCAACAACGCAAATGTGGACACCTTTCTTGATGAGGAGGGTATTTCACATGAGTTCTCGGCTACGTACACACCTCAACAAAATGGAGTTGTTGAGAGGAAGAACCGTACTCTTATTGAGATGGCAAGAACAATGCTTGATGAATACAAGACGCCAAAACACTTTTGGGCGGAAGCTGTTGAAATAGCTTGTCATGCAACAAATCGACTCTACCTTCAGAAGCTTCTTGGTAAAACGGCATATGAACTGCTCACCGGTAACAAACCACAAGTTGGATACTTTCGAGTATTTGGCTCAAAATGTTACATTCTTGATAAGCATCGTTGTTCAAAATTTGCTCCTAAATCTCATGAAGGTTTTCTACTTGGCTATGGATCGAACTCTCACACTTACCGTGTCTACAACAACTTCACTCGAAAAGTTGAAGAGACGGTAGATGTGAAGTTTGATGAGACTAATGGCTCGCAAGTCGAGCAATTGCCAATTGATGTAGGAGATCAAGAACCATCGGAAGCAATCCAAGACTTGTCGATTGGCAAGATTCACCCCGTGGAAGTAAAGGAGAGTACCTCGTCTATTCAAGTGGAAGCCCCAACTTCACATCAAGGTGAACAACAAGTTGGCATCCACAAGTGGAACACGTCAAGATGATGGGAATGAGGAAGTGCAACAAGATGATCCACCTCAACCTCCTTCTCCACCTCCACAAGCGAACAACGATAACATCAACGAAGAAGAAGAAGATGATGATGAGGAAGCCTCACCACAACCCAAGCAAATGCTACCTCGAGTTAGAGCAAGAATCGACAAGAATCATCCCGTCGAACAAATACTTGGAGATATCCAATCCGGGAGAATCACTCGCTCTAAAACTCATTTAGCTAACTTTTGTGAGCATTACTCATTCATCTCTAGTGTTGAACCTTTGAAGGTGGAAGATGCTCTCAAGGACCCCGATTGGGTGAATACAATGCATGAGGAGCTACACAACTTTGAGAGGAACCAAGTTTGGACATTGGTTGAGAAGCCTAAAGATGAGCAAAACATTATTGGAACCAAATGGGTGTTTCGGAATAAGCAAGATGAAGATGGACAAGTCATACGCAACAAGGCTCGTCTCGTAGCACAGAGTTATACACAAGTCGAAGGTATGGACTATGGTGAGACCTATGCCCCCGTTGCAAGACTTGAGTCCATTCGCATTTTACTTGCTTATGCCAATCACCATGATATCACTCTTTACCAAATGGATATTAAAAGTGCTTTCTTAAATGGTGAAATTGAGGAGGAAGTCTATGTTAAACAACCTCTCGGCTTTGAGAATCCCAAGAAACCTAATCATGTTTACAAACTTCGTAAAGCTCTTTATGGTCTTAAACAAGCCCCTAGAGCTTGGTACAAATGCTTGACAAAGTTTCTTCTTGAAAAGGGTTTTGAAATTGGGAAAATTGATTCAACTTTGTTCAGTAAGAGGGTTAATGGAGAATTATTTGTATGCCAAATTTATGTTGATGATATTATCTTTGGATCTACTAACCCCTCTTTTAGTGAAAAGTTTGGAAGGTTGATGTCGGAAAAGTATGAGATGTCTATGATGTGTGAACTCAAATTCTTTCTTGGTTTGCAAATCAAGCAAACTAAGGAGGGTACCTTTGTTTCTCAAACAAAGTATACCAAGGACTTATTCAAGAAGTTCAACATGCAAGAAAGTAAAGGTATGAAAACCCCCATGCCCACGAGTGGACATCTTGACTTGACCAAGGATGGCAAACCGGTTGATCAAAAGGTTTATCGATCTATGATTGGTTCATTGCTATATCTATGTGCCTCCCGTCCCGACATTATGCTAAGTGTGTGCATGTGTGCACGATACCAAGCGGCACCAAAAGAGTGTCACCTTAAGGTCGTGAAAAGAATTGTGAGATACTTGTTACATACACCAAACTTTGGCATATGGTATCCCAAAGGATCTTCTTTTAATCTTGTTGGCTATTCTGATTCGGACTATGCCGGAGACAAGGTTGGTAGAAAATCCACTATGGGTACATGTCAATTTCTTGGTAGATCTCTTGTGTCATGGTCCTCCAAGAAACAAAACTCGGTATCTCTATCTACCGCCGAAGCGGAATACATTGCCGCGGGATCATGTTGTGCTCAATTACTATGGATGACACAAACTCTGAAAGACTATGGTGTGCATGTGAGACATGTACCATTACTATGTGACAATGAGAGTGCTATTAAGATTGCACACAATCCCGTGCAACATTCTCGAACTAAGCATATTGAGGTTCGTCACCATTTCATTCGAGATCATGTTGAGAAAGGTGACATTGACCTTAAACATGTTCGTACCGACAAACAATTGGCAAACATCTTTACCAAACCTCTCGATGAGAAAGTGTTTTGTCACTTGAGAAGTGAGTTGAACATCATTGATGCTTCAAATGTGAACTAGAGGTTCATGTGGATGCATACAAGGGCATGAGCATTCTTGACTAATCCATGATACTTTCATGATCACATTATATCTTGGACACCTTAGCTCCCTTGTATTGTATCTAACCTTTTGTAGGTACTTGGACAAGCTTCATGTCACAAGATTGCAACTCACCCTTATCACAAGCAATCTTGTATAACCCAAGTATCAACAATTGTTGGTGGAACAAGGAACAAGACAACCTAAACATATCCTTTGACAACTTTTGCGATATGCTTCATTCTTGTCATTTTGGATATACATGTTGTTCCTTGCAAAACTAACCCATGTAGGAAGATGAACTACAAATGATAGGATAGCTCCCAACTTCAATTCTTGAGCATCCACTTCAAGTTCAACTACATGATGGACATTACCACCAAATCCCAATGTAAGTCCTCACATCTTAGAGAAGCTTTACTCAAAGTCATGAGCCAAAGTAACTCAACAAGATGTGAATACATTGAAATGCTTAAACGAAAAATGGCAACCCCATTTTGAGCTTAAACGATGAGTATGACCTATGAGCAAGTGCTCTCACTTGACTCCTATGTCAATAGACTAGAACATAGGTGACCTAGTCGCCGACCCATCTAGATGAAGTTCTCTAGTGTTTCTTTTGTTTGTTCTCTTCTTGCTAGAGTGTTTCTTTTTCAAAAAAAAAAATCATCTAGACGTTTATTTGCTTCTTTCCTGTGTTTCTTTTCTTTTAGCTAGTTTCGCAGCAAATTCATTGCAAATCTTTGTGAGAATTCCTTGCCTAGTGAGCTGAGTTGACAAAAAGTTCCTTTGCACCAAACTCGGTTCCACCGAAGTGATACAACTCGGAGTCACCGACTTTGCTGCTCTAAGGAGTTTTCTGCCAAATATTCTCTGAGATTTTCTGCTCCAGCTCCACTCAATGCTTCTTATCCTCTACTTGCATCTAGAGCCACTCAATGGCTAGATGTGTTTCTCAAGGACCAAACCCACTTGACCAATAACCTTGAAGTCCCTTCTTGGAAATTGATGTCAAAGGGGGAGAGAGGAATACATCAAAGCTTATCACTACAAAAGAGATGCACCTTACAAGAGGAGAGAATGTTACATGTTTCTAAGAGGGGAGAAACATGATTTCAGTTGCTTTAGTTTGCTCACCCTACCTGCTCCCAATATCCAATGTCAGATTCAGGGGGAGAGGAAGTTCTCTAAGGGGAGACAACTATTTCTTTCTTTTGGGGACATGTCTGCTTCAAAGAAGTATTCACCTAGTGATACTCTCTTCTACATGTCATCCCAATCTTGGTTTCTTTTTGATCTTGTGTCTTTTCTTGAAGAAGTTATCTTGTGTTATCTAACCTTGTTTTCTCAAGTGTATTTCTTCAGGTACTTGATCAAGAACTTCAAGGTAAGTATATGCATCATACTCATGTACATGATTGATCTCTTGCTAATATATATTGTTTTCAAGGAGACAATCATGGACATGTGGATACCTAAATGCCATATATATTGTTCTGATGCATATAGCCAAGATACATGTTGCATGTATATTTCCCATGTGATATCATCATTCTATATGCACATCTTTAGGGGGAGCTCATACATGTTACATGTTTTTCTTCAAAGCTTTAATACATTCTCAGTTACATTTTTATTTGAAGCTTTGATATATGTTGTCATCAATTACCAAAAAGGGGGAGATTGAAAGCACATTTGCTCCCTTGGCGGTTTTGGTAATTTATGCCAACATACATGTTGTTGGACTAATGCCTCTATCTAGTGAATTTTAGACAAGTTCAACAATGGCGTGGCAAGGACAAGAGGATGTGGAACCCCTTCAAAATGCTAAGGACATGGATTGGCAAAAGCTCAAGACTCTACCTTTTTTTTGTTAAGTGATCCAAGATCACATTGAGTCCATAGGAAAGCCAATACTATTAAAAGGGGATGAGGTGTTGCTTAATGGTCTTTTTGCTCAAGTGCTTAGTGACAGTGCTCCAAAACCCTCAACCACTTTCTCCATCCAAATATGTCCAAAACCTACATTCCAACTCGGCCCCACCAAAATTTCCTATCCGGAGCCACCGAGTTCATCTGGACTTAGCCACTGCCAAAACCCTAACAAATCGGATCCACCGATATGGATCTCGGTCCCACCTAGATGGCCTTGCCAACTCTCTGTAATCGGTTGCAATTACTTCGGTCCCATCGAGTTTTGCAAATCATTCTCACCGAGATGGCTTGCCAACTCTCTGTTGCCTTATTGCTTCACTTCAGTCCCACCGAGTTGATGCAATCGGCGCCACCGAGACGAGGTTTGCCGTAACCATTGCACATCGGTCTATCCGAGTTGTTCCAGTCGGTCCCACCAAGATTCCTAACGTTCATATCTTTTACACAGTTCGGTGCCACCGAGATTTATGACCGGTGCCACCGAGTTGGGTCAAAAGTGTGTAACGGTTAGATTTTGTGTGGAGGCTATATATACCCCTCCACCTCTTCTTACTCAGTGAGGAGAGCCATCAGAACGTGCCTACACTTCCACCATACATTTTCTGAGAGAGAACCACCTACTCATGTGTTGAGATCAAGAGATTCCATTCCAACCATTTGAACCTTGATTTCTAGCCTTTCCCAAGTTGCTTTCCACTCAAATCCTTCTTCCACCATAGCCAAATCTGTGAGGAGTTGTTTGAGTGTTGGGGAGACTATCATTTGAAGCACAAGAGCAAGGAGTTCATCAACAACACACCGTCTATTACCTTTTGGAGAGTGGTGTCTCCTAGATTGGTTAGGTGTCACTTGGGAGCCTCCGACATGATGTGGAGTTGAACCAAGGAGTTTGTAAGGGCAAGGAGATCGCCTACTTCGTGAAGATCTACCCGAGTGAGGCTACTCCTTCATGGACATAAGCCATGGTGGAATAGACAAGGTTGCTTCTTCGTGGAACCTTCGTGGGTGGAGCCCTCCATGGACTCACGCAGCCATTACCCTTCGTGGGTTGAAGTCTCCATCAACGTGGACGTACGATAGCACCACCTATCGGAACCACGCCAAAAACCACCGTGCCTTCATTGTGTTTGATCTTCCATACTCTACCCCCTTTACTTTACGTACACTTGCATGCTTTACTTTTTCCGCTGCTCAATCTCTAGATATGCATGTGTAGAAAGTATTGGAGTTGTCTTAACTTGTGCCAAAATCTGCCTAAGTTCCAAGAGAAACTAAAAACTGCTACTTTGGTTGGTTAAGTGTCTTTTCACCCCCCTCTAGACCTATCTCCTCGATCCCACAAAAATCCCAACGCAGCTCACAAGTAGCAGAGTGCACATGCGATCATCTAATATTGTAGCATATAATGCATCCTCTACGCAATTGCACAATTTCGGCAACACCTCATTTCCGAAAGAATCTAAAAGTATTGTGGAGCAACCCCTTACAGGATGGGAAGTGGCTACATTAAAAAGGGATATAGCCTGAAATAAAAAGATTAGTGCTATTTGCCTTGAAGAGCATGATAAGGGGCTAGTTCCTGATTATAATGCAATAAAAGCTAGAGTTTTACAAGAAGATGAATTTTTGCCAATTGATAAAATTGGCGAGCAAAAATATGGTTTTACAACAATGCATACGCTTTCTCCTAGTACTACATCATATTACACACCCCCTACACAATTGCAAAGTATCGGCAACACCCGTGTGTCATTGCCGAAAGAATCGAAAAGCATTGGGGGGGGGGGGGGGGCAATCATATCTGGAGTGGGCTGAAATTGAGAAAAAGCTTAAAGCCAATTTTGCCGCTCGCCGCCAGAAACAAACAGAAAAAGAATTGGCTCAAATAAAAGAAGCATTGGCAATTGGTAGAGTCAATGAAAAGAAGGATGATTCGGAACATGAAAGTTCTTCGGTTGAAAAAGCCGAATCAAGTAGTATATATTCCGGATCCATCAAATCCAAAGAGGCAAGTATTATTGAGAAAGGGCATAGCAATCATAGCAAAATGACCATGCTTGATTTTTTTGAAGTTAATGGAACCTATTTCCTGCCCTATGAGTTTTGTGCCATAGATATTGATGAGCTTCAAGGACAAGAACAAGTATTCGAACAAAGTTCAGTTGACAAAGATCTTCAATGTAATGATGGATGGAACAAAGAGAAAGAGGGCAATGAGGTGTTGGGAAGCCATCCAGAAGCGAAGCATGATATTATTCATGTCATGCAACCATCATGCTCTCCCAACCTAATTGAAGAGGTATGTTTAGCAAGTAATTTACCTATATTCCGATTTGGTCATAACTGATGCATCTATTAGAAAAATCTTCTTAAGCAATGTTGAGAGACCAATGAAGAAGGGTAATTTATTTGTTAGCAATCGGATTGTCACAAAGCATATCGGTTAACATATTGCACCATTCAGAAAGACTGATAGTGAAATATTATTACAATCAAAGCTTTCCCTATTGTTTTATTTAGAGTTTATATCTACATGGGTA
This sequence comes from Elymus sibiricus, assembly GCA_039707655.1. Lineage (NCBI taxonomy): Eukaryota > Viridiplantae > Streptophyta > Magnoliopsida > Poales > Poaceae > Elymus > Elymus sibiricus. The sequence continues at coordinate 197,147,838 of CM077668.1, forward strand.
GCTTTGCTTGTTTCATACTTGGCTTACACTTGGTCTCAATTAAGGCATGTATGTTCTAACTATTTTCGTTTCAAAAACTTAAAGCCAAGGTTAAATTCTTTGGAGAAAACCGATGCTAGTATGATATCTTACCCAATGACATCGGAAAAGAATGTGAAAGAAAATTCATAGCCGAATGGGGAGATTCCAAATCTGAACCATTAATGTGCTTAGTTCCAAAGCCGTTCTCACAGCAAGATCGGCTAGAAAAATAAGAAGTTTAGTTTTAATTCAAGCATGTGTGATCAAATCTTTGATTTGTTGCTGAAAAATGATTATATTAGAATTCTTGATCACCATGTAAAGCCATCTATCCAAGGATGAATGTATTGTAAGTTGCATGATTCGTTCAAGCATAATTTTGAGGATTGCAACATGTTTCGCCAAATAGTTAAATCGGCCATTGAAAAAGGACGAATGAAATTTGTTGAAACACCAAGAGATGACCAGTCTATTCGGATTGGTCCTGATGGCAAAAACTTTTTGCATCAGCTGCTTCAAGCCAATCCATTTAAAGAGAAGGTAAAAACTGCAGGTGACGGGATCAAGCTTTCAAGTAAAGAAGTTGTTCAAGAGCACAATGAACATAATCTTGAGGGCAAGAATTCCATCAAAGCTACAATGAAGACGCCAAGGACTTGGGGGGGGGGGGGGCAGCAAGAAAATCCAAGGATCGATGCAAGCCAAGCCAAAGGAGATAAAGCCCGCAATAAGCACAAGCGCAAGAAATACAAAGTCACTCTTGCACAATTATTAGATAAATATCAAAAGAAGAGTGAAGAGAAAAGTGCTTATTGGCCAACTAATGCAAAAGCATCAAGATCACCCCCTAGGCGCAAATCCGAGGATCAGTATTGGCAAAGTGGGAATTTTAATGCAGCATATTCATATCCTTATTTTGGGCCGCCAATGCCAATGTCGTGGATGCCTCCCTATGCTCACGTAAATCCGTATCCATCATGGGACATGTATGATACAAGGGTACATTCTCCATCTTATTATAAACCATCTCAGCAATATTATGGAGCTCCAAGAAGACAAACGTTATCCCTAAAAAAAGACCAACGTTCAGTGAGCAGTCATATGTTCAAGACCGTTTCAATAAAAAAGAATCGGTCCGGAGCTCAAGAAAGATGAAAGAGGTGGTCAAGCAAGTATATCAAGTCAAGAAAGATGGTCGCAAGTGTGCTAGTTCAGATTTGGTTTCAAATGAAAAAGAGCCAATTAAGGTGTTGACATTGGCTACTAAAGGCAATGAGATGAATCAATCAATTGCTGAGAGTCAAAGTTACAAATCTGAAGAAAAGAAGTTGAGAGTGCACAAGGCCAAAAAAGAATTGCCATTGGTCCAAACAGAATCACAGCTGAGGAGCCCACTCGGCTTATCGTATTGGCAAAAGAAGGAATTACAAAAGCTTTGTGCACAAGAGCTGAGAAAGAAGAACATGGCATAGGTTCCCAAGGGGGGCAATCAAAACAAAAATGATATGCAAGCTTCTATTGCGACAAGTACAACAAAAGTGGAAAAAGAGAAGGATGGAAGCAACAAACAATTAAGCCAAAGGTGTGCATCACAACATCAAAATCTTCGGTTAGCACATCATCCATATTCTTCAACCATGCCATTGATGCCTTTGCCATGTCATTCATCCCCAGGTATGATCAATTACCCTCCATGGATTTATTTTGATCCATGGATGCAACATAATTTTCTACATCATGAGAGGGTATTACCAAATCACTATACATTTGGTTAGTTACATTTTTGTTGCTAATACAAAAGGGCCGAAATATTTTATTGCTATTTCATTTGTTTATTTCGGCTATACATGCTTTGGTGGATGAATTCTACATGGACCTCATGGTAATGGCCGATATTTATCTATCGCCCTAAGAATATGTCAAAGCATGTCTGGTGTAGTGTTCTAACATTGGCCTTAGTTCGATTGGACAGCGAGACAAGGTACGTGTTCATGTAAATTTATACGTATACCTATATTATGCTTGCATGGAGTTGTGACATTATGACCGATGCCATTCAAAATATGTTGCATAGACCAATTCATAGCAAAATTGGTGAGTGGGCTTGTGCTTTGATTTAATATGATTTGGCCTACAAATCTTTCAAATTTACGAGAGGCCAAATCATTGTTGGTTTTATTATTGAGCATCAGATTTATGACATGCATGATATTGATATTAGCCTTGTCTCTCTAGTACTATGGAGATTCATAACAATGGCCAATGTGTTGGTGTTGTTTATATGTCTCCTTATGGTATTATTTTTTAAGCCTCATGCCGCTTAGAATATGTTTTGCACAAATAATCAAAGCCGAATATACATTGTTATTCGGATAGAAGCTTTTACTTGCTATAGGTGCTATACATATTGAGGCTTTCGGTGATTCGTTACTAGTAGTGCGATCAATATCAAAAAGTTATCAATGTTTTGACGAATCACTTATAATTTATCTTAAGGCATGTCTAGATGTAATATTCTCCTTTGGGTTGCTTTCAAATTGTTCATATATCTAGACATGAGAATTGGAAAGAGTTGGCACAGCAAGCATCCGGCTAGTATGTTGATCATGGTGTATTGCATTTCTATCAATAGCCGATGCTTAGTTTCATCGACATAGGTAAGACCGAACCGAAGCCCACCGCTACGGCCACTAATGAAATTTTTATGCAAGCAAAAGCAAGGATTCGTGAAAGTTCATTGTCGATTATCTGCAAGATACTAGCAGAAGGGTGGACAATATGGTTTGGCGGATGGTTTTGACATGCATATTTATGGAACTTTATCGTCGGATTAATTAAGTTGAGAAGGTTTCACCCAAGCTTGCATCAAATGATTCACACAAGCAATGGTCGATACATACTTATCGCCCTAAGTAGATATAAAATGGCTGATGGAGTGTTGACATCGTCCTTAGAACAAACTCTGGGCAAAATTATTTTTCGGCATCCAAGCTTTGCCGAAGAACAAGGGGGCATGTGTTGACGCTCGAAAATGGCATGATTGCAAAGAGTGACATGAGGCTGTAGCAAGATGAGGTTAAATTTATGATTTCATGTCACCATTGGATGGGTCTCTTCAAGCTGATCGAAATAGATATAAAGATGGTCCAAAACGGAGCTCGGATGCAAAAGGTATGACAATTTCAGAGATACCCGTGTTGACATCAGATTATGAAATGACACGAAACACAATTAAGATGGCCTCAGATGGAAAGTGTTTCAACATGAAAGTTCTTTGCCTTGTCGAAACGGACGATTATGATATAAAAATTATTTTAATCCGAGGTCATATGCAAAAGTTACAGCCAAAATTGCGCACTGCAGCACTGCATGGCCGGATCATCCGGGCCGGGATCCGGATCATCCAACCGGAGGCCGAACGAATGACCCAGACAACAACAGGTTGATGATGAAGCCGGATGATCTGGGACCAGTCCCGGATGATCTGGGTAGAGGGCGGACAATCCGGGCACTAGTCCGGATGTCCGGACAATTTTTTCTACTGCAGACTTTAGAAAACAGTCCGAAACTCCCTCAAGATGACCTCGAATCGAAAAGTGTTCAATATCAAAGTTGTGCGTCTTGTCGAAACGGTCAATTTAGATATAAAAATTGTCTTAATCCGAGGTCTATGGAAAAGTTACAGCCCGATCAATGTGTTGCTGTCAGAAATCTGGGCTTGGCCGGATCATTCAGGCCGGAGGTCGTGGATAGTCCGTGTTTGGTTAGTTTTTGATGATTTGGACAGAAAGGCAAGCCCTGTTCTTGTACGGGAAGTCCATCCGCCTCTTATATAGACAAGAGGTGACGGCTGATTGAACAACAACACAGAATCAAACAATCATCTACCACTTTTTTACCTTTACTTTTTCCTTCTCCCTTGTTCTTGTTCTTCCTCGTTCTTCGTTCGTTCTTCGTTTGGAGGGCAGCGATCGACGAGGATCTAGGGGCGATTAGGTCGACCTAGGGTAGCCCATAGCCGCCGCGCGCCCTGACGGGGTCCCTCCCAGGCGTGTGGGGTTTTGGGTCTACAAAAGCGCCCGCCGGACTGCTTGCGTACCGCGCTTCCGGCCGGGTCTCCATCGACGTGAGCTGCGGTGCATCACCCCCGGCATCGAGGGTACACGGTGACGTGTTTGTGGCGAGCACACTGCATTAAAACCAGCATGAGCAACAACACTGCCACCTCACTCATCGTCCTCGTCCACATCCTCGACTTCGTCCTTGTCCCTCTTCCTCTTCATCGATAGTTCTTGGCTTGAAATGGACACTAGGCTCCGCCTCTTCATCCAACCCTGGTAGATATTTAAACAAAGGTAAGCATCCAGTGCTGCGTACTTGATGTGATCTTCATCTAGTATCTTCAACTCCCATGCATAATGAAACTTATGCCCAGGTTTCTTCTGGTTACTGTATGGACGATCAATCATGGCTCCTGCCAGGGTCAGCAGTGAAGGCTGAGAGGAGGATACCAGGCCATTCTTTTGGAGGTCGAAGGGCTGGCCTACAATGAGGCCTATCCGACACAGGACTTCCTTGTCGTTGTTAAAGTCCACAGTAACGAATTTGACTCTTTCGTCCTTGAGGAAGTACTCAAATTGCGGGCACCAAACGTCGGCATGGCATATGTGGTAGACCAAACACAAGTTATGTACGCAAACCTGGATCATGGCGAGCTTCTTCTTGTCTTGCTACTTTAAAAACCTCTCTTTTTCCAGGACTGTGGTGTACTCAACATATAGCCCAGTGACCCACGCATCACCTGACTTTTCGAACATAAGTTTGAAGCGTCTAAGGCATCCTTTCACCGTCGCGGTAGTACGGGCGTAGATGATGTCGAACTCATCGCCGGTGATGGTTTTAAACTTGTACTCACCGCCGATCATGGAGATTTGGGAGGCCATGGATTTTGGAGGAGGGTTAGGAGAAGTGGAACTACTGTAATGTGAAAGGACGGGACGAGTGGGAGCGAACTGCTGTAATGTTAAAGGACGGGGACGAGTAGGAGCGAAAAACTAGCGGTTTTCCGATTGTAAAAATGCTGAGTAGGGCGTGCGAACGGCGTGGGGTAGTGGCTTGCCCGGTGGATAAATGACTGCATGCCCCCAAAGAGTTCTCTAGTACTATGGGGGACCCACCAGATGTCATATCTACTAGACCCATTTCGTAGGCCTGACAGTATAGCTAGCATATGCATGTTCGCACACCATGCCGGCGTGTGCATGCAACTTTGAGTTAATTCCGTCCAGCATCGCGCCTCCCATGACCGTCGCCTCGCTCGCGCGGTCGCGCCCTTTGAGACTTCAGACGGCTATAAACAATTTTTTTTGCCTACTTCGCATGCATGATACTACTTCCTCCATCTAGGTGTGTTAGGCTATGTGATGTTGCTATGTCATATATAGTCATCACTTATAGTCACTCATACAACAAGGTTAGCTATAAGGTTGGCTATAAGAGTACTAATTTTTTAACCTTCTCTCTATCTCTTTCTTCGTATTTATTGCATTTGCCAAGGAGTACGCATATAGCTAGGCTCTTGCATGAGAGCCTAGTCCCACCATTTTTCCATTTCTCTCTACTCCACATAGGCAAAAGTGCCATGTAAGCGGGCTATAAGCTCATAATGTTACTTTCTCTAAGAGAATTCAGAAAATCTTAAAGTATTACTCAACTGCCTTGTTTAACTCAACCGCCTCCAAATTTGCCAAGGAGTAGCTGCGATGTACAATAGTAATTAAACTGCACCTCATTTAACTCAACTGCCTCATGCGCACACCTCCCTCTCGATTCATTTTTCTCGTCCGCCCTACCAGGAAATCCGTTCGCCTCCAAATCTTTTCCTCTCCATGTGTGAAAACAATCTGCATGCATGACTCTCCTTCTCCCTCCCGCAGTCCCACCTCTCCTCCCCGTGTGAAAACAATCTGCATGCATGACTCTCCTTCTCCCTCCCGCGCTCGTCCAATCTCCTCCTGCCTGAATCGTAGATCACCTAAACCCTAAACTGTTGTGACCAGCAATATCTCCACACCTCCCCCTGAATTCAGCTCGGTGGCCCCCTCCCCCATAATTTCCTCCAACAAAAAATGCCCACATAGTTGTTACGTTAATCATGCAACATATCTTACGTAGGTGTAGCATTGCTCGCTATAAATAATGTGCCTCCCACGGCATTCGGAAGAGCACTCACATTCATCGCCTTATCTCCCCGCCCTCCCTCTCAATTATGGACCCGTCGACCACCATGTCATTGCCCCTCCCTAGCACTAGGCGCCCCTCGCTGCCCCGCGTGGAGGGTCATGCATCGGCGTTCAGTTCCTCGCCGCCACGAGTCGAGGAGGACATGTCGGCATTCCGCTCCTCGCTGCCATAAGTCAAGGATGACGCGTCCGCGTTCCGCTCCTCGCCGCGACACGTCGAGGTGGACGTGTCAACGTTCCCAGTCTCGCCACCATGTGCATCAGAGGACGCGTCTACGCCCCGCTATGAAGAGGATGTCGCGCCGGCCCCCGAGCCCCCCCCAGCTTGGAGGAGCTTTGGAAAGAAATGGAGGTCGCCTTGTGGGAGGCTTTGCCTCCGGCGGAGCGTGCCAAAAGAGAGGCAGAGAAGAAGGCCGAGGAAGAGAAGCGTGCCGCGAGGGATGCTGCCTGGTAGGCCTATGTCGCCTCCGAGAGAGCCAAGCAATTCGCTCTTTGGCAGAAGGCTCGTGCGAGGGCCGTGTGGGTGGCAGAGGACGCCGTGCCAAAGCCCTGAGTGTAGTCAGGTCCATGCGCCTCATCTACGCTTAGCGATACGTCGATCGGGTGCACGATTCTAGCGAGGAGGAGTACCTGTTGGCGCCTGCTACTTGTGAGCTGCGTTGGGATTTTCCCCGAAGAGGAAGGGTGAAGTAGTATAGTAGAGATAAGTATTTCCCTCAGTGAGAACCAAGGTTTATCTAACCAATAGGAGAATCACGCAAAGCCTCGTGAACAACACATGCACACACAAAAGCAAATACTTGCACCCAACGAGGGCAAGAGGGCTGTCAATCCCCTTGAACTCGTTATTTGCAAGGATTAAATATTGTATAGGTAGATATATAAATTGCAAAGCAAAAGAAAAGTAAATAAAGTGCATAAAAGGACTTTTATGTTTTTAAATATGTTTAAAGCAGACTCGGGGGCCATAGTTTTCACTAGAGGCTTCTCTCTCGAACACATAGCATACGGTGGGTAAACAAATTAGTGTTGGGCAATTGATAGAAAAGCGCATAGTTATGACGTATTCCTGGCAATGATCACATATATAGGAATCACGTCCGTGACAAGTAGACCGACTCCTGACTGCATCTACTACTATTACTCCACCAATCGACCGCTATCCAACATGCATCTATGGTATTAAGTTCATGACAAACAGAGTAATGCTTTAAGCAAGATGACATGATGTAGACAAAGTAAACTCAATCAATATGAATAAACCCCATTGTTTTATCCTTAGTAGCAACAATACAATACATACCCCGTCCCCTTCTGTCACTGGGTGGAGACACCGCAAGAATGAACCTACTACAAAGCACCTCTCCCGCTAAAGATAAATCAATCTAGTTGGGCAAACCAAACGGATAGATCGGAGAGAAATACAAAGCTATAACAATCATGCATAATAAAATTCAGAAAAAACTCAATTACTTTCAATGAATAATCTGATCATAAACCCACAATTCATCGGATCCCAACAAACACACCACAAAAGAAGATTACATCGGATGGAACTCCAAGAAGATCGAGGAGAACATTGTGTTGTAGATCAAAGAGAGAGAAGAAGCCATCTAGCCACTAGCTACGGACCTGTAGGTCTGTGGTGAACTACTCACACATCATCGGAAGGGCAGCAAGGTTGATGTAGAAGCCCTCCGTGATCGATTTCCCCTCTGGCGGATTACCAGAAAAGGCCTCCAGATGGGATCGTGGAAGAACAGAAGCTTGCGGTGGTGGAAAAGTTATATCATCTGGCTCTCTGTTGGTTTGGGAATATATGTGAATTTATAGGCTTGGAATTAGGTCAAACGGAGCTGCATGGGGCCCACAAGCTCAGGGGGCGCGCTTACCCCCTAGAGCGTGCCCCTCTAGCTTGTGTCTCTCTCGTATCTCGTCTGGTCTCCTCCCGAAGCTTTTAGTGTCCCTTCTGGTCCAGTAAAAATTAATCTAATTTTTTTTTTCGTTTGGACTTTATTTGATATTGATTTTCTGAAAAGCCAAAAACAAGCAAAAAACAGGAACTGGCACTAGGCACTGAGTTAATAGGTTAGTCCCAAAAAATGATATAAAATAGCATATAATTGCATATAAAGCATCCAAGATTGATAATATGATAGCATGAAACAATCAAAAACTATAGATACGTTGGAGACGTATCAGCATCCCCAAGCTTAATTCCTGCTCGTCCTCGAGTAGGTAAATGACAAAAACAGAATTTTTGATGTTGAATGCTACCCAACATGTGTATCATGTAATTTCTTTACAGTATAAATATTGAGAAACAATGAAGTAACAACATCAACATAATAATATCCATGAATATAAGAAGCATAATCATTACACTTTCAAGCTAGTTAACGCAGCTACCATATCACTTCTGTAGGCAGCTACCGCTGCCTCCATAGCTACCTGCATAATCTCAGCTTTGTCATCATCTTTGGATTTCTCGACCGCCAGCGCCACCTTCTCGTCCATAGTCACTTGGCTAAGCTTCCTTCTCTGCCTTTCTGCCTCTGGGTCCTCGCTATAATATACTTCCACATGGCGCCGTCTCCGGCAGCGTGCACACGTCCATACTGCGGCTGCTGGTGCACTGGGAGTCCCTTCATTATGTTCAGGGCCCGGTTGAAAGGGGTGTCCCACTTGTACTTCATCGACGATTGAGTCAAAGAGTCGCTTTTCGGCTGCAAGCATGTGTTGCTCTCTCTGCAAAATGAACGTGAAACGTTTACAAATGTGACTAGAACGTAGTCGACTTGATCAGAAGCAAATTAATATAAGGTGGTAAAATAATTATTTCCAGTATTCCCATGAATTCCTTGTCGGCCCGTCCGTGTACCAAACCTTTTTTTCCTTGTCCCACTTGTACCGGGCCCTGATGAAGTCATACTCCTGCGGGTCGGTGAACTTCGCCATGGGGTCTGGGATCCCCTGACTTTCATGTTCCGCATCCTCCTTAGGACACACGGGCCTCTTGCCCTTGTAACCATGGCTTCCAAGGCGGTGGACACCCGTGGTCTTGGCCTGAAGCTCCTTCATTTTTTCCGCCTTGGCCCTGGTTGCTTCGGCAGCGATAGTCTCCTTGAATTTTTGCAAGTTTGCTTCCGTAAGTCCCGGTTCTCTTCAAAAATCTTGGCGTCGGATAATTTTTCTACTTCAACCGATTTTTTGACCCTACTTTTCCACGCGCTCAATGCGCCGCTGAACTTGACAAGGGCTTTGTTGTTTATCTTTTTCATGCCTTCATCTTCCCACGGTTCTTTGTCGTCATCCCAACCGGGGAACTGGAATCTAGCGTGCAACCTGGTCAACAGGAGGTGCTCCAAATGTGGTTTGTTCCTTATCTCTGTGTCATTGAGGTTGGCGGTATCCCGTAGGATGCAAACTATTTGGTTGCCATAGCACGCCGACACCTCCCGTGGCTCTATTGGCTCGAACTCGTCGGGGTGCACCACCATGACCACCAGTCTTCCGGTGCCGAGCTTATTTGGGCGCCGGAACCTCTTATTCTTCTTTCCTTTAGTGTCTTCGGTACCACCTTCCATGGTCTGGTTGCCACCATCATCCGTACGGTCTCGGTGCCGGTGTCGGTGGCATCGGTGCCGTCGTCGGCGCCAGCACCACTCACCGTGATGAGAAGGGGGCCCTGCAACCCTTCTTCTTCCTGACTGGCAAGATAGTCGAGGAAACCGTGCGCGGCAGCGTGAGAACATCCGGCTTTGTCATTGTGGGCCATGTTTCCTAGGGTTCAATCTGCTCGTTTAATTCTCGAACTATAATAAAATGAATAATGACATTAAAAATGGCCTATGTTTTGCCGGAATGTCATTTCATTCCCATCCCGGCAAATCCCGGGCACTTGATATCTCCTACTTTCTAGCACAAGTCATGCCGAAATTCACGGGAAATTTTGGCATGACCTTTGCTAAAAAGTGGACATATCGAGCGCCTGAAATTTGCCGGAACGGAAATGAATCAACATTCCAGCAAAACATAGGCCACTCGGAATCAGTTTCCCTGCAAACAAGAATGGCCTCAGGCCCACAACACATTCTATCATAAACTCTACAAAAATAATAGCCTCAGGCCCACATTGTTGATCAAGTACATGTATGATAAACTTTGCACATGTCATCACTCTCCTCTACCAATCTACATGGAGAGAGCTATAGTGTGGGTTGGGATGCTCACTAGATGCCTATCGAGGATGCGTCGATGATCTTCGGTGATCTTCTGGGCATCATCGAGCGACACGTCGGTGATCTACCTAGATATATAGAACAAGAGAATCACAAAGCACATCATCATCCATCATCAATCCTAGTATTTTTGCAACTAACCAAACTTAGTATTTTTCATGTACTGAATAATGTAACAAATTCAGCCCTAATTTAACAAATTCAAATTCAGCATTTTTACTTAGTATGTTCAGAAGCAAAAGTAGGTTTCTAAAGTATTTTTACTTAGTATGTTAACTGAAAGTGTCCTAAAATAGAGTAAACTAAATATGTCCAAAAATTTAGTTAAATTTAAGTGTCCAAGCAAAAATTAAAGTGTCCAAGCAAAAATTCAGTTACTTTATTTATCTATAAGCACATGAAATTCTCAAGCAAAAATTACTACTGCAACCAAATAGAAAAATTCTAGGACATTTTTTAAATTTGACTAAAAAAATTTGACAGCGAGTTAACTGGATTTTTTCTGCACATTCATATATATATTCATACTACATTTTCATCAAAATATATATGACTATTTTACTACTAAAAACAGAAATAAAATAGCTACTGTCCTAATAAAAAAAATCCTCATGAACCCTAGAACATTTACTGAAAATGGTTTGACAGTAATTTGCAGTACCAAATCACTACCAGGGGCACTGCATTGAAGCTATATAAACAACAGAAATTTGAATTGGGTGAATTACCCCATGAACAATACACAAAAAATCCTAATTACCCCATGAACCCTAGATCATCACTACTAACAGAACCCTAAATCCTAATTACCCCAAGTTCGCTAGAGATGAGAGGGAGAGGGAAGAGAAAGGATGCTCACCGGAGACGGAGACCGTGACGAGCCCAGGTGGAGGAGGGGGCGGCGACTACGGGCGACGTTGATGGACAGGGCCGGCGACGGAGGGCGCGCGGAGGAAGACAGAGGGCGCGTGGAGGGCGACAGCAGGCGACGGAAGGCGGCGGAGAAGGGGAAATTGGGAATGGGAGGAAGAAGGAGGAGGGAGGCTTGCGCCCGTCTGTAAGTCAAATTTAGCTGTAGCGCGGGTCTGGAACCCACGCTACAGCTAACTTAGCTGTAGCGCGTGTCTCCAACCCTGCGCTACAGCTAAGTTTTTCTTTTTTCTTTTGTTTTATTTTTTATTCTATAATATAGCTATAGCTGTAGCGCGGCCTCAGACAGCTACCCTGCGCTACAGCTAGCACAATATTTTTTTTCTTTTTCTTTTTCTTTTTCTTTTTTAAAATGTACTTTTCTTTTATTCTGTTTTTAACATAGTAAAATTTTCTTTTTCATTTCCTTTTTCTGTTTCATTTTCTTTTCTTTTTCTAAAAATTTATTTTTCCTTTTCTGTTTAAAGTTGTAGCGCGGGTTAGGGTTAGCTAGGGTTGTTTTTCTAGGAATAACACCCTATGAGCACCTCCGAAAGACGCCTCGCAGTCGACGGGAACGTCTCCTCCCACTAATTCAGATCGATGCACAATATATATTACATCATTTGACCGATAACGGTTTATAGAAAATAGATACACAAATGATAGTTTCTCAGCGTCGACGATGTTTCAGAGTGATCTTTTTCCCTTTTTTGTTCGCTGTCAAATAATTGAGCCCCTCGTTGTGACTTTTCCTTTTCCAGGGAGTACATTCTTTCTTAGGTAATGCAGTCTTGTTTCTTCTTTTGACGTATGCTTCATTGTCATCGTCATCTTCCCTCATCGGGTCGCCCGTACTGGTCGTAGTCTTTGTCGTTGGTGACTCCATCCATTCCGACGATGCTCCTTTTGCCTCTCCTCACGACAACACGACTGGGATTGCTCGGGTCGGTTATGAAGAAGCATTGTGTCACGTGCTTAGCATGTACCCATGGCTCATTTTTGGCGGTGTCGTTCATGGTAGTGCTCTTGGCGTTGGGTATAGACATGGTAGTGAAATACCGGTTTTCTCTGTGTACGTTCTTAGCCCATCTGACACAGAACATCGTCGCGTTGTGCAGTCCAGAGTAGTCAAGCTCCTAGAGCTCTTCGACCCTTCCGTAGTATCTTTCAGTTCCGTCGTCATTGCTGGTCATGGATTCCATTGTCACCCCTGAGTTCTGGTACTCACTATTTATATCTTTGGCCTCCGTGTAGAACGTGTATCCGTTGATGTCGTATGCCTGATAAGTCGCCAGGTTGACTGCGGTGCCATGTGCTAAGGCGTATATGAGCATTCCTTCTGGACAACCCTCTTCCAGGGGATTAGCCAGAACTCGCTCTTTGAACCAACTCAAGAAAGTGGAGTTGTGCTCTCTAATAACTTCGGTGTCCATCTTGCGCAGCCCCCAGTCACGATAGTTCTTTGCGATGGTTGATGAGTGATATTTTTACACTCATTTCACCTTTGTTTAAACCGAGATATTTCATTTAGTAAGAGATATTCGCTCCGATATTATCATTAATGGCTAATAAGTGCAAGGGATTGCACAAATCCTCTGTTTGATGTGTTTCCATAGGAAATGGGCTAAAAAGGGAAGAATCAAGTGTGGAAATGGAATGGAAGGAGAATGGAGGAAGAAGCAATCAAGAGGAGGCGTTTCTGCAAAGATAGCACAAAAGACAGCGTTCCATATGGGTGCAAGCGCCCGTATAAGCGCCTGTTTGGCATGGATTTCGAGGCAGATCATCCACATAAACAACATTTATTAAAGGGGCCCCGTCAAAATGTGAATAGAGCATTGAGCAAAAGGACGAGCATAGAAGCCAGAACCTCTCATTCATCCACAAACCCTAGCCGCCGCCATCTCCACCACCACCATAGTGCTCTTCCATCTCATTCATACTTGTAATCGTGCATCGCACAAGGCATCCAATGTAAAACATATTGCAATGAATCTCAAGATGTGTTCTTCAATGTTTTCTTCCCGCGATCTGATCTCCACGTGTGAGTAGTTCGGTCAGGTATGGGTTGAGGCATAAGCCTTGCAACCCGAGGTATTTGTTGAGGGGATCAATGGAAAACTTTGATATAACATCCCGTATGTGTGAAATAAAATTGTTCCGTGAAGATGTCTCTTGTCTTGTCCGCGATCTTCATCCTTGCAGGTACCCAGGATCATGGAGATCAACCGGTGAGGCTAGGAGCAAGGACACCGTGAAGTGTTATACCGAACATCGGTGATAGTATGGTTCAGTAGGGTAACATGGATCATCTCCTTGGGGAGAAATGAGGTGTAGTCATTAAACGCCCAAAGCTCTTGTATGATTTCATTATCTTAATTATCGAGGCAACCCCTTGCGACGGATAGGGCCTGCGGTAGGACAACTGATTCTTGATGCAGGACTCGTGCCGGTCAAGATGTTATTTAGACACATCCCCCACTTTGATCCGTAACAAGCACATCTCGATGGGTGACTTCCAGCGCTCAAACTAGTATCTTATTTGATCCCAGTGCAAATACAAGGTTGTAAGCATAAGACCTCATACCCATACCTCTTTTTATTATAAGTGTTTGAATCACTATTTGCTTGCTGATCCGGTCAAAAGCTGGATTTGACACTTTGACAAAAGCTTGCAAGAGACCATCGCTTCAAGGGAATCTTCCTCTCGTGGGTTCGATAACCCAAGGTCACCTCTGGGGAAATTGGTGCGGGATACTCTTTTATGTTCCAATACCAGATCAATAAAAAGGAGATATCAAGCCCTTTTCTGGCGCCGTTGCTAGGGAGGAGTTTAGTATTCCTAGTCTTTGTGCTTAGAGTTTTTGTTAAAGTTAATTTTTAGTTTTTGTTTTTACTTTTCTATTTTTATTTTAAGTTTTAATTTTTGCAAGTTTTGTTCATTGAGAAAAACCAAAAAAGATTACTATGCCTCGTAATCTTGGGACTTTTGCTACTCCTAGCAAAAACTTCATGCGTGAACCTATAACACAACCTGAGGTAGCCGCCGCTGAGTATGAGATTAAACCAAACTTAGTTTCCATGGTTCAACAGGACCAATTTGGAGGCTCTGCTTCTGAGGATGCCGGTATGAACTTACACAATTTCACTGAATTGTGCAACATGACACGCATAAAAGATTATGATCCTGAGTCCTGTCGCATTGAAATTGCGTCTATTTCCTTTCTCCTTAAGAGGAGAGGCTAAGGAATGGCTTCTTGCACTACCTAAAGGCAGTATTACTTCTTGGGCTGAATGTTGTAGTAAATTTTTATCTAAGTTTTGCCTACCTGCAAAGATTATTGTCGTGGAAAAACGACGATCTTTGGGACTGAGAGGGCCCCTTTGCGGTTCGGCTACGGGATCGGTGCGCTGTGGAGAGTAGGGCTGGTAGATACAAGAACACTCTGTGGTTTATCCAGGTTTGGGCCGCTGTGAGCGTAAAACCCTACACCTGCTTTGGTGGTTTGATTATGGATGAGCTCAAGTTACATGGAGCACGACTTGCCGCCAAGGTGCGCGGGAAGTGCAGCTACTATGCGTAATTGAACTAGGTGTCGACCGTTCTAACTGTAGCCTTGGGCCTCCTTTTATAGGCCAAGGGGTTACCACAATGGCTAAGATGGTCATTACAGGGTATGAACAGTGATTGCACTGTCATCAAGTCTATCTCCTAACGGGGTAGGACAAATGCATTAAATGCGTCGTTGGGTGCTATGCTGGGGAGGCGAGTTCCGGCAAAGGTTCTGCACCGTTCGTCCACTGCCCTTATGCTATCTTGACACGACCCAGGGACAGGTGCCATTAAAGTTAACCCTTGCGTGGCGCGCCGACACGTGCCCCGACCAACTATGTTTGACTGCCTGTCCACGCGACACCTATCATACGTGGTTATCTAGCTGATGATGAGGTGGAGCGCTAATGAGACAGAAAGAGCCTGCTGGCACGGAGCTCGCCGGGCCTTCGCTTGCAGGCAAGTAGCTTGCCGGGTCTTCGCTTGCCGGCAAGTATCTTGCCGGGTCTTCGCTTGCCGGCAACCAGAGTCTTGGTCTTCAGTACTGAACTAGTACTTCTCTATGACCTGCCTGGAGGTCTTCTTCATGGTCTTGTTAATCTAATCTTGAGCCTTGACGGAAGCAATCCTCTGGCAAGCCCTTGCCGCCAGGAAGGGCAGCAACCGTCAGTGCATAAGTCATGGTATGAAGACACCCATGTTTTTATACACCGACAGGAGCCCCTGGGCCTGGGCCACACGCGCGTGCGAGGCGTCATTGGGCTAGGCCCAAATAGATGCACAGACACACGTGGCGTAGAATTGCTGCCGTAATCTTTGTTTTTACTGTTTACCCACGACGCGCATTGAATGCAGGACGTGGGAGAGGTGGAACGAAACGGCGACTGGGGTAGTGCGCCTGCAAAAGTGCATCCACGTCAGGCAGTAAAGAGCCAGCCCCTCGCATGTCGGGACCCCGATCCTAAGTCACATCGGTCTAGCATGTAACACATCATATCACTTTGCGGCCTCACGCACGGTAACCCACGGCTGTCGCCTTTACCTGGGCTGGGACCGTTTGCGCCTTTTGGCTCACATATATGATTGTGTCGCTAGCATCCATGTGACAGAGAACCCGGGCCGACATGACTAGTCGTAAACCAAGGTGGCACGAACTTACAGGGACATGCATACATGACCCAGCAATGCACGTGTCGATCAGCAGCGAGTGTAACCGAGTCGTAGCAAGCTACAAGGACTCCAGTAAAACACCGCGTGACATTTCCCCATAGGGACAGACACAGGAGCAAAGAAGGACACATGCCGGTCAATCCAGGTGTTCCGGATGGAAGCACTAGGAGGCATTTCCCCATAAGGAAGGCTACCAAGAATAAACAACTAGGAGTCGGATCCCACACATACCAGTGCATTTCAAACATACACACAATATGCACGATATGTGTAAATACAACATGGCATCACAACATAACTCTATGACTCAAAGTATTTATTTAAAAGGGCTGCGAGGAGCCTTACATAGCATGATATTACAAACATGGGTCTCATGACCCAACATTCAAGTCATACTAGCAACAAGCGGAAGCATAACCTGTCTGAGTACAGACAGCTAAAAGAAAGAAGGCTAAAAAGCCTGTCTATCTACAAGACCCTCCATAGGAACCAGACCTCTGTCTAGGATTCCCAAGCTAATCGGTCAACATCGAACTCATCGCAGGAATCTAAAGTGAGACTGAAGGCTCCTTTGCAAAAACATAAATTAAGCAAACGTGAGTACAAAGGTACTCAGCAAGACTTAGATCAGAACTAACTATATATGCATCAGTATCAACAATGGAGTTGTGGAGTTTAACTGTAGCAAGCCAGCTTTGACTCAGTGGCTATCCTGAACTACGACTACCAGTAACTTCCTTGAGGTGAGAAAGCGCACACGAGTCCACATATTCACCATATCAATACACCACTATGGATCCGCTCCCGTCTCCCTACGAGAAGGCAATCCGTAGTACTCACACTTATCTTACGCATTTTAGAGTATCCATTTCAACTTGTCTATGAACAATGTAAGCTTCCAAGTAGTCCATATCCGCGGACGCGGCTATTCGAATAGATCATTTATAACTCTGCAGGGGTGTACTTCTTCACACATGTTTCCACCACTTAACGCCTGCACACGACATGTGCTCGGCAGACTTCAAGTGAAAGCCAGCGTGGGTGTAGACCACGACCTAACTAAGCACACAAGACTCTAGTCCAGGTTTATCGCCTATTTGAGGTTGTGTCCGCAAAGGAAGTCCGGCCGAAGTTTCCATCACGGCCCCAAACGATGAGTGCAGGGTTCCCAAGAGCACCATTCGGGTGTCACTTGGTACACCGTGCCTTAGTGTCTCTACTGCATCATAGCCCACCCCTAAGGTCAGCGCTATGCACAGCCGCCAACACATATCCTACAAACACCAGAAACTAGTTGCAACTCCTGGACAGAGATCAAGGCGATCAATAAGTCGAGCGGGGTCATATTTCAGGGCCCAATGTGTGGTAGTAACTGTCTTGGATCCCAAACACAGAACTCAATTCCTGAGGACGGTCCCAATGAGACAACCCACCATGTACTCCTACATGGCCTCTCATTGCTACCTTTACCAAATCGTGTTCACACACTTAGCTCTCAACAGTAGGACATGTTCACCACCATTCCAATCCATCCCAGATGAATCAGACATGACACAACTCTAAGCATAGCAGGCATATCAAGCAAGCATGAATGAGTAGGCACATCATGGCTCAAACAACTCCTACTCATGCTAGTGGGTTTCAACTATTTACTGTGGCAAAGACAGGTCATGCAAAGGAATGGGTTCAACTACCTCAACATGTAATAGTTGAATCGTTGTTGTCCTAATGCAGTAAAAGAGAGCAAGAGCGAGAGAGTGGGATTGTATCGAAATGCTCAATGGGGTTTGCTTGCCTGGCACTTCTGAAGATGATACTGCACTTCATCAGTGTCAACGGTCACAACGTCGGAAACGTCGGCTACCGAGAAGGAACAACACCGACAAACAAATAAGGAACACAATCAATGCAATGCAACAGTATGATGCATGATCATGACATGGCAAGATGCTAATGATTTGGGCTAATGCAACTAGCAGCAATTTAAATGAAGTTGGTATGAACCCAAGGTTCAAATTCAAACTCCATATAAGACATTTCAAATGCCATTTATTCAAATTGTCATGTACAGCAACTTTAAGTTGTTCAAACATGCATGAAAATGCCATAAATAGAGTCTTCATATTTTTCTGATAATTTTTCATATATAATTTATTTCACTCTGAGCTACGGTTGATTTTATATGATTTTTTGAAGTTTATACTATTTTCTGGAATTTCCTGGATTATTCTAAATTAAACTATATCTAGAAAATGTATTATTGCGTCAGGATGACGTCAGTGTCACGTCAGCAGGTCAACGGACCGTTCCTGGTCAAATCTGACCAGTGGGGCCCATTGGTCAGTGACTCACTCACTAACTAAGTCAATTAGAGTTAATTTTTAACCCTAAACTAAATTAGTCAGGGGCAGGGCCCACATGTCATTGACCCCAGGGGAGTCAAACCCCGGGTCAAACGGGTCAAACCCGCCGGAGGTTCGATGCCGGCGAGGCCAGGGACGGCGGAGGGCTGCGGGTCTCACGCTCCGGCTGGCAAACGAGCGGCGGAGGCCAGCTACGTGACGAGGGGACTCGTCCGCATTGAACGGTGGCGTTGGTTTCATATGAGATAGCCGGAATCGACAGCGGCGGCAACCAGTGCAGTGGCGAGGTCTCAGCCTCGATGGAAGCGGGGGCTATGCCAAGCAATCGAGCATGGGAAAAGGAGGGTTCGGTAGAGGAGCTCATGGCGAGTTAGACGAGCGGCTCAGTGGGCTCGGGGAGGCAGAGACGGCGTCGTGGCGTTGTCCGCGATCTCGGTGGCCGAACGGAGAAAAGGCCGATGCAGGCGGCAATGCAAGGCGTTCGAGCTCGCGTGGCTCGATGGTGGCGAGGAGGGCATCGCTGCGCTCATTATTGATGCAGTGGCGAGGCGTGTGGTGGCCGGTGGCTGCGCGAATGCTGGACGGCGGCGACGGCAGCGTTCGGGCGTGCATGAGAGGGTGAGACAGAGGAGGGGGAGGAGCACGGGGAGAGTGAGAGAGGGTCGAGGGGGTTGCATGGCGCCCTTAGGAGCCTCTCCCGCGTCGGCAGAAGCAGGAGGTGGTGTGTGCGCGTCGTCCACGCCCCCTCGTGCCTTCTGGCACGAGATTGAAGATGACTGGCAAGGTGGGGGTGGGCTGGGCCGCCAGCTACAGTGCTGGGCCAGGCAGGTAAGGCCCAGGTGAGTCCTTCTCTCTCTCTCTTTTCTAATATCTTTTCTGTTTTTCTATTTTTATTCCTCTGTTTGGATTTTGTAAAAATACTAAATCATTTTGTAAAATCATGAAATATTTTGTGGAGACTTTCTGAGTTATTCCAGTGGCCCACATTTAGTTTCAGAATTATTTGAGCATTTAAAATAATTATAGCAATTAAATGCCCAAATTCAAATACACTATGATTTAATTCAAAAATCCATAAATGTTCCAAAAATGTGTGCATCATTTTTGGAAGAGGTTTGCACCTTTTCCAAAAGTCATGAACTTTTCTGAAGGGCATTTTGGATTCATTGAAAAATATTTTTATTTGATCCTAGCTGAAATTCATTTGGTGCTAGGGTTTATCAGTCCCTGTTTCAAATTCATTTTAATTTAAACATGATGCATGGATGCAGATGCAACTAATTACAAGCAATTTCTAGGGTTGTGACATCACGCCTTCCCCATAAAAGGGGGCTCGCTAAGTGGCACTGCTCATTTACCCCTCTCGCTCCCAATCCAGCCGCCTCCTTCTTCAACCTCCCACAAGAATAGAGCGCCTCGCCTGTGCCCAGTTCCGCGCATCCACCACTAAGCTCCCCCACAGATCTCGCCATGGCGCCGAAGAGAGCTGCGAAGCCCATTGATTTGGTGGCGGAGGAGAAGAAGGCTGCGCCTAGGCAGCGCGGTGGCGGGCTAACACCGTCTTCCCACCGGCTCTCACCAAAGATAACCAGATGGAGAAGTACTCATATGTGTACGCAAGGAATACAAAGGACCATGAAGAGATGGTGGTGCTCCCCGGGTCCCTTCCTCCCGCGGACGATCAGTACCACTTCTTCGTCGGGTACTTTTACTGCGGACTGTGCCCACCTTTTCTGATTTCTTTGTAGAGGTGATGAACACCTTTGGATTTAGATTGCTAGACTTCACGCCCAATGCGGTCACCTGCTTGTTAGTTTTTGCGCATTTGTGCGAAAACTTTGTGGGAATAGCCCCAAATGTTGCTCTGTTCCGGCATTTCTTCATTCGCCGGGTCGAGGATGACTCGTTGTCCGGCAGCGTCACCTGGATCCGACTAGTGCTGGATCAAACAGAAGGACTTCCCATAATTCTGTCATCTCAGGACCGAGAAGATAGAGAAGGCTGTAAATTGGAGCAACGTCGACCCCAACGATGCCAAGCTTGGGCTGGCTCTATATCGAATCATTGCCCTCAAGGAAGCTGGCTTGACGATTGAGATGGTGGGAGTGGATTTCGCTCGCATCCGGATCGCCCCACTGCAGCACATAGGAGGCCAGAAGGCATGGGATTACAAAAATCCCGCCGACACAATGCACCTGCACCCAATTTGATGGTAACGGAGCACTACTGGCTCGTCTGCCAGCTTTTCAATAGGGGCTGCGCCTTCCACCTGCCGGCGACAGTGATTCCACTGTGCAACAACACCGCCAAGGCTTCCATCCTGGCAATGATGCCGACCTGCGACGCCAAGACGGTTCTGAGCACATGGAAGGTACTCGGCAAGAAGGCAGTGCAGGACTGGCTTGCCGGCCTGACGGAAACGGCTATCCGAGTCTAAGACGACATGATTCATCCGACAAAGGACGACGAGACGGAGTTCCTTATTGCAAGGGCTAATGAGCTCAAGAAGGCATCTCGCTCCTGAGCGGCCAAGGGTGCCAGCAATGGGGAGTGCACCGGAAGCCAAGCCAATGAGCAGGCCACGGCTCCGGGAACTAGCGGAGGAAACCGCACTCAAGAACATGCCTGTTTGTCCAGTGGGAACCAGGGTACCACGGCCCGTCTGCCTCTGGCCCGGAGGACGACGCTTGGGCCGGCCCATGGGGGTGGTCCTGCCTCAACCGCTCCGGAGGAAGCCGCCTCACGAGGGGCGAGCCTCGTGAGGCCCCTCGCCTCCAGTCCAGACCCTGCCGAGGCCGCCCAACACCGGGTCGCCTTGCGAGGCTCCCCTCGTGAGGCCTCCTCATGGGGCAGATCGTACGGCGTCGACCGCAGGGCTCCGCGCCCAGCACATGGGTGACGACCCGCTGTCAGGATAAGGACAGCGGGGCGTGACCGAGCCCAGCTTCCATTCTGGTGATAAGGGAGCAGTGGCATCTGCCTCCCCCAAAGCAAGTCCCAATGGTTTTCTTCTTTGGTGGTAGAAGATCAGGACGGATTGGCGCGCCAGGACGGAGGTCATCGCCAAGCCCATCGAGACGTCACGAGGAGCTACTTTATCAAGTGGAGATCGCCTTTAGTCAGGATAAGCCTGTGCTCCTGTCCCCCTTTTGAATTGCCGCCCTGTGGCTACCCTTTCCCGCTCATATTTTCGGGGAAGAGGACCAAGGCACTACAAAATGGACAGGGCCGCCTCCATGTAAGGGGATCGACCCATTCTCCCCCACACCTCATGTACTTCGAGCCACAAGCTCTCCATCACAGAGCAATCCAACACAGGCAGGAGTAGGGTATTACACCGCATGGTGGCCTGAACCTGGGTAGCTCGCACGTCCCCTTCGTGTCCGGTGAGAGCCAGTGCGCCCGTCATGATCCCGCCGTAGTTGCCGTCGTGTCGTAGGTTGCTAAGCAAAGTACCCTAGAGTTTGAATCCTATGTTCTTGGAGAAGTTTCTTGGACGCAGATCCTAGACTCCGACATTTGGCGCGCCAGGTAGGGGGACTTGTCGTCTTCGCGCCTTCGTCCTCGACGCCAGCATCAACATGGATGATGCCGCCGCTCGCCAGGAACGCACCGCACGCCGAGCCGCCGCCAGGGTCCGCGCGGCACCCGCCGCCCGCGGTGCCCCTGGGAGGCGCCCTCGCGCTGCCACCGAGCCTGTTGGGGAGCACGTGGCCTCCTCTGCCCACCCGTCAGTGAACGAGCAGGCGCACGGCCGCTCCGCCGCCACTTCCTCGCTTGCGCGTCGCGATCCTCCCGCTCCACACGCCGCGCTGCTCATGGCACAGGAGCTGCTGCGCTACCGCCCCACCGAGGACGGCTGTGACGCCGGGCTTGGGCGCATCACCGAGCTCGTTGACGCCACGCGCGATGGCCAGGCGCCCTCTCGCTCCTTGCCTGCTCTGCCATCCCGCGCCGACCAGGCCGAGCGCGATGCGCCTCCTCTACCTCCTCCGGACCGCGACGTGGCCGAGCGCCGCCCCGCAGCGCGCGCCCCGGAGCCGTCCCGCAGCCCGCTCTCGCCGGGCGGCGACGGCGACAGCTGCCAGATCATCCACCGCGCGCCCCCGGACGCGCGCGTGGCCATCGAGAAGGAGTGAGACCTCCAGGACCGCGTCCTCCACGACGTCGCCATGGCAGGGCACCAGAACCGCGCAGCCCTCGACGATAGCACCGTCACCAATGAGGGCTACCTAGCCCTCGTCCCTGAGCTTCGTCACGTGATGTGGCCCGACAAGTTCAAGCCAGAGCTCCCTTAGCGCTACGACGGTAGTGCCAACCCCACGGAATTCCTCCTGCTCTACACCATCAGCATCCAGGCCACGAGGGGGGACGACCGGGTCATGGCGAACTGGTTTCCCATGGCCATCAAGGAAGCTGCGCGCTCATGGCTCATGAACCTCCCCGAGGCGTACATCTCTTCGTGGGAGGACATGTGCAAGCAATTCATCGCCAACTTCAAGGGCACGAGCGATCATGCCCTCACGCTCAATGACCTGAGGAACGTGCGCCAGCGCCCTGGCGAGCCCCTTCGCAAGTTCATCCAGCGCTTCAGCCAAGTGCTCCACAAGATCCCGAAGGCCTCCGACGCCGTGATCGTCTGTGCCTTCACCAATGGCCTCACGGACATGAAGATGCACTAGAAGCTCTCAGTCAGGGATGAGCTTGACTCCGCGGTAGAGTTGTTCGTCCTCGCCGACCGTTGCACCAAGGCTGAGGAGGGACGCCTCTTCCTCCACAACGACATCGACGCTGAGCCTGACATGGCGAAACCCAAGGGCAAGGACACCAAGTGTAAGGGCCCTGCCGTGCTTGCGGCGGAGCCGGACTACAAGCATGGCCGCGACCGTGGCGAGGCCAAGAAGGACGACCGTACTTTCTGCGCCTACCACAACATGAACTCCCACAACACAGAGGACTGCCACGAGCTCATGCTGCTTCGCGAGGGCCGCACCGAGCGCCGCAGCAGCCACAAGGAGCATGGCAAGGGCCGCGGCGGCGGCAGCGGAGGTGGCTGCTAGGGCAACAACCACAACAACGGCACCGGCGACAACAACTGTCAGGGCTGGTAGAACCAGCCGCGGCAGGCTGACCCTCAGGCCAACGCCGCCCCAATACGCGCCAACGACTCCCCTCCCACTGAGAATGCTGGGGGCTACCAAGAGCCCCGCAGGGTGGCCTGCATCCTCGGCGGGGCCCAGGCCCCTCCATCCAACCGCTACTTCAAGCAGTTCTCTCGGGAGGTGAACGCGGCCCTCCCGGCGCTCGAGTCCGCCGGCCACCTCAAGTGGTCTGAGTTCCCCATCGCCTTCGACGCCAGCGACCACCCCAAGTCTATGAAGGCCATGGGCGCCGTCCC
The DNA here is from genome assembly GCA_039707655.1 of Elymus sibiricus. Classification (NCBI taxonomy): domain Eukaryota; kingdom Viridiplantae; phylum Streptophyta; class Magnoliopsida; order Poales; family Poaceae; genus Elymus; species Elymus sibiricus. The sequence goes on from CM077668.1 coordinate 197,171,738, forward strand.
CCTGCTGTGCACCCCCCCATCAGCAATGTCGCGGTCACCAAGACCCTCATCGACGGAGGTGCCGGCCTCAACGTGATCTCCATCGAGACCTTCGAGACGCTCCTAGTGCCCTACGAGCGCCTGATGCGCACCAGGCCCTTCTCGGGCGTCACCGATGGCTCCACTGTCCTCCTGGGGCAGGTGCGCCTTCCCGTCACCTTTGGCACCCGCAAGAACTACCGTACGGAGTTCATCGTCTTCGATGTGGCCCACATCGGCCTGCCTTACAACGCCATCTTGGGCTACCCGGCGCTCACCAAGTTCATGGCCGTGACCCACCACGCCTGGCTGCAGTGGTAGCCTCACCGTTCGCTGTGACGAGAAGGATGCGCTGCAAACCCTCGAGCACGCCTACAAGACTACCTCCGTCGCGTACCCGGCCGATGAGGACATGCCTGGGGCAGCCGAGGAGACGCCCCTGAAGAGGAAGCCCCTGCTCTCTCAGGAGCGGGTCGAGTCCAAGAAGGCGTCGTTGGATGGGGGCGAAGCAGGCCCCTCCCTCGCCGGCAGCGGCGGGCCCTCCCCCAAATAGGAAGGCGTGCTCGTCACCTCCCTCCGGGCATGCCCTGATGCGTTGGCTTGGACAGCATCAGGCGCGCCCAGCCTACCGAGGGAGGTGATCGAGCACCACTCAGCCGTGTGCCGGAGCGCGCGGCTCGACAAGCAGAAGGAACGGCGTTAGGCGCCCGAGAAGCAGGAAGTCAAGAGGCCCCAGGATGCTGGAATCGCACGTGAAGCCCCCCACCCCAAGTGGATCGCCAGCCTCAGCCCCGTCGCCAGGCTACGCGATAGCGTGCGCATGTGCGTCGACTTCATTGCCCTCAACCAGGCTTGCCCCGCAGGCCCCTTCCCTCCTCCGCGCATCGCCGCAGGCTCGCCCTGGCTCATGCGTATGTCGTTCGGCCTGGAGGGTGCTGCAGCCACCTTCACGAGGCTGATGCGCATGAGCCTGGAGTCCCACATCGCAAGGAATATGGAGGTGGTTAACACTCGCCCACCGGCCCACCGCGGCCCCACTCATGACGGAGGCGGGTGTTCCGGTACCAAACACATGGAACGCCCGCCATCACCGTAAGTTCTATGCGTGCCCCACGGATACGAGCGACATGGAGCTGTACACGCTCCGGGGCTCTCTCTACCCATGCTGCCTTCGGTACGTGAGAGCTCCTTCCCACTCTCATGGAAGCCCCATGCTCAGCGCTGGCGGATGCCCCATGCTCCGCGCTGGCAGCCTACTTGAGGGGCCCTCGGCCATCACATCCTCAAGCTGACCCGTGTCGAACACGGCAGCGTGTATCTTCTGTTATGTAATGAACCTGCTTCATGCATCAGTAAAGCTTATTTCCTACAAAACCCTGTGTGCTCGCAGCCGCGGGGCGCGCGCTCATGATCTCACCCGTGCATGTCACACGAGCGGGGGCTGGGCACGGTGTCTGTGCTCGGGTCAGTCCCAGCAGCACTGAAAAACCCAAGCGACTGAGCTCTGGCTCGCGGGCCTGCTCCCATGCAGGTCACCTCACCAGGTCCTTGGTGCTCTTGTCTCCTCGCGTAACACCCACAGGTGACCTTGCGAGCGCGCCCTACTACACTATTTGCAAAAACTTGGCAGTTTCCCTGGTGCAGGATACGAAGGCCTCAGGAGCCCCCCTTGGGAGGCGCCGCGAGCGGCGTCCTGCGGGCGGAAGGCCTCACGAGGGACTGTGCCTCATGAGCCGCGCCCTGCGAAGGACTCGCCCCAAGCCGCACGCCTCGAAGGAGCTAAGTCTAAAGCACCCCTCGGATCTTTTTCCCTCTCGTTACTCTCTCGTGGCATCCTGATTTCCTTGGCACGAGCTGCCTGTGCGTCAAGGGGGGGACCTTGAGCATCGCGCCTTAGGGACTCCTACCAGCCCTAAGAGCCCTACACCCTCTGGCCTTGCCGAGCGCGCACTCTGGGCATACCAGTGATGGCTGTAGCTTGCCTCGGGGGCTGGGTCCCAGCGACACAGGGGACGAAGGCAATGTAAAAGGGAAATAAGGGCCTCGGGAGGAAAACGAAGACACACGAATCATTAAGTGTTTATAGCAAAAGTACCATGCAAATGTTTTCACGCCCCCACGGGGCCACGTCTACTCTATTACAGCAACAGGTCAAGGTGAATTCAGGCGCGTGAGGCGCCGTAGTCGCCGCTTCCACCGCCGTCGCGAGGGGGCTCGCCGCCGCCGCCGCTGACCTCAGGCTCGAAGGCATACAGTCCAACGAAGCTGGCCATGCGCTCCCTCACAGCCTCCTCGAGGGGTTCGCGGAGCTCCACCGGGACAGGGGTCATCACTCGCCCGATGTCGAAGCGATCGTCGAGGCGGAGGAGGTTGCTGAAGAGTTGCGTTGTCGCCTGGGTCAGCAGGTCACGGCACGCTTCCTCGACGGTGGCATCCGTGTCCAGTAGCTGCTTCTTGAGGTCGTCAACCTCGGCCTGGAGCTCGTCCCTTTTGGCCGCGAGGCTCCTCTGCTCGTCGAGAGCGGCCTGGGCGGCCGCCAGCTCATGCTCCTTCGTCAGTAGGCGCTCCCGCTCTGCCCCCTGCGCGGACGCAGATGCCACGAGCTCGCGTTCCCGGGTCTTGGCGTTCGCCTCGCGGGTAGCGACCACCTCCTGGGACCTAAGGACCTCCTCCTCGCGCTTTGGGAGCTCTGCTTCGCGGGAAGCGAGCCAGCCCTCGAGGGCCTCCGCAGCCTCCTCCCGCGTCTTCAGCCGGCTCTCACGTGAGGCAGCCTGCCCCTGGAGTGTCTTCTCATAGGCATCCGCCTCCTCCCGCCACCGCTTGGCCTCCTGGGCATCTTCGAGGGCCTTCGCGAGGGATGCCTGGGCCTCTTTGGCGAGCTGCTCACGCTGCGCCTGTGCCTCCTCGTCCCGCTGGCGGTCAAGCTTCGCCGCCTCACAAAACTGGCTTCACCCCTCCGCCAGCTTCCGCCGCTCCTCCGCGCAGAGCTCCGCCTCCTTCCTATGCTCACCTTCGAGGGCCTCGAGGGCCGCCTTGACGCTGTTGACGGCCCCGCTCTCCCCCAGCACCAACGCGCGACTCGCCCGGGCCTCCTCAATCCCTGCTGGCGTCGGCGGACGGGAGGGCACAACTTTGAACCCCTTTGGTGGCCCCACGCCGTCGCCCCCGGCAGGGGTCACGCTCACCGTCTGGCGCGGGGGGCCCGAGATGGCCACATCCGGCGCCGGAGGCGTCACCCCGCGCTCTGGCGCCGCCCTGCACACTTCAAGGTCCGGGTGCCTGGGCCCGGAGATGGCTCCCGTGAGGGCTGCAGTGGTCTCCGCCGTAGCAGGCGTGGTGCGCTGGGGGGAAGTCGGCGCTTCGCCCCCTTCCCCGCCAACTCAACACCGGTGACAGGGGCTGCCTCGGGAGGCACCAGCGCGGTCCCCTCACCACCTCCCGCCGGTCTCGCCGCCGGGGGCGCCGGCACGGTGGGAGAGGCGGTGTTCAGAGGAGGGGAGGGCCCCTCGACCTCGGCCTTCCTCCTCTTGGTCTTCTCTTTCTCCTCTGTGGCCGGCTCGGGGCTCCTGCGCAGGCAAAAACTCGTCAGGGCCGCAGCAGCCAGGAAGCTGGGACCGATAGGAGGGGGCAGAGGAACTTACTTGTCCATGGGGTTCCAGCGCCTTTTTTCCTCTCCCTGATGGCACCGCTGCTGCCACTGCCTCTCTCGCACAGCGCGCCTGGGCGGCCACCCGAGGGCGTGGCGCGAGTCTCGTCGAGGTCAGCGGCCATGGTGGTCCCCTCCTCCCGCTCCTCGTGGGGCTCATCGATCTCCGCGACATCGCCTCCTCCCTCCCTCTCCGGCACAGGCCTGGCCGGCACGACATGAAATGCGTCCCCGTTGTCGCCCTCGTCCTCGCCCAGCCGAAGCCGACGACACACCGGCGGAGACGGAGGGGGTGGCGGAGACGATTCCTCGCAACTCTCCTTCCTAGAGTCAGAGGCCTCATGGTCGCCCGAGGAGGACCCCGTCTCCGAAGAATCCTCGAGAAGCTCCTCGGGCTCCTTGAGATCCATCCGGACCAGCTCCCACTGGTCGAACTAGGGCATCGCCGCAACTAGCTCAGCCTTGTTGGACCAGCGGTGCACTGGGCACGCGTCATGAGGCATATCCTTTGCCTCCCCTGGAAATAAAACTTCCCAAGCGTCGGCCACGGCTTCGGCCAAGAGGGACTCCCGCGCCAGCTTGATCCGGTCTTTGGCTCCGGTGATGTTCCACAGCGGGTGCGAGTGCTTCTACAGGGGCGTGATGCGGCAGCGGAGGAATTCCTTGGCAATCATGCTCGCCGTGAGCCCGGCCTCGCGTAGCTCCGCCAGCCTCGCCAGGATCGGCCTCAGGGCAACGCCGCCAAGCTTCTTATGCTCCCAGCGGGGGATCTTCTCAGCCGGCTCGGTAGGGACCGCCAGGAGAGGACGGGTCCGCTGGGCATCAACGTAAACCCAGCATGACCTGAAGTTCTCCACCTTCTTCAAGATCTTCATGTCGATGAAGACCTTGCGCATCTCGTTATCGATGCGGAAGGAGGTGCCTCCGGAGTGGTGGTTTCCTGAGGAGAAAACCCGCAGGCTGTAGAAGGTCTAGAAGAGGGCCACGGACGGCATCACTCCCAGGAAGGCCTCACAGAGGTACGCGAAGAGGGCAAGGACGAGGATGGAGTTGGGATGAAGGTGGAGAAGACAAATCTCATAATGCTCAAGGATGGCATAGAGGAGGTCGGAGAAGGGCGGCACCAGCCCGGGGAAGAGCGAGTGGAAGAAGACGGGGATTACCGTGGGGCTAAGGTCGCGCCGTGGGTGCGAGCCCGGCCAGATCTCGGTGGCGCCTCCCTCAAAGTGCGCGGAGGCCAACAGGGGGCGGGCCCTGGCTAGCCCGTTCTCGTTGATGGTGGCCGGCAGCAAGGCCGGACCAAGCTCCACCGCCGGGGAGCTCTTGCTGGAGGAGGCCTCAGCGGTCGCGGGTTTCTTGCCTGAGGCCATGGCGGAGGAGAGATTGGAAGTTGGAGGAGGAGTAACAGAGGAGTTGCTCGCGCGAGATGAAGGGCGAGATGGGGACGAAGAGCAATGACGTGCCTGCGCCCCGCGCATGCAGGCTTTATCACCAAGACGGCGGTTACCGAGGCATCGTGGGGAGTAGGGGTGACCCACCCTGTGAAAGCCACCACGCGTCACCTCTGGGCCTGGCAGCTCAATGGGCCCCGCGTCATTTCATCCCTATCGGACGGAATGTGCGCGCCGTGGGCCCGGGGGCTACTGTCGGCCCAGTGGGAACCAGGGTACCACGACCCGTCTGCCTCTGGCCCGGAGGACGATGCTTGGGCCGGCCCATGAGGGTGGCCCTGCCTCAGCCGCTACGGAGGAAGCCGCCTCATGAGGGGCGAGCCTCGCGAGGCCCCTCGCCGCCAGTCCAGGCCCTGCCGAGGCCGCCCAGCCCCGAGTCGCCTCGCGAGGCTCCCCTCGCGAGGCCTCCTCATGGGGCAGATCGTACGGCGTCGACCGCAGGGCTCCGCGCCCAGCACATGGGTGACGACCCGCTGTCAGGATAAGGACAGCAGGGCGTGACCGAGCCCAGCTTCCATTCTGGTGATAAGGGAGCAGTGGCATCTGCCTCCCCCAAAGCAAGTCCCAAAGGTTTTCCTCTTTGGTGGTAGAAGATCAGGACGGATTGGCGCGCCAGGATGGAGGTCATTGCCAAGCCCACCGAGACGTCACGAGGAGCTACTTTATTAGGCGGAGACCACCTTTAGTTAGGATAAGCCTGTGCTCATGTCCCCCTTTGAATTGCCGCCCTGTGGCTACCCTTTCTCGCTCATATTTTCGGGGAAGAGGACCAAGGCACTACAAAAGGGACAGGGCCGCCTCCATGTAAGGGGATCGACCCATTCTCCCCCACACCTCGTGTACTTCGAGCCACAAGCTCTCCATCACAGAGCAATCCAACATAGGCAGGAGTAGGGTATTACACCGCACGGTGGCCTGAACCTGGGTAGCTCGCGCGTCCCCTTCGTGTCCGGTGAGAGCCAGTGCGCCCGTCGTGATCCCACCGTAGTTGCCGTCGTGTCGTAGGTTGCCAAGCAAAGTCCCCCAGAGTTCGAATCCGAAGTTCCTGGAGAAGTTTCTTGGACGCATATCCTAGACTCTGACAATGCCGAAGAGCATGTGAGCGAGGAGGACCAGGCCAAGGAATCCAAGGAAGAAGAGGAGCAGCCCAAGGAATCTTAAGATGAGGAGGAAGAGGAGGAAGCACCTCGCCCCTCCCCTGCCAAAGTAAAGGCCGCCATCGCCAAGAATCCTGCCAAGAAGAAGGTAGCGCATACCAAACCGGCAAGTGAGGAGCTTGTCGATGGCAAGGCAGCAGCTGCAGCTACCCGAGCTCAGCCTTCCAGGCGCCAGCCCCCTCGCGGAGCCGCTTCCCGGCAACTAGCTTTCCCAACCACGGAAAGCGAGGGCGTGTCACAGCCCCTGGCTCTGTCAAGAGCCAAGCGGACCAGGAAGACGCCGCCGCTACCCACGCCTTCCGGCGCAGATGCCATGGTGCACTGGGACCTGTCTGTCCTTAGTGATCCAGAAGAGGAGGAAGAGTAAGTCCATCGTCTTCGTCCATCAATCCAATGATTATCTTGATATTGTTGTTGAACTGATCATCGTTATTGTTCTGATCTTGCAGGGATGAAGTGCCACTGGCGGAGAGGCACAGAAAGAAGCCCAGGACCACTGAAGAGGGCGAGACGGCAACCAACACCAATCAAGGCCCAACTTAGTTTGAGGTTGCCGGCTCGAGCCCCCTGCGTGAGGCTCACGTTCAGTTCCCGCTGGCGAGCACTACCATCGAGTCCTCTGCAATGAAAACCGACAAGGAGCTGGGAAGCGGCAAGCCGGAAGGAGAGCGCCAGGGGATGGACCCCTTGACGGCACCCTCAACCTCCGAGCCGTTGCCGAGACCTTCGCCGACAAGGAGCAGCCCTCTCCCAGAGGAGCCCCAAGAAGGGCTCCTTCGCATCGAGGCCCCTCCAGCAACCAACGTTGCTGGGGAGTAAGCGACGGCAACCAAAGTTGATGGAAGGAGAACGGAATCCTCTCCACGGGTCCATCGAGGTAAGTTCCTTTCCTGATGTAATCCAACCCTTGTCAATCCTTCTTTTTTGTTTTCTTGAACTTGCCCTGAAGTTTTGATTTCATCTTGCTTCCCTCTTCTTTCTTGTCTTGCAGAACCAACCCCTCCGGAAGAAAGGGAGGTATCTGTGGAGGAGATTGCGAAGAGCGCCGCTGATGAGGCCGCCAGGATTTTTGCCCGGGAGGCCGCTGCGTCTGCCGTTGAGGAGGCCAGGAAAACTTCTGAAGAGCCTGTCGTGCCCTCCGGCAGTACATCTGAGCTCGTCATAAAAGACGTCGAGATGGGGGAAGCTAGCAGCGACAAGCCAAGCACCGACGTCCATCCTAGTGCACCCGAGGCGCAGGCCCTGATGGGTCCCTTGGGGTCAACCATCCAACAGCAGGGATCTGAAGCCCCCAGCTCATCTGGTGCCGGGGAGCCTACTTTTGAAGATGCCATCACGGAAATCTTGGCGCCCTTCTCCACCAGCATCACGATACCAGACAGCTCCAATGACGGCGCCGCGATCTTGCCTTCTTGATGGTGATGGCTGCCGGTTTCGAGGACGTGCAAGACCGCTACGGCAAGCGTTGGGAAAAGCTCCACACGTAGCAACAAGCCGTGGAGCTGGCTGAATAGAAACTAAAGGAGAAGGCGGAGGAGATCCGCCGGTGGTATAATGAGAAGTCCCACTGCATCAGGAGATAGGATGAGAGGCTTGCCACTGCGAAGGAGAAAGCAACGGCCTTGGACAGCAAGTTGACGGAGCGCGAAGCGCAGCTTATCATCAAGGAGAAAGACCTCGCCGCCCGAGAAGAAGCACTTGCCGCCAAGCTCCGTGGCAAGGATTAAGAGATCCAGACTCTGCTCGTGCAGTGAACCAAAGATCTAGAGGAGGGCCATAAAATGGCCATTGAGACTCAAGCTCAGGTTCATGCCAACAAGCTCTTGGAAGCCGTCAAGGCCACAGAGAGCGCCGAGGATGCCAAGGTGGAGTTGGAGTCCAAGGTAGCAAAGCTTGAAGAAGACCTTGCCGGCAACAGGGAGGAGCTCTCGACTCTCCAAGCATCAGCGCAGAAGGCAGCTCACACTTTGGGTGGACTGCAGACGCATCTATCCTCCAAGAATCAAGAACTTAGCCAAGCTGCCAATGCCAAGGAAGATCTCAAGTTGAAGCTACGTAGTTTGGAGGAGCATCTTGACAGTGCCAAGGCCAGAGAGGCAATTTTGTCTAAAGATCTTGAGAAGGAGAAAACTATGTAAGCCGATGTCGTCAGTTCCTTCAACAGGCTTAAGAGCAATTTGCAGTTGTGGACCAACCGTCTTGTAGAAGCCGCAGAACAGATCAGCGCCCAGCTTGTCGTCATGGGCTTGACGGAGTACAGCTACTCCCCTAATGACCAAGAAGCGGCAAGCGCCAGCTTGACTCTCTTCTTCGAGGGCCTTGTCGAGGGGTTGGAGAAGCATCACGGAGAGCGGTCCCGCAAGCTTGCTTGAGACATACTTTACAAGGTAGTCATCAAAGTTGTGTACCGCAATCCAGGCGTCGACCTCTCCGGTGCCTTCACAAGCTTGCCAAAGGACGCCGATATCTCAGCCGCCGACAAGATCGTCGCTCCACTAGCCGACCGGGTCGGCCAAGTCTCCAGGACTCATGGTGGGGTCACCCATTAATCTTGTAGCCACACCTTGTTGTGAATGCGATCTTGTACAAGACAAATTAATCTTAAGTTAGATCTGCATTCCACATTGATGTAATATGACTTGTGTTTTGAATGGATGTATGCATGCGATTCTTCTTGTCTTATTCTGTCTTTGCATGATTTCTATACCCTATGCTTGCCGGAATCTTGCCGGTGCACGCACTCTTGCCGCGAGCGCTTGAAGAACAGATCCTTAGCAGCTTGCCGGAAGTGCCGCTACCGGCAAGGTTGTAGTTGACGATCACAACGCAGCCACTTAAGTTGTTGAGCGGACTCGAAACAAAATAAGAGCGTAGCTGATCATGACAAGGTTCCTCAGCATGCAGGTTTCTCATACAAAGGCCAAAATCATTCAAGGAGAAATTGCAACTACAACAAAGAATTTGTTTTCAAGTTTTGCAACTTAGCTTCTTCTTTGTTGTACTTCTTGTCGAAGAATGATATCTTCAACGTCATTTGGTATCCAAACCATCACTTCCCCCGGGAAATTTGAACGCGAGGAACACTTCATTCCTTTAAGAAAAAGAAAGAAGAGAAAAGGGGAGGCTGGAACCTTGACGGTTCATTAATCATCTTATGCAAGGTAAAATGTAACGCAACACTGCCTGCAACATATAAATAAATATATACTTTGACAAAGAGTTGTGAAACACTTAGCTTTTATTCACTACGCACGGGGTCTGCGCCCGGCTCTGTACAAAGGGTTACATGCCTTGCTGGCAAGCTTGTACAAAAGAGGTTGCCGGGCAGCCCGGCAACCGCGCCTTGCGGGTAAAACTTATGAAGACGCTCAATATTCCATGAGTTGAGCATAGGAGTGCCATCTTCGGTCTCTAGGCGGACTGCGCCAGGCCTAGTGACTCGTACGACCCGGTAAGGGCCTTCCCACTTAGGCGTCAACTTGTTTTGATCCTTCGTGCACTGAATCCGACAAAGAACAATGTCGCCTTCCTCAAGGTTCCTGGCGTTAACTTTGCGGCTATGATAGCGGCGCAAAGCTTGCTGGTACCGTGCAGCACAGACAGCAGCCCGGAAACGATCTTTCTCAAGGAGCATGGCATCATCTTGCTGTAGCTCATCTTGATCTTCCTCATCGAAGGCCAAATCTTTACGTGACCCATATCTGAGTTCCATGGGGAGCACTGCTTCTGCACCATATACAAGGGAGAAGGGTGTCTGGCCAGTGGCTCGACTTGGTGTCGTTCTGATTGACCAAAGAACAGCTAGCAACTCTTCCACCCAGCGCCTTCCACACTTGTGCAGCCTATCGAAAGTTCTGGTCCTGAGACCACGTAGCACTTCTACATTTGCTCTCTCTACTTGTCCATTGCTCGTTGGGTGAACAACAGAGGCGTAGCAGATCTTGTTTCCAAGTTCTTGGCAATATGCTGTGAAGGCGCAGCTCGTGAACTGGGTGCCATTGTCGGTGATGATCCTGTTGGGCACACCGAAACAAGCAACCAATCCTTTGAGGAACTTGATAGCTGACTGTGCCGTCACCTTTCTCACTGGCTCTACGTCAAGCCACTTTGTAAACTTGTCGATTGCAATGTACAGGAATTCAAAGCCCCCGGTAGCACGGGGGAAGGGGCCGATGATGTTGAGCCCCAAACCAGGAAAGGCCAGGAAATAGGGATGGTTTGAAGGGCTTGAGCTGGCTGGTGGATGTCCTTGGCATGGAACTGGCATGCTTCGCATCTGATGACCACCACCAAGGCGTCTTGAAGTGCTGTCGACCAGTAGAATCCTTGACGGAATGCCTTGCCGACGAGCGCGCGTGACCCAATATGAGAGCCACACATTCCTTCATGCATCTCTTCCAACAGCCTCTGTCCATCTTCCCGGCAAATGCACCCCGTTTGGTCTTTTCCTGTACAAAGTGTCATCGACAAACTTGTACATTCTTGATTGGAGGGCTTCTCTTTCCGCTTCTTCTTGCTCATCTGGAAGGTCTCTTGTCTGAAGGTACTGGACGATCAGTTTTGCCCATGCCGGACCCTGTGGCTCGACGACAAGGACTAAAGGCACTTCTTCCTCTGCGTGAGTGCTTGCTTCGACGACAAGGACTTGGCTTGCCGGAGGCTGCGGCTCACCGGCCAAGGGTGTCTTGTCGGTGGTATCTACTTTCTTGGCGGCTGCTGGTAGCTCTACTGGAAGGTAACCACCAACATCTTGCTTCCTTTTCTTCACCAGCCTTGATGGTGTAACGGATGGCTGAGTCAGTTGTGGCACAAAAGTTCCTGGCTCCACAGGAGATCTCTTGGCGGCAAGCTTTGACAGGTCATCGGCAATCTCATTCTGGGCACGAGGAATGTGCTCTGCTTGCAGACCGTCAAAGTGCTCTTCCAACTTCCTCACTTCATCAACGCATGCCTCCATCAAGGGACTCTGGTAATCCTTGTTGATCTGCCTCACCACAAGCTGTGAGTCGCCTCTGATAATCATCTTGCGAATACCAAGGTCGATTGCAATGCGCAGGCTGGCAAGCAATCCCTCGTACTCAGCAGTGTTGTTGGTGGCCTGCTCCCTAGGAAAATGCATCTGAACCACATACTTAAGGTGCTCTCTGGTGGGTGCTATAAGCAGCACACTGGCACCGGCACCTTTCAGCGTGAAAGCACCATCAAAGTACATGATCCAATCATCAACAGTTTCCTTGCCGGGGAGAGAGGTCTCTTACACTTCTTCGTCTTGCATCGGGGTCCATTCTGCAATGAATCGCCAAAGCCCTGCTCTGAATTGTTGAGGTACACTCAAACTTTAAGTCAAAGCTTGACAGCTCCAACGCCCACTCCACAATCCTGTCGGTGGCTTATGGATTTCTCAGAATACGTTGCAAAGGAAAGCGAGTGACAACGGTGACTAGATGCGCTTGAAAGTAGTGGCGCAGCTTCCTTGAGACCATGAGAAGGCCAAAGAGCAACTTCTGTACACCAGAGTACCTTGATCTAGCCCCTGCAGGAGAGAGCTAACAAAGTAGACTGGGTGTTGCACCATCTTCTTCTTTTGCACAACTTGCTGATCTGGTTCACTTGCTTGCACAATCTTAGGCTTGTCGGCACCTGACCTTGCCGGAGAAGATTCTGGCTTGTCCGGTCGTGGCTCTGTGGCTGCTGCCTCCTCTTCATCTGGCTCTCTATCAACCACAAGTGCAGCACTAACCACTTGATTCATTGCCGCTAAGTATAGCAGCAACGTTTCTTGTGGCCTAGGCGCAACTAGGACTGGCGGAGAGGATAGGTACTCCTTCAAATCTTGGAGCGCGGCTTCCGCTTTCGGAGCCCACGTTATTGGGCCTACCTTTTTCAATATTTTGAAAAATGGCAAGGCACACTCTGCCGATTTGGAGATGAACCTGCTGAGTCTGCTAACGCAGCCGGCAAGACGCCTGACGTCCTTGACGCGTCTTGGTGCTTCAATCTGCTCAATTGCTTTGATCTGGTCGATATTGGCTTCAATCCCCCTCTAAGACACAAAGAATCCGAGAAGCTTGCCGGACGGGACACCGAACACACACTTCTCGGGGTTGAGCTTCAAGTTGAGTTTGTGCAAGTTTGCAAATGTCTCTTCCAAATCTTGGATCAGTGTTGACTTGTCCTTGGTTTTGACCACAATGTCATCCATGTAGGCTTCCACATTTCTGTGCAACTAGAACTCAAAACCAATCTGAACTGCTCTGGCAAATGTTGCCCTAGCACTCTTCAACCCGAAGCGCATACGTAAAAAGCAATACGTGCCACACGGAGTGATGACTGCAGTTTTTTCCTCATCTTCCTTGGCCATAAAAATCTGATGATAACCAGAATAGGTGTCAAGAAAAGAGAGTAACTCACAGCCGGCAGTGGAGTCCACAATCTGGTCGATGCGCGGCAAAGGGAAAGGGTCCTTTGGACAAGCTTTATTTATATCAGTGAAGTTGATACAAAGCCTCCATTTCTCATTCGCCTTGCGCACCACCACTAGATTGGCTTACCACGTGGGGTGTAGTACTCCTCTGACCAGGCCTGCTGCTTCCAACTTCTTGATCTCTTCGGCAATAAACTCCTGTCGCTCCAACGCTTGCTTTCTGACCTTCTGCTTGACAGGTCTTGCATGAGGATAAACAGCAAGGTGGTGCTCAATTACCTCCCTAGGAACACCGGGGATGTCAGATGCTTGCCAAGCAACACACATCGACATTCGCCCGTAGGAAGGCAACGAGTACACTTTCCTATTTGTCATTGAGAGTGGCACTTATGGAAAAAGTGCCACTCGTCCCATCTTCCCTTGCAGAGACTTGATTGATCGCCGGTGCAGAGGCCTTGGCTTTCTTGATCTTGCCAGTAGATCTCTCTGGTATGTCCTCAACAGGCATGCTGCACTCTAAAGTGCGCTTCTCGGAGTCCTTATCAGAGGTCTTGCCGGTCTTCTTCTTCCCTCCCCCAGGAGCTTTGCCGGCAGGAGCATGTACCTCTACGGTAGATGCTGCTACTGCCTCCTGGTAGAGCTTGTCAGCGCAGATGATTGCGTCTTTCTGGTTGGACTTGATGGTGAGAATGCCCATCGGCCCCGGGATCTTGATGACGTTGTACGCATAGTGCGACGCGGCCACAAACTTTGCCAGCGACGGGCAGCCTAGAATTCCATTGTACGGCAGCGGCATGTTGACGATGTCAAACACAATCTTTTCCATTCTATAGTTGAGCTCGCTGCCGAATGTCACCGGCAATGTGACTTGGCCCTTTTGCTTGTTCCTCCCTGGACTGATCCCTTGGAAAGTGCCTGTCTCCTCGAGATCCTTGTCGGGGATCTGCAGCCTCTTGATCACATCAGGAGAGATCAAGTTCAAGCCGGCCCCACCATCAACCAGCATCTTTGTCACCTTGAGGTTGCGGATTGTTGGTGAAACCAACAATGGCAAACACCCGACCGCAGTGGTGCGATCAGGGTGATCCTCGGCGTCAAAGATGATGGGCGTGTGTGACCACTTGAGTGGCTTTTGTGCTTCCATCACCTGCTCCGCGACATTCACTTCGCGGACCCACTGTTCAGTCACCGGTGTGAGGAGTGCAAAGATGCGCCTCCGTCAACACACATGGTGTCCACTGCATTCTGGAACTCCTTGTCGGACATTTCTTTGTCCTCATCATCATTGTCATGTCCATTCTGGCCCTGAGCGGCCTTCTCTTTCGGCTGCTTGGCCTTGCCACGGCAGCCTTCGCGGCCACCACGGTGTTGCTTGCCGGACCCACCGGCACCATCTTGGCCCTTCTCCTTGTCGCGCTTCTCGTACTCAGCTTTGTGCTTCTCGGCAAGCTGCTCCACTTGCCAGCACTCCTGGAGATCATGGCCCTTGGTACGGTGAATCTTGCAGTACGGCCCACCGGTCTTGCCAGTTTTGTCGCCTGCCGCAGCCTCCCGGCAGTCAGCGCATCTGGCAACCTCCTTGCCAGGGCTCTCTACCTTGGGCTTCTTGGCGGCATTGGCATCATCGAGGCCTTCGACGGCCATCACTGACTTGCCTTTGTGCTTCCTGTTGCGCTTCCGGCCCTTCTTCTGCGGGGTTGATGCGTCGTCGTCTTCAGAATCGACTTCTGCACCAGCATCTTCCCCGGGGAGTCGCCTCCCTTCTTCAGCACGTGCACAGTTATCCGCCAAAGCATACAGCTCGTTGATGGTTTTGACCTTCTCAATGTTCATCTCAGATCGCATTCTGCGGTTGGACACATTCGTGTGGCACGTGGCACAAACAGCTGCGGGATGAACATCGGGGATGTTGTGGTGCACATAGCTGAACCTTTGTATGTACTTGCGGAGGGGCTCACCATCTCTCTGGGGTATCACGTGCATATCGCTAGCTTGACCAGGGAGCTTGTGGCCACCCTGGTAAGCACCAACGAAGCAATGGCATAGATCTGACCAAGAAGAAATGGAGCCCTCCGGCAAATTCATCAACCACGACCTGACGTTGGGTTTGAGTGCCAACGGGAAGTAGTTGGCCAATATCTTGTCGTCCTGCCCCCCGGCAGCCTGCACCACAATAGTGTAGATGCCATGGAACTCTGACGGACTGAGCGTGTCGTCGTACCTATCGGGCAGCTCCGGCTTGAAAGCACAGGTGGACGGCCAGCAAACCTGCCGCAGCTCATGAGTAAACGCCGGGCAGCCTACCTCATAAGGTAAGCACCCAGGGTACCCTGGCACAGGCATGTCTGCTGCCGCCACGACACGGTCGTCTGATAGACGGCGTGCCTCCTGGCGCCGCTCGATCTTTGTACGAGCGTCCTCAACGCGCCATTCGTGGAGCACTTGGCGCTAATCTTGGCGACCCCGCGGATCCGACGACACCATGGATATCATGTCCTGGTCATCCGATCGGCGAGCTTGCCACCGCGGTGGTTGTTGACGCGGAGGCGACTGCAC
This sequence comes from Elymus sibiricus, assembly GCA_039707655.1. Classification (NCBI taxonomy): domain Eukaryota; kingdom Viridiplantae; phylum Streptophyta; class Magnoliopsida; order Poales; family Poaceae; genus Elymus; species Elymus sibiricus. The sequence continues at coordinate 197,186,990 of CM077668.1, forward strand.
CGTTGGTGCACCATCTCCGGCATGGCAGCCAGTTGGCCCTACCGGCACTGTGGGTGGTCGTTTGTAGGGTCCCACCTCCTATGTTTTGTCGGGATCGGCAAAACTGATGAGACTCTGAATGGTGGCCCTCCATTCGTCCATCTTGTCAGGAGCTGGGGGGAAGTTCAAAAGCATTTGAACCCGCGCCATGGCTTCTGCCGCCGTGGTTGGCATGGCGGGAAGAATAGAACGAGACGGCGTTCGACTTCTGACAGAGCCAGAAGGAACTCCGCCATGTACCTGCTGCTGTGGCGCATGCTCACCAACGGGTTGGCGTGGTGGTGGTGGTGCCTGAACATCGTGGGGACGATGCTCAGGGCCGGCTTGACGCCATCCAGGGCCACAAGCACCGCGGGGAAGCATGTCACGCCCATCTTGCGATGGTCGCGGTACACGTCCCACCGCAGCATTGTTCGACATTGTCGCTCCATCCTTGGACGTCGCGGTGGCTGGGTCCTGGCTTGTACTGGTTCAAACGTCGTTGGAGTTGGTCGTCTGCGCCGTCTCTGGTGTGGTGGCTACGCTCACCAGCGCGGTGAGGAAGCTGACTGCCTCCGCCACCAGTGCCTCCAGCTCCACCCTTCCCAGCAGCACCGTGCAGACCGGCCGCGCCGCCTGCGCCGCTGGCAGACGCCTGCGAGGGCAGCTTGGAGGTGGAAGGAGCCGTCGCGGCTCCAGCCTTCTTCTTGGGCGCCATCAACGAAAGTGACGAAACTGACACTCACACTACCAACACTGATCCATAATACACGACCCCCTGCCTGGCGCGCCAAAGATGTCATGGAAAAATGATGATCTATGGGACCGAGAGGGCCCCTTTGCGGTTCAGCTACGGGATCGGTGCGCTACGAAGAGCAGGGCTGGTAGATGCAAGAACACTTTGTGGTTTATCTAGGCTCGGGCCGCTGTGAGCGTAAAACCCTACTCCTGCTTTGGTGGTTTGATTATGGATGAGCTCAAGTTACATGGAGCGCGGCTTGCCGGCAAGGTGCGCGGGAAGTGCAGCTACTACGCGTAATTGAACTAGGTGTCGACCGTTCTAACTGTAGCTATGGGCCTCCTTTTATAGGCTAAGGGGTTACCACAATGGCTAAGATAGTCATTACAGGGTATAAATAGTGATTGCACTGTCATCAAGTCTATCTCCTAACGGGGTAGGGAAACGCATTAAATGCACGATTGGGTGCTATGCTGGGGAGGCGAGTTCAGGCAAAGGTTCTGCACCGTTCATCCAGCTGCCCTTCTGCTATCTTGACACGACCCAGGGACGGGTGTCATTAAAGTTAACCCTTGCGTGGCGCGCTGACACGTGCCCCGACCAGCTGTGTTTGACTGCCTGCCCGCTCGACACCTATCATACATGCTTATCTAGCCGATGATGAGGTGGAGCGGTAATGAGACAGAAAGAGCCTGCTGGCACAGAGCTTGCTGGGCCTTCGCTTGCCGGCAAGTAGCTTGCCGGGTCTTTGCTTGCCGGCAAGTAGCTTGCCGGGAACCAGAGTCTTGGTCTTCAGTACTGAACTAGTACTTCTCGATGACCTGCCTGGAGGTCTTCTTCATGGTCTTGTTAATCTAATCTTGTGCCTTGATGGAAGCAATCCTCCTGCAAGCCCTTGCCGCCAGGAAGTGCTGCAACCGTCTGTGCATAAGTCATGGTATGAAGACACCCATGTTTTTATACACCGACAATTATGCAATTACGTTCTCAGATTATAGGTTTCAAGCAGGAAGAACATGAGCCACTAGCACTTGCGTGGGATAGAATGAAGGAAGCTATAAGAAACTGTCCCAATCATGGAATGGAGGAATGGTTAATCCTTCATATGTTTTATAATGGCTTGAATCATATGTCAAAAATTATGCTTGATACAGCTGCAGGAGGAACAATCAGGGGAAAGCCCATAGAAGATGTCAAGAAACTACTAGAAGATATGCAAGAAACCATGCCCAATGGCATGTTGAAAGGACCACCACTAAAATAGTGAAAGCCATGGAAGAGAGTAACACGGAGTTGACAACCAAGCTTGAAGAACTTATCTCCGTGATAAATGGTAAAGAAGAGGTAAACGTAAATGCCATCACTAATGAAGAAACTAGTGATGTGAATTTTATTGCTCGTAATAGCTATAATCCTAATTGGAAAAACAATGGATATGCTCCTAGACTTCCTTATCCTAGTAATGGAGGAGCATCCAATAATTTTAGTGGAGCTAATGCTAGCAATAGAAATACTCTTGAAGAAACTCTTAAAAGTTTTATTGCTAGTCAGACTGAGCAGAATGAGAACTTCAAGAATATCTTGAAGAATCATGATAACTTACTTGGTCAATTGACCAGTAAGGTTGTTGGACTAACTAATGATGTGCAGGTGCTTGAAGGAAGATCCAAGAATATGGAAGCACAAGTGGCTAAAATAGCAGAGAGCCAAACACTAATTTTGGCTAAGTTTGCAGGTAAACCGGAGCCTAACCCGGTTGAAGAAGTTAAAATGATGAGAAGCAACAAAGATAAAGTTGAAGTGCTTGACACAGGCCATGTGCCAGAGTACAATTATACCATTGCAGATTTTGTGAAGATGATATCCATGATGTATCCACTACCGGAGGTAACTAATAATGAAGCATATAATGTTTTTGTTGAACAAGTTGCAGCCAAGTTACGTGAACTTGATGATGAAAGGAAAAAAGCTCTACAGTAAGTTACCAGCTAAGCAGGAGGATGCTTTTGAACCTACAATAGAAATTGAGATAGGTTTGAATAAATTCAGTGATTTATGTGATCTAGGGGCAAGTGTTTCCACTATACCCAAATCTGTATATGATAATCTCAATCTCGGTCCTTATGTTAATACTGAGATCATTTTGAATATGGCTAATTCTACTTTTACTCAGGCAGTAGGCATTTAGCATGGTGTTATAGTTCAAATTAATGATTGCCCTGTCATGATTGATCTTGTCATAGTAGATATGCCTGAAGATCCTATTGGCCCAATAATTCTCGGTAGACCTTTTCTAAGGACTATCAAAGCTGTGATTAATGTGTTTGAGGGGAATGTTAGATTTGATTTACCCGCTAAAAATCCTTTTGTAAGACATTTCCCCAGGAAAAAGAAAACGAAGACCTACTCAGGAGAAGGCATCATTGTGAATGCCAGAAGCTACAGTCTCGGTGTGTTTGCACCACCTTGATCACCACTACGGTCGAGCTAACCGACTGAAAACAAGCACCTCGTGAGGGGCAACCCACGCGAATAAACTAGACAAGTAAGTTTTAATTTTTGTTTCAATAAAAAGAGTGATTGAAGTTCTATATGAAGACGTAAGTTTGGAAGAGTTGTTCTAGTGAAGGCTTTGCGATGTCCAAGTTAAATTATGTGTTGAATCAATGTTTGGATGCCTAGAAAGATGTCTACGTATTGTCTTGGAACTAACCCTGCAGGAGAGCAAAGAAAAAGAATTTTTTTGAAAGAAACAGATCAAAAGACGGCATCTAAAATGACTGCAAGCAGTCGCATGACCTGTGGGAGGTTCCAACGCCAAACAACCAGAGGCAGCAGAAGAAAAGATGGTGTTTCAAACGGGCACGAGCGCCCGTATGAGCGGTCGTTTAACTCTTTTGCAGAAAATGAAGAAAAATTCCAGAGCGATTGACGGTGTTCTGAACGGGCACATGCGCCCGTCCGAGCGGTCGTTTGACACCATCGACTAGAAGAAGAAAAAGAACAGAACGAACGACGGCATTTTAAACGGGCGCCACCGGTCGTATGAGCGGTCATTTGATATGAGCATAGACGCAGGTAAGTCATCAGGAAGAACGACGGCGTTCCATGTGGGCGCTAGCGCCCGTATGAAGAAGGTAAAACTTTCCCATCTCTCTCTTTTCTTCTTCTTCCTCCAAACGCCACCAAACCATAGCAAAACTTCGCCCGATCTCTCTACTCGCTAGATTTCAGTTCAAATCCTTCCGTGTGATCAATCTACGGTATGTTTCTCCCCCGATCCCCAAGTTATTTTTCGCGAATCCATGTTCTACATGCCTAGCATTACCATGTCTAGGAGATGCATATTTTTGATTCAAATTTGAGTTTGGCTTGGATTCGTTGATGTTTTTAGAGGAGTATGATGTTATGGTTACCGTAGGATCAACATTGCTTAAATGTGTTGGACTGAAAAATTGTTTTGTAGATGTTTATATGGAGGTAATCTCGCGTACGCAGTGCTTCGAGTTCATCCACCGCACCGCCACAACAAGTTTTCACTCAGGGGATCGTCTTCACTGACCGTGAAGCTAGAAGAAAGCTTAGGCAACTAAGCTCAAGGAAGATCAAAGCAACCAAATGGGCTTGCGCGAACACACTCGCCAAGCTAGGTATTACTCATGATTTCAATTTGCTTTGTCATAATGCCGGGTTGCACCATTTTTTTCATCAAGGATGTGAGACATATGAACGCATGACGCTTGAGTTTCTTAGTACTCTCTTGCATAATGTTGGTTTGATGCCCAATGCATATGAGGAGGAGAGGATCACTTTCCGTCTCCTGGACCAAGACTTCAACATCACTTTTCAAGAGTGGTGTGATTACTTTGGCTTCACCAACAATGATGATGACATCCGCCATGTTTATGATTACACTGAACCGCACCTGAGGCAAACCTTTAATTTGATGAGCACGCCAGGCTCAAGAGCTAGTTGCATTGAAAGTTCTGCTATATGTTATTTCTATTATGTTATCACTAAATCATTGCAGGCACGAGAAGTTTCTAAGGTAAATGATGAGAACATGCTAGTTCTCGGGAAAGCAGCAAACCTTGACGTCGGTTATTCACCCAACCTAGGGTCAATACTTTTGCTACACCTCATGCATCAAGCAAATCATGCACTAGGAGACATCGTGTGTGGAGGAGTGATCACCATGTTGGCCAACTCCCTTGGTCTCAACTACAATCACCTTCGCCCCATTGTCGGTGACACCCTTGTTAATATTCATGTTCTTACTAGCGCTGGAATGGTAGTGGTTCGTAATGGCCGTGATTGCATTTGAATTCCTGGAGTGGCACACTTGTTGCCTACTCCTATGCCTAACCATTTTTCCATCGAGAATGGACAATTGCATTATGTTGCATAGGAAGGAGATGCAGCCTTTGACCAAGAAGGCCCAGAACTAGAACAAGTTGATGAAGAAGAACTCGCCACCGACGAAGAAGAGGAGCAGCCCCAAGGACAGCAACAACAAGGAGACTACACCACCTACGCGGACCTCAACAGCCTCCAAGGCTCTATCCAAGATATGAGCAACCTCGCCGAGTCTCTTCGAGGCACGTCCGCCTACATGAACATGAACTTCTCCAACTGGAGCCAAGGATGGGCTCCTGACCAACCACCGCAATGATCTCGCCAGTTTGGGCTTGCAAAAGCCTAAGCTTGGGGGAGGTTATCACCACTTCTATATCAAGATGTGGTGGTATTTGAATAATTTGTAATGAGGTTGTACTTAAGCTCGAGGAGCTTCAAAACACTCGTGTTGGTTTGTTCCAACACTTTGCTTTGATTTGCTTTTGCTTTTTATTTTTTTCTTTTGCCTTTGCGATTTTTCGATTGCAAGTTAGTTTTCAAAAAAATAAAAATAGAATAAGCTTCGCTTTGCCCTTTTTCTTTATCTTGTCCGTTGGAGTTCGTTTGCATTTTTTTTCCAGAGGAGTTGATCAATGCCCGACAACGAGGAATGCAAGAGTAAGGAAGAGAAGTGTGTAAATTCGCAACCATGAAGGTATGTCCTACAACCCCCGTCTTTTGCACTTGAAATACTTAGAGTAGATGTAGTAGTAGTATGTGTGATATGTGCAGATGGGAGTAAATCTTGATAATTAAGACAAATGTTTTGTTCTAGTAGCTGAAATAATTTTGTACCCTTTGTTCTGTTTAGTTTGGACAACCAAGACTTGCCATGGGACTGTTTTTAAATGAAATGATATTAACTAAGAATAGCTATGCACAAGAGAAAGTCTTTCAAGACTTGGGAGTTGAGAAAATTGTAGTGGAAGTAATGTTTGAATTGCTCAACCCCATGTTATTAATTTTAATAGACTTGATAGCACTTGTGGATTAAATTGTATAGAGGAACTTAGTTGAAGGGTGAACGAGATTATGCCAAAAATCTGTGTTCTATCTTTACATGGTGCTTCAGCTCCTTGCTGGTGCCATGACCCGCTACTCTATACACGTGTACGTGTGTAAATATGGCTTCGTCACCTTTCTTGATGTTATGCTGAGCGCTCCGCTGGCCAATGAACGATCCACCAAGAGCGATAGCTCGGATTTTGGCTATGAGTTTGTTACCGTATGTAGTGGCAACACTACAAACGCATATTATTCGGCTTTCTCTTGAAATGGTGTGTATGTGGTAAATAAAGGGGACTGATCAAAAGAGCTCAAAAGAGACATTTATCAGAGGTCCATAGTTCCCAAACATTAATCCACAACAAAAACCTATGCATGATCACTTAGTTGGCATAATCCCTTCACGTGACAATCAATGTTCCGAAAAACAATGATTAAAATAAGGTGCATGAGAGCCTGGAGGATGAAATTATTGTGGGTGTTTTCGGAAGAAGGGCTCGGGAACCCTGGTTCGAACTATGGGGGCTGGCTCGCTACCTAACTACCAGACGGTGACCTTGGCGGGGCTACGGCGAGCGGAACATGACGAGAGAGCACGTACACAGGGCACGACAGGGACACGAGGAGCTACCTAGGTTTGGACCATCGGGCGGTGTAAAACCCTACTCTTGCTTGGTGGGATTGCTATGAGTATAGTGTTTTCACGTACAAGGTAGGAGAAGGTGAAAAAATGGTCGACCTCCTTCTAAGGTGGCAGCACTGCCCCTTTTATAACTGCCTTGGTCCTCTAGCCCCGAATATATTGGCGGGAAGGGTTGCCACACAACGGCAATTCAAAGGGGGACAGGTGCCCAGGCTTATCCTGACAAAAGTGGTCTTCGCCTGCAAAAGGCACCGTCCATGACGCGCTCGTGGGCTCGGCGATGACATCCGCCCTGGCGTGCTTCGTCGTCGTGGTCTCCTTGCCCCAAACAGGCAAGCTTTGGGACTTGCTTTGTGGGAGGGCAGCTGGCTCTGCCCCTTTATCACCAAAGAGGAAATCCTCCCTGGCCGCACCTGCTGGTACGGCTGTTGTCGCTGTCGTCGTCTTGTGCGGGCACGTCACCCACGTGGTGGGCACGTCACCGCACAACCAGCGCTAGGCGGCTCCTCGCGTGGGTGGCTTCGGGAGGCCGCCTCGCGAGGCTGCCTGCCGCTGCTGGTGGTCTTTGGTGGGTACGCCCCTCGAGGGGGGATCTTCATGAGGCCAACGCCTCATGAGGTGTCTTACTTTGCGACGGCCACGGCTGGGCCACCTCATGGGCCTTCGCTAGGCGTTGCTTCCTGGGCCACAGGCAGACGACCCGTGGTACCCTGGTTCCCACTAGACCGATAGTAGCCCCCGGGCCCACGACGCGCATGTTTTCGCCCGTTGGGAACGAAACGGCGCCGGGCCTAAGTAGACTACCGGGCCCAGGCAGGGATGCATGGTGCACGATGGGACGTGGGACGCCTCCACTTCCCCCACGACGCCTGGGTAACCGCCCGCCCTGCCATAAAACTGACCCGTGCGGAGCGCGGCATCATCATTGCTTTCCTCTGCTCCCTCACCTCCCTTGCGCATTGCTCCTCGCAACCTCCTCCTCTCACTTTCAAAGCTTCCTTGCATCCATGGCGCCCGCCGGCAAGAAAAGCAAGGCAGCAGCTGCGGCCCCAGCGGCGGCGGGCTTGGAGCCGGCCCTGTGGCGATCCACCATCGTCAATGAGGAGAGATTGGATAAGGTACGCCTGATGACCGCCTGTGACCACTATGAGTGGAAGGCCACATGGATCTGGCCGGGCTCGCGCCCGGCCCGCGAGCTGGAGGCCACCACTTTCCCCTTCTTCATCCACACCATTTTCGCCGGCCTGGTGGCGCCCTTCTCCGACTTCTTCTGCGGCATCCTTGCGCATTACCAAATCCACGCGCTCCACCTCCAGCCTAACTCCGTCCTTCTCCTCGCCATCTTCACCTACCTCTGTGAGGGTTTCCTGGGTGTGATGCCCTCGATGGCCCTCTTCCGCCACTTCTATAGGCTATGGCTGTCCGCGGTGAACCAGCGCTTGGGGTGCACCTCATTCCGCATCGTCGAAGGGACGGCGGACGACATCATCCCCATGAAGATCATGAAGAAGGTGGAGGGCTTCAGGGCGTGCTGGATCTATATGGACGCACGCCTGTTCAGTCCCCTGCTGATGCTGCCAACAGCCCCCGCTATGAAGAGCTCCGGATGGGAGCACGCCAAGCTCAACGACAAGAGGTTGGCGCCACTTTGGGAGAGGATGGAGGAGCTGAAGGTCGCAGGGCTCACAGGGGCGATGGTCGCCAAGGAGTTCTTGCGCCGGCGCATGGCTCCTCTCCAGAAGCGCTCTCGCCCGGTGTGGTCCATCACCGGCCCCGAGGATCCGATGAGGCTGAGCGCCGACAACCTTACCGGGCCGGTGGTGGAGGAGGTCATGCTGATCCTGCTTGGCGACAACGGGGAGTACCCGCCCAAGGAGGCACTCCCTGTGTACCGCTACAGCAACAGGGCCGAGCTGGTCGAGGAGATGCCACGGTTCGACCAGTGGGGGCTGATCCCTGTGGGCCACGAGGGGCCTCACGACAACCCACTGGTGGTGGTGCCTAGCTCGGGAGGCCGCGACGACGCTGAGGCATCGACAAGCGCCGATGAGGAGAGTGATGGCGGGGCGGCCCCGCGGACCCGCCGCCAGCTGTTGGCCGAGCTCAGCGACGACGACGACCAATTCGTGGGCATGCCCTTTCAACCCACGCGCGCGGGAGGTGAAGGAAGCACCAATGCGGAGGCCGAGGAGCCTCGCGCAAAGGAGACCGGCACCGGCGGCGCGGCCGCCGAGCCCCTCGCGGAGAAGACCAGCACCGGCCCGGCAGAAGAGGACCCCGGCGGGTCCCACGCCGAGCCCTCCGGAGGGAGCGCAAGCAAGCCTCGTGGGAGCGACAGCGGCAACCACCAGCTGCCGAAGCTGAGGAAGAGGAGATGGGTCCCCAACGACGAGTGAGTCTTTCTTGCTCTTTTTCTTTGAGTCTTGTTTTCCTCCTCCTGAGGTCCGGGCTAAGCCCTTGCGTCACGCAGGGAGCCCATGAAGAAGAAGAAGAAGAAGAAGAAGAAGAAGAAAGCACCCAGCTCAAGGGAGGCCTCGGCGTCCACCGCAGGCACCGAGGAGCAGGAGGAATCTACCCGCCGCCCCGAGGCTGAGACGGGGCACGTGGAGGTGGGAGAGGAGCACGCGGCTCCTCCCGAGCCGCGGACGGACTTGCCTCCACCGGCTGGGGAGGACGAGCCCCGGGAGGAGGCCTCCAGAGGAGAGATCGTGCCTTCGGAAGCGCCTGGCGCGGGAGGCGATGCGGCGATGGCGGAGGCTGAAGAGCCGACTCCTCCGCCAAGCTCTACCCCCGCCTAGGAGAATGAGGCCGCAGAAGGAGCCACGGCAAGCCCCCGGCGGTCGCCAACGCGCGAGGCTCCCGGCGCGTGTGCGATGTGCCCGCGGAGCGCGCCGGCACCGCAGACCGAGGAGGAGGAGACCACGGCGAGTCCGCCACTCTTGACGGGGGACGCAGCTCCCACGGGGAGCACGGACATGGAGGCCCGGAGGGGTCCGGCGCCGGGCCCTCTTAGACCATGACAGTGGAGGGCGGCACCGAGCCGCGCACCAGCTGGGCCCTGCAGCGCCGTGCTCAATCACGGAGCCCTGCAGGATGCCAGGGCAGCCCTCGATACGCTTGAGGCGGACCTCCAGGCAGAGGAGGCGCATCTCATCGAGGAGCGCCAGCGCCTCGCAGAGGGGTGGCGCCAGCTTGATGTGGCCATCAAGCTGGGTCACTGGCAGGACGAAGCCACGCGGGAGCGGCGCGAGAAGGCCGCACAGGATGCCAAGGAGATCTTCGAGAGTGCTGTCAGGGAGGCCTACGAGGCCGACAGGCATTGCGAGGAGGCGGAGGCCCACGTGAAGGTGCTCCGGGAGCAGGCCGCCGCCCGGGTGGAGGGGCTCCTGGCACGGGAGGATGCCATCGCAGCTCACGAGGAGCGGCTTGCCTCCCGCGAGGGTGAGCTCACCAAGCGGGTGGAAGCCCTTGCGGCCTGCGAGGCGGATATCGAGATCCATGAGCGGGAGCTCACGAGGACGGCCGTTGAGCAGGACATGGAGCGCGAGCGCTTGGCGACGCTGGACCGCCAGGTGGCGGTCGCCCAAGCCTCCTATGACCAATGCCTCGCCAAGGCCAACGCCCAGCTGGCCGAGAAGGAGAAGAAGATCCAGGCGGATGCTGATGCCAAGTCCAAGAATGAGCGCGAAGCGCTCTCCAAGGACTATAGCAAGAAGCTGATGCTCCAAGCGGATCGCTTCTCCAAGAAGCGGGGCGAGCTCACAGATGAGATCTCCGGCTTCAAGAGGCAGGTGAAGGAGGTGGATGCCGCCCGGTGGCTCGCGTTGAAGGACAAGGCAGATGCTGAGGGAGAACTGGCGTCCCTGCAGGCACAGGTGGGCGGCGTCTCCGAGGTCATCGAGAAGGCTAAGGACAAGGCGACCCGGGCGCGGGGGCGGCAGCATGAGCGCGCGAAGATGTACCACGCCCTTGCGCAGCGGGCCCGTGCTGCCCTCTCCAGCTTCTCCGTCGAGCGGCTTGAGGACCCCCTCGACGATGATGACGCCAGCTACCTCAACTTCTTCACCAAGCTCATGGAGAGGCTGGAGGACGGAGCCGCGAGGATGAACGACATCATCGAGGATGAGTGCCACGACCTCCTGAGCCAGACGGCGACGCGGGTCTTCAGCAACCTCTTCCACACCAGCGTCTCCTTCGACTTCGACAGGGTGATGAGCCCTGTCCCTTCGGAGCTTCGCGACGGGCTCGAGAGGGAGGTGCGGGAGCACGTGGAGGCCCTAGTCTAGAAGTTCTCCCACGGCAGCGAGAGCTCCGGCGAGGCTGGCGACGGCGATAACGCCTCATCCTCCTAGGCCCTATTCTTTTTCTTTTGTCCTATATCAGAGTGGATGTAGCCCCGCGGGGGCGTGAAGACATGACCTTTGTGATTAAGTTAAGTAATTAATGTTTTGCCGCACTTTATGCTCCTCATGAGGCATCCTCGTGAGGCCTGTCTTTCCTTTTTGCTTGCTTTCGTGCTCTACGTTGTTAGGACCTAGCCTCCGTGCATGCTACGTCCGTCGCTGGTATGTTAGGGCGCGTGCCTAGAAAAGGACAGAGGGTGTATGGCTCCGCGAGGTGGTAAGGGCTCCCGAGGCACGATGCTCAAGAAGCCCCCCTTTGACGTGCAAGCAGCTTCCGTAAAGGAAAAACACCAGCACCCAGCGAGGTTGCGAGGAAGAGAGAGCTTGAGAAATGCAAAGGAAAGGTCGCGAGGCGTTTGGACTTAGCTTATTCACGAAGCATGAGGCTTGGCGTGCCGTGGCTTGTAGGGTGCTCCTTGCGAGGCGCTCGCTTGTGAGGCCTCCCGCTGGCACTTGGTGCAGATGGGCACCGCAGGCCGCCATGCGAGGCAGCGCTCGTGAGGCTTCATGCGGGCTTCTTGACGAGGCGATGCACTGTGGGTCGCCTCGTGAGGCAACACTCGCGAGGCCTTCCGCGAGCCCTGTTTCTGTGACAACCACATTTCGACAAGTTTTATAAGTAGTGTAGGGCGCGCGCTTGCTAGTTCGCTTGTCGGTGTCACGTGAGGAGACGAAGTACCAAGGACCTTGGTGAGGTGACGTGCATGGGTACAGGCCCACGAGCCAGAGCTAGGTCACTTGGGTTTTAGAGGCGCTGTTGGGACTGACCCAAGCGCAGGCACCGTGTCCAGCCCCCGATCGCGTGATACGCAGGAGAGAGATCACTAGCGTGCATAGCCTCCTGAGGTAAACTGCTTACCAAGCACACATAATACTTAGGAAATAAAACTTTACTGCTGCATAAAATAGGTTTCATTACACAACCAAAAAGATGAGGTTGCCGAGATGGGCACGGGTCAGCTTGAGGATGTAGTGGCTAGGCGGCGCCCTCAATTCTATCAGTCCACCATATCTGAGCATGGGGCTTCCACTGGGTTGTGGGCGGGAGCTCTCGCGGCCTCGGCAAGCACCGTAAAGAGAGGCTCCGGAGCGTGTACAGCTCCACTTCGTTCGTGCCCGTGAGGTCACGGGTAGAACTTGCGGAGGTGTTGGATGTTCCATGTGTTTGGTACCAGAACACCCTCCTCCATCTCCAGCCATGCTGCGCCAGGCTGGGAAACATGCACAACCCTGAACGGGCCTTCCCACATGGGCGAGAGCTTGTGGAGTCCTTCCCTGGAGAGGATCCTTCGCAGGACAAGATTGACAGCTTCAAGGGTGCGGGGGCATATGTTGCGGCTATGGTAGCGACGCAATGCCTGCTGATATCGGGCGGCGCGGATGGTGGCCTGGTGAAGTGCCTCCTCGAGGAGGAGCAGATCAGCTTCCCGCAAGCCATCTTGGTGAGCCTCGTCGAAGGCGAGGACCTGCGGGGCCCCGTGCTTGAGCTCAGTAGGAAGGACCGCTTCCACCCCGTAGACAAGGAAGAAGGGTGTTTTGCCGGTAGGCTTGGTCGCTTTTGTGTGGATCGACCATAGCACAGATTGGAGTTCATCGAGCCAGCCTTTGCCGCAGGCTGTGAGCTTTTTCTTGAAGCTTCGTGTCTTGAGGCCCTTGAGGACCTCGGCGTTAGCACGCTCGGCCTGGCCGTTGCTTCGCGGGTGCGCAACGGAGGCATAGCAGATCTGCGTGCCAAGGTTGGAGCAGTATGACTTAAAGAGGCCGCTGGTGAACTGTGAGCCGTTGTCAGGGATGGTGCGGTTGGGGACGCCAAAGCGGCACACGAGGCCCTTGATGAACTTGATGGCTGATCCTGCTGGGATGGTGCGGACGGGCTCCACTTCCATCCACTTGGTGAACTTGTCGATGGCGACGTAGAGGTAGCGGTAGCCGCTGGCTGTGCGTGGAAAAGGGCCAGAATGTCCAGCCCCTAGGCCACGAAGGGCCACGAGAGGGGGATGGTCTGGAGCCCTTGCGCCGGCTGGTGGATTTGCTTGGCGTGGAACTGGCAGGCTTCGCGAGATTGGACGAGCTCAGTGGCGTCTTGAAGCGCGGTAGGCCAGTAGAAGCCGCTACAGAACACCTTGCCGGTGAGAGTGCGCGATGAGGAGTGGTGGCCGCAGTCTCCACCATGTATATCGGCAAGTAGCTCATGCCCTTGCTCCTCGGAGATGCACCGCGAGGAGCCGCCTGGCACTGGTTCCTTGGACGATGTCGTCGACGTAGGCCTCTGCATTTCTTCCCATCTGGGGCCCCAGGGCGATACGCATCAGGCTCTGGAAGGTAGCCCCCGCGCTCTTCAGGTCGAAGGGCATGTAGATGTAACAGTATACTCCACAGGGGGTGATGAAGGTTGTCCTTTCTTTGTCTTCCTTCGCCATCTTGATCTGGTGGTAGCCTGAGAAGGCATCCAGGAAGCAAAGCAACTCACACCCAACGGTGGAGTCCACGATCTGGTCGATTCGCAGCAGTGGGAAGGGGTCCTGGGGGCAGGCTTTGTTGAGGCTGGTGAAGTCGACACACATCTGCCCCTCACCGATGTGCTTGGGGACGACGATAGGGTTGGCGAGCCACTCGGGGTGGCGCACCTCGTGGATGACCCCTGCCTCTTGTAGTTTCTGAACTTCTTGAACGATGAACTCTTGCTTCTCGGGCGCTTGGCGCCGTGCCTTTTGCTTGACGGGGCGTGCGTTGGGGCACACCGCTAAGTGGTTCTCGATCACCTCCCTCGGCACACCGGAGAAATCTGATGCTGTCCATGCGAACACATCAGCATTCGCCCGGAGGAAGGCGATGAGCGCACCTTCCTATTTGGGAGAGAGACCATTGCCGATGGTGAAGGCAGGCCCGGATCCACTGCCGTCCACCGACACTTTCTTCGTCTCGGCGCGTGCCTGAGAGAACAACTGCTTCTTCTTCACGGGTGCGGCCTCGGGAGGCCCGACGTCGTCCTCATCAGTGGGGTGAGCAGTGGCGGCAGCCTTGCAGGTGCGCTCGAGGGAGCGTACCATGTCCTTCTCGTCGCAGCGGACGGTGATGGTGTCACTGTAGTCCGGCGTCTTGAGGACATTGTAGGCGTGGTGGGTCACTGCCATGAACTTGGTGAGCGCGGGGTAGCCCAAGATGGCGTTGTAGGGCACGCCAATATGCGCCACATCAAAGTCGATGAGCTCGATGCGGTAGTTCTTGCGGGTGCCAAAGGTGACGGGGAGGCGCACTTGCCCTAGAGGCAGGGTGGAGCCGTCGGTCATGCCTGAGAAGGGCCTCGTTGGCATCAGGCGCTCGTAGGGCACTTGGAGCTTCTCGAAGGTCACTACAAAAAAAGACATCCGTGACATTATGGCCCGAACAAAAACTTTTTCTGTCATGGTTGTGACACTTCTATGACAATAATTGTGACAAAAAAACGTATCATCATAGATGTGGTGGGCTCCTACTTCTATGACAAAAAGTTATGACATAAAATGGGCTTTTCGTCCTGGGCGGGCCAGAGACACACCCGCATGACATTCTTTGGGCCGTCCATGACGTAAAAAATCATGGTAGAAGTGAGGGCGAGGAAAAATTTGGGGAGTTCCCGGTTACGGTGGGTGCTCGGGGCCGAGCGATGCAGTGTGGTTTGCACGTTTCTCTCTCGTACGCGCGTGTGTGTGCGAGGCGTTCGCTAACTGAACCCGAGCGAGGCGTTCACTTACTGAACCCGAGCGATCGATCGATCCCTCGCACTACTACACGTACTAAACCTGAGCGATCGATCCCACTTTGTACTACAGCCGAGCGATCCCTTCGCCGCTAACTAAACCCGAGCGATCCCTTCGCTGCTAACTAAACCCGAGCGATCCCTTCGCTGCTAACTGAACCTGATCGATCCTTCTCGCTGCTTACTGAAGCCGATCGAGCCCCCGTGCGAGACATAGCCAGCCGGTGTTGGGTTGCCTCTCGATGAACAGTGCCCGTTGCTGCCGCGCGCACGATACACGTAGACACGAGTCGAGACGCATCGATCGAGCCGGTTGGTTGGCTATGGATGAACAGTTCCCGTTGCTGCCGCCCCCTCGTACGCCCCACCCCAGCCGGTGGGTTGGCTATGGATGAACAGTACCCTGGCCGTGTGAAGGTGGTTGGCGCTTGGATGAACAGGATCCCGAGGAGGCCGCCACACCCCAGCCGATTGGGGGTGGATGAACAGGACCCCGTGGAGGATGGATGAATAGTAGCCGGTGGAGTCTGGAGGAAGCCGCCGATGGATGAACAGTAGCTGGTGGAGGCTGGAGGGAGGTCGACCGTGGATGAACAGTAGCCCGTGGAGTCCAGTTTTGCGGTACGCCACACCCCTCCCGATGAACAGGACCCCCATTTCGACTGTAGGCAGTTGGGGAGAAGTCCGTTTCCTCCGTTGTGCGGTACGCCAGAGCCCTCCCGATTAACAGGACCCCGTTTCGACCGTAGGCGCTCGAACAGAAGTCTGTTTCCTCCGTTTTGTGGTACGCCAGACCCCCAGCCGATGAACATGACCCTATTTCAACTGTAGGCACTCGAACAGAAGGTTGTTTCCTCTGTTTTGCGGTACGCCAGACCCCGAGTCGATGAACAGGACCCCATTACGGCTGTTCCGTCCAAGCCGGTTGGCTCCCGATGAACAGGACGCGTTCCGACACAGTCGCTTGGCTCCCGATGAACACGGCGTTGTTTCCTCCGTTCCGACCCAGCTGGTTGGCTGACGATGAACAGGAGGCCGTTGCTGCTGTCCGTTGCCTCTCTCCATGTACACGAGCCCTAGCCGTACGTATGCGCGAGTACGCGTTCGAGACCCCGCCCGTATGTACGTACGTGCCCATATTTTTTGCCGTGTGTCTATACGTATGTGTACACGGTTTAGACGGGGCTGCTTGAACTGCTACGTCGGGGGCTCTACTACGACATGTGCTGCTCCTTACACACCCACGGTTCATCGTTGCAGAGAGACCAATCGACCAGTATGTACATACACGTTCGCGACCAGACAGACAAAGCTACGTACGCTTTGACCGGGTGGTCCCAGCTGTCAGGGAGTATAAGGAGGCGCTTCCTTGCGTGCGAAGATATAGCTGCTGGGTCCCAGCTGTCAGGGGGGAGGAATCATTTTTTTGCACGTAATAAGGAGGGACTTCCTTGCGTGCGAAGATGTAGCTGGTGGGTCCAGCTGTCAGCCTCACCGCGTACATTCCTCTTCTGATGGCTGTCGTTCATTGACCACGTTGACCACGCCGCGCCGAGAGCACCAAGGCCGTGGACGAAGGCGAGTCCTAGGAAGGGAACTACGCGGAGTTAGGGAAGACGCGGCAGTGGATGCCCATGCGGAGGGGAGTACAAGGGGTGACTCGTTCGGCTGTGGTGTGAGGTTGCCGTCGCCGGAGAATAATAGGGGATGTGGGTGAGAAGAGGGAAGGCTTGGCCAGCGGTGGGAGTAGGGTGGGGCGGTGAGGCCTGCGTGGCAACACAGCCGGCCACGGGAGGCAGGAGCAGGCGGTCTCGCCGGAGCTGGTTTGGGCGGCTGGAGCAAGAAGATTAGAAATTGAAGTAGCAGCAAGGCCATTGGATTATCATCCAACGGTCACTGCTGCCACAATCATTTGTTGACTAAGTTGACAAAGCCCTGCATACGCGTCAACTTAGTAGGCCACAAGTTAGCCTACAAATATGGTGGATCTGCGATGTCATGTGGAGGAATCATTTTGTCGCGTAATAAGGAGGCACGTCCTTCCGTGTGAAGATATAGATGATGGGTCCCAGCTGTCAGGGAGAGGAACCATTTTTTCCCGGAATAAGGAGGCACTTGCTTGCGTGCGAAGATGTAGCTGGTGGGTCCCTGATGTCAATGGGATGAGTCATTTTTTTCCGCATAATAAGGAGGCACTTCCTTGCGTGTGAAGTTGTAGCTGGTGGGCCCAAGCTGTCAGGGGGAGGAATCATTTTTCTTGCGCTTGATAAGGAGGCACTTCGTGGCGTATGACCATGGACCTGATGGGTCCCAGCTGTTAGCCTCTCCATGTATAGTCCTCTTCCGATGGCTTTCATTCATTGACCGCGTTGACGATGCCGTCCGAGAGCACCAAGGCGGTGGACGATAGCTAGGCTAAGGGTGGGAACGACCAGGAGCCTGCGTGGCAGCACAGCTGGCCATCGGTGAGTACAGGTATGACCTGGCCACCGGTGGGAGTAGGGTGGGGTGGCGAGGCCTGCGCGGTAGCACAGCCGGCCATGGGAGGCAGAAGCAGGCGCTCCCGCCGGCGATGGTTTTGGGCTTTTGGCGGCTGGAGCAACAAGATCAGATATTGAAGAAGCAGGATGGCCATCGGATGTCAATCCAATGGCTACAGTTGTCGGAATAGTTTGTTGACTTTTCTTTTTGACCATTATAAATCGTTTTGTTGACTAAATGGACACGCCTTGCGCAGGCTTCGTCCTTGTGGGCCAACATTCTTTTTTTGAGAACTCCTCGGCGTGGGCCAACAAACTAAGCTTCGAAGGCTTTGGCAGACATGCAGCTCATTTATTTAGTTTTTACAACCCATTTTATTTTGTTTTCCAATACATCTATTTCCTGGTCTGGGTGAAAAAAATACGTATTTACTATTTCTAAGAATTTACAGCCCATTTGATTATTTGTTCCAATACACCTATTTACTGGGCTGGGTAAAAAAAATGCGGACATGCAACCCATTTATTATATCTGTTAGTTTACAACCCATTTGTTTTTAGTAGAAATAGACCCGATTGTTAAAAAAAAGGTAGAAATAGACCCATTTTCTGGGATGGGTGAAAAAACAATGTTGGTCTGAACAGAGCATTTCCTATAAGAACTTAATTCTAAGCTAGGAATTTTATTGAAAAACTTTAAGTTGGGCTTGGCATTCTTGTACAAAAATAGAACTGAGTTGTGCATTTTTTTATTAAAAAAACATAGGCTGGGCTACGCTTAGTTTAGGTCAAAAGAAAACCTGGGCTGGCACGCATCTTTCGGCCCAGTTGCATTGATGAAGTTCAACGAATAAGGCCTGTGTAGTACAGTACAACTTTACGTAGGTACTCCCACATTCAATGACGCCTGAAATGGCCCAAACAAGTCTTTTGTACATTTTTGTAAAATCACTGAACTCAAATTATAAGTTAAGAAAAAAGGTACAGTCCAGTGAAACCTAATTAAAAGCTTTCATGAGCGAAGAAATAATGCAGCGGGTCCCACTTGTTAGCGGGAGAGAGAGAGAGAAACCGATCGGTCGATGCTCGTGCATACATCTTTTAGCCATATGCATTGCTGATGCTCGGTACAAACTTATATAGTTGACACAATGATATACAGCATCATAGCACGTTGAGCTTGCATACAAAAATTTCACGCGGACGGCACAATAGGGGTGGAAGCAGTGGATCGCTACGGGTAGGGCTATCTTGAAACCAACAAACTCGTACATCACCATTCATCATCTTGATCAATGACGTGGAAATATCTTGAATGCAGTGCAAAGAAAACAGACAGACAAACACAATAAGTTCTGCTAGGACATTAAGTTGACGTACACCCATTCCAAAAAAAATAGGTACAAAAATTGAACAGGTCATAATCAAATGTATTGGCACATCAGAGCTTGACACCTATAGCTTGGATATAAGTAGTACTCTATCTGAGAAGATTCAGTTGTTACCTCAAATTAGAGCACATCCAGGCAGCCAGCCCGGCCTCTTCTTCCAAAGAAGCAGTGGCCTCTGCCGCGTGATGGAGTAGGTCCTGTGACATCCATCATTCCGAGCAACACGGGGAAAGTCTGACGTTGACTCCTGTAATGGACGTCGTCGATGGACCCCGCCACCAGCGGCGGCGGCGGGACTTCGATTGAAGGATTGACCACTTCTTCGACATGCACGAAGACTCGATACAGGTACATACGTAACGTGGTCCGCGGTGACCTTAGTGGCGACGAATAGTACAACCCTGGTTGCTGCACCGGTATCTCAACACCAATCACCTTCGGTATGGTGGATGGCTTCTTCATCCATGCCATAACCATTAGAGCCCAGCTATTTGGAGGAACAAACATACTTAAGAGCTCACCTGCTAGGTTGTTGATAAGCTCATTCATGGACTCGCTGTTCCAAGCCCGTCGAGGCATGCCATGGAAGGTAAGCTTTGTTAAAAACTCAAGCTCAGAGGGCACCGAGCCCCATCCTGGGTGCCACCGATCGAAGCTCACCAGCGCGCCATCGTAGAACAAATGTCGGGAAGATTCGAACACACGACTGTAGTCGAAAGTTGTCTGGAACCTGACGAAAAAATCAGCCGGTGGCGGACAGACTTCGATGAGCAAGTCACTTATTTGGATGCCGTGCGCAATGCCAAGAGCTTTCACCAGGTCGTCCGGCGAGATGGGAGGCCGGTCGCCGTTGATGGTTACCATCAGCACTTTGCCGGCAAACTGGTCGTCAAGCGCCGCCATGCCACTATTGAGCGATAGCACGCAGCGCCCGAAGGCAGGACGGACCTCGGGATCTCTGGCTGGGAGATCCGCGTTGACCGGCGACATGATAGTGCGCTTGAGTACAGGGAGTAGAGGAAGCAGATTTGGGGTAACTGGGGTAGGAATCGAGATTCCAGAGGTGGGGGAGGGGCGGGGGATTTGGGATGAATAGGTAGCATGAATTTCGAACGCACGCCAGTACGCTCTTGTCGCGCAACCGCACGAAAACACCGGTGGCGCCCACATGTCGGACTAATATATTTTTTTGGGCACCCGCCATACTCGGCCCATATTCAACGACACCTCACATGGCCCAAACAAGTGTACATCACCAAAAAGCCACTGAGCTCAAATTATAACTTGAAAAAAGGATATATACACTGAACACTGGAGAATGGTGATGCCCCCATTTAGCACATCCGCAGTTTGAGACAAAAAATAGTTCGAAACAACGATATATACAACATGCAAACACTGACTAGCATCTACTACTGACATAAACAGCAAGACATGAAAGTTCACAAGTCTTGCTAAACCACCAAAACACACCCATCTGAAGCGCTCAGACTCTCGTGATCCACACACAAATCACAAAGTTCTAAATAGAGCGAACTAGTACATAGTAAGTGTGACATAGACAAGGATGACAAAATTACAAGGAGTCTGCATAACAAAAGAGAACATCACCCATCCAGAACAAGCAGCTAATATAGCAAGTCATTCGAAGAGGGATGATCCAGCACCATAATAATTTGCTGCTCCCCATCAGCCACCAGTGATTCGTAGACACCAGGACTCCACCCTTTCGACGCAACTGGCCCATTACCTACCAACCTCAAGGCTTGAACCACATCACTGGCTTTCGGAGTTGAGACATCCAAGGATCAAAGTTAATCCAGATGCCTTTCGCATTCTCACCTTCTTTTGGCTGCATGCTGTATCGTTGACAATTAGGGGCGGCAGATCCCGTAAATCGGTTCACCGTGTACACACAGTTTTCCCTAACAACAGAGCCTCTTTGCCATCAGGATCCTTGAAGGTGATCTCCTGGTTAATCGGATAATTGAGTCCGAGAAACAAAGAGTGTGAACCAAGGCTGTTTACCCGCCTCCAACTCAAAAATCCTGAAGGCCCCAACAAGCTGGTATCCTGCTCATAGACGTAACATACATTCTCCGGATACTCACGTATTTCACGTTGCTTGTACACAATGGGGTTTTTGCAATATAAACTTGCTGGCTGATGCGTGCGAATGATCATCAGTCTTTCGTCGTCGTCTGATCGAGCGAGGAACCAGTTGTGCTTCCCTGTTTTCGGCAAAGGTGGTGTGATTACAAAGGGCAAGAGCTGTATGGACACTGCAACATATCAGAAAGGAGACAAAAAGGATAGACATTG
This sequence comes from Elymus sibiricus, assembly GCA_039707655.1. Lineage (NCBI taxonomy): Eukaryota > Viridiplantae > Streptophyta > Magnoliopsida > Poales > Poaceae > Elymus > Elymus sibiricus. The sequence goes on from CM077668.1 coordinate 197,208,125, forward strand.
TTAATGTAAGATCAGCAATGTTCAGAGTATGAGCTGGATAATGTAAGAATCATCATTGATCTGTCCCTGTTGGAACTGAGAGGAAAATAGGGGGAAATGTATACTGGGGTCGAAAATATAGTAGTACCATGCATGGTTATGGTTATACTCATGTTATCTCGCAGTCGATTCTTTAGAGGAAACTAATATAGCCATGCATGTTATGTAGTCATGTTCTGTTCTCATAAATAAATTCTTTAGAGGAAACTAACACACCATGCATTGTTATATACTCATTTTCCGATAATTCTAGATGCACGGGCCAACTACGGAGGCTTTACGGGACCTTCTTTATAACTAATCTCATCCCCCCTGATTTTCAGTTGGGGTGGGCCCTTCACCTGATTTCTACCCAATAAGAAAATCCCAGCTCAGTCTCTCCGTTGATTCCGTAAAAAGCGGCCCATGTATGTAGCATTTCTCCTGATGTTCTGTGTGCAAATTTTTTGTGAGGATAATATTCTAGCCATTGATTGCTGAAGGGCGAATATAGGCATGTAGACATGGTAAGCATGACAGGATTTCACTACTTCCAAGTATAGAGTTTTCCATATGCACTTTTACTTCGCTACTAATGTATGGTTAGATGAAACCAATAGTGTTATGCATGTTTCTACATCATGAAAATGAGGAAACTAACATGGCTATTGATACACACTCATCTTTAGTAGTATAAAGATTACTATAAAGTTAGGAGAATATCCATATCTTCCTAGCCGTTTGATTATTCAAGGGTACAAATTGGCTGTATAGACATGGTCACAATCACATGATTTAACTACTTCCAAATATAGAGATTACCATTTGGACTTCCAAATCTCCCTATTTTATTTCCTGATTTACGGCGTCTCTAATACATTGCCATAGTTCTACTCAAATTCTGCCGTAACAGGGATATGCCAATCATCACAAAAGTTCAAACAATGTAATGGCATTATCATTAAAATCAGACCAAAACAACTTACACGAGGCGTCCCAGCAACATGTGGTGCCATCTGCATTGTCGATCGCGTAGATGATGCCATTGTGTTCAATAGCATCACAGAACTATGGATCACCATCGATGCAGCTCTTCGAGGGGAGTAGTGTCCATCTACAGTCGGCACTGCCGCAAAGATAGGCGACTCCGCGGTCGAACAAGGCAATTAGCTTGAAGTCTGTGTAATTCCCATATGCCGTGGGCACTTGGCAGATTACAACCTTCAGCAAAACAAGGTCCGTCCAGCTAACTTGGCAATTTACAAGAAGTGGGCCGCGATGGCAAATCCCTATATGATCCAAGGGAGGAAGGATAATCTCATGGGAGGTGTGGACGTTCACGAGCACCCACTTCTTCCGGTATTCTCCGACGGCAGCCATCCAGTGGGAGTTCATGCCGACCCAGTACATACCTGACAAGAAGTTTCGGGTGATGGTGGTCGGATCAAAGTCGAGGGGCATGATGTGCGCCGCCGTATCATGGTGAGCACAGTGGTGAGCATGCCATCCCGCAACATCAGATAGCAGCAAGCAGGGTGTCTTGAAAATCTCAGGCCTCGCTTAGACGATGGCCGTGTGCAGGTCCCTCGAGCATGCAGCCAGCCGCACGGCGCTGGACATATCCATATGCGAACAACAGAGGTGGAGGATGTCCATGGGGAGATCGCTCCAGCCGCGGCTCATACGGATGCTGCGCGGTTCGGGTTCGGTCATCGTGGAGTTTGGAAGGTGGGTTTTTTTTAGGCTTGATTTACGGGGGAGAAGGCTCCTGGTGCTGGAGCGGCTAGCGAGTAGAATAGTGGTACTGGGGGAGGCGAGCAGGGCGAGAGGGTATGCGGGGGCACTGTGAGATGAAGAAGAGTGACCTCAGGATCTCGGCGAGATGGAGATGGAGTGGTGCTAGGGGAGAGGGAGACGAGGCGAGGCATGCATGCTATACAGCGGCGGTGACAGTGACTGCACAGGGTCAGGCTGACTTTGGTAACCCGAACACGCCGACTGGACTAGGGTCACCTCGGGCGCAGGGTCTTGTCACTTCATTGTGAGGACCAGATGAATAATATTTTGACCAACAAGTACTACACCTGTATTACTACTAGTACTAGTAACATAGGAGTAGTAGTATATATCGGAAAGAGGTTGTCCTAGCATGCCTCTGGGTTCACTTCATCCTCCAGGTAGCATCCATATTGCGAGCAGACCAAAATTCTCGTGCATGCGGAAGCGCGAAGAAGGCCTTTTTTCTTTTTTGAGTATAACCGCATATTCCTTAACCAGAAAAGGATACACACATACGTAGCACACATGCAGAATCGTCAAGAAACCACCAGAAGAAGGCTTGGGATCTCGAACTCTCTGCCATGTTCTTTGATAACACACATGAACTGTCTATTGTCCCCCCAAAAAAATGTCTCGGGAATTAGAGCAAAGTGTAATGGGAAATGCCAAACCGACACGTGTACGTGGAGTAGAACAACAGTATGGGAAGAAAAAAAAACTAAAACAAAATGGTTAGCTCTACGGGTATTCGAACACAGAAGTTGTGTGTCGCAGGCACGCACCAATATCCATCCGCACCGGCACCTACTCGCATAGGCTTTTCATTTTGCAGGCCGGTCTACCTAGCCGTCTAATCAACTGCCAGCATGCCATTTCTCCATTAATTTTCCATCAGGAACCGATTTTCCTCGGCTTCTTCACCTCTCCTTCATTTGCATTCAAACCCCACTGGATTCACACTATTTTAACCTCTTCACATACCTCCGAAACCCCTTTAAATAAGCATCTTCTTCCACTCTGTTTAACCACCATCTTCTTCCACTCTGTTTAGCCACCTAATCCTAATACTCCAAACCATAGCCCTCCGGTCCGGCGGTTCCAAATGGAGAAAGAGATCTGTATGCAGGTTTTTAGCGTCAAACATGTGATCAGTGAAGGCTCGTTGAGGATAGCCGCCACCGTCACCGACCACGCAAGGGTTGTTCGGGAGTGGATCAACAATGTATCCAACTCCCTCGAAAATGTGGAGATGAAGATCGTTGGTCTCGACGCAGAGTACACCATGCGTCTCACTGGGCAGATTCAACACGCCGCCATCCTTCAGCTGTGCCTCAGAGATGATGTTTTGGTGTATCACATCATGCACGCGCCCTCCATACCAGGTGAGCTCCATGATTTCTTGTCTCGGGAGGACATATTCTTCTGTAGAGCAGCCATCGAAGGGGACAAAAAAAGCTGGCGCCGTACAACCTTGATGTGAAAAAGACCGCCGACCTGCAATCCAAAATTCCTGTAGAGGGTTGTAACAAACAAACACCATCCTTATTCGATGTAGAAAATTATGTACTTGGGACAAAGCTTGACAAGGGCAACGAGACGCTGGAATTAAGGACGTCTGGATGGGAGATTTATCCATTAACCTATGAGCGGATAAAGTATGCAGCCCGTGTGAATTTCGAGATAGTTGCAAGGTCGAAGGAGCTTGTAGCGAAGTCGTCCCCCACAGAAAATGAGAACAAGAAGAAGAAGAAGAAGAAGAAGAAGAAGAAGAAGCAGGGCACTATAGATGGATGAACTATTTCCTCTCTTGTTCATAAAAAAATATTTCCTCTCTGTATATATGGATAGATGAACTATTTCGCTGGTGTGCATATCTTTCGAACAAATGTACTAGCGTAGGTCCGCTTGAATATAATGAAGTATTTATCCGCCTAGTTTTCTCTCCTACTCCTTGCAATGATCAGTATGCAATGCATGTGTCAGGCGACATGACAGCTTGTCCATGGACGCTGAACTACGGCGACCATCATGTTTCCACCGCTGCCACATGCAATTCCCACGATGCCGCTCGAACCCATGACTCCACGTCCCCTGACGTGCGCCTCACCCCCTCACGGCCCCACCACCCCTCCGCCGCATGCGCCGAGAGCTACACCCCATCGTGCTCGTCTTCCACACCTTTAAATGCTACCTTGATACAAGATTCTAAGCCAATGGATCATGGATCGAGTGGCCAGCATCGGTCAGTGCGAGTTTTGTAGAAAACTCCCAAACATTTTTGAAATGGCGCTTTAGTCCACATCCTGAGATGTTGTCCGTTGGATCACAGAACTAATGGCCCTGGTGCGTCCATATCACGGTAGCATATAAGGTGCGGTAGCACCAGATATTTTCCCACTCGTGCCAAACTCGAGATTTGTTTCTTATTTTTTTCTAACATTTTGTAACATGGCACGGCATCCAGTGCACCTAAGCCTCTGAAAAAATATTGGAGTGCACTCTAAAGATCTTTATATGCTCGAGAGCAACCGTGCATGTGGATAGTATCTTCTATTCCTAAATATCTATACAACGCAATATCTATTTTCTTTCCTAGCCATGTAACCATGCCACATAAGCTAGGCATGCATGCAATCCATAAATTGTAATATATTGCGTTACTCTCCAGCATGCAATGCTGCCACATCATCTATTCATGCCTGTTACTCATAGGTTGTTTTTGCATTAGTCGTAATCCTTCACATTTTGTTAGAAATGACATTCTTTTTAAGTAGTCGTATGATTAATCCAAATATTCATGTTCCATACAACTAAACTCCAAAGGTCCACCGGAGCCGAGGCAGAGGACGTAGGACGAGCACGCTAGAGGAGTTGTCGTAGGAGGAGGAGAGCTCGAAGGATAAGCATGCACGTCGGCCGCCACCTGCATATCGGCGCGGGACTCCTCGACCGCCCACTGGAGCTCGCGCTCCTCCCTGGCGTGGTGGAGTCATGGGATTTTCCTGAACCGCGATGGCCACCATGAAGTACTCCTCGTCACCGGGGGCGCGGTGCTTGCGTCCCGACTCCTGGGGTACTGTCTGGAGCACGCGCTCATCCACCGCGTGAGCTGCGAGGATGCCATGCTCGCGGCCATGCTGTTGGAGAACACACTCGTGCGCCTGAGTGGCGAGGATGCGATGTTCGTGGGCATGCTGCCAGAGCACACGCTCGTCCACATCGAGAGCGGCGAGGATGCGATGCTTGCGGGCATGCTGCTGGAGAACGCGCTCGTCCACCTTGTGAGCGGCGAGGACGTGATGCACCTCCTCGTGACTGACCAGGGCGTGCTGCTGGAGCACGCGCTCCCCCTCGTGGCCGATGAGGGCGAGCGGCTGGATCACATTGTCCTCCACGTGGGCGCGTTGCCAGTGAGGGTGCGCTACTCGTGGCCGTTGAGGGCGTGCTCCACCTCGGCAAGGTCGGAGACTCCGTCATCTTCCCAGGCCGCAGCGCCGTCCACTTCGGCAACGGCGGCGTGCTCCGATGGGTGTTGTGTCCGTATGGGAGCTTGTAGCTACAGTACCAATGGGGGCGGGGGTTGACCTTTTCGTGGTTACACTTACACATCGTCTGACCGAGAGAAATAGAATCTAAAGTAGCACAATATGTTGGAGCGTGTTGGGGGCTGGCTAGTAGGAGTAGTACAATAAACATCACATGTACACCATATTTTGAGAAGGGTTTTGATGTAATTTGTGTGAGTTGGGCCAGTGTGGATGTACGAGTAGTACTACATCCATATCATTGACATGCATACACGCAACAAACATTTGTGTGGAAGATTTCACCCTATGTTCATATATTATGTTTGAGAGTGGATTCGCTTTTTGTAATTGGAGCTCAGTTTTCCAATAGAGAATCAAGGGAAGTGTGGTCCTTTGCTTGATTCCAATTTAGACTATCCATGTATTATTGCGAGAGATAGCTAGATATAGAGAGAATATTTGTGTCACAAAGACCAGGGGGGAGGTGGCAGAGAGGGTGTGTGCGTGTGCGTGAGAGAAAGAGAGGGGGGGCATATGCTTGTTCGAAAGACTGATGTGTGTGTGTGTGTGCCGAAGGAGTGTCCCAGAGGGGGGAAGAGGGTGTGTGCGTGTGCGTGAGAGAAAGAGAGAGAGGGGGGCATATGCGTGTTCGAAAGACTATGTGTGTGTCACAGAGAGAGGAGTGTCCGAAAGGGAGGAAGTGGGTGCATGTGTGTGTGTGTGCGTGAGAGAAAGAGAGAGAGGGGCATATGCGTGTTCGAAAGACTATGTGTGTCGGAGAGAGAGGGCTGTCTGAAAGGGAGGAAGAGAGTGTGTGTGTGCGTGAGAGAAAGAGAGAGTGAGGGGGGTGCGTGTAACGTCAACCTGTTACAGGATATAAACATAGAGGGGATCTACAAGGTTACAGGGGCGGGGATATTGGGCGAGCGATAGTGTGTGTGCGATGAAGGGACACACAGACATTGTCTGTTTTTGTGTGTGAGAGATAGATAGAGGTCGTCATCACAGCTCACTGGGGGGGGGGGGGTAAGGTTATGTGTGGGAGAGAAAGAGAGAGAGTGGAGATAGAGAGCATTGCTTGTGTGTCACACGGAGACTTAACTACATAGATAGGGGCCGAGAGAAGGAGAGAATAGTCGTGTGCCTATTTTTTTGATGGGATGGGAGAGAGACCAATAGACATGGATCGTGTGGAGAGGTGTGTGTGTTCCTAGAGAGAGAGAGAGAGAGAGAGAGAGAGAGAGGCATGGACCTAGATACTGAGATGGGTGTTCATGTGTATGTTTCAGAGAAGGAATTGTCTAGCTGGTAGCCATGTGATGGCGGCCCAATCCTTCGATGAGAGTGGGCATAACTATTGATTTGGTGGATTTTGACGTTGACGATCCAACTACATCGTACGCGATGATACGAATCGACATTCGCTAATTAAACCAATCTCCCATGGTCACTGATATTGCCGTATGCACGATCAACCTGAATAATGAGATCGAGTTCCAGCAAGCAACCGAAGAACCGACAAGAACTAAGATAATGCAATCTAAATTTCTAATATGAATTAATCCAGGATAATGGTGGGGTTCCTAATAGACGATCAAAACAAGGCATTAGTCATACACATCTCGCAGATGCAAATTGTAGCGAAGCTAAACAATGTCTAAACAAAAACGCGAGTTTTAATATAGAAAAAAAGGTAGCTATATATCTATATCTATGAACTATAGTACTAGATTTTTTATTTCTATATTTATATCTATACTACTCCTTCCGTTTTTATTTACTCCGCATATAGATTTGACTGTAGCCAAACTTTACAAACCTTGACCAAGTTTGTAGAAAACAATGTGAACATTTAAAGTAACAAATTTACATGATGTGAAAATATATGCAACGATGAATCAAATGATATATATTTGGTTGTGTATATGTTAACATATTTTTCTACAAACTTGCTGAAAGTATACAAAGTTTGACTTTAGAGAAACCTAATATGCGGTATTATGTATTATATATTATATATTCATTATTTTTAGGTAGTCAATGCGTGCATTTGCACGTATACGATATAAACTGTTGATTGATGTTGATCCAATGGTCCAGGTGGCTGGGATTCGGATCTACTATAACCTAATTGTACCCAGACACATTCTTCTCGAACCAGCAGCGCGACAGTGTGATCGATCCACACAAGAAGCTCGCAACAAGACCTCTAGATGTGCCATGTGGCTTCATGGGTGCCCCCCACATCATATTATTCGTAATAGTACATTAACTGAGAAAAGAGAGAAATCACCCGAAATGATATCTTGCCCTAATTTTGTTCCTACGAAGCTGTGCCGTGCACGTATCAGAGTAATAGTACTCTAGTAGTATTAACTTTGTACAGTAGTTGTTGTACAGTGGTACTAGTACAAACTAGTATGGAGTGTTCCTACTCTATCGACACGACTCCCATCTGACACCAAAATTCTTGGCGTCCGTGCTACAGCGCTCTTCCCTTCCTTGTTTCTTTCTTCCAATTCAAACTCAGCCAACGGGCGGCAGGAGGGGTGGGGGTTTGCTGATAGTTGGTTTGCTCAACTGCGGTCCCACATGACAGTGAAAATGCTAGGCAACACGCCTTCCCTAGCTATGTAGCGTGCCGGACCGACCGTGGAGTACTCTCGAGTCCCGACCGTGTGGGCGTGCGACTCGAACGCGGCAGGCTTTTTATTTTAAAACTATATAGTACTATGAAAATACATTTCACGGTGCATTTGATCATATTGATTTCACATTGTGAATGTTGATATTTTTTAATATAAAGTTAGTCAAACTTTACAAAGCTTGACTTTGACCAAACTTTATATGCAGACTAAAAAGAAACCGATGGAGTATAAATTGTAACATTTTTTTTTGAAATATAAATTGTAACATTTGGTTCTGCTGCTTGGCACGATCGATAGATATAAATGACGATTGAAAATGCTAGGGTGGGGCTTTTCCCGCGCGATAAGCGAGGGTGTTAGCCAGTTTGGCATATCGTCGGTTTCCTCACATGCGGTCCCACATGTTAGTGATAGTATATGCCTAGCCAATGCGCGTTGACTGGCGAGCCGGAACGACAGTGTGGGATGCGACGCGAACATGACAGGCTTGCTGTACGCATTCCAGTTTCTCGTTTTGAACTTGCGAACGGGACAGACATGAAGCACGAGTAGTTTTGAATTTAGGAGTACTAGTTCGGTAGGTTGGGTCAAGCATCGTACGTAAATTACGAAGTTGGTGCAAAAGGTAAGCACAATGTCCGTCCTCGTATGTTGCTCCCCTTTGTGCCATATTTTAACCATAGATTTAACTAACAAAAAATTAATGCATGTCACCAAAAAATATATCCTTGGATTCGTACTTGAACATAGTTTTCAATGATATTATTTTTGTGACATGCATTAACATGTTGTTAGTTAAATTTAAAGTCAAAATTTGGCACAAACACACGAAGGTGACCAATAAACCAGGACGGAGGTACTACTAGTTACAGTGATGCATATAATTGACGCCAAATGTGAGCAAAGGGACCACACATGTCTTTATCGACTGGAATGAGAATGCGATATAATAAGAATTAAGGCCATGACGACGCGATCGTAGTGGTGGTTATAGGAGGCAAGAAGAAAGATGCATCCATCAACGACCTCCTCCTCCTCGACTCAGTGCACCGGGCCACCGACCGGCGGATGAGGAGCAACGACTTTTGTGGCGAGGTCAAGGTGCTTCTGAACAAAGGCGTCCAAGGCTTCCAGCCGGTTGAGGAAGGCCAATGTCGTAGCGTCCTCACTGGCCTTGTAGAGGCCTATGTGCACAACTTGATCGTACACGTGGATGTGTAGGTCGATGAATGCTTGCAGGGTGAGGCGCCTCACGGCGAGCGCGACCTCGAGGTGGACATTCTTCGTCGCGTCGGCGGGCAGTCACAGGGCCACCAGTGCTTGAAAGAGGTTCTCACCATGGAGGCTGATTAGGGTTGTAGGTAACGAGGAGCCTGGTTGCGCGGGCTGGAGGAGTACGGCGATGTCATCCGCGAGCTTCTTGACGACGGTGAACTTGTTGATGGTGTCGATGATCATCTTGTCCAACTGAGAGTCGTAGCTAGCATCGAAGCGGGCTATTAACCAGCCGGTCCAAAGCACCGATGCGAGACGATCCACGGTGCCGTGCAGCAGGCTGGCGTCTCAGATCATCTGGCACAGCCGCAGGCCGCTCACGCGCATCGTCGCCATGGTCTGGCTTAGTGTAGGTGCGTAGGTGCGTACGATCTGGTAGATGCATTGGAGTGGAGGGGCGCCTTCATATGAGTGCAAACTGCGTCGCATTCACATCATGCTGCCTCCTTTCCGCTTCTCCCATTAATTACTTCCCTCAGCATGCTAATTGAAGGAGGATACATCATTGGCCGTTCAACGTTTAGGGAACCGCTACCCTCTCCATCGTCTACATTAAAACCATATCGGGAACTATCCTGGTTTACTAGTTTACCCTCTGTTTCTCAAAAAAAAGTACTACTCCCGAGGGCGCCGCCCGCTGCACGCCCGGCTGGACACGCCTCCTCGCCGCATTCAAACGCCTCCATTAAACCCGCGTGGAAGCTTAGAAACGTACTCCTACCACACGTCCGTTCATGAGCGGGCCGACATTAAATGCAACGCCGGCCGAGCTCCTCCTGTCCGCCCTCTATTTTAACTAAGGCCAGATGACGGGCAAGAATCGCACCCCTCTACCGCTCCCCCATCTCCTCCTTCACCATTTTCTCCACTCTTCCGATGGCTTCCGAGGAGCAGTTCTCCGGCATACAAGCCGGCTGGGTGGCCCGCCCAGCCCGCCGGATACGAGCAAGGCAGCTCGCTGCTCCACCTCCCTCGCCTAGCCCGACGGAGCCAGTTGCCGCCCCAAGCCAACGCGTGGTTCAGCAACTCGCCGCTCCAGGCCAGCTCGATGAGGAGTGGCGAGTTGCTCCACGCCGGCACGGGCGTCATCGCTCCTGTGTCTGCGACCGCGCCTCCCGTGCCCGTGGCCGCGCCTCCCGTGCCTACGGCCGCGCCATACAGGCAGAGACAGAAGCCGGGTGCGTGGAGAACGACGAGTTGGTGGCCAGCTCGTCTGCGTCCGCCGCCATGGGTCCCATGAAGTCCACCGCCGAGGCGACGACGGCGTTCGCAGCCGGTGTCTTGCCCGGTTCTTCTATTGCGAGGACCTTCGTCGACCCCGCAAGTGTCTTGATCGGGCTGCCGGACATGAGGAAGACAAAGGGATCCGTGGGCGACCATTTAGATTAGGTATTAATTATACATCCAGAGCCGGACTAGCACTGCTTAGTTGATGTAAATGTAATGAAATTCATCATGTTTATATGAAAATCTGGCATTTTTATATGAAATATGTCATGTTTATATGAAATCCGGCCATGTTTGCATGAATTTCGTCCGGTTGGTTCGAGTTGTTGTCAAAATGTATGCGGCTAGCGTTGGATGTCGTCGTGTTTGTGAACGGATGCGGGAGGAAATTTGCTGGTTGCCGTTGGAGATGCCCTTATGCTGGAAATTATAGTCACATAAAATTCCTGTTAGTTAATTGCATGTATGATTCTGAAAACAAAAAGTTAATTGCATGTATAGTACATGAACTTGCACGGTGGGTACAGATTCGTACAATAAGTAAAAAAATGAAACAAAGCAATCCTTAAAAAATTAAACTTGTATTCTAAGTACTCTCTGTTAAACCCGCCTACGTTGCAAGGTGCCCGCTCTCATTTTATTTGTGGGTTCCACTGTCACTAAGGTAGAGAAAAGAAGTATATATAAAAACATATAAGAAACTAAAGTTTCCGACAGGATTCGAACTCAGGATAACGTGTTTTGAACATCGGGCACTAACTACTCCACCTGATGTTCTTCCTCGAACAAGCAAGAGATATCTGCCTTTTTATATAGTTACTGTGATAATTGGTTTAAAGTAATATATTTTATGTCTGCCCCGAAGGATCTCGAATTCATTAATAACAAAGAAAAGAGTTGCCCGGTTAATAAATAGAAAACCAGGCGAAAACCATCACATGAGGCCCGTAAAAACAAGGCACAATGGGCGAGCTGGCTACACACACAAGAATGCACACATGTTGTCGAAGAGAAAAGCATCGAGGCTGCAATTCGGCGTCATCGTCATTGCACCTCTGCACGCGCGACTACGGCCGCACCATCAACGACCACCGAGAAATCTACATATCTAAAGGGGCTATGGAGAGAAAGACGTATCGAGAGTGTGTGTGCGAGGCACAGAGACACAACTAGCGAGAGTGTGTTTGTTTGAGAGAGAAGCCAATAGATAGATTAAGATCAAGATCGAGGTGTCACCCTGCTCCTGTCTTTGTTGGGAGGGGTGTAGGGCGGGAGAGCGAGAGAAAGGCGTATCGAGAGTGTGCGTGTGCTAGGCAGAGAGACAGAACTAGCGAGTGTGTGTGTGTGTCTGAGAGAGAAGCCAGTAGATAGATTAAGATCAAGATCGAGGTGTCACCCTGGTCCTGTCAGTGTTGGGAGGGGGGAGGGTGCCAGAGACACTTAGAGAGAGAGAGAGAGAGTTTGTGTGTTACAGATCTATAATAGGGGATAGGTAGATAGCATGTGTGCAAGGCATGCCTAAAACATCAGGGAGATAAACAAGCATGTGTGCATGCAAATGCCCGAAATAAATGAAGAAAGAAACAATGTGTGTGTGTGTATGTGTGTGTGTGTGCGAGCGAACTCTTCTCGAAATCTAAAAACAAAAGGAGCTCAACTGGAATCCCATTGTATGGATTCATATGGTTCCGAGGACTCGAGTTAACCTTAATTAGGGATATGTGTGCGAGACATAGTTATACTTTGAGACATGAGTGGCGGTGGGTGGGCGGAATTAAAGGGGTGGGAGTGTTCGACAGAGAGAGAGTGTGTGTTTTTGTGTGAGAGACTTGTAGGACGAGGTAGAAAGACAATTTCTAACCATGACGGAGGGAGAGAAATAGACGGAGCGCGCGTGTGTGATTGAGATGCCCACGGAGAAGGGAGATTTGTATGTGTGTGAGAGAGATTGCACAATTCATTCATGTATCACTATCTAACGGTCGAGGACGTGCCTCGCTTGAACATAATCAATATCTACTTCGTATCATGGCCGAAGATACAATATTGATTCAACGCTATAAAGAGTGGACAATCACATATCGCATAAGTTATACTTTTTTTTTCAAATAGCCATTTTCAATCGTGCATGCCAAAGTTATAGTGATATTTCTTCAAACAACCACTGTAGTTATCATGTACACGCACCATTGTTAGTGTTGCAATCAAATTCATTAGTTTTGGATGATTTCAGGTTCTATTATGAAGCAATATACATAATATTCATATATGAATTCAACGGGTACTGCAATTTATGAAATGGATGCCATGTAATCATATGAGGTAACACTTTTAAGTAGCGGACTATAATATCCATTTCTTTTGCGTATCTATATTATCCATTTGTTACTATACAATATAATTGAAATTAACATGTCAATGCATTGTGTTTAAAATAAATAACCAATGGCACCAATTTACATGTTTACAGGAGAAATACATAGGCTGAGCATTTGCTCCTTTTTTATGAACGCGCCTCAGTTACACCCGTACGATCGGCCGCGCCCGTGTGATCGTAACAAGTTATCGGTGCATCATCCGGGTTATTGATGACGTGTGCGCCGTGTACACAGTTGCGCATCACCGGCTTCCCTCTAGCACTGTCCAAAATTAGTTGAAACTGGATACGAACGATCCCAGAGGCGGCAAAATCTCCCGCCTACTTCTAAAATTTCTGCGACCTAGTCTGGAGCATGCGAAATTCCCCTTTTGTCCTTGGTGCAAGGAGAACAACACGGCCCTCATTTACATAATAGGTCGGGGTTGCTTTGGTAACTTCCGCTCCCCCCACCACACAGCACCCCCATTTCCTCCCCCCTCCAGCAAAAACGACTACTCCACAGCACCAGAGCATCTTACAGCATGCCATCCGTACTTCATCAGCGATTCTACCCCCTTCCCTCTCGAAACCCTAGACTGCTCATCCACCGGCGTACAAGAGCCTATTCACTGTCGGCGTCGTCCACCTCACCGGATCTGCTTCTTAGGCCGCATCTACCCCTCCCACCTCCCCTAGAAACCGTAGACTGCTCATCCACCACTGTACCACAGCCCATTCAGTGCCGGCCTTGTCCACCGCGCCGGATCTGCTTCGCCGGTGCTCTCGTCAACCGCAGCGCATCTGCAATGGCTGCTTCCTACACCGCACCAGAGCCGCTTCGTCCACACCCCCGGAGCTGCCTCACCGATGCCCCCGTCGACGGCCTCAGATCCGCTTCGTCGATACCGTCCTCAACCCTACGGGAGCCGCTTCGCCGACACCATCCTCAAGCCAACCGGAGCCGCTTCGCCGACACCATCCTCAACCCAACCGGAACCGCTTCGCCGACGCCCAAGTCCACGGCCTCAGATCTGCATTGTTCACACGATCGTCCACCCTACCGGAGCAGCTTCCCGACACCGTCATCCATGGCCGCAGATCCGCATCGTCGACACAATCCTCAACCCTACCACCGGAGCAGCTTCACCTACGCCCTTGTCCACGGCCGCAGATCCGCATCATTGACACCATCCTCAACCCTACCACCGGAGCAGCTTCACTGATGCCCTCGTCCACGGTCCTAGATCTCCTTACTGGACCCCGACAGCCATCGCAGCGTCATCACCCTTGACATTTCTAACCTGGTTCCCGCCGTCTGGCAAGATGCCAAGCACCCGCCGCGACCTAGGTACTTGTCACCTTTAAAGCCGTCCAACATCACCTGCCAGATGTACTTCAAATATACTAACAGGTCACTGTTACATGTTATGGAGCTGGCAAGAGCCACAAGGATGATGTTTCTTCTGGATCTAATACCTTGGCCAACCAAACTCTTGGACTGAAGCATTGCTAAGATCTTGTAAGAGCGTCTCTCTCTTGTATTGTTGTGTGCCTACCAGCATGCTTTGCTAGGATTTTCTACCAGTAATCCCGTTGTGTAGCCAATGAATACCACTACTGGCTGCTAAATTAGAGATATAGACATCATACAATGTCGTAGGTGGCATGAAGGAATGCCAGTGCACTAAATTAGGCTCCCTTAGAGTGCCTGCAAGTCCAGTACACAGAGTCAAGGCTAGTTTATGCGACGCACACAATTGTTACTTGGTGGTTTAATTATGTGGAAGGGATATGCAATGTATTATCATGTAGAGATGTCTCAAATTAGCTGTGTCAACTTGCAGATGGGGCGCAGCAATGAAAAAGTACAAGATTTCTTAGTACAAAATGTATGGTGCATTTTCATGGAACATCGCAAAAAAAATTGAGGGGTAGCGGTGAGCCTATACAGCGTGGTATAGTAAGTCACTCCATTGCAATCATCGTGATGTTATTTGTTTGGCATTGCTGTTGGCCAGGGTTCTTAGGGCCAGTTATTTTGAGTTATCCTATGAAAATATGCTCCTGTGAATATAACCTCGAGATAATAAGCCAACCAGTTCTTTTCATTGCCTGCTTTTTCAGCTTATCTGTTGTATGATCAGTGAAAAGCCTATTGCATTATATTTTGTCATTTTGCTGCCCATATGAAAATAAATTTGACTTGCAAACATCACGAATTGAACCCATCACAGTAATTAATATGATAGGAAAACAGTCCATCATTATTTGTTCAAAATTTAAATACAAAGATACATTCTACTTGGCACAATCTACTTTGGTCAATGTCTTCCAAACAGAGGATAATTGCATAAATTTATATGATTAATCATTATCTATCAAAATTCCATGGTCCAAGTGGCTGGTTTTTATCATATAGCAGCACCACCTGAAAGCATCATATAGCAGCAGCAACAGCATCTCATAGCAATTCATCATATAGCAGCAGCAGCAGCTCATAGCAATTCATGATATAGCAGCAGCTCATAGCAAATCATCATATAGCAGCAGCAGCAGCTCATAGCAATTCATCATATTGCAGCAGCAACAGCTCATAGTAATTCATCATATAGCAGCAGCAGCTCATAGCAATTTATCATATAGCAGCAGCAGCTCATAGCAATTCATCATATAGCAGCAGCAGCTGCTGCAGCTCACAGCAATTCATCATATAGCAGCAGTAACAGCAGCTCATAGCAATTCATCATATAGCAGATCAGAATGAAAATTTGGCAAAAAATCAGAGGAGATCCTCACCTTGTTGGATGAGCTCATCCCGCAATAGCACCTCATGGCCACGGCCTTGGAGGAGGGGAGGGGGAACGAGGGGCCATCTGCCGGAGTGGGGTGTCGGCCGTAGTTGGGCGGTGGCCGCCGGAGTGGAGCGTTGGACGGACCATAACGGAGCAGCTACTGAGGACCAGCAGAGTGAGGGGCAGCGCTAGAGGGAGGAGCTGCCGGGGAGATGAAGCCCTACCCGCAGGCCATCGAGCCTCGCTGGAGAGAGCATCATTCAGGAGCAGGGCAGATGGGACCGGTGGTGGCGGCTCGCAGGAGGAACTCTAGCGCTGCAAGCAGGGGATCGAGGCAGAGGGAAAGGGGAGAGGAGATGCGGGCGGGCAGGGGAACGAATGCTTGCGTGTTAATTTATACTTGGGGGTCGGGTGTGACGCGGGCCTGAGCAGTGGCATTTTCTGTGTAATATGGGCAAACAACAGAGTCATTTAGCTACACCCATTATTTTTAGGGCGTCCCTAAGGCGTCGCCTAGGCGACACTTAGGCGTCAGGGCGCCCTGCGAGCTTGAAGCGTCCAGCTTGCCTTATGTACCTGCGTAAGGCATCCGCCTTAAGCTTTAGAGCGTCGGAGGCATCTGCTTAGGCGTCCAGGTTGTTGCCTTAGTCCATTTTGGATGCCTTAGCTTGCCAGGCAGGCAGGGGAGCTGTTTTAGGCTGGAAACAGAGTTTTGGCGGGAAACAGAAAGGTTGTTGGCGCCAACAGTTAAGAGGGGAGAGAGAGAGAGAGAGAGAGAGAGAGAAAAACAACCCCCAATCCACACACTCCTCCCCCTCCTTCTCTCCAGTGGCTCCTCTCCAGCAAATATGCTTCCTCCTCTGCAGCAGATCCTTTCCGGCAGCTCCTCCCCCTCCTCCTCTCCAACGGCTCCTCCTCTCCAGCAGCTCCTCATTCTCCTCCTGTCCAGCAGCTCCTCCTCCCAGAGAAAGTGCAAAGAGGATGGATGCTATATGGGCTCTACAACCAGCAGCAACTACAAGGTGTGTATGCCAGTATGCCTAGTTGCCTACCAACCAAATTCTACTCTATTCTGCTGCTTAGAACTCTCTAAGGCGTCCGCCTTGCCTTATGCATTATCGCTTAGGCAGTGAGGCGCCCCCCAACGCCTTGCCTCGCCTTACTGCCTTAAAAACATTGGCTATACCCCTTCAATTTTAAGTCAGCTTATACGGGAAGCAACCCCCCAAGGTTTTTCTCATTCTGAAGGACTGGGTGGTGGAAATAAGTTCAGGCCAAGCCCATAACTCAAAAACGAGTTCTTTAGAGCTTTTACGGCTTATTTTGATAATAAGCTCTCAAAAGGTGGAAAAGAACTGGTCCTTAACCTGCAATTCAATTGTGCGTGCAATGATGAATCACTTCTGCCTGCTATAGAGTAGTTTTAGGCATCATACATGGCATAACCTAATACATGTGCATCTCATTATAGAATCTGAAATTTGCAATGTTTATGCTAGTTCGTACGTTGCACATGATGTTTAAATGCCTCCTAAATCTGGTCAGTCAAGTGATGGTCTTTAAGCCTCCTTCTACGCTTGTTTTCTTGATATGTAATTCAGTGTTGTGCAAGATTTGCTCGCACATGTGTTCAATTGCTTGTTTGTATCAGCCAGCCATACTAGAACTATTTGCTTTGATTACTTGTTGTTCATGACCTAACGGAGCTTGTCAATGATTTAAACACTAATGGCTGCTGTAGTGGGGGCTTGTATAACTCATAGGTGACATAAAGGTTTGCCTATACACTAAACTAGCCTCCCCAAGAGTACGTGGAGGTCCAGTTCACGAAGGTACGCCTAGTTTATACATAGCGCACACATAGTAAATGCTCATTTGAGTTTGTGCTAGAGATGTGACATGTTTCATTATGTGGTGTCATTTTGTTATAAACTCATGCTTTGGTGTTGCCCAGAGACTGGAAAGTATGCATATTTATCTTCCATGTAAGGAGACCTATAACTAGTGTGTGTTACCTTGCAGAGGGGGTGCAACGAAGCAAAGATTCAGGATTTCCAAGTACAAGATGTTAGGAAGGAGCCTTTCAAGAGAAGGAGGAGCAGTACTGAGGCTGTACAACCAGTTATGGTAACACTACTGGAATCAGGGACTTTGCCATCTGCCAGCTCTTTGCCGTCTGCTGGCAGATGGCAAAGAGGATATTTGCCGTCTGCTTTTATAAAGCAGACGGCAAAGAACATGCTGATGGCAAAGAGGCTCTTTGCCATCTGCACTTCTGTGCCGTCTGCTGGCAGACGGCAAAGAGTTCTTTGCCGTCTGCCAGCAGACGGCAAAGAACAAAGTGGGCCCCACTTGGTACTGCACTTGCCAGGTCACACGGGCCACTTCTTTGCCGTCTGCTGGCAGACGGCAAAGAACACTTTGCCGTCTGCCAGCAGACGGCAAAGAGGTGAGGGGGCCCCACAGTGTAACGGCGGGGACGGGCTAACGGCCCCCCTCTTTGCCGTCTGCTGGCAGACGGCAAAGAGGGGGCTTAATTTTCGCCATCCCCCCGCGCCTCCCGCCTCTCTCTCTCTTTCTCTCACCTCTCTCTCTCTCACACCCGCGCCCGTTCCCCTCTCTCACCGCCGCCGCCGCCGCCCCCTCCCCACCCTCTCGCCGCCGCCCCCTCCCCCCCTCTCTCACCGCCGCTGCCGCCCCCTCCCCGCCCTCCACCACCGCCTGCCCCCCTCCCCGTGGCACACCTCCACCACCGCGGCGCCGCCCCCTCCTCACGGCCCTCCTGCCGCCGCCGCCCCCTCCCCGGCGGCCTCCTCTCCTCGCCGCCGGCCGCCCTGCCCCCTGCCCCTCTCTGGTGAGCTTCCCCTGCCCCCCTTTTAATTTATTTTTTCTGTTTTTCTAATTAGATTTTTAGTTTTCTGTTTTTAGATGTTTTGCAAATAGTTGTTTAGGTGTTTGGGTAAATAGGAAAAAATATTTAGACATTTAGGTAGAAAAAAAACCTAGAAGAAAAAAAAGAAGAAAAGAAGATGAAAAAAAAGGAAAAATAAAAAAGAAAAAGAACAAAAAATAATAATAATAAGAAGAAACAGAAGAAGAGGAGGAGGAGAAGAAAAAATAAGAAGAAGAAGAAGAAGAAAAAAAGAGGAGAGGAGGAGAAGAAGAAGAGGAAAAAAGGAAAGGAAGAAGAAGAAGAGGAGGAGGAGGAGAAGAAAAAAGAAGAAGAGGAAGAAGAAGAAGAAAAAAGAGGAGAGGAGGAGAAGAAGAAGAGGAAAAAGGAAAGGAGGAAGAAGAAGAAGAAGAAGGAAAAAAAAGGAAGAAAAGGAAGAAAAGAAAGAAGAGGAAGAAGAAGAAAAGGAAAAAAAGAGAAAAAACCCTGACCCCGACACGGCACCTCGACCCCGACCCAACAACCCGACCCCGACCCGACACCCCGACCCCGACACGGCACCCCGACCCCGACCCCGACCCGACACCCCGACCCCGACACCCCGACCCCGACCCCGACCCCGGCACGGCACCCCGACCCCGACCCCGACCCGACACCCCGACACCGACATGGCACCCCGACCCCGACCCGACACCCCGACCCCGACACGGCACCCCGACCCCGACACCGCGACACCACGACACCCAGACACGACACCCCCAGACACCCCGACCCCGACCCCGACCCCGACACCCCTGACACCCCGACACCACGACACCCAGACACGACACCCCCCGACACCCCGACCCCAACACGACACCCCGACACCCCGACACCACGACACCCCGACACCACACCACCCAGACACGACACCCCCGACCCCCGACACCTCTTCGGCCTCCTGTTGACCGAAAAGGTGCTCTTCGGCCTTCCAGAGGCCGATGGGGTCATATATTTGTGAATTATGAGTTAGGAAGTATATTTCCCGATTTTGTTAAGAAAAACATCATATATATTTGTGTTTATCGGGTGGATTTAAATGTGCAGTTCTTTCGGGGCTGCGAGGGTCTGGTGTTCGACGACCTCCCCGTGCGTTCGACGAGCTCCGCCCCTGCATTCGTGGATGAGCACAAATGACATCTCCTCCTCCCCCCTTCATTTGCTCTGTTCCGGTCTTCGTGCCGATGAAACTTGCTAGCTATAGGTGTCAATCATCAGTATGCGTGACCACTATGCGTCTCCCGTTCGAAAGGGTTACATCTATAAATATGCATGCATTTGCATATTTATAAACGTGATTCTTTCGAATTGTCCAACGTTATCCATGGACAGCCCGAGTATGTGTAGATTGGGTTCGTTTTCCCATATGCTCTGCTCCGGATCTGATGCAGAATTTCGTCAGTGCCTCCCTGTTGTTCTCCGGGTACACATCCTCTCTGCTTATTGCCGAGACGTGTATCAGGAGAACAGCGGGGAGGTGCTGCCGAAATTTTGCGTCGGATCCGGAGCAGAGCATGGGAAAACGAACCCAATCTACACATACTCGGGTGGGATTAGGACCTATCTTTACCTACTAGCGTCTAGGTTGCATGGACGTAATAAAACTGACAAACTCTATTAACTGATGAATATGGTTTGCTGAATTATGTATATATTTCTTGTGTGTCCAGTAGCTAGGCAAGATGAGTGATCGTGCGTGGATGTACACCGGTCACACTAGTCAGAAACACATGACCCATGAATGGCTAAGAAAAACCAAGGGGTTTGTGAGAGCCGCATTTGCAAATGGACAGGAAACAAACTGGTGCCCCTGTGTCGACTGCGACAACTTTCATAAGAAGTCCGAGTTTGAAATGATCAAACACCTGCAGAAGTTGGGTTTTACGCCTGATTATACGGTCTGGACATTTCATGGTGAGTCTGCCCAACGTGCCAGAGCTGAGGAGGGCCGTCGTCGCACCGACGAGCATGGTACCGGGATGGAAGACATGGTGGAAGACTTTGATGATGCTCGGGATTCGGACGATGAGATGGAGGAATCTGCAAAGGCCTTCAATGATATGTTGGAGTCTTCAAAACGTCCTCTCCACGAGCACACTGAGCTTTGTCAGCTGGATGCCATCGCACAAGTAATGGCTCTGAAGGCTCAATTCAACTTGGGCAGAGAATGCTACGACGCGATGATGACACTATTTGGACGCTTTCTACCCAAAGGCCATGTAATGCCTGCAAACCTGTACCAGTCGGACAAAATCCTCCGTGCACTTAAGATGCCCTATGAGAAGATAGATGCCTGTGAGAAAGGATGTGCCTTATTTAGGCTTGAGTATGCGGACTTGAAGTATTGTCCCGTTTGCCAGTCTTCCAGGTATGTTGAGGTAGACAACGGTATGGGTGAGAAGAGTCAGACAAAAATCCCAGTTAATGTTCTTCGGTATATGCCAATCATACCAAGACTTCAACGTCTTTTCATGGTCGAAGAGACGGCCAGACAGATGACATGGCACAAATTGGGCAAAAGAACCGAACTAGATGCAGATGGGGAGCCGATGTTGGTACACACATCGGACGCTTTTGCGTGGAAGCGCTTCGATGCAATACATCATGCTAAAGCGGCAGATCCAAGGCATCCTCGAATCGCCATAAGCACGGATGGGTTCAATGTGTTTGGTATGATGGCAGCTCAATACAGTTGTTGGCCTGTATTTGTCATTCCACTCAATCTCCCCCCCGGACAGATTATGCAAAGAAAGAACATTTTCCTGACGTTGATAATTCCGGGGCCCAACTATCCGGGGAAGAATATGAATGTGTACATGCAGCCGCTTAAGGATGAACTGCAAGAAGCTTGGGATAATGGGATCAAGACATACGACGCCGCTACAAAAAAAAACTTCCTAATGCGTGCGTGGTACATGTACTCGATGCATGACTTGCCGGCGTATGCGCTATTCGTTCGCTGGTGTGTGCATGGAAGGTTCCCGTGCCCCACATGCAAGGCAGCTCTTGAGTTTCGTCGGCTGCAGGCGGGTGGCAAGTTTTCTTGCTTCGACATGCATAGACAGTTCCTGGATCCTCGCCATAAGTTCAGAAAAGACAAGAAGAACTTCATCAAAGGTAGAGTTGTCAAAAACTCTGCACCACCTGCGTTGACAGGCCAACAGACCCTGGATCAGTTCAACTCTCTCGAGCCGGATCCGGAGCGTCCAGGGTATTTCAAGGGGTATAATTCCGAACACGCCTGGACTCACAAGACATGCTTGTGGGATCTGCCTTACTTCAAAGACCTCCTTTGCCCACACAACATCGACGTGATGCACACTGAAAAGAATGTCGGCGAGGCCCTCTTTGGTACATTGTTCGGCATAGAGGGGAAAACAAAGGATAATCCTAAGGCTAGAGTTGATCAGGAGGCTCTATGTGATAGACCGCTACAAAATATGCGACAACCGAAAGGAAAGCAGAACTGGACGAAGCCAAAGGCATGGTTCAATCTTGGAAGGCCAGCTATGAGGGAAATTATCATGTGGGTGAAAAAGGAGTTGATGTTCCCCGATGGGTATGCAGCGAATCTAAACAGGGGAGCAAGCCTTGAAAAATTGAAAATATTTGGTCTCAAGAGTCATGATTGGCACATATGGCTTGAGCGGGTAATGCCGGTGATGTTGCGTGGCTTTATCCCTGAGGATGAATGGCTAGTACTGGCAGAGCTGAGCTATTTCTTCCGTGTTCTTTGTGCGAAAGAACTATCGCCTGGCTTGCTAGAAGAACTGGAAGAGTTGGCGCCGGAGTTGATCTGCAAGTTAGAGAAGATCTTTCCACCGGGCTTCTTTAATCCAATGCAGCATTTGATTTTGCATCTCCCGACCGAGGCACGATTGGGGGGGCCCGTGCAGAATCGTTGGTGCTACGCAACTGAGAGGATGCAGAAGACGCTTCGAGAAAAATGTAAAAATAAACGTCGAATTGAAGCATCGATGGCCGAGGCATTCATTACTGAGGAGGCGGCAAACTTCGTGACAGCACACTACGAAGCCAAAAATCGTCATTTGCATAATCCGAAGCCTCGGTACAATGCTGGCGACCCTAAAAAGGGTGGATCCAACCTCGGCCTATTCAAAGGGAAGCTCGCACCAGCCGGTGCTTATACTTCCTTATCGCTGGATGTCGACGAATGGTGGACCATTACGTTGTATATCTTGAACAACCTAACAGAAGTGCGGCCGTACATCGAGTAAGTTCTCGGTACATTGTTTCGCAACCTCTAATTCCTTTGAACTGCTCTTATTCCCGGATATTTGATACAGTCGATACGTCGCCAAATTCTCGTATGGAGCGGTGATCCAAAAGGATTCCGTCGAAGAGTATGAGCTTCTGGCAATGCATGGAGGCGGCTATCCCGGTTTCATCTCTTGGTTCAAACAAACAGTAATTTCCATTAGACCATTTCATTTCTTCGTCTAATTTCCGGCTAATGCAACAATCCTTTCGTATTAAACTTGTAGGCTAGTTCAGAGTCTATGGACGCCGAATTGAGACAAGTCGCTAATGGTTTTGACTATAAGGTCCGTTCATTTGACAAATACGACATCAACGGGTATCGCTTTCGTACCTATGGCAAAGAGCTATCTATGGCCGACCGAAAGTCTACAAATTGTTGTGTCTCTGCTATCGGCGAAGGAGGTACCGAGTATTATGGAAGAGTTGAAGCAATTTATGAACTTCTATTCTTCCAAGAAACACGTCTTTCCAAAAAACGTTTCAAGAACCGCTCTACTTCACCTCAGAACATTGAAGTAGACAGCGGCAGTGAATCCGAGCCTGAACCGGAACAAGAAGAGCCGGAACAAGAAGAGGTTACTGCTGCGGATGACCTGTCAATGCTTGACCGATTACGTACAGGAGGCCTTCCACATGTTGATGCATTTATTGATGATGATGATGAGCACGTCATTACTGATAGTGATGATGATGATGCATTTATTGACCCCGAAGCATATATAGACGATGATTGTGCATTTATTAATGATGACGATGAAGATTAATATTATAGTTCATGTCAGGTATTCAATTATTATTATGTACATATATATTATTAATTGGTTCATGATAGGTATTCAATTTTTTATTATGTTCATGATGATGATACACTTAAATTATATTCATGTCAGGTATTCATTTTTTTAATGTTGTACTAACTTCGTTTACTCTTTGTCATTGCAGGTGTTGACAGATGGTGGGCGCGGGTCGAGAGCGCTCCGAGGCTCCTTCCTCGGCGCGTGGTGGGAGGGGTACTTCCATCCCACCCCACCACCTCCGGAGAGCGCTGGATCTCAGTATGCAGACACCGGCGGGCGCTTCTTCTTCGACCGGGAGAGGTCGGGGGGGAAGAAGGTTGGTAGAGGTGGACGTGGCGGCGGGAGAGGTAGGAAGGCTGCTACTACGCCTTCCTCGCCGCCACCCCCAGCTGATTCACCCGACCATAGGAGTGCTCCGTCTGAGATGGAGCAGCCTGAGGTGCAGCCGTCTCGGACTCCGGTCCACGAGCCTCAGGCCGACGAGCCTACGACAGACGAGGCTACGACAGACGCGCCTACGGCCAACGATCCTGGGGCCGACGAGCGTCGGGCCGCCGAGCCTTCGTCCCACGAGACTGGGGATCACGCTGAGTCGCAGCAGAACCCAGGTGCGGGCTCGTCGAGTGGCCGTGCTGAGGGTGGCTATAGTTCTGATAGCTATAGCGAGAGTGAGTGGGTTGAGGGGCGCAAAGTCTACCAGCGTGGTGGTACAAAGCTCCCGCCCACCCCGGCGACCCCCGACCAGAGGTGGTTGATTGCGCCGCAGGGGGAGAAGTAAGTGCATTTACTCTTTTTTAACCTTTTGTCTTCACGTTTCTTCGAATATCTAATGCATTGGCCTTGTCATACTGCAGGTCTTGGACACACGGGCCTGGTTGCCGCAAGCCCAACAGTGTCCTTGGCGTGATTTGTCGCCAGAGCTTCCCGGGGTGGGTCACGTTGCCCGGTGAGGGCTGGGTTCTAGAGCTAGGAATGACCTGGGAGCACTACTTGGCTGCCCCGGCCCGCCGGGGCATAGGATCGGCGATGTCGAGTGCCACACGGTCGCCGACATTGTGATCGAGATGTTTTGGGTAATTTCTCCTTTGCCGTCTACGTTGTGTTTTCTTCTTTGATTGGCAACCCTAGTGATTGTACTAATCCGTGTTTTCTTGTTTGATTGCAGACCTTCTACAGGTGTGCTGAGGGACAGGAGGAGGCCGCGGCTCGGGTTATCGACAACGAGTGCAGGCGCCTACTTCAAAACTTTCGGCACGAGGCTCGGACTGATACGTTGGGGATGGACTGATACGTTGTACTAGCACTCTCCCGCAGATCAAGAAGCGCCAGACCAGCTCCGATCCTGAGATAAGGCCTCGTGCACGGCCAATGGAGCTCAAATTCCAGGTTTGTTATACGGACTCAGATACCTTTCCTCCATTACATTGTGTGTGCGGCCGTCGATGATTACAATGCTAACGAGTGGTGTTGCAGGCTGCTATTGAGGCAGAGAGAGCGAAGACCCAGGCTGCTCTTGAGGAAGCAGAAGCGAGGACCCAGACGCTTCTAGAGGAAGAGAGACGGCAGGCGGCGGCGAGGGAGAGGGAGGCGGAGGAGAGGACGGCTAAGCTATTGGAGGAGGAGAGGAACCGGAACGAGGCGGGTCAATGGGCCCTATACGAGCTCTTCGTGGTAAGTTTCTTCTGCATATTAGCCAAATCATGCACGTAATGTTCCTTTCATTACTAACTAATATGACTGACTCGAGAAAACCAAATGTGCAGAGCATGTGCGAAAAGAATGGCACGACCCCTCCGCCGATGCCAGTCATTGCTCCGGCGGGCACGGTGAGTTTCATTTGAATGGTCATTAGTTACTAGTCTTCACATTTGAGTTGCATCATGCTAACGATACAATGCAAATGATCTTTGGTGCAGCATAACTCCCGACAAGCATCGACCGATGCTTCTCCGTCTGCCACTGGCGCGACCGGTCCTTCACCTACATCTAAGTGATGACGGTAAGTTTTCCCAAGTGTTTAGCTTAACAAAATGACTCAATATGCTTAGCTAGCTAAAAAATGACATAACAACATTAATTAGCTCCAAAATGACCTATTTAACCTAGGATAGCTCTAAAATGACGTATACTTAGCATTTATTTCTCCAAAAATGGATTTATATGCTTAGCTAGCTCAAAAATGACATAATAACCTTAATTAGCTCTCAAATGACCCATTTAACCTAGGATAGCTCTAAAATGACCTATACTTAGCATTTATTCCTCCAAAATGACTTAATATGCTTAGCTAGCTCAAAAAGAACATAACAACCTTAATTAGCTCTCAAACGACCCATTTATACTAGGAAAACTCTAAAATGACCTATACTTAGCATTTTTTCCTCCAAAAATGAATTTATATGGTTAGGTAGCTCAAAAATGACATAATAACCTTAATTAGCTCAAAAATGACCTATTTAACCTAGGATAGCTCTAAAGTGACCTATATACTTACCATTTATTCCTCCAAAATGACTCAATATGCTTACCTAGCTAAAAATGACATAACAACCTT